>OX387916.1:23359196-24656856 GCA_947578465.1 Thera obeliscata | reverse complement strand
TAATAATTTTGTCCACAGGAATAGAAAAAGCAAAACAGATGAAACTCCTCTGAATGAAACCTGCGGGAACCGGGACCGAGAGGTGGAGAATAACTTCTTTCCGATCGGCCGATGGCGCTGACAATAACTGACTTTAAGTTTCACTCAAATCAAATCAAAAGTGTATTTATTCAGTTCAATTCTAAGAATCATTTTGAAACGTGTTAAAGCTAGGTGAGTCTAGGTGCAAGTTCCACGCGACCAAGCCTAGAAGAACAGGCAACAAACTACGGCACATATTAGTAGTAGTAGCGCCCCGTAGTCTGGCGAGAGTGAGTTCAAATCTTGATTGATAGAAGATTTTTGCACTATTTTATTTTTTATTTTTATTCTGCATTTATTTTTTTAAATACGATTAATTGAATGAAGAATAAACTAATACTTTTGAGTGTTACTACAAACTGAGATTTGAAAATTTTGAATTGTTGATTAATTTATTTCACCAATATGAATTCTTTAACAACCAGATCAAGAGCCAAAAAGTTATCAAATGCGCAAGAAGAATTGGGAAAAGAATGTTTCATAAATAACTATTGTAAAACTATTGAAAACTTAAAGAAAAGGCTTAAAAAACAAGAATTGTTAAATAAAACTTTACTTGATGAACAAGAAAGTAACATTAAAGAATTCGAAATACAATGTAGACAGATCCAACAGTTGAAGAAAAAAACTTGTGAAGAGGAAGAAAAGGGAATAGAGCTGACTAAAGTTAATTTAGAGTTAATGAAGGACAACTCCAAATTAAAGGAGGATTTAGAGATATGGGAGAATCAAAACTTATGTGTGACGATAACAGAATTAGAAAAAGACTTAGATAAAAAAATGCAAGAAAATACTGAACTGCAATTGAGATACAGCGAACTTCTACTTCAAACAACCTCCTTTTCTAAAAAAGGATTTAAATGTTTCCGAAAACGGAACTTGAATGTAAAGACTCTGACCAGAAAGTATATACGAAATAATATTAAAATTAAGGAGTTGACATCGCTCAATGAGCTCATCAATGCAGAATTGGTGGAGAGAGAGAAAACAATTCGAGCTCTTCAAAATGAAGGAGAAAAATTCCTTGATATCATACAAAAAAATGAGGATGATCTTAAAGAGCGTGAAATCACCTACGACAAAATTATCTTCCTTGAGGCACAATTGTATAAATTAAAAACCATAATAGACAAGGGAGAAAACAAAACATTGCCAAGTCCAAATTATAACAAACCTGCTGGTAAAGAGCATAAGAACAATAAAGAACTTAATAAAATGAGTTCTCCTAAAAAGATATCAAGTGAAAAGATTGCAAAATCGCTGATTATCTTCTCAGACGCACATGGAAGTAATGTGACCCATCCATTAATAAACCACCTTCCAATTGGCTACACAGTACAAAATATATGCAAACCGTTCAACCATTATCACAACATAATCTTGGATGACCTGCAAAACCTTAGTGTAAATGACCTAGATACGACCAGTTTCAGTGCTTCCAAGTATTAGTAAAATTTTTGAAAAATACATGGCTGAAGAATTTATTCATTATTTAGTAGAAAACGGATTACTTAACAATAGACAATTTGGATTTCAGAAAAATAAATCAACAAGACAAGCTATAACTAGGCTATTGCAAGACATATTGGTAGGCCTGGAGAAATCACAAAAAACTTATGGAGTTTTTTGTGATCTCTCCAAAGCCTTTGACTGTGTTTGTCATGATATTCTCATATGTAAGCTTGAACACTACGGAGTAAAAAACAAAGAGCTAAATATTTTTCAGTCATATTTAAATGACCGTGAGCAAGTCACGGAATTAAATGGTTATAGATCAAATAAAAGTAAAATTGAGCTAGGTGTTCCACAAGGATCTATATTAGGACCGCTATTATTTTTAATTTACGTTAATGACGTTTCTGTAGTTTGTAAGGATTTAAATGTTGACATTGTTTTATTTGCTGACGATACTAGTTTAATTATTAAGGACAAATGTAATGTAACTGTAAGCCACAAGATAAAGGAAGTTATTCCTTTATTAAAAGAATGGTTCTCTGTAAATAACCTATTACTGAATGTCGATAAAACTCATGTGGTCAACTTTTATCTAGGTAGAAATAGTAGTTTAGCAAACAACCAATTACACAATGTAATAAATGAACTTTCCTTACCCAGAACTGACCGTATAAAGTTCTTAGGAATATGGCTGGACTCTAAATTAACATGGACAGTCCATATTGATGAATTGACCAAAAAGTTAAGCTCAGCTACTTATGCTATAAAAAAAATTAAGGAGCTGGGGGGCACAAGAGCAGCACGAGAGGTTTATTTCGCATATTTTCACTCACTGATGAGTTATGGCGTAATGTTTTGGGGAACGGCAGCAGATTCAAAAAAAATATTCATACTGCAAAAGCGTTCAGTCAGATATATCTTAGGTTTAAAATATAGAGACTCGTGTAGAGATAAGTTTAGAGAATTAAGCATCATGACCCTGACTGGTGAGTATATTTACCAAAATATTGTTTACGTACGAGAGAATATAACACATATGACTTTTAAATACGAGTCTCATAGCCGTAATACTAGAAATAAGGAAAATATTGTGACATCCCGTAATAGGTTATCAAAAACCTCAAAAAGTTTCATTTGCGTCTCCATAAAACTATATAATAAAATTCCTATTGACATTAGAAATAAGCCTGACGTGGAATTTTTCGGATATGTAAAAAAACATTTGTTAGATCATAGTTACTATAGCATTGACGAGGCCTTGGCTGATAAATTTATATTTTGTGATATGACTGTATGACATTTTCTAATTTAGGTATGTATACCTATGCAATTGTATTCTTGGATGTTTATTTCTTTTTGTTGCCTGTTAAAAATATATTATTTGATTTGTATGACGTATCTAAGAACATGGTGTATGTGGAAAGATAAATAAATGAAACTGAAACTGAAACTGAAACTATTATAATGAAACTACGTATAGAACATGGTTAAGAAAAAAGTGAGCCAGATAAAAGAAAAGGTCGCTGTCATGTCGTATAAGGAAGTCAAGGAGGCAGCATTCGAAAGACTCAATTGGAGAAAAATGCATCAAAACCCCGACAAGAGCTAAATCTCTTAAGCTCTTAAATTTAAGAAGAAGAGGTTAGCCTTATATATGTATAAAGTATCTTGTTTCTTGTATCTTGTAGCTATAAATTCTCAAAGTGTATTATATAATTAGATCAATTTAGTATTTACATAATGAGCAGCTTCGAAAGGTAGACATTAGCTAATTTGGACGTGTCTCTGACTACCAAGTCATTCTCACCTTGAGGTCTAAAGAGGTCTACGTCTACGCAAGGTGTTTGCTGATATTTAAATTAGCTATGTTAGTGTTAGTTTATTAATGTTGCCATTTTAGCCAATTTTACACAAAAAATTTTTTAATTATAAATGAGTTTGTGGTTTCTCTCAGTATCATTTGTGGTCATGTTTGAGCTTGATCATCATCATGCTTGAGCTATGGCAATGATCAACTCTATGAATAGTGTTGTACCACCACAAAATTTTTTTTTATTCAAAGTTCTTATCTTAAACCAAGAAAATTGGGGTTTTGTAGTGATTATTTATAATTAAATCGGTTTTTTTATCTGTGGCCGCTAGACAAGACTGTCATGTATATAATTTTGTAAATACTTTGTATACTTACTCATGCTGAGTAGAATAATTTTATTTATTTTTTATAATTGACAGCTAATTTTGTGAAAGTATTTTAAATGTAAGAATATGTAATGTATGAGGAATCATTTGTATTTCAAGACTAGATAAATTTAGTGGACTCTTTATACAAGTGAAACTGCGACAGCGTTGTGGCATAGACGCTGTACCCCGTGAATAACTTCTCACTGGTTCGTTTTTTTTTTGCTAAGCTGCAGTTAGATTTTCGATAAATAAGTTCAGTGATTGTATATCTTTCAAAAAGGCAAAGTGTGAAGTTTATTCACGGAGTTCATCGTCTTAATATTTTGCGCAAGTAGACTTGTCTAAAGGAGTATAGGTATTGAAACTCGTTAATTTTTAAAATAAACACGTAAATCATGGTTGATTTGTTTTTTTTCCTATCCTACAGTATTCTTGCTACACTATTCGTTATGGAGTGTGTAAATAAGATAAGAAGAAGAGGAGGGTGCTTATTTATTTTATTGGTTTTTGTAAGTGGTGACATGAGTAGGTATTTTACTAGAGTCTGTTCAGAAAGAGAACCGTCGTGGGATTGGAGGGCGCTGCTGTGCTTAATCACCTTTTTTGCTTAGTGGGTAATACAATAGCACGTCTGTTGCGTTTTGATTCTATCACAACTAGTGTACTATTCCTTTATTTATTTTTTATGATGCAAAATTCTGACAGAAAGAAAGGGATGAGCTGCATATAAAAATCGAAACGTTAGTTCTCAATTTGGCCACGACGGTTCTCTTTCTGAACAGACTCTACTATGTTTACAATTTTACAATAGTCAAAATTATAGGATATATTTTTTTCATTTTGTGCTGGTTTGGATACAAAGTCCTTCAGCCAAGTCCTATTGCTGCAGTTTTTTGTTAATACTCAATACAATCAATCACGCCCACTTAACACAGGGTTACCAACTACATACTAGGTCATCTTTATACTAAAATATCCTACCTGATAATTAAACGCGAAAGTTTGAAAGTATGTATGGATGGATGTTTGTTACTTTCATGTAAAAACTACTGAATAGATTTTAATGAAACTTTAGAAAGATATTGTATGGGGCGGCCACTAGTTTGAAATATTTTACAGTTTGTAACGAATAAACACAAAAACTATTGGTCTGATTACATCTAAATAAAGATGTATGCTCCTACGTTGAACAGAATACTTGATTTGGTAGAAAGAAAGTGTAGAAATTGGTAGTTATAGAGATCATGGTGTTGGAAAGAAACCTTAGATTTAATCAGCGTTGCCAGAATGTTACTTTTGTAACATTTTATGATACTTTTGACCCTTTCATGCTACCTCCATGTTACACGACTCAATATAAATAAACTTTAAAACAATTTTCCAGCAATCAAAAATATGTTGAAACGGAGCGCATCCAAGAATGATTTAGTTTTAGTATAATCAAGGATGTTATATTTACTAGGGATGGATAAATAAATTTCAAAGCGTGTCCGTTTTTTGTTAGTGTTCAGTTGTAGATATGTGTTAGTGTGCGTGACTAGAGAAGTAACGACATTAACTAACCTATCGATGAATTACGACGATTTGACGACCTCTGTGGTGCAGTGGGCGAATGTCCACCTACGACGCAAGAGGTTGCGGGTTCGATTCCCGCCTTAGAACAAATATTTGTACGATCTGCAGGTATTTATTCCGGGTGTTCTGGTCTTTTCTATATAAAAATAAAAAATACCTATACATGTAATGTATTGTATTATGTAGGTATATCAGTTATCTAGCACCCATAACACAAGTTCTGCTTATTCTAGGGCTAGATAATGTTGTGTGACTTGTCCAGCATTATTTATTGAATACCGAAATCAATGAAAAAGGCGTCATAATTGGATATAAACTCTTTGATTTGTTCAACTAAATTACAATAATATAATTCAATACACAATGAGGGATTTTCACGGTATGAAAATTTATGAAACGGTTTAAACTTTTAAAATTCTCACTGCTCGCTTGGGTGTTGTAGAAAGGTCTTGTGTTTCCACACCACTTTCTTGCATTTTTTTCCGTCCTGGGGCATTTTGGGAAACTAAAAAAAATTATAAATGAGATAAATAAACGAGGCCGTTAATTACTATTTCAGCCGAGCATTGTGTACTTAGTACTATTCTCTAATTTGCGAGGAAACAAAAAACAAATTAATTCTAGAATCAGAAGTTTACTTCTTCAGCTATGTCTCTCAATCGAGTTTTAAATCTTATTCAGCACCCAACGACTAAGTACCTACTTAGTATTTATTAAACAAAATAAAATTGTGATTAACCTAAGAGAACATAACATCCACAGCGCAGAGTAGATAGGTAGGTATCAGATTTTCATTCCCGCCAATTTGACTGTGCGCGGTTTTTTTTAGCATTTAAAAAAAAATATTGTGTACAAAAAAAAACGAAACGAAAGATGTTTCACATTATTATGATTCCACAACATTACAACAGTCACTTCATAATCCTAATATCAAGATATCAAGCTAACTTACCTTAAAACCTCGGCCTGCCTCCATGTTTTCTATACCCATGCAGAGTCCATGTGATACCTAATTACAGCCAAAAACGATGCATGCAGAAACTAAACCATGTGTAAAGCAATAAATGTATTGAGTATTGAGTACTTAGTAGTCATGATCCCCCAGTAGGATTACACTAGGATACCCATATTGTGGGTATCAGGAACTACGAGTGACCCGCTACAAATATTTGCAGATCTTACAAACATTTATCCCGCAGTAAACTCATTCAAAGCATTGAGTTATATGCATAAAAAACGGTTACTAAAATATTATCGATATAGCCAAATTGGCTGGTGTAGTACATCACTAGCACAGATGCCTAAATCAATACATTTTATTTTACAATAATTAATGGTTTTACACTTAGTTTTCATCAATAACACTTATGAATATATGACTAACATGAAATAAAATTTAATTATTACTGTTTTTCTGGTAAAAAATCTCGCTCTTTTAGCATGTAAAAAGATGAAATATGTTGACTAAGACTTACGTATTAAATGACTATTCCGGGTCTTTCACACCTCCTTTTGTTGTTCTGGAAGAACAATACACAGCAGAACAACACATTTTTTCACTAGGTGAATTGATTTTGTAGAAACGTTTTATTTTTAACACAATTTATTGAGTTTTCTCAGCACAACAAGACAATGTTTTGTCCAACATGTCGGAAATCAACAGACACGATTTACACAGGAGTAAGGTGTTGCCAAACTTACATCTACTTTCTCTTCTACTCGTAGCTACGTTCCGTGGGATAGACAAAGATAAGATCACTGGTGTAATACACAGCTAAGTAAGAGCGGCAACGCCTTATCGCGGATTCCATTGTGATTACTGTTCCCTGAGTATAATAAAGTGCCTTATTAAAGTATTGTGTCGTTTTCCACATAGGTTATGGTAATGTTACTTTTCTCGTGAAAATGCTACTTTTTGAGATCTCTCATGTTATATTTGACTAACTGCCACTGGCAACACTGCTCTTAATATTTTGAATTATTTCGTGACTGAGTGTTTGTTTGACTGTTTGTTTGTGAGCTTGTTTGTTTCTTTCTTGTTTAAAAGTTTTTCTTTGGTCTTTTCGCGTACTGAATTAAATATTACAAAAACGAGTAATGTTTACAAAATGTCCGAGTTAAAAATATGTCGTGTATGCCTCAATACGAACGTGAAAGGGTATTCACTGGATTTGAACAACTTGCGAAGAAGCTATGAAGATATTACAGGAATACAAGTTAGTAATACGCCGTACTTGAACACTTTTAGGCCGAATTCTCAAGGCGCCATAAAGAGAGCATAAATTATCCTTAAAGCCTGGTTTCCACTGCGAGCGGAACGGACCCATTAATTTTATTACTCATTTCTCATTTCTACTCTTTCTACACGCTCGGCTCTTTCCGTCCGACTATTTGTTGGTGGAAATACAAGTAAGCAGTTTGCGTTTGCGAGTTCAACGGAGTCATTTATGGGTCCGTTCCGCTCGCAGTGGAAACCGGGCTTAAAGCTACTACCAACGGGAGCTGAGGCCTAGATTCATACACCGCACTTTGACTTTACTTTGATGGAAAGTTCTACTTTCAACCAAAATTATATTTCATAGTCCTGTCAAGCTCTTCTTTATTCAAAATGTTGAAAGTAAACTTCGATAAACAAAGCTTACTTTGCGAAGACTCCTTTGCTGTAAAGCAAAGTCACGACTATGAATCTTGACCTGAGTGGCCAGATCAAGTAATGTCCAAATTTTTGTGTTTCTAGTTACATCCTAGCGACGGATTCCCATATTGGGTGTGTTTTGAATGTGCATCCTTACTGCACAAGTTCCACAAGTTTAAGGAGAAGTGCTGTAAAGGGCAGAAAGTGCTGGAACGCCTGCAAAACATGGTGCCGGTAAGTTCTGGCTCAGAATCATTATTAGTAGTGGGACTTTATAACGTGACGGTTGGTGAGAAAAGGCATAGAAGAACTAAGGTGACCGACATAGCTCTTAGAAATAGTAAGTTGAAGTGGCAAAGGGGCGGTCATATTGCTTGAAGAACCTATTGAGGAATAAAGGTTCTTGAATGGCGACCACGAATTGGAAGACGAAATGTAGGGCGCCCTCCCACCAGATAGACCGATGACATTGTTAAGATCGCGGAAAGTCGATGGATGGAAAGAGCTCAAAATTATTTTTCCTGGAAATGTGTAGGGGAGGCCTATTTCAAGCAGTGGACTTCTTCAGGCTGATGATGATAGTGGCAATGCTAGTTCAACCACCCAATTACCTCTAGAAGGCTCTAGAAGGCTAGCAGCACATGGATTCTGGCCCATGCCTCCCTAGGATGTCATTATCTATTATTACCCATTGGTTTATTAATTGACAAAAACACTGGAACTTCATTGCTATTATTAATAATAATAATAGCTTTATTGATATATATATAATTACAATTATTATATTTGTATTATTAATAATAATTATATGATATATAATTATTATTTTTGTTTTCAAAGGATCATACAAAAAAATAGGAAGGAAGCAAACCGTAGTTTGTTGCCTGTTCTTCTAGGCTTGGTCGCGTGGAACTGGCACCTAGACTCACCTAGCTTTAAGACGTTTCAAAGTGATCCTTGTGATACTATTGAGTAAAGTTATTTTTTATTTTGTCTTACAGATCTCATACAAATCAGTAAGCTATATAAACAGAGAAGCAGAAAACTTGTCATCAGTAATATCTGTGGTCGTAATAGACAAACACACAAAAACATATACCTTTAGACATAGGTCAAAACTGAAAGTCAAACATAAATTGAAAGTAATCACTGAGGAGATAGATTACGACAGTGATGACAAAGTAAAATATGAAGCAGAGAATTCCACAGTATCGGACAAAGTTATAGAAATAAAAGAACAATATCATGATATAAAAGAAGAACCAACTGCAGAAGAATTCAATGATATGGACGCAGACACAAAAGCAGACCATTCCAGTGATGACGAAAACATATTCCTTAATATAGTAAAAAAAGCCGTTAATGGAGAAAACCAACTAGTCTTCCTCGAAGAGAAACCGATCATAGACAAAACTAAACCAAGGAAGTTTACAAAGAGAAAAAAAGAGTATTTGTCTATGGAGAATTGGAAAAAGTACCGTCTGACAGAGGAAGAGGCTATTGTGGAGTTTAAGAGGAAGGAGCTAAGCGAGAAGTATCTTAAAGCAAACTACAAGTGCCATAACTGTTTTAAAGGGTTCTCGAAGCTTGAAATGTTGATGCGGCATGTGAAGTTAAAACATGATGAGGTGAGGATATTTTTATTTAATCAGGCCTCACAAAACCGTAGGAACCAAGCCGTAGTTTGTTGCCTGTTCTTCTTGGCTTGGTGTCGTGGAACTGGCCCCTAGACTCACCTAGTAAAAAAATTATAGACAATTCGCATAACGCTATCCAGCCCCAAACTAAGCAGAGCTTGGACTAAGCTGATTTAATAGCTAATATAATATATTTTTTTTTTACATACTTAGAACTTTTTTTTTTTACAAACACTCAGACAGAGAACAAACATCTGTGTTTAGTTCGTGGGTTCGATCCCCATCGAGAACAAATATTTGTGTGGTCAACACAGATGTTTGTTCTCTATCTATCTATGTGTTATACATATAGTATTTTATGAATCTAAGTAGTTACAAAAAAAAGAAAATTAATCAAGTATTATATCATGCAGCTATCTGGTCCCCATAGTACAAGCTCTGCTTAGTTTGGGGCTATATAGTGTTTTGTAGATTGTCCGCATTATTTCTTATTATTTTTCCAGTCGGTGGGACCTTTGGATTGCCGTTTCTGCCATATGCGGTTCAAATTGAAATGTATGCTAACAAAGCATATGGTCCAACACTATTCTGTGTACCACTGTTTGCGATGCGACATGCGATTCTATCTCGAGTAAGTACTAATAAGGCGAAAACTATCCATTGAATGCAGTTAGAACTGCGTTTGTCTTTATAGCACGGAAAACAATGATCTACCCATTACAACGCCATCTGTACCCAAAGTCCCAGTGCATTTACAACATTTCGTTACCAAATGTTGTTTTCGTTTCGCCTACGTGGCTCTCTCTTTTGCATGGAAAAATGATGAGACAACAACTACGTAACGTATTTTTGCTGTCTCATCTTTTCTCCATACAAAAGACAGAGACACGTAGGCGAAACGAAAACAACATTTGGTAACGAAATGTGGTAGCAAAACTCGGACTTCGGGTACTGATTATTTGTTTGTTTATTTATTAGGATCACCAAGAAATAATACACAAAACTAAAAATAGGTTGAGCAAAAAAAACCATCTTTTTATTCCCCAACCAGATTTATGTGTCTCGTTGCCTGGTCGGGAAATAAAAAGTAGGGATGTCCAATTAATAGGACTGTTAGGTGGCTTTGGCAATACCCAAAACCAGCTAACGGTACACAGCCTCAGGTCTATAATAAACAGCTTAGTTGGTAGTAGCTCTGCTCTGCCTTTTGCGCTGGAGAGCATGGGTTCGATCCCTGCCGAGAATAATTGTGTGGTGAACATAGATGTTTGTTCTCTGGGGGTTATTTCTATTCTAAAAAAGTAATTACAAAAAAAATATGCAAGTATTGAGCTATCTGGTTCCTTTATTACAAGCTCTGCTTAATTTGGGGCTAGATAGGGTTGTATGGAAATGTATAGTAACTGCAACCTCTTACAATCTTCAAAAAAACAGTGCTAAGAGCATCATAATAGAAAAATGTTGTGTTTTCAGAACGTCAGCTATATTCCATGAAGATTTCCACAATGGAGTCATTAGGAAATGCAAGCATTGTGGGGAGGAATTCAAGTAAGTTGTTATTATTTACATTTTTATAACGCTTTTATTAGCTTCACGCTTCACCTGTATGTATGTATGTATGTATGTAACCGACCTCTTTGAGCTCGATTTTGTCCTACTTTGAACGATCAGATTTGATTCAAACTTTGCACACCTGTCAAAGGTCGATGACAATGCAATAAAAAAAAAACTAAAATGTAAAAAATAAATTATAGTTTAAAAAACTAAAAAAAACGCTTTATAACTAATTGAACTAAAAAGTTAAAAATAAAACTGTAATATTCAATTGAAAAATTTATATTATTGTAAAAAAAAGCGTGGGGTGCTTGATTTTGATTGTTGTTAATATTTTATCAATAGTGTATTATTTATTATTATTATTATAAAAAGCACCCCACGCTCTTTTGTACAATAATATAATTTTTTCAATTGATTATTACAGTTTTATTTTTAACTTTTTAGTTCAATTAGTTATAAAAGCGTTTTTTTTCAGTTATTTAAACTATAATTTATTAAGGCATGAAATTCCAAATGTCTCCTATCCCATGGACATGCCACATGGAGGGAGTACCTTGAATATTGTAGATGAAACATTTTACTGAAAGAAGACATTATTTGAATTTTAAAAACAATTTAAACTACCTACATTCATAGTTTTTTTATTTTTTTTAGTTATTTCGATAATTTATTAAATAATTGATTAATTTTGTATTCAAAATCTTAAAATTCATGGTCCTGTTTTTTTATTTCTCACACTATGAATGATAGTCATTTTTTTTCAAAACCATCAGAATATCACATAATACACCTTCATTCCAACTGTTAACACTTTGAGCTAGTAGTTTTTTGTAATCAAAATCCTCAAGTAATTTTGGTTAAAATACCACCGAAATTACACAACAGAACTCAAAATAACACTAGAAAAACAATTAAAATTAAAAAATCGGTTGCCTGTAAAGTCGGTTTACTGACGATAGTTGAACGTGACAATGTCATACAGCTGTCCACGCGGACGCATCGCTCACTCAAGTAGGAGAGAGACAGATGTCGAACGCTGCCGAACGCGGAGGCCGTGCGTGCCTCTTTGTCGCTCGTTCCGCGCTCTCGCTTGCACTTCAAGCCTTAAATGGAACACCTCAGACCGAGGTAAAGCCGCATGAGTCATGTTTAGTTCGTGCGTGCAGCTGGCTCCATCGAATAATAAGACGTTGTCACGTCAAAAGCTGTGTCACTTCCCAAAATGACAGAAAACTGTACGAGTATAGCGTTTATCTACTCTGATACTATAATACAAAGATAATAAAACTGAATACAAAATTCTTATGATAAACATTACGTACCTACAGGCCAAAAATAATAAAAAATATAAAGAACCCTTATTATGCAACAGTATCATAAACTACTACAATGTTATCGCAGGCACTCGTCTACGTTCTACACGCACATGCGTATGACGCACCGCAGCTCGCATGTGTGCGCTCGCTGCGGGATCTCGTTCGTGAGTGCGGCCGGACTAGCCATGCACGCGCGGTACAAGCACTTCGACACCGAGACACAGGTCAGTCAGCGCTCCTCACTCCTTGTCACGCAGCTCGCATGTGTGCGCTCGCTGCGGGATCTCGTTCGTGAGTGCGGCCGGACTAGCCATGCACGCGCGGTACAAGCACTTCGACACCGAGACACAGGTCAGTCAGCGCTCCTCACTCCTTGTCACGCAGCTCGCATGTGTGCGCTCGCTGCGGGATCTCGTTCGTGAGTGCGGCCGGACTAGCCATGCACGCGCGGTACAAGCACTTCGACACCGAGACACAGGTCAGTCAGCGCTCCTCACTCCTTGTCACGCAGCTCGCATGTGTGCGCTCGCTGCGGGATCTCGTTCGTGAGTGCGGCCGGACTAGCCATGCACGCGCGGTACAAGCACTTCGACACCGAGACACAGGTCAGTCAGCGCTCCTCACTCCTTGTCACGCAGCTCGCATGTGTGCGCTCGCTGCGGGATCTCGTTCGTGAGTGCGGCCGGACTAGCCATGCACGCGCGGTACAAGCACTTCGACACCGAGACACAGGTCAGTCAGCGCTCCTCACTCCTTGTCACGCAGCTCGCATGTGTGCGCTCGCTGCGGGATCTCGTTCGTGAGTGCGGCCGGACTAGCCATGCACGCGCGGTACAAGCACTTCGACACCGAGACACAGGTCAGTCAGCGCTCCTCACTCCTTGTCACGCAGCTCGCATGTGTGCGCTCGCTGCGGGATCTCGTTCGTGAGTGCGGCCGGACTAGCCATGCACGCGCGGTACAAGCACTTCGACACCGAGACACAGGTCAGTCAGCGCTCCTCACTCCTTGTCACGCAGCTCGCATGTGTGCGCTCGCTGCGGGATCTCGTTCGTGAGTGCGGCCGGACTAGCCATGCACGCGCGGTACAAGCACTTCGACACCGAGACACAGGTCAGTCAGCGCTCCTCACTCCTTGTCACGCAGCTCGCATGTGTGCGCTCGCTGCGGGATCTCGTTCGTGAGTGCGGCCGGACTAGCCATGCACGCGCGGTACAAGCACTTCGACACCGAGACACAGGTCAGTCAGCGCTCCTCACTCCTTGTCACGCAGCTCGCATGTGTGCGCTCGCTGCGGGATCTCGTTCGTGAGTGCGGCCGGACTAGCCATGCACGCGCGGTACAAGCACTTCGACACCGAGACACAGGTCAGTCAGCGCTCCTCACTCCTTGTCACGCAGCTCGCATGTGTGCGCTCGCTGCGGGATCTCGTTCGTGAGTGCGGCCGGACTAGCCATGCACGCGCGGTACAAGCACTTCGACACCGAGACACAGGTCAGTCAGCGCTCCTCACTCCTTGTCACGCAGCTCGCATGTGTGCGCTCGCTGCGGGATCTCGTTCGTGAGTGCGGCCGGACTAGCCATGCACGCGCGGTACAAGCACTTCGACACCGAGACACAGGTCAGTCAGCGCTCCTCACTCCTTGTCACGCAGCTCGCATGTGTGCGCTCGCTGCGGGATCTCGTTCGTGAGTGCGGCCGGACTAGCCATGCACGCGCGGTACAAGCACTTCGACACCGAGACACAGGTCAGTCAGCGCTCCTCACTCCTTGTCACGCAGCTCGCATGTGTGCGCTCGCTGCGGGATCTCGTTCGTGAGTGCGGCCGGACTAGCCATGCACGCGCGGTACAAGCACTTCGACACCGAGACACAGGTCAGTCAGCGCTCCTCACTCCTTGTCACGCAGCTCGCATGTGTGCGCTCGCTGCGGGATCTCGTTCGTGAGTGCGGCCGGACTAGCCATGCACGCGCGGTACAAGCACTTCGACACCGAGACACAGGTCAGTCAGCGCTCCTCACTCCTTGTCACGCAGCTCGCATGTGTGCGCTCGCTGCGGGATCTCGTTCGTGAGTGCGGCCGGACTAGCCATGCACGCGCGGTACAAGCACTTCGACACCGAGACACAGGTCAGTCAGCGCTCCTCACTCCTTGTCACGCAGCTCGCATGTGTGCGCTCGCTGCGGGATCTCGTTCGTGAGTGCGGCCGGACTAGCCATGCACGCGCGGTACAAGCACTTCGACACCGAGACACAGGTCAGTCAGCGCTCCTCACTCCTTGTCACGCAGCTCGCATGTGTGCGCTCGCTGCGGGATCTCGTTCGTGAGTGCGGCCGGACTAGCCATGCACGCGCGGTACAAGCACTTCGACACCGAGACACAGGTCAGTCAGCGCTCCTCACTCCTTGTCACGCAGCTCGCATGTGTGCGCTCGCTGCGGGATCTCGTTCGTGAGTGCGGCCGGACTAGCCATGCACGCGCGGTACAAGCACTTCGACACCGAGACACAGGTCAGTCAGCGCTCCTCACTCCTTGTCACGCAGCTCGCATGTGTGCGCTCGCTGCGGGATCTCGTTCGTGAGTGCGGCCGGACTAGCCATGCACGCGCGGTACAAGCACTTCGACACCGAGACACAGGTCAGTCAGCGCTCCTCACTCCTTGTCACGCAGCTCGCATGTGTGCGCTCGCTGCGGGATCTCGTTCGTGAGTGCGGCCGGACTAGCCATGCACGCGCGGTACAAGCACTTCGACACCGAGACACAGGTCAGTCAGCGCTCCTCACTCCTTGTCACGCAGCTCGCATGTGTGCGCTCGCTGCGGGATCTCGTTCGTGAGTGCGGCCGGACTAGCCATGCACGCGCGGTACAAGCACTTCGACACCGAGACACAGGTCAGTCAGCGCTCCTCACTCCTTGTCACGCAGCTCGCATGTGTGCGCTCGCTGCGGGATCTCGTTCGTGAGTGCGGCCGGACTAGCCATGCACGCGCGGTACAAGCACTTCGACACCGAGACACAGGTCAGTCAGCGCTCCTCACTCCTTGTCACGCAGCTCGCATGTGTGCGCTCGCTGCGGGATCTCGTTCGTGAGTGCGGCCGGACTAGCCATGCACGCGCGGTACAAGCACTTCGACACCGAGACACAGGTCAGTCAGCGCTCCTCACTCCTTGTCACGCAGCTCGCATGTGTGCGCTCGCTGCGGGATCTCGTTCGTGAGTGCGGCCGGACTAGCCATGCACGCGCGGTACAAGCACTTCGACACCGAGACACAGGTCAGTCAGCGCTCCTCACTCCTTGTCACGCAGCTCGCATGTGTGCGCTCGCTGCGGGATCTCGTTCGTGAGTGCGGCCGGACTAGCCATGCACGCGCGGTACAAGCACTTCGACACCGAGACACAGGTCAGTCAGCGCTCCTCACTCCTTGTCACGCAGCTCGCATGTGTGCGCTCGCTGCGGGATCTCGTTCGTGAGTGCGGCCGGACTAGCCATGCACGCGCGGTACAAGCACTTCGACACCGAGACACAGGTCAGTCAGCGCTCCTCACTCCTTGTCACGCAGCTCGCATGTGTGCGCTCGCTGCGGGATCTCGTTCGTGAGTGCGGCCGGACTAGCCATGCACGCGCGGTACAAGCACTTCGACACCGAGACACAGGTCAGTCAGCGCTCCTCACTCCTTGTCACGCAGCTCGCATGTGTGCGCTCGCTGCGGGATCTCGTTCGTGAGTGCGGCCGGACTAGCCATGCACGCGCGGTACAAGCACTTCGACACCGAGACACAGGTCAGTCAGCGCTCCTCACTCCTTGTCACGCAGCTCGCATGTGTGCGCTCGCTGCGGGATCTCGTTCGTGAGTGCGGCCGGACTAGCCATGCACGCGCGGTACAAGCACTTCGACACCGAGACACAGGTCAGTCAGCGCTCCTCACTCCTTGTCACGCAGCTCGCATGTGTGCGCTCGCTGCGGGATCTCGTTCGTGAGTGCGGCCGGACTAGCCATGCACGCGCGGTACAAGCACTTCGACACCGAGACACAGGTCAGTCAGCGCTCCTCACTCCTTGTCACGCAGCTCGCATGTGTGCGCTCGCTGCGGGATCTCGTTCGTGAGTGCGGCCGGACTAGCCATGCACGCGCGGTACAAGCACTTCGACACCGAGACACAGGTCAGTCAGCGCTCCTCACTCCTTGTCACGCAGCTCGCATGTGTGCGCTCGCTGCGGGATCTCGTTCGTGAGTGCGGCCGGACTAGCCATGCACGCGCGGTACAAGCACTTCGACACCGAGACACAGGTCAGTCAGCGCTCCTCACTCCTTGTCACGCAGCTCGCATGTGTGCGCTCGCTGCGGGATCTCGTTCGTGAGTGCGGCCGGACTAGCCATGCACGCGCGGTACAAGCACTTCGACACCGAGACACAGGTCAGTCAGCGCTCCTCACTCCTTGTCACGCAGCTCGCATGTGTGCGCTCGCTGCGGGATCTCGTTCGTGAGTGCGGCCGGACTAGCCATGCACGCGCGGTACAAGCACTTCGACACCGAGACACAGGTCAGTCAGCGCTCCTCACTCCTTGTCACGCAGCTCGCATGTGTGCGCTCGCTGCGGGATCTCGTTCGTGAGTGCGGCCGGACTAGCCATGCACGCGCGGTACAAGCACTTCGACACCGAGACACAGGTCAGTCAGCGCTCCTCACTCCTTGTCACGCAGCTCGCATGTGTGCGCTCGCTGCGGGATCTCGTTCGTGAGTGCGGCCGGACTAGCCATGCACGCGCGGTACAAGCACTTCGACACCGAGACACAGGTCAGTCAGCGCTCCTCACTCCTTGTCACGCAGCTCGCATGTGTGCGCTCGCTGCGGGATCTCGTTCGTGAGTGCGGCCGGACTAGCCATGCACGCGCGGTACAAGCACTTCGACACCGAGACACAGGTCAGTCAGCGCTCCTCACTCCTTGTCACGCAGCTCGCATGTGTGCGCTCGCTGCGGGATCTCGTTCGTGAGTGCGGCCGGACTAGCCATGCACGCGCGGTACAAGCACTTCGACACCGAGACACAGGTCAGTCAGCGCTCCTCACTCCTTGTCACGCAGCTCGCATGTGTGCGCTCGCTGCGGGATCTCGTTCGTGAGTGCGGCCGGACTAGCCATGCACGCGCGGTACAAGCACTTCGACACCGAGACACAGGTCAGTCAGCGCTCCTCACTCCTTGTCACGCAGCTCGCATGTGTGCGCTCGCTGCGGGATCTCGTTCGTGAGTGCGGCCGGACTAGCCATGCACGCGCGGTACAAGCACTTCGACACCGAGACACAGGTCAGTCAGCGCTCCTCACTCCTTGTCACGCAGCTCGCATGTGTGCGCTCGCTGCGGGATCTCGTTCGTGAGTGCGGCCGGACTAGCCATGCACGCGCGGTACAAGCACTTCGACACCGAGACACAGGTCAGTCCTGCCACAAAACAGATAGGTACAGAAGTCAATCACATGCACTTCACTTTTCATACCTACGCGCGGTGGTCGCGCTAGGGTTGTCAACTGTGGCTTATGCACAAAAAACTATCGTGGTAGTGGCACGTATCTAGTTTTTTGAAAATGACACGGGGAGATCGAAAATATAAACTTATTAGAACTAAAATATTTTTACTAACTAATTCGTAATAATGAAAATCACGATAATTCATATTTGAATGTCGAATTTAAACAACCGTCCACTGAACAGTTTATAATACCTTTACAAACCTTTACAAAGAAAATATCACCTCCAATTCATATTTCATATAAATCATTTGAGGGTCATGTTTTCTTTTTCAATATGTTTCTGAAAAAAAAGAAAACATACAAGCACGTATATGGCAGATCTGGATTTTATGAGAAAAAATGATTACTCTAGAGGCATTATTCAGGGAGGAAATAGAGGACTACGTTTGTATGAAGAGTCGCCTGTGTGATGCCCTCTTAAAGTTCACTGATAATGGATTTCAAGTTAGACAATAAGGCTGCAGCAGTGGACTGATATAGGTTGGTGATGCTAAACCTTTCTTCCAGGAGGCGGCAGCAGAAGCTGAAAAGAACATTTACTGCGAGAAATGCGACCTCAAGTTCGTCTCGCAGAGCGCCTACGATCTGCACCTGTCTCACTCTAACATGCACACGGACGGGGTCGCGTGAGTGAGATAGCGATACTTAATGCGTGCACTTTTCATGTCAGCTCAGTTAGTGGCTGGCTGTGGGTCGATCCCCACCGAGAACAAATATTTGTGTGGTGAACACAGATGTTTGTTCTCTGTGAATGAAGTGGTCTTGGAATCGTTCGTCCTGAAAATGCTATGAATCAAGCCGTAGTTTGTTCCCTGTTCTTCTAGGCTTGGTCGCGTGGAACTGGCAACTAGACTCACCTATAGCTTTAAAACGTTTCAAAGTGATCCTTGTGATTCTACTGAGTAAATACACCTTTGAATTTGATTATAATCATTCGTATTTCCAGTGACGGTGAGTTTAAACGCAGCCGCCGCAACTTCAAAGGGAGAGGCAGCGGTAAAATGTCGAAGAAATCCAAGAAACCCACAACGTGCATACACGTGAGTTACTGTAGGGTGTTTGCGTATCTTTTTAACCGACTTTAAATAAATAAATATTAGTTTAAAAAACTAAATAAAAACGCTTTTATAATTAATTGAACTAAAAGTTAAAAATTAAACTGTAATAATCAATTGAAAAATTTATATTATTGTACAAAAAAGCGTGGGGTGCTTTTTATTTTTATTTTGTTTTTTTTTTCATATTATCGCATTGTCATCGACCTTTGACGGGTACGTGCAAAGTTTGAATCAAATCTGATCGTTCAAAGTAGGACAAAATCGAGCTCAAAGGGGTCGGTTACATACAAACATACAAGCTTACAAACATTTATACAGGTGAAGCTAATAAAAGCGTTATAAAAAGAAAATACTCGTTATAATGTCGGTATGTGTCGTAACTTCGTCATTTGATTTGATTTGAAAAACCTTTTTTTATCTTATTTCCAGATTGGTCCCATAGAAATTTCATCAAAATCTTCGTGCATATTTTGGGCTTCGATTGCAATAAAAAATGAATTGAAACAAAACTTATCTTTGACAAGGAACGATTGCAACTATATTATTATATTGTACTAAATATACGAATAAAATATAACACCCAGACAGAGAACAAACATCTGTGTTCACCACACAAATATTTGTTCTCGGTGGGGATCGAACCCAAGACCTACGGCGCAGAAGGCAGAGCTACTACCAACTGAGTTGAGAGGCCAGTAACTATTTATGTCTGAGGTTTGGCAAAATTTCATTTTATTTAATTTTATTTTTCAGTGCGGCAAACACTTCCAAACGCAGGCGGCTTGCATGAAGCACCACTTGGCAGAGCATCCACGGAAGACATTCCACTCGCCCGACCAGAGACACATCTGTGAGGTCTGCGGGGCCTCGCTAGCGGTAAGAATCTATCTTCTATATCTATAGTAAAAAAACAGGCCTTTGCATCTATTTTAGATGATTTATATAGCGTCAGGGGCAACTGGTGATTACTCTTGCCCCTACTTACGGGACGCTACAGTTCCTGGCAAAATAGGCTGGCCCAGCACCTATACCATCCTGATAGCTTAGTCGGCCTAACCCACAGGAAAGACGTGGTCAATACGTGCGGCTATATCTATACTAACATTATAAAGAGGAAAGATTTGTGTTTTTGTAATGAATAAACTCAAAAACGACTGTGCCTTTCTAGGATTATTTTTGGGGTTCTAGGAACTTTACAATTTTACTAACGCCCTCTAGTTCTGAACTCAGAACTTATTTAACTTGGAAGATTAATCATTCCGAAAACAAAGGATATTTAGTGAAATGTTCTTATTAACATACTCAAACGTAAGATATCTTGGTCTAACAAATTTTACAAAGATTTTTATAATGTCCAAAAAGTTAATAGCCGAGCGGGATTTGAACTCGCGACCGCAGCGGTCAGCGCAGCCCCGGACCAAGGGGAAGGTCGCGGATTCATATCCCACTCGGCTCTTAACTTTTGGGACATTATAAAAATCTTTGTGGTTTCTTTAAGAGGCCGGCGGAGGGCGAATTTTCATACAAACGTAATACCAAAATTATTACTAGTTTAGCCCGATTTGCACTATATTATTCTAATAACTGTATTCGTATAGTATTTATCTAGGTTCCTGAAGTTTTTATTTTAAATTACTTACCTCAAATGAAATAAACAATATTTTACATATTTTTTTCATTGCAAAATGTGATTGGCGTTAATTTCATTTAAGTTAAGTAATTTAATATAAACACTGTTCAGGAATCTGGATAAATACTATACAAATACAATAATTACAATAATATAGTGAAAATCTGCTTAAATTAGTTGTAGGGTCTGTCGCCTACGATCTTATAGTTAGTGTTCGTTGTTGCAGAGTAAAACAGTTGTTTTAAGGTTTAGTTTGTTATAATGATTTAGTTATATAGATCTAAGTAGTTTGTTTAAAGTTGGGCGCGAGTCTACGCTGTGACGTGTAGCTGTTGACTGGCTGTAATTGGCTAAAACCACGTCACAGCGTAAAACGCTGACCCGTGAGAACTTGACAAATATTGTGCGGTTTGCACAAACCGTACATTAGTAATAATTTTGGTATTAGTTTGGATGAAAATTCGTCCTCCGCGGGCCCCTTAAGTGTAGTAAACACTATAAAATCAATAAAGAGTAACAAATTCCTATCAAGTGGATCAGAACTTTAACTGAATAACTATGTATTTAACATTTTTATGGAATAAAGAAAAATAATAAAGTGCATATAATGTTTTCGCAGGCTGTGAGTATAGCGAACCACATGAACCGACACACGCGGGAACATGTCTATCCGTGCGACGTGTGCGGAATGCAGTTTATGTCTAAGAGCAGCCACAACCGACATCAAGTGGTAAGCACACTTATTAGCTACTCCTTTCACCACACTGGTTTGAAAGAACCATTGACATGAAGAAGACTCAAACAGCGATCGGCGGATCGTGGGTTGAAAACCAGTCGTGTACCGATGTTTTTTTCGGTCCGAAAATGTATGTGCCGGCTTGTCGTAGAAACTAAAAAGTTCGAAATTATGAGTCTAAAAAATGTGTGTCTGTTTGTGCATGAAAGAAACTTCTTTTGAGGCATTAGTTTATTTTAAATAATATGATAAAAAAAGTGTTAATATTTCAGACGCACACTGGAGAGAGACCGTATCAATGTTCGATGTGCGACAAACGGTTCACTCAGAAGAACAGCATGCAACTACACTATAGAACCTTCCATCTGAAGCAACCATATCCCAAACGGTAAGAATATTACATTTATAAAAAAATCGGATGCTATATAAAAAATCATCTACAATAGATGCAAAGACTTGTTTACTTACTTTTAGGCTTAGAGACTAACATACATAAAATAAAATAAAAAATACTGGTTAAATGTGAGGTGCTTTTTTCGTAAGCGCACCCGTAAGCGCAAGCGCATTTCGTAAGCGTAAGCGAGGATTACGAAAATAGAAAGACTATTTTTTATCAAGACTAACACACTTTTTTTTATTTTATTATTCATTTACACTATTGACATCTTACTACAAATCGTTTCCATGATTCTATTTTATAATCTCTGTCCGAGTTCTGGGCCCATAACCTGTTATTAGAGTGTTTTTTTTTCACAGAAATCGGAAGCGGAAAGCCGATGAAATGCCGATAATGGATTCGTGCAGAGAAAGAGATGAGCACGACACACTACTGGCCGCTAGATGGCGCATTTCATAATATTTGAAAACTAAAAGATCTCTTTCCTAGCGGTTAGCGCATAGTTTAATACAGTGCTAAAGGTAGCGGCACGTAACTTTAGCGCTGACCGTTATTGCGAAGAAGTCGAAAAACAGGTACCTGAGGGGGGCTAGCGGTATGAAGGGCGGGCGTGCGTAGCGCTGATTGGCTCTCCCCTCGCATCCCGCGCACATACAGTGTACAGTCGCGTTCTCAATTGTATTGTTATTGACAGATAATGTTTTTCTTTTTCAACTCCCCATAAACTTATTAAAAAATATATCTTTGGACATCTTACTATTTGGCATTACATTAAAATAATGTCATAATTGTTATTTAGCTAATAATTAATTGAAGTTATGATTGTATTGCGTGCGCGGCAGTACACATGCGCAGCTATCCCCTCCGCGTATCGCTCAGCGCTAGACTTACGTGCCGCTAGATATACCAACATGTCTAGAGCAATAAAACAAATGATAGGCTCTCAGATAGCACTATAGTCTCTTGTTCTTGTAATTATGTAGGTCGCTAGAAATAGGCATGAAGACAGTAATCAAGTATCGCCAAAATATTTATCTGATCTAATGAAAAAGGATTCAAAGATTTTGAAAAATGTATTTATACTCATAATAATGTCGAGATTGACAATTTATTTGATAATATAAATCTACAAAATACAACAATCCGCCATGATAGCTTAAAACACCGGTCAGAGCGAATTACGTCACGTTTACGTAAACGTCATTCTGATTTAGTACAAAAGCACCAATGTTTACTGTTGTTAGTCGTTTTCTCATATCTGTTTTGCACGAAAAATGTAAATCCATTATTGGCTGTAAGTTATATTGTAAGATATGTTATTAAAACCTTAAGAGCTGTGGATTTTGTTAATAAATAAAATAAAAAATAAATAAAATAAAATACAGAAACGTGACGTAATAACAGACGCCATGACACCAGCGAGCGTTTTGGCGTGAATTTGAAAATTTCAATTTAAATGTACTTTTATTGCACATAAACCTTAATTTTCTACAGAAATATGATATATTTTAGACATAACAGATACTTCTGAATATGATAGAAGAGATTTTGAAAATTAGTCGTTAGGCCTATTGTAGTCAATTAGATTTAGATAATAGTAGACAATATTTTAATTCAGTTCAGTTATTTTGAATTGAATTTGAAATAAAGTTTGGCATTATGTAAGAAGAAAGAGTCCGCACAAAATAAGTCTGCATTGCTGAAATCAATTTTTTTAATAAAACTTGCTGACTGCGGGATGGCGAAAAACATTTTTTTTTAAACAAGCTAATAGAACAAGCTCTGATGTTAAGGGGCTACCATCGCCTATAAAAGAGCATTACCTCGTAGGGCACGCACGTCGGGAACGTGAACGTATAATTTGTAAGCTGAAAAAATGGGGTTGGCTTTTTTATAATGGTCATTACTAACAGTATATCTCGGTATTTATTTACACAAATAAACTTACAATTAAACAAATATTTACAAAATACACAAGAAACAGTTGAGCTATCTGCAAATCGTTACAAACGATCTAGAGATAGCTCAACTGATCCAAATCAGTGACAGTATATTAAGTTTTCGGACATTATTAAATTTGAATATAGTTTGCCGTTAATACAGACCAATATGAAAATCAGCCACAGCTATTTCAGTGTACAGTGTACTCTCATCGCTCATAAATGGTAAAATCAATTTGTATTAAAATCGTACCACCTTTTATGCAGTTCTTTCAGGCTTTCAGTTACTATAGTAGTTCTACATCCAGTAATGTAGTTCTAAAACTAGAGGTTTTCATCTTATATATTATTTTTGTAATAAAACAGCATTCTATGTATTTATTGATTAGTTTTTAATAGAAGAAACATTTAATATACATACCCCAATGAATTAAAACGTTTTTTATTTCCTAAATCTTGCCACCACTTATTTTCTGATCTTTTTCTCATTTGACTGGCCTCTCAGCTATGTTGTTAGTAGCTCTGCCTTCTGCGCCGTAGGTTCGATACCCACCGAGAACAAATATTTTTGTGGTGAATGCAGATGTTTTTTCTCTGTCTGGGTGTTATATTGTATTTAAGTATGTATTTACAAAAAAAAATGTATGTGTATTATTAAGCTATCTCTGGTTCCCATAGCACAAGCTCTGCTATATTAGGGCTTAATTCCATTCCACCAGCACTTACACCCTTCAAACCGTTACACAGCAATGCTGCTTCACGGCAGGTCTAGGCATGGTGGTAGTACGCACACAAAGAGCTCTACTATGTTAAGAATAATTTGATAAAGAAAGCGTACTATACTCTAGATAGCTATATGAATGATAAAACTGCGTGGCCCGATGTCCCGGTCACTCTACCCATAGGAAGCTAGCATGTCAATTTGCAATGTCTGTACCTACTATTTCGTATCTTAATTTTATAAGCTGTGTAGATACTATAGTACCTACGAGTATAACATTGAAGCGTAGCGTGTGCTGTCTTTGAAACTTTTGCTTTTGTATTATTGCATTGCATACGTCTGACTAAGTGAAGTGGCACCACACTGGAACTTCACTGCTTTTATTTTAGACTGTTTTTGATTTGTAAAAGGATCATATAAAAAAACGGTAGGAACCGAGACGTAGTTTGTTGCCTGTTCTTCTACGCTTGGTCGCGTGGAACTGGCACCTAGACTCACCTAGCTTTAAGACGTTTAAAAGTGATTCTTGCATCGTAGGTACTGAATAAAATTTTTTTTTTTTTTTTTTTTTTTTTCGAATGGACAAAATGCTGGTGATCGTCTGGCGATTCTTACAGCGCTACCGGACAATGGTGAGCGCAGAGGGCGCTCAACCGGTAAAATTAGGTTGGGGCAACAAACTCAAGGGCACCGCTATGGTACGACCTCGGCTTGGGCTGTTGCCAGGGGGGGGGTTTAAATCTAGATTAGGCCCGTAGAGGGCGGGCACTGAGGGACGTCTTCGACCCCGCCGGCGGGGTCGGTGAATCTGTGCAGTGTTTCTGTCCGAACTGGATGACTCGATCGCCTCCGCATTAGCGGCGGTGATAACGTCATCGGGATCACCGAGGATATGCCTCGGTCTACGGAGGGATTGGTCGACGGGTGGTTCGCTTGGATAATCGGGGATGGTAGAGACAAGGGGGTTCGGATGGTGGGGGGCTGAATCGTAGTAGCGTCGAGAGGCGCGCTTTATGAATTCGGTAATCGACTCGAGGCCTATGTCGCGATGGAGATCGATGGTGCGCACATACCAAGGCGCACCTGTGGCTCTGCGCAAGAATTTGTTTTGAACAGTCTGAAAGGCCTTAAGGGTCTGAGGGCGGTGGGCGAATACTACTGAGGAGTAAGTCAGGACGGGGCGGATACAAGTTTTGTAAAGTGTCACCTTATTTCTAAGGGACATTTTACTCTTTGCGCAGATAAGGCTATGGAGTCTACCAAGCATGAACTTGGCGCGGTTACTGACTATTCTGGTATGTTGGCAGAAGCTCAGGCGACGATCAAGATGCACTCCGAGATAGCGAGCTGAACTAGCCCAGGGGATGGGTTTGTCGAAGAGGATTATGGGGCGGGGCTTGGGGAACCCATTCGAAAAAAGCACTGCTGTACTCTTTGAAGGGTTAACCTCAATGCGCCACTTCCGGAACCAAGTGCCTAGGGCGTTGAGCGCGGCTTGCAACCTTATACAGATCCGATTGGGATTCCGATCCGATGTGTACAAGGCTGTGTCGTCCGCAAATAGGGCAATTTCCACCTGATGGGTGCGAGGAATGTCGCTGGTATACAGCGTGAACAGGAGGGGGGAGAGAGTGGAGCCTTGAGGAACTCCAGCTCGGACGGGTCTGGGGGCAGAAAGAGTGCCCTCTATGCGGTAGCGGAAGCTCCGATTAAAGAGAAAGTCTCGTAAGATGAGCACGAGCCTGACTGGCAAACCAAATTGGTAAAGCTTGTATAACAAGCCGTTGTGCCAGACCTTATCGAAAGCCTTCGCTACGTCGAGGAAGACGGCACCAGTGTCTGCAGGCCAGGTATGGTGCCGTCGAGAGAGCACGTGTTCCGTGATGCGGAGCACTTGCTGGGGACTGAATAAAAAATTATTGACTTTGACTTTAACTACTACTATAACCAATCATATCGCAGTATAGAGCACTGGTGGTCTAGTGGTAGCGGCCCCGCCTTCCGATCCGAAGGTCGTGGGTTCAAATTCAGTCGTGTACCAATGAGTTTTTCTGTCGAAAAATGTAAGTGCAATAAGCCACTACTCTCAAAACGGTGAAGGAAAACATCGTGAGGAAACCAGCGCCGGCGTGTCGTAGAACCTAAAAAAAGTTCGAACAACACGTGTCAAGGGTCACGCAAAAAGTGCCCGCCAGCGGCCTACTTGCGGAAAAACCAGCCGCACATCAAGTGCGGATGATAAAAATTTGCCGAACCAATCATATCATTGGTTACTGTTGAAATTTCCTAAAAATCGGTTTAATAGTGCGACCATGAAGTCGGTTTCTTAAGTTTTTTAAACTTATATATCTTTATTTCTCGTTTCTATAAGAGATCGACGAAAATAAAACACAAAAGTAAAAGCTATATCATTTATTTTCAAAATATTTATTCTAACTATTCATTATTCACTACAAACTAACCTATAATAGCTTAAAATAATTTTACATAATTATATTTTCTAAATAACTCTCATTGCGTAGCGGTGTTTTAACGGCAGTGAACGAATCACTTTACATTTTGTATAAAGAACAACCCAGTTTCACGGTAGTCTTCACACATCCATTTCTTCCAATCAATCTTTGGACAGGTGAGGTTGTGATACAGGGTGTCTCAGAAAACAATAATATCAAGGATTCTGATTGACTATACAGGGTGGTCCGGAATATGTATGCCAAAAATTTATTCTATGTAGTTGCTTTTATGTATATGCATATTTTTTAATATCTTAGAACCGTGACACGAAACTGCTGGTCGGATGTGGGTTCAAATCAGTAAAATAGTCGACCAGATGCTTTAGGTCGGTACAGTCGGCTGCACTAAAATCTATACAATACATAACTTTCAAAATGGCATTATTATAAAAATTACAGGACGAAATGCTAAAAAAATGTGAATTCATCAAATGGCATACCATTTCATCAATCATGAAATCTATAACTGACTGCACTAATTATAACATATTTCTTGCAGTATTAACAATAATTAGAACACACAAAATGTCTTCGCCACTATACTATTTAACACTACTAAACACAACAATACATTTACCTGCATGGATCAACAATCAGATTCTTCGATACAAAACCTAAAAAAATCCATAAACAGTTACAACCCCATAATATAGTAGAAAGGCAATCATGCGCCGTTTGTATGAGCCGTTGTCCCCAGTTTTACATTTTCACTATTATATTCAATATGATGATTCTAAGAAAAATGAAGGAAGGAAGATGTAAAGAAAGTATTTATTTTTCTTGTTTTTTTTTTAAATATAACTAAGTTGACAAACAAGCATACGGCCCACCTGATGAGAAGCGGTTACCGTAGCCTATGGACACCTGCAATACCAATTTTATCTAGTCGCTTGACTTCTTGCTCGGAAAGTTAATTATTGCGAAACAAGGTATTTTTCATTTTACGACTCTCGAAAAAACTGCCTGAATTTGTATGGAGACTTTTGGCGACACTTTTTCGACCACATGGCCGTTCTACTAAATTCTGTGGTCAAAACTCACAATAATGTATATATTTCAACTGTACTTAAATTCCTGGTACTGGTTCCATTTGTTCTATGAAATATTATTAAATGTATCACAAGGATTACTTTTAAACGTCTTAAAGCTAGATGAGTCCAGGTGCCAGTTCCACGCGACCAAGCCTAGAAAAACAGGCAACAAACTACGGCTTATTAAATTTAAAAAACACCATAAGAAAAATTATACTGTTTCTATTTTTAATCCATTTTTCATATTTACTACTGACAAATGTCGAAAAAAAAACATACTTCATAGACCAAATGGAAACTAGTTTTAAGGCACCCTGTATAAAGCATACATACAAAACAGGATACCTAACATTAAAACAGATTACAGTTCATTAACATTTGTATAAAATAGGAGTCCTTACTCTTTAGTATAAAAGATAATTGATTAAATTATTGAAAAAAAATCTTCATATGGTATAGTAATGACGGCGGCCTATAACTTTGGCCATTGGTCATCAGCTCAATATCACGCCACTTCTAAGTGGGCAGAGAGCTTAACAAAAATAGCGAATAGGCACTTTAAAACTATTTATTTTTACAATTTACCAAAGTACCACAAGTCTCAGTGTACTAATATCGTTTACCATAATATATTACCCTTAATTTGTAATTACCAGAGTTTTTATGACTGTTTCAAAAGAGGGGTACATATGGTTACTGGAAGAAGAATATGTTGAATTCTGGAATCTGGAACCCTAATATTGTAGACAATCAACACAACACTATCTAGCCCCAAATAAAGCAGAGCTTGTACTATTGGAACCGGATAGCTGATATAATACTCATATATTTTTTTGTAAATAAATACTTAGAATACAATATAACACCCAAACAGAGAACAAAACTCTGCGTTCACCACACAAATATTTGTTCTCGGTGGGGATCGAACCCACGCCCAAGTGACCTAGGCTATGAGGCCTGAACAGCAACCCTAAAGCCTTCAAGTGATGACCGAGGTCTTCAAAGTGACCATGACCAGTACCCGAAGTCGGAGTTTGGCAACCACATTTCGTTACCAAATGTTGTTTTCGTTTCGCCTATTTGTCTCTATCTATTGTATGGAGAAAATATGAGACGCCAAAAATACATTACGTAGTTAGAGTTGTTGTCATCTTTTCTCCATACAATAGACAGAGACAAATAGGCGAAACGAAAACAACATTTGGTAACGAAATGTTGTTTTCGTTTCGCTTACGTGTCTCTTTCTTTTGCATGGAAAAGTATGAGACAACAACTCTAACTACGTAACGTATTTTTGTTGTCTCAACTTTTCTCCATTCAAAAGACAGAGTCGCGTAGGCGAAACGAAAACAACATTTGGTAACGAAATGTGGTAGCAAAACTCGGACTTCGGGTGCAGGGGGGGAAAACACTATTTTTAGGAAACAACGGGATATTTACCAAGATTAAATTTGGTTGAGTTTTGGCTTCCGATATTTCGGCACAGTTGCATGCACCATGATCACGGTTGAACTGAAGTCCACGAGTAAAATAAATGTTATTGGCAGACCTACCCTCTTTCGCACTCTTTTATTGGTTTCGACACTACTATAGGTTCCACTCTCATTTTCTTCTCGATTTCGACAACCAACACTGACGGTATCAGGACGCGTAGTAGATGCCACAATTTTGGTTGTATGCACATGCGTACCACCGGGTGAATATCCCGTTGTTTCATAAAAATAGTGTTAAAAACCATGATAGTTTCAAAAGATATATCATTGAAAACATTTGTTGCAAAACAAACTGTTCACAAACTCATCCATGAAAGAACTGTGGTGTGTGAAAGATGACATGGATAAGAGAGGAGTGAATGCAGAGATGACGGGTGACAGAGGAGAATGGAGGAGGAAGACATGTTGTGCCGACCACACATAAAGTGGGATAAGGGCAGGAAAAGTTGACAATGAATAATGTAGCTCAAGATTCACTTTCCGTTTGCGCAACACAAAAATACAAATTGTATAAAAACTATATTATCTTGAAAGATGCTGACTAAACTGATGTAATTTTTATACAATTTACCTTTGTTAGAGGAAATGCCTCGTATAGATTCCCCAGGCAAGATCTTAGAGTGACCTTGTAGTCTTGTTATATTAGCTAATTAGTAGTGTTGTATTGTATTATTTTTTTATTTTTTATTGTATGGTGGTGGTTTGAATAAACAAATTTTCTTTCTTTCTTTTTTTCTAGTCTAGGCCTTAGATAAGAGCATGCTAAAAAACTGCTTTCTAGTGCCAGATAGTGCGGGATTAGAACCCACGACCTAGAGCACAGAAGCTAATCTACCGTCGAAGGAGGTATTAGAGTCCGAACGGGATTGGAACCCACGACCTAAAGCACAGAGGCTTTACTACCGTCGAAGGAGGTATTAAAGGCCCATGAGAGAGACGTGATTCACATGTTGTTGGTGCTGCGGCTGTACTTCTGGTTCCTGAGTCTTCTTCCGTCGGTTCCTGGAAAAAAGCAAAGTTTTCAATTAATACATCTTCTTCCAGCCCTTTTCAAATATCACTAAATATGACGATTCTAAGAATAATTATAAGTTTAAAAAACTTGAGAAACCGACTTCATTGTCAAACGGCTAAACCGATTTTAATCAAATTTGTTTGGGACAATCTGGACGTAAGCATAACCTTCCAAATAAAAAAATAATTTTCTAAATCGGTTCATAAATGACGGAGGCATGCAGTTACAAACATTAAAAAAAATATTTAAAAAAAAATGGCAACACCGATTTTAATAAAATTAAAATGGGACCAATCTGGAAGCAGTACCTTTCAGATAAAAAAATAATTTTTCAAATCGGCTCACAAATGACGAAGTTATGCGGTAACAAACATTAAAAATAAAAAAAATACAACCGAATTGAGAACCTCCTCCTTTTTGATTGGAAGTCGGTTAAAAAGGAAGGAAGGAAGATATCAACAAAGTATTTCTATCTATACTAATATTATAAAGAGGAAAGATTTGTACCTATTTTTGTATGTTTGTAATGAATAGGCTCAAAAAGTACTGGGCCGATTTAAAAAATTCTTTCACCAATAGAATGCTACATTTTTCCAATTTGACATAGGCTACATTTCATTTTGAAAAAAATTAGGGATCCTTGGTAAAATTTGAACAATGTAACCGAAGGTGTAGAAAAATGAGTCTTAAAATGTCTTTCGTCGAACGCGCTGCCGAAACTATTAGCGATAGAACAAAATAATGTACAACAATATTGTCTACCCCGTGCGAAGCCGGGACGGGCTGCTAGTGTTTTATATTGTCGCTTAACTTGTTCGGAAAGTAATTTTTGCGCTGCTGCAAGGCGTTTTTCACTTTGCTACTCCCGAAAAAACTGTTGAATTTGTATGGAGAAACGGGCATATGCTCATGTATTTTGGCGACATTTTTCCGCCCACATGGCCGTTCTACTTTGTTCTTTTTTTTTATACAACTAAGTTGACAAACAAGCATACGGCCCACCTGATGGGAAGCGGTTACCGTAGCCTAATATGGACGCCTGCAATACCAGAGGCATCACAAGCGCGTCGCCGACCCTTTAAAACTTTAAAAACGCCCTTTTTGAAGAACCCCATGCTATAGTCCTTAGGGTTGTCCTCAGCAGGGAGATCATTCCACAGCCTGAGTGTTCGCGGGAGGAAGTTCATCTGAACGAACGGTGCGCGACCACCCAGGCTCTAAGGTGTGAGGATGAACTCTCTGCCTATGGCGAGCAGTGCGATGGTAGAATGTAGCTGTTGGCATGATTTCAAACAGTTCTTCAGAGCATACCCTATTTTACCCTGTTCTGTGGTGTGGACATTACAGGGTGTCAGAAATAGTTACCTCTTAGGATAAGGCTCCTTCAGATGGAAGGTGCGATAATGTAGCTGCATACTGTTCCGCTGAGTGAATCGTTTCTCGCACAACGGACACGGGTATTTCTTCTCTCCTGTGTGCGTCTGTAATTAAAAAAATACACAACTAAATATAGACAAATTTTGGCAATTTCATCATCCGCACTTGGTGTGCGGACTGGTTTCCGCAAGTAGGCCTCTAGCGGGCCTCAAGAATACAATATAACACCTGAACAGAGAACAAACATCTGTGTTCACCACACAAATATTTGTTCTCGGTGGGGATCGAACCCACGCCCTCCGGCGCAGAAGGCAGAGCTACTACCAACTGAGCTATGAACAAAGAGCTCTACTACAGCTTTAGTAGTAGTAGAGCTCTTTGTGAAGGGTTCGTCCGGGGAAGTGCTACCACCATGCTTATTTCTACCGTTAACCAACATTGCTGTGTTTCGGTTTGAAGGGTGTGGGTGCCGGTGACATTACTGGCACGTGAGGCTGAACATCTGTATGCCTCAAGTTGATGGACGCAGGTCAGTGCATCGTAGGGCACGTTCCTGACGTGCGTGACCAACGAGGCAATGCTTTGTTACCACTTAACATCAGGTGGGTTATATGCTTGTTCCATTAGCTAGTTAAGTTTAAAAAATCTACAACTCTAGCTGTGCCTCAATGAACTGTGCTGGATCCAAATTCATGTCTAGATTTTTTTAAAGTATATAATAATGCTTACCACTTTATGTCTGAGCAGTGAGGTGGGATAGGGGAACTGCATGCCGCATATCTGGCATGTATACACCTTCGTGCGTGTGTGTGCGTTCATGTGAGTGTACAGACTCGTCGCCTATAACAAAACAATAACAATTCATAAATTAAATGGAAAGGATTTCAAGTGCGCCCCAAGGAGGCTTCTTTTACAGAATCTTCTTTCGTGCAGTTCCATTCACACTCGCCTGATGCAATTGTTTGTTAATCTTCTTTCATCCTTTCTCTCTACATGCCCAAACCATCTTAGCATACCTTTCTCTACTCTCATCACTACGTCTTCCTTCACACCGCATTTCTCTCTTATCACACTGTTTTTCTCTATCACTCAACTTTACAAATTGGCAAAATTTTTGTTGCCATCTAATAAATAAAAAGTAGCTACCTATTGACCTCGTGCACAAGCTCAAAGTCACGCAACGAGCTATGGAGAGAGCTGGGAGATTCACTACGTGATAGAATCAGAAATGAGGATATCCGTAGAAGAACCAAGGTCACCGACATAGCTCTTAGAGTTAGTAAGTTGAAGTGGTAATGGGCAGGTCATATAGCTCGAAGAACCGACAACCGTTGGGGAATAAAAGTTCTCGAATGGCGACCACGAACCGGAAGACAAAGCGTAAGGCGCCCACCCACCAGATGGACCGACGACATTGTTAAGATCGCGGGAAGTCGATGGATGGAAAGAGCTCAGAATTGTTCTTGCTGGAAATGTGTAGGGGAGGCCTATGTCCAGCAGTGGACTTCTTCCGGCTGATGATGAGTAGTTACCTTGATAAGTGCCCCGCAGACGTCGCAGTTGACTCGCTCCGCGCTGGCGGCGGCGGGGCTGGCGAGGGATTTCTTCATGAAGGGCGCGTCGGGATGCAGCCGCCGATGGTGCTTGAGGCACGCCTGGTATGTGTAGAACTGCTCGTGGCACTAAAACAATACAAAAATAACTTTCATTGCTCATACTCGGAAAGTAGGTCTGAAGTTTCCTGAGGGACCTAATTAAAAGTAAAACTTTCAGCCCTTGGGAGAATCGCTTTCTACTGACAGCTGTCAAATTATAAAAAAAAACAAGTTCTATTTTCACATATTGACATTGACTGGCCTCTAGCTCAGTTGGTAGTAGCTCTGCCTTCTGCGCCGCAGGTCGTGGGTTCGATCCCCACCGAGAACAAATATTTGTGTGGTGAACATAAATGTTTGTTCTCTGTCTGGGTGTTATATTGTATTCTAAGTATGTATTTACAAAAAAAAAAAAATGTATTCAAGTATTATATCAGCTATCCGGTTCCCATATTACAAGCTCTGCTTAGTTTGGGGCTGGGTAGTGTTGTGTGAATTGTCCACAATATTTATATTTATTTATATTTATATTTATATATTTATTAAACCATGTTCCAACTTTCTAAACAGCAAGAAGGTTATTGAACCAAATTACAACTTTTTATTCAGCAAGGAGGCCTTGTATTTGTAATGAAAAGCACAGCGTTTACCTCGGGTGAAAGACTTATTTAAGTCCCTCGAGCTCTATTGGCGCCCTCGCTACCCGTCTCGGGACTTAAATTCGTGACTTTCAATCCTCGGGTAACAATGTACTATTACATCTCTCATATTCGGTAAGTAGGTTCTTATTACCTCCAAATGGGGCTTGTAGGTGACTTATTAGCGATCTAGTAATAAAAAAACACTTCTTTCTTTTAAAAAGTTCGCGTACATCTAACCTTCATACTGGTAATAGACATCATGCATTCAGCCCAATGACCAAAGAGGTCGCTTTGCTATTCAGCCTTGTCTTCGTGTGAGTATAATAGTCATCAATTTTAAATATCGAACTCAATTTCGTTCTTGAAAAAAAAAAGTTTTATTTTTGTAATGCCGGGGTTTTTCTACTTACCTCACAATCGAGATGTAAAGCCCTCGCTGCGCTCGTGCGCCTAAATATCTCGGGCTGCAATTGGTGCCTTACAGCCCTTAGCTACTAATCTGCTCTAACATTTGTATTCTGCGTGTCCTTATCTACGGTCACAAAATAGATAGGTCTAGAAGTCAATCTGTCTCTCATCATAATAATGGATTGTTTTTTTCAATCACAATATGCCACAGCGAAGCGTGGCAGGGAACAGCTAGTTTATAATATTAATATAGGATTACCCACTCACAATAAGCACCAGTACTGAATTAGTTTTACTAATAACAGATGATGCTTTTCAAAAATACTGAAATGAGTATTACTACACTGTACACTGTATTTTACTAAACTATGAATTAGAAAATAAACAGTAAGCATCCGGTTGACAAAACGCAACGATAGCGCGTTCTAACTTTCCCTGTGCTGCCATCTACTCCTGTTTTGAGTAAACCTCTGCCTCAGTACTCATAGTTATTCTATGGTTTGGTGACTCTTGCAAAACACAGTAAGGCAGGCCGTAAACCAGGCATACACTTGTATCTCGATAATTGTGGCGCCACATTTGAAACGCGACACATATAACGCCCCCATATATCTGTACGTGAGCACGCACACTGAGGAAACATTTGTAGCGGGCGCACTTTGTGGCGAGACGTTGTCCGCGCTACACGAATTCAAGATCGAACACGTTCGTTATTTGTGGCGCCACATCACGAAATCGTCGTCGTCAGACGATGATGTCGACATTCTTAAAGCGGTGCCACGCTACAACTGTGCTTTCGATGTGCGCTATACAATACATTTGTAGCAAGCTGAATTAAAGCGCATTGATTGTGGCGTAAATGTTCGATGCATGTAGCATGTGGCGCTGGCGTGCGGCCTGCCTAAGGTTGTAGGCAATAGTGTACATCATAACATTGAAGCGTAGCGTGTGCTGTCTTTGAAACTTTTGCTTTTGTATTATTGCATTGCATACGTCTGACTAAGTGAAGTGGCACCACACTGGAACTTCACTGCTATTATTTTAGACTATTTTTGATTTGTAAAAGGATCATATAAAAAAACGATAGGAACCGAGACGTAGTTTGTTGCCTGTTCTTCTACGCTTGGTCGCGTGGAACTGGCACCTAGACTCACCTAGCTTTAAGACGTTTCAAAGTGATTCTTGCATCGTACTGAATAAAAAACTATTGACTTTGACTTTGACATCATGATATTGTAACTCACCACTGTACACCGGACGTAGTTAGCTCCCCGGACGTCATCATTCACGTACACACTGAAAAAGAAAAGCATTAAATAGATATGCGGTTTTTGACGTGACAATGTCTTATAATTCGATGGAGCACGCACGAAAAAACATTGACTCATGCGGCGTTACCTCGCTCTGAGGCGTTCCTGTTAAGGCTTGAAGTGCAAGCGAGAGCGCGGAACGAGCGACAAAGAGGCACGCACGGCCTCCGCGTTCGGCAGCGTTCGACATCTGTCTCTCTCCTACTTGAGTGAGCGATGCGTCCGCGTGGACAGCTGTATGACGTTGTCACGTTCAACTATCGTCAGTAAACCCACTTTACAGACAACCGATTTTATTGATACTAATAAATAAAAGATATTAACAATGAACAGCGATCACTTTTATTATATTTGGACATCTCAGCTCAGTTGGTAGTAGCTCTGCCTTCTGCGCAGTAGGTTGTGGGTTCGATCCCCACCGAAAACAAATATTTGTGTGGTGAACGCAGATGTTTGTTCTCTGTCTGGGTGTTATTTTGTATTCTATGTATTCAAAAAACTCCCAGCATAGCTCTCTCCATAGCTCGTTGCGCGACTTTGAGCTTGTGCACGAGGCCAAATAGTTAGCGACCACGTCTCAGTTCCATAAGTGATCACTGGCAACACGCACTGATTATAGATAGATAGATAGATTAATCCTTTATTGTACACATTAGAAACATATTATAACAGAAACATTACAAATATAGGTACAATGGGCGGCCTTATCGCTAAGAGCGATCTCTTCCAGACAACCTTTGGATGGAGAGGATTAACGAAAATAAGAAAAACGGCGATGTACATTTTTAATTTGACATGTACAATTGTACATACCAACCCATTTTCGCAAAAAATGAATTATGAATACAAAAGTAAAACCTAAAATGTTAACTACCTATTATAGCATATAAATAACAAAATAAAACATATATAACATATGTATTATAGACTTTTGTCTTGAGGCTCTGCGGTATCTGGGACGAGGAGATGTATTTATGATGGATGTATGTAGGTGTATAGATATAAAACTCACTCGACCCCGTCCGCGTGTAGCGCCGAGTGCCGGTAGTGCTCCTGGTAGGCTTGCATGGACGCGAACTTGATGTCACAGCGCCGGCAGTAGATGTTAGCCTCCGCTTCTTTAGGCAAGTTCTAAAACAGTTTTATTAGTAGTTAGTTTGATAGCACTGGTAGTCTAGTGGAAGCCCCGCCTTCCGAAGTCACGGGTTCGAATCTAGTCTTGTACCTATGGATTTTTTTGTCCAAAAACTACCAACTTAACATAAAGGTTACCACTTAACATAAGGGCCATTTTAATAATATAAGTTTATAAAACTAGAGAAACCGACTTCATTGCCAAATAATGAAATTTGTTTGGGACAATCTGGACGTCAGAATAATTTTCCAAATAAAAAAATAATTTTCTAAATCGGTTCATAAATGACGGAGGCATGCAATTACAAACATTAAAAAAAAAGGGCAACACCGATTTTAATAAAATTTAAATGGGACCAATCTGGAAGCAGTACCTTTCAGATAAAAAAATAATTTTTCAAATCGGCTCACAAATGACGAAGTTATGCGGTAACAAACATAAAAAACAAATACAACCTAATTGAGAATTTCCTCCTTTTTGATTGGCAGTCGGTTAAAATGAAAATTCACAGTATATAGTAGTATAGCACCTAGTGTATTTCTATATCTATGATCCAATGTTTTTGTTGAATCGTAGGTACCTTATCGTTGGAATGCAGTCTTTTCTTGTGCACGTTGAGTCCCGCCTTGCTGACGAAGGAAGCGCCGCACAGGGTGCAGATGTGAGAACTACGATGCTGTGTCCGCAGGTGCTGGTAGTACGTAGACTTGTGTCTGGAAATACATTCAATAAACACATACAATCCATCCATCTTTTCTAAACCAGATAGCTGGCTGTTGGATAGCTGGTGATGACTGGCCTCACAGATCAGTTGGTAGAAGCTCTGCCTTCTGTGCCGTAGGTCGTGGATTCGATCCCCACCGAGAACAAATCTTTGTTTGGTGAACGTAGATGTTTGTTCTCTGTCTGGGTGTTATATTGTATTCTAAATATGTATTTACAAAATAGAAATTATTTAAGTATTATATCAGCTATCAGTACCCGAATTCGGAGTTTGGCAACCACATTTCGTTACCAAATGTTGTTTTCGTTTCGCCTTTTTGTCTCTCTCTATTGCATGGAGAAAATATGAGACGGCAAAAATACGCTACGTAGTTAGAGTTGTTGTCTCATCTTTTCTCCATACAATAGACAGAGAAAAATAGGCAAAACGAAAACAACATTTGGTAACGGAATGTTGTAGATGCACTGGGACTTCGGGCTCAGATTGCTGATTTATAACTTAACTTTTTTTCCCATTAGAATACAATATAACACCCAGTCACAGAATAAACATCGAACCCACGCTCTCCAGCGCACAATGCAGAGGGCTGTCAAAAAAAAAAGCGGCCAAGTGCGAGGAGCTTCATAGGCCTCAGGCTTTCTGCACCCGAAGTAAGTTATTTATTTGTGTAAGTAACATAAAGCTATTTTTATTTAATTTACCTGAACTGATGGTTGCAGTATTTACAAGTTGTAGTGACACCTCTGTGGAACTCTTCGTGTTGGAAAGCTAGCCCTCTGAAAAAGAAACATAGAATCATACAATTTTTAATTGCTCATCGAAAAAAAAAGAAACCAGAGCCCGAAGTCCCAGTGCATCTACAACATTTCGTTACCAAATGTTGTTTTCGTTTTGCCTATTTGTCTCTGTCTATTGTATGGAGAAAAGATGAAACAACAACTCTAACTACGTAACGTATTTTTGCCGTCTCATATTTTCTCCATACAATAGAGAGAGGCAAATAAGCGAAACGGAAACAACATTTGGTAACGAAATGTGGTAGCAAAACTCCGACTTCGGGTACGGTACGTCGTAAAACCTAAAAAGTTCGAAAACATGACGTGCCAGGCGCACTTAAAATCCTATCACCACACTTGAACATTAGAACGATCTCTTCGAGGCAAACTTTGGATGGAGAGGCAAGTTTTATCATGCGCACTTGATGTGCGGGCAGGTTTTTCCGCAAGTAGGCCGCTGGCGGGCCCTTTTTGCGTGACCCTTGACACGTGTTGCTCGAACTTTTTTAGGTTCTACAACACTCTGGTTTCCTCACGATGTTTTCCTTCACCCTTTTGAGGGTACTGGCATAGTGCACATACATTTTTCGACAGAAAAACTCATTGGTACACGAGTGGATTTGAACCCACGACCTTCGGATCGGAAGGCGGGGCCACTACCACTAGACCAGCAGTGCTCTCTCTTGTGTCCCGAACATTAGAACGAATTCTTCCAGGCAAACTTTGGATGGAGAGGGGACACTTACTCTCCGTCGAACTGCATTGTGCAGCGGAGACACTCGATCTGTACATAGTGTTTCTTGACATGCATGCGTAGTTTACAGGGCTTCAGGAACCGCCGCTTGCAAAACCGACACATGTGGGGGCCGGCGCTCTGGGAAATAAACGACTGGTAGAGTACAAATCAGCCTGAAGAAGTCCACTGCTGGACATAGGCCTCCCCTACACATTTCCAGGAAGAACGATTCTGAGCCCTTTCCTTCCACCGACTTCCCGCGATCTTAACAATGACGTCGGTTCATCTGGTGGGTGGGCGCCCTACGTTTCATCTTCCGGTTCGTGGTCGCCATTCGAGAACCTTTATTTCCCAACAGTTGTCGGTTCTTCCAGCTGTATGACCTGCCCATTGCCACTTCAACTTACTAATTCTACCAGTAAAAATAGAGAATGATAACTGGGACTTTAAGCTAGGTGGTTTGATTGAGAAAATACCACAGTGTAGATCAGGGATACCCCAAGGGGTCGATATTGGTTTCCTAGGGGTCGACATAAACGTAAACTGATTTTGGGGGTCGACGAGGTCTAAAAATCGACCCCTATTAAATTAACACAAGTTCTTATTTCAAACTTTTAAGTTAGGGTAGGTTAGTACTGTATTGTTTATGTTGTGTTACGTGTACTAAGAATAATTCATATTTTTGTAGGATATAGCATTGTTGTAGTAATGTAAAGTCTCAAGTTCTTACAACGTACATTTATTTTGTTTAATTTTGATGAGAAAATGAAGTCAATTTTAATCACTTAACCAAGTGCAAAGTTTTCCAATTGGTACCTTAGTACCTACCTAGGTATTTTGTATCAATAGGAAAAAACTAAAGATAAGCCCCCTTATTCATAATAGTCTAACTTAAAGCATTGCTAATTCTCATGCTATTGACCTAAATCGAGAAAGACCTAGGTAAAATACTCTGTAGCAGCTGTTTTAAGTTAGCGGACCATTGCCCCCATAGTCAAAGTAGGTAATTTGACTATGGGGGTCTGAGGTAACTGTTCATTTTGGAAAAGGGGTCACTTGTCCAAAACAGTTTGGGGATCCCTTGTGTAGATGATGTCAATTTGACGTCATAAACTCGTGACCGCTAGCTAGTTTGTTTTTGGACAGAATTGGACATCATGAGTAGTTTTTTTCTCGTTCAAAAGGTTGCTGATACAAAATCGGGACTCGGCAACAAACTTACCTCACTGTGATTTATCATAACATGCTTAGCTAGTTTCTCTTCTCTTGCAAAGTTTGAAAAGCACTCATGGCATTTAAATCTTCCGTTGGTGTATCTGGGATTGGTTGCTCGCTTATTAAACTTTATAATCGCCTCGTCTTCATTCAATGTCAAACGTCTCCAGTTCGCTGGGTCTAGGAATGAGCTCTTAGGAGCTTTCTTCTCCGGCGCAGGGGGTAAGTCATCGGGCGGCATCCATATTGGATCAGAGGTCCCTCCGAATATTGAGTGCTGCTGGTTGAATCTCTGCTCTCCTGACCGCTGTTCTAAATGCTGGTGGGCGTTTGGAGGTAAGCTGTCAGGATGGATGGTGGTTAAATTCATCATCTCGGGGACTGCACTTTCTTGTTTGACAAAATTGTGTGGTTTTTCTTCTGTAGATCTCGTCTCTCCAAGTTTCTTCTCCCTCCATATTCTGACGAGCTCCGATGTGTCTTCCTCCATGGTAATAATTTAGTGTAGATTGTTAACTACCCTGTAAACAAAATAAAGGTTTAGGGGTTATAGGAGAGATGCTACCCCTTGAGGATGATATTATTATAAAATTTGTTTAGATAGGGACCTGCTTTTTCTCTCTAGCTGATAATCCTCTAAAAATGTTAAAGATACACTAAAACATAAATTCAAACAAAAAAAAAAAAAAATTGCCGACAATTCACACAACACTATCTAGCCCCAAACTAAGCAGAGCTTGTACTATGGGAACCAGATAGCTTATACAATACTTGAATACATTTTTTTTGTAAATACATACTTATAATACAATATAACACCCAGACAGAGAACAACACCTGCGTTCACCACACAAATATTTGTTCTCGGTGGGGATCAAACCCACGACCTACGGCGCAGAAGGCAGAGCTACTACCAGCTGAGCTGAGAGGCCAGTCAACATTAAATCATCATTATCACTAGCCTGAGGAGGTCCACTGCTAGACATTGGCCTATACATTTCCACAAAGAACTATTCTGAGCCTTATCCATCCACTTCACTTTCCACAATCTTAGCAATGTCAATCAGCCCATCGGGTGGGTGCATTCATGACTCAGACTTTGAAACTTTAGTGGTTCCAAACAGAGTGCAAAGGAAGTACCAGGTTCCCATCATACATGGCAGAAGCCTAGTATTTATAATCTATGTTTGGTAGCAAGCAAGTAAGCAAGCATGCAAGCACCCTATGGCATGGAGCACAAAAGGTCTAATACTTAAACAAATCCTTTCTTTTGCAATTGTATTTAAAGAGGTCCTTTTCGTGCTTGTGGCATTCGAAGAATGGATAGGGGATACAACAGATGTAGAAGAACCTTCAGTTATTTTAAAGGGATGTCTGTCTACGAAGGATCACTACTTAATCAATACGCTCACAATGTGCCAACAACGTGATACGAAATAGAACAATATTCGTAACTTACTTTTGAAGATACGTAAACGTTTTAGAAATGCATCACATCACAAAAATTATCACAATACAATGAATAATTTATCAAATAACCAATACATGATTGAATTGTCTGGATCAGCCAACATTAATGGATTTAAAGCTTGTTTGTTTTTGATGAAAAGGATTTTTTCAAGGATTTCTAGGTGCATGCAAGACGAAACGGAAGAAAAACAAACGCCATCATGTTTTTGTGTTTTTAACTGAATTTTCGCGCTGGAAAGAAAATCCTTTTGCCAAGTCTAGACTAATATAATGCTATGTTATGGTAATGTCATGTCAGTCAGGCAGGTAATAACTGTCTTCGTATTTCAAATCTGCGTGTGCGGTTTTGTGAAAACGAGTGAAAACGTGAAAAGCAAATTCGTGGCAACCCCTCCACTGAAAAGCCATACTTAAAAGAAGAAGAAGAAGAAAACGTGAAAACTTTACGTAGGTACGTGAAAACTTTACGTAGGTACGTGAAAACAATTTTTTGTTTACCTACCAAAACAATTACATTAGCATTTTGAAATACTTTCATCTAAAAAATAAAAATACTTTCAATCAGTGAAATTTTACATTATGGTAAATAATTGTTGTGTGGCCGAATGTAAAAGTGAATCTTTCAAGGATTGTAGATTGTCTTTCTTCAAGTAAGTATAATATACCTTGTAAGTTAGAGACGAAACGAACCTAAAATGTATGACATTTCTATAGTAAGTAAAGAGCTCGTCCAGTACCTAACGTGTATGGCACTCCATCTTACAGCCTGTGATCTACGAGTCATTGCATTTTTAGACGATGGCTACCACTTAACATCAGGTGCACCATGATTTCATCAAGAAATTGGATACTAGAGGTTGACTGCTGTGTTTGCGGCAGACAATCTACCTGTTCAGACTTCAGATGAGAGCACTGGTGGTCTACTGGTAGTGGCCCTGCCTTCCGATCCGAAGGTCGTGGGTTCAAACCCACTCGTGTACCAATGAGTTTTTCTGTCGAAAAATTTATGTGCACTATGCCAGTACTCTCAAAACGGTGAAGGAAAACATCGTGAGGAAACCGGCGTGTTGTAGAACCTAAAAAAGTTCGAGCAACACGTGTCAAGGGCCCACCAGCGGCCTACTTGCAGAAAAACCGGCCCGTACTTCAAGTGCGCATGATAAAGCTTGCCGAAACTTGCTGAACCTGTTCAGATCACTGAGAGGAGACAACTTGCAATTTACCTGTTCAGATAGGCTCAAAGAGGAAACTGAAATGATGTCATTTTTGACTTGCTTCTTCGCAGACCATACTAATGTATGGATTGGGCATCTATACCTTATGAACTAATATTATAAAGAGGAAAGATCTGATTTTTGTGTGCATGTTTGTAATGAATAAACTAAAAACTACAGTGCCGATTTCAAAAATTCTTTCCCCATTGGAAAGCTACATTCTTCCTGGGTATCATAGGCTATATTTATGTGTTCAAAAATAAATGTCCACCCGTGTGAAGCCTGTACAGGCCTCCAGTACATAATAAATTAAAAAGACATGAACTAATAAATAGGTATAATGTTAATACAAATACATACATATATTAATAATTGTGACAATCATAGTATTTTTTCTCATTTAACTTCCATGACACTATGTTTTTATAATATGTATAGGTACAAATAAATAAGCATTGGTGATAATTTATATAATAAATAAATAAGCCATTTATTCCGAACTACGGATCTTAATACATTTGTTTTGTAAATTAATTATTTATAAGATGTCCCGCAGTTTGGTGTGCCTCGTGGCCTCTAACACCTTCCACGATGGAAGGTGATAAAGGATAATTTATATACCTTGTTACAAATATAAACTTTTATGCTTTAATACAGATGCTTTTTATGCATTACAGATTTCCTAAAGGTGAACCTCAGGCCCAGCATTGGATTGATGCTATACAGGGGCCGGTGACCAAGTATTCAGTGGTCTGCCAACTGCATTTTAGGCAATCAGATTTTATAACTGTATCATCGAGACTGAGATTGAGGTGGGATGCAGTTCCAACCATCTTTCCTGATGTATGTATGACGTAAGAGTCACAGGAAACACCTGGACAAGAGACGCACAGGACAAAGGAGGCTGGCAGAAAATGAAGGAGGCCTATACCCAGCAGTGGGTGATACCAGGCTGAAATGATGATAATGTATTGGTGATAGGTTCTTGATCAGTCAACACACAATAGTTGATAGTTCTTTATTTATCTTTTGACAATATAAAATGTTCTTAGACTAGTCACATAAAATTAAATACAATATAGTAACAGGTAACGTAAATGTCACAATCTTTATAAGTGAATGTTGTCTGGGCGTTATTTTGTTATTTAAGCTATCAGTTGCAATAGTACCTATATGATCTGCTTATTTTGGCACTTTGCGAAATGTCTAAAAATAGCATCGAGATATAAGTACCAACTACGTACTAGAGAAGACACCGTAAATTCCTACTTTGTCTCGTTCAACTGCGGCGATCGCGCCGCACCTCACTCAGTCGCTCTCTAGCTCTTTCGCGCCTAGTACTTCCGACAATAATAAATTAATTCCTATAAAACATCGACGAAAAATGCCTTGGTGTGTGTTGAGATATTGTACTAATAATTCAAGGAACACGGAAAAGTGCAAAGGAATTACTTTTCATCGGTAAGTAAACTAATTTCCTTGTTTTACAAATTAATTAATTACCACGCGCCCACACGCGCCATATTGTATTGTTTGTCATAGACTAATTTAATCAAACAGAGTGCAATGTAAGTAGATTAGACTGACATTACGGTGAAAATATCGTATGTTGTGTTTTTAATGTTGATATTAATATTTAGTTTTTTAAACTATCGCACTTTAAACAGATAATTATTAGTCTTAACGGGACTTAGCATGACCTTTCATTTACATATTTTTTTCTAGTCTTGCGCTACCACAGTGGATGTAACTACATCGAAATGTCAGCAGATACAAATATATGAAAGGTTCGTGCTAAGTCCTGTTGAAACTAATAATTATATACTAGGTAGGTACCTATATTTAGGTAGAAAAAGATTTAATAAATTTTCCTATAGTATATACCATAATTAACCAGACAGTTTTTACATTAATGTTAAATTCGTTTTGGATGTAATTAATTACCTATTTTAAATTCTTATCCAGATTTCCACGTCCAAGTCATAAAAATAGAGTAAAATGGATCCGATTTGTTCAAAACAATCGCTGTGAAGATACCTGGTTACCATCCGATCATAGTTACATATGTTCGTTGCATTTTCATGAGGATGATAAGTATGTTACGAAACAGGGAAGGCATTTTCTAAAGAATTCTGCTGTGCCCTATGATGATGTGAGTATCAATATAATTTTAAACATTTGACGCTCCCTTTATATTAATTCCGAGTATTGTGACAACATTTCATTTAGCCGCCTTTAACATTGTGTTGTACGTAGTACTTATATCTCGATGATATTTTTAATTTTTATTTAACTGTTATAATTTTACTAAGCAATGATTTGATGGATAAGGCTCTATCAGTGGGGTGAATAAAATAAAAATCAAGTCTTCTTCTTATCGTGTCACCAGTTCTTTCGAACCAGTGTGGTTAAAGGATTTTAAGCGCGCCTCGGAGAGGCTCCTTTCGCATCTATTAAATACCTACGTGTGACAAAATTTCAGTTTCAGTTCTTCACTTCATTTCTTCTTTTTTGGCTACTAGTCGCAGTAGTAGATGCCACAATTCTGCCAGTGTCCGTTTCATGCTAGTGTCATAATCATAAACTTAAGATGGAGTAGAGTACTACGAACATGGTCACATACGTCTATAAAGTCAGTTTACTGACGATAGTTGAACGTGACAACGTCATAGAGCTGTCCACGCGTCCACGCGGACGCATCCTCACTCAAGTAGGAGACAGAATATGTCGAACGCTGCCGAACGCGGAGGCCGATTGTGCCTCTTTGTCACTCGTTCCGCGCTCTCGCTTGCACTTCAAGCCTTAAGAGGGCATCACACAGGTGACTCTCCATACAAACGTAGTCCCCTGTTTCCTCCCTGGATAATGCCTCTACCACCACACACATACGCATTTTCAAAACAACATTTGGGTAGTGGTTGTGTAAGAGTCGCAAACAGACGCGCGTGTACAAACGACATAGTGTGTGTAACGTAGTTAGGGTCATACTCAGGGACAAGATCGCGACACGTCATTTAAAGCTGTTTTCGGCTTCACCCCTCCCTTTTACCAAGTAGTGTCCGCCGCGCCAAAAAAAAGTAGTGTCCCATTTTGGACACATAACCAAATGTCGTTGTCAGTGTGCCCTTTGCTCTCGAAGAAAACACAACGGGAAATATGACGAAATGCGCCGTACTATTTTGTAAAAACTACAGTGGCCGAACAGATAAATTTTCTTATCACGCGTGAGTACAACTTTATCCCAAAAGCGGCTTTTTTTCATAATATCAATTATATGTGGTTTGATTAATGCTATTATTACACTATTTTAGGTAGGTACTATTTTTTCAGTGCAATGTAGCCAAAAATGTGGTATACTGAAACAATTCGGATTATACCGCTCATTTTTCATTCGTTCTTCCTTCATGCTTCCAAATAGGGCTTGAAACTATCGATGAAAAGATATCGATGTAAATGAATGAACAAACTAGCACACTTTCAGATTCCCAACTGATCCGGCCAGGAAAAGAGAGTGGGTGAAAGCAGTCCGTAGACAGCGGGCATGGATCCCAAAAAAACATAGCAGAATTTGTAGTTTACATTTTGAGCCGGGCTGCTTCGATCCAAAGATTAAAAAAATAAAAAAACTATACAAAGATGCTGTTCCTACACTACATTTGCCTGAATTTGTAAGTTAGAGCTTGAAATGCCACATACAACTTTTATAATAATCATCATCATTAACAGCTTGCGGAAGCTACTGCTTAAAATCGTCCTTGGTCAAAGCGTGACAATCGGCTAAGCATGGCAAATGATCACTATTTTTTACCGACTGACCGACTTCAAAAAAAAGAGGAGGTTACTCAATTTAATAGTACTTATTTAAAAATATGGTTAGTCGACAATAATAGTAGAAGTATATAATATAGGTAGTAGTAATAATAATAAGTGTGGATAATAAAGAAGTACCTAAGATTTAACATAGTAATGATGTAGTATTAGTACGTAGGTATACGTAGTAGTAGTATTAGAAGGTAGTTTTAGTACTAAATATTTACTGGATTACCTATATGCATTTTAAGCCTACCGACATATTTTGATCTAGTGGGTATTTTATTTTCAGACAGAACAACACATAAATATATCAGAAAATACAAATGAAGAGACTGCTCATAAACCAAGTACTCCAGTACACGTAAGTTAATCACTGTTCAGTTTTGACAACATTATTTCGCCATCATTAGCCTATTCGTATGCACTCTTGTCAGTGTCACGTTTGTCCAACATGTCGAAATGTCAAAATGTTTAAAAAACTGCAAGTAATTAGTAATGGGACCTCATGATTGGTCAATGCTTTTCGGCAAATAAGACGTTGATAAAACAAACGGTAAATTTAAATTAGTAGTCGTTCTCGTATCCTCGTATCGTTAACACTTCACAAAGTTCACAAATTCATTTAATTCTTCTTTCGTATCGAATATTGCCCAATCGGCAATTACTCCAGTCGCGAGTGATTTTTATTTGCGCACGTCACAAGTTTTTACCCTAGTGTTCCCTGAAGCCCCCTGCAAAATCCTGGATTGCACCGGCCGCCCTTGCAAGCACCTGACGGAGGAGGAAGACGACCTGGCCAGAGACTCTGAAACCACCAGAACCTTGTTGGTGCGGTGGCAGAAGTGCATCGCACGTCCTATCCGGGGCCTAGAGGTAAGTCGGCAGGACCTCAGTTACCACTATCGGTGCTATTAACTTGTGACTCTCTTTCTCGTGTCGATTCCATTGTTTAAATTCGCCTAATTATATTACAGTCCACTTAACCGCACATTTTGGTCCTTCTAGCCGGATATTCGTGATAAAGTTACCTATGGCCATTTTGATCCGTTGAGTCGTACATTTTGGTCCGTCTCGCCGGATATTCGTGATATAGCTGCCTATGGACATTTTGGTCCTGCTAGTCTGATAACGTAATTTAACTGCTTGAACATTTTGGCCATTCGAGGCCGATTATATTCGTGTTAAAGTTGCCTACGGACATTTTGGTCCGTTGAGTCGTAAAGCTTTACTAATTAACTGGATTTGTTGATCGAGTGAACCGTATTTATTGTTAGAGATAACTACGGATATTTGTGTTGTGTGTTCGATAGCCCGAACCGTTGTTAAAAGTTACCTGCGACACATTTTTTAGTTTGTCGATGGTGTGACGTACGGTACATTTTCATCATTCGAGGCACATTTAACTTGATTTTAGTGACCTTGAGCATTCTAGAATACTTTGTTCGTATCGTTTTCATTGTAATTTCATTTTGTCGTTGTCGTTTCGGAAATTAAATAAAACGGTAGGGTATTTCTATTTTGTTTTTAGTCATAGTCAAATCGGTTAAATTTTGTTTTTTTTTTTGTATTGTCGTTGGTTTGATTTGGAGGTTTGATAGCTGTCAGTCAATTTTTCGTTGTCGTGCCAAAGTCAACTCGTGATTTTGACGTTTTGTCGTTTGACTTGACACATTATCAAATCGTTCAAATCATTCATTTCGTTCGTTCATTACGTGTAAATAACGGATAGTAGTAATAGTGTTCCTCCAAGGTAAAATCGCGTACTTGGTAGAACTTTGTCTATGGATATTTTCGTACGTAAAAATAGTAAATTGGATGTTTTGTTTACATTTGTTGTGGAACTTTTCCCAACTTTATAACTTTGTTTTACGTTAAAATTTTGACTGTCTTCCTTCACAAATGCCTACGGATAAACATGCCGGTTGTGAGGAAGTGATGCTGGGTGACGCAGACAGAGTTGCACGCGACTACGCAATGATGAGGATTGAATTGTTGGATGCCTCGGATTTAGTCGGTGTTTGCGAACGAGACATCGCTCCAATTATTTCGGAGTTTCACGCTGCTCAACAAAGGTTGTTGTTTAAAACTCCTACAGCTGATCGAAGTACGGAGTTTTTATGTACAGTTGATTTCGACACCAAGGTACGCAGTATTAAAAGCCGGTTATTCAAAACTGATGTAAAACAAGTTAAACCTAGTAGCATAGCTAAACTACCTAAAGTTAAGAAACCTAAAATGGCTTTATCATTTGATGGTAAATTGGAGGACTGGGGTTCGTTTATTGAGCTGTATGACACACTCATACACAAAAGGGATTTGCCTGATGTGGAAAAACTACACTATCTTCTGACTAGTGTGCAAGGTTTGGCCTATGACCTGATAAAAAACTACCCAATTTCGGATGCAAGTTACTTGTTAGCATATCAAACTTTGCATAAATATTTTGATCGGGTTAAGGTCGTAGAGGTTAACATTGTTGAGGAAACTTGTGCACAGCGGTTAGGAGTAGAGGTAAATTCATGTGCCCTGTCGGTAAATGCTATTGTCCCAACTAGTGGGAATTCGTTACCTAAATTACATTTGGAGGTTTCTGCTTACTCGGAGATGCCAACCAGGAAAATTGACATTTCTATGGGGCATCTTAAAAAATATTTGAACGTTTCCGATCCTGTTTTGTTTAATCCAGGACCGGATGATAGTTTAGTCAGCGCTAACATTCTCGTTTCGGCATTGAAACCCACTGTCATTCCCACTTTCGTCGGGGAATCACAGATGGGTAAATGCATAGTTGATGTTGACTCTTCTCGTTGTCGTTGCAATTCTGATAGCCATCAGAAAAATTTCGTTTTCGTTTCAAACCTGTCGGTAGGTAATTCAGTCATCAGGTGTCGGGAGTCGGACATTGTCGGTCCGCCCAAACCTCTAGCTCTGCCCAAAGAGGAGTTGCCATGTGTACATCACATGTCTTCTTGTCGTCGAACTCCTCCGGATAGGCTAGTGGTACACCTGACTGGTGCTAAACCTCAGTGTAAACTTTCGTTGTCGTCTTCTAGGGAAAATGCTTTTAAGCTATTGTTTAACCTAGCAAGAAAAACCCATGGGTACCCCTACGTTAAGAGGGTTCAAGATGGGTTCGTGACTGGCCATCTAAACAGTGGTCTCATGGATGAGATCGCTACCTTGTCGTCAGATGTCGGTCAGGTGAATTATATTTCCGTTCGTGGGAATCTTCGCCTTAGTTCGGCTCCCGCGCCGCCGCCGCTTCGATCAGTTCTCGCTTCTTGTGCATCGAATGCGGACGGTAGGCCTTCGAAGGACTTGTCGCTGCCTACTCCTAAGGTTAAAGAGAGTGGGATCAATTGCCTGATCCGACCGTTGCCTCGTGGCTTCGTTCCGGCTTCTATGGTCCCTCGGTTTCATGGTTTCTGTGAAGCGTCTGGACGTGGGTACTGCGCCGCCATCTACGGTTGCGCCGCTGGCAAAAGATCGTTCGTCGGAGTGCGCTTGATGGCAGCGGGTCTTTTGTCGGAACTCATTTCGCCGGTCGCTGTCGCGTCGGATGGAATCCAGTGTGCCGCCAACAATTTCGTTTTGTTTGACTCCAGTGTTGCCATGACCTGGATCAAGTCTTGTCCGTTATGCTGGAGTTGCTCTGTTGCTAATCGAGTGACCGAGGACCTGGACAACATACCTCCTGATCGTCGGCATCATGTGTCTGTAACTGACTATCCAGCTGATAATAGTTTTCGTCGGTTACCGCCCACGGATCTGGACCCGTGTGAGCCATGGTGGTCGGGGCCTACATCGTTATCGACTCCTTTGAATAGTTGGCCACAGTCATCAAGCTGTTGTGATGGGTCTGCTTTGGGTGAGAAGATGCCAAGCTTATCTACGGCTATTAGCGCCGCTCTTGTCGACATCCTCTTCAGTCGTTTCTTTTCCTACAGAAAGTTCTGCCCTTTCTTGAATGAAGGTAGTTTGTTGAGGGTGGGCGGACGTTGCCTCCTTTGCCAGCTTGGCTGTGATCAGCAGCATCCTTTTCTGTTTCTCCCTCGAACCCGTCGACTCACCTCGCTAATAATAGTCAATGACTACTCTCGTAAATTTTGGCACCCGGGACTGCAACTGCTACAGAATATGCTCACTCGCGAGTTTTGGGTTTTGTCACCAAAGCGGACAATTCGGTCCGTGATTCTGCCGCGCATGCGTTGTCTCCGGGCGCACCTTCGGCTAGGTATCCCTCGTCGAATGCGGGAACTTCCGGTTTTTCGAACAAATCAGCTGAAGTCCTTGTCGCTTGCTTCAGTTGACTTTGCTGGCCCATTTGACATTTCGTTGGGATATAGCCAAGGTAATCGCACGTACAATCGGTACGTTTGTCTTTTCGTATGCACTGCCCCGATGACAGTGCACTTGGAGTTCGCTTTGGAGCTCACATTGGAGGCATATTTGGCCTATCTTAGGCGGTTAATAATTCGGAAAGGTCGTTACTTTCGGTTGGTGTCCGATCGAGGCAGGACCTTCGTTGTGACCGGCGGCCTGTTGAATGGTTTGATGTCTTTAGCTACACAAGCTGAGCAAGTGGAATTCGTTGTGCACCCCCCAGGCAGCCCCCATTCGTCGGGCTTCGCTGAGGCTGGTGGCAGATCAACAGAAGCTCACCTTGCTCGTATTGTGGTTCGACAGCTTCTGACGTACAAATTCAAAACGCTGCTGGCACCAAGCGAGGCTCTGCTGTCCTTCTTGAATGTGGACCCAAACGACCTATCAGTTTTAATCTCCAGTCATTATTCAACTGCATGCCTCGTGGTTTTCTGGATCGTTTCGATTTCGTTAGTTTCCTCTCATCGAGTGAGGGAAGCACCTTGTTCTCGCATGAGTCGACTGAAACTTTTCTCGCTTTCTTCAGTCAACTCCATCGCTGTCGATCCGCTCGGCATTTCTTTCGCCCGCCGAACAGTTAGGACGTCCCCATGGGCACATTTACGTCCTTTCGCAGCTTTCGTGCGGAAGCAACTTATTTGGAGCTCGCTTTTGAGCTTGTGTTAGAGGTTTATCAAGCCTCCCTTATGCCTGCAGGCGCTTTTTTCGTTACGCCTGTCGGTTTTTATTTTAATTTTTCGTTGTTTAATATAATTTTGTTGTCGTTTCGTTTTGTTTTGAATTTTATTGACATCATAATATCAGTTTAGCGTTAAATTGGCTTAGTGTTCTAGCACATTTTATAATTAATTTGTTGTAAGCTCCATGATTTTGTCGTTGTCATTGGTCTTATAATAACTTGGTTAAAATACTGTGTATTTTGGTGGTCGGAATGTTCAGTTTTGACAACATTATTTCGCCATCATTAGCCTATTCGTATGCACTCTTGTCAGTGTCACGTTTGTCCAACATGTCGAAATGTCAAAATGTTTAAAAAACTGCAAGTAATTAGTAATGGGACCTCATGATTGGTCAATGCTTTTCGGCAAATAAGACGTTGATAAAACAAACGGTAAATTTAAATTAGTAGTCGTTCTCGTATCCTCGTATCGTTAACACTTCACAAAGTTCACAAATTCATTTAATTCTTCTTTCGTATCGAATATTGCCCAATCGGCAATTACTCCAGTCGCGAGTGATTTTTATTTGCGCACGTCACAAGTTTTTACCCTAGTGTTCCCTGAAGCCCCCTGCAAAATCCTGGATTGCACCGGCCGCCCTTGCAAGCACCTGACGGAGGAGGAAGACGACCTGGCCAGAGACTCTGAAACCACCAGAACCTTGTTGGTGCGGTGGCAGAAGTGCATCGCACGTCCTATCCGGGGCCTAGAGGTAAGTCGGCAGGACCTCAGTTACCACTATCGGTGCTATTAACTTGTGACTCTCTTTCTCGTGTCGATTCCATTGTTTAAATTCGCCTAATTATATTACAGTCCACTTAACCGCACAATCACAATAATATCTAAACTTGCATATAAGGTTGCATTTTAGCTGTTGGGTGTCTGCTGGCAAACCGTCCGAAGGTAGGATATTATTTGATAAAATGCGTAGTAGTCGTTCGGTATTTAAAAATAAAATTGAATGGTGCCAAAAAAACGAAGATAAAACGAAGACGATAAAAATGAATATTTTAGCTACACATCGAACTAATAAAAACTTTTCAAAGTTTTGGAACGCCACTAAAAAACTTAATTACAAACAGGGCTTGCCTGTGTCAATAGATGGTCTGCAGGAGCCATCTCCAATAGCTGAAATGTTTGCCAGTAAATTTAAGGTTAAGCCGCAGCCTGTAAGTAGTGTGCCTGGTACTAGGACCGTCTTAGGCGAGCACGCACAAGTGACTGTGGAGGGCTGTCAAGAACATGAAGCGTGGCAAATCTCCTGGCCATGACGGGCTTAGCATTGAGCACATTCTCTAAGCTAGCGACAACGTATTACAACACATGTTCTTTTTATAACCTTTGCATTAGGTATAGCTATCTTCCGAAAGACCTGATGAGAACAATGTATTGTGAAAAATAGAACGGGAGATTTAAGCTCTTCTTCTAATTATCGCCCTATATCTCTGTGCAAAGTAATAGGTAAGGTTTTGGAGCGACTTCTCTATCCCGATCTAATAAAGAATACAAATATTATTATTAGGTCACAACTTTTAGGTACACGTAAGAATTCATTAAAATTACACAAAGAATATTAAATTGAAAATGTTCAAATTTGGTTTTTTACCGGTCTCTCAACGGATTCGGCAATCATGAGCCTTAAAAGTACTGTTCATTACTACACTTCACAGGATACGTCTATTTATGCTTGCTTCCTAGACCTCAGCCGCGTAAATTGTCGGATGCGCAAGTGCCAAACCATTTGGTGAATCTGTTGAGGTACTGGTACGGAAACTAAATTAATAATGTAAGATAGGGCGACACGACTTCTAGTGACTACAGAATAGAGTGCGGTGTACGTCAAGGGAGTTGACCTCTCCTGACCTGTTTAACTTGTGTGTAAATGACTTGATCGTGGAGCTGAGGAGCACCAAGGTTGGCTGTCAGCTAGGCAACGTCTGTGTTAACAACCTAAGTTATGCTGATAACATGGTCCTCCTCAGCCCCTCGATGAAGGGCCTACGAAAGTTACTCTTGGTTTGTCAGGAATATGCTATTGACGGAATCACGGAATAAAGTATAATGTAGCAAAAACAGACATGATGCTATTCAGGTTGCTGACAGAGTCGTTAAAGATGACAGTGATATAGAAGAGCTCTCGCTGTCAGGGCAAACATGCTCGCTCGCCGCTTTAGTAGCTGCAGCTCGGAGGTTAAGAACACCCTATTTAAAGGGTATTGTTTAGGGATGTATACGTGTCAACTATGGACCAATTTCACCAGGAAATCCATCAGTCTCATTAGAGTTCAGTACAATAACGCGTACCGAGCTCTTGTGAGACTGCCGAGATACTGCAGTTCGTCGAACATGTTTGCCCAGGCTGGGGTGCCCGATTTTTTTTGGGTATTATTAGATCCCGCATAGCGGCTTTTTGGAATTGGATAGGTCGCTCCAAAAATGGCATCCTTAGCGCTGTCTTTGATTACCTACCCATGGCAATACAGGGTTATTCATTATTAGCTGCAAATACTCAGGAATTAGGTTCAACAAATAAAATAAAAAATATTTATGAAATGATTTTTTTTAAGTTTTGTTATGAAAATCCCGAGAAAATCGATAAAGGAATCATTGGCGCCTGACCTATTTTGACCTTTGATCCGCGCCCGCGCGCTGTGAGTGACACTCTGCGTTCAGTCACCGCCTGGGTGGGTCATCGTCCTGTTCTCCGTGGCAATCATTATGCAATAGCCGTAAAGAAATTAATAAAAATAAAATTTTGATACAAAAACTTAAAAAAAATTTGATCAAATTTAAAAAAAATAATTTCATAAATATTTTTTATTCTATTTGTTGAACCTAATTCCTGAGTATTTGCAGTTAATAATGAATAACCCTATATATAAACATTGGATTTCTCTCCACAGCAGCAAAGTCGATAGCTACCCAACCCATCCCCTTCAGTGGCACTAAATAAAACCAAATCAAGCGTATAAAATAAAATTAGTGATCTGGTATTTTCCATCATTCATTCATTTTTATCGATACAATTTCATCGACTGCATCAAGCACTAGTGTAAATCAGCAGTAACTGTTAGACAGTGACAACGCTATATACCAAAATGATGCAGAAATAAATCCTCTCTCCCACGTCCCGCAACAATTGGTTGACCGTGATTTCTTTAGCTTTTCGAGCGTTTCGTACCCATTGGTAAAAAAATCCTTGGTAGTTTGATGGTCTGCGGCAGCTTTGTCGAGCGGATTCCCGCGGCGGGAGATCCGCCCGTGTAGTATGACCCTTGGAACGCGGTTTTTGTATGGAAACTTAATAATACCTACTACAATTAGGTGCGTATGAACTACGTGTTCCCCCCACTCATCGGGGCTTCCACACCTCACCACCGCATTTGATCTGACTGTGACTAGTACACTGTACAGTAGTCTGACTTGAGCAAGAGACTCGCTACACGTGAACGACGCAGTGAGACAGTTGTATTTTACTATTGAGAATGGGGTATTCTTGTGCTGTGTATGGCTGTTTGTCAACTATACGTGACAAGAGCAGGAGTTTTCATACATTCCCTAAGGATGTAACGAGGTTAGTTTGGTACCTCTTCTTGGTTGGTATATATTATAGGAAGTGACTATTTGTACGGGTGCTGGATGAATAAATTATATTTATTCGTACGGATATTATTCAAACTCGGGGCACCCCGACTTAAGTCACAAAAGTAACAGTAGGTTGTTAGGTTTTTTTTTTTTATACCAACTTAATTTCAAGAATGGTGCATGTCAGTGCAGAGAGGACCCTTCCCCCGTCCCTCCTTCTCCCTAACAATACTAAAGGCAACCCAAATTTTAACTTTACTACGCCTTTTAAGCGACTGTAAAGTGTTTTGCACCTAGACTCACGTAGCTTTAAGACGTTTCAAAGTGATTCTTGCATCGTAATGAATAAAAAATTATTGACTTCGACTTTGACTTTTTAAAAATCCAGATTCAAACTCGGGGCACTCCGACTTAAGTCACTAAAGTAACAGTAGGTTGTTAGGTTTTTTTTTTATACCTATATCATTTCAAGAATGGTGCCCCCCCCCCCCTCCCCCCGCAGTACCCGTATTAATAATTATAAATTGTTCGTACGGTAACCGTATTAATAATTATAAATTGTTCGTACAGTACCTGTATTAATAGACTCAGCCTATATTATATTTAACAGCGGCTTTTGCTATATAAAGCACAAGTACGTCCACATGTAGAATACTGTTCCCATCTATGGAACGGGGCACCCTAGTACCAGCTACAACGATTTGACTCCCTACAATGAAGGGCCATTGCAGATCCCAAGCTCACCGAAACCTTGGAGCCGCTCAGCCAACGCCGCGACATTGGTTATCTCATACTCATATTATTTATTGCAATTATTATGTTACATGGTGAGGTCTTATAGTAAAAAATGGTAAATACATAATAGGCCCTTATCTTTAGGGCATAGCAATATTTGGAGTAGAAGCGGGCCGAAGTCTGAAAAAGTTGATAAATTAAAAACTAGTTGTTAGTGTTCTATTGAAGTCAATTAAATTATTATTACTTAAGCAATGTATCATTGAAAAAGTAATTTAAAATTATAATAGCATTTTTTTATCAATAGGTCCTAAATATACATTCAAATGTCCTATCTTTTTCTAGATTTTTTATTTGTTCGGGGATTTTATTATAAATTTTATCTGTGCGTGTTCTACAGCCTCTATAACTAGGAGTGTTCCGATGAGCTGTTTGACATTATCCCCGCCTCGAGATGTTATCACCGCTCTTCTCGTCACCGAGACCGAGCTCATCCACACATTGTAGATCCCTGGGTGTCTCGCACGGCTCGCTTCTCGAGATCGTTTCTCCCCCATACCCAGAAATTGTAAAATGAGCTACCGCCAGAGGTCTTTCCCCTCAGCTATAACATGGAATAGGCTCAAGAAAAATGTAAAAAAGTTCCTCCAGGGTAGGCAACGCAACGACAGCAAGACTAATAATAATCTAATGATTATTTACACAAAGAAACTTACAATTAAACAAATATTTACAAAATGTAAAAAATACACAAGAAACAGTTGAGCTATCTGCAGATCGTTACAAACGATCTGGAGATAGCATTTGACATGTTTAATTTTATTTTTATTAATATATTATTTTGTATTTGAATTTTATTTTTAATGAAGTGTTAAAAAAATTTAACACAATTTTAATTTTAATTTGATAACATTTATATCTTAATTAGATTGTGTACTTACATTATTTAATGAAAGCTATACCTACTAAAGTTTGTGTAAGATAAATATTGTAAACCCAATGTTACTTTTGTAATTAATTACTGTTACGAATAAGTAAATAAACTGAAACTGATATTTTTTTAATAACGGTTCATAAACGACGAAGTTATGCGATAACAAACATGAATAAAATACAACTGAATTGACCTTCTCTTTTTTGACGTGACATCTTATAATTCGATGGAGCCGGCTGCACGCACGAAGAAACATGATTCATGCGGCGTTGTGACCTCGCTCTGAGGCGTTCCCTTTTGGCTTGAAGTGCAAGCGAGAGCGCGGAACGAGCGACAAAGAGGCACAATCGGCCTCCGCGTTCGCCATCTGTCCTACTTGAGTAAGCGATGTGTCCGCGTGGACGGCTGTATAAAATATTAAATATATTTACAGGTTTTCGTCAAGTTTGAAGTGCAGTGAAAAGTGAATGTGGTGTCTATTGTTTATAGCAAAATTGCAGCGATAAAGGTAATGATTCTTTCGATATTTATTACTTAGTCTGGTCATAAATACTGTTACAACTAAAAATATCACATTTTTTAATTTGGAATGTGTCTTTTTGAAAAGGTAGTGAAGTACCCTAACAACACCATGTTCATTAACCAAGAAGTCGTTCCAGCAAGACTCGGCGCCGAGTCATAAAGCTCGGTCTGCGCAGTCTTGGTTGGAAACGAATAATCGGACACCATCAAAGGTGAAGTCTAGTCCCGATCTTAATCCGCTGGATTATGTTTTATGGTCAGTTTTAGAGAGTACGGCTTGCTCTAAACGCCATGATAATTTTTGGAGTCCCTAAAACAATCCACACGGTGAATTTTCCCGTGAAAAGAGTGCGTGCTTCTATTGATAATTGGCCTCAACGTTAACTGTATTGCAGCCAATGAAGACCACTACGAATAAGCTTTTTATATTTAAATTGTTTTATATTTTTAGATATGATATATTTATTTACGCAAAGAAACTTACAACTAAACAAATATTTACAAAATACACAAGAAACAGTTGAGCTATCTGCAGATCGTTACAAACGATCTAGAGATAGCTCAACTGATCCAAATCAGTGCTTGAGTCATTTATATTTTTGTATTAAATATTAAACTAACACACTGTAAAAGTAATAAATGTTAATTGCAACTAAAAAAAAATGTTTTCGTTGTAACAGTATTTATGGCAAGACTAGGTAGGTATGTTCAGTGATATAATATTGTCGAATATTCGTGCTTTCATAATTTAAATAAATAGCACCGGTCTGCTAGTGCAGCGATTGTAGGTTATGCTAGTCGTAATTTGTCAAAACTATAACAATAAGTTGACAGAACTATTTCACGATGAGTGGCTTTAGGTACTATTCGATCGAATTAATTATCGAGCGTAGCTATGATTTCGAAATATTAAAACTAAAATGTTAAATCTTCCACATATCTAATTGAACAACTAATTGAACAACAACTTTTATTCACAAAGATTTTTATAATGACCCAAAAGTTAAGAGCCAAGCGGGATTTGAATCCGCGACCTTCCCCTTGGTATGAGGGTATCGAGTGTGATTAGGATCCGATGGCGTAGTGGTCAGCGCAGCCCCGTACCAAGGGGAAGATCGCGGGTTCAAATCCCGCTCGGCTCTTAACTTTTGGGGCATTATAAAAATCTTTGTGATTTTCTTAAGTGTAGTAAACACAATAATAATCAATAAAAAAATTTTATTCAGTTTGCTTGCTGAAAAAAATAATGTCAATAATGTAATAAAAAATTTTTTTTAATAGTTTTACAGAAATTTAAACAATAATTTTTAATCAAGTTTTTTTTTGTAAATTTAAAATAATTTTCTGGACGAAGAATTTTATGGAAAAAAATCTAAATTGTTTTGAACGACGATTCATTTTTCAGAACCGCTTACAATCGCACCATGGAAAAACAACCTGTCGAACCTGTGTATATCAAGATTGAGCCACTACCTTCGATGATTGAACCCAAGGAGGAACCCATGGAGGTTCAAGATGCTGTAGCATCTACTTTAGCAACGCCATTCTTGCAGCCAATAATCACTCCTTACAAATCGAAAGCACAAAAACAGCGTGAGTACAGACAGCGTATCGCAGCATCTAGAACTGCTGAACAGGCGGCTGCTGCGAGAAAATTAAAAAACGAAAGACAACGCATCAACAGATTACGCCAAGCTGGTAAGTTGGCCAGTGGTTCTCTTGAAGCGGCAACTACATCTTCATCTGGCTCAGGGGAAGAGTCCAGCAATGTCCAAACTAGAAGTCAACGAAAACACGCGCAACAACAATCTACCACCACTGAAGATCAACCTGATGAGCTTGTCAATCCCATGGAGGTTCAAGAAGCTGTTGCATCTACCTCGCCGACGCCATTTGCAGAACCAATAACTCCTGCTCCAAAATCAAGGGCACAAATACAACGTGAGTACAGACGGCGGATTGCTGCATCCAAGACACCTGCACAGAAAGCAGCTGCAAGAGAAGCACGTAATGCAAGAGAGCGAAACAACAGATTACGCCAAGCTGGTATTGCCAGTGGTTCTCTAGAAGCGATATCCTCATCTCGTTCAGGGCATTGGTTAAACACCGTCCATATTGAAACTCAACGACAATTTGCCGACCAACAACGTCAATATTTAGCAACAGAACCAGCAGAAACTACTGTAGAACCAAGTACTTCTTCAGTTCAAATTGAAGTTCAAGCAGAATCTACTTGGAACACTAAATGCTCGCTCTACGACCGACTTCGGGTTAGAAACGACCTTATACCCATCACTGCAGCAGCTGTGAAGGTAATTTCGGATTGGTTTATCAAAGAAAATCGACAACTGAACAGAGAAGAATATAAACTGGTTTGCAACACTTGCAAAAAGTCACTGAACAAACAATCGATGCCACCGCTAGCAAAAGTTAATGGATTCTCATATCCTGACCCACCACCAGGCCTACCACCGTTAGATCCCATCAGTGAACGATTATATCCATACAAAATATCTATCAAACAAATAAAATTAAAATTTTCTTTTGAAAAATGCAACCATTCCATCAGTATTTTCTTATGACGTTGTCACGTTCAACTATCGCCAGAAAACCGATTTTTTTATTAGAAGTGAAAAAGAAAAAGATGTTTCTGAATCAGAGAAAATAGATACAGTAGCGTTTATTTTATTTATTTTTGTTTTAATTTTCAAAGTTAATTTTCAAAATTTTAAAAAGTGTTTAAAAGCTGGGAAGGAATTTTGTTTTGGTCCGGTCGCCTTCGCCACTTTTGCTGAATTTTACCGAACATAGATAACTCTCGATTCCAAACTATTGGCTGCGAGCCTTGAAAAAGATTTGAAGCTTATTGGTTGGAATTATAGATGTTGTCTATGCTTGGTGAGGTGTGGTGATCTTCACCAAACTTGGCGGATTGACTGGACTTGGCTGCTGAAAAAAAAGACGCGGAAGAAGTCCCGAGCCCTAGGCTAGTTTACCTATAATTATTTTAAAATCATCATGAAGTACCTATACATACAAGTACCTAATCAAAATAGGAAATGCCCGCAGAAGTGAAACTTTAACCATTTCGTAATGGTTCAAGTTCAATACTGCGGGCGGACAGACCCCAACTTTTGGCGAAGTTTGTCGATCTTTACCGACACGGTAACATAAACGCGGTGACATGACGCGAGTTCATTGACTTTTTCCCACCATAAAAGCAACGCTCAGCCTCAAAAATGCCTAAAAAAGTTTTCACGTCAATAATAATTAGTCCTATTTCATTGATTTATGTTGGTACCCTTAATACAATAGTTATAAGTATTTCTTTATTACAGACGGAAGCAGAAGAGAGCTCCAGTATAGAAATTGAACTAGAACCGGAGGCTGAAACGAACTTCATATACACAAGTGGTAAGAGAGACGTTATTAGCTTACTTGCGTTCGCCCGCGGCTCCCCTCAACAGGAACAGTCTGCATCAGAATATACTTTTATATTGTTTAAAATGAAGTGCATATTTCTGAAAGTTATTCAATGTATTAATAATTATAACAAATTATAGGTCGGGTACAAAAAAATAATACTAACCCGCCCTGAACACACGCATAGAATTATCTGACGGGCTGTCAAGGTGAAAAATATATTTTTTTCACCGTGTGCATTCTATTCACGTTTATTATAATTATAAGTTTAAAAAACTTGAGAAACCGACTTCATTGCCAAACGGCTAAACCGATTTTAATAAAATTTGTTTGGGACAGTCTGGACGTAAAAATAACCTTCCAAATAAAAAAATAATTTTCTAAATCGGTTCATAAATGACGGAGGCATGCAGTTACAAACATTAAAAAAATTATTAAAAAAAAAATGGCAACACCGATTTTAATAAAATTAAAATGGGACCAATCTGGAAGCAGTACCTTTCAGATAAAAAAATAATTTTTCAAATCGGCTCATAAATGACGAAGTTATGCGGTAACAAACATTAAAAAAAAAAAAAAAAAAAAAAAAAAAAAAAACATACAACCGAATTGAGAACCTCCTCCTTTTTGATTGGAAGTCGGTTAAAAAGCAGTATGAAACCTAAAAAACTTGGCAAAAATATCGTCTCAATCTCTGCTATGGTTTAGCCATGAAAATGTATCTTAGCAGACGGACAGACACCATACATATAAGTACTCTAACTGCCAATAGGCATGACGAAAGATTTTGAAATCCTGTTTTGTAATGTGGATACACATTCACTAAAATCCTTTATTTCAGTAATAAACTAAAGATGATCAAAGATTAAAACTATTTTTCTAATAATATTGAATAGTGCGCAAAAACAGCACGCAGGTGTCATGGCGTCGGCTCTGACATCACGCCTTTGTAAACATGTCATTTCGTCTAAGAGCAGCGAATAAAGTGTGTTAAAAATGAATTCCAAAGTTTATAAGTGTTGTGCAGTGCCTCAGTGTAAAAATACAACAACAAAAACACCCAACAAGGTGTTTGTACATGTTCCAAACAAGAAAATAATAAGAGATAAGTGGTTTAAGCTCGCATGGCGAGACCCGAACGACGTAGCCACGAATTCGCCAATTTATTTCTGTGAAGACCACTTTGATGTGAGTATGATATCCAAAATTTATAGGTTAATAAAATATATATACATATACATTAAAAAAATGTTTGTTTGACTTGAAATAGTTGAAATATTTTTAGGCTATGAAATAACAATTTTTTTGAGGTTATGTTTGTTTTGGTCTTGGTTTAATTTTTACTATAAAATTTAATTGTTTACTTTTCTTTTTTCAGCTACCTAATGATATGGAGAATTATATGCAGTATCATGTGATGGGGTCGGTATCACAAGTACGTATGAAGCCAGGATGTATGCCTAAAAAATTTGAATGCCAATCAGATATAAGAACACAAACATGTGACACAACAGAGAGACCCTACATAGCCAAAAAACAAACGATCATTCCTCAAGAGTGTGCAAAGCAAATTATATTTATAGAACAATCAAGTTCTGAAGAAATCGCAGGTATACATTTTGCTAGCTTATTGGAATATAGCATTGATAAAGTTAATTTTATTGGTGGTACACTCAAAACTAAGTACTTATGTAACTAGATTTTTTGTGACCTGTGAATCTCCTATTTGTGTTTGCATAATTTTAGCATTACATTTAAATAACAAAAAAAATAAGCGGATTACGGAGCTCAAATGGAGTTGGGCAGGACACATTGCTAGGCGTGGTGATGACAGGTGGAGTAGAAGAACAACCGAATGGTGGCCAAGAACCGGCTACAGAAGCGTAGGGTGCCCTGCAGCAAGATGGATAGACGACATGGTCAGGGCCGCGAAAATGGTTGAGACTGGCACAGGATCGAGGTAGATGGCACAAACTAAGGGAGGCCTATACCCAGCAGTGGGTGAAGTCGGGCTGTGGATGATGATGATGATGAACAAAAAAAATGTTTTTCATTCACATGTTAAAAACTTATGCCTGTTTTAACTTAAATTTGGTTCAAGTTCTTGATGATGTGATAACTATAGCTTGTGGTTTGATTAATTTTCTTATTAAATAAAACACATTATGAAAATTCTGCCTTTTTATTTTCTATTCTATCCTTTTATATAAGTAACTAGCAGCCTGTTCCGGCTTCGCACGGGTGGATATTAATTTTTTAAACACATGATGTGACGAAAACTGCAGAGTTAGAAGGCAATATCTACTTTTAGATAAATCATTTGCAGATATAAATTTCAAGGTAGTGCCAACCCTTGATACCTAGCTTTGATTTTTGCCAGTAACATTGCAGCTCTAGTCACAACAAAACAAAGTGATCACAGTTGTACAACGAGTAACATTTACTTTAACGTGACAACATGCGCTGTGATTGGTGATTCTGTCAAAATGGCCAACTGCAGTATTTTAATCTTTTTATAATTTTTAAATAAAAGTTAATCGTTGTTTTAAATCCTTTTAATATGTATTTAGACCTCAGATCATAAGATTTTTGATACTGCTAGCATGCTTATTGCATTAAAATGAAATTTCCTCTGTTCCAGAATCTACCAATCACATCGAAATTGAAGTTGAAGCGAATATCCCAGATGTGGAAACTATCAATACACAGGCCTTGGAGGTCACTCTAGCAAGGATCCGAGCGAATCCACAACTCTACATCGGAATACCCAAGAACTGTTACCATCTTATCGACATAATACACAAACAGACAGAAATACCAACCACGCATATACTCTTATGCTTAAAGAAGATCAAGCTCGACACGCATATAGAGGAGTTAGCGGATCAGTTCGGTATAACGGCCAAAGAAGCAAGCGATATCTTTATTTCAAACGTGCCTGCTCTAGCTAATATCTTACATACCTTCGTCGACAACTACGAATTACAGATACCGCTTCTATCTGAGCATAGTTTATGTGTGATAGACTCTTTGGAGATAAACGTGCAACCTTCGTCAGACAACAGCAGTGAGCTCACACAAACTGAACGAGGGAACATAGTCAAGTATGTGGTATGCTGTACTCCGGACGGATACATCAACTATGTCTCACCCGGCTACGGAGGGAGGCAAAGCGATGATAGACTACTAGAAGATACCAATTACCTGGATCGTTTGAAATCTGGAGACAGCGTCATGCCTAATGGGTTGAGGAATGTTGAGCCTATGATGTTGCAGAGAGGTTTAAAGGTCGTCAAACCTCGTGCGAGGCAAAAACACACTGCAAGTTTGCAAGCAACTCAACATTCAACGATCAATGAAAGTCAGCTGAGTGAGGATCAATTAGAGAGATTGGTGCAAAGAATAAGAGAATTCACAATGGTTAGGGATCGCTCGGTTTTAAGCTGCGACTTGGTCAGAGTGCTAGACGAAGCTGTGGTTATATCCTGTGCGCTCATCAACTTGCAAAGTTTCGTAATAAACTAGCGGTAACCAGTTTCGTGCAGTCATCAGCAAGTGAAGAAGAGGCAAGACAGACCGACAAAGTCAATCGATGTTCTTATTCATTTTTAATTCCCCCTCCATAGTCAGTGTCTCGTTGTTGAGGATAGTAAGTCTTCCCTTAATGTGGACAATGTCTCCATTTGGAGTGGTCGGTGGCCTGATGGAGCGCCTGATCCGGCATTTCCAGACGCTCAGATATCTGGTCTAACCAGCGCTTGGGGCTTCGGCTTATAGGTATTTTGTCTTCTATTCTGCCTGTTATTAGTCCGGTTAATGTACACCCAGTTAAAACGAATCCACTTATTTTACACTGTGAAATTGTAAAGACCTGTGTACGCTGTCGCAGATGAGTATTTAGATTTTTTTTTATCTAGCAATGGATAATTGTCCTAAACAAGACATCCCGTGTGGGGGTATAGAAAAAACATTTTCTGGCGTAATTTTCATGTTCTAACATAGCCTTACCATTCCATGTCGGATCCACCCTACAAAGTATCAAGGACAAGGTATAAGTATCCAGTGCAAGAACAAAAAAGCACGGCTTAACTGGCATCGTAATAACGGAGTGTACATACATGATGTACATTATCGCCTCCCTCTGTTATAGTCAGTCTTTAAACAATTGGAATCTGTATTACTGCGAGCATTATGGCCAAAGTATTTAATTTTTTATTCATATCTTGTTTTTAAACTTTGAAGATATTGTGGTTGCGATTACCAGTCAGTGTTGTTTAAATTGAATAAAATTTGTTTTGATGAATATATTTTGTTTTTATTTGTAGGCATTGTCATTTCGTCAACAGCACGCTCATTGTATTAGGAACCCTACCTGACCGTGCTATTGCAAAATGATATAAGCCTATAATACACGAAGATAACGATTGCTCAGTGGATTTTAAGGGATTTACATCATACATGCTCAGTAAATAGGATTTACTTTTGTGCAACGAGGCTGTGTAAGTACGCGTATGCCGCTCAGGCTCAGTGCATTGTAAATGTGTTCCATTTTCAAATCACTTTACCGACACATTAAGCTTGATACCTTATTGTTCATTTCAGTTCAAGCTATGCAAATCTCCTTGGTGAAACAATCCCTTTTCTGATAAAATGATAAGAAAACTTTTTACTGAAAAAGTATAGTAGCAACACAGATGTGTGCATTAGTGTGCGTCTGCGACTGTTTTAGCAGATACCGGTACAAATATATTACTATAAATTTTAATAAATAATTATTTTTCTCAAATTAAAATTACATTTTGTCATACCCGTATAAATGTTGTGTTATAGTTGTATTGTAAGCGTATTTCTGCCGTGAAGCAACATTGCTGTGTTTCGGGTTGAAGGGTAAGGGTGCCGGTGAAATCACTGACACGTGAGAGGCTGAACATCTGTATGCCTCAAGTCGATGGACGCAGGGCAGTGCATCGTAGGGCAGGTTCCTGACGTGCGTGACCTACGAGGCAATGCTTTGCTATGGTAAATGGTTACCACTAAACATCAGGTGGGCCATATTATTGTTATTTTCCATCAGCTAGTTAAAAATTTACCTCGCATAATTGATGTAAAGTAGAATGTTTACCTCAGTTTCAGTTAATAATACTATGCGTATAACCTTAATAATTGGAAGTACAGGAAAGTAAATACCCACTAATCTTAATTGATAGTTAGTTACACATAATCCTTAGCTTAGACTTTGAGCAGGTATCTACGAGCATGAGGCTTATGCCGCCTTCCTACGGTGCGTGATATCACGCACCAGCCCGCACCGCGCACGACGACGCACGGCAACGTACACAGAAAATGCTCCTGTGCTACCGCGCACCTCGGCGCACGAGACCGTTCCAATGGTGTGTCGTGCGTGCTGGTGCGCGATATCGCGCACCAGTGAGAAAGGGCTATTCGATACATTAAACTATTACTTTGCAGAAAAAAATGTAGGTACCTAAGTCTATAAACAAAGTCACTGTCCAGTAAAAGTGTCAGTTTATGAAAAGTACCTACCTCTAAAATTACTTGGCAACAATATCGTCTCAATCGGTGATGTGGTATAGCCATGAAAACTACCTACGTTTTCTAGCAGACAGACAGACACTTTGTTATATTATTACCAATATCAATCATTTATTTGCAAGTAAGAAATTCACAATTTATAAAAAGTAAATCATTTACTATTTATACTTAGGTAGTTACCTACTCTAACATTCACTATTTTAGAAAAATCCTTTATTTCAGTAATAAACTAAAGATGATCAAAGTTTAAAACTATTTTTCTAATATTAATGAATAGTGCGCAAAAACAGCACGAAGGTGTCATGGCGTCGGCTCTGACATCACGCCTTTGTAAACATGTCATTTCGTTTAGGAGCAGCGAATAAAGTGTGTTAAAAATGAATTCTAAATGTTATAAGTGGTGTGCAGTGCCTCAGTGTAAAAATACAACAATAAAAACACCCAACAAGGTGTTTGTACATGTTCCAAATAAGAAAATAATAAGAGATAAGTGGTTTAAGCTCGCACGGCGAGACCCGAACGACGTAGCCACGAATTCGCCAATTTATTTCTGTGAAGACCACTTTGATGTGAGTATGATATCCCTAAATTTATAGGTTAATAAAACATATACATATACAGTAAAAAAATGTTTGTTTGACTTGAAATATTGAGGCTATGAAATAACAATTATTTTGAGGTTATGTTTGTTTTCGTTTGGGTTTTATTTTTACTAAGTACCTATAAATTTTAATTGTTTACTTTTCTTTTTTCAGTTACCTAATGATATGGAAAATTATATGCAGTATCATGTGATGGGGTCGGTATCACAAGTACGTATGAACCCAGGATGTATGCCCAAAAAATTTGAATGCCAATCAGATATAAGAACACAAACATGTGACACAACAGAGCGACCCTACATAGCCAAAAAACAAACGATCATTCCTCAAGAGTGTCAAAAGCAAATTATATTTATAGAACAATCAAGTTCTGAAGAAATCGCCAGTAGTTCAGGTATACATTTGGCTATCTTTGAATATACTTAGCATTGAAAAAGTTAATTTTATTGTTGGTTCACTCAAAACTAAGTACCACTTATGTATTTTTTTTCTGTGACCTGCGAATGTGCTACCTATTTGTTTTCATTATTTTAGCATTGCACTTAAATAAAAAAAAAATGTTTTTCATTCACATGTTAAAACCTCATGCCAGTTTTAACTTAAATTTGGTTTAAGTTCTTGATGATGTGATAACTAAGTATAGCTTGTGGTTTAATTATTTTTTTTATTAATTAAAACATTATGAAAATTCGTCATTTCTATCTTTTTATATAAGTAACTAGCGGCTTGTCCTGGCTTTGCACGGGTGGACATTTATTTTTTAAACACGTGTTTGTATAATTTTACGAAAACTGCAGAGTTACCTAGGCTATATCTACTTTTAGATAAATCATTTGCAGATTAATTTAAAGGTAGTGCCAACCCTTGATAGCTTTGATTTCCGCTAGCAACATTGCAGCTCTAGTCACAAGTGATCATGCACAGATGCACAACGAGTGATGTTTACTTTAACGTGACGTCATGCGCTGTGATTGGTGATCCTGTCAAAATGGCCAACTGCAGTATTTTTATCTTTTTATAATTTTTAAATTACTATTATTATTATTATTTATAGACGAGCAGCTTTCGCTGATGTGTCTACGTCAAACAGTGTTGAATTATAGTCATTTGATTTAATTGATATTGTCATTGTCATTTTTTGGTCAATATTTAAGCACTAATTTATTATTTCGTAGCCAGTTGTCAAGTTTGTTTTTGAAGCCATTGACCGAGTCAGCGCAAACAACGCTCTCAGGCAGCTTGTTCCAGTTCTGTACCACCCGGTTACCAAAGAAGTCGTGTGCCACATGTGTGTTGGTAAGGGCACGGACTAATTTAAGATGGTGCCCACGTGATGGCCTGTCTTCTTTCCTTATGAGAATATTCTGTATGTCGGGCAGGCTGTACTGGTGCGTCAAAATTTTGTACGTTTCGATGAGATCCCCACGTAGTCGTCTTTGTTTCAAAGTAGTGAGGCGTAACACAAGCAGTCTCTCCTCATAAGACTTACGACGTAGACCATGAGGCATCTTGGTTGCCTTCCTCTGTACACTTTCCAGTAAATTGATGTCTTTTTGGAAGTACGGACTCCAGACTTGATAACCATACTCCAACAACGGTCTGATGTATGTCTTGTAAATCTTAGTGAAGACTTCAACCGTCATAGCTTGAAATGATCTACGGATCACATAGACAAATGAATTGGCCTTCTTAATTATCGAGGTGATATGCTCTTCCCACTTTAAATCAGATGCAATGTTGACTCCTAGATCCTTTTGTAGGTTTACTGAGGCCAGGTTCTTCCCATCCAAGGTGTAAGTAATTTTAGGGTTATTTTTACCAAGGTGCAAAATGCTGCATTTTGACAGGTTAAGTTTAATAATCCAATCTTTAGTCCAGTCTTGGATTCGATTCAGATCTTCTTGCAGTTGTCCAGAGCTGATGATAGGATCGGCAAAAAACTTACCATCATCAGCAAAAAAGGCAGATGTTGAATCTATGAGGTCAACCAGGTCTATTATGAATATTCCGAAGAGGTGGGGGGCGAGCACTGATCCCTGGGGTACCCCACTCAGTACCCGCTTTCGTTGTGACAGCGAATCTCCCGCACGAACTTGGAATGTTCTGCCTCTAAGATAGCTAGCTATCCAATTAAGCAGCGTACCACGAATGCCAAAATGGTCCAGTTTTTTTAGGAGACGCTCATGCGGTACTTTGTCAAACGCGCGTTCAAAATCCAGGTATACAATGTCTACCGGCCTCTTATTATCCAGTTCTTTGCTCCAGGCATGTACACAGGTTAACAAGTTTGTAACTGTTGATCTTCTCCGTACAAATCCATGCTGCCTGGTTGAGATTATATATTCTTGGCTTAAAAACCGGGTTAAATGTTCACAAATAATTCTTTCCATAACTTTAACAACAACACTTGTGAGGCTTATGGGACGGAAATTCTCAGGCTGCGTCTTATCACCTTTTTTGTAAATTGGTGTTACTATGGCGTGCTTCCAGTCCTCAGGCAGATATCCTATTTCAAATGACCTATTCATATGTTCAGCCAGGGCCGGAGCTAGGGTCTTCACACAGTTTTTAAGAATTATACATGGTAATCCGTCTGGTCCTGATTAAAGTTAATCGTTGATTTAAATCCTTATAATAATATGTATTTTGACCTCAGATCATACGATCTTTGATACTGTTATCACGCCTATTGCATTAAAATGAAATTTCCTCTGTTCCAGAATCTACCAATCACATCGAAATTGAAGTTGAAGCGAATATCCCAGATGTGGAAACTATTAATACACAGGCCTTGGAGGTCACTCTAGCAAGGATCCGAGCGAATCCACAACTCTACATCGGAATACCCAAGAACTGTTACCATCTCATCGATATTATACACAAACAGACAGAAATACCAACCACGCATATACTCTTATGCTTAAAGAAGATCAAGCTTGACACGCATATAGAGGAGTTAGCCGATCAGTTCGGTATAACGGCCGACGAAGCAAGCGATATCTTTATTTCAAACGTGCCTGCTCTAGCTAATATCTTACATACCTTCGTCGACAACTACGATTTACAGATACCGCTTCTATCTGAACATAGTTTATGTGTGATAGACTCTTTGGAAATAAACGTGCAACCTTCATCGGACAACAGCAGTGAGCTCACACAAACTGAACGAGGGAACACAGTCAAGTATGTGGTATGCTGTACTCCGGACGGATACATCAACTATGTCTCACCCGGCTACGGAGGGAGGCAAAGCGATGATAGACTACTAGAAGATACCAATTACCTGGATCGTTTGAAATCTGGAGACAGCGTCATGCCTAATGGGTTGAGGAATGTTGAGCCTATGATGTTGCAGAGAGGTTTAAAGGTCGTCAAACCTCGTGCGAGGCAAAAACACACAGCAGGTTTGCAAGCAACTCAACATTCAACGATCAATGAAAGTCAGCTGAGTGAGGATCACTTAGAGAGATTGGTGCAAAGAATAAGAGAATTCACAATGGTTAGAGATCGCTCGGTTTTAAGCTGCGACTTGGTCAGAGTGCTAGACGAAGCTGTGGTTATATCCTGTGCACTCATCAACTTGCAGAGTTACGTAATAAACTAGCGGGAATAAGTTTCGTGGAATCATCAGCAAGTGAAGAAGAAAGCAAGACAGACCGACGAAGTCAATCGCTGTTCTTATTCATGTTTGATTCCCCCTCCATAGTCGGTCCTTCATTTTTGAGGATCGTGACTCTTCCCATGATGTCGACAATGTCTCTCTATTTGGAGCGGTCGGTGGCCTGATGGAGCGCCCGGCATTTCCAGCCGCTCAGATATCTGCTCTAACCAGCGCTTGGGGCTTCGGCCTCTAGGTCTTTTGCCTTCTATTCTGTCTGTATCTGTTATGGGTCCGGTTAATGTACGGCCAGTGAATGTACACCCAGTTAAAACAAATCCACTTATTTTCCACTGTGCAATTGTAAAGGCCTATGTACGCTGTCGCAGATTTCGATTATTATTAGTTTGTGTTTTTTAAAATGAATATAACTTGATAAGATGATTATAGGTATTTTGTATTATTTTGTAGGCATTGTCATTTTGTCAACAGCATGCTTTATGAACCCATATTGCAAAATGATATATGCCTAGCTACATAGACATAGATTACATAGATGTAGGCGTAGATTGTTCAGTCGTATGGGATTTAATGGCATTATTATTCCTTAGAAATAGAAATTTTGCGTCAACGTATGGGGGCAAGCTCCAATGATTTAATTACTACAGCACCTTTACCATCCTGAAAGCTTAGTTTGCCTAATCCACAGGAAAGACATGGTAAAAATAAAAAGACTAAATGTAGGTTTTTTATAGTCATATTTTTATACTAGTTGATCTTCATATAACGTGTCACTGATTCTTTCGAACCTAGTGTGGTGAAAGGATTAAGTGCGTCTCAAATAGGCTCCTTTCGAGCACTCTACACATATTTTTGAACTTTTTTTAGGTACCATCCTGAAAGCTTAGTTTGCCTAATCCACAGGAAAGACATGGTAAAAAGACTAAATGTAGGTTTTTTATAGTCATATTTTTATACTAGTTGATCTTCATATAACGTGTCACTGATTCTTTCGAACCTAGTGTGGTGAAAGGATTAAGTGCGTCTCAAATAGGCTCCTTTCGTGCACTCGACACATATTTTTGAACTTTTTTTAGGTTCTACGATATGCCGGTTTCCTCGCGATGTTTTCTTTTACCGTTTGAGAGCACTGGCCTAGTGTACCTATATACATTTTTGGGCAGAAAAACTCATTGGTACATGACTGGATTATATTATAACCCACCACCTTAGGATCGGAAGGCGGGCCCGCTACCACTAGGCCACCAGCCCTCTCAACTAGTTGATGGAACAAGCATATGGGCCAGCTGATGTTAAGTGGTACCCAACGCCTAGGTAGGTAGGTAGGTATATCAAACTATCCTAATATCCTTTTAGCTGATCCCTGTGACAATGTTGTGACAGTTTGACTGAAAATTGGTGAGCTTAAAACCAGGAGACGGGCATAGGATAACTTTTTATCCCGAAAAATAACGGGAACGGGGCAGCGAAGCCGCGGGTGGCTGCTAGTTATTTGTTATTTTATTAGTCATACGTAGGTAGTAAGTACTCTATTCGTTATTTTCGATAATAATTTATCTTGGATTGTAAAATTAAACTATTGCAAGGGTAATAGGTAAGCTTGTTTTTATACTTACTTACCCTTATTGGCGGATTGACCAATAGGCTGAGGAGGCTCTTTGTTAGAAACATGAAAATGTCCCATCCCGCCGCACGGTGGGTTTATTCTTGTTTTTAATAGCCAGTTTGCACCAAAAACAAGACAATTGTCACTACTGGCGGCAAATGTGTAAATCCACTAATAACCTTAGGGGTATCTATTCTATCGCGGCTGTCAGCCGCGTCCGTCGGACGCGTCCGCCTAATAAGTTTTCGCCTTTAGGTTGCCTATTTTTTTCCGGTCACAACTCTCGGGTAGCCAGGTATAAACAGGTAAATCGATACTAGCATTTTGCACCGGTATGTTTATTGAATAAAAATTATATGAAAAAAAAGATTATTTTATTCTGAATACGGTGGTATATGGTTGCCTGCGAAAAATCAGTCCCGAATACCGGTTGTCGAATTTTATAAAGTCAAATATTGCTGCGAGTGAATACGTGCTCATCCCATGCGAATCATGCGATAGAAGAAGACACAGCAAAAAGATGGATTAAATAATCCATTCTATTGCTTAGCATAGTAGTGAAAAAGTAAAAGACAGGTAGGTGAGACACCTACTTATCAGATATTCTCATTCATATCCATTGATCTACAAATACATGGATTTCGGGTCCGCGCTCAAAAGTGTCCACTGAACTTAAGGACTAAAACGAAATAAATATAGATGACAATCCCGCCCCATTACGCATTCAACCTCGCTACCGCTCGCACGTTACAATGCCATACTGTGTTGTGAAAGATTGCAAGAATTACTCGGCAAAAGTTAAAAAAAAGGATGGAATATCATATTATCGGTGAGTGAGTTATCTTTTAATCCAATTTATGTCTATATTTTGTCTCAAAATACGATATTTTTTCATAGTAGGTATTGAATAAAAGTTTATAAGATAGGAACAACAGCAGACAATATCTGCTATCTCTTTTCTACACTCACGTACTCAGCAGAAAGAAAGAGACCGGCATTGTTTTAGCATCAACCCAAGCCGACGATAGTTGCGGATCAATAATTCTCAAAGCAATGGAGTCGCTTGTTTATTTTTTTATTTGGTATGGTTTCGTAATTTGTAACGAATTTTGTAGGTATTTAAATAGTAGATTTCAAACTCAAATTTATCGTCATCATCATCACCGATGCACGACCGCTGATTTTGTAAGAATGATTATTATGCTGGACCACGCAAGCAGTAGGCTACGGGCAAATACTACCTTATAATATCATTTATTTCAGATTTCCTCAAGATCCAATACGTTGTTTAGCTTGGACAAAGATAATAGCAGAATACAACAATGACAAGCATTTTAAACCAAAACAGGCCAATCACATTTGTTCTGACCATTTCAAAGAGTCTGATATGAACATCATAAATAAATGCAGAAGAAGAAGGTTGTTAAAAACTGCCACACCCGATTTAACAGTAAGTATAGTTTTATTTTCATTTGAGTAGGTAGGTAGTAGTAGATAAGGTACTAACTTGATAGGTATTTTACTTGGTAACTATATTTACTTTTGGTTGATAACATGGCAAATAGTAACATTAAAACCAGTTTCTACATTAAGTATAATAATGATATGATACTATAAACTAGTAGTTCGCCCCGAACTGAGATCTCGTGATGCGATCCAAATGCTCCGAAAAGAAAATAGGGGTAATCAGAAAAAAATGTGATGAATGTCATATGATAAAACTAATGCGTAATACTCTTGAAGCTAAACAGACAAAATAGCCGATAAAATGGAAATTTATTTCGGATCTTCACAATTTACAGGAAAAGAATCAATTGCACCTTGCGAATAAACTAACACACAGACATATCGCGTTTCGAAATGAGATAATGAAGGTAAAATTGGCCACTCAACTGTTCAGTCAGAGTGTGGCCAAATCCATTGAATTTTGTGAGAACGAACTAAAAATTCCAGAATTCAGGGACTCTAGTGCAACAACCGAGTTCTTTGTGCTGCTAAATGATATCTTTCATATCTTAAATACACGGAATTTCAATAACTATGGATTTAAAAATGCAGAAAAAGATATGAAGCTTTTTGAAACGGCGAAAGATTATTTTGACATCAATAAACATCAATATGAAACGAAAAAGGACTATCAAAAAAAAGGATGACATCCAAGTTACATTTCGCAGTGAAAATGTACCGCTGACTAAATGTCAAACTAATACTGGTGTTATAGGATTGCTCGTTTGCATTCAAAGTGTACAACATTTATACAATACTTTGGTGCAAACTGACAAGCTTTCTTTTTTGATGACATACAAATTTAGCCAGGACCATGTGGAGCTATTTTTTGGAAATATAAGAAGCCAAAATGGATTTAATAACAATCCAAACAGTCGCCAATTTAAGTCAAACGCGTACAAAAAGCTTCTGATGCATCTAGAATTGGGCTCAAAATTTACAGGAAATGCCACACCATTGGAAAATATTCCAATTTTAACCTGCGACAACAATCTGGCCAATATAAACAATTCGTCAGTTGGCTACAGGCATCAGATAGAAGAAGAAACTCCATCCCATATAGAGATCAGAAATGAGATCGTAGTCCAGGAGGATCTACAAGAGTCGTATAATCTGATGTCATCAACTCTGGACAAGCCACACAACGCACGGGACTATATTGACCAAATTATTGGCTACATTTCCGGTTTCGTTGTAAGACATCTGCAAAAACGAATTATATGCACCGATTGCAAGAAAGCGTTATTAGCAACCGAACATTTCGTCGTTGTGGTGCGAGAAGTAACTAAGTGCAAAAAGCTAGTCTCGAGATAATCGCGTTTTAAAATTTTTTGAAGTGAAAACTTCTTTAGCGGCGTTGAGCACTTTTTCTGTAATGGGTATAAAATCTTAAACTCGCGTCAGGGCGTCAGGGCGTCAGGATCACGTGACTTGATCGAAAAAGCGTAAGACGCTACAGATACGCTAGTAGTTACTATGACACGGTAACGTCACAGAATAGATAATAGTTAGTAGCAAGCATACCAAGGCGTTTTTCGTGACTGTAGTAGGTATAGGTACATACCTATTATAGATTTTATGAACTAGCGGCCGCCCGCGGCAGGTAGTAGTGGTCATTGGTACATGATTTTATAGATCTACTGTATTTATTTAGGTATTATGAATAGCGAAAGAAAATGAGTGAGTACTTTATAAGTTTTAATACGAGCGGCAAGTTTTCACTTCTGCCGGCACTCCCGGAGTGCAACCCGTCTTTTTTTTGTTCTTAAAATGAGTGTAACTTATCAACACTTATAGTTACAAAAGAGGTTTCTTCACATAAAATACAGATAATTTTACCTTACGCACTAACGTTCCAACAAACTAATGTAAATAATTATATGGTTACTGAGATACATAACAAAAAGTAAGTTAATTAATTCTGGCATACACATTAAGCTAATACTTTGATTAAATATTACTTTATGATCTGTTGATGACTCTTACCGGACAACAGAATTTCATTTCATTCAATAGCTTTTTATCTGCAAGAAATCACTAAGTGACTTTAGTGAGCAGTGCCACTCCAAGACTTGAAAAATATTGTAAGTAAAGTGATTTAATTAAACTACTTAAGAACCCTTAGATGATTTTCGTAGACAGATTTTTGCCTCTACGGGTAGTTATGCACTTCTGACACTCTTGTATTATCTAAAATTTTAATAAAATCTACTTTATTACATTCTGAGAAGGTACATAATGGGTTTAAAAACACTTTGGCATTGTGACTTCTCGCACTACAACGACGATTTACGGTTTCATAAATTGATCGACGTAAAGAACACGGGCGGTCTTTTTTATGCAGGAAAATATGTTTTTTTAGTATGTAAAATGACTGAAGACACCATCAGGAGATTAATGTGCATGAATAAACTAATGAAAAAGGGGGAAATCTGCCATATTGTTATGAAAACATTCATACAAATCAATGTTTTTCAAGATATACATTTGCATTCATTACAGCAGCCGCTACTTTCAATCACAGAATAAGTTTATTGAAAGCTGTGATTGAAAAATACACTGATGTAAGATTGCATTATATTGGCAAAAAAGAAACGTTTGACAGCAAAAAAAAATCAAAGAGACAACTATACAATCATTTAAATTTATTTCAAGGCTATTAATATACATCCATGACTATCACTGTGTAAATATTAAATAAAATAACAATAAACATTTAAAAAGGAAGCGTTTTCTTGTTCTTTCCCGATTGTGTCTATAAATATAAAGTTCTAAAACATACATATTTGATATCATTCTAGTCAAGACAAAAAAATAGGAATAAAAGCTACTCCATTTCTATGTTCTTTTATCTTCGTTAAAAGTGCGTCATGCGATATTATGCTGGTAGTGTTGCAATCAAAATTGAGTTCTGTAATAATTGTGATAAGACATAATTTTTTTTAAGTTTGTTTATATTTTATATAAGTATCCACCTATAGTAGGTTAGCTTGGTACACTTTTTTCGTGACTTTTGTGCGAAAGCCGAGGTCCATGTATTTGTAGAATGATGTTCATATCACGTATTTTTACATAACGTAACAGAACTAAGTATTTATAGAATTTTTGAGCAGAAAATTCACACGCACGCGCGTATTAAAGCGTGGAATATTTATTTACAGGAACGAGAACGAGGAAAAAGCTTCGTCAAAGCAAGAAAAGGTCCACAGGAAGCAGGAACGAGTTCTGAAAACATTGGCGGTAATTTGTATTTATTTGATGAAAGTGTAGAAAGCCTAGCCTAGAAAGTCTCTGTCTGAAAATTCAAGCAATTAAGTCCTAAACTAAGTAGAACAATAAATATATAGTACTAATCCGCTAATCTAATCTACGTAAGCTAATTTAATGTAGACTTGTGTGTGCACCTCACGTAACAACCGCAAATCCTGTAAAGCGAAATAAGGTGTTTTAGACACAACAACAATACCACAAAAAATAAAAAACTTAATAAGATTCGACACGTGTTTCGCCTTTCTACGAAGCATCCTCAGGAAAATCGACTCTCTGTGCACTATAGGACGTGTTGCCTTGTCGAGCGCTGAGCAGCATGGTTGTTTCCTAAGGCGATGGCCCACCAACTTCCAATGATTTTAAGATTGTGTTCCTTGCTCTAGTCATTATAAAACGTTGAAAATTCGAGCAATAAGACCTATGTTGACTGAACTGATATCTAGTTATTCTGTTCCAGAATCTGCCATCGAGCCCACAAGCAATGTTAGCTCGAAAGATGAAACAAGCAACCCAGATATGGAAACTCTCGATACAAAGGCCTTGAAGGTCACTCTAGCGAGGATCCGGGCTAATCCCCAACTCTACATCGGAATACCTAAGAACTGTTACCATCTCATCGACATAATGCACAAACAGACAGAAATACCAACCACGCATATATTCCTATGCTTAAAGAAGATCAAGCTCGACACGCATATAGAGGAGTTAGCGGATCAGTTCGGTATAACGGCCGACGAAGCAAGCGATATCTTTATTTCAAACGTGCCTGCTCTAGCTAATATCTTACATACCTTCGTCGACAACTACGAATTACAGATACCGCTTTTATCTGAACATAGTTTATGTGTGATAGACTCTTTGGAGATAAACGTGCAACCTTCACCGGACAACAGCAGAGAGCTCACACAAACTGAACGAGGGAACACAGTGAAGTATGTGGTATGCTGTACTCCGGACGGATACATCAACTATGTCTCACCCGGCTACGGAGGGAGGCAAAGCGATGACAGACTACTAAAAGATACCAATTACCTGGATCGTTTGAAATCTGGAGACAGCGTCATACCTAATGGGTTGAGGAATGTTGAGCCTATGATGTTGCAGAGAGGTTTAAACGTCGTCAAACCTCGTGCGAAGCAAAAATACACTGCAAGTTTGCGGACAACTCAAAATTCAACGAACAATGAAAGTCAGATGAGTGAGGATCAATTAGAGAGATTGGTGCAAAGAATAAGAGAATTCACAATGGTTAGGGATCGCTCGGTTTTAAGCTGCGACTTGGTCAGGGTGCTAGACGAAGCTGTGGTTATATCCTGTGCACTCATCAACTTGCAGAGTTACGTAATAAACTAGCGGGAATAAGTTTCGTGGAATCATCAGCAAGCGAAGAAGAAAGCAAGACAGACCGACGAAGTCAATCGCTGTTCTTATTCATGTTTGATTCCCCCTCCACAGCCGGTCCTTTAATGTTGAGGATCGTGACTCTTCCTATGATGTCGACAATGTCTCTCTATTTGGAGCGGTCGGTGGCCTGATGGAGCGCTTGATCCGGCATTTCCAGCCGCTCAGATATCTGGTCCGACCAGCACTTGGGAGTCCGGTTAATGTACGGCCAGTTAATGTACGCACTGTTAAAACGATGCCACTTTTTTTCCACTAGAAAATTTTAAAGGCGCATGTAGGTACACTGTCGCAGATTAATATTCTTATTTTTATCTTGCAATGATAATTGTACTAAACAGGCAACCCCTTTGAGGTTATTGGGAAAAAAACATTCTCTGGCACGGCGGCGGCCGCTATAGATAGTGCAATTCACGAAGACGCGCCCCTCGCGGGGTGCGGGGAGTCTGCTCCGAGCGGCAGTCGCGAACCGTAGTCTATTCATTGTAGTGTGCGTGTGCACTCATAGGTAATTAGTGTGTACCGATAACACTCAAACATTGACGGAAGCTTGCACACATATACTATAAACGGTTAGGAGGAATAGTGGGGCGCGCCTTCGTGGATTGCACTATCTATACCGCGGCACGCGTGCGTAATTTTTATGTTCTAACATAGCCTAACCTATCCGAGTCGGATCCGCCTTATAAAGTATCAAGGACAAAGTATAGTAAGTATCCAGTGCCAGAACAAAAAAGTAAATGATCATGTTTGAATTGCTCCAGTGTGCATGTGGCTTAACTGGCATCGTAATAACAGTGTGTATAATAACATGATGTACATGTAGCTTAGCGGGGTGTACAATAGCGTGATGAACATTATCAGTCAGATTGTATACAGATTACAGTCACCAGTCAGTCTCTGTATACAATCTGAATCTGTAATAATGAGAAAAATATTATGTGTGACCGTGTAGACGAGATTGTGGTTGCGATTACTAGTTTGTGTTGTTTAAAATCAATATAACTTTATAAGATGACTATAGGTACCTACCTATTTTGTTTTTTTTGTAGGAACTGTCATTTGGATACAGTTATGCATAAGGAGTCCAAGCGCCAAATTTCATTTTTTGATTTTTTCGCATTTTCGTAATCACTAGGGCATAATTAAGCCATAGAAAAAACACTCTTGCAGCCAGCTTCACTCTAAGTGGTATTTTTTGATACCCAGTCCAAGCGCCTTCTATAGCAAACTAAGTATTTTGAAATGCAATACAAGTCCAACAACCAATTTAAAACTAACAACCAAATTTTATGATGAAAAAGCACATTTCCATTCAACATTACTAGTCCAAACGACGTAGTGTTACGCATCAGTAGTCTACGCGACAGTTGTTTGTAACTTCTGAACGTAATCTTTGTTTGGGTGGAAGGAGAGGCTGGCAGAAGAACCCAAGTCATGTTTAAGGAAGCACATATTATACTAGTTTACCAAAGTCAAAAACTTAATTCTTTGGTCAACTTAATTGTTGCGGAGAACAGAATAAAAAAAATAAAGGCCAGAATACACGTATAAAGATAAAGATTAAAATATTTTATTGTAAAACTGTGTATAAAAGATCTTAAAAGTAATTATGTTCCAACAGCTTACCTATTTCGGGCGTACAATATAGCAAAAAAGTATAAAAATAGACCTGATGATCTCTCCTCGAAAAGCACATATTTCTGAAACTGCAATTAATGCTTTATACTCCACAAGACTACAAGAAAGTTATGGCAAGCAGAACAAAGAATTACAAATACTGAATAAAAGGAAAAAGCTATTGTCAACAGAAAAAAGATAACAGTGGGCGAGAAGGTCAATAATAATTGGTTAAGAATAAACCAGATAAAGGAAACCTAAAATCATCCATTGCCTCATTATGACAAGGCAGGAGCAGTAGAAGAGGAAGAAAGCTTAGAAATTGATGTAAAGAAAAGAAAGGGTAGGAAAGGACAAAATGTTTCAGAGAAAAAGCTAAAAGATTTAAAATCACTGTTTCATAATATCCCAAACGACGCTAAAGCATTTGACAAAGATTTGATTTCTGATGACACGATTGAAGATGATATTGTTGTTGTTGAAGGTGTTGATGGCCATTTAGGTTTTTGATCCGGAACTTATTGAAGAAGAGTAGATTTATATATTATTTACCTACTCCATCCTACATCCTACCCGATATGTTCTGGGTTTGGGGTTGGTGTTGACCAATAATATCATCAATCATTTTTCTGTCTGTCTGAAAGCTGAAGATATATTATCTGAGATAGTCCTTATCTTGTTTTAAATTATTATTGTTTATTAAATATATTTTTAATATATTTTTTAGATAATTATATTGTTTTATTTTCTGGACATACTATCAGTGTCATTTTAATAGTTTTTTATTTATTTTTATCAATCCTCTGTAACATCTAATATAAGATGCTGAGTAAATACGGAAATTCAAGGGTTTTTTATTAAACGATAGGAAAATAGTCCAGGAAACATTTTTATGTTATACTTATACTCATTTTGCAAAATGAGTACATCATATTAATTCGTTTCCACGTGCACTTAAAGCTAATCTTCCAGAATAAATAATTATTTTGTCTCTTGGACTCGTTTTGCAAAATGAGAACATCATATTTATTAGGAGTCCAAGTGCATTTTTAACGATATATTCCAAAATAAAAACTTTTTTTGTGTTTTTTTCTTGTAACATGTTAAATTACAAATATAAGCTTCGATGTACATAGATTTACTTTCTGACGATGCAAATGCAAATCTTCTACCAATAAAAACGCGTTTATGTAATTTCCCAAAAAACTGAAAATGGCGCTTGGACTCACTATGCATAACTGTATCCATTTTGACAACAGCACGCTTAGTGAATTATTAGGAACCCATCAATACCATAATACCTGACCTTGCTATTGCAAAATGATATAAGCCTAGGTACATATACATAGATTACATAGATGTAGACGTAGATTGTTCAGTGGATTCTATGGGATTTAATGGCATTATTATTCCATATAAATAGAAATAGTTTATTTTGCGTCAACGTAGGTATGGGGGCAAGCTCCAATGATTTAATTACTACAGCACCTACTACTACTCTACTATTACATCTCTCATCATCTACACTACTATACCATCTATACCATCCTGAAAGCTTAGTTTGCCTATCCACAGGAAAGACATGGTAAAAAGACTAAATGTAGGTTTATTATAGTCTTCTTGTTTTTATACAACTACCCATGTAGTTGATCTTCATAACGTGTCACTGTCTTTCGAACCTAGTGTGGTGAAAGGATTAAGTGCGTCGCAAATAGGCTCCTTTCGTGCACTCGACACATATTTCTTAACTTTTTTTAGGTTCTACGATATGCCCCGGTTTCCTCGCGATGTTTTCCTTTACCGTTTGAGAGCACTGGCCTAGTGTAGGTACCTACATACATTTTTGGGCAGAAAAACTCATAGGTACACGACTGGATTGGACCTACCACCTAAGGATCGGGCCTGAGTAGGCTGAATCTTTGATAAAAACATGAAAATGTCGCATCGCACGCTGGTGTGTTTATTCTTGTTATAATAGCCAGTTTGTACCAAAAACAAGACAATTGTCACTACTGGCGGCAAATGTGTAAATCCGCTAATAACCTTAGGGGTATCTATTCTATCTACCTTGTTCAGGCCAACTTAAAAATATACCGGTAAGTAGGTAGTACGCATCAGACTATACAGTGCTAGCCCTTATATCCTTGTTATAAGCGTCATTTTTCTTTGTTTAAGGTATCTCGAGCTGTATCCTTGTGTACATAGTTTAGTAAGGTAGACTATTCAAAACGGTTTTCGCGACGTTGCCAGCTCTACGGTGGAAGGGGCGCTCGCCGCGTCATCGCCCTCCGCGCCCCGCCGCCGCCGCACCGCTCCCCGACGACCATCCAAAATATTTTGCGTCACGTTTATTCTCTCTCGCTTGCACATACTACATTTAAACGTCTTGCTATTGATACAGACAAGCCGGTACCACAGCGTATTACACATCAAGTTATACACACCATATTTACGCTACACTACATACATGTAAGTACCTACTTACCAACTATATTTTTAGAGAATCATAGGAAAGTGACTCCATCGTGGCATCAGCAAATTTCAGTACCGATCAGTCACAGAGTACCTACCTTACCTTAATAATTACAAACGGAGTGCCGATGCCAGCCAGCAGCGTCAGGAAACAAGTGCACAGCAAGCAGTTTCGTATGTCTGGTTTATTTTATATAATACTTAACACCATAGATTTTGTATCATCATTTCATTCGTCCTTCAACTTTTTGGCGCAGATATAAAATGGCGCCATCGTTAACTCCTCAAAAGAGGAAGCTGGTGGTGTCGCTGCGAGGAGAAGGTCTTATGATAACAGAAATTTCAAAGATGACAGGCGTATCAGTGAGTATAGTATTTTTACAGATTTCGCAGTAGAGGTTAAAATAAAAAGAAGAAGAGTTTTTTTATGTTCTGTTTTTTTTTATTATTTTTGAAATATTTGCAGGGCTTTGTCTCTGAGCGACTATACTACCCTATGAATTGTTCCGGTTTATTGACAGTCTAGTCCAGTAGGGGCAGACAGCAGACATTTAATTAGAAAACAATCCGGGGAGCGATTATTTTTTTAAACGCTAGGGGATTTTTTTTCTAGCTAATCCCGGTAGAGGATTCGCTGCCATCTTGTTATAAAGTTCAATTTTTTTTTGCATTAATTTATTTATTTATCCGAAAATATTGATCGTGGAGTAAAAAAAGTGCGAGAACCAAAGTTAAAGAAACTAAAATTCCACACATTAGGATTTTTTTGATAAACTTGATAGTAGGTATAACTCTGCAAATATTGATCCTAGCGTAAAAATTATCATGACCAAACTTGTGAGAAATTAAATTTCCAACAAATTTGGATACCGGCATTTTTGCTCTAAAGTTAAAAATTAACGAGTTATTTCAGAAAAACAAAGAAAATGAACTTTTAAACAAGATGGCGGTGAATCCTCTGTTTAATGTTTCAGAGGAAAACAATCTACCATTGGTTGCGGCGGAGCGAAGAGACTGGCGGAGACCTATCGGCGCGTCACCGGCAACAATACAAGCGCGCCACCACGGAAGAAGAAGACGCAGCCATTATCGCGGCACATGCTAATGAGCCATCTCTTAATACGCGGGTTACTGCCATACAATATTGCGTAAGTTTTTATAGCTAGGCGTGTCAACCTAGAAGATGGGTCATTGCTTGTTCCATCGGCTAGTTGCATAAAAAAAAGGACTGGCAACACTAATACTGTGTCCAGCAGACAGACTAAAGGCGAAAACATATTAGGCGGACGCGTCCGACGGACGCGGCTGACAGCCGCGACTGATAGTATCTAGATAATGAACGTACACTGAAGTGTGCAAACTATCGGATGTAAGCCGCGGACGTCGGACGCGTCCGGATGGTTTGCACACTTCAGTGTACATTCAATAGCTAGATATCTATCAGTCGCGTCCGCCAGCCGCGTCCGTCGGACGCGTCCGCCTAATATGTTCCCAGCTTTAAGCTTTTCCCCGTGCCACTTTTGTTTTGCCCAGCGTCAAAATGTTACTTTTGTAACATTTTACGTTACATTTGACTCTCTCTACATGACTCAATATCTTCAATATAAATGAACTCAAAAAAGTTTTTCCTGCAAAAAAAATATCGTGAAACGGAAGACATATAATAACGTTTTTGTTTTTACGTAATAAAGAATTGTGTCGTTCTCCACATAATTCATAGTAGGACTTTCTAAGCTGTTTCATGGTTTATTTGACTTGCCACTGGCAACACTGGTTTTGCCTGCCCCCAAATTTCGCGGCAGGCAATGCAACTGTCTCGGAGTGTTTTATTAATTTTCATTAAATTATTCGATAATTTGTACGTTGTATATTAGAAAACTATTTGATTATTATTCATAACATGGTGTCGTGCACTGTTAATGGCTGCAAAAGCCGTAGTGAACGAAAAATTGAAGGCATTACATTTCACGCGTAAGTAAACAATTCTTGGACTAAGTATTGGAATTTCTGAACTACTCATGATTATTTGGATATACTTATTATAAAAAAAAACCTAACAACCACCTACTCAAGTCGGGGTGCCCCGTGTTTGACTCTGGAATGGCTCAGCCAGAAACTCGCGAGGTCACCACGACGCGAAGCAGTCGCTAGCTGTGTGGTGTGTGCCCGCGCCCACGGGACCAGATTCAGTCCCGCCCGATGCAAATTCGATCGCGATGCATTTACATGATGATACAAAAATACCTTGCATCGAGTTTATATTCTTCCTCTATGGAATGAAAATGTGGAAAAAGAGAAAGTAAAAAATGTTGATCTCGATGTTGTCTTGCAGTAGCGTGTTTGTGTTAGTAGCGCGACGCGGTCGCGCGTTTGTATCGATACAATCGCGATGCAGTAGCGCGTTGCAAATGCGACATATCACGCGTTAGAAGTGATCGCTACAAAAAGTCGCCGTGGGCGAGGGGCCTAAGCTGAGCTAGCCCACAAACTTCACAATTTGTATATTTATATACTCTGGGTAGGTAGGGTAGGGCCACAAGACCACGTGGAGTCAGCACAATTATGAACACATCTATTTGTCAATCGCCCATTTTAACGTTCCGTTTTCGCTATAAAACTGATTTGAGGTTATAAAAAAAAATGCATTTCCGTTCCGTGTTATGAGATGAAGAGTGTTGCGTTATAATCAGGGACTCAAACCCTACCAGTTTTAACCCTTTTTAGCCCTCTCCACGGGACTCTGAATTCTAAACCCAACCCGTTATTCATGATTGAGGAGTTTGAAGTTTTTAATTTTATTTTCAGCTTTCCTATTGACTCGGACATTAAAAGAAAATGGGTTTTAGCTACCGGTAAAAAGAATTGGGAGCCAACTAAACACTCTCGAATTTGCTCAAGGCACTTTGAGAGTAATTTATTAGTGCGAAAAAGGACAAGAATGGAATTGTTTAATAATGCTGTCCCAACTCGTTATATAATAGAGGTATGTTATTGTATGCTTTAATAACGTCGCATTTTAATTCTGCTTACTGTGGTTTTATGAAGAGAAGATGGACTTGGTCTGGCCAGAGTTTGATGAAAACTTAAAACTTAAGTCATTTGCGTCACGTCAAGAACGTGCCTTGCGATGCACTGCCCTGCCATCAACTTGAGGCATAGGTACAGATGTTCAGCCTCACGTACCAATCAGTGATTTCACCGGCACACACACCCTTCAAACCTAAACACAGCAATCACGGCAGAAATAGGCATGGTGGTAGTCCCGGACGAGCTCTTCACAGAGAGCTCTACGTGGGTGTGTGCGAGTAGTTGAGTGTGTAGTGTATTGTTGTGCGTTTCGTGAGTAGGCTTCCGTTCCATGATTCTCTCAGTCTCTTATGCTTACCCCGAGGTATTGGGTATGTGTAAATACACTTTTGATTTGAATTGATTTGATTGAAACAATCTCTTTTTTTACAAAATGATATGAAAACTGTACTCTGATTATAAAAATACAGATACACACAGTGTGCTGTAATACGCATTTGCGCATAGTAGAGCAGTTATACCGTTGCAAACGACTTGTCTATGACTGACTTGACCAGTGTTGCCAGATGCGAAAGTTGAAAATGCGGTAACGGTACTCCAAAAACGCGGATTTTCAACAAAAAAAGTGGAATTTCCTGTTTTAACGTTAGATCGATTTTTCTCACTCAGTTCATAATCGTATTACAAATCAAAGAGTTATGTGAAGTAAACTTCCTTTTCATTGCTCATACTCGGAAAGTAGGTCTGAAGTTGCCTGAGGGGCCTAATTGAAAGTAATACTTTCAGCCCTAGGGAGAATCGCTTTCTACTGACAGCTGTCAAATTATAAAAAAAAAACAAGTTCTATTTTATTCAACCATGTTCCAACTTTCTAAAGTCTTTCTAACTGCCAGGAGGTTTTTTTTTTTAACCTGCACTGGCCCACTGCTGAGCAAAGGCCTCCCCCAAAATCTTCCAACTATCACGATCTTCGGCGACTTTCCACCAATCCTTCTCCAGAGCTTCCAGATCGTCTCGCCATCGTTTTTTTGGGTAGCCACGCCGCGCGCCGTCACCTTCCATCCTCCGGCACCCAATGAGTCGTTATGTTTGCCCACTTTTTAGGGTCCATCCTGCTGACGTGGCCCGCCCACTCCCACTTGAACTTGGCTGTTTTGCTCTCTACATCGGCAATGCCAGTCATAAACGCAGCATTGTATTTCGCACCCGGTCGATGCGTTTAAGGCCGAGAATGCTGTGTTCCATTGCCCTCTGGCAAATCTGCAGTCTAGACTTCTGTAACTCAGTCAATGACCAAGTCTGGCAAGGAGGTTATTAAACCAAATTCCAACTTTTTATTCAGCAAGCAGGTTGGAAGCCCATTACAACGGTAAGAAGTTTAAAAAGTCTAATAAGAGCGCGATGTGAAATTTAAATTTTAATAACATAAAGAGTAATAAATAAAGAATATATTTTCTAAATGACTTTATTATTATTTAGCTTCAACTATTTCTTTAAAATAACATAGATTTGAGCAAAAAAATTACCATTTTTTAAATTATGAAAATGAAAATAAAGGCTGAATAATGCTGGCCAGCCGAAGGCCTGCCAGAGAAAAAAAAAGCTGGAAGGCGGCAATTCAATCATCATTTTCACCATCGAGATCTAAGTACTACGTGATGATTTTCACTAATTTTTATATCATGTTTTTATTTTTACTTTCCTTGTATTCGTAATGAAAAGCACAGTGTTTACCTCGGGTGAAAGACTTATTTAAGTCCCTCAAGCTCCATTGGCGCCCTCGCTACGCTCTAGTGCCAAACCCGTCTTGGGACTCTAAAACGTGACTTTCAATCCTCAGGTAACAATGTACTATTACTTCACAGAACAGAAACAGAAGGTGGCTCAGGGAGGCACAAAAGATATCACTCAAGTTCAATCCACATTCTTCACAGTCAGTGAAAAACTTGTAGCTCGATCTGAACTTGCGCGTGTGCAACTTCATAACACTGTGTACCAACATGACAATAGTGATTTGACAACATAAATTTCACGGACTATATGAGACAGCGCTATACTAAGAAAAGAGATACAAGTATTTCTGTCTTGCTTTCTCTTAAAGCGCTGTCTCCTACCCAACCTATCTCCCTATTACCCAAAGGTTAGCTGGTAGATAATGCTATCTAGCATTAAGTTCGCCTGTGTACAGTAATTTTTTATTTTGTGCAATAAATAATTTTCTATCTATCTATCTATCCTATTTGGCGTAGTTTTGGCAGGAATGTAGAGGCGGTGCGCCAGAGAGCGTGTCACTATAGTGCCACGAACTTGAAACCCGTCACGCGTCCGAGAAAAATCGTGTCACTACAGTGCCACGATTTGCACGGCCGCCAAGCGTCCGTGGTACTGTAGTACCCAAAAAGTCCAAAATGAACTTTTCGAGTTTCTGGTTGTACATTAACTGGCCTGATACCTGCCTCCATGGACTGCAGCCATAAAACGACGTGTTGCCAGTGAAAAAATATTTTAGAATGATTAAATTTGTAAAAAAGTGAAAATTTTCCGTGCGAAAAATGGCTGCGCAAGCGCAATTTCGTGAATTTTCTTTGTTTTGTTTTTGTTTATAATAAATTAATTGAGGGTTGTTTTGGGATTGTGATGCATGTATTTTTTCCTTGGAAATCAGGCTTGATGGTGATCTAAAAAGTTTTTCGTAAAAATAAGAATAGCCGACAAAATCTCAAAAATTGCAAGGTAGCGAAAAAAATCGTTTTAAAATGCTACCCGCCGCTGTTAAATGATTTCTTGTCGGAAAAAAATGTTCTACATGATACCCATACTCTTTTCTAATAGGAAGTGACTGAAATAAGGTAAACAAAGTAGTTTCTTGTTGGGAAAAAGACTTTTTAGTTTCTTTGGCATTAATTCGGGCATGCGCAAGCTTCCGGAAGCGACGTTTTCTGACGTTTCGGACGCGTTTCGGACGCGTCGGTCGCTTTCCAGGTCCAGCAGTGGGACGTGCAAGTGGTAGACATTTTTTAGGTTCTTCTATTTGAAAGAGTAAACGGATCGGTGCCCATAAAAATGTCTTTAGTGGGAAGATAATATTTTAATCCTCATGTCCTATCAAAGTCGAAAAAAGTGGAACCCCGCTGGCTAAAAGCGGATGGCGGATCCATTGTCAAAAAGGCGGTGTAAAAAGTGGAAAAGCGGTATGATCTGGCAACGCTGGACTTGACTAGACGAAAACTTGCGAGGAATTAGAAATGGAGATGTCAAGACAGGGCTTTCCCCTCTGCCGGTCATCTACCGATCTCGATCATAACCTCTAAATAAAAGTGTTTCACTCGCAACCGCAGCCATTGTGTGTCGTTTCATGTCGCGAAGTGGACCTCCGTGAAAATGGTAAATTGCATGGTAGTATCTTGTAAAAGACGATCAGAGACATCAAACTTCCGGGAACATGGTATTTCCTACCACAAGTGAGTATTATTTTGTCAATTGTGTTTGTAATTTTGTAGAATTTTAGTTCAAAAGAAATACCGGTTGCGACAGATTAGCGACAGTATTACGACGACATTGTCAAAGAATAAACCTTGCCTTGGTAGAAGCCATAGTGTTGAGAAAAGTTGAATGAAATTGATGAATGAATGAATGATAAAATAAACGTTAAATTAGTATCACATAATGTGTTGTATAATTACGTATTTGGTGCTTAACCCCCCCGACGTGAAAACGACGGGATGTTATAAGTTTGCGGTGCCGGTGTTTGTGTGTGTGTCTGTCTGTCCCATCGTAGTTCCCGAACGAATCAATCGATTTTAATTTAGTTGTTTGTTTGTTTGAAAGGTCGGTGAAAGTCGGGAGTGTAATTAGCTATGTTTGATGAAAATCGGTCCAAGATGGCTGCCGATGCCGCCACGAAATATCGTATTACATTTTTTTTTCACAAATCCCACAATATGGGTAGATATCATAAGTACCAGTCATCAAACCCTCTACTCATCAATGTATAATATAGGACATGACATCATACTCAAAAATAAAGTCGTGGGCGTAGTCAAAACATTTTTTTTGCCTATTTTATATTTCCTTTACTTCCTGTGCAGGTTTCCAAAAAACCGTGTGTTGCTTGAAGAGTGGACAAAATTTTGTGGCCAAAAAACAACTTGGCATGCGACAAGAACGAGTGTGATTTGCTCGGAACATTTTACAGAAAGTTCTCTAACTCGGGCAAACAACCGAAGAAAATTGGTTAAAGGTGCAATACCAACGTTGAAATCCTGTCAGTGCACGGTAATTGATAATTTATTATGCCTATTTAAGTGAATGTCACTAATGAAATTTTAAAACTTTATTGTTCACACCTTAGGTTCAGTGTTTTCAGTTTAAGAATGTTAATAATATGCTTACAGGAAAATGTAGAAGCTTTGGCCAATATTGGTGTTCTTTCACCAATGAATGTTTTTTTTTTCACCCATAGTTGTGTAAATTTAGTTTAAATGGAAATCGTACCCCCTTAATATTAAATAAATATTGCGGACAATCGACACAGCATAATCATAATCATTTATTCAATTGTATCACAAGGATCACTTTGAAACGTCTTTAAGCTAGGTGAGTCTAGGTGCCAGTTCCACGCGACCAGTACTAGGCTCAAACTAAGCAGACCTTGTAAGATGGGTGGGAACCAGATAGCTCATACATTTTTTTTTATAAATACTTAGAATACAATATAACACCCAGTCAGAGAACAAACATCTGCGTTGACCACACAAATATTTGTTCTCGGTGGGAATCCAACCAACGCCTCCGGTGCAGAAGGCAGAACTACAAACTTCGCTGTGATGTGAAGGCTGACGATGTAATGTGATTTCACTTTATATATTTTTTTTCAATTATTCAGTAAAAGACTAAACTTATATGTGTACTATGCTTTATCATGTTAAGAACTTATAACCATTAATAAAACATAAGAACTGAATTCAGTTCTCTTATTTTCTGACTGTTACAAAATGTGAAACCTGTTGTGCTTATCTTATTTAAATTAACTGTGCCTAAAAACCCATTGCATTCATTATTTTATTCATCGTTCAATTTACCGGTCTTACTGAATGCCCATCACTAGAGATTATTTTAATGTGAGTCTTGACACTGCGTAACTACATACGTTAGATTACTGTGTAGATTTTAAGATCGTGTGCGGGATTGTCAATGTGTGTGTTTACATGAACTGGATTTTGCTATGCGTGTTTATCTCGTCCCCTTGCGTAAGCAAAAGCGTTTTTACTTTTCTGTGTCGTTCTCCGTCAATTTCGGCAGTAAATATTGTTCGTGGATTTAAAGTTAAACGTTGAAGCCTTTCTAATTTCTCCAAGCTCGACACTGGCAAAATAAGAAGAAGAAGATAAAATTATTTCTAAAGCAAATAAAAATAAAGTGTTTCATCTGGTTTCATCAAAATAAATAAGATTTAATATAGAATAATGGCTTGTTCTGCTGTATATTGTAATTCCAGAACCACAATAGGAGGTGTAAAAGACCCGAGATTGACATTTCATACGTAAGTCTTAGTCAATATATTTAATTTTTATCTTTGTGCATGCTAAAACAGCGAGTTTTTTACCAGAAAAACTGTAATAATTACATTTTATTACATGTTAGTCATTTATGACTACGTGACAATGATGAAAATTAAGTGTAAAACTATTTATGCTAGCCCTAAGAGTTAGACAAGAAAGCTGGGGGCTAATTCTCGGGCCGATCTCGATCATTTTGCAATTTTATTTTATTGCTTCTTTTCGAAGAGAGAATGCCAGATTTCCTTGAGTAATTCATCAACAACCTCATCATAAAACCCTCAACAGCTACGATATACGGAAAACGTAGAAAAAGTACGGGGTTGTGAAAAGAAGCAATAAAATAAAATTGCAAAATGATCGAGATCGGCCCGAGAATTAGCCCCCTGTACTAAGGAAATAAATTATGTTTATGTTTATTAATTATTGTTTAATTAAATGTAAGTATTGATGTACTGCACCAACCAATTTAGCCCTATCGATAATATTTAAAGGCTCGTTATTTATCTCATTTATTATTTTAGATTCCCAAAATGCCCAGAAGTAAGACGTGAGTGGATCAAAGCGGTTAGACGTGATAAATGGGAACCTACAAAATATAACAGGCTTTGTTCAAAACATTTTGAAAAATCCTGTTATATTGCTGGTTTATCATTAAAGAAACTCAAATCTGATGCAGTACCAACCATTTTTGAAGGATATCCACGTTACTATCAGCCGGTAAGATAGGTACACCCGATTTTTCTGATATCACTAAGTAGGTACTGTACTTTTACTACATCCACTGTTGGGCGTAGTTTAGGCATCCCTTCAAAGATGGACTAATTGGATAGATTTAGGTACATACCATGTACAGTCGCGGTATGAAAATGTTTGTCACCTTGATGATGAAATGATTGCCTTGATCATGAACACATTTTGACATAATTTGTGACGTTAACTTATCGGTGTATTCTGTCAATTCAGTTTCAAAAGGTAGTATGTGATCGTGATACGTTGAACAAATCAAGTTGAAAATCGACAAACATTTTCATTCCGCCACTATACCTAATGATTGTTGAAAATGGAGATTTTTTTGGGTCTTATTGGCTCTTTTTTTTGGGTCTATGATATGTATTGTAGTAGGTTTGGGTGTGTGTGTAATTGTTTTAAGCCCTCTGTAGCTTAATCAGATTGAAGAATGTTGAAGTGCAAGGTTCTATTCTTATTCATCCGTATAAATCTTTACTCAGGATCTTTAATATTCATGTTTTAGAAAGTGAAGAAAAGAAAGCTACCTCAGCGCCGAGATGGAATTCAACATACGACTCCTAGAAAACGGAAAAAGGTGCAAGATTTTGGTGTGGAAACAAGACCTTCCTACAACACCCAGGCAAGCAGTGATCGAGAATTTTAAAAACCCAAAACCGTTTCAAAAACTAATGCGTCCTTTTATTGTGGAACTCTTAAAATCTATGAATATTTCATTGAATTAACTTATTTTTCCTCATCTTAATACAGAAATGAAATTTTAGACCAAATGGTCTTAAATTGTTTTTTTTATTTATTAATCAGCCTCTTGGACGAATAGGCATGTATCCACTAAGAACAAATAGAATGGATTAAATAATCCATTCTATTGCGAAAAAATTTATTTATATTTTTAATTGTGAAAAAGTAAAAGATAGCTAGGCGAGACACATTCGATTGCCGGTTACACAATTCCTGGGTCCATTCTTTTCTACATAACAGACATTCTCATTCATATCACGTATTTCTACACAACAAAACAGAACTATTTCTAGAATTTTTGAGCAGAAATTTTCCACGCGCGTGGAATATTTTATTCTCTAAATAGTTGTTATGTTCAAAAATGATGGTCACCCTTTAGAAATCAATGAAGATAATATTAAAATGTTACCTACTATTGTTTCAGGTTTCAACCCAAACAATCCGACGCCGATTGAACGCTATTGCCAGAAAGAAAGCCAATGCTGAAGCTAGAGTTAGTTTTACACACACACACACACTAGGGATGTCGGAAATGCAATAAAGTATCGATATATATCGTATCGATGTTTTTTGAAAATATCGATATCGATATTGATATTTTTATTAAAAAATATCGATATATCGATATATCGGTATGATTTGACTTGACAGAGAATATTCGTGCTGTTGAAATTGAAATTGACTAACAGAGTTGCCAACTTAAAAACCAAACTATAAAACAGCAAATCAAGTCGACCAAAAACAAAAAATACATAAAATATAATTTGTTAAAAGATGTTAGTATAAAAAAAGTATTTTCTTTTTGGGATTTTTTAATCCTAAAACTTATAAATGTTTATTGGTCTGAAAAAAATATCGGTTTTTGTACCTTTTCGATACTAAGAATTTTATATCGATACATCGATATATCGAACTATTAAATATCGCTCAAAAATATCGATATATTGAAAAAATAATATCGATATATCGATGTATCGATATTTTTTCAACAAGCCTAACACACACACACACACACACAGACTAGCAAACTTTCAACTGGATTAAAAAGATGCGTGAAGCAAGGATTTTATATTAATAACTGGATAACGCACGAAGATTTAAAACAATATTTCATTCATACAAACTTACGCTGTAATTACTATAGCATAAAGTTTATTTTTTTCTGTCTCACTCAACTCAGAATAGAAAAACGAACTACATGAGAGACTCCAAAATCGTAGTTTGTCCTTGTCTAGCAAGTTGCCATTGCAAAATAAAAAATATTTGCTAGATTGAGAAGATTTCTCTCATTTCAATAAATTTAATTAAAAATAGGTCATTTGAATTCTTATAACTTAATATTTTTTTTGTTTTACGTGTGTGATATTTTTTACGATAATATTGCAAGTATACAAGTTGTAAATGCTATTTTTATGAAGTCATATTAATAATATTTCGTCAGCTGCAAGCGGCAATACTGGCTATAACTGAAAATGGTGACGCGTCGTGGTTTGTTGATTTAGAGTCATCGGTGGTTTTTATGATTTTTAGCTAAAGGAATTATTGATTATTTGTCAAAATGGTTAATTTCTGCTGCGTTAATTGTTGCAAAAAGGAATGGTATCCCGGTTGCGGCTTAACATTCCACAGGTGAGCTATTTTAAATGTTTTTAAGAAAGTGGTGGTGTTGGGTGTCCATGAATATCAGAGGGCCTAAGAACAAAGATTGTAATAAGTAGGTACAATTATTTTGGTTAAATTTTTGTAGAGGTATCGCATTCTTATAAACAAGCAATATTTTATTTGCTTGTACCTACTCCCGTTCTCAAAAACGACTACTGTAACGATTTCGATGAAATTTGCGATGCGGGAGTTTTCGGGGGCGAAGAATCGATCTAGTTAGGTTTCATATCTGGGAAAATTCGTTTTCTCGGATTTTTTACACAAAACGATAACAAAAAGAAGACTTACAATGTGGGTTCGCCCATCCAGCCATAATACATAGTACGGCCGTCAAGTGGCCATAGTGCTGCCTGCAACGCCGAAGGCTGCGAGATCGATTTCAACCATTGACAGGCCTTTTGTATTTTTTTTTGTTTTTCGTGTATTTTTTTACTATCACCTGAGCCTCTGCTCGGTCGCTCAAATATTGAAATTAAAAAAAATAGATATCTAAGTAAAATCGCCATATATGATACAACAAAATCGCACTTGTTTATTTTTTTAGGATTCCAAAGGATGAAGAAATAGCTGAGAAGTGGAAGAAAAACATACCTGGGAAGGTCACGAATACGTCAGTTGTATGTAGCCTGCATTTTAAAGATGACGACTATGTTAATGCGTCACGAAAAAAATTGAAACGGAATACAGTACCTTCAATCTTTAAAATTGTAAGTCATACTTTTATAGTCATAAAAGTTATGATTACTTAATTGTACTTAATTGTATCAAAGATAACATATTTTATAGCATACCCCCTCTAAAAAGCTGATTTTATTCACTGAAAACAGTGAATAAAAAGCTCTTTTTATCACTGTTTTGGTGTTTGAATTTGGAACACACCAATAAGGTCGACCTCCATATCAATACTATAAAACCTCCTTGCGCCAAAAATACTCTTAATTTGATTGGTCAAAATTTTTAACAATGAGTTTATAAAATGCTGAACTCCTTGGTTAAATACTGTTCTCCATGTGTTCTTTGTTCTCATTGTCATAAATATTAGTAAATTGGCGCTAGTTTGAATACTGTACTTACGTAAGTTAACAACACAAAGTTCAGTAATAATAAATCGATTGAAAATGCACAATTTCGCTTCATCATCATCATCAGCATGAAGAAGTCCACTGCTGGACATAGGCCTCTCCTACACGTTCCCAGGAAGAACGATCCCTTTCCATCCACCGACTTCCCGCGATCTTAACAATGTCGTCTATCTGGTGGATGGGCGCCCTACGCAAGTTTTTCGCTTAAATCTTTATTTTTCTCGAAGTCATGGTATAAAGTATACTTAGTATGCAACTCTTGAATAAAACGGATTTGTATCGAGGGCCATGAATCACTCGCGTCGTTTAGGGTTCTAATTCAAGTGTTAGAACCATTCCTTAGAACCATCATTATGAATTGCGTATCTGGACTCGTGTGAAAATCAATAAAGCTATTTTTCTCAGAAATAAAAATATTCCCAGAAATAAGCCCGCTAGCTCGATTATTCACCCCCGTAAACCGCCATACTGCAAATTTCATCGAAATCATTACAGCCGTTTCAAGAACGTGAATACAAATCAGTTTGTACAAATAAATAAACAAATATTGCTAGTTTAGGATAGGTAGTAATTTATTCTAATAAACAAGATACACCTACAGTGCTTTAAGAATCAGGTAAAAAAAAAAATATCAAAAGAAATATTCATGAAGTGCTTATGTTGTTACCTATAATAATAGAGGGAAGGGAGGCCTTCGCCCTGTACGGGGAAACAAAAGTCAGTAATTAACAAATCAGTACATTTTATTTCAAGCAGTTTCTTTCGATTTTATAAAAAGTACAGATGTGTGGACATCCTACTTAGAAAGAGATGCGTTACGACTTTGGTGCTCTCACCGGGCTCGTTTTTAGGAAACACTGCGTTATCCAGTTTACGAAGTATGTAGATTCATGGCGTGAAGACAGAGTCGGTTTACCGTCAAGTATGGCGAAGATCACCGAAAATAGGCAACTTCAGATGCCAACCAGTCTAGCCTTGCCGTAAAGATTTGAAGCTGATTAATCTAAACCGCATTATGTTATTTCTCCAAATAATCAGCCTTGAAAAAAGATTTAAAGCTGATTGGTTAAAACCAGTAGGCTGGGGAGTGATCATGCACGTATCTTCTGTTGCAATCAAATCCTTGTTTCAATCGTCAGTTTTACATGTTTTTGAGCTTCGATTAAATTATAAAACGAATATGAATTGCAATCCTTGCTTGTCAGACACAAGGCTTTGTTTGTATTCGTTTTTATTGCAATCGAAGCTCATAATCATGTAAAAACTGAGAGTTGCAACAAGCATTTGATTGAAACAAAAGATACGTGATCACCCCACAAATCATGTAACTTTTGTTGCAATGGTTTCAATCATGATCTTATTGAAACGGTCAATTTGCGATCACTTATTATTAGTTCAAAAATTGACAGTTTCAATAATATTTTGATTGAAACCATTGCAACAAAAGTTACATGATCGGCCTGCAGTAGTCTATGCAAACTTAGCGGTAAAGCGGCAGTCTTCTACCTCCTATGAAGAGCGTGACAAACATTATCATTAGGTACCAATTTCCGTCTTTCAACTCATTGTATCTATTTATTTACAGGAACGAGAACGAGGAAAAAGCTTCGTCGAAGCAAGAAAAGGTCGACAGGAAGCAGGAACGAGTTCCAAAAACATTGACGGTAATTTGTATTTATTTGATGAAAGTGTAGAAAGCTTAGCCTAGAAAGTCCCTGTCTGAAAATTCAAGCAATTAAGTCCTAAACATAAACTAAGTAGAACAATAAATCTGTGCCTCCTGTGATAGGTGATACAAGTCAAAAATTGACATTTTACAGGAGAACAAAAACAAGGTTTAAAAAATTCTAGTTCATTGACTAAGTAGGCTAGGTTACACTAAGTAATATATTTATATATTACTTATAATTAATATATTTATATATTAAAATAAGTGAATATATTTATCTACATAAGTAATTTCTTTTGTAGATAAATATATTCACTTTCATTGTGCATTTTAATTTTCGGGGTAAATATTATAGTTTTGAAGTAATTTATTAAAAACCTGTGAGATGTACCTTTAATCATTAATAAATATGTGAAAATAACGTGTTAAATGATACAAGTTCAGTTAAATCATGTTGCACCTATAATATTAATAAAATGTGGTCTTTGTGTAAACAGATATACAAGAAGTGAAACAATTGAATAACTCGTCTGAATATGTTTCAAACACAATGTTGCTCAAACAAATGATAAAAATACTACCCCAAAGATTAGATTGATTTACTTCTCAGTGCCTTATTTTGATAATTTACTTGAATTGTATCAGTTAGCTAAAATTCTAGCCTTTTTATAGATGTGTTAAATGATACAAGTCAAGTTAAACCCTTCATTAAAATACCAATTCATTGTGTAAATGAATACAAGTATTAGAAAAATAATTAAGGTTTATAAAACTTTTTCAAAATTATGAATTTACTTGTAAATAAGGCACAGATATATCAAAATTATGACCAGAAGTAAATTGAGATCTTTTTGAATGCAAGAAGCTGTGAACTTGACTACTAAAAAATGGCAGAGATCAATTTTACGCAGGTATCACAATAAGCAATGTAAACCTACTCAGTACAAAACATAAGATCACAACCACTGTGTGAATCCTAAAAAATCAAAAAGAATCATTCATAACAAAATTATAAAGCACACACTTGCACTTTAAACACATTAAAGGCAGTAATTCTAATCTATAAGATGGGCAAATCGTCGAAAAAATTAAAGAGAATAAAAAAGTATGTATGTCCTGAAAAATATACTGATCAGTAGATGGACTAAAGCTATATTATAACATAGTTTTAACAACGAGATAAAATAGCAAAATCCTTATAGTAGATCTTAAAATTACTCATACTCAGAATCATCATCATTGTCCGGAACAGAGACTTTGACATCATTCTTGTGGCACAGACTTCTGTGCTTTATTTATGAGAGCGCTCATAATACTCATAAATAAAGCACAGTAAATCTAATAGATCCTTCTACTTTTGGATTGAAATTATAATCTTGAAGTGGTAGGCTTTCAGTACTTACTTATTTATTGTTATCATATCGCAAGCTTTATCCCGCTTAGAACAATCTATTCTCATGTACTCAACATTCTTGAATTTTTTTTTAAAAGATAAACGGGATATGTTTTCTTTGACATACAAAACAGATCAAACATTGCACCACAGAAACTTTTCATTGTCTGTATTGGTTTTTGTAACAATATAGCATTGTTTAAAAAAAAATGAAACATAAAAACATATCATGAGTAATCTCGATAACAGTAAATTTAGCAGCTGTCCGCACTAGCTGGTACCAATCTCTTGGCAAGTGAATATAATACTTGTGTGCTTCTTCTTACCCTCAACTTTTCTTTCAACTAACTCTTGGTGTTTGTCAGCCTCCATGTGAGTATCACGGTCATACTTAATCGTTTTGTCGTACCCACTAGAAATTTATGTTAAATAGATTGTAATTGTAGTCATGTATGGTCAAATTGAAGGTCCAAAAGTTGTCACTTGTATGCGTCGATCTATGGCGAGTTCAGACGTGAATAAATTCCCTCAAGGCTGCTGCGACACTAACGCCAGTGCATCTTCGCTAAAGATATATGAATAACGGCTTAACTTTTTTGCTAACTTTATGCTTAAGCTTATTTTTATAAGCGACTTTTGTAAATTGCTTCTAAACTTATCTGCTTTCTTCACTAACAAAACTTTTAACTTTTTATCAGCAGTAATTTGGTTTGGTCATCAACTTTTTGATTGTGCAACCAGTATGCTTGGTTACTGTGATAAAAATAAGGTTAAATTTCGTGAAAATCACTAAACGAAATGTGGTTGTCTTTGTAAGTTTGTTTATCAGCTTAACTTAAACAGTCTGTTTAATTAACTGCTATTCGTTTAAACACCCATCTATATCTCCAACCCCGCATCACTTTGTCATGTGAGCACTTGTATCATTTAGCACATCTTTTTATATATAAAAATATGATGATTTGGTTTGAGTTTTAGATACTATTCATATTATATTAACTCACAGTTAAAAATGTATTTGTGTAGAATGATGTAAGTCGAGATATATCACTTATCACATTAGTTAGACACACATTTAGATTTGGATTTGTAGGTACATGTTGAATTGTACCCTAATCAGTATTGAAAAAAATCGGTTCAAAATGATATGACTCTACCTATATCGAAATTCACGATACATATCCTGAAAAAATATTTGTGCAAATGAATATAATCGCTCTTATACCACGAAGCACTAAAAACAATGCGTGGAGCCATTACTTAACAGGGTTACAACTTGACATATATCTATATTCACAATTTATTTGCCAAAATCCTGTCAGTTATATCACTTTGCACCAAATTATCTCCAAACCTATAGCAGATAGAAGAACGTGAGTTAGACCCAAAAATTCTACAATTTTTTCTGATCATTTCTATGTAAAAATCTCAAAAAGGGTACAACTCGAGATACATCACTCATCACAGGAGGCACAGAAATATAATACTAATCCGCTAATCTAATCTACGTAGGTAAGCTAATTTAATGTAGACTTGTGTGTGCACCCCACGTAACACCCGCAAATCCTGTAAAGCGAAATAAGGTGTTTTAGACACAACAACAATGCCACAAAAAATAAAAAACTTAATAAGATTCGACACGTGTTTCGCCTTTCTACGAAGCACCCTCAGTGCATCTATAGGACGTGTTGCCTTGTCGAGCGCTGAGCAGCATGTTTCCTACTATCCAACCAACTTCCAATGACTGGAAAAATGAAAATGAATGTGTGTTGACTGGTCTTGCTCTAGTCAATAAGAAACGTTGAAAAATCGAGCAATAAGACCTATGTTGACTCAACTGATATCTAGTTATTCTGTTCCAGAATCTGCCGACGATATCGAGACTTTAAGTAATGCCAGCTTTGAAGATGATACGAGTGACTCAGACAACGAAACCAGCAATTCACAAGCCTTCAAGCCCACAAGCAAAGTCGGCTCTACAGATCAAAAAAGCAACCCACAAGTGGCAATTGCTATTGGCAGAAAGAAAGCCAATGCTGAAGCTAGAGTTAGTTTTAAAATACATTTACTAATGTGCTACTGCTCCAAGTAACTTATAATGCTGCCTTCCTACGGTGCGTGGTTCTGCAGATCATCACGCACCGCGCACGACGACGCACGGCAACGCACACAGAAAAGGCTCCTGTGCTTCCGCGCACCTCGGCGCACGAGACCGTTCCCATGTTGTGTCGTGCGAGCTGGTGCGGGCTGGTGCGCGATATCACGCACCGGTGGGAAGGGGCTATAACAGGCATCAAATCAGCCGCTTTACCGTCTAGTTTGGTGAAGATTATCGATCAAAGGCAACTCTGATTCCGACCAGTCTAGCCTTGCCGCAGATTTGATGTTGATTGGTTGGAATCATAAGTTATTTATGTCGTAACTCCGGATTCCAAATAATCAGCTGCAGGCCTTGAAAAAAAATTTAAAGTTTGTTGATTAGAATCAGTTGTCTATGCAAAATTAGCGATAAAGTGGCAGGTCTTCTACCTCCTGTGAAGTGTGTCACAAACATTGTCTTTACCAATTTCCGTCATTTAACTCTGATTTCATTTCTTTATTTACAGAAACCAGGAAAAAGTTTCAGCAAAGCAAAAAAAGGTCAACAGAAAGCAGGAACAAGCCAAAACTTTGACGGTAATTTTTATTTATTTAATGAAAGTGTAGAAAGCCTTACCAGTCCCTATCTATTAAATTTATTCTTCCCTTTAGCCCTGCCTAAATTCAAAATCTTCAATGCCATTATCTGGAAGAACACAATCTCACTGCGCACCATAATTTCCAGCATGGTTGTTTCCTAAGGCGATGGCCCACCAACTTCCAATGATTTTAAGATTGTGTTCCTTTCTCTAGTCATTATAAAACGTTGAAAATTCGAGCAATAATACCTATGTTGACTGAACTGATATCTAGTTATTCTGTTCCAGAATCTGCCAACGATATCGAGACTTTAAGTAATGCCAGCTTTGAAGACAATATGAGTGACTCAGACAATGAAACCATCAATTCACAAGCCTTCAAGCCCACAAGCAAAATCAGCTCTAAAGATGAAAAAAGCTACCAACAAGTGGAAAAGACGACCAAGAGGAATGTCGACTACCAACAAGTAGACGATATAACTATGAATACACAGGCCATCGAGCCCACAAGCAATGCTAGCTCGAAAGATGAAACAAGCAACCCAGATATGGAAACTCTCGATACAAAGGCCTTGAAGGTCACTCTAGCGAGGATCCGGGCTAATCCCCAACTCTACATCGGAATACCTAAGAACTGTTACCATCTTATCGATATAATGCACAAACAGACAGAAATACCAACCACGCATATACTCCTATGCTTAAAGAAGATCAAGCTCGACACGCATATAGAGGAGTTAGCCGATCAGTTCGGTATAACGGCCGACGAAGCAAGCGATATCTTTATTTCAAACGTGCCTGCTCTAGCTAATATCTTACATACCTTCGTCGACAACTACGATTTACAGATACCGCGATCTTTGCACAGTTCGTGCGTGATAGACTCTTTGGAGATAAACGTGCAACCTTCATCAAACAACAGCAGTGAGCTGACACAAACTGAACGAGGGAACATAGTTAAGTATGTGGTATGCTGTACTCCGGACGGATACATCAACTATGTCTCACCTGGCTACGGAGGGAGGCAAAGCGATGATAGACTACTAGAAGATACCAATTACCTGGATCGTTTGAAATCTGGAGACAGCGTCATGCCTAATGGGTTGAGGAATGTTGAGCCTATGATGTTGCAGAGAGGTTTAAAGGTCGTCAAACCTCGTGCGAGGCAAAAACACACAGCAGGTTTGCAAGCAACTCAACATTCAACGATCAATGAAAGTCAGCTGAGTGAGGATCACTTAGAGAGATTGGTGCAAAGAATAAGAGAATTCACAATGGTTAGGGATCGCTCGGTTTTAAGCTGCGACTTGGTCAGAGTGCTAGACGAAGCTGTGGTTATATCCTGTGCGCTCATCAACTTGCAAAGTTTCGTAATAAACTAGCGGTAACCAGTTTCGTGCAGTCATCAGCAAGTGAAGAAGAGGCAAGACAGACCGACAAAGTCAATCGATGTTCTTATTCATTTTTAATTCCCCCTCCATAGTCAGTGTCTCGTTGTTGAGGATAGTAAGTCTTCCCTTAATGTGGACAATGTCTCCATTTGGAGTGGTCGGTGGCCTGATGGAGCGCCTGATCCGGCATTTCCAGACGCTCAGATATCTGGTCTAACCAGCGCTTGGGGCTTCGGCTTATAGGTATTTTGTCTTCTATTCTGCCTGTTATTAGTCCGGTTAATGTACACCCAGTTAAAACGAATCCACTTATTTTACACTGTGAAATTGTAAAGACCTGTGTACGCTGTCGCAGATGAGTATTTAGATTTTTTTTTATCTAGCAATGGATAATTGTCCTAAACAAGACATCCCGTGTGGGGGTATAGAAAAAACATTTTCTGGCGTAATTTTCATGTTCTAACATAGCCTTACCATTCCATGTCGGATCCGCCCTACAAAGTATCAAGGACAAGGTATAAGTATCCAGTGCAAGAACAAAAAAGCACGGCTTAACTGGCATCGTAATAACGGAGTGTACATACATGATGTACATTATCGCCTCCCTCTGTTATAGTCAGTCTTTAAACAATTGGAATCTGTATTACTGCGAGCATTATGGCCAAAGTATTTAATTTTTTATTCATATCTTGTTTTTAAACTTTGAAGATATTGTGGTTGCGATTACCAGTCAGTGTTGTTTAAATTGAATAAAATTTGTTTTGATGAATATATTTTGTTTTTATTTGTAGGCATTGTCATTTCGTCAACAGCACGCTCATTGTATTAGGAACCCTACCTGACCGTGCTATTGCAAAATGATATAAGCCTATAATACACGAAGATAACGATTGCTCAGTGGATTTTAAGGGATTTACATCATACATGCTCAGTAAATAGGATTTACTTTTGTGCAACGAGGCTGTGTAAGTACGCGTATGCCGCTCAGGCTCAGTGCATTGTAAATGTGTTCCATTTTCAAATCACTTTACCGACACATTAAGCTTGATACCTTATTGTTCATTTCAGTTCAAGCTATGCAAATCTCCTTGGTGAAACAATCCCTTTTCTGATAAAATGATAAGAAAACTTTTTACTGAAAAAGTATAGTAGCAACACAGATGTGTGCATTAGTGTGCGTCTGCGACTGTTTTAGCAGATACCGGTACAAATATATTGCTATAAATTTTAATAAATAATTATTTTTCTCAAATTAAAATTACATTTTGTCATACCCGTATAAATGTTGTGTTATAGTTGTATTGTAAGCGTATTTCTGCCGTGAAGCAACATTGCTGTGTTTCGGGTTGAAGGGTAAGGGTGCCGGTGAAATCACTGACACGTGAGAGGCTGAACATCTGTATGCCTCAAGTCGATGGACGCAGGGCAGTGCATCGTAGGGCAGGTTCCTGACGTGCGTGACCTACGAGGCAATGCTTTGCTATGGTAAATGGTTACCACTAAACATCAGGTGGGCCATATTATTGTTATTTTCCATCAGCTAGTTAAAAATTTACCTCTCATAATTGATGTAAAGTAGAATGTTTACCTCAGTTTCAGTTAATAATACTATGCGTATAACCTTAATAATTGGAAGTACAGGAAAGTAAATACCCACTAATCTTAATTGATAGTTAGTTACACATAATCCTTAGCTTAGACTTTGAGCAGGTATCTACGAGCATGAGGCTTATGCCGCCTTCCTACGGTGCGTGATATCACGCACCAGCCCGCACCGCGCACGACGACGCACGGCAACGCACACAGAAAATGCTCCTGTGCTACCGCGCACCTCGGCGCACGAGACCGTTCCAATGGTGTGTCGTGCGTGCTGGTGCGCGATATCGCGCACCAGTGAGAAAGGGCTATTCGATACATTAAACTATTACTTTGCAGAAAAAAATGTAGGTACCTAAGTCTATAAACAAAGTCACTGTCCAGTAAAAGTCTCAGTTTATGAAAAGTACCTACCTCTAAAATTACTTGGCAACAATATCGTCTCAATCGGTGATGTGGTATAGCCATGAAAACTACCTACGTTTTCTAGCAGACAGACAGACACTTTGTTATATTATTACCAATATCAATCATTTATTTGCAAGTAAGAAATTCACAATTTATAAAAAGTAAATCATTTACTATTTATACTTAGGTAGTTACCTACTCTAACATTCACTATTTTAGAAAAATCCTTTATTTCAGTAATAAACTAAAGATGATCAAAGTTTAAAACTATTTTTCTAATATTATTGAATAGTGCGCAAAAACAGCACGAAGGTGTCATGGCGTCGGCTCTGACATCACGCCTTTGTAAACATGTCATTTCGTTTAGGAGCAGCGAATAAAGTGTGTTAAAAATGAATTCTAAATGTTATAAGTGGTGTGCAGTGCCTCAGTGTAAAAATACAACAATAAAAACACCCAACAAGGTGTTTGTACATGTTCCAAATAAGAAAATAATAAGAGATAAGTGGTTTAAGCTCGCACGGCGAGACCCGAACGACGTAGCCACGAATTCGCCAATTTATTTCTGTGAAGACCACTTTGATGTGAGTATGATATCCCTAAATTTATAGGTTAATAAAACATATACATATACAGTAAAAAAATGTTTGTTTGACTTGAAATATTGAGGCTATGAAATAACAATTATTTTGAGGTTATGTTTGTTTTCGTTTGGGTTTTATTTTTACTAAGTACCTATAAATTTTAATTGTTTACTTTTTTTTCTTTTTTCAGTTACCTAATGATATGGAAAATTATATGCAGTATCATGTGATGGGGTCGGTATCACAAGTACGTATGAACCCAGGATGTATGCCCAAAAAATTTGAATGCCAATCAGATATAAGAACACAAACATGTGACACAACAGAGCGACCCTACATAGCCAAAAAACAAACGATCATTCCTCAAGAGTGTCAAAAGCAAATTATATTTATAGAACAATCAAGTTCTGAAGAAATCGCCAGTAGTTCAGGTATACATTTGGCTATCTTTGAATATACTTAGCATTGAAAAAGTTAATTTTATTGTTGGTTCACTCAAAACTAAGTACCACTTATGTATTTTTTTTCTGTGACCTGCGAATGTGCTACCTATTTGTTTTCATTATTTTAGCATTGCACTTAAATAAAAAAAAAATGTTTTTCATTCACATGTTAAAACCTCATGCCAGTTTTAACTTAAATTTGGTTTAAGTTCTTGATGATGTGATAACTAAGTATACATTATGAAAATTCGTCATTTCTATCTTTTTATATAAGTAACTAGCGGCTTGTCCTGGCTTTGCACGGGTGGACATTTATTTTTTAAACACGTGTTTGTATAATTTTACGAAAACTGCAGAGTTACCTAGGCTATATCTACTTTTAGATAAATCATTTGCAGATTAATTTAAAGGTAGTGCCAACCCTTGATAGCTTTGATTTCCGCTAGCAACATTGCAGCTCTAGTCACAAGTGATCATGCACAGATGCACAACGAGTGATGTTTACTTTAACGTGACGTCATGCGCTGTGATTGGTGATCCTGTCAAAATGGCCAACTGCAGTATTTTTATCTTTTTATAATTTTTAAATTACTATTATTATTATTATTTATAGACGAGCAGCTTTCGCTGATGTGTCTACGTCAAACAGTGTTGAATTATAGTCATTTGATTTAATTGATATTGTCATTGTCATTTTTTGGTCAATATTTAAGCACTAATTTATTATTTCGTAGCCAGTTGTCAAGTTTGTTTTTGAAGCCATTGACCGAGTCAGCGCAAACAACGCTCTCAGGCAGCTTGTTCCAGTTCTGTACCACCCGGTTACCAAAGAAGTCGTGTGCCACATGTGTGTTGGTAAGGGCACGGACTAATTTAAGATGGTGCCCACGTGATGGCCTGTCTTCTTTCCTTATGAGAATATTCTGTATGTCGGGCAGGCTGTACTGGTGCGTCAAAATTTTGTACGTTTCGATGAGATCCCCACGTAGTCGTCTTTGTTTCAAAGTAGTGAGGCGTAACACAAGCAGTCTCTCCTCATAAGACTTACGACGTAGACCATGAGGCATCTTGGTTGCCTTCCTCTGTACACTTTCCAGTAAATTGATGTCTTTTTGGAAGTACGGACTCCAGACTTGATAACCATACTCCAACAACGGTCTGATGTATGTCTTGTAAATCTTAGTGAAGACTTCAACCGTCATAGCTTGAAATGATCTACGGATCACATAGACAAATGAATTGGCCTTCTTAATTATCGAGGTGATATGCTCTTCCCACTTTAAATCAGATGCAATGTTGACTCCTAGATCCTTTTGTAGGTTTACTGAGGCCAGGTTCTTCCCATCCAAGGTGTAAGTAATTTTAGGGTTATTTTTACCAAGGTGCAAAATGCTGCATTTTGACAGGTTAAGTTTAATAATCCAATCTTTAGTCCAGTCTTGGATTCGATTCAGATCTTCTTGCAGTTGTCCAGAGCTGATGATAGGATCGGCAAAAAACTTACCATCATCAGCAAAAAAGGCAGATGTTGAATCTATGAGGTCAACCAGGTCTATTATGAATATTCCGAAGAGGTGGGGGGCGAGCACTGATCCCTGGGGTACCCCACTCAGTACCCGCTTTCGTTGTGACAGCGAATCTCCCACACGAACTTGGAATGTTCTGCCTCTAAGATAGCTAGCTATCCAATTAAGCAGCGTACCACGAATGCCAAAATGGTCCAGTTTTTTTAGGAGACGCTCATGCGGTACTTTGTCAAACGCGCGTTCAAAATCCAGGTATACAATGTCTACCGGCCTCTTATTATCCAGTTCTTTGCTCCAGGCATGTACACAGGTTAGCAAGTTTGTAACTGTTGATCTTCTCCGTACAAATCCATGCTGCCTGGTTGAGATTATATATTCTTGGCTTAAAAACCGGGTTAAATGTTCACAAATAATTCTTTCCATAACTTTAACAACAACACTTGTGAGGCTTATGGGACGGAAATTCTCAGGCTGCGTCTTATCACCTTTTTTGTAAATTGGTGTTACTATGGCGTGCTTCCAGTCCTCAGGCAGATATCCTATTTCAAATGACCTATTCATATGTTCAGCCAGGGCCGGAGCTAGGGTCTTCACACAGTTTTTAAGAATTATACATGGTAATCCGTCTGGTCCTGATTAAAGTTAATCGTTGATTTAAATCCTTATAATAATATGTATTTTGACCTCAGATCATACGATCTTTGATACTGTTATCACGCCTATTGTTACTGTTATACGCTCTGTTCCAGAATCTACCAATCACATCGAAATTGAAGTTGAAGCGAATATCCCAGATGTGGAAACTATTAATACACAGGCCTTGGAGGTCACTCTAGCAAGGATCCGAGCGAATCCACAACTCTACATCGGAATACCCAAGAACTGTTACCATCTCATCGATATTATACACAAACAGACAGAAATACCAACCACGCATATACTCTTATGCTTAAAGAAGATCAAGCTTGACACGCATATAGAGGAGTTAGCCGATCAGTTCGGTATAACGGCCGACGAAGCAAGCGATATCTTTATTTCAAACGTGCCTGCTCTAGCTAATATCTTACATACCTTCGTCGACAACTACGATTTACAGATACCGCTTCTATCTGAACATAGTTTATGTGTGATAGACTCTTTGGAAATAAACGTGCAACCTTCATCGGACAACAGCAGTGAGCTCACACAAACTGAACGAGGGAACACAGTCAAGTATGTGGTATGCTGTACTCCGGACGGATACATCAACTATGTCTCACCCGGCTACGGAGGGAGGCAAAGCGATGATAGACTACTAGAAGATACCAATTACCTGGATCGTTTGAAATCTGGAGACAGCGTCATGCCTAATGGGTTGAGGAATGTTGAGCCTATGATGTTGCAGAGAGGTTTAAAGGTCGTCAAACCTCGTGCGAGGCAAAAACACACAGCAGGTTTGCAAGCAACTCAACATTCAACGATCAATGAAAGTCAGCTGAGTGAGGATCACTTAGAGAGATTGGTGCAAAGAATAAGAGAATTCACAATGGTTAGAGATCGCTCGGTTTTAAGCTGCGACTTGGTCAGAGTGCTAGACGAAGCTGTGGTTATATCCTGTGCACTCATCAACTTGCAGAGTTACGTAATAAACTAGCGGGAATAAGTTTCGTGGAATCATCAGCAAGTGAAGAAGAAAGCAAGACAGACCGACGAAGTCAATCGCTGTTCTTATTCATGTTTGATTCCCCCTCCATAGTCGGTCCTTCATTTTTGAGGATCGTGACTCTTCCCATGATGTCGACAATGTCTCTCTATTTGGAGCGGTCGGTGGCCTGATGGAGCGCCCGGCATTTCCAGCCGCTCAGATATCTGCTCTAACCAGCGCTTGGGGCTTCGGCCTCTAGGTCTTTTGCCTTCTATTCTGTCTGTATCTGTTATGGGTCCGGTTAATGTACGGCCAGTGAATGTACACCCAGTTAAAACAAATCCACTTATTTTCCACTGTGCAATTGTAAAGGCCTATGTACGCTGTCGCAGATTTCGATTATTATTAGTTTGTGTTTTTTAAAATGAATATAACTTGATAAGATGATTATAGGTATTTTGTATTATTTTGTAGGCATTGTCATTTTGTCAACAGCATGCTTTATGAACCCATATTGCAAAATGATATATGCCTAGCTACATAGACATAGATTACATAGATGTAGGCGTAGATTGTTCAGTCGTATGGGATTTAATGGCATTATTATTCCTTAGAAATAGAAATTTTGCGTCAACGTATGGGGGCAAGCTCCAATGATTTAATTACTACAGCACCTTTACCATCCTGAAAGCTTAGTTTGCCTAATCCACAGGAAAGACATGGTAAAAATAAAAAGACTAAATGTAGGTTTTTTATAGTCATATTTTTATACTAGTTGATCTTCATATAACGTGTCACTGATTCTTTCGAACCTAGTGTGGTGAAAGGATTAAGTGCGTCTCAAATAGGCTCCTTTCGAGCACTCTACACATATTTTTGAACTTTTTTTAGGTACCATCCTGAAAGCTTAGTTTGCCTAATCCACAGGAAAGACATGGTAAAAAGACTAAATGTAGGTTTTTTATAGTCATATTTTTATACTAGTTGATCTTCATATAACGTGTCACTGATTCTTTCGAACCTAGTGTGGTGAAAGGATTAAGTGCGTCTCAAATAGGCTCCTTTCGTGCACTCGACACATATTTTTGAACTTTTTTTAGGTTCTACGATATGCCGGTTTCCTCGCGATGTTTTCTTTTACCGTTTGAGAGCACTGGCCTAGTGTACCTATATACATTTTTGGGCAGAAAAACTCATTGGTACATGACTGGATTATATTATAACCCACCACCTTAGGATCGGAAGGCGGGCCCGCTACCACTAGGCCACCAGCCCTCTCAACTAGTTGATGGAACAAGCATATGGGCCAGCTGATGTTAAGTGGTACCCAACGCCTAGGTAGGTAGGTAGGTATATCAAACTATCCTAATATCCTTTTAGCTGATCCCTGTGACAATGTTGTGACAGTTTGACTGAAAATTGGTGAGCTTAAAACCAGGAGACGGGCATAGGATAACTTTTTATCCCGAAAAATAACGGGAACGGGGCAGCGAAGCCGCGGGTGGCTGTTTTTCAGTTTACATTTTCTATTTCTATACGTAGGTAGTAAGTACTCTATTCGTTATTTTCGATAATAATTTATCTTGGATTGTAAAATTAAACTATTGCAAGGGTAATAGGTAAGCTTGTTTTTATACTTACTTACCCTTATTGGCGGATTGACCAATAGGCTGAGGAGGCTCTTTGTTAGAAACATGAAAATGTCCCATCCCGCCGCACGGTGGGTTTATTCTTGTTTTTAATAGCCAGTTTGCACCAAAAACAAGACAATTGTCACTACTGGCGGCAAATGTGTAAATCCACTAATAACCTTAGGGGTATCTATTCTATCGCGGCTGTCAGCCGCGTCCGTCGGACGCGTCCGCCTAATATGTTTTCGCCTTTAGGTTGCCTATTTTTTTCCGGTCACAACTCTCGGGTAGCCAGGTATAAACAGGTAAATCGATACTAGCATTTTGCACCGGTATGTTTATTGAATAAAAATTATATGAAAAAAAAGATTATTTTATTCTGAATACGGTGGTATATGGTTGCCTGCGAAAAATCAGTCCCGAATACCGGTTGTCGAATTTTATAAAGTCAAATATTGCTGCGAGTGAATACGTGCTCATCCCATGCGAATCATGCGATAGAAGAAGACACAGCAAAAAGATGGATTAAATAATCCATTCTATTGCTTAGCATAGTAGTGAAAAAGTAAAAGACAGGTAGGTGAGACACCTACTTATCAGATATTCTCATTCATATCCATTGATCTACAAATACATGGATTTCGGGTCCGCGCTCAAAAGTGTCCACTGAACTTAAGGACTAAAACGAAATAAATATAGATGACAATCCCGCCCCATTACGCATTCAACCTCGCTACCGCTCGCACGTTACAATGCCATACTGTGTTGTGAAAGATTGCAAGAATTACTCGGCAAAAGTTAAAAAAAAGGATGGAATATCATATTATCGGTGAGTGAGTTATCTTTTAATCCAATTTATGTCTATATTTTGTCTCAAAATACGATATTTTTTCATAGTAGGTATTGAATAAAAGTTTATAAGATAGGAACAACAGCAGACAATATCTGCTATCTCTTTTCTACACTCACGTACTCAGCAGAAAGAAAGAGACCGGCATTGTTTTAGCATCAACCCAAGCCGACGATAGTTGCGGATCAATAATTCTCAAAGCAATGGAGTCGCTTGTTTATTTTTTTATTTGGTATGGTTTCGTAATTTGTAACGAATTTTGTAGGTATTTAAATAGTAGATTTCAAACTCAAATTTATCGTCATCATCATCACCGATGGACGACCGCTGATTTTGTAAGAATGATTATTATGCTGGACCACGCAAGCAGTAGGCTACGGGCAAATACTACCTTATAATATCATTTATTTCAGATTTCCTCAAGATCCAATACGTTGTTTAGCTTGGACAAAGATAATAGCAGAATACAACAATGACAAGCATTTTAAACCAAAACAGGCCAATCACATTTGTTCTGACCATTTCAAAGAGTCTGATATGAACATCATAAATAAATGCAGAAGAAGAAGGTTGTTAAAAACTGCCACACCCGATTTAACAGTAAGTATAGTTTTATTTTCATTTGAGTAGGTAGGTAGTAGTAGATAAGGTACTAACTTGATAGGTATTTTACTTGGTAACTATATTTACTTTTGGTTGATAACATGGCAAATAGTAACATTAAAACCAGTTTCTACATTAAGTATAATAATGTTATGATACTATAAACTAGTAGTTCGCCCCGAACTGAGATCTCGTGATGCGATCCAAATGCTCCGAAAAGAAAATAGGGGTAATCAGAAAAAAATGTGATGCATGTCATATGATAAAACTAATGCGTAATACTCTTGAAGCTAAACAGACAAAATAGCCGATAAAATGGAAATTTATTTCGGATCTTCACAATTTACAGGAAAAGAATCAATTGCACCTTGCGAATAAACTAACACACAGACATATCGCGTTTCGAAATGAGATAATGAAGGTAAAATTGGCCACTCAACTGTTCAGTCAGAGTGTGGCCAAATCCATTGAATTTTGTGAGAACGAACTAAAAATTCCAGAATTCAGGGACTCTAGTGCAACAACCGAGTTCTTTGTGCTGCTAAATGATATCTTTCATATCTTAAATACACGGAATTTCAATAACTATGGATTTAAAAATGCAGAAAAAGATATGAAGCTTTTTGAAACGGCGAAAGATTATTTTGACATCAATAAACATCAATATGAAACGAAAAAGGACTATCAAAAAAAAGGATGACATCCAAGTTACATTTCGCAGTGAAAATGTACCGCTGACTAAATGTCAAACTAATACTGGTGTTATAGGATTGCTCGTTTGCATTCAAAGTGTACAACATTTATACAATACTTTGGTGCAAACTGACAAGCTTTCTTTTTTGATGACATACAAATTTAGCCAGGACCATGTGGAGCTATTTTTTGGAAATATAAGAAGCCAAAATGGATTTAATAACAATCCAAACAGTCGCCAATTTAAGTCAAACGCGTACAAAAAGCTTCTGATGCATCTAGAATTGGGCTCAAAATTTACAGGAAATGCCACACCATTGGAAAATATTCCAATTTTAACCTGCGACAACAATCTGGCCAATATAAACAATTCGTCAGTTGGCTACAGGCATCAGATAGAAGAAGAAACTCCATCCCATATAGAGATCAGAAATGAGATCGTAGTCCAGGAGGATCTACAAGAGTCGTATAATCTGATGTCATCAACTCTGGACAAGCCACACAACGCACGGGACTATATTGACCAAATTATTGGCTACATTTCCGGTTTCGTTGTAAAACATCTGCAAAAACGAATTATATGCACCGATTGCAAGAAAGCGTTATTAGCAACCGAACATTTCGTCGTTGTGGTGCGAGAAGTAACTAAGTGCAAAAAGCTAGTCTCGAGATAATCGCGTTTTAAAATTTTTTGAAGTGAAAACTTCTTTAGCGGCGTTGAGCACTTTTTCTGTAATGGGTATAAAATCTTAAACTCGCGTCAGGGCGTCAGGGCGTCAGGATCACGTGACTTGATCGAAAAAGCGTAAGACGCTACAGATACGCTAGTAGTTACTATGACACGTTAACGTCACAGAATAGATAATAGTTAGTAGCAAGCATACCAAGGCGTTTTTCGTGACTGTAGTAGGTATAGGTACATACCTATTATAGATTTTATGAACTAGCGGCCGCCCGCGGCAGGTAGTAGTGGTCATTGGTACATGATTTTATAGATCTACTGTATTTATTTAGGTATTATGAATAGCGAAAGAAAATGAGTGAGTACTTTATAAGTTTTAATACGAGCGGCAAGTTTTCACTTCTGCCGGCACTCCCGGAGTGCAACCCGTCTTTTTTTTGTTCTTAAAATGAGTGTAACTTATCAACACTTATAGTTACAAAAGAGGTTTCTTCACATAAAATACAGATAATTTTACCTTACGCACTAACGTTCCAACAAACTAATGTAAATAATTATATGGTTACTGAGATACATAACAAAAAGTAAGTTAATTAATTCTGGCATACACATTAAGCTAATACTTTGATTAAATATTACTTTATGATCTGTTGATGACTCTTACCGGACAACAGAATTTCATTTCATTCAATAGCTTTTTATCTGCAAGAAATCACTAAGTGACTTTAGTGAGCAGTGCCACTCCAAGACTTGAAACATATTGTAAGTAAAGTGATTTAATTAAACTACTTAAGAACCCTTAGATGATTTTCGTAGACAGATTTTTGCCTCTACGGGTAGTTATGCACTTCTGACACTCTTGTATTATCTAAAATTTTAATAAAATCTACTTTATTACATTCTGAGAAGGTACATAATGGGTTTAAAAACACTTTGGCATTGTGACTTCTCGCACTACAACGACGATTTACGGTTTCATAAATTGATCGACGTAAAGAACACGGGCGGTCTTTTTTATGCAGGAAAATATGTTTTTTTAGTATGTAAAATGACTGAAGACACCATCAGGAGATTAATGCGCATGAATAAACTAATGAAAAAGGGGGAAATCTGCCATATTGTTATGAAAACATTCATACAAATCAATGTTTTTCAAGATATACATTTGCATTCATTACAGCAGCCGCTACTTTCAATCACAGAATAAGTTTATTGAAAGCTGTGATTGAAAAATACACTGATGTAAGATTGCATTATATTGGCAAAAAAGAAACGTTTGACAGCAAAAAAAAATCAAAGAGACAACTATACAATCATTTAAATTTATTTCAAGGCTATTAATATACATCCATGACTATCACTGTGTAAATATTAAATAAAATAACAATAAACATTTAAAAAGGAAGCGTTTTCTTGTTCTTTCCCGATTGTGTCTATAAATATAAAGTTCTAAAACATACATATTTGATATCATTCTAGTCAAGACAAAAAAATAGGAATAAAAGCTACTCCATTTCTATGTTCTTTTATCTTCGTTAAAAGTGCGTCATGCGATATTATGCTGGTAGTGTTGCAATCAAAATTGAGTTCTGTAATAATTGTGATAAGACATAATTTTTTTTAAGTTTGTTTATATTTTATATAAGTATCCACCTATAGTAGGTTAGCTTGGTACACTTTTTTCGTGACTTTTGTGCGAAAGCCGAGGTCCATGTATTTGTAGAATGATGTTCATATCACGTATTTTTACATAACGTAACAGAACTAAGTATTTATAGAATTTTTGAGCAGAAAATTCACACGCACGCGCGTATTAAAGCGTGGAATATTTATTTACAGGAACGAGAACGAGGAAAAAGCTTCGTCAAAGCAAGAAAAGGTCCACAGGAAGCAGGAACGAGTTCTGAAAACATTGGCGGTAATTTGTATTTATTTGATGAAAGTGTAGAAAGCCTAGCCTAGAAAGTCTCTGTCTGAAAATTCAAGCAATTAAGTCCTAAACTAAGTAGAACGATAAATATGTAGTACTAATCCGCTAATCTAATCTACGTAAGCTAATTTAATGTAGACTTGTGTGTGCACCTCACGTAACAACCGCAAATCCTGTAAAGCGAAATAAGGTGTTTTAGACACAACAACAATACCACAAAAAAAAAATACGGGTTGCACTCCGGGAGTGCCGGCAGAAGTGAAAACTTGATTATTAACGTAGGAACCCTAAAAGTTGTTTATTTTATCAAGTTCCTCAATGTAGTAAAACCCCAATCAAAGTCCTAAGGAACCCTAAAAATTTTAGCATTATCGCGCTCCTAAGTGTAGTTGAAATTCCAATCAAAGTGCTAAGGAACCCTAAAATTGTTTACATAATCAAGGTCCTAAGTGTAGTTGAAAGTCCAATTAAAGGCCTAAGGAACCCTAAAAGTTGTTTATTTTATCAAGTTCCTCAATGTAGTAAAACCCCAATCAAAGTCCTAAGGAACCCTAAAAATTTTAGCATTATCAAGCTCCTAAGTGTAGTTGAAATTCCAATCAAAGTCCTAAGGAACCCTAAAAATGTTAACATTATCAAGCTCCTAAGTGTAGTTGAAACTCCAATCAAAGTCCTAAGGAACCCTAAAAGTTGACCACTTAATCAAATTCCTCAATGTAGTAAAACCCCAATCAAAGTCCTAAGGAACCCTAAAAATTTTAACATTATCAAGCTTCTAAGTGTAGTTGAAACTCCAATAAAAGTCCTAAGGAACCCTAAAAGTCGACCATTTAATCAAATTCCTCAATATAGTATAACCCCAATCAAAACCCTATACGGAACCCTAAATTTTACGTAAAGCCAAATCCTCAACGGGTCGGAACCGCTAGAAGGGACCTTGTCGCGCGACCTACAAGTAGGTCCTAAATGAAGTAAAACGGCAGACATAGGAGGAGGGGGTTCTGGGGGGCTAAGGGGGGTCACAGCACGGCTCGCTTCGCTCGCCGCGCTGTTCCCCGTGGTCGCGTGGCGGCTCGCTTCGCTCGCCGCGACGCTCCCCCCGGGTTCAGGAAGAGGGGGTTCTGGGGGGCTTAGGGGGGTAACAGCACGGCTCGCTTCACTCGCCACGCTGTTCCCCGTGATCGCGTGGCGGCTCGCTTCGCTCGCCGCGACGCTCCCCCCGGGTTTCGGAGGAGGGGGTTCTGGGGGGCTTAGGGGGGGTCACAGCACGGCTCGCTTCGCTCGCCGCAATGCTCCACTCGAAAAATAAATACAGTAGATCTATAAAATCATGTACCAATGACCACTACTACCTGCCGCGGGCGGCCGCTAGTTCATAAAATCTATAATAGGTATGTACCTATACCTACTACAGTCACGAAAAACGCCTTGGTATGCTTGCTACTAACTATTATCTATTCTGTGACGTTACCGTGTCATAGTAACTACTAGCGTATCTGTAGCGTCGCTTTTTCGATTTTTATTATGAACTCTACGTAGTAGTCTTAGGGTACATTTCTGCAAAAAAACCGTCCTACGCTTTTTCGATCAGGGTCACGTGATCCTGACGCGAGTTTAAGTTTTTATACCCATTACGAAAGTGCTCAACGCCGCTAAAGAAGTTTTCACTTCAATAAAAAACTTAATAAGATTCGACACGTGTTTCGCCTTTCTACGAAGCATCCTCAGGAAAATCGACTCTCTGTGCACTATAGGACGTGTTGCCTTGTCGAGCGCTGAGCAGCATGGTTGTTTCCTAAGGCGATGGCCCACCAACTTCCAATGATTTTAAGATTGTGTTCCTTGCTCTAGTCATTATAAAACGTTGAAAATTCGAGCAATAAGACCTATGTTGACTGAACTGATATCTAGTTATTCTGTTCCAGAATCTGCCATCGAGCCCACAAGCAATGTTAGCTCGAAAGATGAAACAAGCAACCCAGATATGGAAACTCTCGATACAAAGGCCTTGAAGGTCACTCTAGCGAGGATCCGGGCTAATCCCCAACTCTACATCGGAATACCTAAGAACTGTTACCATCTCATCGACATAATGCACAAACAGACAGAAATACCAACCACGCATATATTCCTATGCTTAAAGAAGATCAAGCTCGACACGCATATAGAGGAGTTAGCGGATCAGTTCGGTATAACGGCCGACGAAGCAAGCGATATCTTTATTTCAAACGTGCCTGCTCTAGCTAATATCTTACATACCTTCGTCGACAACTACGAATTACAGATACCGCTTTTATCTGAACATAGTTTATGTGTGATAGACTCTTTGGAGATAAACGTGCAACCTTCACCGGACAACAGCAGAGAGCTCACACAAACTGAACGAGGGAACACAGTGAAGTATGTGGTATGCTGTACTCCGGACGGATACATCAACTATGTCTCACCCGGCTACGGAGGGAGGCAAAGCGATGATAGACTACTAAAAGATACCAATTACCTGGATCGTTTGAAATCTGGAGACAGCGTCATACCTAATGGGTTGAGGAATGTTGAGCCTATGATGTTGCAGAGAGGTTTAAACGTCGTCAAACCTAGTGCGAAGCAAAAATACACTGCAAGTTTGCGGACAACTCAAAATTCAACGAACAATGAAAGTCAGATGAGTGAGGATCAATTAGAGAGATTGGTGCAAAGAATAAGAGAATTCACAATGGTTAGGGATCGCTCGGTTTTAAGCTGCGACTTGGTCAGGGTGCTAGACGAAGCTGTGGTTATATCCTGTGCACTCATCAACTTGCAGAGTTACGTAATAAACTAGCGGGAATAAGTTTCGTGGAATCATCAGCAAGCGAAGAAGAAAGCAAGACAGACCGACGAAGTCAATCGCTGTTCTTATTCATGTTTGATTCCCCCTCCATAGCCGGTCCTTTAATGTTGAGGATCGTGACTCTTCCTATGATGTCGACAATGTCTCTCTATTTGGAGCGGTCGGTGGCCTGATGGAGCGCCTGATCCGGCATTTCCAGCCGCTCAGATATCTGGTCCGACCAGCACTTGGGAGTCCGGTTAATGTACGGCCAGTTAATGTACGCACTGTTAAAACGATGCCACTTTTTTTCCACTAGAAAATTTTAAAGGCGCATGTAGGTACACTGTCGCAGATTAATATTCTTATTTTTATCTTGCAATGATAATTGTACTAAACAGGCAACCCCTTAGAGGTTATTGGGAAAAAAACATTCTCTGGCACGGCGGCGGCCGCTATAGATAGTGCAATTCACGAAGACGCGCCCCTCGCGGGGTGCGGGGAGTTTGCTCCGAGCGGCAGTCGCGAACCGTAGTCTATTCATTGTAGTGTGCGTGTGCACTCATAGGTAATTAGTGTGTACCGATAACACTCAAACATTGACGGAAGCTTGCACACATATACTATAAACGGTTAGGAGGAATAGTGGGGCGCGCCTTCGTGGATTGCACTATCTATACCGCGGCACGCGTGCGTAATTTTTATGTTCTAACATAGCCTAACCTATCCGAGTCGGATCCGCCTTATAAAGTATCAAGGACAAAGTATAGTAAGTATCCAGTGCCAGAACAAAAAAGTAAATGATCATGTTTGAATTGCTCCAGTGTGCATGTGGCTTAACTGGCATCGTAATAACAGTGTGTATAATAACATGATGTACATGTAGCTTAGCGGGGTGTACAATAGCGTGATGAACATTATCAGTCAGATTGTATACAGACAGTCACCAGTCAGTCTCTGTATACAATCTGAATCTGTAATAATGCGAAAAATATTATGTGTGACCGTGTAGACGAGATTGTGGTTGCGATTACTAGTTTGTGTTGTTTAAAATCAATATAACTTTATAAGATGACTATAGGTACCTACCTATTTTGTTTTTTTTGTAGGAACTGTCATTTTGACAACAGCACGCTTAGTGAATTATTAGGAACCCATCAATACCATAATACCTGACCTTGCTATTGCAAAATGATATAAGCCTAGGTACATATACATAGATTACATAGATGTAGACGTAGATTGTTCAGTGGATTCTATGGGATTTAATGGCATTATTATTCCATATAAATAGAAATAGTTTATTTTGCGTCAACGTAGGTATGGGGGCAAGCTCCAATGATTTAATTACTACAGCACCTACTACTACTCTACTATTACATCTCTCATCATCTACACTACTATACCATCTATACCATCCTGAAAGCTTAGTTTGCCTATCCACAGGAAAGACATGGTAAAAAGACTAAATGTAGGTTTATTATAGTCTTCTTGTTTTTATACAACTACCCATGTAGTTGATCTTCATAACGTGTCACTGTCTTTCGAACCTAGTGTGGTGAAAGGATTAAGTGCGTCGCAAATAGGCTCCTTTCGTGCACTCGACACATATTTTTTAACTTTTTTTAGGTTCTACGATATGCCCCGGTTTCCTCGCGATGTTTTCCTTTACCGTTTGAGAGCACTGGCCTAGTGTAGGTACCTACATACATTTTTGGGCAGAAAAACTCATAGGTACACGACTGGATTGGACCTACCACCTAAGGATCGGGCCTGAGTAGGCTGAATCTTTGATAAAAACATGAAAATGTCGCATCGCACGCTGGTGTGTTTATTCTTGTTATAATAGCCAGTTTGTACCAAAAACAAGACAATTGTCACTACTGGCGGCAAATGTGTAAATCCGCTAATAACCTTAGGGGTATCTATTCTATCTACCTTGTTCAGGCCAACTTAAAAATATACCGGTAAGTAGGTAGTACGCATCAGACTATACAGTGCTAGCCCTTATATCCTTGTTATAAGCGTCATTTTTCTTTGTTTAAGGTATCTCGAGCTGTATCCTTGTGTACATAGTTTAGTAAGGTAGACTATTCAAAACGGTTTTCGCGACGTTGCCAGCTCTACGGTGGAAGGGGCGCTCGCCGCGTCGTCGCCCTCCGCGCCCCGCCGCCGCCGCACCGCTCCCCGACGACCATCCAAAATATTTTGCGTCACGTTTATTCTCTCTCGCTTGCACATACTACATTTAAACGTCTTGCTATTGATACAGACAAGCCGGTACCACAGCGTATTACACATCAAGTTATACACACCATATTTACGCTACAATACATACATGTAAGTACCTACTTACCAACTATATTTTTAGAGAATCATAGGAAAGTGACTCCATCGTGGCATCAGCAAATTTCAGTACCGATCAGTCACAGAGTACCTACCTTACCTTAATAATTACAAACGGAGTGCCGATGCCAGCCAGCAGCGTCAGGAAACAAGTGCACAGCAAGCAGTTTCGTATGTCTGGTTTATTTTATATAATACTTAACACCATAGATTTTGTATCATCATTTCATTCGTCCTTCAACTTTTTGGCGCAGATATAAATGGCGCCATCGTTAACTCCTCAAAAGAGGAAGCTGGTGGTGTCGCTGCGAGGAGAAGGTCATAGGATAACAGAAATTTCAAAGATGACAGGCGTATCAGTGAGTATAGTATTTTTACAGATTTCGCAGTAGAGGTTAAAATAAAAAGAAGAAGAGTTTTTTTATGTTCTGTTTTTTTTTATTATTTTTGAAATATTTGCAGGGCTTTGTCTCTGAGCGACTATACTACCCTATGAATTGTTCCGGTTTATTGACAGTCTAGTCCAGTAGGGGCAGACAGCAGACATTTAAATAGAAAACAATCCGGGGAGCGATTATTTTTTTAAACGCTAGGGGATTTTTTTTCTAGCTAATCCCGGTAGAGGATTCGCTGCCATCTTGTTATAAAGTTCAATTTTTTTTTGCATTAATTTATTTATTTATCCGAAAATATTGATCGTGGAGTAAAAAAAGTGCGAGAACCAAAGTTAAAGAAACTAAAATTCCACACATTAGGATTTTTTTGATAAACTTGATAGTAGGTATAACTCTGCAAATATTGATCCTAGCGTAAAAATTATCATGACCAAACTTGTGAGAAATTAAATTTCCAACAAATTTGGATACCGGCATTTTTGCTCTAAAGTTAAAAATTAACGAGTTATTTCAGAAAAACAAAGAAAATGAACTTTTAAACAAGATGGCGGTGAATCCTCTGTTTAATGTTTCAGAGGAAAACAATCTACCATTGGTTGCGGCGGAGCGAAGAGACTGGCGGAGACCTATCGGCGCGTCACCGGCAACAATACAAGCGCGCCACCACGGAAGAAGAAGACGCAGCCATTATCGCGGCACATGCTAATGAGCCATCTCTTAATACGCGGGTTACTGCCATACAATATTGCGTAAGTTTTTATAGCTAGGCGTGTCAACCTAGAAGATGGGTCATTGCTTGTTCCATCGGCTAGTTGCATAAAAAAAAGGACTGGCAACACTAATACTGTGTCCAGCAGACAGACTAAAGGCGAAAACATATTAGGCGGACGCGTCCGACGGACGCGGCTGACAGCCGCGACTGATAGTATCTAGATAATGAACGTACACTGAAGTGTGCAAACTATCGGATGTAAGCCGCGGACGTCGGACGCGTCCGGATGGTTTGCACACTTCAGTGTACATTCAATAGCTAGATATCTATCAGTCGCGTCCGCCAGCCGCGTCCGTCGGACGCGTCCGCCTAATATGTTCCCAGCTTTAAGCTTTTCCCCGTGCCACTTTTGTTTTGCCCAGCGTCAAAATGTTACTTTTGTAACATTTTACGTTACATTTGACTCTCTCTACATGACTCAATATCTTCAATATAAATGAACTCAAAAAAGTTTTTCCTGCAAAAAAAATATCGTGAAACGGAAGACATATAATAACGTTTTTGTTTTTACGTAATAAAGAATTGTGTCGTTCTCCACATAATTCATAGTAGGACTTTCTAAGCTGTTTCATGGTTTATTTGACTTGCCACTGGCAACACTGGTTTTGCCTGCCCCCAAATTTCGCGGCAGGCAATGCAACTGTCTCGGAGTGTTTTATTAATTTTCATTAGATTATTCGATAATTTGTACGTTTTACATTAGAAAACTATTTGATTATTATTCATAACATGGTGTCGTGCACTGTTAATGGCTGCAAAAGCCGTAGTGAACGAAAAATTGAAGGCATTACATTTCACGCGTAAGTAAACAATTCTTGGACTAAGTATTGGAATTTCTGAACTACTCATGATTATTTGGATATACTTATTATAAAAAAAAACCTAACAACCACCTACTCAAGTCGGGGTGCCCCGTGTTTGACTCTGGAATGGCTCAGCCAGAAACTCGCGAGGTCACCACGACGCGAAGCAGTCGCTAGCTGTGTGGTGTGTGCCCGCGCCCACGGGACCAGATTCAGTCCCGCCCGATGCAAATTCGATCGCGATGCATTTACATGATGATACAAAAATACCTTGCATCGAGTTTATATTCTTCCTCTATGGAATGAAAATGTGGAAAAAGAGAAAGTAAAAAATGTTGATCTCGATGTTGTCTTGCAGTAGCGTGTTTGTGTTAGTAGCGCGACGCGGTCGCGCGTTTGTATCGATACAATCGCGATGCAGTAGCGCGTTGCAAATGCGACATAACACGCGTTAGAAGTGATCGCTACAAAAAGTCGCCGTGGGCGAGGGGCCTAAGCTGAGCTAGCCCACAAACTTCACAATTTGTATATTTATATACTCTGGGTAGGTAGGGTAGGGCCACAAGACCACGTGGAGTCAGCACAATTATGAACACATCTATTTGTCAATCGCCCATTTTAACGTTCCGTTTTCGCTATAAAACTGATTTGAGGTTATAAAAAAAAATGCATTTCCGTTCCGTGTTATGAGATGAAGAGTGTTGCGTTATAATCAGGGACTCAAACCCTACCAGTTTTAACCCTTTTTAGCCCTCTCCACGGGACTCTGAATTCTAAACCCAACCCGTTATTCATGATTGAGGAGTTTGAAGTTTTTAATTTTATTTTCAGCTTTCCTATTGACTCGGACATTAAAAGAAAATGGGTTTTAGCTACCGGTAAAAAGAATTGGGAGCCAACTAAACACTCTCGAATTTGCTCAAGGCACTTTGAGAGTAATTTATTAGTGCGAAAAAGGACAAGAATGGAATTGTTTAATAATGCTGTCCCAACTCGTTATATAATAGAGGTATGTTATTGTATGCTTTAATAACGTCGCATTTTAATTCTGCTTACTGTGGTTTTATGAAGAGAAGATGAACTTGGTCTGGCCAGAGTTTGATGAAAACTTAAAACTTAAGTCATTTGCGTCACGTCAAGAACGTGCCTTGCGATGCACTGCCCTGCCATCAACTTGAGGCATAGGTACAGATGTTCAGCCTCACGTACCAATCAGTGATTTCACCGGCACACACACCCTTCAAACCTAAACACAGCAATCACGGCAGAAATAGGCATGGTGGTAGTCCCGGACGAGCTCTTCACAGAGAGCTCTACGTGGGTGTGTGCGAGTAGTTGAGTGTGTAGTGTATTGTTGTGCGTTTCGTGAGTAGGCTTCCGTTCCATGATTCTCTCAGTCTCTTATGCTTACCCCGAGGTATTGGGTATGTGTAAATACACTTTTGATTTGAATTGATTTGATTGAAACAATCTCTTTTTTTACAAAATGATATGAAAACTGTACTCTGATTATAAAAATACAGATACACACAGTGTGCTGTAATACGCATTTGCGCATAGTAGAGCAGTTATACCGTTGCAAACGACTTGTCTATGACTGACTTGACTAGACGAAAACTTGCGAGGAATTAGAAATGGAGATGTCAAGACAGGGCTTTCCCCTCTGCCGGTCATCTACCGATCTCGATCATAACCTCTAAATAAAAGTGTTTCACTCGCAACCGCAGCCATTGTGTGTCGTTTCATGTCGCGAAGTGGACCTCCGTGAAAATGGTAAATTGCATGGTAGTATCTTGTAAAAGACGATCAGAGACATCAAACTTCCGGGAACATTGTAACGTAGATACATTTTAGACGTATCTAGTTTCTATTTTAATCATAAAATCAGTATTTTAAAGGTACTTTCCTACCTACATATCATTAGGTACCTATGGGAAGTAGCTTCAATTTGAACCAAAATTAAATAGTACCAACGTCTGTGCCTCGCAGACTTTGCTTTGCTTACAAATCCGAGCGCGTCGGCTCGGAGGCACTCGGTCGTGTTCGTATAGCGCGGTGCGCGAGCGCCCCGTCGCTGCCACAACCGCCATTCTCCGGTCGGTCGCGGTTGCTCGTACACGCTTCTGAGCGTGTCGTTTGCCGAGCGCCGCCCGACCGGGAATCACTTTGAGGAACATTAATTCTATTCCTTTTTATCTACATAATCTTTTCTTACGTAGACATATCACTCTCGTAAGCTATAATGTAGTAAATTCAGTTTTAAACCCGTATATCGGTAAGTGTTGAACAACCGTCACAAAAATGTTGTAGGTAGGTTCGTGGCATTTTGCAACGAACTTTTATTTGATGTTTCTTTGTGTAATCTTTCTTCTTTTCAGCTTTAGCTTGCTTTTGTTTTAATTAGCTAGGTATCTAATCTTTTATTAGATATCCTATTTCACATTAACTTCACATTTTGTTCATTTCATGTCATTTTAATTTTTGTAATTTTAAATTCTTTCTTATTAATTTCATTCATCTCATTTTGTAAACTCCGCTCTGATTGTGACATCACACACCACCTCGTACTCACCTCACCTCACCTCATCATCACGTAATGCTTGCTTCGCACGGTGGTCACAATCAGAGGGTAATGAACCTGGACCTGCTGGTGACACCTACTATGTTACTTTCCAGGGTTCAAAGCTTGGATTCAAAGTTTGGGATTTCAAGTTGATACTGCAGTATTGGGAGGACTTATTCGTGTTCCCCGAGTCACCCACCGACGTCAACTACGTGTGACCACGAACTCCTTCTGACTCCTTCTGACTCCTTCTCGTACCTCGGCCGCCGAAGCAAGCCGGCCGACGTCTACAAACTTGAGGGGAGTACTTTTCCACCTCCTACTTGAAAGCAACCGTCAAATCAGTGACCGGGCAATTGTAAGAACCGTTAATAAATTTGTATACTGTTTATTGTGTTTCTTTTACAACCAATAGACGTATCAACATGGTATTTCCTACCACAAGTGAGTATTATTTTGTCAATTGTGTTTGTAATTTTGTAGAATTTTAGTTCAAAAGAAATACCGGTTGCGACAGATTAGCGACAGTATTACGACGCCATTGTCAAAGAATAAACCTTGCCTTGGTAGAAGCCATAGTGTTGAGAAAAGTTGAATGAAATTGATGAATGAATGAATGATAAAATAAACGTTAAATTAGTATCACATAATGTGTTGTATAATTACGTATTTGGTGCTTAACCCCCCCGACGTGAAAACGACGGGATGTTATAAGTTTGCGGTGCCGGTGTTTGTGTGTGTGTCTGTCTGTCCCATCGTAGTTCCCGAACGAATCAACCGATTTTAATTTAGTTGTTTGTTTGTTTGAAAGGTCGGTGAAAGTCGGGAGTGTAATTAGCTATGTTTGATGAAAATCGGTCCAAGATGGCTGCCGATGCCGCCACGAAATATCGTATTACATTTTTTTTTCACAAATCCCACAATATGGGTAGATATCATAAGTACCAGTCATCAAACCCTCTACTCATAAATGTATAATATAGGACATGACATCATACTCAAAAATAAAGTCGTGGGCGTAGTCAAAACATTTTTTTTGCCTATTTTATATTTCCTTTACTTCCTGTGCAGGTTTCCAAAAAACCGTGTGTTGCTTGAAGAGTGGACAAAATTTTGTGGCCAAAAAACAACTTGGCATGCGACAAGAACGAGTGTGATTTGCTCGGAACATTTTACAGAAAGTTCTCTAACTCGGGCAAACAACCGAAGAAAATTGGTTAAAGGTGCAATACCAACGTTGAAATCCTGTCAGTGCACGGTAATTGATAATTTATTATGCCTATTTAAGTGAATGTCACTAATGAAATTTTAAAACTTTATTGTTCACACCTTAGGTTCAGTGTTTTCAGTTTAAGAATGTTAATAATATGCTTACAGGAAAATGTAGAAGCTTTGGCCAATATTGGTGTTCTTTCACCAATGAATGTTTTTTTTTTCACCCATAGTTGTGTAAATTTAGTTTAAATGGAAATCGTACCCCCTTAATATTAAATAAATATTGCGGACAATCGACACAGCATAATCATAATCATTTATTCAATTGTATCACAAGGATCACTTTGAAACGTCTTTAAGCTAGGTGAGTCTAGGTGCCAGTTCCACGCGACCAGTACTAGGCTCAAACTAAGCAGACCTTGTAAGATGGGTGGGAACCAGATAGCTCATACATTTTTTTTTATAAATACTTAGAATACAATATAACACCCAGTCAGAGAACAAACATCTGCGTTGACCACACAAATATTTGTTCTCGGTGGGAATCCAACCAACGCCTCCGGTGCAGAAGGCAGAACTACAAACTTCGCTGTGATGTGAAGGCTGACGATGTAATGTGATTTCACTTTATATATTTTTTTTCAATTATTCAGTAAAAGACTAAACTTATATGTGTACTATGCTTTATCATGTTAAGAACTTATAACCATTAATAAAACATAAGAACTGAATTCAGTTCTCTTATTTTCTGACTGTTACAAAATGTGAAACCTGTTGTGCTTATCTTATTTAAATTAACTGTGCCTAAAAACCCATTGCATTCATTATTTTATTCATCGTTCAATTTACCGGTCTTACTGAATGCCCATCACTAGAGATTATTTTAATGTGAGTCTTGACACTGCGTAACTACATACGTTAGATTACTGTGTAGATTTTAAGATCGTGTGCGGGATTGTCAATGTGTGTGTTTACATGAACTGGATTTTGCTATGCGTGTTTATCTCGTCCCCTTGCGTAAGCAAAAGCGTTTTTACTTTTCTGTGTCGTTCTCCGTCAATTTCGGCAGTAAATATTGTTCGTGGATTTAAAGTTAAACGTTGAAGCCTTTCTAATTTCTCCAAGCTCGACACTGGCAAAATAAGAAGAAGAAGATAAAATTATTTCTAAAGCAAATAAAAATAAAGTGTTTCATCTGGTTTCATCAAAATAAATAAGATTTAATATAGAATAATGGCTTGTTCTGCTGTATATTGTAATTCCAGAACCACAATAGGAGGTGTAAAAGACCCGAGATTGACATTTCATACGTAAGTCTTAGTCAATATATTTAATTTTTATCTTTGTGCATGCTAAAACAGCGAGTTTTTTACCAGAAAAACTGTAATAATTACATTTTATTACATGTTAGTCATTTATGACTACGTGACAATGATGAAAATTAAGTGTAAAACTATTTATGCTAGCCCTAAGAGTTAGACAAGAAAGCTGGGGGCTAATTCTCGGGCCGATCTCGATCATTTTGCAATTTTATTTTATTGCTTCTTTTCGAAGAGAGAATGCCAGATTTCCTTGAGTAATTCATCAACAACCTCATCATAAAACCCTCAACAGCTACGATATACGGAAAACGTAGAAAAAGTACGGGGTTGTGAAAAGAAGCAATAAAATAAAATTGCAAAATGATCGAGATCGGCCCGAGAATTAGCCCCCTGTACTAAGGAAATAAATTATGTTTATGTTTATTAATTATTGTTTAATTAAATGTAAGTATTGATGTACTGCACCAACCAATTTAGCCCTATCGATAATATTTAAAGGCTCGTTATTTATCTCATTTATTATTTTAGATTCCCAAAATGCCCAGAAGTAAGATGTGAGTGGATCAAAGCGGTTAGACGTGATAAATGGGAACCTACAAAATATAACAGGCTTTGTTCAAAACATTTTGAAAAATCCTGTTATATTGCTGGTTTATCATTAAAGAAACTCAAATCTGATGCAGTACCAACCATTTTTGAAGGATATCCACGTTACTATCAGCCGGTAAGATAGGTACACCCGATTTTTCTGATATCACTAAGTAGGTACTGTACTTTTACTACATCCACTGTTGGGCGTAGTTTAGGCATCCCTTCAAAGATGGACTAATTGGATAGATTTAGGTACATACCATGTACAGTCGCGGTATGAAAATGTTTGTCACCTTAGAGTCGTTTTTCGCTTGCACCAGTGCCTTGATCATGAACACATTTTGACATAATTTGTGACGTTAACTTATCGGTGTATTCTGTCAATTCAGTTTCAAAAGGTAGTATGTGATCGTGATACGTTGAACAAATCAAGTTGAAAATCGACAAACATTTTCATTCCGCCACTATACCTAATGATTGTTGAAAATGGTGTGATGTAATAATGAAAGAATGTAATAGGTCTCCGATGTGGGAGCCGATTTGTAATAAAATAATCAAATGTAGGGCTATCACTAAAGAAATACAAAGAACAAAAATATTCGGGCGCCAGATAGCCTACTGCTAATAGAAAAATAAATTTACCTGGATAGAGAGAGAGTCAGACGCGTCACTAGACCTTTAATCTAAGGAAAGGGGGATAAAATAGAACACTGTAAAATTTGGGAAAGATGGGGTTTATTCAAAACTTTTTGTTATGTCCGTGGAATCTTGATAGTTGTAAATTTAAGTTTATATCCAAAGGTTACTTCTTAATTATAGTTATTTTATTTAGAGTTTACTATTTAGCCTAAAAGTTGTACGCTGTTGTTACTGCATCGAATGAATGTTTAAATTAAAAATAAAGAATTGTTTGAAATACCTGTTGGTTTGAGCTTTACAAACCCATAAGCCTAATACGAATCGTCCCTATAGTAAAACCATGGAGGCCGAGGTGAGTGGTCCGGTAGGGGACTCCGGTTGCGAACCAGCTTGGCTCCTCCGTAGTGTTCAGCAAGGGGTCAAAATGAAGGGTGAATGAATGTAAAAAGGGGACTAATATGACTCAGCTCCAACGCGTGGTCATTTCTATAAATTTATGTTCCAAGGATAAATTTGAAAACTAGAAAAATAGTTTTAAAAAATAGTTTTTTAAAAAATAGTTTTTTAAAAAATATAAAAATAGCGCCGAAGAGCTAGAACAAAGAAAACAAAGAATAATTACCAATTTATCCAAATAAGAAACGAACGTGTGCCTTTGTTAAGGAATTTGTCAAAATACATACCGCTATTTTTTCTTATAAATGTCCCTTTATGAACCAGGGCGGCATGATGAAGAAACGATGAAGATCGTGTTTAAAATCTAAAACAATTAAAGACTTCCATTAAGCTAACATTCGAGGTAAAAATACCACGAGATTCCAAAACTCAAAACTCACCGAAAGAACCAAATTAACGGATAAAAATCCAGAAAACTAATTCCAGTATTGTTTCACAAAACATGATAACAATATCTATTAAAATCAACCTGATTTTTACAGATTAATAATTTTTAAAATAAAAATTACGATCCGACATTGTTGTTCGTCAGACCGGGCGGAGAGAAAGCAAAGCCTGCTTCTTGATTTACACCAAGCTAAAAAAATCGCTTTCGAATCTGTCAACTGAACAGCGCTGCTTCCTTGTAGTGTCAGCTGTCACTGTCATTACTGTATTATGACAGACACGAAGCTAATATTCCAAAGAAGAAGAATAAAGGCATTGAGTCCTACTTTACGAAACGTAAACAAACGAAATATTATTAATTTCTTGAACAAAATTTATCAGCACCTGTAACGGCGAAAACGACTCGTTACATTACATACTATCCCAAAAAAAATAAAAGAAAGACTACTTTCTTTTATGCCAAAACATAAGAAAAGCATCAAAACAAATCCAAAACGTTCAAAAAATTTAAATTTAATTTAATTGAAACTCTACCAAAAATATTCTAAAGACTCTACCAAAAATATTCTAAAGACTCTACCAAAAATATTCTAAAGACTCTACCAAAAATATGCTAAAGACTCTACCAAAAATATGCTAATAATACAAAATAGAACAAACCAAGAAAACGATCTTAGGCTTTTTGCTGTAGAAATCCGACTAGAATCTTAAGACTCTAGGAATCATTCAAACAACAAAGCAAAAGAACAAAAGAAAATGATAGATTTTCTTAAAACAATACTATAACTATTAACTCTATAATCTACTTTAAAGTGCGGTTGGACACCTTCGTCGCCGACTCTTAAATTCCGAAACTCCTTTATAAAGTGCGGTTGGACTCCTTCGTCACCGACTCATAAATTCCTAACTTCTCCACTCGCTAAAAACGAGGAAACCCTCACAGCAAAGGCTGTGCAAGTTCAAAAATCACAACACCAAAAGTGTGTGGAAAAAATGAGAAATGTACTGTGATCGGCGTAACCCTACCAAAATTTCCGAACACAGACATCCTACCAAAAACGTGTAAAATTTGTCTATTGTGATTGGCATAACTCCACCAACTTACCAGGCACAACAGAACAAAAAAACATAGAACCGGAGGAAAATCCGAGAACTAAGGAAACAAAATATTTGCATATTGTGATTGGCATATCTCCACCAACTTACCAGGCACAATAATACAAATCAAATTATAGAACTGGATGAAGGTCCAAGAACTATCTAAACAAACGAAACTATAGAACCGGAGGAAGATCCGAGGACTATCTAACAAATCAAATTATCACTTTAGGGGTCCGCACCAAATGGCAGAAAAAATCCCAATACGTGAATGTCAAATCAGGGTGGTACCAATTGTTGTCAAATCCGGGAAACTAAACTATGAACAACACAAAAATACCCAAAAAACATAAACATTTAGGTTGTGAGAACAACACGAAACGTTCTAAGCAAACAAATATAACTAAGTTGTATAAACAACACAAAACAAAACAAATTCAAGGACAAAATATCCTCTAAACAAATTTACAAATGTACATAAGATCTTTTGATGTTGGAAAAATGAATGTGGTGAAACAAAATTACCTAAGCTTTAATTTAGAACTTTAAAATCTCAAAATTTAATGTTGTCGAAGTTAACCATACACTACATCATCATACAAGGCCATAATCACACTAACCTTTCATACATCAATTCTCATTCTTCTCATACAGAGGCCTAACTCCTAACGTTATCAAACTCAAGTTTAAAGTGTAAATCCAAAAATTAGTATTTTATAATATCTTTAACATGGTAACGACCGGAAGTATTTTTACTTAAATCTTTCAAAATATAGACGTTATCAGAAACTTTATCAATAATTTCACATTTAACAAACTTAGGTGCAAACTTAGCCGAAAAATATGCCGGGGCACTAGATTGAACAAAACTCCTTCTCCAAACAATATCACCAACAGCAAAAGAAATGGCTTTCCTCCCTATATTATAATAACGCGCATTACGCTTATAAGCTTTTAATAAATGAGCTTGAACTTTAACATAAACATCACCAAGTGATTTAAGAGAATAAGCAAAAGAATTCCTTTCTCCCATCTCAACTTGTGACAAATTTTCTAAAGAATTACTAAAACGGTGTAAAGAGGCATCAAAAATGAGTTCTCTTCCAAACATGAGAAAATTAGGTGTAAAATCAGTGGCAAGACTAACACTGTTATTCAAAGCTAATTGAACATGAGGTAAAAATTTTGACCAAGTGCGTTGATCATCTCTAACAAAACATGAGATACAAGTTTCTACCGTTTTATTATACCGTTCCACAGGATTATTCTGAGGGGTATACAATGTATTATAAAAGATTTTAACAATATTGTAACTTTTCATAAATTCTACAAAATATTTAGAAGTAAATTGAGTTCCATTATCACAAACTAAAATTTTAGGACAGCCAAATTTAAGAAATATTTCTTTTTCAAATAATCTACAAATTGATAAGGTCGTAGCTTTAACCAAAGGAAAAATCCAGCAAAATTTAGTGAAAACATCAACTACTGAAAGTATATACTTATGACCAGAATAACTTTTAGGCAAAATTCCTATTATGTCTGCAGAAAGCATGACCATGGGATGATCTACTTTTTTAGGATTAACCATAATACCAAAAGGGGGGGACGTACTATGCTTATACGCTTTACAAATATCGCAAGACCTAATATAACCTTGAATATCATTAAACATTCCATTCCAAAAATAGTGTTGTTTTAATTTCTTTAAAGTTTTATGAATTCCAAGATGACCTGAATTAATATCATCATGATTGGATCTAATAGTATCAATTATATTTTCCTTAGGAATAACTATTTTCCAATTCAAACGACTATTGGGATTAAATTTACTTTTACAAAACTTATACAAAACATTACTTTCGACTCTAAAATTTTTATATCTAGTAGGAAATTTTTGACAATTAATGAACACTTTTTTATACCAAGAATCTTCAATATCTTCATCGGGGGAAACGATTTGAATGGGGGCAATTAATAATGATGTGACTTCAATTCTTGACAATGCATCAGGAACTAAATGTAAGGAACCTTTTTTATGAACAACATTAAATGTAAATTGAGAAATTCTAGCAGCCCAACGTGCTAAACGTCCGCTTGGATTATTCAATTTTAATAACCATTGTAAACTAGCATGATCAGTAATTACTGTAAATTCCATTCCTTCAACGTAAGGTCTAAAATGTTCTATTGAATCTAAAATCGCTAACAATTCACGTTCCGTGGTACTGTAATTACGTTCGCATTTGTTCAATGAACGGGAATAAAATGCAATCGGATGTTGATTACCATCCGCGTCTTCCTGACTCAAAACACTACCAATTCCAACAGAACTAGCGTCGCAATGTAAAAAGAATGGTTTTTCAAAATTAGGGCATTGTAAAACGGGTGAGGTAACTAAAACATGTTTTAATCTAAGAAAAGCAATTTCCGCTTCATCATTCCAAATAAGAGATCTTTTAGAATTCTTGCTACCAGCCGTCAATTTAGTAAGAGGAGAAGCAATATCAGCAAATCTATCAATGAATCTACGATAATATGAACATAAACCAAGAAAACTTCTAAGTTCTTTAACAGTTTCAGGGCGAGGAAAATTCTCAATGGTATCTAATTTAGAAGGATCGGTATGTAAACCTTTACTATCAACAATATAACCAAGATAACGAAGTTTTTCTTTGCAGAAGGCACATTTCTTTAAATTAACTGTTAAACCAGCATCTTTAAGAGTTTTATAAATTTTATTTAAATATTCTATGTGATCTTTGAAGTTATCAGTAACCAAAATTAAGTCATCTAAGTAACAAAACAATACATTTTCAAATTCAAATCCAAATAATTTATCCACTAGCCTCTGTAATTCAGCGGGGGCGTTAGTTAATCCGTAAGGCATCCTAACAAATTCAAATAATCCTTTTCCGGGCACTACGAAGGCACACTTTTCACGCGAGGATTCTTCCAGCGCTATCTGAAGAAAAGCTTTAGAAAGATCAATAGTTGTAATGAACCGAGCTCCTCGCAAACTATCCAGTATCTTAGAAGGATACGGAAGAGGATAAGAATCTCTAATCGTAATTGAATTTAAACGACGTGAATCTAAACATAATCGTGTACTACCATCTTTCTTCTCAACAGCCAAAACAGGTGAACTCCAAGGAGATTTAGAAGGTTGAATAATATTTTCCTTAAGTAAAACTTCCACTTCATCAAAAAGTTCCTTTTGTTTAGCAGGACTTAACGGCCAATATCTTTGTTTAAACGGTTCTCCAGTAACATTAATTTTATGTTGGATCAGGTGAGTAAGACCTAAACCTTTCTTTTCATATGAAATATCTTCAAAAAGTGAAATTGTTTTATCAAGTTGTTGTTTCTCAGAAGGAGCTAATTCAACAGCTGAAGTAACTGAACAAGTTTGAATTTTATTATAATCATCAACAAAAACTATATTTTTCCATAAATCTTTAGCAAGGTCAAATTTTATCCAAAAGTCAAATCCTAAAATAAACTCATAATCGAATAAAGGTATAACCATGAATTTAACAATTTTTGTAACATTATCGCAAGTAACTGGAAGATTAATAGCACCTATAACTCTCTGAGCAGATCCGTCCGCAGTATAAGCAGAATCGTGAACAGACTGAGGTATATGTTCCATCTCATAACCCAATTCCAAAAATCGCTTGTGAGCATTCGCACCAAGAACGCAAGTATTAGCACCACTATCTAATAATCCTGAAAATTTTTGATTACCAATAGAAAATTGTAAAAAAGGTCTTGAATCGTTATTCTTAACAAAAAGTACAGGTGAAGCCTTATAAACGCCAAAAAAAGTTTTTAAATATTTTAACCAATCAGAAAATTCTTTTTTAATAATGGTATCATCCGGTTTAAGACTGTGACTAACAATTTTCTTCATCGAGTCAGCCGAAGTTTGCTCAGAAACTGGTACTCGATGATGCCTAATCAGTTTTTTGACTCCGAAGAGTTTTTCTTTTCCGAATTGCACACATCGCAAAACTTTGTGATAACACCCAATTTTTTGCATTTAAAACAAACCATACCAGGAATGGTGGTACAATCTTTGTAGGTATGTCCAGGAGACTGACACTTCAAGCAAAGGGGGTTTTCAGTTTTAACAGCACTAGACTGAATCTTCTCCACCTTGAAAGGCTTAAACTGTTCCTTAATAGACTTCCTATTAACAAAAATCTCTAATTCTTTTCCTAAATTCATAAAACAATCTAATGAAGAAATATGTCTACCTACCACATAAGGTGTATAGATCGACAGCATGTTGTGCTTAGCAATGGTAATGACCACAGACTCCGAAATAGGGGTAGCAAGACGACTAGCCATATCCATAAGTTCAGTAATGAAGTCCGGAAGCGACTCACTAAGTTTTTGTTTTCGAGTACGAAGTTCATACTCCAGAAAGTAATCGAATTCAAGCTTATCAAAACGCTTGAGCAACGCAACCTTAAGCTCAGACCAAGAAGCTATATTAAATCGAATGGTACGGAACCACTTGGCGGCAGAACCAGAAAGTAAATCCGAAAATGAACCAACCAACAAAGACTCATCGAAGTTTTTGTACAAAAAGTATTCCTCAACCTGGGTAATAAACTCACGAACACAAGTTTTCCCTTCAAAAATAATCCGGCTTCTCTTCAAGTCGGGCAACTTATTACTTGAAGCAGGCAAATTTTTTCGAACAAAATCATTCATCGCATTAAAAGATGGTAAGTTTTGACCAGCAGTAGAAGAACTATGAGCAGGCAAATCAGTATTCAAGAAAGGATCCGGGAACCCCGTCATTCCTACACTCTCCATGTTCAATGGAAGCTCCACAGAAATCGGTGCGGGCTTATTAACTATCGAACCCAATGTAGTGTGACTATCCACAGAAGTAGATGGAAACTGAACCGCTTTATCCATGATAACTCACAGACAAAAACTCCAAAATCAAAATGTTGTAGAATATTTCAATGTAAAAGTTAAGTCAAAATTTTTTAAATATTTAAAGTGTAAAAGTTTATTTGTTATTTAAGTTTTAAATTATTTAAGTTAAGTTGTTTAAAGTCAAATTATTCAAAAGATGCAATAACCACTCACAATAAAGTTATAACTAATATTAACTTATAGAAATGTAAAGGAACACTTCCTAAAGATACCTTAAGAATACAATAAAGGTTCACTTAAAACATCCGTAAACAATTATCCTTATTTTTGTATGGTGATACAAGAATATTTAGACAGCTTTGTCTAAATCATTAACATCAAGCGGGTAATGTATAACAAATTCATAAAGTTCACTGTAGAAAAGTACACATAAACGGATAAATAACCTGAGTTATAGTAGTTCTGTTAGAGAAATAACATTGCGCAAAAAAGGCACAAATGTATAAACAAAGTTATCAAATTATAATAATAATTGCACTAAAAAGTTTCTAAAGAAATATTACCAAATATATCAAAAATTGGTTTTTACAAATTCACCAAAAAACTGTAAATGTTGTAACAAAGTTTACAAAAAAGTAAGATGCAGTAACAGACAGTAAAACCTCAAGAAACCACTTCAAGTCCCTGTTCGCTGTGCGACAATTGTGATGTAATAATGAAAGAATGTAATAGGTCTCCGATGTGGGAGCCGATTTGTAATAAAATAATCAAATGTAGGGCTATCACTAAAGAAATACAAAGAACAAAAATATTCGGGCGCCAGATAGCCTACTGCTAATAGAAAAATAAATTTACCTGGATAGAGAGAGAGTCAGACGCGTCACTAGACCTTTAATCTAAGGAAAGGGGGATAAAATAGAACACTGTAAAATTTGGGAAAGATGGGGTTTATTCAAAACTTTTTGTTATGTCCGTGGAATCTTGATAGTTGTAAATTTAAGTTTATATCCAAAGGTTACTTCTTAATTATAGTTATTTTATTTAGAGTTTACTATTTAGCCTAAAAGTTGTACGCTGTTGTTACTGCATCGAATGAATGTTTAAATTAAAAATAAAGAATTGTTTGAAATACCTGTTGGTTTGAGCTTTACAAACCCATAAGCCTAATACGAATCGTCCCTATAGTAAAACCATGGAGGCCGAGGTGAGTGGTCCGGTAGGGGACTCCGGTTGCGAACCAGCTTGGCTCCTCCGTAGTGTTCAGCAAGGGGTCAAAATGAAGGGTGAATGAATGTAAAAAGGGGACTAATATGACTCAGCTCCAACGCGTGGTCATTTCTATAAATTTATGTTCCAAGGATAAATTTGAAAACTAGAAAAATAGTTTTAAAAAATAGTTTTTTAAAAAATAGTTTTTTAAAAAATATAAAAATAGCGCCGAAGAGCTAGAACAAAGAAAACAAAGAATAATTACCAATTTATCCAAATAAGAAACGAACGTGTGCCTTTGTTAAGGAATTTGTCAAAATACATACCGCTATTTTTTCTTATAAATGTCCCTTTATGAACCAGGGCGGCATGATGAAGAAACGATGAAGATCGTGTTTAAAATCTAAAACAATTAAAGACTTCCATTAAGCTAACATTCGAGGTAAAAATACCACGAGATTCCAAAACTCAAAACTCACCGAAAGAACCAAATTAACGGATAAAAATCCAGAAAACTAATTCCAGTATTGTTTCACAAAACATGATAACAATATCTATTAAAATCAACCTGATTTTTACAGATTAATAATTTTTAAAATAAAAATTACGATCCGACATTGTTGTTCGTCAGACCGGGCGGAGAGAAAGCAAAGCCTGCTTCTTGATTTACACCAAGCTAAAAAAATCGCTTTCGAATCTGTCAACTGAACAGCGCTGCTTCCTTGTAGTGTCAGCTGTCACTGTCATTACTGTATTATGACAGACACGAAGCTAATATTCCAAAGAAGAAGAATAAAGGCATTGAGTCCTACTTTACGAAACGTAAACAAACGAAATATTATTAATTTCTTGAACAAAATTTATCAGCACCTGTAACGGCGAAAACGACTCGTTACAATGGAGATTTTTTTGGGTCTTATTGGCTCTTTTTTTTGGGTCTATGATATGTATTGTAGTAGGTTTGGGTGTGTGTGTAATTGTTTTAAGCCCTCTGTAGCTTAATCAGATTGAAGAATGTTGAAGTGCAAGGTTCTATTCTTATTCATCCGTATAAATCTTTACTCAGGATCTTTAATATTCATGTTTTAGAAAGTGAAGAAAAGAAAGCTACCTCAGCGCCGAGATGGAATTCAACATACGACTCCTAGAAAACGGAAAAAGGTGCAAGATTTTGGTGTGGAAACAAGACCTTCCTACAACACCCAGGCAAGCAGTGATCGAGAATTTTAAAAACCCAAAACCGTTTCAAAAACTAATGCGTCCTTTTATTGTGGAACTCTTAAAATCTATGAATATTTCATTGAATTAACTTATTTTTCCTCATCTTAATACAGAAATGAAATTTTAGACCAAATGGTCTTAAATTGTTTTTTTTATTTATTAATCAGCCTCTTGGACGAATAGGCATGTATCCACTAAGAACAAATAGAATGGATTAAATAATCCATTCTATTGCTTAGCTTAATTGTGAAAAAGTAAAAGATAGCTAGGCGAGACACATTCGATTGCCGGTTACACAATTCCTGGGTCCATTCTTTTCTACATAACAGACATTCTCATTCATATCACGTATTTCTACACAACAAAACAGAACTATTTCTAGAATTTTTGAGCAGAAATTTTCCACACGCGTGGAATATTTTATTCTCTAAATAGTTGTTATGTTCAAAAATGATGGTCACCCTTTAGAAATCAATGAAGATAATATTAAAATGTTACCTACTATTGTTTCAGGTATCAACCCAAACAATCCGACGCCGATTGAACGCTATTGCCAGAAAGAAAGCCAATGCTGAAGCTAGAGTTAGTTTTACACACACACACACACACACACACACACACACAGACTAGCAAACTTTCAACTGGATTAAAAAGATGCGTGAAGCAAGGATTTTATATTAATAACTGGATAACGCACGAAGATTTAAAACAATATTTCATTCATACAAACTTACGCTGTAATTACTATAGCATAAAGTTTATTTTTTTCTGTCTCACTCAACTCAGAATAGAAAAACGAACTACATGAGAGACTCCAAAATCGTAGTTTGTCCTTGTCTAGCAAGTTGCCATTGCAAAATAAAAAATATTTGCTAGATTGAGAAGATTTCTCTCATTTCAATAAATTTAATTAAAAATAGGTCATTTGAATTCTTATAACTTAATATTTTTTTTGTTTTACGTGTGTGATATTTTTTACGATAATATTGCAAGTATACAAGTTGTAAATGCTATTTTTATGAAGTCATATTAATAATATTTCGTCAGCTGCAAGCGGCAATACTGGCTATAACTGAAAATGGTGACGCGTCGTGGTTTGTTGATATAAAGTCATCGGTGGTTTTTATGATTTTTAGCTAAAGGAATTATTGATTATTTGTCAAAATGGTTAATTTCTGCTGCGTTAATTGTTGCAAAAAGGAATGGTATCCCGGTTGCGGCTTAACATTCCACAGGTGAGCTATTTTAAATGTTTTTAAGAAAGTGGTGGTGTTGGGTGTCCATGAATATCAGAGGGCCTAAGAACAAAGATTGTAATAAGTAGGTACAATTATTTTGGTTAAATTTTTGTAGAGGTATCGCATTCTTATAAACAAGCAATATTTTATTTGCTTGTACCTACTCCCGTTCTCAAAAACGACTACTGTAACGATTTCGATGAAATTTGCGATGCGGGAGTTTTCGGGGGCGAAGAATCGATCTAGTTAGGTTTCATATCTGGGAAAATTCGTTTTCTCGGATTTTTTACACAAAACGATAGCAAAAAGAAGACTATTACAATGTGGGTTCGCCCATCCAGCCATAATACATAGTACGGCCGTCAAGTGGCCATAGTGCTGGCCTGCAACGCCGAAGGCTGCGAGATCGATTTCAACCATTGACAGGCCTTTTGTATGTTTTTTTGTTTTTCGTGTATTTTTTTACTATCACCTGAGCCTCTGCTCGGTCGCTCAGATATTGAAATTAAAATATATAGATACCTAAGTAAAATCGCCATATAATGATACAACAAAATCGCACTTGTTTATTTTTTTAGGATTCCAAAGGATGAAGAAATAGCTGAGAAGTGGAAGAAAAACATACCTGGGAAGGTCACGAATACGTCAGTTGTATGTAGCCTGCATTTTAAAGATGACGACTATGTTAATGCGTCACGAAAAAAATTGAAACGGAATACAGTACCTTCAATCTTTAAAATTGTAAGTCATACTTTTATAGTCATAAAAGTTATGATTACTTAATTGTATTGTATCAAAGATAACATATTTTATAGCATACCCCCTCTAAAAAGCTGATTTTATTCACTGAAAACAGTGAATAAAAAGCTCTTTTAATCACTGTTTTGGTGTTTGAATTTGGAACACACCAATAAAGGTCGACCTCCATATCAATACTATAAAACCTCCTTGCGCCAAAAATACTCTTAATTTGATTGGTCAAAATTTTTAACAATGAGTTTATAAAATGCTGAACTCCTTGGTTAAATACTGTTCTCCATGTGTTCTTTGTTCTCATTGTCATAAATATTAGTAAATTGGCGCTATTTTGAATACTGTACTTACGTAAGTTAACAACACAAAGTTCAGTAATAATAAATCGATTGAAAATGCACAATTTCGCTTCATCATCATCATCATCAGCATGAAGAAGTCCACTGCTGGACATAGGCCTCTCCTACACGTTCCCAGGAAGAACGATCCCTTTCCATCCACCGACTTCCCGCGATCTTAACAATGTCGTATATCTGGTGGATGGGCGCCCTACGCAAGTTTTTCGCTTAAATCTTTATTTTTCTCGAAGTCATGGTATAAAGTATACTTAGTATGCAACTCTTGAATAAAACGGATTTGTATCGAGGGCCATGAATCACTCGCGTCGTTTAGGGTTCTAATTCAAGTGTTAGAACCATTCCTTAGAACCATCATTATGAATTGCGTATCTGGACTCGTGTGAAAATCAATAAAGCTATTTTTCTCAGAAATAAAAATATTCCCAGAAATAAGCCCGCTAGCTCGATTATTCACCCCCGTAAACCGCCATACTGCAAATTTCATCGAAATCATTACAGCCGTTTCAAGAACGTGAATACAAATCAGTTTGTACAAATAAATAAACAAATATTGCTAGTTTAGGATAGGTAGTAATTTATTCTAATAAACAAGATACACCTACAGTGCTTTAAGAATCAGGTAAAAAAAAAAATATCAAAAGAAATATTCATGAAGTGCTTATGTTGTTACCTATAATAATAGAGGGAAGGGAGGCCTTCGCCCTGTACGGGGAAACAAAAGTCAGTAATTAACAAATCAGTACATTTTATTTCAAGCAGTTTCTTTCGATTTTATAAAAAGTACAGATGTGTGGACATCCTACTTAGAAAGAGATGCGTTACGACTTTGGTGCTCTCACCGGGCTCGTTTTTAGGAAACACTGCGTTATCCAGTTTACGAAGTATGTAGATTCATGGCGTGAAGACAGAGTCGGTTTACCGTCAAGTATGGCGAAGGTCACCGAAAATAGGCAACTTCAGATGCCAACCAGTCTAGCCTTGCCGTAAAGATTTGAAGCTGATTAATCTAAACCGCATTATGTTATTTCTCCAAATAATCAGCCTTGAAAAAAGATTTAAAGCTGATTGGTTAAAACCAGTAGGCTGGGGAGTGATCATGCACGTATCTTCTGTTGCAATCAAATCCTTGTTTCAATCGTCAGTTTTACATGTTTTTGAGCTTCGATTAAATTATAAAACGAATATGAATTGCAATCCTTGCTTGTCAGACACAAGGCTTTGTTTGTATTCGTTTTTATTGCAATCGAAGCTCATAATCATGTAAAAACTGAGAGTTGCAACAAGCATTTGATTGAAACAAAAGATACGTGATCACCCCACAAATCATGTAACTTTTGTTGCAATGGTTTCAATCATGATCTTATTGAAACGGTCAATTTGCGATCACTTATTATTAGTTCAAAAATTGACAGTTTCAATAATATTTTGATTGAAACCATTGCAACAAAAGTTACATGATCGGCCTGCAGTAGTCTATGCAAACTTAGCGGTAAAGCGGCAGTCTTCTACCTCCTATGAAGAGCGTGACAAACATTATCATTAGGTACCAATTTCCGTCTTTCAACTCATTGTATCTATTTATTTACAGGAACGAGAACGAGGAAAAAGCTTCGTCGAAGCAAGAAAAGGTCGACAGGAAGCAGGAACGAGTTCCAAAAACATTGACGGTAATTTGTATTTATTTGATGAAAGTGTAGAAAGCTTAGCCTAGAAAGTCCCTGTCTGAAAATTCAAGCAATTAAGTCCTAAACATAAACTAAGTAGAACAATAAATCTGTGCCTCCTGTGATAGGTGATACAAGTCAAAAATTGACATTTTACAGGAGAACAAAAACAAGGTTTAAAAAATTCTAGTTCATTGACTAAGTAGGCTAGGTTACACTAAGTAATATATTTATATATTACTTATAATTAATATATTTATATATTAAAATAAGTGAATATATTTATCTACATAAGTAATTTCTTTTGTAGATAAATACATTCACTTTCATTGTGCATTTTAATTTTCGGGGTAAATATTATAGTTTTGAAGTAATTTATTAAAAACCTGTGAGATGTACCTTTAATCATTAATAAATATGTGAAAATAACGTGTTAAATGATACAAGTTCAGTTAAATCATGTTGCACCTATAATATTAATAAAATGTGGTCTTTGTGTAAACAGATATACAAGAAGTGAAACAATTGAATAACTCGTCTGAATATGTTTCAAACACAATGTTGCTCAAACAAATGATAAAAATACTACCCCAAAGATTAGATTGATTTACTTCTCAGTGCCTTATTTTGATAATTTACTTGAATTGTATCAGTTAGCTAAAATTCTAGCCTTTTTATAGATGTGTTAAATGATACAAGTCAAGTTAAACCCTTCATTAAAATACCAATTCATTGTGTAAATGAATACAAGTATTAGAAAAATAATTAAGGTTTATAAAACTTTTTCAAAATTATGAATTTACTTGTAAATAAGGCACAGATATATCAAAATTATGACCAGAAGTAAATTGAGATCTTTTTGAATGCAAGAAGCTGTGAACTTGACTACTAAAAAATGGCAGAGATCAATTTTACGCAGGTATCACAATAAGCAATGTAAACCTACTCAGTACAAAACATAAGATCACAACCACTGTGTGAATCTTAAAAAATCAAAAAGAATCATTCATAACAAAATTATAAAGCACACACTTGCACTTTAAACACATTAAAGGCAGTAATTCTAATCTATAAGATGGGCAAATCGTCGAAAAAATTAAAGAGAATAAAAAAGTATGTATGTCCTGAAAAATATACTGATCAGTAGATGGACTAAAGCTATATTATAACATAGTTTTAACAATGAGATAAAATAGCAAAATCCTTATAGTAGATCTTAAAATTACTCATACTCAGAATCATCATCATTGTCCGGAGCAGAGTCTTTGACATCATTCTTGTGGCACAGATTTCTGTGCTTTATTTATGAGAGCGCTCATAATACTCATAAATAAAGCACAGTAAATCTAATAGATCCTTCTACTTTTGGATTGAAATTATAATCTTGAAGTGGTAGGCTTTCAGTACTTACTTATTTATTGTTATCATATCGCAAGCTTTATCCCGCTTAGAACAATCTATTCTCATGTACTCAACATTCTTGAATTTTTTTTTAAAAGATAAACGGGATATGTTTTCTTTGACATACAAAACAGATCAAACATTGCACCACAGAAACTTTTCATTGTCTGTATTGGTTTTTGTAACAATATAGCATTGTTTAAAAAAAAATGAAACATAAAAACATATCATGAGTAATCTCGATAACAGTAAATTTAGCAGCTGTCCGCACTAGCTGGTACCAATCTCTTGGCAAGTGAATATAATACTTGTGTGCTTCTTCTTACCCTCAACTTTTCTTTCAACTAACTCTTGGTGTTTGTCAGCCTCCATGTGAGTATCACGGTCATACTTAATCGTTTTGTCGTACCCACTAGAAATTTATGTTAAATAGATTGTAATTGTAGTCATGTATGGTCAAATTGAAGGTCCAAAAGTTGTCACTTGTATGCGTCGATCTATGGCGAGTTCAGACGTGAATAAATTCCCTCAAGGCTGCTGCGACACTAACGCCAGTGCATCTTCGCTAAAGATATATGAATAACGGCTTAACTTTTTTGCTAACTTTATGCTTAAGCTTATTTTTATAAGCGACTTTTGTAAATTGCTTCTAAACTTATCTGCTTTCTTCACTAACAAAACTTTTAACTTTTTATCAGCAGTAATTTGGTTTGGTCATCAACTTTTTGATTGTGCAACCAGTATGCTTGGTTACTGTGATAAAAATAAGGTTAAATTTCGTGAAAATCACTAAACGAAATGTGGTTGTCTTTGTAAGTTTGTTTATCAGCTTAACTTAAACAGTCTGTTTAATTAACTGCTATTCGTTTAAACACCCATCTATATCTCCAACCCCGCATCACTTTGTCATGTGAGCACTTGTATCATTTAGCACATCTTTTTATATATAAAAATATGATGATTTGGTTTGAGTTTTAGATACTATTCATATTATATTAACTCACAGTTAAAAATGTATTTGTGTAGAATGATGTAAGTCGAGATATATCACTTATCACATTAGTTAGACACACATTTAGATTTGGATTTGTAGGTACATGTTGAATTGTACCCTAATCAGTATTGAAAAAAATCGGTTCAAAATGATATGACTCTACCTATATCGAAATTCACGATACATATCCTGAAAAAATATTTGTGCAAATGAATATAATCGCTCTTATACCACGAAGCACTAAAAACAATGCGTGGAGCCATTACTTAACAGGGTTACAACTTGACATATATCTATATTCACAATTTATTTGCCAAAATCCTGTCAGTTATATCACTTTGCACCAAATTATCTCCAAACCTATAGCAGATAGAAGAACGTGAGTTAGACCCAAAAATTCTACAATTTTTTCTGATCATTTCTATGTAAAAATCTCAAAAAGGGTACAACTCGAGATACATCACTCATCACAGGAGGCACAGAAATATAATACTAATCCGCTAATCTAATCTACGTAGGTAAGCTAATTTAATGTAGACTTGTGTGTGCACCCCACGTAACACCCGCAAATCCTGTAAAGCGAAATAAGGTGTTTTAGACACAACAACAATGCCACAAAAAATAAAAAACTTAATAAGATTCGACACGTGTTTCGCCTTTCTACGAAGCATCCTCAGTGCATCTATAGGACGTGTTGCCTTGTCGAGCGCTGAGCAGCATGTTTCCTACTATCCAACCAACTTCCAATGACTGGAAAAATGAAAATGAATGTGTGTTGACTGGTCTTGCTCTAGTCAATAAGAAACGTTGAAAAATCGAGCAATAAGACCTATGTTGACTCAACTGATATCTAGTTATTCTGTTCCAGAATCTGCCGACGATATCGAGACTTTAAGTAATGCCAGCTTTGAAGATGATACGAGTGACTCAGACAACGAAACCAGCAATTCACAAGCCTTCAAGCCCACAAGCAAAGTCGGCTCTACAGATCAAAAAAGCAACCCACAAGTGGCAATTGCTATTGGCAGAAAGAAAGCCAATGCTGAAGCTAGAGTTAGTTTTAAAATACATTTACTAATGTGCTACTGCTCCAAGTAACTTATAATGCTGCCTTCCTACGGTGCGTGGTTCTGCAGATCATCACGCACCGCGCACGACGACGCACGGCAACGCACACAGAAAAGGCTCCTGTGCTTCCGCGCACCTCGGCGCACGAGACCGTTCCCATGTTGTGTCGTGCGAGCTGGTGCGGGCTGGTGCGCGATATCACGCACCGGTGGGAAGGGGCTATAACAGGCATCAAATCAGCCGCTTTACCGTCTAGTTTGGTGAAGATTATCGATCAAAGGCAACTCTGATTCCGACCAGTCTAGCCTTGCCGCAGATTTGATGTTGATTGGTTGGAATCATAAGTTATCTATGTCGTAACTCCGGATTCCAAATAATCAGCTGCAGGCCTTGAAAAAAAATTTAAAGTTTGTTGATTAGAATCAGTTGTCTATGCAAAATTAGCGATAAAGTGGCAGGTCTTCTACCTCCTGTGAAGTGTGTCACAAACATTGTCTTTACCAATTTCCGTCATTTAACTCTGATTTCATTTCTTTATTTACAGAAACCAGGAAAAAGTTTCAGCAAAGCAAAAAAAGGTCAACAGAAAGCAGGAACAAGCCAAAACTTTGACGGTAATTTTTATTTATTTAATGAAAGTGTAGAAAGCCTTACCAGTCCCTATCTATTAAATTTATTCTTCCCTTTAGCCCTGCCTAAATTCAAAATCTTCAATGCCATTATCTGGAAGAACACAATCTCACTGCGCACCATAATTTCCAGCATGGTTGTTTCCTAAGGCGATGGCCCACCAACTTCCAATGATTTTAAGATTGTGTTCCTTTCTCTAGTCATTATAAAACGTTGAAAATTCGAGCAATAATACCTATGTTGACTGAACTGATATCTAGTTATTCTGTTCCAGAATCTGCCAACGATATCGAGACTTTAAGTAATGCCAGCTTTGAAGACAATATGAGTGACTCAGACAATGAAACCATCAATTCACAAGCCTTCAAGCCCACAAGCAAAATCAGCTCTAAAGATGAAAAAAGCTACCAACAAGTGGAAAAGACGACCAAGAGGAATGTCGACTACCAACAAGTAGACGATATAACTATGAATACACAGGCCATCGAGCCCACAAGCAATGCTAGCTCGAAAGATGAAACAAGCAACCCAGATATGGAAACTCTCGATACAAAGGCCTTGAAGGTCACTCTAGCGAGGATCCGGGCTAATCCCCAACTCTACATCGGAATACCTAAGAACTGTTACCATCTTATCGATATAATGCACAAACAGACAGAAATACCAACCACGCATATACTCCTATGCTTAAAGAAGATCAAGCTCGACACGCATATAGAGGAGTTAGCCGATCAGTTCGGTATAACGGCCGACGAAGCAAGCGATATCTTTATTTCAAACGTGCCTGCTCTAGCTAATATCTTACATACCTTCGTCGACAACTACGATTTACAGATACCGCGATCTTTGCACAGTTCGTGCGTGATAGACTCTTTGGAGATAAACGTGCAACCTTCATCAAACAACAGCAGTGAGCTGACACAAACTGAACGAGGGAACATAGTTAAGTATGTGGTATGCTGTACTCCGGACGGATACATCAACTATGTCTCACCTGGCTACGGAGGGAGGCAAAGCGATGATAGACTACTAGAAGATACCAATTACCTGGATCGTTTGAAATCTGGAGACAGCGTCATGCCTAATGGGTTGAGGAATGTCGAGTCCTTGATATTGCAGAAAGGTTTAAAGGTCGTCAAACCTCGTGTGAGGCAAAAACACACTGCAAGTTTGCGGGCAACTCAACATTCAACGAACAATGAAAGTCAGCTAAGTGAGGATCAAGTGAAGAGATTGGTGCAAAGAATAAGAGAATTCACAATGGTTAGGGATCGCTCGGTTTTAAGCTGCGACTTGGTCAGGGTGCTAGACGAAGCTGTGGTTATATCCTGTGCGCTTATCAACTTGCAGAGTTTCGTAATAAACTAGCTTGAACCAGAACAGTTTTTATTTATTAATAAATCAAAATCAAGTGTATTTATTCAGTAGAATCGCAAGGATCACTTTTCGCTAGGTGAGTCTAGGTGCCAGTTCCACGCGACCAAGCCTAAAAGAAAAGGCAACAAACTACTACGGCTTGAGTTCTACCGTTAGAGCCTGTCCAGATGGAGCGTTTTACGCGCGAGTGCCCTCGCGCGTTTCAATTTATATTGCGTCCAGATGCCGCGTTTTACGCGCGCTCCTACCAAATAGTTGCTCGCGTTTTACGCGCGATTGAGGAATCGCGCGTAAAACGCCCCATCTGGACAGGCTCTTACCGTTCGGCTAGCCTAACTTGGCGGGTCTGAAGTGAGCTGTTTGATTGTACATGGCCAATGAGTAATGACTGATGGAAGATTGGCCAAACGGCTAGCTTCAGACCCGCCAAGTTACGCCAGCCGAACTGTTTTAGTTTAAAAGAGGAACAAACACATAATGCTCAATATGATAACCCTCCATTTTGATTGGCCCTAGAGCCAGTTTAGACTTGGCAACACTTTAGGGAATGGATGCATTTTATAAAGGAAAGAAAGTGTCTGTACTTTTTGGTTGTGCAACCATTACGCTGACGTTGATGTTTGTTTAACTATGTTTAATTAAATCAAACTTTTTAGGGTTCCGTAGCCAAATGGCAAAAACGGAACCCTTATAGATTCGTCATGTCTGTCTGTCCGTCCGTATGTCACAGCCATTTTTCTCCGAAACCGTAAAAGCTAGACTGATGAAACTTGGCGAGTAGATGTATTCTGTAAACTGCATTAAGATTTTTACACAAAAATAGAAAAAAAACTATAAATTTTGGATACATAACCCATACTTTACCCATACATGAAAACAAAACTCAGAATGTGGCGTAATAATTTAGCTGCCCTTGAGCATAATCTTGTAGCTGTAACTGAAAGCTTTCTTGATGATTCCGTTGAGGATTCCGAAGTAACCTGTGTAGGATGGAGCGTGCTACGGCGTGATAGGAGAACACCGTGTGGCGGAGTTTTACTCGCCGCGCAGGCCCCCATTTTGCTGCGAAGACGTGAAGATTATGAAACGGCGGATGGCGAAGATTTGTGGGCTACTTTTGAATGCCATGGCCGTATTTTCACTGTTTGTGTAGTTTATATCAAGCCCAGTGCAAGTGATAGCGATTACATGACGTGGTTCACGAAAGTTGAAAGCTTTATCCTCGCTTTAAGAGGTCCTGTGATTGTTTTAGGTGACCTAAATTTGAACAGTGCATCCTTAAGTATTAATAACTACTACTGTTATTTCAGTTCCTTTTGTAGCCTTAATGAGAGGAATACAGTGTTTAACTTGCATGGAAGAATATTGGATGTGGTATTGGTCCAGGAGAGCGATGGTAACGGTACGTGTGAGGTAGTTGTTGTGGAGACTGAGGGCATTGTCCCTCCGGATGCGCATCATCCACCGTTGGATATCGAGGTAAAGATCGAAAGAACCCGTCACTCTAATCTTATCGCACCTACTAATATTGATCCGTCATTTGACTGGAATTTTAAGAAGTGCAATTATGAGATGATTTATGAGTTGCTACATGTGAGTTCGTGGAATGAGGTGTATCGGGCTCAGGATGTCCTCAGCGCTAGTAAAAATTTTTACAACATTTTATATGGCATTTTTGAACAATGTGTTCCAAAGAAGCATCGCCAGGGTTCTCTATGTGTTAGACGCTACCCGGTCTGGTTTACGCGTGAAATAGTCCAGGATACTAGATGCAAGCAGAAGCTTCATGCAACTTGGAAACGTACAAACACGAAGGACGCCTACCGTCAATTTTCTGACCTCAGAGCAAGTTTAAGATTTCGCATTGCCACAGCGTATAATACATATATTAAAACTACTGAGGACAACCTCAAACGGAATCCGAGAAAATTTTGGCAACATATTTCCAGTCTTCGATCGAAGGGTGGATTTGAGCCCAATGTAACCTACCAAGGCACGACTTACTCTGGACCGGGAGCAGCTGAGGCTTTTGCTAGCTACTTTTCCAGTGTCTTCTTACCTGATATACCCCATCTCAATATAGATAATGTCGAAATTATAAATGCCGATAATGATAGTAATTACATAAACATCAATTGTTTTACACCGAATGACGTACTTGGCGGTATTAATAAACTGAAACCAAATAGCTCTGTCGGGCCCGACAACATTCCACCCGTTATTCTTAAAAGTGCAAAAAACCTATTGTGTGGTCCTTTGTGCCATATTTTCAACTTGGGCTTAAAAACAGGAGCTTATCCGCCACAATGGAAGCTCTCAAGGGTAACCCCAATACCAAAAAGTTCTAAAAAGTTCAACGTTGAAGAGTACCGCCCAATAGCAATCCTATCCTCACCTGCAAAAATATTTGAGAGTGTTTTGCATAAGTACATCTACGCACAAGTCGATAAATACTTATGTAATGAGCAGCATGGGTTTAGAACCAAGCGTTCCGTAAATACTAATTTATTGACGTTAGTGGACTATATCTCTACGCGACTTGACAGAAGGTCCCAGGTCGATGTGCTCTACTTTGACCTCCAGAAGGCGTTCGATAGGGTCAACAATGACATACTGCTGGCCAAACTTTCCGCCATAGGCTTTGCCCCGGGTCTTCTTCGGTTTCTTGCAGATTATCTACGGGATCGCCAGCAGTTTGTCAGGCTCGGTCTTTACGAGTCACGGCCCTATCACACGCGTTCTGGGGTAAGTCAAGGATCAATACTCGGACCTCTACTTTTCTTGCTTATGATCAATGATCTTCCTGCAGTTGTGACTCAAGCAAAAAGCCTACTTTACGCTGACGACTTAAAGCTATACAAGGAGATTAAGTCGGAAGCAGATTGTTTAGCGCTGCAAAGGGATATCGACGCCATCTTTAAATGGAGTCTTATCAACAAGATGAATTTTAATCCCACGAAATGTTATTCGATGACTTTCGGCCGAATGCGGCAGCCAATACATTTTGAATATAAAATAAACAACCAGACCATAGTCAAAATGACAGCTATAAAAGATTTGGGAGTTACGTTTGACCAGAAACTAACATTCCATGACCATATCGCCTCTTTGGCAAAGGAGTCGTACAGGCGTCTTGGTTTTGTTCTCCGTAATGCTAGTGAATTCCGGGACGATCAAGTCATACGTTTAATTTTTAGTGCTCTTGTTCGGAGCAAGCTTGAAAGTAGTGCGTCAGTCTGGAATCCCCATGAAGTTACATACACACTTTTACTTGAAAAAATTCAAAAAGTATTTCTAAGGTACCTCTACAAGAGACGCTATGGTTTTTATCCTTTCTTGTACCCCACCAAATTTCTTCTTGGTTGGTTGGGCTACAACTCGCTGGAAGTCCAGCGGGCCAACGACCAAATAACAATGGTCTGTAAAGTGCTCCGCGGGAAAATAGACGCACCAGACTTGAGTGACGGGTTGTGTCGGTTCTTTGTCCCGAATAACTACTGTAGAATTCGGAAGCACAAGTTGTTTGCAGTGCCTGCATCGCGCACAGTCGCCCGGGCGAACTCACCTTTGCCACGTTCTCTCGCCGCGCTCAACGCTCTGTTGGACCACAATCCAGATTTTGACTTGTTTGCGGATGGATGGACCAAGATAGTGTCAGACTGTCTGAGGTTTTGCGAGCGAGATTGATGGCTGAACGGTATGAGATTGACATATTTAATTTGTTAAGTTATTTTAATTAATTGAAAATTGTATTATTATTATTTGTATTATTATTATTGAATTTATTATACTCGACTATATTTTTAATTAATGTAATTGGTGTGTAACCGTTTTAATTAATAAATAAATAAATTAAATTAAATTAAATACTTGAAACTGCAACTCAAAAAAATTTTTTTCATTGTACACACCGTACGTGTGGGGGTATCTATGAATAGGTCTTCAAAAATGATGTTGAGGTTTCTAATATCGTTTTTTTCTAAACTGAATAGTTTGCGCAAGAGACACTTCCAAAGTGGAAAAAAGTTGGTCCCCCCCTCTAACTTCTAAAATAAGAGAATGTTATAACTAAAAATAATGTACAGGGTTATTCATTATTAGCTGCAAATACTCAGGAATTAGGTTCAACAAATAAAATAAAAAATATTTATGAAATAATTTTTTTAAATTTTGATCAAATTTTTTTTAAGTTTTTGTATCAAAATTTTATTTTTATTAATTTCTTTACGGCTATTGCATAATGATTTCCATGGAGAACAGGACGATGACCCACCCAGGCGGTGACTGAACGCAGAGTGTCACTCACGGCGCGCGGGCGCGGATCAAAGGTCAAAATAGGTCAGGCGCCAATGATTCCTTTATCGATTTTCTCGGGATTTTCATAACAAAACTTAAAAAAAATCATTTCATAAATATTTTTTATTTTATTTGTTGAACCGAATTCCTGAGTATTTGCAGCTAATAATGAATAACCCTGTATGTTGTACATTACTATGCAAACTTCCAACGATATTTGGTTTGAACGAGATCTAGTCAGTAGTTTTTTTTTATACGTCATAAATCGTAAACCGCAATTTACCTTTCGACAAACTACAAAAACCTTTATATTATGTTACTTGATGCTACGGAACCCTTCATGGGCGAGTCCGACTCGCACTTGGCTGCTTTTTTTATTCTGTAGTTTAAACCACAGAAGACAAAGAACGAGTAGAAATAGAAAGTAGGCGGTAACCGCCTACGTACTAGTAACACCGAGTAAGCGCGCGCACTTCAAGCCAGTGCTGCCACCTTAGCCCTTTTCGGGCTAAATTTAGTACTTTTTACTCTAGGTAAACTCTATCATTCATGCTTTAGCCCGAAAGGAGCAATCTAGCCCTGTTTGAGAGATGCCAAAAATTTGCACCGTGATTACCACTTTCAGATTTCGTCAGTTCACACTTTATCATCACTAATAATTGAGTTTAGTATAGTTTTGTTACGGTAACATTTTTGCTACTCTACTGGAGAATTCCTCAAGTTTGTTTCTAGTAGGTATAAACCGGCTAATAGTGAGTGAACTGAACACTGTCGGTACTTATGTTTTGATACCGTACGGTGTGTTTTGAAAGTTTAGTAAAAGTAGGCAACAAACTTCTTCTGCTTGGGCAGATATGATGTTGGACTATTCCGTTGAAGACTCTGATTTTTTTTTTTATTTATTCAATTCAATTCAGTTCAGTTCAGATTCAATTCAGTTCAGATTCAATTTAATAAATTAGCTATAGGTAATTAGATTTTTCACTTTTAATATGTTTCAAATAAACAATTCCTAATCCTTTGCATTTTATATTTATGTTTTAGCCCTTTCTAGCACCTCATTTCGTGACAAAATTTGCTCTTTATAGCCTGTCCGACTGCCCCTTTTCAAGAACCAAGGTGGCAACACTGCTTCAAGCTCAGCATTTTTGTCGTGTTTGAACTTTTGAAGTCTGTCAGAAGAAATGTAACTCAAAAATAGCAAATAAATATATAAAAAAATGCCGTACTGTGCTGTGATGGGGTGCAGAAACGATAGCCGAACCCAAAATTTATCAAATGGCATATCGTATCACCGGTAAGTATTATTTTATTGTTTTACATCGGTTTTGTTTGGTTTGTTTATAATGCAATACCGTCAACCTAAAATGGACTGTGAATCGTATTCGTTAAGGTTCCTCATAAACCTCAACTTTCGCTACTCAAATAGGGATGTTACCCCATCATACTAATACTGATCATGTAAATATTGTAAATAGTTGTACGGCGTATTTTTTTTTGCAATAGTGTTGATTTTATTCTGAATGTATGTATTTATTATTCTTATTGAAGACCTATGGTGACCGCCGAATGCCTGGGTAAGATGAAAATTGCAGAAATATTTTGAAGAAATAACATAATATCTTCTGGTTTCAGTTTTCCCAAGGCACCAGATTTAAAAAATCAATGGATCGATGCAGTAGGGAAAAAAAATTGGTTTCCTGCTAAATCAAGCACGATTTGCTCGGAGCACTTCACGGGCGAAGATTTTATGATAAAAAGAAAAGGAAACAAATATATTGTACACAATGCCATACCGACTCAAAAAATTTGGTGTTTCCAGGTTAATATGGTGCTTAGGTTTATTCTATTCATGACGTTTATGATTACGTTAAATATAAATAAATAGTGAAACGCATTAAAAACTAGCTATTAATTATTAAACTCTCGCGGGTTCGCCCGCGTGGACTACTACTTTTTATCTCTCGGAAAAATCTTTTTTTCGGAATGAAAGTAGCATAGGTTACCTTCCAAACCCTCCAACGTGCCTCCAACTATCTTCACTCAAAAAAAAAATACGTCAATCCATTCTCCGTTTTGATATGAAAGCAAACGCCACGGAAAGCGCAATTAATGTGGCCCACTTCTGGGCAAAACACATAGGGACAAAATATCAAGGGAACCATCGACACGACGAAGAAGAAGAATATGAAAGCAGGACAAACAAACAAACAAACTTTCACATTTATAAATTATGGGTATGGATTACAGGCTACAAATCTCTCAGAACGGAGTTAGTTGTGTTTGACAGAAGGTTCTCATGAAAAAATTGAAATAACGGGCCCGAGGTGAGCGAGGCCGCGGGCGGCCGCATATATGATAATTGTTCCAGTTTCACTTCTGTTGGCGTTCTTGGAAATTATGTTGAAATAAATACCTAGAAAAAATCCTCTCTGCTTTTAATAATACCGTCTCAACCCTTTTTACAGGAGTCAAGAGCGAGCAAGAAGCGAGCGAGCAATGAAGCATTAGCAAAATTGAGCTCAAACAACTCTGGTGGTAAATAATAACCTAGTAACCCTTAGCTCTGGTAGACCACTGACTGGTTTCTTCACCTTTTGATTATTGGTGATATTAATTTCGCCGTTTATGAGTTGTAGCATGAACATCTTATCTTCGATTAAAAAAATTGGTTTGCGCGCTACCGTATTTGAACTTGTCCTCTATGACATATACCGGTATTCTGGTATTTTAATAAACAGGGGCTCAATTCTAGACCAGTGACTTTTTTGACACGGTAGATATATATCACATCAACTGTCAAATTCACTAAAGAAACTGACAGTTCTTGTGATATACCTATATATCTACCGTGACAAAAAAGTCACTGGTCTAGAATTGAGCCCCAGGACGCTTGACATTTTGTCAATAGAAAATATGCGTGTATTTTACATTGTTTTATTTACACCATTATAACGTAGTAAATAAAATTAGTACTTACTGTTTAAGAATGTTTATTTATGACGCCGCGTTTTGTTTGGAAAAAAGGGAACGAAGAAAAGGCAGCCAATAGGCTGCTTTTTCTTCGTTCCTATGTTTTATTTTAATTTTGTGTGATTACCACAGTTATAAACGCACACTAAAACACGATCAAAAATATGCACACATAAAATATAACTCTTTCTAGGTACTTATAAACATATTACCTACCAGGCAGAGGTAGGCAGGGCCTTATAGGGAGATGCGAACTTTTATAATTGTATTTCTTCTGTTTCAGGTAAGCACTTATCCAAGATAGTGCGAAATTACAGGAAAAAAGGCAGTTGCTCTAAAGAAAGTATGCAAAAGGCCGTACATGCAGTCTTGAGTAAATCAGCAGGCTACAGTAAGGCATCAAAGCTATACGGCATTCCTCAGACGACATTGGAGCGTCACGTGGCTAATTTAAAGAATGGTGAGGTTTCTTTTGGCTCAACTGCAGGTAGCTAATTATAATAATATAATGTAAAGAAGAACAGGGAGAAATAGTTACATTTTAAGGATTTGAAAAGACGCCATCTTGGATTGACCATCCTCACTCTTAAAAAGAATGTGTTATACAACGTGTATCAAAATATGTGTACTATCCTGAAGGGGGGTGAATTTCCACCCCCCGGGGAACAACTTTTGTTCAACGACTTTTCAAACTTCGATTGGTATCTCGCAATTGCAAAAAACTGCAACGAAGTTTCAACATTAACAGCTGACTTTATACAAAGTGACAACCCTAAACTCAGGTACGGAGGTAGTAGGTAGTAGTAGTAGACCTACAGAGGTAGTAGGTCAAGGGGTCAAGGGGTTACAAGGATAGGGTTGTCAATTTATTTAGGCATTATGAAATTAAATATTTTTGTATGGGAAACTGAAAATAAGAATTTTTAATTATCTCCCCTCCACAACTGATCACCATTGTGGTCTGAAACCCCCCACCTTCGCATAGTACACATATTTAGATACACCTTGTATTATTAGTTAACGAGATAAAATACTTAGTCATGATAAGTCAGGGACTTTTATTGACTTGGTTTCCTTTGGCGTCTCCGATATGCCTCCTCCTCTTATTTTCAACTCATATCTTCCCACTGCTGGGTAAAGATCTGCTCTAAAGCTCTTCAATCGTCTCAACCTAGTACCTACCTAATATTGCCTTCCTGACGACTATTGTCTGGTTGTTCCAGAACCTGCTGAACAGATTGAGTTTACGAGTACAAGCAATACCAGCTTTGAGGATGAGAACAGCACCCCAGATATGCTTATTGACAACATCGAGCTTCCAGCTGATGTCAGTTCGGAAGATGAAGCAAATATTCCAGATGTGAAAACAATTAATACACAGGCCTTGAAAGTAACTCTAGCAAGGATCCGAGCGAATCCACAACTCTACATCGGAATACCCAAGAACTGTTACCATCTCATCGACATAATACACAAACAGACGGAAATACCAACCACGCATATACTCCTATGCTTAAAGAAGATCAAGCTCGACACGCACATAGAGGAGTTAGCCGATCAGTTCGGTATAACGGCCGACGAAGCAAGCGATATCTTTATTTCAAACGTGCCTGCTCTAGCTAATATCTTACATACCTTCGTCGACAACTACGATTTACAGATACCGCGATCTTTGCACAGTTCGTGCGTGATAGACTCTTTGGAGATAAACGTGCAACCTTCATCAAACAACAGCAGTGAGCTGACACAAACTGAACGAGGGAACATAGTCAAGTATGTGGTATGCTGTACTCCGGACGGATACATCAACTATGTCTCACCTGGCTACGGAGGGAGGCAAAGCGATGATAGACTACTAGAAGATACCAATTACCTGGATCGTTTGAAATCTGGAGACAGCGTCATGCCTAATGGGTTGAGGAATGTCGAGTCCTTGATATTGCAGAAAGATTTAAAGGTCGTCAAACCTCGTGCGAGGCAAAAACACACTGCAGGTTTGCAAGCAACTCAATATTCAACAAACAATGAAAGTCAGATGAGTGAGGATCAATTAGAGAGATTGGTGCAAAGAATAAGAGAATTCACAATGGTTAGGGATCGCTCGGTTTTAAGCTGCGACTTGGTCAGGGTGCTAGACGAAGCTGTGGTTATATCCTGTGCGCTTATCAACTTGCAGAGTTTCGTAATAAACTAGCAGGAACAATATTGCAGTAAACAGTTTTGTACACAATATTGGCTAGTGAACCTTGGTCTGGTGGTATCATGTGAAAAAGAAGAATACCCTTACAAGCCGGAGTAGTCACTAGCTCCATCATTCATTTTTAGTTTGATTCTTTCATATTAAAGTAATTCTTCAAACTTGTAGATCCGATTTCTAATTTAGCTACCCTATTGTTAGGAAGTTTATTTGAAAGAAAATATATGTCCCTCAATGTTCTGTAATTTGTTCTTTATTAAAAAATTCTTCTTGAATTCAGGGTGCGTATTTTCTAGGGACTTTCCGACTGCTAACAGATTGTGATCAACAACTCGTTACATAATGCTGCTTTCCTATGGTGCGTGGTTCTGCAGCTCATCACGCACCGCGCACGACGACGCACGGCAACGCACACAGAAAAGACTCCTGTGCTACCGCGCACCTCGGCGCACGAGACCGTGGTGTGTCGTGCGAGCTGGTGCGGGCTGGTGCGCGATATCACGCACCGGTGGGAAGGGGCTATTAGACTTACCGACAATAACTGACCCTTATTTACCACAAGCTGTTGTCATGTCATTGACCTCAGTTATCTATAATAATAATAATATATTCTTCATCAATAAAGTAAAAAACGGTATACCTAGTTCACATCGTGCGTATTAACAATTTATCAGTAATGAAAATATCGATGATTACCGTTACTGCGCTAAGTAACAATAACGTTACCGAAATATAATATCGATACCGTTAAGTAACGGAATATTAGTACCGGTACCCAGAATTATTATACCGATACTGAATGTGCCAATACTAGTACTAGTACGCGTCGTCGAGATTAAAAAGTCAAAATATATTTATTTGGAACTAAGGATTATATGAAATTATCGGTTTCTGTTTCTAGGTCGGTTATCCTTGTTTCATTCAGGTTTTGTAGACATTCCTCCATCATTCAACATGTCCTATGATGGATAGTTATGACTTTTATATGTAAAAGTTATTAAATTGATACCTACTGTAGCGTTACCATTGTAAACAAAGCTACATTCATATTGTTTATGTTATTAAAGCTTATAAAAGCTTGACCGAGTGACAAATTCGTCACTCTACCGTAAGACACTCTACTGTAACACTCTCTCCTAGTGCGGTCACGCTAACTAACTGTAATAATTTTATGTTTAATAGATTAAAAGAACACATTCAAAAATAAATCTTATTATTTAGCAAACATCTTCCACACAAAATATACGGAGATTAAAAAGCTAAATTGGTGACCCTGTCGTGAACATCTTTTCTGGTTTAAATTCACGTATTATGTGATAACCAGTAAAAGTGTACTAATTAAACGTGAAAGTGCAAGTGACTATTTTAAATTAAATTCAGTGGTTTGTGCCAAGTAGTAGTTTTGCAATGACTACCACCTCCGATCACACCGAGCTTAACATGGAGCCTGGACCGGAGGGCGCGGCGTACGCAGCGCAGGCGCAGCCATCCACCGACAGCCTCATCACTGCTGTCACCATCAGCTCCAGGATATCCACCTTCTGGACCAACCAGCCGCGACTCTGGTTCCACCAATTCGATGCCATAGTCGCGCCACAGAAAGCAGGTGACTTGCACAAGTTTCAGTTAGTTATAGCTAAGCTGGGTAGGGACGAGTTAGCGCAAGTAAGCGACATTTTAGAGAACCCTCCCACAGACCATAAGTATGACTGTATAAAGGCCCGCCTCATATCAGCTTACGAAGAGTCGGAGACCAAGCAGCTCCAAAATCTGCTCACGGAAATCGAACTCGGCGACCAAAAACCGTCGCAACTACTGCGGCGGATGCGCGAGTTAGGTCGCAATAGAGTACCAGAATCTACTCTCAAAATATTATGGGTGAACAGACTACCACAAAGTGTCCGGCCCGTAATCACTGCATGCGACACGGTTGACCTTGAGCAGGCGGCCAATATTGCCGATAAAATTATAGAAACTATGAGACCTGCGGATGTGTTCCAACTCCAAACACCATCATCATCATCATCATCGACGTCTGTAACAGAGCAGCTAAAAAAATTAACGCTCGAATTAACCGCTTTGAAAAATAAATTCAACCAAATAGAAAACGAGCGGCGAGAAGGCGGTCGATCAAAGGAGCGTAATACTCGTAGTAATAATACTCGTAGCACCAGCAGATCACATTCACGCGGTAGAGGTAATTTCATCAAATATCAGAATCAAACTGCTGTTCCTGGTGACAGCGACTTCAAATGCTACTACCATTTTATACATGAAGATAAAGCCACCAAATGTGGTCACGACCAATGTTGCAAGAAAAGGTCGTTAAACTAGAACAGGCTACTAATGCGGCGAGTTTAGTTGCCGATCACACATATCGCCTCAGTGTTACGGATTATAAGTACGGCTACCGTTTTTTAATTGATACCGGTGCCGACGTATCCGTACTTGCGTGCAAAAAACGCCCAAACCAACAACCAGACGACTATACACTATATGCTGCGAATGGAACGCCAATATCAACATATGGAGTGAAAACATTAACTCTAGATCTTGGCCTCCGGCGCCCAATGCGTTGGACATTCATTCTAGCAGACGTACAACGGTCAATCATCGGAGCAGATTTCCTAGCCAAAAATCAACTATTAGTTGACCTACACGGCAGAAAACTAATAGATAAGCTGACCAACATTTCCAAGAATATACAAGCAATTTCGGATAATTTCCCTACCATAAAAGTCGTCAATACCACAGATAAATACCATACACTACTGTTGCGGTATCCCGATATAATTAAACTAGAATCATTCAAATCGATTCCCAAACACAATGTGCAACACTATATTTGCACAAAGGGCGCACCCGTATATGAGAAAGCGCGACCCTTAAATCCAGCCAAATACAAATTAGTAAAAGAAGAATTCGAACGAATGATGGAGTTGGGTATATGTAGACCATCTACTAGCCCATGGGCAAATGCACTACACGTCGTCAATAAAAAAAACGGCGAATTACGTCCGTGTGGCGATTATCGTCGATTAAATGCAATAACAGAACCCGACAGATATCCAATACCAAGATTAATGGATTTCACATACATTTTAAGGGATAAAACAATCATGTCTAAAATTGACATACGACGCGCATACCACCACATACCCATCGCACCGGAGGACATTCCTAAATCAGCAGTAATAACCCCCTTCGGATTATTTGAATTCTTAAAAATGAATTATGGTTTACGCAATGGGGCGCAAAGCTTTCAACGCTTCATAAACAACGTCATGAAAGACACAAGAAATACTTTCTGCTATTTAGACGATATATTAGTCGCTTCCGAAAACGAGGAAACGCATTTAGAAGATCTTGATGAAATATTCAAACGACTAAATCAATTCGGCATAACAATAAACAGCGGAAAATGTGAGTTTGGCAAAAAGGAACTACTATTCCTCGGCTACCACGTCAGCTGCAATGGCATCAAACCGAACCAAGAAAAGGTAAATGCCATAACAGACTATTCGCAACCCGAAACTATCCAGGAACTAAGACGATTTCTTGGACTCATCAACTTTTACAGAAGCAGTATTCCTAAAGCAGCCGAAGTACAATCTGTGTTAGAAAATACTTACACAATTCTAAGAAGAACGATAAAACTAAAATCGTGTGGACACCAGAAGCCAAAGACGCGTTCGACAAATGTAAACAATTAGTAAGCGAAGCGGTACTACTAGCCCATCCAGATTCATCAGCAAGTTTAGTGCTAATGACTGATGCTTCAGACAGCTGCATGGGAGCCGCACTACACCAATCAATCAACGGTGAACTTCAACCACTAGGTTTTTATTCAAAAAAACTCACTACAGCTCAAACTAAATACAGTACCTACGACAGAGAACTTTTAGCGATCTTCATGGGTATTAAGCATTTTCGTTATATCATAGAAGGACGAAATGTTACAGTAGTGACCGACCATAAACCTCTTACTTTCGCCCTAACAAAAAAAGAGTCGAAATCCGATTCACCAAGACGCTTACGTCAACTTGATTTTATCGCGCAATTTTGTAATGAAATAAAGTACATAAAAGGAGAAATGAATGCTGCGGCGGATTTCCTATCAAGAATAGAGGAAATCCATTTACCTGATATCTTCGATTATGAGCTGCTGTACCAGAGCCAGATCGAAGATGCAGAGTTACAGGAGTTAAGAAATAAAAATAATTAACAATTTAAATCGATTATCATGCCATACTCGGAACGAGAACTAATATTTGAAATATCAACATCGCAAGCTCGTTTATACCTACCTACAACATTCCGAGAACAAGCTCTCTTATGTACTCATGGACTAAGCCATGCAGGAGTAACTGCAACAAGACGCCTTATTACACAACGTTATTTTTGGCCCGGCATGAACCACGATGTCGCTAAATTTGTACAAAAATGCATAAAGTGTCAAAAATGTAAAGTCCAAAGACACACAATTACACCACTTGGAGAGTTTGAAAATTCAAATCGATTTACTCATGTTCATATTGATATTATCGGACCATTGATACCCTCAGAAGACTTCACATATTGCCTCACCATCATAGATCGTCTTACTAAATGGCCTGAAGTCATACCCATTAAGGATATCACAGCCGAAACAATAGCAAATAAATTTGTAGAGCATTGGATTTCAAGATTTGGCTGTCCAGTAAAAATAACAACTGATCAAGGTAGACAGTTCGAATCTCAACTTTTTACACAATTAACAAAAAGACTAGGCATAGAAAAAATCCACACTACAGCATATAACCCTAAAGCAAATGGACAAGTAGAGCGCATGCATCGCACACTTAAAGCATCCATTATGTCACGCTGCGACAACTCTAATCAATGGGTGAGAGAGCTACCTATGGTACTTTTAGGTCTTAGATCAACTATAAAAGAGGACATAGGATTTAGCCCAGCGCAAATGACCTTTGGAATGCCTATCCGTCTACCAGGAGATTTTTTTGTACCATCAGAATCACATATTAATGATGCTGAGTATACACGTAATTTAATGGAAACATTGGCTACAATACAATCAAGTGCAAGAAAGCAATCGGATCATAGAAAAACTTTTATACATAATGATCTTGCAACTACGGACTACGTCTTTGTTAGAAGAGAAGTGAAAAAATCACTAACTCCACCGTATGAGGGACCCTTTAAAGTAATAGAACGGAACCCTAAATTCTATACAGTTCAAATAGGTTCTCGAAAAGTCGTTATTTCGCTAGATAGGCTCAAACCAGCTTACGCTATTAACTACACACCTAGCAACGCGACCCCAGAAACAATAGTTTCTCAGAGTCCGACACTTGTTGAAACAACAATGCCACTAAGTAACCCAAATAAAACACCTCGGCTACCTGATGAAATGGGTCCGCCGAAATCTGATGTGACAACAACAGCTCCAGTCATAACGAGATCCGGTCGAACAGTTAAAAAGACTGTACGGTTTGATATTTGACTCTAGCTTATCAAGTGCTCACTATTACCAACAGCGAACAATACCGCGGTTATAAACAAAGATCATTCAGGACTACTCATTCATGCACTTGGGAACAAAGGGACTGGCCTATTTACAGCTACTCTACACTTCAACAGTCGGCATCTTACGCCAGCCGCGTAACGCACTCAGCAGGGGTGCCATGTAACCACTTGACATCGGCGGCGGTCAACAAAAAGTGTTCAAGTATAGTATAAACAGTGATTAACAATAACAAAAGTGCAGTGCGCGTTTAAGTATCTTTGTTCTAAAAAGAGACCTTTTGTTTATCAAAACATTAGCCACAGTGTACGCTATAATTACCATGAACTCTATATCACTTTAAGTATTAATATTATTAGTAGGAATCTTTTTATGAGATATATTTTTTTTAATGTTAAATTACAACTATGTTAGTTTGTATTTGTAACAAGTTTACAAACTTTAAATTTTTATTTTATATACCTACTTTTAAAATTATGTTATAATTTTTTTTTTATGTGGGATGTAGATGTAGCGTTACCATTGTAAACAAAGCTACATTCATATTGTTTATGTTATTAAAGCTTATAAAAGCTTGACCGAGTGACAAATTCGTCACTCTACCGTAAGACACTCTACTGTAACACTCTCTCCTAGTGCGGTCACGCTAACTAACTGTAATAATTTTATGTTTAATAGATTAAAAGAACACATTCAAAAATAAATCTTATTATTTAGCAAACATCTTCCACACAAAATATACGGAGATTAAAAAGCTAAACTACTCTATTTGTAAAATGAAGAAATAAAAAAACGAAGGCTGTGCCATCATCATCATCAAACTGAATCAGTCCTCTGCTGGACGTAGGTCTCTCCCAAGACGCGTCACTGAGTCCGGTCTTCGGCTTTCCTCCAGTGCTTGCTACATTTCACAGATCGTCGCCCTACCTTGCCGGAGGGCGTCCTACACTACGCTTACATATACGCATATAGCCTGTGTGCAGCTAGTTAGAAAGGTAGTGTTATCCAGTTTTGGGAATAGCGAATCCCTAATCGGATCAAGCAAAGAATGACATCTCCAGTTGTGGAAAAAGAAGCGGAAGAAAGAGAAAAATAGCGTAGTTACGTAATAGTTCTGCGTATAGTTATATTATCTGCGGTATATTAAAGTTAAACAGAACTGTAGCTGTAACTGTACTCCAAAATTGATCTAAATGGACAGATGCCATTCATTAAGAAGAAGAAGAAGAATGTATCAAAGCTAACTTTTACTCTAGGGCCCAGATACTCTTCCCTGGCCCAGATTCATAGACCGAACTTTGACTTTACTTTGATGGAAAGTTCTACTTTCAACCAAAAATATATTTCATAGTTCTGTTGAGCTCTTCTTTATTCAAAATGTTGAACGTAAACTTCGATAAACAAAGCTTACTTTGCGAAGACTCCTTAGCTGTAAAGCAAAGTCACGACTATGAATCTTGGCCTAGGACAATGTAGGTTGCAGAACCTACATAGTACCTTAAAATACAAACCTCATTTTTAACGCTCCTCCATAATTTTGAAAATTGCTACAACATGCACGCAGACTTTGACTTCAAGTAGTAAAAAAGCAGCCAAGTGCGAGTCGGACACGCCCATGAAGGGTCATCATTTTAGAAGACCTATTCATAGATGCATAACATATACACGTATGGGTTCGATGTTTTTTTTTTTTTAATTTCAGTTTCAAGTAAATTTATAGTTTTTTTTCTATTGTTGTGAAAAATCTTAATGCGGTTCACAGAATACATCTTCTCGCCAAGTTTCATCAGTTACGGTTTCGGAGTAAAATGGCTGTGACACGGACGGACAGAGACAGACAGACAGACATGACGAATCTCTATAAGGGTTCCGTTTTAGCCATTTGGCTACGGAACCCTAAAAATGATACGAGCTTGAAATTGGGAGTATTATATTTTATTAGTATTTATTTTAGTATAGTAAGATTTTTTGCTTTACCCAAACAGGTACAAACAATTTAATCTCAAAGCTCTCTTTTTTTAGACAGTATGTTTTTTTATAGTGGAATGCTAAAAAATTGTACCTCAGAGAGGCTCTTTTCGTGCACTTGACACATGTTTTCAAACTTATTAGATTCTACGACATGCCGGTTTCCTCACGATGTTTTCCTTCACCGTTTAGAGAACTGGCACAGGGCACATATATTTTTCGACTGGCAACTGGAGAATGTAGGTCTGCAGAGTGAGTTGATCGGCACTTCAAGTCCACTTCATCTTTTCAAAAAGAGGAACTTCATCTGTTATTTTCTTTCTGTTTCTGAAACATAAATATTTTTAAATAGCATCTAATAGGTTAGCTTGGTTCGGGCATGTCATGCGGAGAGAAGAATGGCATGTAACGAGGAGTAGAAGTAGGCCAAAGAAAAGACATTGGTAAGCAAGGAGTGACTGCTGAAATAAATGTTTTACGACATTACACACAGCACTATCTGGCCCCAAACTAAGCAGAGCTTGTACTATAGGAACCAGATAGCTGATATAATACTTACATTCATTTTTTTTTGTAAATACATACATAGAATACAATACAGTATAACACCCAGACAGAGAACAAACAACTGCGTTCACCACACAAATATTTATTCTCGGTGGGGATCGAACCCACGACCTACGGCTCAGAAGGCAGAGCTACTACCAACTGAGCTGAGAGGCCAGAGAGTGTTGTGTGAATTGTCCACAATATTTATTTTTTATTTTAGTTACCTTTTAGGATATGGTTCCTTCAAATGTACTCTTCTGTAATGTATGTCCATTGAGAACTTTTGGGAAAATCTCTTATGGCAGATTTTACAGGCGTGAGGTCTTATGCCAGTGTGCTTCTGTAAAAAAAATCGGTTGTTGTAAAGTCGGTTTACTGACGATAGTTGAACGTGCCAACGTCATACAGCTGTCCACGCGGACGCATCGCTCACTCAAGTAGGAGAGAGACAGATGTCGAACGCTGCCGAACGCGGAGGCCGTGCGTGCCTCTTTGTCGCTCGTTCCGCGCTCTCGCTTGCACTTCTAGCGTTAAATGGAACGCCTCGAGAGTGAGGTAACGCCGCATGACTCATGTTTTTCGTGCGTGTAGCCAGCTCCATCGAATTATAAGACGTTGTCACGTCAAAAAATACTTCTTAACACGTCACTGGTTTTTAGGAACCGATAAGCCTACCACGGGCGGAGTCTTTTTCGGAGTCTTTTGGGCGGAGTCGATATTCTACACACGATATGCAGTCACATCTGGCAGCATGGGGACTGGCCCAGAGACTGGACAGAGTCAATTATACTCCCGTTGCACAAAAAAGGCTCCACAAAAAAATGCGACAACTACCGCACCTTGGCATTGATATCTCACTGCAGTAAAATCTTGCTACACATTATAAATAACCGCCTTCGCTACTACCTGGACTGGCAAATTCCTCAAGAGCAAGCGGGCTTTGTGAAGGGCAAAGGCACCAGGGAGCAAATTCTTAACATAAGACAGGTTATCGAAAAGACCTACGAATTTAACATCCCGGTCATAATGTGTTTCATTGATTACAGCAAAGCCTTTGATTGTGTTGACTGGAGCTGCCTGTGGATGGTTCTGACAGATCTAGGAGTTCCGAAACACCTTATAGCACTTCTGCAGACGTTGTATCTGGACAGTCAAGGTATCGTGAGAGTAGACCAAACGCTGTCACAACCGTTTAAATTCAGGAAAGGTGTGAGGCAGGGCTGCATACTGTCACCTATCCTATTTAACATTTACGGAGAATACGTAATGCGAAGGACTCTCGAAAACTGGGATGGTGGTATAACGATTGGAGGTATTAAAATCACAAATCTGCGTTATGCCGACGACACCACCTTATTCTCGGCTAGTGAAGCAGAAATGGTTACCTTGTTAAGTAGAATGGAAAGTGTCAGCAAGGATCTCTCCATAAACAAGAGTAAGACCAAAGTCATGGTGATTGATCGGACTGGTGGCTTGGATCTCACTGGCGCACTTAATTTAGAAATAGTCGACACGTTTACTTACCTGGGCTCTGCTATCACAAGCAATGGATCGTGTGAATCAGACGTGCGTAGGCGGATCGGTATGGCTAAAAATGCCATGTCACAGTTGCATAAAGTGTGGGCCGATGGGAGAATCTCCGTTTGGACTAAACGCAAGCTTGTGACCACCTTAGTTTTCTCCATATTTTATTACGGAGCAGAAACGTGGACGCTTAGAAAAGCAGACCGAGCACGAATAGACGCTTTTGAAATGTGGTGCTGGCGGAAACTGCTTCGAATCCCATGGACGGCGCATCGTACCAACGTATCAATTCTGAAGGAGCTCAACATAAAAACAAGACTTTCCTCCATCTGTCTTCGCAGAGTCCTCGAGTTTTTCGGCCACATTGCCAGGAAGGAAGGGAGTAATCTCGAAAAGTTGGTGGTGACTGGCAAGGTGGAGGGAAAGAGGCCGCGAGGACGGAGCCCGATGCGTTGGAGCGACCAAGTGCGCTCAGTAACAGACTCCTCCGTGAGCGAAGCCATCCATGCCGCGGAGGACAGAACCAAATGGAGAAACATAGTGCAGACTAGGGTCCTGCACAAAGGTCACGACCCTCAACAGTGAGGATACCGATGCAAGGAGGAGGGAAGCCTACCACAAGCTCTCTCTAGCTCTGGTTTTGAGTCTGTGTCTGCTCACCAGTGTATTATACTGTGTGTGTGACGTTTCCACGTAGGATCTATTTAGTCAACACTCACACAAACTCAAAACCAGAGACAGAGCCAGACAAAGGCCTAGTGCATGGTGAAAGAATTTTAGGTGCGCTTAAAAGAGGTTCCTTTTGTCCACTTGAGACATGTATTCGAATTTTTTAGGTTCTACGTTATGCTGGTTTCCTCACAATGTTTTCCTTCACCGTTTGAGAGTACTGGTATAGTGCACTAAATTTTTGGACAGATAAACTCATTGGCTACATTCATTACCCACGACCTTAGAATATGGGGCAGCCTCATTCCACTCATGTCGACAGCTGGACATAGGTCCAGCAGTGGTCTTCTCAGGGTGATGAACTCACTGGAACTTCACTGCTATTCTTTTAGATTTGATCATATAAAAAAACGGTAGGAACCGAGCCGTAGTTTGTTGCCTGTTCTTCTAGGCTTGGTCGCGTGGAACTGGCACCTAGACTCACCTATCTTTAAGACGTTTCAAAGTGATGCAAGTTTAGTTGGCAAGTTTATCATGCTCACTTGATGTGCGGGCAGGTTTTTCCGCAAGTAGACCGCTGGCGGGCCCTTTTTGCGTGACCCTTGACACGTGTTGCTCGAACTTTTTTAGGTTATACAACACGCCAGTTTCCTCACGATGTTTTCCTTCACCGTTTTAAGAGTACTGGCATAGTACACATAAATTTCTCGACAGAAAAACTGATTAGTACACGAGTGGATTTGAACCCACGACCTTCGGATCGAAAAGCGGGGCCACTACCACTAGACCACCAGAGCTCTCGTTTCAAAGTGATTCTTATAATTGAAGTGAATAACGACAATTTTGATTTGATTTGATGATAGATGTAGGTTTTACCGCTTGATGCGTGTTGTATCCAGATTTGCATAGAAACTCCTTCCCGCAGTACTGACACGGGAATACAACCTTCTTGGTGTGTCTGTTCATGTGTACTTCTATACTGGATGCCTGTTGACAAAATAAAAAAAAATACTTGTAAGTTTCTTGCCTTTTCTTCTATGTTAGGTCTGAACAAGCTATACAATACAAGGACAGGTAATTGTTGATTTATGCCCCTATTTACGGGACTGTGTAGGGTCTGGGACAGGAGTTTTACTAGGCGCAGCACCTTTTTTTATTGTCGAGGGGAAATCTGCACACAGAGTCGCAGGTGTGATGCCCTCTTAAGAGGGCATCACACCTGCGACTCTCCATACAAACGTAGTCCCCTATTTCCTCCCTGGATAATGCCTCTAGAGAGTAACCATTTTCTCTCATAAAATCCAGATCTGCTATATACGTGCTCGTATGTTTTCCTTTTTTCCAGAAACTTATTGATAAAGAAAATATGACCCTCATATGATTTATATGAAATATGAATTGGAGGTGATATTTTCATTATCAATAAGTTTCTGGAAAAAAGGAAAACATACGAGCACGTATATAGCAGATCTGGATTTTATGAGAGAAAATGGTTACTCTCTAGAGGCATTATCCAGGGAGGAAATAGGGGACTACGTTTGTATGGAGAGTCGCAGGTGTGATTCCCTCTTAACGCACCGAGGGATGCGCTAAGGTAGTGTGAGGTTGACGACCTCGTCGACTCACTAAAACCTCGATGCATGTCAAGGGGTTCCGGGATCTCCAACGGAACGCACCGGTACCCCTCTCGCATTGAGAGCACTGGTGGTCTAGTGGTAGTGGCCCCGCCTAGCGATCCGAAGGTCGTGGGTTAAAATCCACTTGTGTACCAATGAGTTTTTCTGTCGAAAAAAATTTATGTGCACTATGCCAGTACTCTCAAAACGGTGAAGGAAAACATCGTGAGGAAACCGGCATGTTGTAGAACCTAAAAAAGTTCGAGCAACACGTGTCAAGGGTCACGCAAAAAGGGCCCGCCAGCGGCCTACTTGCGGAAAAACCTGCCCGCACATGAAGTCCGCATGATAAACTTGCCAACTTGCCCCTCTCGCATTTTGCCAAGAGCACTATCCCGGGAATGACAACCACAGCCACCCCCGAAGCTCACGATGACTCTCTCTCTCTCTCTCTCTCTCTCTGTCGAACAACATTAGTATATAATGTTACGGCTAATACCCGAAGTGCGGCTACACCTAGTTTTAGCCGGTTAGAATTATGTGTAGCCACTTACTCTTGGTTAAACCTAGTACGAGCCGATTGTTTTCGGGTACTGCCATGCACTATTCTTGAAATTAAGTAGGTATAAAACAAAAACCTAACAACCTACTGTTACTTTTGTGACTTAAGTCGGGGTGCCCCGAGTTTGAATCTGCAATGGCTCAGCCAGAACACTCGCGAGGAGCCCTACACCTAGTTCTAACCGGCTAAAACTAGGTGTAGCCGCACTTCGGGTATGGCAAGTTTTATCATGCGCACTTGATGTGCGGGCAGGTTTTTTCCGCAAGTAGGCCGCTGGCGGGCCCTTTTTGCGTGACCCCTGACACGTGTTGCTCGAACTTTTTTAGGTTCTACAACACGCTGGTTTCCTCACGATGTTTTCCTTCACCGTTTTGAGAGTACTGGCATAGTGCACATAAATTTTTCGACAGAAAAACTCATTGGTACACGAGTGGATTTGAACCCACGACCTTCGGATCGGAAGGCGGGGCCCACTACCACTAGACCACCAGTGCTCTCGCACTTCGGGTATTAGCCGTAACATATATAACTCACAGCGAGCCAAGCCCCGCATATCTCGCACATGACTCGCTCTGGCCCGCCGGCTGGCTTGTCCCCGCGATGCTCGCTGCCAACGTGCTTGCGACATTCCGCACGGGTTGTGAACCGTTCCTTGCACTGCAATCATCATTATGTTTTATTATAAAACCAAGCGGAGGGATGAAAGTCATATTTCGAGGAAAGATTGCCTTACAAATCGACACGTAGTGTACTTGGACTTACAAATAGAAATAAACATTGACTTACAAAACAACACATAGTATACTTGGATTTATAAATCGTAGCATACTTTGACTTACAAATCGTTGCATACTTTGACTTACAAACCGACACGTAGCATACTTTGACTAACAAATCGGCACGTAACATACTTTGAGTTACAAATCGGCACGTAACATACTTTGACTTACAAATCGACACGTATCATACTTTGACTTACAAATCGACACGTAGCATACTTTGACTAACAAATCGACACGTAACATACTTTGACTTACAAACCGACACGTAGCATACTTTGACTAACAAATCGACACGTACCATACTTTGACTAACAAATCGGCACGTAACATACTTTGACTTACAAATCGACACGTAGCATACTTTGACTTTCAAATCGGACATACAAATCGACAAGTAGCATACTTTGACTTACAAACCGACACGTAGCATACTTTGACTTACAAATCGACAAGTAGTAGCGTTCTCAATAATCTCCCTCCGCGATCGTTTCTTCCTCGCTGGATGCTCGTCTTCATGCAGCTTGGATTGTGACAAGTGTTCGTCGAACGCGCCTTGCGATACAAATGATACGTCACACTTAGCGCAGTAGATATTTGCGTCAGTTTGCTCCTGGAAATTCAAATATGTAGATGATTACGACGATCTGCGAAATGTAGCAAGCACTGGAGGAAAGCCGAAAACCGGGCTCAGTGGCGCGTCTTGGGAGAGACTTACGTCCAGCAGTGGACTGATATAGGTTGATGATGATGATGATGAAAGATGACTGGCCTCTCAGCTCACAAATATTTGTGTGGTGAAAACAGATGTTTGCTCTCTGTCTGGGCGTTATATTGTATTCTAAGAATCTATTTACTTATATGAAACAACGGGATATTTACCATGATAAAATTTTGACACTTTTTTCTTGATTTCGACACACAAAAGAAAAAAAATGAGAATGGAACCAATAGTAGTGTGCGAAAGAGCGTAGATCGATTTGTCTGCCAATAACATTTATTTTACTCGCGGACATCAGTTCAACCGTGATCACGGTGCATGCAACTGTGCCGGAATATCGGTAGTCAAAACTCAAAATTAATCATGGTAAATATCCCGTTGTTTCATAAAAGTAGTGTTAAAAACTATGATTAGTTTCAAAAGTATTATATAAGCTATCAGGTTTCCATAGTACAAGCTCTGTTTAATTTGGAGCGAGATAGTGTTATTTGGATTGTCCACAATATTTATTTATTATTTTATTTATTTATTACTACTATTTAATTAACTACTAACCGTAATATCATCTGATATACAATGCTGCCTTTTCATATGGAATTCCAGTCCAGTCTCACTGACAAAGCTCGCGCCGCATAACTTGCATATGTGTGAGTTTCTATGCGACATGCGTAGGTGTGTGTAGTATGTTGATACATGTCTGTAATAAATAATATCAAAATACATTTAAATAACCGAAACACAGCAATGCTGCTTTACGGCAGAATTAGGAAACACAGCAATGCTGCTTCACGGCAGAATTAGGAAACACAGCAATGCTGCTTCACGGCAGAATTAGGAAACACGGCAATGCTGCTTCACGGCAGAATGAGGAAACACAGCAATGCTGCTTCACGGCAGAATTAGGAATCACATCAATGCTGCTTCACGGCAGAATCAGGAATCACAGCAATGCTGCTTCACGGCAGAATTAGGAAGCACTTCAATGCTGCTTCACGGCAGAATTAGGAATCACAGCAATGCTGCTTCACGGCAGAATTAGGAATCACAGCAATGCTGCTTCACGGCAGAATTAGGAATCACAGCAATACTGCTTCACGGCAGAATTAGGAAACACAGCAATGCTGCTTCACGGCAGAATTAGGAAACACAGCAATGCTGCTTCACGGCAGAATTAGGAAACACAGCAATGCTGCTTCACGGCAGAATTAGGAAACACATCAATGCTGCTTCACGGCATAACTAGGAAACACAGCAATGCTGCTTCAGCTCACTGGCTGGCCTTGCAGCTCAGTTGGTAGTAGCTCTGCCTTCTGCGCCGTAGGTCGTGGGTTTAATCCCCACCGAGAACAAATATTTGTGTGGTGAATGTAGATATTTGTTCATTGTCTGGGTGTTATATTGTATTCTGAGTATTATTTACAAAAAAAAAAAAATTTATGTATGTCAGCTTTCTGGTTCCCATAGTACAAGCTCTGGGGCCTAATTCTCGGGCCAATCTCGATCATTTTGCAATTTTATTTTATTGCTTCTTTTCACAAACCCGCACTTTTTCTACGTTTTCCGTATATCGTAGCTGTCGAGGCTTCTACGATGAGGTCGTTGATGAATTACTCAAGGAAATCTGCCATTCTCTCTTCGAAAAGAAGCAATAAGATAAAATTGCAAAATGATCGAGATCGGCCCGAGAATTAGCCCCCTGCTTAGAAAAAATAGAGGAGTTTGGAGAACGAAAACCTGAAAATAAGGACATGAAAATGAATGGTAAATATTTATTCAAGAATCACTGTTAAAAGTACTTACTTAAACTGTTCCCCACATATTTTGCATGTTCTCGTGACTCCATTGTGTGAATCTTCGTGAAAGGCGGCCGTGCTCCTACAAGACAACATTAAATAATTATTAAATGAAATGAAATGTATGAAACGTCAATAATCTCCTTCAATAAATAAATAAAAAAAAGGAAAGAGAGGCCAGATTAGGAGTACCCTAAACCGACGAGCATGTAAGAAGAATGTTATGAGAGTGAATGAAGCGAAAGAGGTGTGTCAGGATCGTAGCAAGTGGAAATCCGTGATCTCTGCATATCCCCATGGGAATGAGACGTGATTTTTAACCGACTTCTAATCAAAAAGTAGGAGGTTCTCAATTCGGTTGTATTTTTTTTTTTTTACAACATTTACGTTCACCACACAAATATTTGTTCTCGGGGGGAATCGAACCCACGGCCTACGGCGTAGAAGGCAGAGCTAATACCAACTGAGCTGAGAGGCCAGTCAATTAACGAAACTCAACGTCTTATAGCTAGGTGAGTCTAGGTGCCAGTTCCACGCGACCAAGCCTAGAAGAACAGGCAACAAAACAAACCAAAAAAATCGGTTTACTGTCGATAGTTGAACGTGACAACGTCATACAGCTGTCCACGCGGACGCATCGCTCACTCAAGTAGGAGAGAGACAGATGTCGAACGCTGCCGAACGCGGATGCCGTGCGTGCCTCTTTGTCGCTCCTTCCGCGCTCTCGCTTGCACTTCAAGCCTTAAATGGAACGCCTCAGAGCGAGGTAACGCTGCATGAGTCATGTTTTTTCGTGCGTGCAGCCGGCTCCATCGAATTATAAGACGTTGTCAAAAAGTTTACTCACAGTAGATTGCACTTGAGTTCACAGCGCAGGCATTGGTACACATAGTAATGTACCACCATGTGACGACCGAGCTGGAACTTGCGTTTGAACAGCATGTGACAGAAACGACACTCAAACGAGCCCTGGAAATATAAAATTTAAATAAAGAGTGGGAGTGCACTGGTGGCCTAGTAGGGAGGCAATAATGTACATTATGTTATTGTACACACTGTTATTACGATGCCAGTTAAGCCGCATGCACACTGGAGCAATTCAAACATGATCATTTACTTTTTTGTTCTGGCACTGGATACTTAAACCTTGTCCTTGATACTTTAAAGGGCGGATCCGACTTGGATAGGTTAGGTTATGTTAGAACATAAAAATTACGCACAAGGCGAGCGAGCAGAGCGAGCGTGCCGCGGTAGCGGCCGCCGCAGTGCCAGAGAATGTTTTTTTCCCAATAACCTCAAAAGGCCTGTTTAGTACAATTATTCATCGCTAGATAAAAATAATAATAATAGAAATATTAATCTGCGACAGTGTACATAGGCCTTTACAATTTTCCAGTGGAAAAAAGTGGCATCGTTTTAACAGTGCGTACATTAACTGGCCGTACATTAACCGGACTCGCCTAGTAACCCCGCCTTCCGATCCTAAGGTCGCGGGTTCGAATCTATTATTATACCTATGGATTTTTCTGTTCGGGAAATGTATGTACTGTAATGCTAGTGCTCTCAAACGGTGAAGGAAATCATCGCGAAGAAACCCATAGCTTAGTCAGCTCTGCACGTATTGACCATGTCTTTCCTGTGGATTAGGCCGACTAAGCTGTCAGGATGGTATAGGTGCTGGGCAAGCCTATCCCATCTAAAATCCTGTCCCAGGCACTATAGCGTCCCGTAACAAGGGCTTGTGTAATCGTCTCCTGCCTCTGACGCTATATAATAAATGTGCAATAGATGCAAATGCCTGTATACATATATTGTGGACAATCAACCATTTGTTTTTATGAAACAACGGGCAAGTTCGGCGAGTTTTATAATGCGCACTTGAAGTGCGGGCAGGTTTTTCCGCAAGTAGGCCGCTGGTGGGCCCTTTTTGCGTGACCCTTGACACGTGTTGCTCGAACTTTTTTAGGTTCTACAACACGTCGGTTTCCTCACGATGTTTTCCTTCACCGTTTTGAGAGTACTGGCATAGTGCACATGAAACAACGGGATATTTACCATGATTAAATTTTTGTTGAGTTTACTTCAACCGAAGAGTTCAACCGTGATCATGGTGCGTGCAACTGTGCCGAAATATCGGAAGTAAACTCAGCAAAAATTTTATTAATCGTGGTAAATATCCCGTTGTTTCATAAAAATAGTGTTAAAAACCATGATAGTTACAACAGTTATAATCAACCATTGGTTCTCTTCCATTCTCCTCTATCAGCCGTCATCTCTGTATTCAATTCTTTCTTATCCATGTCATCTTTCACACTGTTCATCCATCTATTTTTTTAACACAATCTATCACAATCTAACACGCTATCTAGTCCCAATTTAAGCAGAGCTTGTACTCTAGGAACCAGATAGCTGATATAATAGTTATACACATTTTTTTTGTAAATACATACTAAGAATACAATATAGAACCCAGACAGAGAACAAAACATCTATGTTCACCACACAAATATTTTGTTCTCGATGGGGATTGAACCCATGACCTATCACACAAAAGGCAGAGCAGATTTTTTTGTGCTGTCTTTTATATTTATTATGTTTAATAGAATAAATACTTTATTATAATTAATTCTTACCTTATCATGACATTGTTTATTGTGCCTCAACAAAATATCATTTCTCGAGAACCCTTTCAAACATTTCTCACATTTATAATTAAATTTAATATATTTGCTATTATTGACTCTTTGCTTAAACTGTTCGAACGCTTCATCTTCATCTAATATCTTAATCTCCCAATTATCTTTATTAATTCTATTTTTTTTCTTTTTCTCGAACTTCCTTGGCTTGTCTGTGCTTTCACGTATTTCAGCTTTGTTTTTCTTTTTACTTCTTTTAGGGTTTGTGTTTAGGAGGGAGAATAGTAAGGAGTCTTTACTGTCTTCAACAATTACTAGCTTCCCTTCATTGTCATCAAATACTTCTGTTCTACCATTAATGCTTTTATCTTTCTCAGTGTATGTAAAATCTGTTTTAATAGCATTGTCTTCATTGATTTTAACTTTTATATCTGTTGCATCAGGCTCTGTATTATCTAATGACTCTAGATCGAAACCGTTGTCGTTACAATAGTCTAGATCAAACTCTGCTTCTTTCCCTTCGATCTCCGACTTTAAGCTAACATCTAAGCTTTTGCTGTACTTTAACTTATCTAATGTGATATCATCGTCAGTCTCAGGAATGTAATTGTATGTTAAGCTGTCCGTGAATTCGCTTACGAGGACATTTTCTATTTGTGATGGTTTTAATTCGGGTTTGTGTTTTGTGTGATATGTTTTGACATGTTTGTTGGGGATGATGTAGCCGATCGATGAGAGGTCGTTGCGGTTCTTCCGAATGTCTTCTATAACTTCATAGGTCATCTGTAAGTAAAAAGAGCACTGGTGGTCTAGTGTCAGCGGCCCCGCCTTCCGATACTAAGGTCGTGGGTTCAAGTTTTTCTATCGAAAAATGTATGTACGCAATGCTAGTGCTCTCAAACAGTGAAGGAAAACATCGTAAGTAAATCCGTGGCTTAGTCAGATCCGCACATATTGACCATGTCTTTCCTGTGGATTAGGCCGACTAAGTCAGGATGGTATAGGTGCTGGGCAAGCCTATTCCATCTAAGTTGTCTTTAAATTTCTAGTATTTTTTCTTTGTAGTTTGTTGTTTTTAAATTTAGTTTTACTTTATGTTAGCAATCTAGCATTAAACTTTGCATGTCGGTCTCCGACGAAGCATGTGGTACTACACTGTTATTAATAAGAAGTTTTTCAAAATTGACCATACTTCAAGCGAATAAATACATTTCATTTCATAAAATCCTGTCCCAGGCACTATAGCGTCCCGTAAGTAGGGGCATGAGTAAGCACCAGTTGCCCCTGACGCTATATAAATCATCTACAATAGATGCAAAGTCCTGCTTACTTTTTTTTTCATCAGTAAGTATTTAAAATGGTATTGAATGCCTAGATACTAGTTTATTTTGTTTGGTTATTTCTTCTTATCGTGTCACTTCTTTTTTTGAACCAGTGTGTGGATTTACTTTAATTTACAAGGTGGAAATTAAATTACATGGTCAAAAAGATACCAAACCGGGAGTGTTGTGGGTTCGAATTCAAATACGTTCATAACTTTTTGGTTAATATATTTGGTATTTGGACTTAGCAGTGTGCAAAGGTAAAAAAGACCATATTTTTTTAAGAATTTCCTCTACATTTAATCATCATCATCCACAGCCTGATTACACCCAATGCTGGTATAGGCTGCTCTCAGTTTGTGCCATCTACTTTGATCCTGTGCCAGTCTAACCAGTCAGTATATGAAATAAAGTAAAACACGTCTTTAATATGGTTTATACTTACAAATCCTTTACAAAACAAGTTTTTCAGAGTACTCTGACCATAGCTACATTTCTCCTTGAATTTATGATATTTGTGCAGTAACGCAGCACACTCGAAACAGAACCAGTGTGGTAGATTATCTTTTTTAGCTATCTGAAAATACAAAAGGTATTGAAACAATAAGAAATATTGGTAAAGTGTTCTCTCTGGGCACAGCATCTTGTATTGAACTCCTGTACTGTATCTGCTCTTTGAATCTATTTTGTGTCTCCAAAGGAACCCCCTAAATATCTTATTAATTATTAAAAAAGCAAAGTTTGTGAGTGCGCAATGTTTGGTTCCTGGAATCTAGTGTCTGACAAGAACTTATTGGCTATTTTTTATCTCGTTAGGTACAGAAAAGGTGAGCCACAGGCAGATGCTGCTAGGTTTAATTTATGAGTTCAATAGAAAACTTGGGTGGCTGCTATTGAACATGAAAAAGTATTGTGAACATAAAAAAAGTTGGTATTACCTTGCTATTCATTATTTGCTCGTAATAATGTCTCAGGCTAAACTGATCTAGTTGGAAAAGCTTCACTTCCTTGTTCAGGCATATGCGGCATATTTTAATTTCACACATTTCACTGAAAAATATCTAAAAACGGAAAGAAACAAAATCAATAAATATTTTCACAAATTCCACAAGCAAAGCCAGCGTTCAACGACCTTAGGTAAATGTCATTTTTATTGGTACTGTCAATGTCATATCATCTGGTAATAACTCCCGCCCGCCAAGGTGTCAAAAGCGCCCGTCCGTACGCCATAAGCCGTGTGAATACGACCCGAGCAAGAATGTTTTCCTTGGTCTATGGTTCGTATCGTACGTGCAAATAGTTTGTTTATTGTTTTTGTTATTGATTTTCGACTTTTCGTTTGGTAAATCTTGATTTTGTCGTGCTTGTGTTGAAAATATAGAAATGACTGAACTAAAACTATGCCGCATATGTCTAAACAAAGATGTGAAGCTGTTCAAACTAGAACAGTGCAATCTAAAACACTATTACGAGCAGATTATTCACAGCAAGGTAAAAATGCATCTAATTGGCGCATATCTTTCCACAGCTTCTCTTCTAAACTCTTGACCTCTTATGCCCGTATTCAGAAACAGAGCTTGAGTCTGACCCTCAAGCATAGAAAATCTATGCTCAATGGAGTTATTTTTCAATGGTGAACTGTCAAATATAGGTTCTCCATACTATTTCTTTCTTAATTATTAATAAATATTATGGACAATCCACACAACATTATCTAGCCCCAAATTAAGCAGAGCTCTTACTATGGAAACCAGATGTGTAGCTGATATAATACTTAAATATATGTGTTTTTTGTAAATACATTCTTACAACACAATTTAACACCCAGACAGAATAAACATCTGCGTTCATCACTCAAATATTTGTTCTCCCTGGACCGAACTCGCCCTCCAGTGCTGAAAGCAGAGCTGCTATCAATTGAGCTAAAAGGCAGTCACAATCTAAGCCTGTCAAAATCTAAATAAGTAATTCTAAAATCATATCATACACTAGCGGCCACCAGCGGCTTCGCTCTCCCTGTTCCCGTTAAAAATGTGTTTTTTTTTCATATTTATTAAACCTTCTCTGGACTTTCACAAATAATTCAAGACCAAAATTAGCCAACTCAGTCCAGCCGTTCTCGAGTTTTAGCGAGACTAACGAACAGCAATTCATTTTTATATATAAGAAAAAGATGATGATGGTAATTCTAAAATCAGTAGGTAGTAGAAAAGTGTGCTTACTGCACATGTCACAACCAGTCAGTAAACTGATTAACCACTTCCACAGGTTCTGTCAAAAGATGACTTACCTCGGTACTTCTGCTTCGAATGTGCAGCATTACTCCACAAGTACCACAAATTCAAAGAGAAATGTGATTTTGGACAAAGCACTCTTAAAACACTGGCATGCAGAGGATTTGTAAGTAACCATTACTTTGATTCCAATAACCGAGATGGTGTGATTCCAAAAATACAAACTAATATGTAAGCCAAATCCATGCACCATGTCTTTCCTGTGGATTAGGCCGACTAAGCTGTCAGGATGGTATAGGTGCTGGGCAAGCCTATGCCATCTAAAATCATGTCCCAGACACTGTAGTGTTCCTGATAGGCAGTTAGCAAGATATGAAATAATTTAAAAAAAAATTCTGAGTATAGAAGAGTCACAAAGTTGTTAAAGATAAGAGAGCACTGGTGGTCTAGTGGTAGCGGCCCCGCCTTCCGATATAAGGTTGTGGGTCCAAATCCAGTTGTGTACCAATGAGTTTTTCTGTCGAAAAATGTATGTGCACAATGCCACGACTCTCAAAACGATGAAGGAAAATATCGTGTCATAGAACCTAAAAAAGTTCGAGTAATACGTGTCAAGCGTCACGTAAAAAAGGCCCGCCAGCGGCCTATTTGCGTAAAACCAGTCCACACATCAAGTGCGGATGATGAATTTGCCGAGTTTTTTCGATTAAAGATACTTGAATAGCTACATATTATTGATTTCAGATGACGCCTGATCTCATTGAGGATGTCCGGAAAAACCGCTCAGACCTCCATCCACCCTCAGATTACATCAATTATATATGTGCAAAGCGCATAAAAACTGTCAACATCAAGCACAAGATGGAAATTGAACCACTTGAAATGGAGAATGTCATTATTAATTCATTTCCTGTTGATGATGCCTTCAAATATGAGTATATCCCGGAGTCTAATCATGATGAGTCCGATAACTGCAGTGATGTAGATGCTATTATGAAATTTGAAAAAGAAAATGAACTATCAGAAACAATAGATACCACCAATAATGACTCCATTCTTAAAAATACCACTGACCCTAGTATACCAACACTAGATCCTAAGAACCTAGATACAAAATCAGATCCAGATAAAAAAACTAGTTTTGATAATGAACCTGCTCCAAAAATAGAAAATACATGGTCAAAAGTAGATAAAAAAGTTTTGAGAAGTTTCCTTTTGAATTTAGATAAAGATGACTCTACCGATTCTTTTAGCTTTGGTGTAGACGTAGATAAGGTTATAGATGAAAATCAAGATTCAGATAAGAAAACAAATAAGTCCATCAAAAGATCGGCTAAACAGAAAGAAGATAAGAAAGTGGTCAAAGTGACCCACCCTAATGAAGCCCATAAATTCATGGGCATTATCCGAGAGCCTAAAGGTGAACTTAGCAAAGGTAACTGGGAAACAAAGTTATTAACAGAAGATGAAGCTATAGAACAGTTTAAGAAGAAGGAATTTGACAATAAGTATGAGAGAATGGAGTTTAAATGTGTGAAGTGTTTCAAAGGCTTCTCTAAGAACGAGATGTTGCAGAGACATAATAAATTGTGGCATGATAAGGTATAAATAATATAAATATAAATATTGTGGACGGTCCACACAACACTATCTAGCCCTAAATTTAACCGAGCTTGTACTATAGGAACCTGGAGGTAGAGCTTGTACATTTTATTTGTAAATACATACTTAGAATACAATATAACACCCAGACTAGAACAAACATCTGTGTCCACCACACAAATATTTGTTCTCGGTGGGGATCGAACCCACGACCTACGGCGCAGAAGGCGCTACTACCAACTGAGCTGAGAGGCCAGTCTTAAGTTTCGTGCCAGTAAGAACACCCTTCAACCCGAAACACAACAACGCTTGACGGCAAAAATAGGCATGGAGGTAGTACTTTCCCGGACGAGCCACACACAAAGAGCGTCCGGGTGCGTACTACCACCATACCTATTCCTGCCGTGAAGCAGCATTGCTGTGTTTCGGTTTGAAGGGTGTGGGTGCCGGTGAAATTACTGGCACGTGAGCCTGAATATCTGTATGTCTCTAGTTGATGGACGCAGGGCAGTGCATAGTAGGGCACGTATTATAATAAAATGTGAACTTAATGTTATAGGGTGACAATGAATGTCGGTTCTGCCACATGCAGTTCAAATGGAAGAGCCAACTACAAGTACATATGATGAAGCATTATTACATCTATAAGTGTCTAAGATGTGATTTGCAGTTTTACCTCAAGTGAGTTAAATAAATAAATATTAGAGCAGAGCTTGTACTACGGGAATCAGATGGCTAGTTATATGTTATATAATATATGTGCTTGTTTTTGCATTCTTGTTTTTTCTAAATACATACTTAGAAAACAAAATAACACCTAGACTGGGAACAAATATCTGTTTTTAACACACAAATAATTGTTCTCTGTGGGAATTGAACCCACGGCCTAAACAAATAGTTTTCTTCTCTTCTCCTCCTCCAATAGGTACTGCTGAATCTCAATTTTTCAAAATTAAATCTTTAGCAATCGCGGAATCCAATTAGTAATGGGAGTCAAAACTTGATGTTAATATTACGTTCTAGGAACGGGGCGGTTTTCCATGACGGTCACCACAATGGTGTCATCCACAAGTGTAAGCACTGTGGGGAGGAATACACGTAAGTGTCATTACAGACAGTTTATCTCCCCAGGCACGTGGCAGCATTCCATGACGGTCATCACAATGGTATCATCCACAAGTGTAAGCACTGTGGGGAGGAATACACGTAAGTGTCATTACAGACAGTTTATCTCCCCAGGCACGTGGCAGCATTCCATGACGGTCATCACAATGGTGTCATCCACAAGTGTAAGCACTGTGGGGAGGAATACACGTAAGTGTCATTACAGACAGTTTATCTCCCCAGGCACGTGGCAGCATTCCATGACGGTCATCACAATGGTATCATCCACAAGTGTAAGCACTGTGGGGAGGAATACACGTAAGTGTCATTACAGACAGTTTATCTCCCCAGGCACGTGGCAGCATTCCATGACGGTCATCACAATGGTGTCATCCACAAGTGTAAGCACAAGAATATATAAGTGTCATTACAGACAATCCGGGGAAGTACTACCACCTACTACTAGCCTCTTTGAGTGACTTAAAATCCTTTCACCACACTTAGTTCGAAAGAATTAATGACACGATAAGAAGAAGGATTCGAAGGCGCACCGGTCAGGGCAGCCACGCACCAAGGGAAAGATCGCGGGTTCAAATCTCGCTCGGTTTACTTTTGAGACGTTATAATAGTTATTTGTTATGCAAGAGTGCTGCTTTTTAACCGCGTGCTCAATTTTGATGACCGAGCATGCGAAGGATTCTAAAATTGAACCACGAGCGTAGCGAGTGGTTTAAAAGTTAGAATCCTAAGCGTTGGCGAAGGAATAAAAAGAGCACAAGGTGAAAAATCTTTGCACTCGAGTGCAACACGTAACTTTTCATCTCACCTCAGCGAGGAAATGCAAAAAAAAACATGGCGCGACTAAAAGTAACACACCAAAAAGGTTCTGAGTCACAGTTTTTAACAAATTTAAAAAGGTTGCACCGAAAAGGTTGCCTATAAATTCAGCACCATGCAGGTAAAAGTAAATAGGTTTAATTATGCTTTGAATTCACAAATACACCAAGAAGGTTACGAGTGCGAGTTTTTAACAAATGAAAAAAGGTTGTATGACAAATTCGGCACCATGGAGGTAGAAGTAACTATGTTGTGTATTCAAAAACTTAGTGAACACGATATTCTAAATTCAAATTTACTTTATCCTCTAGCGGATAAAAACGGCTTTTGCAGTCAGATATTGAACAGCAAAAACACACTTTCTGAGCTGGTGGGATGGAAAAATCTTTATGCTACTTAGTGTTTTTATAATTATGTATTAAATGTGTATGTGATTGTTCCAGGCACATATCGACATACTACACACACTTACGCACGTCTCACCGCAACACACACGCGTGCAAGCTATGTGGCGCTACCTTCGTCAGTCAGACCGGGGTCGTGGTGCATATGAAGAGGAAACACGTCATGCCGATCAGTGTCAGTGCTATTCTTATATTTACTCGGTTTATTAACAATTACACCGGTATTTATTGACAATTACACCGGTATTTATTGTCAATTACACCGATATTTATTATTAATTACACGAATATAATAATGGCAATTACACTAATATTTATTCTCAATTACACCGGTTTTTTTTTTCAATTTATAGGCTTGCGTTTTTCCGCAATCACTAAACATGCTGTTATGTGATTATGCGGTCAACGGTATAGCACGCTTACCTAGAAGATACCTATTCACTCTTGACTTGACAACGTCCAAGTTGTAGGTGGTCGGAAAGATAGACAGCAAGGAATTCCGCTCCTTGGCTTTGCGCAACATAAAAGTTGAAGCAAAGCGCTTGGTGCGAACAGTTGGAACATCAAGTAGGTATGGATGTCACATTTCCGTGCGTCTAGTTGTCCGATGATAGAATGGGGATGGGGGAACTAATTTATGATTATTACACTAGTATTTATTGTCAATTACACTGGTATTCTTTAACAGTTACACCGGTATTTATTGTCAATTACACCGGTATTTATTGACAATTACACCGGTATTTATTGTCAATTACACCGGTATTTATTGTCAATTACACCGGTATTTATTGACAATTACACTGATTAAGGATAAACTAATTATGATCAACTCGGTAGGAGGTTTTTAATATTGATAAAATTTCTTGTTTTCAGGAGGAGCCTACTACTAACATCTACTGCCAAAAATGCGATATATCTTTCGTTTCACAAAGTGCGTTCGACGAACATCTGTCGCAGTCGAAAAATCATGAGGATGAAGAAAACAAAACGTAAGATTTATACTGTTGCCACGTGTTAGTGAAACAAACTTTATTAAACAATTATCATATTTATTAACCATTAATAAGCACTGATACAACTGAATACTTAATTTAATAACAATTGGTAGGTACTTAGCTTTTATATGCAGGTTTTGCATAACAGGGTAACATCATGGAGCCATAACTAGAACTTGTCAGGACGACGGGTAGACCAAAAACTGTCGCTGGGACAGCCGCCATCTACCTTTATACCAACACAGTCGTAAACAACAAGATGGCGGCTGCCAGCCAAAAGCAACTGTTTTCATATTTTACAAATTAAAGTGTTCACTTAAAATTAATGATAACATTCTTGTAATTATAATATTAATTCAAAATAATTATTACAAGTACCTGCATCAAACCATTTCCATAAATCACGTGTTTATAAAGTAAAGTCCACGTGGTTTATGGATAGTCATAATAGCACTTAATAACGCGTAAGCGTTGATTAATCGTATTTCAATAAATAATCGCTAACAGTTCGGCCATCCATTAAAGAATGTGTCCTCACAGATTTTATAATAAGTGTAAATTATGTAATTATATCTACCATTACAGTTATGAAGCATATAGACTTTCTTCTAATATAGTTATGATCATGTGTGATTATATTATGTCTACAATGGTAATGGTGCGTATAGAGCATTTTCGCTTTTCACCATTATTACTTCATTAACTTTTTTGCTAAGGACGCCTACAGAACACGTTTGTTCCGCAAGCCATGCAAGCTTACGCTAATGATTCCGCAACAGGAAATGTTTACTTACAAATTATTCAGTAAAACTATTATTACATAACAGACAAGAAAGTATACAGTTTACCAACGCCGGACATAATCCAGAGGGTATTGTTAAATTGATACCAACGCCGGATTTTAGTCCAGAGGGTATAATTATTATAAAAGCGATACCAACCAACGCTGGAATTTAGTCCAGAGGGTATATTATAAAAGCGATTCCAACGCCGGATTTAAATCCAGAGGGTATATAATAAGGGTATATAGGTACGGGCATAACCTAGTGCCAACATCTAACTTAAGGATACATAGCTCGGGACCAAATGTTATGGCGGTTAAAATATACATCAAGATTCCGGAAAAACAAACTTCTAGAAAAATTGGATTTTTGAATAAAACCTTGAAGAGATGCTTCTACAAAAAAAAACTTACTACACACTAGACGAGTTCTTTAACGACGAACGAAAAGAATAACGTTAATTATAACTACCCCTTTTTTATCATTTTATGCTAGACCTGCTTAAAATCTGCGTGATTATAGTCAAATCGGTCAGCTTTTACCGTATTGCAACATCCTTACAGGGTAAATTATGTATTGATTCAAAAACTAGTTCCAGGATCTGACACTGTTAAATTTACATGCTTAATAAGGCAATAAATATACTGAATACTGAATAACAAAAGCGATACCAACGCCAGATTTTAGTCCAGAGGGTATATAATAAAAGCGATACCAACGCCGGATTTTACTCCAGAGGGTATATAACAAAAGCGATACCAACGCCGGATTTTACTCCAGAGGGTATATAATAAAAGCGATACCAACGCCTGAGTTTAGTCTCGAGGGTATTAAAAAGTCGATACCTAACGCCGGATTTTGATCCAGAGGGTATTATAAAGTCGATACCAACGCCGGTCTCATTCCAGAAGGCATTTTAGTCTATTTAGACAGCTATTAGTTTGAGGTTGTAATAACTGCGCTCTATTGACCGTTCAATCCATGGCTTCATTCTGTGAACCGCTACGATGGTAGAGTCTGTTGCCTTTGGTTTAAGTGAGTGGTGTATCTTTGATTGATACCTATGGCAATACTCTCGAAACACTGAATCGGGGCCTATTTTATTTGTCATAAAGCCCTTTCTAAGCTTATTTGGCAAGTTTTAACTTGATTATTGATTTGTTCTCTTCATTTAGACTGCTTAAGAGTTTTAAATGATTCACTAATAATATCTTACACCCTCAAACGAGAAAATCCTGAATATACCTATATATTTAGGAACTCAGAAACTGCGCCAACGATTTTCACGAAATCCAGTATATAAGGGGTTTTCGGGGGCGATAAAGCGATCTAGCCAGGATTCATTTTAAGAAAATGATTATTTCACCCCGAGTTTAATACGAATATGTGACTGCTCCTCCAACATAAACTGAATATGTGACTGCTCCTGCCATCTATTGAAGATTGTGAGCAACTAACTGCAAGCATATCTAGCAGATGGCGTTGTTCAGTAAGAATAAGCCAATAAAGATAATATGACTCTTATGATTTCTTAAAAATACAAATTAACAATAAAAAATATCGAGCGAAGCTCGGTCACCAACTGCTAGTGATTATATAATAATATATTAGAGAGGATCATTATTGGTAACCGGAATAGAGTTGTGGCTCAGAGCAGGAGCATTTCATGATGCTAATATGTCAATTTGCAATGTCTGTACCTACTGTTTTCGTATCTTATTTTTATGCAGCTGTGTGGGTACTTCATTATTACTTTAAAGCGTAGTCTGTTTTTAAAATTTTGCTTTTGTATTATTGCATACGTCTCACTAAGTGAAGTGGCACCACACTGGAACTTCACTTCTATTATTTTAGATTTGGAAAAGGATCGTATCGAACAAACGGTAGGAACCAGGCCGTAAATAGTTGCCTGTTCTTCTAGGCTAGGAACTGGCACCTAGACTCACCTAGCTTTAAAATGTTTCAAAGTGATCCTTTCGATTCTACTGAGTAAATACATTTTTGATTTGCTTTTGATTTTATTTTTTAAAGTATTATATAACGCTAACGATTGTCTGTACGTGAGCAAATGAATAATAGAGTGCAGACCGCGCTAGAGAAAGCTTAGTGTAGGAAGCCCTCCAGCAAGGTGTAGCGACAATCTGCGAGAAGTAGGTAGCTGGAGAGCACTGGAGGAGAAAAACGTGCGCTCAGTGACCCGTGACTTGGGAGACACCTACGCAACTTTCTTTACGCTACTCGTTTTTTTTTCTTTTCATTATTTTTCTATTAAGTACTATTCTGTGTTGTTTCTTTTATTTGTAAGTATTCTGTAACTACTTTAACCGCTTGAGACCTTGGCAGGATACTAGGGTTGTACTGTGTAGATTTTGGTAAGTATCATTCCTATTTGTATGAAATTAAATATTTTTCTGATCAATAAAATAATCTACGTCCAGCAGTGGTCTGCTATACTGACGGAAGACCAGCGTTAGTTGTAAACCTGCCAGAATTATGCTGAGTCAGAGCCCATTTTTGCGATACACAAGCCCACATAGAATAGGCATGAAGACAGTAATCAAGTACCGCCAAAATATTTATCTGATCTAATGAAAAGGATTCAAAGATTTTGAAAAATGTATTTATTCTCTTAGTACTGTCGAGATTAATAATTTATTTGTTAAAATAAATCTACAAAATACAACAATCCGCCATGATAGCTTAAACACCGGTCAGAGCGAATTACGTCATGACACCAGCGAGCGTTTTAGCGTGAATTTGAAAATTTTAATTTAAATGTTCTTTTGTTGCACAAAACCCTTAATTTTCTACATAAATATGATATATTTTAGACATAATAGATACTTCTGAATATGATAGAAGAGATTTTGAAAATTAGTCGTCATGCCTATTGTTGCAGTAGGAGTTTAGTTATTATTATTAGTGTGGTTCCTTGTTTTCGCAAATCACTCACTCATTCATTCATTCATATACGTTAATAATTATAACCAGTCATTCTGCATATGGTTACCTCCCTCAGCCGTTCGACCAAAAGCAACGAAAATATATTTTAGGGATTACAGGAGGTGTAGAAGAAATACCATCAATGATAATGTGCCCTTTCGCGATAATTTCCAAAATAAAGCATTGCAGACGCAAAATGTGGTGTTGGCGGCATTAATAAAAAAACCTAACACTGTCTTTTACTAAGCTTTAAGGGTAGTTGCGTGAAACCGGCACCCAGACTAACCCAGCCTTATGACGCTTCAAAGCGATCTCTGTGATAAGTCCACCGGCGCTCTGATCGGCGCAGCGTATGCGCTCGCTACCTAATGAGCCGGAACGCACAAAACTACCCACTATGACTTTACTATTCGATTTTTTTTTAACAAGGAAATGAAGAAGATAAAGATTGAACTTCATGAATTTTGTCAGCTGTGGAGTGATGCATCAATGTAAACATCAACTAAAGTGATTTCAAATACTTTAACGCTATCGGTAAAAATAATGTTAACTTTACTTATTATGGCAATACCTAAATAATCGAAAACCTCTAAAATACTGCAATATATTTATGCTCGGTAAAATTCCACCCAATTAATAACCGAATATGCATGGTGCATCAGGAACAATTAATAAATCTAAGCCCGCTTCAATACCATCAATACTAACTTTTTCGGTGGCATTTTAACTAACTTTACTTGATATCTTAGCTCAAAGTGTGATCACTCAACGGCGTGCCTACCAGAATTACTATAGAGAGATAAGAATAATAAGAATATATAATTACAAGAGACACTACCTATTGTCATGAGCAAACTTGACTAATATGTAAATAATAATGCTATATGTAAATAATATGTAATATGTAAATAATATGCAATATGTAAATAATATGCATTATGTAAACTTGAATAATATGTAACTTGACACTTGACTAATATGTGAATAAATAAATAAATATTGTGGACAATAATTCACACAACACTATTTAGCCCCAAATTGAGCTTGTACTATGGGAACTAGATAGCTGATACATACATACATTTTTTTTTTAAATCATATATTAATAATATTTTGATCATGGTTACTGCTAACATTTATGTAATATTTGATTGTTTATTTTTAATACCACCTAAGCGGGTACATATTTTTATGTTTTCTTCTATTGGTTTATTGTTTGTACAAATGTTTTCAAAGTCATTTTAGTTTTAGTCATCCTTGATCTCCATTTTCTAATTTTTTATAGTACGTAGTATAGTGCATTGGATAATTATGTAATGCTATGCTAGTGATTGCAAAGATGACTGAATTTGAATTTGACTCTGCGGGATAGTGAGAAACGGAAGATGCTCTCGAAATGGGGCGCTGAAGAGGTTTGCGGGTAAAAGAGTTCTCGGCAGATTACCCATGGGATAGACTGACCAAATAAGGGCAGCCATAGATGCCCTTAACAAATGCGCCAGAAGAGCAGCGGTGCGTGAATCAGAAGATTGTCAAGCGAGCCACTGCCCCATCATGGCGACCACGACCACTCTGTCAAGAGTGATAAGACTAATAAAGAAAAACAAGACGGATAGAGAAGACCTGCTTTTGTCGCGGCTGCTGGCATACTCCTCGTAGTGGCTGCTGGCATGATGGTGGGTGTACAGCTCATCGTGACCGCAGGCACGCTGCTCGATGTCGTTGCAGGCTCGCTGTTTGACGCGCTACTCATCATGGCCACAAGCACGCTGCATGTCGTGGCTCGTCGGCACGCTGCTCACCGTCGACACAGGCACGCTGCTTGTCGTGGCTGCTGGCACGCTCGTTGGCGCGCTGCTCACCGTCGACACAGGCACGCTGCTTGTCGTGGCTGCTGGCACGCTCGTTGGCGCGCTGCTCACCGTCGACACAGGCACGCTGCTTGCCGTGGCTGCTGGCACGCTCGTCGGCGCGCTGCTCACCATCGACACAGGCACGCTGCTTGTCGTGGCTGCTGGCACGCTCGTCGGCGCGCTGCTCACCATCGACACAGGCACGCTGCTTGTCGTGGCTGCTGGCACGCTCGTCGGCGCGCTGCTCACCGTCGACACAGGCACGCTGCTTGTCGTGGCTGCTGGCACGCTCGTCGGCGCGCTGCTCACCGTCGACACAGGTACGCTGCTTGTCGTGGCTGCTGGCACGCTCGTCGGCGCGCTGCTCACCGTCGACACAGGCACGCTGCTTGTCGTGGCTGCTGGCACGCTCGTCGGCGCGCTGCTCACCGTCGACACAGGCACGCTGCTTGTCGTGGCTGCTGGGCGCGCTGCTCACCGTCGACACAGGCACGCTGCTTGTCGTGGCTGCTGGCACGCTCGTTGGCGCGCTGCTCACCGTCGACACAGGCACGCTGCTTGTCGTGGCTGCTGGCACGCTCGTTGGCGCGCTGCTCACCGTCGACACAGGCACGCTGGTCGTCGTGGCTGCTGAAAAATGTTTAAACACGCGCACAGAATTTTGTCCAAGGCAAACACAATTAAAATGTAATGATATGGCTCCCATTTTTATTTTGTAGCCAAACCCTATGTTATCAGAACAAACCAAAAACGTGATGTGGGCATGCACATTGAATTGAATACCAGCTAAGCTTAACTCTAGCCTTGGTGTACTATTTATCAAAAGTTCAGCTTTTGAGAGGGTAACGTAAGGTTTATTTAAAAGAAAATAGTATATAATATAATAAAATACTACACTTAAAGTGTTCAAAGCGAATAAGCCATAGTGCTAAAAAAAAAAAAAAAAAAAATCGGACGGTAGGTAGTTTAACTATTTATTTATTTTTTTGGTTCGATTCGCACTTCTGAAATGTTGCCACGTGTTAGTGAAACAAACTTTATTAAACAATTATCATATTTATTAACCATTAATAAGCACTGATACAACTGAATACTTAATTTAATAACAATTGGTAGGTACTTAGCTTTTATATGCAGGTTTTGCATAACAGGGTAACATCATGGAGCCATAACTAGAACTTGTCAGGACGACGGGTAGACCAAAAACTGTCGCTGGGACAGCCGCCATCTACCTTTATACCAACACAGTCGTAAACAACAAGATGGCGGCTGCCAGCCAAAAGCAACTGTTTTCATATTTTACAAATTAAAGTGTTCACTTAAAATTAATGATAACATTCTTGTAATTATAATATTAATTCAAAATAATTATTACAAGTACCTGCATCAAACCATTTCCATAAATCACGTGTTTATAAAGTAAAGTCCACGTGGTTTATGGATAGTCATAATAGCACTTAATAACGCGTAAGCGTTGATTAATCGTATTTCAATAAATAATCGCTAACAATACATACATACTTAACAAAGATTTTTTGCTAGTCATGTGGATATTTATTTATTTATTCATAGTCAAGTCAAAGATTTTTTGACGTGACAACGTCTTATAATTCGATGGAGCCGGCTGCACGCACGAAAAAACATGACTCATGCGGCGTTACCTCGCTCTGAGGCGTTCCTGTTAAGGCTTGAAGTGCAAGCGAGAGCGCGGAACGAGGCACGCACGGCCTCCGCGTTCGGCAGCGTTCGACATCTGTCTCTCTCCTACTTGAGTGAGCGATGCGTCCGCGTGGACAGCTTTATGACGTTGTCACGTTCAACTATCGTCAGTAAACCGACTTTACAGGCAACTGATTTTTTTTTCCGATCTTAACACTGGGTTCTCGATACAACTTATAAACGAAGTTTATGAATAGAGTAACCTAGTTATGTGTAATGTTGTTGTGTGCTTTATTATAGACGATGTTTACCACTTAACATCAGGTGGGCTACATGTTCCTTCGTCTAGTTGTGTCAAAAAAACATGTAACAAATGTTTCTGTTTCAGGGCCATAAAGCGAACAAGAAGAAGAAGGCGAGAGATTCTTGCAAACGCGGCTCGATGCATTCATGTGAGAAATATATTTTTTTAATAAGTATACCAATTTATTTACACAACGAAACTTACAATTAAACAAATATTTACAAAATGTACAAAATACACAAGAAACAGTTGAGCTATCTGCAGATCGTTACAAACGATCTAGAGATAGCTCAACTGATCCAAATCAGTGCCAGACGGAAGCGTCCCCAAGACGCTTGCGGCATTGCCACGCTGAATAGCAATGCTTATACGCTGCGCTAGATACCCACCAGCTCTTGGGTCACGCGTCGCTTCGATCAGTCGCCTAGACAACATTTTGAGGACCCGCGAGGCCTCGGTTCCCCACGGACCCAGAGTCTCAACCCCAAGAGGAGCATAATCTATATATATAAATCTTCTATATATATAAATCTTTCGTGTCACAATTTGGAACGCGATAAACTCCGAAACTACTGAACGGATTTCGATAAAATTTTGCAACTGCCTTTAATGTGGTCGGACTTAAAAGATAGGATAGTTTATATTCAATATTTAGGTGTTATTAATTTATAAGAGGCAAAAGTTTCGAAATCTATGTCTATCCCTTTCTATCACGTAGGGACTTATATATGTCTATCCTTTTCTATCGCTTAGGGATTTTTCTGAAAATTCTCGACTTTGACGAGAACAGAATGCACATAGACGCTCTAGAATGATCTGGAATAATCAAATTTAAAGTCGGTTAGCATCCGGAATGCTCCCACCCAAACGTTAGTAATCCAGAATTATCTAGAATACTCAAATATACCCATGCAAACGGTTCTGAATTCTAGATTTGGACAAAATGTTCTAGAAAATAGTGCTCCTAAACGTTATAGAATGTTCTTTCATCATCATCATCAATTGATATCAGTCCACTGCTGGACGTAGGTTCACCTTGAGTAACATAGGCTATATTTATGTGTTTAAAAAATAAATGTCCACCCGTGCGAAGCCGGGACAGGCAGCTAGTAATTTAATAAGTTATTATAATATTTTTTCAATTTAACACCTATGCGAAGCGAGCGCAGGTCGCTAGTAATAAATATAGACTAAGACTATACATATATCTACACTAATATTATAAAGAGGAATGATTTGTACCTATTTTTGTATGTTTGTATGTTTGTAATGAATAGGCTCAAAAAGTACTGGGCCGATTTAAAAAATTCTTTCACCAATAGAATGCTACATTCTTCCAATTTGACATAGGCTACATTTTATTTTGAAAAAAATTAGTGATCCTCGGTAAAATTTGAACAATGTAACCGAAGGTGTAGAAAAATGAGTCTTAAAATGTCCTTCGTCGAATGCGCTGCCGAAACTATTAGCGATAGAACAAAATAATGTACAACAATATTGTCTACCCCGTGCGAAGCCGGGACGGGCTGCTAGTTTATTATATTCATAATTTGGTCTAAGTAGACCACTAATCTGAAGAAGTCCACTGCTGGACATAGGCCTCCTCTACACATTTCCAGGAAGAACGATTCTGAGCCCTTTCCATCCATCGACTTCCCGCGATCTTAACAATGTCGTCGGTCCATCTGGTCTGGGCGCCTTACGCTTCGTCTTCCGGTTCGTGGTCGCCATTCGAGAACCTTTATTCCCCAACGGTTGTCGGTTCTTCGAGCTATATGGCCCTTTCCCACTTCAACTTACTAATTCTACGAGCTATGTCGGTGACCTACGGATTTCCTCATTTTTAGGGTTCCGTAGCCAAATGGCAAAAACGGAACCCCTATAGATTCGTCATGTCTGTCTGTCTGTCTGTCTGTCCGTCCGTGTCACAGCCATTTTACACTCCGAAACCGTAAGAGCTAGACTGATGAAACTTGGCGAGTAGATGTATTCTGTGAACCTTCTTTAAAAATGATGTTGAGGTTTCTAATATCGTTTTTTTCTAAACTGAATAGTTTACGCGAGAGACACTTCCAAAGTGGAAAAAAGTTGGTCACACACATGGTTGGACATATATTTTTTTTAGTTTTATCATTCTCTTATTTTAGAAGTTAGAGGGGGGGTCTAACTTCTAAAATAAGAGAATGATAAAACTATAAAAAATATATGTTATACATTACTATGGAAACTTCCAACGATATTTGATTTGAACGCGATCTAGTCAGTAGTTTTTTTTTTATACGTCATAAATCGTAAACCGCAATTTACCTTTGGACGAACTACTAGAACTTTTAGAACTCTATGTTATATTACTTACTGCTACGGAACCCTTCATGGGCGAGTCCGACTCGCCCTTGGCTGTTTTTTTATTATGCTAATATTATTATGTTAATGTTTTAGTGCAACAAGAAGTTCAAATCTAAAACAGAGGTCAAGATCCACATAGCAGACGAACACCCCGGGCAGAACAAGGTGGAGCGCGTTGTATGCGAGATCTGCGGCGCCGTGCTCTCCGTATGTACTTCTTCTTATGTCTCTAGTTCTTAAGAACCAGAGTGGTGACTGGTGGTCTAGTGGTAGCGATGAACCCACGACTTAAATATCTCGACTTAAGGGGGTACGATTTCCATACAAACTTAATTTACACAACTATGGGCGAATAAAGTATTAATGTACACTAAAATAGCTGTAATAGGCTTTTACAGTGGTCCTTATTACCGGCCAGTTATATAAAGTTGGAGTGTCAGCCGTTGGTCGTGGCAGTCGGGGCTTCAGAAAAAGAACTAACAGACTTTTACGACTATTTTGAGACATATGTTTTAAGCTCATTCACGTATTCAATGCCGAGTACCCGTTAGAAAGAATGACGAAAAAATTACTTTTTTGGTTTTTTATTAATAATTCTGTTATCCTACAGTTTTCTCCAACTTTATATAACTGGCCGGCAATAAAGACCACTGTAAAATTCTATTATAGCTATTTCAGTGTACATTTATACTTTGTTTGCCCATAGTTGTGTAAATTCAGTTTGTATCGGAATCGAACAACCTTAAGTATTAGTTGGACTTAACTAATGAGGTTTTTCTGTCCAAAAATGTATGTGCCAGAACCTTAAACGGTGATGAAAAACATTGTGAAAAAACCGGCATCTCGTAGAACCTAAAAAAATCTAAACATTGAGTCTCTTCGAAGCGCACTGTAAATGGTTTTTGGTTATCTGTATTTTTTTGAATGATGAATAATGCTGAAATATGAATAGTATTTTTCGTTCTTATCGACATAATAATTAAAAAATATGAACTGATACGCCCACAATATAACTTTTGAAACTATCATGGTTTTTAACACTAATTTTTATGAAACGACTTGGTAAATATCCCGTCGTTTCATAAAAATAGTGATACGCTCACAATAAAAAAAAATAGTATTATTATTCGCCAATAGATGTCAGGAAGAGTAGTATATTCAGTTAGTGTTTGATTATTAAAAATAGGATTAAAACAACATTTTCTAAAAATGAATCCTAGCTAGATCGATTTTTCGCTCCCGAAAACCCCTGTATACTAAATTGCATGAAAATCGTTAGAGCCGTTTTCGAGATTTAGATTATATATATATGTATATACTTAGTATAGTGTACTTACTTAGTATAGTATATAGACTTTAGTAGACATCGTCAAGCATCCGTACCGCTATGAAACGGCGGAACAAATTACTATTCGGCGCACCACAAGAAGGAAAAATATTGAAATGCCTTTCTGTCCAAAGCTCAATATCGCAAAGCATTGCTGTAGATATCAGGCCATTAAATTATACAATTCTTTACCTATTGACATTAAAATAATAGACAGTCTACATTTATTCAAAACTAAACTAAAACAGCTTCTGTTGAAAGGGTGTTTTTATTCTACTGATGATTTTATAAATATGTAGTGACATTGCTAGTATTATTTATTTTATGTTATGACTTATATTATTTTTGCTAATTATGTACTATTTTTCAGACACAAATGTATAATTGTTAATGAAATAAATAAATGAAATGAAATGAAATATAGGTACAAGAATTTCTCGTTTAAAGGTATTTGTGCAGCAAACACAACCTGGTAAAACGTTTAGTACTAATGTAGCCTTATCTTATACCTTTAAACGAGAAAATCTTGTATATATATATATATTTAGGATCTCGGAAACTGCACCAACAATTTTCACGAAATTTACTATACAGGGGTTTTCGGGGGCGATAAATCGATCTAGCTAGGATTCATTTTTAGAAAATGACGAGAAGTTGGTGTTTTGCAATAATCAAACATAAACTCAATATACGACTGTTCCTGCCATCTATTGGCGATTGTGAGCAACTAACTGCAAGCTAGATGGCGTTGTTAATTAAAAATAAGCCAATAAAGGTACGACTCTTCCTGACATCTATTGGCAAATAATAAAACTATTTTTTTTAAACCCGAGCAAAGCGCGGCAGCACCAACGGCATGCTAGCAGTGGTAGCTGATAGGTTGGATTCAGGCTTCTTCAGTCACTGCATGGCAAAACTGGTACCGGTTGCCCACTTAGTGACCCAGTGAGAAGTGAGAAGAGTGACTGTTGAAGTATGGATCCAACATATCAGTAATTATAATTATATCTTGTATTATATAAAATTTGTCATTGCCATTTACTAACATTAGTTCTAGTTTTGTGTGCTACTAACAAATTGGATTTTTTCTGAAATAAAATTATTATTATTATTATTAAAGCTCGGGCATACCGGCTCGTAGCAATTAAAAGGCAGAGCGGAGATGGATGTCCGTCCGCTAATGTGGTACCTACGCATTGTTCGCATCTCGGCACGCAATAATTATAAGATTTATTATTTATTAAGTTTCTCAGAAGTTGTCCGCAATAATAGTTTTTTATGTTTGTTTCAGTCTGCGTACATAGAAATCCATATGAACAGGCACACTCGTAAGAAGGTGTATCCGTGTCAAACTTGCGGGAAAGAGTTCCTCTGTGTCACCAGCCATAACACTCATCAGCTGGTAAGATATTGTTATACTGCGCCGTAGGTCGTGGGTTCGATCCCAACTGAGAATAAATATTTGTGTGGTGAACATAGATATTTGTAAAGATTTTTATAATGTCCCAAAAGTTAAGAGCCGAGCGGGATTTGAACCCGCGACCTTCCCCTAAGAAGGAACCCGCGACCTTCTCCTTTCCCCTTTCCTTTCCCTTAGGGGAAGGTCGCGGGTTCAAATCCCGCTCGGCTCTTAACTTTTGGGACATTATAAAAATCTTTGTGATTTCCTTAAGTGTAGTAAACACTATAAAATCAGTAAAAAATTATAGATATTTGTTATGTCTGGGTGTTGTATTGTATTCTAAATATAATTATTTAAGTATTATATCTGCTATCTGGTTCCCATTGTACTCTGCTTAGTGTGGGGCTAGATGTATGGATTGTCCGCATTATTTATTACTATTATAATATAGTTTGTACGCTTAGCAATCACCAAGGCCTCTTAAAGCCAACGGGTTCCAATTCTGTCGTGCACCAATATTTTTTTCTGTTCAACAATGTCTCCAAACTGTGAAGAAAAACTTCGTAAGGAAAGAAAAAGTTCGGAAACACAAAAAATTAAAATTCTTGTACTTGATTAAATTATCTATATATTTATAAAAGAAAGTCGTGTTATTTACACTATTTATAACAAAGAAAATTAGTGGGGAGGTAGCTTAGAACCGGGAGAAGGACATAGGATACTTTTTATCCCGAAAAAGCAACGGGAACGGGGTGTTACGGGAACGGGCGAGCGAAGCCGCGGGCGGCCACTAGTTTATTTTATATTTTTGTCGTTGGTCGAACGACATTGTTGCAAGTGCTGGGAATGTGTGAATGAGACTCGCGATTGACAGGAAAGAGTGGCGCAAAAAAAGGTACATAATTTTTGCAGTGTAGGGTAAAACTTAACGAATATAAAAACAGAATTGCCTAAGGAACCATTTTAAAATGACTTTTTTCTATTTTTTCTATTCTTAAATTTAAGAATAGAAAGAATAGAAAAAACCCAATATTTCAAAAATACTTAAAACTTAATAAATATTCTTTCAGACTCACAGCGGAGAGAAACCCCACGCCTGTCCAATTTGCCCCAAACGCTTCGGCCTCAAGGGTCATATGGAGGTACATTACAAACGAGTACATCTGAAGGAACCATACCCTAAAAGGTATATTATGTTAATTGTATAGCAAATACTTATTTATTTGTATTATAAATATTAATATATGTATTATTATCATAATATTTATTAGTTTATAACTTTTTATTATGTGTATACTCGTACTATAATGTTTCTATCCATCCAAAGGTTGTCTGGAATAAATCGCTATTAGCGATATATACTAAATATTATATCATAATATATTTTATACAAGATTTTCTCGTTTAAAGGTAAGATTATACAAATCATGCATATCAAAAAATAAAAAATAAATTGGGTAATTGCAAAATATGGGTATTTCCAAAATGTGGGTATTTCCAAAGTTAGGGTATTTCCAAAATCGCTATTAGCGATAAGACCGCCCATTGTACCTCTGGTTTTTAAGTATCCTTTCAGTCCATGTTGTCCTTTTAATTTTTGGTGTACAATAAAGTGATATTTCTATTTAGCTATAGTGATTAATCTTTTTCAAAGTGATCCATGCGATTTTACTGATTAAATACACTTTTTATTTTATTGTGCCCGGTCTACAACGCAGAAAGATAATCTGCTTCTTCTTATCGTGTCACTGATTCTTTCGAACCAAGTGTGGTGAAAGGATTTTAAGTGCGCCTCAAAGAGGCTCCTTTCGTGCACTTGGCACATATTTTCGAACTTTTTAGGTTCTACGACATGCCGGTTTCCTCACGATGTTTTTCTTCACCGTTTGAGAGCGCTGGCATAGTGTACATAAAATTTGGGCAGTAACACTCATTGGTAAACGACTGAATTTGAACCCACGACCTCAGGATCGAAAGGCGGGACTACTACCACTAAACCACCAGCGCTCTGAAAGATAATGTGGGCATCCTACGTTTCGTCTTCCGGTTCGTGGTCGCCGTTAGTTAGAGAACCTTAATTCACCACAGTTGTCGGTTCTAAGAGAGGTTTCAGATCACACTCGACGAATAAATCGTAGGTCTGTTTATACGGCACTAACGCGACCGTCGCTCCATCTACGCGGGAATATGGGTGGGAAATACAGATGTCTCAATATCTACCATAATCAATTATACATAGCATGCATATAAAGAAATAAAAAATAAATTGGGTTATTCCAAAATGTGGATATTTTCAAAATGTGGGTAATTCCAAATGTGGGTAATTTCCAAATGAGGGTATTTCCAAAACGAGGGTATTTCAAAAATGACGGTAATTCCAAAATGTGGGTAATTCCAGCGTGCAAAAGCCCAAGCTGACAGACTGTCCGGTCTGCCACAAAACCTTTCAATCCAGATCACACATGGACACGCATCTTCGAAGAGTGCATTTAAAGGAACCTTACCCTAAAAGGTACGTCCTAAATTAGTAAAAAAAAATCAAACAAAGGTGGTTGGGAATAATTTTAATTCAGAAAAATGTAGTGATGTCTTTATGTTTAAAAATGACTCTGTAGGTTTGAAGGTTAGTTTTGGCGGTAAATTTATAACTATTTTGGAATTGATAACATTTACCGATTTCAGTTCTATTTTAAGACGTACCTTTTAGGTTTTTCGTACACTTAATTTGTGAAACGGGTATTAATAATGCACTCTTCCGATATCAAGGTTAAAATAGGCAAAATATAGTTTTTTTTTTAAATTTAATAAATACTGTATGTATTGGCGTAAATAAAGGGTTCGTTATAAATTAGGTAAGTCCGGGGTATTGTGAAAAGTGAAAGAAAGTGTTCTACACATTTTAAGGATACAGTTATTTTAAAGCACTTTTTTGTTTCTTGGCAAAGTGAAAAATAGTAAAGTTATTTTGACATTAACCCAAACTTTTTTCACTTTCCATGTCACCCCGGACGTACGCGCAGCGGGCCCAAGCTGTGCCCTATATGTAGCAAACCCTTTGCGTACGCTTCGGACATGGACGTACACTATAGAAGGGTGCATTTGAAAGAACCTTACCCTAAAAGGTACGTCTTGTTTTCTCGTTTTACAGGGTAATTTTACCCGTTTACCGAACAATTGTATTCGTAAACAGGGTATTTTTACCCATTTACGTGGTAAATACCCGTTAATAGGCATTTTAACTGTTTTACCAAACAATTGTACCCGTTTTCAGGGTATTTTTAACCGTTTGACAGGACAATTGTACCAGTTATATAGGGTAATATTACCCGTTTCACAGGGTTATTTTAGAATAACCCCTGTTCAGTAGAATACGGCCGACGGCCGGCGGATATGCTCACGTAGCTTTAAGCCGTTTCAAAGTGATCCTTGTGATTTTACTGAATTAATAAATTTTTTTATTCTAATTTAACGCATTTTTTTTGTTTTTCAGGACATACAACCGAAAGAATAGGAATCGTCAACCCCAAGAATTGCCGTTATACGCTTCCCTTCCAAAATAATGTGCATTTATCTTCATTATAAAAGACACATAAGTTAACTGGCAGAAAATGCTCTGCCGCACGGGTGGTAGAAAATAGCGTGATTTTATACAGGGTTATTTATTATTAGCTGCAAATACTCAGGAATTAGGTTCAACAAATAAAATAAAAAATATATATGAATTTTATTTTTATTTATTTTGATTTAAGTTTTTGTATCAAAATGTTATTTTTATTAATTTCTTTACGGCTATTGCATAATGATTGCCATGGAGAACAGGACGATGACCCACCCAGGCGGTGACTGAACGCAGAGTGTCACTCACGGCGCGCGGGCGCGGATCAAAGGTCAAAATAGGTCAGGCGCCAATGATTCCTTTATCGATTTTCTCGGGATTTTCATAACAAAACTTAAAAAAAATCATTTCATAAATATTTTTTATTTTATTTGTTGAACCTAATTCCTGAGTATTTGCAGTTAATAATGAATAACCCTGTATAGCCTATAGCCTTCCTCGATATATGGACTGTCCAACACAAATTTAATAGTATATGTTATGGACCAAGTGATAAATTGCGCAGTCTTTTAAGCGACTTTAAAGTGTTTATTATCAAATTTCCCAATTGTCATGTAGCAATATAATAATGACCATGCAATGTGATAAATAATGAAGAATTCATCACTTAGACATTATGCATAATGCTCGAGCATTATTCAGAATGCCCGCATTAATCACTTGGTCCATAACATATACACACAAATAGTATCCAAAACAGATAAACGTCGAGCAGAAAACGTATACACGCCACGGGAAGTAAAAACGAAAGCCTCAGATCACATGTTTGTCAACCTCGGCTTCACTTCGGTAAACAATTACATGGGATCTGAGACATTTCTTATTTAACGTCCCTGGGTATGTAATATACTATTTCAATTTGGACCAGCAGTTTCAACCAAACAAACAATCAAACTCTTCAACTTTATAATATTAGTATAGATTATTCCGTAGTAGAACTGCAGGACATAGGTTTCCATGTATTTCTATAAGATTTTTTTAGCTTTCCATTCTTCCTTCTACCAACTTCCCGCTATCGACAATGTCGTCGATCCATCGGGTGGGGGACCTCCAAATCATTGTCTTCCCGTTTCCATTAGAAAACCTATTTTTAACCGACTTCCAATCAAAAAAGAGGAGGTTCTCAATTCGGTTGTTTTTTTTTTTTTTTTTTTTTTTTATGTTTGTTACCGCATAACTTCGTCATTTGTGAGCCGATTTGAAAAATTATTTTTTTATCTGAAAGGGACTGCTTCCAGATTGGTCCCATTTTAATTTTATTAAAATCGGTGTTTCCATTTTTTTTTAAATATTTTTTTTAATGTTTGTAACTGCATGCCTCCGTCATTTATGAACCGATTTAGAAAAATATTTTTTTATTTGGAAGGTTATTCTTACGTCCAGATTGTCCCAAACAAATTTCATTAAAATCGGTTTAGCCGTTTGGCAATGAAGTCGGTTTCTCAAGTTTTTTAAACTTATAATTATTAGGTAGCCTTCCATTCTTCCTTCCACAAACTTATGGATATTTGTATAATACTATGTCTTCTAACCCTGTACAAATCATCTAGATGTAAAAGTATGTTTGATGTAAGTGTGTGTGTGTATGAAGTGAATTAGATACTCTGATCGCTTTTTGTATGTACATGTGTATTTAGTGAACGCAAATATTAAATAATTCAAAGCAAAATTGTATTTTTATTTTATATTCCTTGTCTAATTTTTTTTTTTTAATAGTTTTTCTATGAAACAAAACTTGTGAAATTACTGGCACGTGAGACTCAACATAAATATGTATGCCAAAAGTTGTTTTAACTTGCTGATGGAACAAGCATTTATGGCCCACCTGATGTTAAGTGGTAACCATCGCCTATAACAAAGCCATTGTGTGGTAGGTCACGCACGTCAGACGTGCATAGCATGTGAACCGCAATGGGAAACCTCGCAGTTTAGCATGTAGTATACAACTTTCATATTAAATCTTGACGAATGCGGTTCAGAAGCGTATTCCCTCGGCGGGAGAACCGCCCGTGTAGTATGACCCTTGGTATTATGTGATACTAGCAGTTGGTGCCCGAGCTTCGCTCGGTATTTTTTTTTTGGTAAACTGTTGTTGTGAATTATATTTAAGTACGAATTACTTACATACTGATTAAATATTAGTATTTTTCGGTATTTCTCGACCGACATAATAATAAACTCCACTACTCGTCAATAGATGGCGTTCTCTGTCCCACTAACTCATGACTTAATCAACAGATGGCGCTAAGAGTTATGATTTTATGATAAAGTTGATATTTTACTTTACGATTAAGGGGACGTTTTCTAAAAATGAATCCTAGCTAGATCGTTTTATCGTCCCCGAAAACCCCTGTATACTTAATTTCATGAAAATCGTTGGCTCAGATTCCGAGATCCTAAATATATATATATATATATATACAAGATTTTCTCGTTTAAAGGTATACGAGCCGGTATGACCGAGCTTTGCTCGGTATTTTTATTTACTAATTTTCATGAAAATCTCCGAAACTTTTGTCTCGAGTGTTTACGTATAAGCTCAATAGATGGCGTTCTCCGTGACACTAATTCGTGATTTCGACTACTCGGCAAGAGATGGCGCTAATTTTTTTATTATTAAAATAACTTTTAACCCGAGTCTTTCCTGAAAATGAAACCTAGCTAGCTAGATCGCCCCCGAAAACCCTTGTATAGTAAATTTCGTGAAAATTGTTGGCTCAGTTTCCGAGATCCTAAATATATACAGGGTTATTCATTATTAACTGCAAATACTCAGGAATTAGGTTCAACAATTAGAATAAAAAATATTTATGAAATTATTTTTTTTAAATTTGATCAAAAAATTTTTCAAGTTTTTGTATCAAAATTTTATTTTTATTAATTTCTTTACGGCTATTGCATAATGATTGCCATGGAGAACAGGACGATGACCCACCCAGGCGGTGACTGAACGCAGAGTGTCACTCACGGCGCGCGGGCGCGGATCAAAGGTCAAAATAGGTCAGGCGCCAATGATTCCTTTATCGATTTTCTCGGGATTTTCATAACAAAACTTAAAAAAAATCATTTCATAAATATTTTTTATTTTATTTGTTGAACCTAATTCCTGAGTATTTGCAGCTAATAATGAATAACCCTGTATATATATACAAGATTTTCTCGTTTAAAGGTATAAGATAAGATATATACGAGCCGGTATGACCAAGCTTCGCTCGGGTTTAAAAAAAATAGTACCTATTATTATTTGCCAATAGATGTCAGGAAGAGTCGTATCTTTATTGGCTTATTTTTAATTAACAACGCCTTCTAGCTTGCAGTTAGTTGCTCACAATCGCCAATAGATGGCAGGAACTGTCGTATATTGAGTTTATGTTTGATTATTGCAAAACACCAACTTCTCGTCATTTTCTAAAAATGAATCCTAGCTAAATCGATTTATCGCCCCCGAAAACCCTTGTATAGTAAATTTCGTGAAAATTGTTGTCTCAGTTTCCGAGATCCTAAATATATATATATATATATATATATATATATATATATATATATATATATATATATATATATATATATATATATATATATATATATATATATATATATATATATATATATATATATATATATATATATATATACAAGATTTTCTCGTTTAAAGGTATAAGATATACTAAGATATTCTGCTAGGATCGAAAAGGTTTCTGATGGTTTTGAAAACAAACGATCTTTTGTTTTCAAAGCCAAGTAGGGCCGACTTGTCTATGATGACTTGACTTGGCGAAAAAGTATATAACCTCACTCGACACTCGCAAAATTGATTCTAAATGGACAGATGCCATCCATTCCATTAAGAAGAAGAAGAAAAATAAATATTATGAATTCTTCAACTTCATATTAGTATTGTAGTAGTTAATTCTTAGTATTAGTTGGTATTAGTTAAGTCAGCCCATTCTCAGCCTGTGCCCATCGCCTCGCGATTAACATCATTCAAGTTCAACAAACAATACAACAACCTCATCCAAGCAGTATTGGTTCTCTCAGTCTCCAGTTTTTACTAGAGTACCTACTTCGGCCGCTTTTTCTCCGCTAAGCAATCGCGATGGCTTCGGATAGTTCCGTGTGCAGAGTTTGCCTAGCTGGGAATATCAGGATGCTGCATATTAACAACATGCACCTCCTGAAGATATTCCAGAAACTCACAAACCTCAAGGTATGATTATCGAGCAAGACTTGTTTATGCTCTCTGTTGGTAGGTAATAAAAAAAGAAATTCTCCTTCTCTGTAGCTAGAATTTCTATTTAGTGACAAAAGAGTCCCGTGAAACATCCAGTGCCTAGAAAATCATTCAGTAGACTAAGTTCTATTGTATAATATTATCATATAAAGTTTCATTATATTTCAGCTTAATAACTCAATATCAGATGCAGGGATGCCGAGCACAGTATGTTATATCTGTCACCAACATCTGCAGAAATGCCACCTGTTCTCCGACATGGCTCACAGATCTGACAAAGCCATGCGTGATATGTTGCACAATGGTATTGAGGTAAGATATGCATTGAACTACATATTAAAACAATTAAGTACATGCAAAAATAAACAGGCATCTTTTGTAGGTGGTCTTTATAGCATCAGGGACAACTGGTGTTTACTCAAGCCCTACTTACGGGATGCTATAGTGCCTGGGAAAGGATTTTAGATGGTAGCTTAACTGGCCTAATGCTCAGGAAAGACAGGGTTTCCACACAATTGTTTTTATTTTACACTGTGTTTATTTTCTAGTGTGTGTTTATATTTAGTGAATTAAAACTTTTACTATCTATCTATGTTTTCCTACACTGATTGAGAGCACTTGCATTGTGTACTTAATTTTTTTAACCAGAAAAATCCATAGGAACACAACTTGATTTGACACCGCAACCATAGGATTGGTAGGTGGAGGGTACTGCCACTAGACCAGTAATACTCCTAATTAAATTGTATTTAAGTAAAGTACGGCTTGTGATGGAATGTAGCATTCTGGGCGTCCGTCGAATTGACCGAGTTTCGCAACACCGTACTGCGTTCACAAAAGCAAATCGTGGATGTGGCAACCAAAGCTGCCAAGCTCAAGTGAGAGTGGGCTGGCCTTGTCTACCGCAAGCTCAAGCTCTGGGCCAAACGCACTTGATGTGCAGGCAGGCTTTTCCGCAAGTAGGAAGCTTGGTGGGCCAAAGGGCCACGCAAAAAGTTGCGTGACCCTTGACACATGTTGCTTGACCTTTTTTAGGTTCTACAACACGCCGGTTTCCTCACGATGTTTTCCTTTACCATTTTGAGAGTACTGGCATAGTGCACATACATTTTTCGACAGAAAAACTCATTGGTACACAAGTGGATTTGAACCCATGACCTTCGGATCGGAAGGCGGGGCCACTACCACTAGACCACCAGTGCTCTTCTGGCGAGAGAGTACTGGTGGTCTAGTGGTAGTGGCCCCGCATTCTGATCCGAACCGAAGGTCGTGGTTTCAAAACCAATCCTTGCTTTGCAGTAGTTGGTTTTTATTTTAGTGAATAATGGTATGGTAGCAAGGGTAGCTGATAGTCCTCTCGGATGAGCCTGGAGAGTTCTTCTTAAAGTTAAGAGCTTAGATGTTTTCGGGGTTTTGATGCAGTTTTCTCAAATTAAGTTTTCAGAATGCGGCCTCCTTGACTTCTTTATGCGTCATGACAGCGACCTTTTCTTTTATCTGGCTCACGTAACTTATTCATGGCCTTCCTCTTCCCCGTTTTCCTTCAACCTTTCCTTCAATGATGTTCTTTATGTAGCTGTCATGTCGTAGAAGATGCCCAAACATTTTCCCTCTACGATTTTATATCGTCTTAAGTATAACTCTCTTCTCCTTCACTCGCTCTAAGACTTCTTCGTTCGTAACTTTTTCCGTCCAACTAATCCTGGATAATGAAGTCTTCTGATTCTTGAGAGTTTTAAGTTCGCGGGCTGCTTCTTAAAAGAATTTAATTTTTTTTTATCCACTTCTTTTCTACTTCTGTGCCAGTCTCCATGTAGATTCCTTTGACGAAGTTTGTCTTTGATTTCCTTTGTTAGGTTTTTTGACTTTCTATGTTTATCATGTATTTCAATAGTGCATTTCCAGCATGCTTCTTATATTAGGTTTGTAAACTGTTTAGTTCCATTTTCAATGTCCTTTTTAGGGTTCCGTAGCCAAATGGCAAAAACGGAACCCTTATAGATTCGTCATGTCTGTCTGTCTGTCCGGCCGTGTCACAGCCATTTTTCTCCGAAACTATAAGAGCTAGACTGATGAAACTTGGTGAGTAGATGTATTCTGTGAACCGCATTAAGGTTTTTACACAAAAATAGAAAAAAAACTATAAATTTTGGGGGCCCCCATACTTGAAACTGAAACTCAAAAATTTTTTATTCATCGAACCCATACGTGTGTTTATCTATGGATAAGTCTTCAAAAATGATGTTGAGGTTTCTAATATCGTTTTTTTCTAAACTGAATAGTTTGCGCGAGAGACACTTCCAAAGTGGAAAAAAGTTGGTCCCCCCCCCTCTAACTTCTAAAATAAGAGAATAATAAAACTAAAAAAAATACAAGTTGTACATTACTATGCAAACTTCCAACGATATTTGGTTTGAACGAGATCTAGTCAGTAGTTTTTTTTTATACGTCATAAATCGTAAACCGCAATTTACCTTTCGACGAACTACAAAAACCTTTATATTATGTTAATTGATGCTACGGAACCCTTCATGGGCGAGTCCGACTCGCACTTGGCTGCTTTTTTTTGATTTTAGTCTTACTATTAAGATTTATTTTTGAATCTATAGAAATCCAAAGTTTTTGTTGTTCATGGTCGGACCGGAAGGGCCCGAATGGCGAACCACAAGCCCGAAACCCGAGGCAACTATTTTTCGAATTTTTTATTTCATTTCTCTCTAATTGTATGAACGAACGATAGGGTAGACTGACCTAATTTTGGCACCGCACTAATTATTGGCACTTCTGTGTATAAGCCTCTAAAATAAGAATCTACCTAATATCACGGTGTTGCAACATATTTAAATAGAGTAGTACAATCCTGAGCCACCAAACAAGCAAAACATTAAAAAGAGAAATGTCATCATGGCGTCGGAGCGATAACATCAGCTGAACGTGTCTCTACTTGATCGGTGAAAATATTTTTTTGCTAAGGTAAGAGCTTTTTTAAAATCATTTTTAATATTAGTTATTAAGTATTTATAATGTAGTTATGATTTAAAGCAAATTCAGTACGTATTATTCCACATAACTGACGGTTTATTTCCAAGAATTGCATTGTTTTTATTATTTTATGACAGTGCCAACATTTAGTATCTAAAAATGTCCGTATTCTAATTTATTGGCCCTGATGACAATAATTGGTTTTTTAGAGTTGTTGTTTTTAGGTGTTTGTTTTGTGCATTTATATACTAGTGGACCACCTAATTTTGTATGATTAATAAATAAAAGTAAAAAACACAACGGTTCCAAATTTTAGCCCCCGTGCCAACCGTAAAATATCTAATTATTGACACTAGGGCCAATAATTAGGCATAAGTATGGTAATAATTGGTGTCATCTATGATTTTACCTATGATTTTATTTTCAGACTACCTAGGTACCTACCCGATTTATCTAAACATAAAACCAAAAACTAAAACTAAGAGCACAAGAAAAAAACCCAAGAAACACAAGAAAAACAAGAGGATAAAGAAAATGACATCAACTATACCAGTTTGATACCTGATAGTAAGGATAAAAAACAAAAGAAGAAATTATACTCTGATGCTGAAATAGAGAAGTTTTTGACTGACTTTGATACCTCTTAGGATTAAGTTATTGTGTAGTGATAAGTGAAACTTAATGATTGTTTTTTCTTTTTCTAAAATTTTACTGAATACTGATTTTATATTGTATGAACCAACTGATTGCTAAGGAGGTTGCACTGATTGTATTGTTTTCATTATTAAGTATCTAAGTAGCTACTTAATAATGAAAACAATATCAATAAGGCTAGTTTATAATAACTTTTATTAATTACCTATGTAGGTAATTAATAAAAGTTATTATAAACTAGCCTTTTTTACTTTATCCTTATCCTCTTTAAACAATTTTCTTTTAATCACTAATGAATCCGAAATGCCAATAAATGGGACTAGGCCTATGCAGATAATTGGCCATAGTATGCCAGTAATTGGGAAAATAGTGTTATTTGGAATAGATATAAAAAAATAAATAAAAATGATGAAATAGTTGACGTTCTCTTTAATTAAAACAAAAAATAGCTCTTGTTCTATAATTTTAATAAATCTATTTTACTGGCAACTCTCCATAAAGATAGTTTTCGTGATCTATGTAGAAAGTGATGCTTAGAGTGCCAATAATTGGGTACTTTACCCTATCTAGTTTTTCAGTTAGGTCGCAAGAGCTGCGACCTAGCCTGCGCGAGCCTCTTATCCTATGGTTGCCGCAAGCCCCGCAAGCCAGGCCCGTGGGTGGTCCGGCCGGCAAATGCCATTTTGACTCCGAAACAGTCCGACGCTGTTGAAAGAAAGAAGAAAGAAAAGATAGAATAATCATTTATTTAACCACCACAATTGTATACCTTCTAAATAAAATAAACATAAAAAAGAAGCAGAAAACTTAACAAACTTTAAACTTTACAAAATCAATAAAAATAATATTCGCATGCTAAAAATGGTAGTGAAAAGGCCTACTTACAGTTAAGCATATGCTACCATATTGTAACATACAGTAGCGCTGGTCTTCCACTGAGACCTACGATCTTGACCTTATTGTTGTGCAGGGGTATTGTTGGTTCAAACCATGATCACGTTAGTGATAACAGTCAGAATGATAGGTTGCTTTTTTTTCAGATAACATGCAAAACAATATCAATGATGTGTCTGGCAACCACAGCAACATTATCCATAGTTGCTACCCAGCACATATCTATTGATTATCCATGCCCAAAAACTCCTGCCGCTGTCAAGGAAGAACTACTTGTTGTGAAAACAGAAGCAACCGCTGAAACTGAAGAAACTGTCTTTGAGGAGTTAAAGGTGAAGCCTGATGAAGATTTTGATGTCATTGACAGTTTTCATGAATATGAAGAAACAGTCATTGAGGAGTTACAGGTGAAGCCTGATGAAGATCCTGATGTTATTGACAGTTTACATGAATATGGCGAAAACGTAACTGAGGTGGAGAATAAGCAAACTAGCATTCAACTGTGTTTCTATTGTGATGTATGCAACACACAATTCCACTCTAAACGTCACTTGATCAAACATAATATGAAAGTCCATATTAAAAAAAGAATATATTTTTGTAACAAATGCGATAAAACCTATACTCATAAAAGTTGGTTGAAAAAACACATGCGAGTTCACAAGGGAGGAAAACCATACTCGTGTAGTATATGTGATAAAACATTTGCTAATAAATCTTATTTGGCAGGACACGTGCAAAAACACACTATACAAAAGTCATATCCTTGCATTGAATGTGACAAGGGATTTGCTGCTAAACATTCGTTGAAAATACACATGCGAGTACACACTGGAGAAAAGCCATATTCATGCAGGAGCTGTAATAAAGCTTTTACTCTAAAACATCATTTGGCAATTCACATGCGAGTACACACTGGAGATAAGCCATACTCATGTGGTAAATGTGTTAGAGCATTTTCTGATAAATGCAATTTGGCAAGACACATGAAAGAGCACGCTGGGGTAAAGCCCTATACATGTAATGAATGTGATAAATCATTTACTCGAAAAATAAGTTTGGTTAGACACATGCCTATCCATACTGGAGAAAAATTATATTCATGTAGTAAATGTGATAAAGCATACATTCAAAAAAATGCTTTGATAATGCACATACAAGTACATCATGTAGAAAAACCATAGTCATGCAGTAGATTGGATTTGAACAACTGGCTTAATTATGTTAATTACTGCCCGTGGCTCATTTGAACCCAGTTTACGCTGTTGTCAACGCTCTTGCAAGGCAAATTATGTCTTCTTCCTGCCCTTATCCCACTGTATGTGAGGTCGGCATAACATGTTCTCTTCGTCCATTCCCTTCTATCAGCTGTCATAACTGTATTCATTCTTTTCTTATCCATGTCTCTTTCACACAATTCATTCATCTTTTCTTTGGATCACCATATCCATCCACACCCATACTTCTCGCTCTCCTGGTCATATGAATTTCATGACATGTCCGTATTGTTTCTGTTACTAGCTCTACTTTCAAATTCTACTGACCCCCCTTACAAAAAAAAAGATTTTTCTCTTTTTTATAACGCTTTTATTAGTTTCACCTGTATGTATGTATGTATGTAACCGACCCCTTTGAGCTCGATTTTGTCCTACTTTGAACGATCAGATTTGATTCAAACTTTGCACACCTGTCAAAGGTCGATGACAATGCAATAATATGAAAAAAATAAATAAAAAAAAAATAAAAAAAATTAAAAGAAATAAAAAAATAAAAAAAAACCTACTTTGAACGATCAGATTTGATTCAAACTTTGCACACCTGTCAAAGGTCGATGATAATGCAATAATATGAAAATAAAAATAGAAAAAATGAAAAGAAATAAAAAAAATAAAAAAAAACCTACTTTGTACGATCAGATTTGATTCAAACTTTGCACACCTGTCAAAGGTCGATGACAATGCAATATTATGAAAAAAAAAATAAAAAAAAACCTACTTTGAACGATCAGATTTGATACAAACTTTGCACACCTGTCAAAGGTCGATGACAATGCAATAATATGAAAAAAAATAAAAACTAAAAAGTAAAAAATAAATTATAGTATAAAAAACTTAAAAAAAACGCTTTTATAACTAATTGAACTAAAAAGCTAAAAATAAAACTGTAATAATCAATTGAAAAATTTATATTATTGTACAAAAAAAGCGTGGGGTGCTTGATTTTGATTGTTGTAAATATTTTATCAATAGTTTATTATATCTGAAGTTATTATAAAAAGCACCCCACGCTTTTTTGTACAATAATATAAATTTTTCAATTGATTATTACAGTTTTATTTTTAGCTTTTTAGTTCAATTAGTTATAAAAGCGTTTTTTTTAAGTTTTTTAAACTATAATTTATTCTTATAGCAAGATATATTTTTGCCTTGCAATCCGTGAGTTTTGTGGTGGTTGGTTACTTAAATAAAGATGGGTTAAAATTAAAATAACTTTTTCTTCATTACATATATCCGCCATTTTTATTCACCACTGAGTGTTACCTACCAAAATTTAGTGTTTCCACATACGACATTTTTACAATTATATTTATTAAGGGTAACGATTGGCCACAAGGGTCTCAGAAAGACGGGTGCCACCTTGGAGGAATTAGAAATGGAGATGTCAAGACAGGGCTTTCCCCTCTGCCGGTCATCTACCGATCTCGATCATATCCTTTATATAAAAGTGTTTTACTCGCAACCGCAGCCATTGTGTCGTTTCATGTCGCGAAGTGGAGCTCGGTGAAAATGGTGAGTTGCATGGTACCTAGTTTCTTTTAAAAGACGATCAGAGACATCAAACTTCCGGGAACATGGTATTTCCTACCACAAGGGAGTATTATTTTGTCAATTGTGTTTGTAATTTTGTAGAATTTAAGTTCAAAAGAAATACTGGTTGCGACAGATTAGCGACAGTATTACGACACCATTGTCAAAGAATAAACCTTGGTAGAAGGCATAGTGTTGGGAAAAGTTGAATGAAATTGATGAATGAATGAATGAATGATAAAATAAACGTTAAATTATTATCACAATGTGTTGTCTAATTACGTATTTGGTGCTTTTTAACCCCGACGTAAAAACGACAGGATGTTATGAGTTTGCGGTGTCTGTGTGTCCCATCGTAGTTCCCGAACGAATCAACCGATTTTAATTTAGTTTTTTGTTTGTTTGAAAGGTAAATAGTCGGGAGTGTTCTTAGCTATTTTTGATGAAAATCGGTCCAAGATGGCTGCCGCCACGAAATATCGGATTACATTTATTCACAAATCCCACAATATGGGTATCCTAGGTACCAGTCATCAAACCCTCTACTCATCAATGTATAAAATAGGACATGACATCATACTCAAAAATAAAGTCGTGGGCGTAGTGAAAACATTTTTTTGCCTATTTTATATTTCTTTTACGTCCTGTGCAGGTTTCCAAAAAACCCTGTTGCTTGAAGAGTGGACAAAATTTGGCCAAAAAACAACTTGGCATGCAACAAGAACGAGTGTGATTTGCTCGGAACATTTTGCAGAAAGTTCTCAAACTCGGGCAAACAAACATCTGCGTTCACCACACAAATATTTGTTCTCGGTGGGAATCGAACCAACGCCTCCGGCGCAGAAGGCAGAACTACAAACTTCGCTGTGATGTGAAGGTTGACGATGTAATGTGATTTCACTTTATATATTTTTTTCAATTATTCAGTAAAATACTAAACTTATGTATTGTGTACTGTGTACTATGCTATAACATGTTAAGAACTATTGATTCAAACTTATAACCATTAATAAAACTCTTCAGCTTTCAGCTTTATAATTTAGTATAGATTAGTAGGAAGTAGGATCCTTGGTAATTTGTGACGAGTAGATCCATTTAGTAGATCCATTTAACGTTTATTTCAGAAATAGGACATACAGAATAACAGATGGAGAATAACATTTGGAGAAAACATAACAACTAAATTCAGTTCTTTTATTTTCTGACTGTTACAAAATGTGAAACCATAACATAACATGTTGTGCATAACTTATTTAAATTACCTGTACCTAAAAACCCATTTCATTCATTATTTTATTCATCGTTCAATTTACCGGTCTTACTGAATGCCCATCACTAGAGATTATCCTAATGTGAGTCTTGACACTGCGTAATATTTTTTATCTGTGTGCAAATTTTAAGATCGTGTGCGGGTTTGTCAATGTGTGTGTTTACATAAATAGGATATTGCTATGCGCGTGTGCCCTGCGTGTTTACCTCGTCCCCCGTCAATTTTGGCAGAAAATATTGTTCGTGGATTTAAACGCCGTTGACGCCTCCATTTCTAATTCCTCCAAGAGTATGACCCTAAAGATTTCTGGCTTTACATTCTTAAACCTTGCGAAGGACGTTTTTATACCTTTTTGTAAGATGACACGCAAAAATGTGTTGCCAGTCACGATCACCAATAATAACCTTTTTATGCTATTGATACGAAAGGGATAGGCTACACATTTGCACATTGCATAGAGTCTGTTCAGAAAGAGACCCGTCGTGGGATTGGAGGGCGCTGCTGTGCTTAATTATCTTTTTTGTTTAGTGGGCAATACAATAGCGCGTCTGTTGCGTTTTGATCCTATCACAACTAGTGTACCATTCCTTTATTTAATTTTTATGATGCAAAATGCTGACAGAAAAAAAGGGATGAGCTGCCATATAAAAATCAAAACGTTAGTTCACAATTTGGCCACGACGGATTTTTCGGAAAGTGTGCGACGGAACTTCACAATTTAGTTCCCCCATCACCATTTCTATCATCGGATCACTAGACGCACGGAAATGCGACATCCATACAGGTTGATGTACCAACTGTCCGCACCAAGCGCTTTGCTTCAACTTTTATGTTGCTGACAGACAAGTGGAATTCCTTACCGGCGTCTGTCTTTCCCATCACCTACAACTTGGACGTTTTTAAGTCAAAAGTGAATAGGTATTTTCTAGGTAAGCGTGCTACACCGTCGACCGCATCATCACTTAACAGCAGGTGAGATTGCGGTCAATTTTTGCAATTGCAGCAGCATTCCATCGCCTTGCCACGGTATCCCACTGCTAACTCCGCGGTATGTCAAAATGAGCGCCGGAGTCCTTTCGCATGCCGTTGCTTACCGCAGTACGCTACGGCATCCTACCGCAGGAGGCCCGTATAGCGCGTTATCAAAGCCGTGCAATGAAATTCCTTTCGATGCCACGGCATCATTTTAAAGCAGCAATTTGTGTCGTATTTCTATATCGATACGTTTGAATGTCCATTTTGTAAAATCCTTTGCCATGCTTTCCCGGTCTGCGTAGGCCATTAGTGTTTTTTGTTTATTAGACCTCATAACAATTTATCAATTATAAACTAAGATTTTTATAATGTCCCAAAAGTTAAGAGCCGAGCGGGGTTTAAACCTAAGACGTACGGGGCTGCATTGACCACTGCGCCATCGGATCCTAATCACACTCGACGAATAACTCTCAGGGTCTGTTCGGTACTAACGCCAAGGAAAAAAAGGCAATGGGCGGGAAGGTCGCGGGTTCAAATCCCGCTTGGCTCCTAACTTTTGGTGTAGTAACTATAAAATCAATAAAATATATTATAAACTCAAAAGGCAAACAGAAAAAAAAAAACCAAACCTTGAATAGTAGAATACTTAAAGATTATTCCATTTAGCCTAAAAGGCTTATATCCGTGACGTCATTCCACGGACCAGCTCGGATATCCGGCCATTACTTTGATCGAAAACCTGCGAATTTAACCTTCAACATCCGCCGCTACGTATTTGAATTTGGTGTTAAAGTTCAAGGTCTAGCTATTAAAATCAGGAAGTTCGTAAAAAATTGACGTTACGTGTTATCTACAGGCACGCTATATCGGAGTCTACTGCTGGACATAATACGTATTAATACGATCCCACTTTATGTGGGGTTAGCACAATATTGTTCTCTCCTTCCATTCACCTCTATCAGCCGTCATCTCTGTATTCACTTCTTTCTTATCCAAGCATGACATCTTTCACACTGTTCATCAATCTTTTCTTTGGCCGACCTCTCAAATATCCATCTAAATTAACAATCTATATATAAAAGAAAGTCGTGTTAGTTACACCACTTATTACTCAAGAACGGCTGAACCGATTTGGCTGAAAATTGGTTGGGAGGTAGCTTAGAACCAGGTGAAGGACATATGATACTTTTTATCCCAAAAAAGTAACGGGAACGGGGTGTTACGGGAACGGGCGAGCGAAGCCGCGGGCGGCCACTAGTATAATATAAAATAAACTACTTTTTACTTTTAAATTCATACTCATCACTCTTCTAGTCACATGACTTTCATCCCTCCTCATGCCATTCCCGTACCACGCCAGCCTGTTGCCACATTTCTAGAAAAAACTATTTGAGAAAATTTAATTTAAAATTAAAATATATTATAGTGTAAGCTTTATTTCAGTAGAACCAGTATGGTGTTAAAACCTATCGTACATTTGACACATGCTTTCGAGCTTTACGTTCTACGATATGCCGGTTTCCTCACGACGTTTTCTTTCACCTATGCCGTAGACCCGCTACATGCTATGCCGTAGACCCTCTACATACTACGGCGTAGACCCTCAAATTACTACGAAGTTCTACGATATGCCGGTTTCTACTATGATCCTTTTACAAAACTAAAATAACAATCAGGTAGAGAGTTCATCCTCACACCTTAGAGCCTGGGTGGTCGCGCACCGTTCGGTTTCAGAGGAACTTCCACCCGCGAACACTCAGGCTGTGGAATGATCTCCCTGCTGAGGTTTTCCCTAAGGACTATAGCATGGGGTTCTTCAAAAAGGGCGTTTTAAAAGTTTTAAAGGGTCGGCAAAGCGCTTGTGATGCCTCTGGTATTGCAGGCGTTCACAGGCTACGGTAACCGCTTCCCATCAGGTGGGCCGTACCTATGCTTATTTGTCAGCTTAATTGTATAAAAAAAAACAATAATAGCAGTGAAGTTTCAGTGTGGTGCCACTTCACTTAGTGAGTCGTAGGCAATATAACAAAAGCAAAAGTCTCAAAGACAGCACACGCTACGCTTCAAAGTAATAATGAAGTACCTACACAGCATATACAAATAAGATAACAAAATAGTAACCCATATTGCCAACTGTATCAAGCACTAAAGAGTCTCTTATGTGGGAATTAGTGTAACCTTTGACGCTGTAAATCCAGCCCTAATTTATCAAATGTACCTACTCATAAGTACATGTATAACTATTTGCATGAACACTAAGGATAGGTAAAGTAGGTAAGTATATACCTCAAAGGATTTCTAACATATTTCAGACGGGTCTACTGCTTTCTAAGTACGTTATGTATTTGTTTGAAGTTTGCAGAGAGCTCTGGCAGGCTTAGCTCAGTTGGTAGTTCAGTGGCCTTCTGCGCTGTAGGTCGTGGGTTTGATCCCCACTGAGAACAAATATTTGTGGGGTGAATATTGATGTTTGTTCTCTGTCTGGGTGGTATATTGTATTGTAAGTATTGTACGAGTAATTACAAAAAAATTATAATATTATAAATTATTATATTACAATAATTATACACATATTTTTAATATTGTGGACAATCCACACAGTCCTATCTAGCCCCAAATTAAGCAGAACTTGTGAAGAGGTAAGCTATCTGGTTCTCATAGTACAAGCTCTGCTTAATATGGGGCTATTACCTAGATGTGCACAGATCTTTATTCTATTAGATGGAACAATGACAAACAAACAAAAGAAAAAAGCAGCCAAGTGCGAGTCGGACTCGCCCATGAAGGGTTCCGTAGCATCAATTAACATAATATAGAGGTTTTTGTAGTTCGTCGAATGGTAAATTACGGTTTACGATTTATGACGTATAAAAAAAAACTGCTGACTAGATCTCGTTCAAACCAAATATCGTTGGAAGTTTGCATAGTAATGTACAACATATATTTTTTTCGGATTTATCATTCTATTATTTTAGAAGTTAGAGGGGGGGGACCAACTTTTTTCCACTTTGGAAGTGTCTCTCACGTAAACTATTCAGTTTAGAAAAAAACGATATTAGAAACCTCAATATAATTTTTGAAGACCTATCCATAGATACCCCACACGTATGGGTTCGATGAAAATTTTTTTTTTGAGTTTCAGTTTCAAGTATGGGGACCCCCAAAATTTATAGTTTTTTTTCTATTTTTGTGCAAAAACCTTAATGCGGTTCACAGAATACGTCTACTCACCAAGTTTCATCAGTCTAGCTCTTATGGTTTTGGAGAAAAATGGCTGTGACACGGCCGGACAGACAGACAGACAGACAGACAGACATGACGAATCTATAAGGGTTCCGTTTTTGCCATTTGGCTACGGAACCCTAAAAAGAAACGTATGTACTGTTTGGAAGTCAAACAAGGAAACCGAACACGTAAACAAAGGAAAAATTATAATTCGCTCTCAGATTTGCGCCGTCTTTCAAAACATCTCAAAGAAACCTACTTTGATTTTCTTTCGTTGTTCATGGCGCCCCATCTTGGACATCAAAGAAGGCTGTAGAGGGCCTATTAGTATGAAGAGCCACATATATCAAGTCAGTATTAGGTTGTATCTATACAATTTCGTTGGTTCATAGGTGGGGGGGGGCGTCCTACTACTTTTTATGAAACAACGGGATATTTACTCGTACCATGATTAAATTTTTGAGTTGATTACCGATATTTCGGCACAGCCAATAGTAGTCTCGAAACCAATAAAAGAGTGCGAAAGAGGGTAGATCGATTTGTCTGCCAATAACATTTCTTTTAATCGTGGACTTCAGTTCAACCGTGATCACGGTGCATGCAACTGTGCCGAAATATCGGAAGTCAACTCAAAAATTTAATCATAAATATCCCGTTGTTTCATAAGAATAGTGTTAAAAACCATAATAGTTTCAAAAGTTATGTCCTAAATCACCTTTTACTTATGTACTAGTGGCCGCCCTCAACTTCACTCGCCCCGTTCCGCCTTTAGGTAAGCGTACGGTGGGATCCAGGCAAGGTGGGGCGACAATCTGCGGAATGTAGCTTACCAGCTTCCGCTCTCCGAAGACTGGGCTCAGTAGCGCGTCTTGGAAGAGACCTACGTCTAGCAGAAGACTGATATAGGTTGATGATGATTATCGCTACGAGACTATTACTCTCGTGAATACCTACGTGGTAATGAATACCTACGTATTTGTTACGCGTTGAAGAGACAAGGAAAACAAATAATTTTGATTACAAACCCGTGAAGGAGAATGTTTAAAAACATTACCCTCCTAAACAGTAAAGAGTGCGTCCAGCATTGGACTCACAGAAGAGAAAAAAACGTTTTTTGACGTAACAACGTCTTATAATTCGATGGAGCCACCTGCACGTACGAAAAAACATGACTCATGCGGCGTTACCCCGCTCTGAGGCGTTCCATTTAAGGCTTGTAGTGCAAGCGAGAGCGCGGAACGAGCGGCAAAGAGGCACGCACGGCCTCCGCGTTCGGCATCGTTCGACATCTGTCTCTCTCCTACTTGAGCGAGCGATGCGTCCGCGTGGACAGCTGTATGACGTTGTCACGTTCAACTATCGTCAGTAAACTGACTTTACAGACAACCGATTTTTTTTTTCTTTGAGTGGACTAATATAGGTTGATGATGATAGCCTTGTATCTAGGATTGCCAGGTCAAGCTATAAAATACCTTCAGAAAGTTGTTAGCGAAAAAGCGATATTCCAGGAAAAATGAGATGAAAATATTTATGTTGGTAGCGAGGACCCTCATAAATTTAACTGGACTATCTATCGTGTGTCAGTCCGCGCAATACCGCTTTAGGTATATCTCTATGTTGAAGTGAAATACATTTTTTATTTGGCGTCTTTCTACCATGGTACCGTAGCTTTTTTTTACAATTATATAAAAAAAATAATAAAAGAAAAACAAACCAATCTTTTTTGCTTAGCTTTTTGGTCAAAATTTACGCGTCTGTCAATATCTCATGTGACATAATATATCATGATAGGTTGATGATGATAGCCTTGTATCTAGGATTGCCAGGTCAAGCTATAAAATACCTTCAGAAAGTTGTTATTGAGCGAAAAAAAGATATTCCAGAAAAAATGAGATGAAAATATTTATGTTGGTAGCGAGGACCCTCATAAATTTAACTGGACTATCTATCGTGTGTCAGTCCGCGCAATACCGCTTTAGGTATATCTCTATGTTGAAGTGAAATACATTTTTTTATTTGGCGTCTTTCTACCATGGTACCGCAGCTTTTTTTTACAATTATATAAAAAAACTAGCTGCCTGTCCCGGCTTCGCACGGGTGGACATTTATTTTTAAACACACAAATATAGCCTTTGTTACAAGGGCGGATCCAGCTTTGGCGCCAGGAGGGGGTCACATAGTCGTGGTCAAGTCAAGAACTTATAATTTAATTTTGATAACAATAGATACAAGTAAAAAGTAGGTATTTTATTAATGTACGTAAGTACTGTACTTAAAAATATTTATTCATTATTGTACACTTGAAAAACTTAACACATAATAACTTCGTATATATTGCCATCTTCTCTTGAAGACATCCAGAGAAGCACTATCACGCACGGAATGAGGCAGCCTATATTTTATCTAAATATACAGGGTGGCCGGAACATTGACGTCCAAAATAAAAATGTTGGTCCCTTGTATCGTGGGGTATCCGAATCATCCCCATGTATGTTCCGCGATTTTGTATAGTTTTCGAGTTATGATTTTTTTTCTGAATTTATGAAAAATTTCGAAATGACTAACTTAAAAATTTCTAAAAAAAAAGTAGAAGACATTTGGGTAATTTTTTTTGCAACTGAATTCTCATAAGTTGTACTTTTATGCATAAAACAATTAGTTTTGTTACTTTAAAGAAAGTTATGAAAATGATGACCCAAACTAAACAAAATTTTAAATTAAAAATCTAAACAGGTAATTTGAAGATTCCTAAGTAGCTTTAAAAAATGCGCCTTATTTTCAGCTTCCATAATCATTAAAAAAAACAGTACTTTATTGGCTACTTTTGCTAAAATCGGGCTTCAAACACCGCAAGATGGAACATTCTTATGAAAGGCTAATTTGATTTAAACAATTTTTTTGCCCATTTTATCATTCTTAAGGTTAACTAATTATAGAAAATACTGGAAATTAACCAACTAATAGCTTCAGAGGTTTGGTAAGAAAAGTTTTGAATAAGAAGTGGTATTTTTAATAAACCATAAATGATTATGTGAAAAAATATTTACTTAAAATTTACAGAAGATTTTTAAAGTGGCCACCTCCAGCAGCAATACACATTCTAAACCTACGTAAGAACTTGTCTTTCAATCGTCAAATTTTTACTTAAATTGTTTTTTCACATTATCATTTGTGTTTAATTAACAATACTTCTTACTTAAAACTTTTCTTACCAAACCTCTGAAGCTATTTGTTGGTTAGTTTCCAGTATTCTCTATCAATAGTTAGCCTTAAGAATGGAAAAATGGGAAAAAAAATAGTTTAAATCAAATTAGCCTTTCAGAAGAATGTTCCATCTTGCTGTGTTTGAAGTCCGATTATAGCAAAAGTAGCCCCTTAAGTACTATTTTTTTTTAATGATTATGAAAGCTGAAAGTATGGCGCATTTTTTGAAGCTTTATAATTTAAAGTTGAAAATTTGAGTCATAATTCACCGAACGTAAATTGCTCACTTTGGATCATCATTTTCATAACTTTCATCAAAGTAACAAAAATGCTTTATGCATAAAAGTACAACTCATGAGGATTCAGTTGAAAAAATTTACTAAAACGTCTTCTACTTATTTTTTTTGAAATTTTTAAGTTGGTCGTGTCGAAATTTCCCGTAAATTCAGATAAAAATTCATAACTCGAAAACTATACAAAATCGCGGAACATACATGGGGGTGATTCAGATACCCCACGAAACGAGGGACCAAAATTTTTTTTTTGGGCGTGAATATTCTGGCCACCCTGTATAACTAGTCTAAATATTATATAAAACTCTTACGTTACTCACTGTCGACTAACTGACTGAAAATCAACGCACAGCATAAACCGTTAGTCCTAGAAGGATGAAATTTGAAGGGTGTGTTCCTCTTAAACGAAATTAACTAAGGTAACTAGCAGTTGGTCATGTTAAACCAAAAAAACAGATTCGATTGTACACCAACGTATACAAAAACCACGATTTGTCTTAGTGGTTTACATAGGTTTTTTTTAAACCTTTGTATGTATTTAAATCTGGTGGCAAATGCTGCGGTAGCAGATTTTTTTTACAGTTTTTTTGCGTAGGTATTTTTTAAAGTTATTTTTCGTGATTTTGTCATAGTGGCTTAGTTGGGTTTTGTATGCGTTGGTGTATTATAATTGAATTTGGTTGTTTAAGTTTGACATTACCAACTGCTGGTTACCATAGTTTTGAGCTTGTATTCAAAACTTTAGAGTGCGTTTGAATATAAAAGCAAGTGCTGTAGTAGCCAATTTTGTAAACCTTTGTGTGTATTCAAATTTGGTGACAGGTGCTGCGGTAGCGAAATTTTTTATGACTGTTTTTTGTGTATTTTAAACCTTTTTTTCGTGATTTTGTCTTAGTGGCTAAGTTGAGTTTGTGTATGCGTTGGTGTATAATCGAATCTGGTTTGTTTAGTTTGACATGACCAACTGTAAGAATTCCCTGTTTTTTTTTTTCACACTGTGCTCCTACATATAATTATGTATTACTGTCCAAGTTTCATGCTTCTAACTTTGCTTTGATTTTTACAATCATCATTTTTCTTAAAACCATTTTCGCCTTTTAGCGTAATATTTTTCCAATTTCCTTTCTTAGTGAACCTCTAAACTATAAAAGAAACACACCCTCCAAGTTTCATGCTTCTAGGACTAACGGCCTAGGCTGTGCGTTGATTATCAGTCAGTCAGTAGCGTGAGTTTCATATATTTGATTAAAATGATTAAATATTGAAGGTTTGTAGTTACATAAAATCTGTATGGCGACAAAATATACATACTATAATACAAAATCATTATGTACAATTAGTGGTCCACCTAAGTCCTGGAATCAGCTCAGGGGGGGGTCATGACCCCCATGACCCCCCCCCTGGATCCGCCCTTGCTTTGTTACTCAAGGTGAACCTACGTCCAGCAGTGGACTGATATCAATTGATGATGATGATGAAAGAACATTCTATAACGTTTAGGAGCACTATTTTCTAGAACATTTTGTCCAAATCTAGAATTCAGAACCGTTTGCATGGGTATATTTGAGTATTCTAGATAATTCTGGATTACTAACGTTTGGATGCATTCCGGATGCTAGCCGAATAATTTCAGTCTTCGAATTAAATTTGATCATTCCAGAACCTCAAAGACATTCTAGAGCGTTCTTTCCTTGTCAAAGTCGAGAATTTTCTGAAAAATCCCTAAGCGATAGAAAGGGATAGACATATATAAGTCCCTACGTGATAGAAAGGGATAGACATAGATTTCTAAACTTTTGCCCATTATAAATTAATAACACCTAAATATTGAATATAAACTATCCTATCTTTTAAGTCCGACCATATTTTAGGCAGTTGCAAAATTTTATCGAAATCCGTTCAGTAATTTTGGAGTTTATCGCGTTCCAAATTGTGACACGAAAGATTAATATATATAGATTAATAAAAGAAAAACAAACCAATCTTTTTTGCTTAGCTTTTTGGTCAAAATTTACGCGTCTGTCAATATCTCATGTGACATAATATATCATGTCTGTAGTAAAATACAATAAACAAAAAATACATACATACATAAAATCACGCCTTATTCCCATGGGCGTAGGCAGAGAGTGAATGAAGCGAAAGAGGTGTGTCAGGATCGTAGCAAGTGGAAATCCGTGAACAAAAAATGTCAGTACAATAAACAGAAAAATGAAGTAGAAACTTCCACACAGCTATACACCACGCTCACAGAATCTCAAGCTGTCATTTTGACAGTGTTTCACTGATCGCCATTGCAGAACGTTTAGATGTTCGCAAGGCTTGAATGCTTGATTCTAATTTTTTACCCATTACCTATGTTTTTTTAAATAACTAAAAGATACATCTTTTTACTCTTAAAACATCCAAGTTATATGTGTTCGGAAAAACAGGCAAGCAATTTATTCCACATGTTTTTTGAGTAAAATATCAATAACCTACAGCACTACGATAAAAATTAAATTAACTGAATAGGTACCTACATTTTTCAAATAGATACCTACCTTACTTACAACTAGAGATTGCAATCCCGCAAGAAAATTTCAATCCCGGTATTTACGGGATCGAACCATCTTAGTCCTGTGGGATCCCGGTATTTGCGGGATCCCGCAGGGTTGACTTAGACCTCTGAAACTCTGATCAATAAAAACCAAATAGAACTCGTTATCATGGTTTTAATAAAATTTATCTTATTTTTTTAATACATTTCAAATGGTTTCGAATACTTTTAGACACAAAAAGATAAGACACAAGAGACATAAATTGACAACAAAATACGCGTATAGGAACACAACAAACACAAACGCGTAAGCACATGGCGCGAAAATTAAATTCTCGCCACATAGAGTTACTTTACAATTTAATTTTATCTAGAATAAAATCTTCAAGAAAAATTGGGATTGATCTCTCCCTAAATTGGTGGCAGGCAATTGGTGGCAGTACGGATATCCTGCACGCGGCTTAAAATCAAAAGAGTCTTTATTCATTTGGATTGCAAGAATCACTTTGACGTCTTAAAGCTAAATGAGTCTAGGTGCCAGTTCTACGCGACCAAACCTAGAAGAACAGACAACAAACTACGGCTCGGTTTCCACCGTTTTTTTCGGCAGTCATAATATGTGTAATCCCGCCAGTCCCGCGGGATCCCGTAACATTTTCGACTGAGATTAATCCCGTAAAATCATGCGGGATCCCGGTATACCAAGATTGCATTCCCTACTTACAACCTACCCACAATAAACATAACTCGACTCTTAATAGCGGTAAAAGAAAAAAGAAAGTACTTCGCGGTTCATATAAGAATGTCTTCATTCTTTGGAAGGGTGATATTTTCTGCCCCCTCGCATAATAATGAGCGGTTCTGACTATTATACTTTGACGAATGACAAGGTGTTGAAAAGTAAACATTGAATTGCTTGTTTATGGGTAAAAAAAAACTAGGATGCACTAAGAAAAAACAGTAAAGAGTAAAAAATAAGGACATTTACATAAGTAAATAAAATATATGGACTACATACTGTTACGTCGAAAATTCTTCATTGAATATACCTAGTTACAGCTTTGTTTTACCTCTAAACACGGTAAACACTCCAACTACGCGTGACGACGCCATCTTCTCCTTCTTCTGCTTCTTTCCCTACTCTAGGGATGTGTCATGCTGCTTGATCCGATTAGGGGTGTCCTATCCCAAAACCGGTTAACAATACTTACACAAACATAATAAATACATACATATCTATTTAGCTAAATAAAATATAAGTAGGTAAATCAAAGAGTCATCATGCCTCAATTTGTTAACCTTTCATTCGTCAAGATATAACGCTACGTCTTCACGCACGTAACACGTCAACGGCAATGTTGAATCATGTTACAAGAATTTACAACTTTGTGAGTTCACACGGAATAAGATCCTAAAAATACGTGAAATAAATCATAAGTACCACAAGAATAGGCTCAAACAGTAAAAGGAAAACAACACGAAAAAACGATAACTTTACTTCGGGTCGATTTCACGGATTACTAATCAATCGATCAAGCAATAAACAGAATAATGTCAAAACTGACAGATTCAAAAAATAATAAACAGATAATGTCAAAACTGACAGATGCGACTAGGTTAAGATTGTCATTACTTTGAGTTTCGATTGTGGATTCGTTTTCTGTTATTTTGGGAAGTCACATAGCTTTTCGAGGCTTCCGTCGACTCGGACCGGTAGGTACTCGGACCGCAGTCCCACTCGCCGGAGTGATTTAATTTTAATATTTTTCTTCCGGCGACACGGACCACAAACCACGTGACGTAAATTGTACAGTCGTCGTCAGAAACAGATCTGACATTAATACGAAATGTTAAGTAGTGGTAGTGTAATGTCAATTAAAAATATTAATTTTTTCCAATTTCGCCCCGAACCGAGATCTCGTGATGCGATCCAAATATTTCAAAAAGCTAAGCACATAGGCAGATGGTAATCAGAAAAAAATGTGCCACCACCGTATTGTATTTTATCTACTTTGAGGAAGTATTTCTGTACAGATTCACTGGTTGGCCTTGCCTCTGACTAACCCTCACTAACTTTTTATGGTAAACAAGTTTAAACTTTGGCCAATTGATTTTGAAGTGTTCCGTTGACAGAGCTTACGTTGACAGACCATATAGCCACGAGAGGGCGCCTTGTTGAATAACTTTGTACGTGGCTCCGTTTATAATTAATCTTTTTAAATAGATAAAACGAATCTACCAGTGATATTACAGTGGAAAAAGTTTAATAAAGCAGAAATACTACGTTATAAACAGTTAAAGTTGTGTAGTGATCTTTCAATACGCATACTTTTGTTTACTTTGTTGGTTAGCTCGTGACGTGTACTGAAGCTCCACAAAGGATTAGAAGAGACGAAATTTACCTATTAAAGTGGTTAATCCGTCTAATTTTATAAATAAGCGTTATCAGTGCTTTTATTGAAATTGTGTGCTGTGAATCAAACAATAGATTGCAACGTCATTACCAACGGCAATAAAGTGCCTACCTAGTTATAGGCATAACTGTCGTACTACGAGACGCTGACAAAGGTTTGAATTACTTAACAAATAAACCCACGAAAAATGAATTGCTGCAATAATAGTACATTGCCATCATTTGAAAACGTACTTATGTGCTATACATGCACAGGGAAATATCACTACGAATGCCTAAATGTATCAGCCCAACAGTATGCGGCGTTGTCCAGTGAGTACAAGGCTACTTGGAAATGTCCACAATGCAGTAATGTGACTAAACGAACCCGTTCTAATATAAATACACCAGTACGTACTTATGTCCAAGCTCCAGTCTGTGATAACACCATGGACGTGTCTTGTGGCAGCCTTCTTGATCACAGTGCCCTACTAGAGTGCAAGACTACATATGCTAAGCCTCAGACCCTGGATAGTCCACTGCAAGCCCAGGCAAATACTGCGCAAGCCCAGCATGCACCAGTAAAACCACTGACAAGCACGGACTTCAATTCTTTTACAAAGGATCTCCATAAAACCTTGAGTCAATGGCGTAGTGATTTGAATAAAGACATGCACCAGATACGTGATGATATCAGATCTACCTTAGCTGAAGTACAGAGTGAAATCAAGAGTTTACGCTCTGAGCAAACTCTTTTGAACCATCGGGTCTCAGGAATGCGAGAAGATATAATTTGCCTACAAACCGCTGCCCAAAGCCAGTCTGAACAGCATGACATCCTCCAAAAACAAGTGCAGGAACTTAACTGCACTGGATCCACAGAGCTGGAAGCTACGGTCCAGCACCTTGAGTCCAAGCTAGACAGCCTAGAACAGCAAGCTCGTCAATGCAATGTAGAAATAGGTAACCTACCAGAGAAGCGTAATGAGCATCTTCCTTCTCTCATTGAGAGTATAGGAAATACCTTGAAGTGTCCAGTCATGCTCAGGGATATCGTCTCCGTGCACAGGGTACCACACGCACACACACAAAACGATAGACCGAAGAATGTTATTGTTAAATTTGCAACACGTCTGCAGCGAGATGACATGCTAAGCGCATTCCGTAAAATAAAAACACTGAAGACTGACCAAGTCGGTATCTCAGGTACACCTACGTCGATTTATATTAATGAGCACATAACCCTAAAGAAAAAACAATTATTTCGTCAAGCAAGAGAGGCAGCCAGAAGGCATAATTACAAATATGCCTGGGTTAAAAACGCAACCATTTTGGTGCGCGAGCGCGATGATACTACAGCGTTTGCGATTCGAGGGGACAGCGACCTCAAGAAGATCAGACCCACGGCTTCTCAATCCCCCCTGTTGTAAAGGCCCTGTAACCTCGTTCCTGTACCTGATTTTAAAACTTAATTTAATGATAAGACATTTGATTCCACTCCATAATTATAACATTTATTTTTATTTTATCACAAGCCATATTGCATGTATTGGCAATTTTTTACTATATCAATTGATTAAGCTCAAGAAAAATTACAATTCCACTACAATGAATTATATGAACAATTTAATTTTATACTATTATGTGTTTTTTAAAAACTATCTCATTTTTAAGCATGCTTCTTACCCAATAATTTTAATTTTATACTTATACATAATACAATTTAATGTACTATTATATGGCTCAACTATTCACGTCTTAAATATTTTTATAAGCACCTTATGGTACCTACTACACAATTGTGAATGCGATAACATTTATCTACGTCAGCTTTTTCGCACTGCATGCTACGGCGCGTACTTCACTGTAAATGTATTGTGTTTGCCACTGGCAATAGGCGATAGCCGAACACACGTATCCTATTACCCCAGTGACATTCTACTAACGACCAAATCATTTTATTTATATGAACTTATTATGTTACGGGTTGAGAATGGATAGCACAACCAAACAATTATCAGTTTACTACCAAAACTGTGGAGGAATGAGAACGAAACTTCACACCCTGTTTATGAATATTTTATCACTATCGTATGATGTTATTATTTTAACGGAGACTTGGTTAATCCCAGCTATTGATAACAATGAGTTCATTGACCCACGCTACGTAGTATACAGGTGTGACCGGGATCGAAAGGCGACACGAAAAGAGGACGGAGGTGGAGTCCTTATCGCGGTATTGCGCCAACTGCGACCGTTTCTGTATGACGTAGCGAGAAATTCACACTATATACATATACCATGTATTGAACATTTAATGGTGGCTCTTCCTAGCAATGACAAATCAAAAATACATGTTTTGAGTGCTGCGTACATACCGGGATGATTAACACATGTTTCAGGAATTCTAATTTTGTTATGTACGCGGACGACTTAAAAGCCTTTAAATCAATTAAGACCCTAGAAGACTGCCAGCTTTTTCAAGAGGACCTAGACAGACTGACGACATACTGTGTTGGCAACAAGCTACACTCAAGTTTACCCAAATGTAACTACATACATTTTACAAAAAATTTTAATATAATTGACCTTAAATATAAATTATGCGATACTTCGCTAGGAAACTTATTATCTGTGAGGGATTTGGGAGTGATTCTTGATTCTAAGCTTCATTTAGACCAGCATGTTGAGAAAATAGTGAGCAAGGCATTCCAAATGTATGGGTTTGTGATGAGATCATCAACCGAATTTAAAAGTCCCAATACCTATTTGTACTTATACAAAACACTTATTCGCTCGCAATTAGAATATGCTGTCCCTGTCTGGAACCCCTTCTATCAGAAATACACTGACGAGATCGAAAGAGTCCAGCGTAAGTTTCTTCGTTCTGTGCACTATAGGTGTTATGGGACGCGCTTGTCGTATTCACAATTGTTGGTGAAGTTCAAACTTCTTACCCTAAAGGCAAGGCGTACATATCTGGAATCAACAGTTCTGTACGATATTGTTCACAATCATTTTGACGCTATTAGTCTCACAAGTAAGCTATGCTACGCTGTGCCCCGGACTGTTCATAGACGTGAAGTTCGTGCGGGTACCCTTTTTGCCATAAATACTTGTCGGACTAATTCCGGACTACGTTGCCCCGTGCGTCGAATGGTTGAGTCGTACAATTCTACTTTTATAAATATTTACATTTTCGCATGCTCAAAATGGAATTATAAGAAGTGTGTAATCCAACATTTAATTATGTACAATTTTAATGCTAATTCTGTACCTATATAATGTAATACCTAATTCAATTTCAATTCTTTATTTCAATGTATTCTATATTTTTAATGCCTCAAGTGGCGCAATTATAATAAATTCAATCGATTTAACTTGAGGATAACGCAGTGGGCTGCAATATTATTAGTCAAGTAAGTAGGTAGAATAATACCTACTCTTAAGCTAATTTAGTTTATTTTTATGTTGTAGCTGTTTGTTGTCCCTGAATAAATAAAATAAAATAAAAAAAAGACTTTGGCTCCACCATCAGGACAGGTCGCTTTTATAATTTTATAACAACTTTGTACCTCCTTAATTGAATTCCAGAAAAAAAAAAACAAACGTTTTGACCGACCAGTAGAAAAACCTTGATGTCACCGAAATTCTTAGAGATGAGATCTCTCGGAGCGTTGGTTGTTTTAATCTAACCTTTTCTTTTTATAGCAAAAACTGATTGTCCTAGAAAAAAAGTAAAAACTGTTTTGGTCCAAACAAAGTTCTTTCATATGAAATGTAACTTGATTTTTTTTGTTTTTTTTTTATTTTTGCACCCTTAAAAAACCCCATATCTTAATAACCCCTCATCCGATTTTACTAACATACTTACCAGTAAATTTCTCAAGTACAAGCTATCGACGTATTAAATTTCATGCAGATTGGATCAACGGTTCAAAAGTTATCGTCGGACAAACATACACAAATACATACATACATAATATGAAAATAAAATGCCAAATCGCCCAAGTTGTTTGTAAGATCTTCGTTCGCTTCACTCACTCGATCAAAAAGTTATGACTATAAAATTAACTTAAATATAAACTTGCATCCTATAAATTTATTGATGATTTGTACCTACCTATCCTAGACGTTGCGATAGTGACAGAATGGCCTTCAACCATGCAGGTAAGTTTGTAGCAATTCCTACCCCTCTCTAATCCCAGCCGGTTTCACCTGCTGATTTCAAGGTTAAGCCCCTTTGGTTTAATAATTAGTTTTTTTTTTTTTTATTGTGTCTTCAATCAAAGAGTTTTATTCTTTATGTTTACTTTGTACACCTACTTTTTCCTTTGACTGTACTTCATTGCCATGAACAATAGATTTTTTCGATCATTTCAAAAGTGGTCCGAGTCGCCGGAAGAAAAATAATAAAATTAAATTACTCCGGCGAGTGGGACTGCGGTCCGAGTACCTACCGGTCCGAGTCGACGGAAGCCTCGCTTTTCCATTTTAATTGTTTTTGAGTGTTATTTTGAGTTCTGTTGTGTACCTAATTTCGGTGGTATTTTAACCAACATTACTTGAAGTCTTAGCTCAAAGTGTTAGCAGTTGGAATAAAAGTGTACTATGTGATATTCTGATATGATGGTTTTGAAAACAAACGACCATCATTTTGTTTTCAAAGCCAAGTAGGGCCGACTTGTCTATGACTGACTCGACTTGACGAAAAAGTATTTTATCTATGTAATTATATATCTTCATTACTCGAAACTGGCAAAATTGATCTGAAATGGACAGATACCATTCATTAAGAAGAAAATGAAAAAGAAAAAGAAGAGATTCAATTGCAATAAAAACGAATTGAAACAAATTTGAATTTGGTATGTTTGACAAGGAACGACTGCAACAAGACTGAATGTTGACGTAAACATGAGATAGCGAATAGGAACTTCGCTTTGTAAAACTAGTATGGCAACAGATACATGTGGTCAAAAAATGAGGGGAACCAGATAAGTGATCGCAGCTCCTTGTTAGTATCATTTATTTGATAGTATCAAACTTTTGATAGCAACAGAATTACACAATCCCCTAGCTGCTTGGCTCTAATTTAGCAAACAAATATTTGAAACTAACAGCTGTCTAATTTATGATCAATCGATAAGGTATCTGTGATACCGGGCCTTAGCAGGCTAGACTGCTACTAGAATACTAAGTTCGAGCTTGTAACCTGTCAATCCGATTTGAACACACGAACGAGTACTCTCCTGAAAGACTGAACTAGAATCTCAGTTTTTTTGGGGTGGCATGACAGCCTGTCTTGGCCTCTAGTGTAGGTATAGAAAGTCTCAGTCTCTGTCTCTGGTCTCAGTCACCAGTCTTGGTCTCTGGTCTCAATATCCAGTCTTGGTCTCTGGTCTCGTATCTCCAGTCTCTAACAACGCTATAATGCTATCTACATATACCGACACTACCTACCTACCTACATACTGCTTAAAAACCTCTATATGACAACTAAGAACTATGTATGTATGTATGTATGTGTAGGACTCCTGTTTCCGCAATTGAACTCAAAAGTCGGTCCGTTTTGCGTCAGGAGGCGCTGGCTATCCTTGCAGCCAGCCTAACTCCTCCCAGAAGCGCAGAAGCTTCCTGGGGGCTTCACAGGCTTGGAGGAGTGACCTGGGTTGGTCCAGGATTTCGCGACGTTGAGTTGCTACACCCTCGCATTCCAGGACTACGTGGGCAGCTGATTCTTCTTCGGATAGGCATCCCCTGCAGAGTGGACTGTCTGTGGCTCCGATGTTGTGTAGGTGTTTGTTCAGTGGACAGTGGCCGGTTAGGGTTCCCACGATGGTTTTGAGGTCTAGCCTGTTAAGGCTTATTAGACGACGTGTCTAGGTGTGGTTGCTGGTATGGCTGCTCTTGACTGTCTGCAGTCAGTCGCGCGCATCCAGCGCAGGTTGTGTTGCTTCTGCGAGCGCTGCCGTATCCAGGTTCGCAGCTGTGACATTGGCAGAGGTAGGAAGGGGTTTGGTCCTACTATAGGTGTTTCTGAGCCTCTTCTGGCAAGCTGGTCTGCGGCATCGTTGCCAAGTGATCCGCTATGTCCCTTTATCCACTGTAGAGTTACCGTGTTCTTTGTGGCAATGTTCTCTAGGGCCTGGTGACATTCGTATATGAGCTTGGAACTACAGTTGTGATTTTCCAGAGCTCTAAGTGTTGCTGTGCTGTCTGAGAGGATCCGTATGTTGTAATCATCAATCCCTCTTCGGTGTATTGCTGTGGCAGCTTCGGTTATGGCCGCACATTCACATTGGAAGATGGAACTGTGTATGCCTAGTGGTATTGATATGTTGATGTTGAGATCCAGCGAGTGCACTCCGGCTCCTGTTCCTTGTTTGGTTTTTGAGCCATCAGTGTAGACTCTGACCTCGCTGATGCCGGATTGATCTCTTTGGTCCTCATGTGTTTGTATGTGGTAGTGTTTCTGGAATATTTGTTGTTTGGGGGTTTTGTCGCACGGTGCTGCGATGAGTGGTTCGTATGATATCGCTTTATCCAGAATGGATGCGTGTGGGCTCCTGGAGGTTCCCCATAGTTTCAGGTGTTTGAGTCTGATAGCGGCCATCGTCGCTTCTTGTTGTATGTGTAGGTCTAGTGGTGTAAGGCCTAGGATTATCTCAAGGGCGGCCGTTGGTGTTGTTCTCATGCAGCCCGTTATTGCAGAGCATGCTAGTCTCTGGAAGCGTTGCAGCTTCGTGATCACGGTGCTGAGTTCTGTTCTGTTCCACCATACGATAGCTCCGTATGTAAGTGTTGGTCTTATTATGGCTGTGTAGAGCCAAAGGGTTATTTTTGGCGATAGTCCCCACGTTTTCCCTAGCATTCTGCTGCATTGGAAGAACGTGGCACTTGCTCGTTTCAGTTTATGGTCAAGATGCTTGTTCCACAGGAGTTTGCTATCGAGAATCACTCCTAGATACTTGACTTCGGTGGTCAGTTTTAGTTCGGTGTTGAATAGCTTGGGAAGTTTTATGTTACCCATACTTCTTTTGTGTGTGAACATTATGAGTTCTGTTTTTGTGGGGTTGACTGACAGGCCATGGTTGGTGCACCAGTTTTCTATGGTTTTCATAGCGGTTTTCATGAGGTCGCATAGTACGCTTTCGAAGCATCCGGTCGCAAGGATTGCAAGGTCGTCGGCATATCCTACTGTGAAGAGGCCGTGGCCGTTCAGTTTTTGGATAAGTTCGTCCACCACTATGTTCCACAGTAGCGGTGACAGCACGCCACCTTGTGGGCAGCCTCGCGCTACAATGCCTCTGGTGGTGGTATTAACCGTTAGTTGTATTGCTCTGTACTTAAGCATGTTGTTTATCCACTCTGCTAGCGTTGGCGCGACACCGTATCTTGCCAATGCTAGGTCTATGCTGGTGAAGGTCGTTTTGTCAAATGCCCCTTCTATGTCTATGAAGGCGCCTAGGGTTGGTTGTTTAGTTGTTAATCCGTCTCCGATTCTTGAGACTACGCTATGGAGGGCGGATTCTGTGGATTTGCCTGGGCTGTAGGCGTGTTGGTGTGAGTGGAGCGGCTGGCGCAGGAGAGTGTTACCTCTGATTTCCTGGTCGCAGATCCTTTCTAGGGTTTTGAGGAGGAACGATGTTAGACTAATGGGACGGAATGATTTCGCCATTGTGTAGTCGCTCCTACCTGGTTTTGGTAAGAATATTACCTTCACTTCTCTCCACTTTTGGGGTATGTATCGATGTGCGATACAGCCCCTGAAGATGTTTACTAGATAGTCAACTAGTAGGTCGCCACTCCATCTAAGGAGGCCTGGGAATATTCCGTCCAGGCCTGGCGACTTGAAGGGGAGGAAGCTGTTGATAGCCCAGAGAACCTTCTCTGGGTTGATCAGGTTCTGGGCTGTGGTCCAGTCTAGATTGCTGGTTGCGCGTACGCTGTGTACTTGCCATTCGTGCGTGTCCGTTATTAGACACCCAGGGAAGTGAGTTTGGAGGAGGATTTCGCTGGTCTCAGCGTCGGATTTAGTGAATGTGTTGTCAGGTTTTTTGAGATATCCAACCGTACGTGCTGGGTCACTGGATAGTATCCCTATTACTTTGGCAGCCTGACTGGTATTGTCTATGGTGGTACAAAAACGTTTCCAGCATTCCTGTTGCCTGAGGCGTATACGTTTCTTGTAAGTGGTTTTGGTAGTTTGGTATTTCTCCCAATCTTGTGGGTTTCGAGTGTTTATTGCCCTGTTGAAGAGTGTCCTTAATTTGCATCGTAGTCTCTGCAGTTCAGGACCCCACCAGTGTCGGTTAGTCTCCCCTCTTGGTGTCATGAGGGGACACGATTGTTCGTAGCTGTGGGTTAGAATTTGGGTGAGTTTGTTAGTGTAGAGGTCAATTTCGTTAAGCTCTAAGAAGTTTGGAGCGGGGCTCTCGGTGGTCAGCGCTGATTGGATCAGTTTTACGAACTTGAGCCTGTCAGTCTTGCGGGGAGCGCGCCTTGGGCTTGGCGTCTGCAGGGTCATATTTAACTATGTATTTTGACTGTGTTTATAAAAAAAGTTTATTTTATTTATTGTAATTGTATTGTATTGTTTAGACTAACTTCAATTTTTTGTTATGTGTATTTTGCATTTGGGCGCTTTGGACATACACCAAAAGCAACTAAACTGCATGTGTAAAAAAACCTAATCATAACCAATAAATATAATGAGTATTGAGTCTCGGCCGTACGCGTTAACAAATGCCCTACAATGACTGAATTATCTCTGTCTCTGAGTTTTTGTGTTAAGTCTCAGCTCAGTCGGTTACTCAGCCAGTAAAGCTCTGTCTTTGGCTCTAGTTTTGAGTCTGTCTGAGTGCTTTCCAGTGTATGTGTTTGACGTTTCAACATAGGATTTATTTTGTCAAAACTCACACAGACTCAAAACCAGGAGCCTAATTCTCGGCTCATCTTGGATAATTTCACATTTTTATTTTATTGCTTCTTTTCGAAGAGAGAATGGCAGATTTCCTTGAGTAATTCATCGACGACCTCATCGTAGAAGCCTCGACAGCTACGATATACGGAAAACGTAGAAAAAGTGCGGGGTTGTGCAATGCCGATGTGTATTTAAGGGACATTGAAAATCTCGGTCGGCCCGAAAATTAGGCTCCAGAGCCAAAGTCAGAGCTTGGTTTGATAGTGAAGATTGACCGTGGCGATCAATCTTCTTCAATCAGGGTATAAAAGACGGATCATCGGCATTAATAAACACTTTTTCGCACGCACATAAAGTGGGCGATAGACGTACGAACTTAAAGCACGCGGTCTTTAAGATCGCGAACTTACTCGGCTCGTCGTTAGTGACACACGTGAAGCTTCAGAAGAAGTCCAAATTGAGCATTTTTATAGATTATATTTGTACTTATACATAATTATGTATTATTATTATTTTTATTTATTATTTATGTATTGTAGGTACTGTAGATATGTAGTAATAATGTAGGTATTCTATTAGTAGGTTTCTAGTTTTAAGTAAATGTTTCTCTCTTCTTTTTTCATAAAGCACTACCACTCACTCCACATAACACAATGGTTAACTGGAAGAAAATGCTAATTAGCATTATGTTCGCCTATGTACTATATTTTGTGCAATAAAGTATTTTCTAATCTAATCTAAGTCCACTGCTGGACATAGGCCTCCCCCTACACATTTTTCCATTTCCATTTTTCCAGGAAGAACGATCCTGAGCCCTTTCCATCCACCGACTTCCTGCGATCTTAACAATGTCGTCAGTCCATCTGGTGGGTGGGTGCCCTACTTTTCGTCTTCCGGTTCGTGGTCGCCATTCGAGAACCTTTATTCTCCAACGGTTGTCAGTTCTTCGAGCTATATAACCTGTCCATTGCCATTTCAACTTACTAATTCTAAGAGCTATGTCGGTGGTGAAGAGGTGTGACGTGAGCTTACTCACTCTGTATTGCGATGTCGTCGACAGAAGATGCTTTGTGTTATTTAGGAATTATATCGCATTACATTTTAAAAACTAAATAAAATAGACGAAAAATGTGGGTAAAGAACTGGTTTACGAAGAGAGAGCATTTAGCACATGATGAAGAATGGAAAAAAATGGAGGAGGCCTTTGCCAAAATCGGGCAAACAGATCAAGTTGTCGATGTCTAGATTAATTTATTTATTTATTTATTTAACTCTTTATTGCACAAAAACTTAATGCTATGTACAAAAGGTTAATGCTTTAAGCATTAATAATAATATTGTAAATGTAACTTTAAACTAATCTGAATAAAGGCTATTTTGATTTGATTTGATTGAAGGAAGGCTCAGTGCTGCTACACGTACGAGCAAAGGCGAGCTACGAGCATGATTTCAAAACGGTTGGATCGCGAACGATTTTGCGCGGCGATTCTAAAGTACGCGTACTTACGGTGACACACGAGCGAAAAAGGTCGTCGAGCCAAAAGTACACGTACTTTTTTTTTTTTTGGCGTCGCATGGTTTTATGCATTTGCCATTTTTTTTATTTTTTACTTGGTTAAAAAAATAGGGAAACAGTAATAATAAAATACGCGGAACTAAGGACTGGGACAGGATCAGTAGGGTTTACAAAAATAAGAATAATAAACAAAGAAAGGAAATATATACAAATAAATGGTTAGTGACACAACACGAATTAAATTTTGGATAATATTAAAGGAAAGTATATAAATACAGCATAAATAAAGGATGCTAAACAATGATAATATATACAAGGATCTAAGGAAGAAAGGAGAACAATGATATTTGTAGGAAGAGGAATTCGACAGGAAGTACGCGTACTTGCTCGTAAGTCTATCACCCACTTTAGGGTTCCGTGAACAAGAAACGCTAACAAGATTCGTCCGTCCAAATTTCCTGAAAACTCATTAGGAAATTTTACGCTGGTATTCATGTCTGCCTTTGATTTCAACGTGCATATGAATTCAACAACAGTGTATGATTTATGAAGTAAAAACCGGTCTAGTGCGAGTCAGACTCGCGCACGAAGAGTTCCGTACGTTATCTATAAAAACGGCACTAAAAATCTGCTTGTTGTGTGAGAAAAATGGAAATATGCAGTTTTTAAAAATAAAATGTTCCATCATATTTAAGGTACTTTCCCTCCATGTGACATATCCGTTGGACGCCCTGTATAGGCTTATTCTGGCTGATAATATTATACTGGCCTCTCAGCTCAGTTGGTAGTAGCTCTGCCTTCTGCGCCGTAGGTCGTTTTTAGGGTTACATTGCCAAATGGCAAAAACGGAACCCTTATAGATTCGTCATGTCTGTCTGTCTGTCCCTCCGAATGTCACAGCCATTTTTCTCTGAAACTATAAAAGCTAGACTGATGAAACTTGGCGAGTAGATGTATTCTGTGAACCGCATTAAGATTTTTACACAAAAGTAGAAAAAAAAATTAAAAAATTGGGGGGTCCCCATACTTGAAACTGAAACTCAAAAATTTTTTTTTCATCTAACTCATATGTGTGGGGTATTTATGAATAGGTCTTCAAAAATGATGTTGAGGTTTCTAATATCGTTTTTTTTCTAAACTGAATAGTTTGCGCGAAAGACACTTCCAAAGTGGTAAAAAGTTGGTCCCCCCCCTAACTTCTAAAATAAGAGATTGATAAAACAAAAAAATATATACATGATGTACATTACTATGCAAACTTTCAACGATATTTGGTTTGAACTAAATCTAGTGAGTATTTTTTTTTTTTATACCTCATAAATCGATCGTAAACTGCAATTTACCTTTCGACGAACTACAAGAACTTATCTAATATGTTACCTACTTTTTGCTACGGAACCCTTCATGGGCGAGTCCGACTCGCACTTGGCCGCTTTTTTTTATACGTCATAAATCGTAAACCGCAATTCATCTTTCGACGAACTACAAGAACTTTTATATTATGTTACTTGTTGCTACGGAACCCTTCATGGGCGAGTCCGACTCGCACTTGGCCGCTTTTTACTACCTTCTATTATTCAACTTTTGGTGGCCTCATGACCTCAGTCAACGAACAGACCACGATCTGACATTACGTAATTTCTAAAAACACGTTGCGTGTGAAAACCCACCCACTAGGGTGGGAATTTCCACCCATGAATTGTAAGAACCACTTAATTCATTCAGAATCTGATTTATTCGCCTAAAACACTACCTTTATTTGGGTTGGGGGTTTTTTTAACCCTCTGACGGGGCGGACTGTGAAATATGATGGGGTCCTATTACATTTGATAGCACCACTTTTTAATAGATTTCACTAGCGTCAATAGTTTCAGAGAACACAGAGGTTTGTTCTCTGTCGGTATTTACAAAAAAAAAGTATTAAATCAGCTATCTGGTTCCTATAGTACAAGCTCTGCTTAGTTTGGGGCTAGATAGTGTTGTGTGAATTGTCCGCATTATTTATTTATTATTCTATTTTTGTTAGTGTAATGAATAAAATACCGCTTCACGTCAAGTGGGATATTAGCTTATACCGTTATTTCTTCTCATGCATCTTTTTTTGTCGTAACTTTAGTTTTTGGAACCAGTGAGTTGAAAAGGTTTTCAACCTTTACTCCTTGAACGAAATTATCTCTTCTAATACAAGTGCTACTTACTGGTTTTACGGATTGCTAATCGATAAATTAAACAGATGCCACTGTTTAAACAGCTGTTAACTTAAATTGTTGCTTAGCTAAAATTCGAGTTAAACAGGTGTCAATTCGATTGGAATCAATTATGAATCCGTGAAACCAGCAAGCAAACAAGCATCGGCCCTCCTGATCTAAAGCAGTTATCATGGCTAGGACGTTTGCAGATTCAGATATACATAATAATATGTAAATACTTTATGCATTGTTTGTCGATACAATGCGACTTTTTAACAAAGCTCCATGCGGTTCAAAATATGTGTGGTAATATGTACCCAAAAAATCCCACAAAAAAGTAACTCAGGAAAAAAACCCGCTGAAGAAGTCTTAAAGAATCCTTCAACTATTTTTTTGACGTAACAACGTCTTATAATTCGATGGAGCTGGCTGCACGCACGAAAAAACATGACTCATGCGGCGTTACCTTGCTCTGAGGCGTTTGATTTAAGGCTTGAAGTGCAAGCGAGAGCGCGGAACGAGCGACAAAGAGGCACAATCGGCCTCCACGTTCGGCAACGTTCGACATCTGTCTCTCTTCTACTTGAGTGAGCGATGCGTCCGCGTGGAAAGCTGTATGACGTTGTCACGTTCAACTATCGTCAGTAAACCGACTTTACAGACATCCGATTTTTTTAAACGATATTTAACTTCTAAAAATCCTATTTTCTAAAGTGAAATGTATAATCAAAAAATAATAAAAAACCATGCGCGAGGCAACACACCACCTTGGCATTCTGCCAACAATATGAGGCGAACAAAGCTGCTGAACAAGATTTATTAAATACTATCAGTGGGCCATATACGTTGACGTTATTGAAATAGATATCTACTTTTATTCCCTTATTGAGTTGGTTATTTTCAGTCTTACAGACGACAGAATGATATTGATATTGAAAGATGTTTTGTTAGACGTCCATAACGGTTTTTATTAGACAAAGTATAAAAATAAATAATTTGGATAATCTACACAACCCATACTAAGCAGAGCGAGCTACTACCAAGTAAACTATAGAGAAGCCAGTCCAAAGCCACACGGGTGGAAAATAGCACCCACTGAACAATGAATAGACAGAATACACCGATAAGTTAACGTCACGAATTATGTCAAAATGTGTTCATGATCAAGGCACTGGGGCAAGCGAAAACCGACTCTAAGTTGACGAACATTTTCTTACATGTGATTCGGAAAACATATGCACTTTGACTTTGACTTTCATCACTCTTCTAAAGCAATATGCACATTGCACACGTGTCGTATTGTAGGTAGGTACATATTAAAAAACGTGCCGAATATATTGAACTTTAAACGTCGATAAACGTAAATTATGTTGGCGTATATGTGGAAGTTCAAATTCCGGGATATATTGATCATGAACAACGAACAACGGATATACACAACGTGTTTGTATAAACAATATTCTTTTTTAGAAGCTTTTAGCTTCGTTATATTCATTTTAAATTGAATTGCTTACGATCGGTTTCACAAATGAGTAATCAACCAATCAAATATTTGACAGAAAGAAAGAAAAGCACAGGTTAATTCATATAAACTTTTTTATACAATTGATGACTGCAATCCCACCTGCTGTTAAGTTATGTTACGGTAGACGGTGTAGCACGCTTACCTAGAAGATACATGTTCACTCTACTCTTATATAAACACATCCAAGTTATTAATGCTCGGAAAAACAGACGCCGGCAAGGAATTCCACTCCCTGGCTGTCCGCTACATAAAAGTTGAAGCAAAGCGCTTGGTGCGGACAGGTGGAACATCAACCATGTACGGATGTCGCATTGCCGTTTGGAACTAAATTGAAACTATGCACGACAAGAAATAATCCTTACCTATGAATATAATAACCAGAATAAAATTTTACAAGATAACGTTTGAGTTATTTATTATTTATTAATTAAAACGGTTACACACCAATTCCATTAATTAAAAATATAGACGAGTATAAGAAAGTCAACAGCATAAGCAATACAATTTCCAATTAATTAAAATAACTTAACAAATTAAATATTATTATGTAAATTTCATACATCTCGCTCGCAGAACCTCAGGCAGTCTGACAGTATCTTGGTCCATCCATCCGTTATATATTTGATTGGTTGATTATTCCTCCGTAAAACTGGGTCTTAGAAACAAAGCAGGCACAGAATTTACTATTAGCAAATGTGTGTGAGGAATGCTTTCAAAGAGTGATGGAAAACATCATTAGCGAATCAGCACGTCCATCTGAGCGATTGGAGGCATGCGGCTTTTTTAACCGACTTCCAATCCAAAAGGAGGAGGTTCTCAATTCGGTTGTTGGTTTTTTTTTTTTTTTTTTTTTTTAAATGTTTGTTACCGCATAACTTCGTCATTTGTGAGCCGATTTGAAAAATAATTTTTTTATCTGAAAGGTACTGCTTCCAGATTGGTCCCATTTTAATTTTATTAAAATCGGTGTTGCCATTTTTTTTTAAATAATTTTTTTAATGTTTGTAACTGCATGCCTCCGTCATTTATGAACCGATTTAGAAAATTATTTTTTTATTTGGAAGGTTATTCTTATGTCCAGAAGCTTTATATAGTATAATTGTCCCAAACAAATTTAACTAAAATCGGTTTAGCCGTTTGGCAATGAAGTCGGTTTCTCAAGTTTTTTAAACTTATAATTATTATTTAAGTATTCCTGAGTGCAAAATGAATCTGCCAAAGAAAGGATAGTATAAGTTACCGACGCTTTTTAGATTTTAGAATTTTTCACTTTTATTTGAACGAAGGCGTAAGTTTATTGCCTCTTCTAGAAGGCTCGTCTAGAACTGGTTCGTGGACTTTATTTTGACGTGAATACGTCTTTAAAATTACTTTCATAAGGACGCAATTCAAAAAAACTATTGATAACAAAATCGGGGGATATAGATTAGTGTTCAAGCTACATATCCATCATCCCCATCATAGTTTCAATTACACCACTGCTGGCCTACCATGAGCTTCATATGGTTATGGCTGTCAAAATTGTGTCAACACATTCAAACCCAAGAAGAAAATGAATGTGTGGGTCAGCCTATCTATACACAATTTGACAGCCATAGCGAGTTATCACGTTCAACTATCGTCAGTAAACCGACTTTACAGACAACCGATTTTTTTAATTTAATATTTTATATATTATATTAGTTTAGGTTTTATTTCGCTTTAGTTCACCTACGGGACCCGCGTACCTACGTATTGCGTACTATTCGTAAAATAGGTTGCGTAGGTTGGATTCTAAATTCAATTGAATGTCATGCAGGATATAGGTACTAGCTTTATGACTATTCAATTTGATCCTTATGATTCGAGAAACTAAAGATATCTAAAGGTTAAACAAGAAAAGACTGTGAATGATAGCAACCACTTGCCTTAACAACATGATACGTAATACAGTTGCTATTAGTTTATTAGGTGGCCGCCGTGGTGCGAAAAAATTGTTTTAATGATTAATGTGCATGATATAGCAAATAATGTAATGTAAGCGATCAAGCACATAGAAATAAAGAACTTGAAATTTTAATGGTGAAAAGATTTCTGAAAAATACTGATGCAAACCACTTAGTGCTATTTTTTTCTAATTAATGGCCGGCCTGTAGGCCTACTATGAGCTCTATCTGGCTCTGTCTCTGGTTCTGGTTTAGAGTCTGTGTGAGTGTTGACTATTAGATCCTACGTCAAAATGTCACACACAGTATAATGCACTGGTGAGCACTTACACAGACTCAAAACCAGAACCACAGAGACAGAGACAGATAGAGCTCATGGTAGGCCTACTGTCTTATCATAAACAAAAAAAAGCGGCCAAGTGCGAGTCGGACTCGCCCATGAAGGGTTCCGTAGCAACAAGTAACATAATCTAAAGTTTCTTGTAGTTCGTCGAAAGGTAAATTACGATTTATGACGTATAAAAAAAAACTTACATCTCGTTCAAACCAAAAATCGTTTGATGTTTGCATAGTAATGTACAACATATATTTTTTTTAGATTTGTCATTCTCTTATTTTAGAAGTTAGATTTTGATGACATTTCAATGGGACCAATCTGGAGGTACTATAGGCACGTTGGAATACAAGGGTATGGGTGCCGGTGTAATTACTGGCACGTGAGGCTGAATATCTGCCTCCAGTTGATGGACGCAGGGCAGTGCATCGTAGGGCACGTTCCTAAAGTGCGTGACCTACGAGGCAGTGCTTTGTTGCAAGCGATGGTTACCACTTACCATCAGGTGGGCTTGTTCAATCAGCTAGTTACATAAAAAAACAAAGTTTTATATTTTTTTGGATTCTGCATTAACTTACGTCCAAAAATTTATTCGCAACTTCAGTCTCCAGTACCACAAGCTCTGTCTGGCTCTAGTTTTGAGTCCTTGTGAGTGCTCACCAGTTTATTATACTGTATGTGTGACGTTTCGACGTAGGATTTATTTAGTCAACACTCACACAGACTCAAAACCAGAGCCAGATAGAGCTTGTAGTAGTCCTACAGGTAAATAGCTCCTCGAATCTCCAAGAACCTACCAAACACCCCAGATTCTTTTGGATAAACCCTATTATTTAATTTGGTCCCTTTGAAAACCTTGCATCGTTTTTTCTGTACGAAAAACTCGTAAAACAAACGTTTGTGTAGGATTTGTTTGGATCAAAATCATATTTTTGCTGATCTTTTGTTATTCCACAAAACGATGTGTTTTTGCTATTTTTCATAGCATTCAATCCCACTAATGTAACAAGTGGGCGCCCGCGACTTCGCTCGCTCCGTTGTCGTTTTTGGAACGAAGTTCCTTATCTCGCGTTGTGAAAGGGGGCTAGGCGGAAAAAAATCTTACGAAAAGTTGTCACGAAACTTTTTGCTATTTCGCAGAAGATATTTTCATTTCTATTTCGCATTGAACAGTGTGGTGTCGCGACGATTATTTTTGTTGAGTGTATACAGGTTTTTTGTAAATAATAATAAAGGAACTTCGTTCCATCCGGGTGTCCCTTGACAGCTCTCAAGTTTTTTGACGTGACAACGTCTTATAATTCGATGGAGCCGGCTGCACGCACGAAAAAACCTTGACTTATGCGGTGTTACCTCGCTCTGAGGCGTTCCATTTAAGGCTTGAAGTGCAAGTGAGAGCGCGGAACGAGCGACACAGAGGCACGCACGGCCTCCGCGTTCGGCAGCATTCGACATCTGTCTCTCTCCTACTTGAGTGAGCGATGCGTCCGGGTGGACAGCTGTATGACGTTGTCACGTTCAACTATCGTCAGTAAACCGACTTTACAGACAACCGAGTTTTTCGATATAAAAAGTCCTATGTCCGTCTCTTGGTGCTAAGCTACCTCCCCACTAATTTTTTCAGCCAAATCGGTTTAACCGTTCTTGAGTTCTAGATATGTAACTAACACGACTTTCTTAAATGTGAAAGTTAGGATGGATGGATGGATGGATGTTTTTACCCAATCACGCCAGAACGGCTGGAACGGATCTGGATGAAATTTGGCGCAAAGATAGATTATAATCTGGAATAGCACAAAGGCTACTTTTTAGCCCGGTAAAATGTATGGTACTACTCGTGGGATAAATTTCTTTTAATTTTTCATAGAGCAAACGTCCAACTATCAGATGGTCTGCTTAACAGAACATGAAAATCTATTTACTCGTAGTAAAAAGTCAGGTTCTCAAAATGTCTGGATTCTCAGGCACAAATTTCAACACACACATTGCATCTGTTTGACATTTAGCTACTTAGACCTCAGGAGGGAAAAAGGTTGAAAATGACCAGAAGTGGTTTTCGGTGATCAGCCCTAATATTTGTTTGTTTGTTCCCATGAACTGCGTAAGCGTTTTCAATAAAAATACTCGCATGTTCGCCGCTATTGATTCGTGTCCCAATCACCCAATCATCTCGTCATAGGTTCGGTCACGTCCGCGCAATTTGATATCGTTGATTAAATACTACCATGCTCACTCGAGATATCAATGTTTGCGTAAGATTATAATTACAAAGCCAGTAATTTGGGCGCAGATTGTACACAAAGCCAAATGAAAATGTTGAAAAAAAACAAATGGAAGTGAAAATTTTTGTTATTGACTTTATAGATTTTTATTAGCGGCTTCGCTCGCCCAGTTGCCGTTGCGCCCCATTGATTTTTTATTTTAAAAGTTTTTCCTCTTTTTCTCCGCTTAGGGAAATATTTATCCAATTTCCTTTCTTAGTGCGCCCCTATGCTGTAAAAGGAATATACCCTCCAAGTTTCATGCTTCTAGGACTTACGGTTTAGGCTGAGCGTTGATTGTCAGTCAGTCAGTCAGTAACGTAAGAGTTTTAAATACTTAGATAATGACCTAAAAAAGGAAGAAAGAAAGAAAAGCATTTTATTGACCCTAGCATACACACAAGAATACCTACCTTCTAAAAAATAAATAAGAAAATCACATGAAATGAGAATTGAAAAAGAAAATATTCATTATAGGCAGGTAGGCAGTTGTCATACAATATTACATAAGAAAACATATGAGCCATGCGGGATTTGAACCCGCGACCTTACCCTTAAGAAAAATGTGCACTATGTCGTCAAACGATGAAGGAAAACATCGTGAGGAAACCGGCATGTCGTAGAAACTTAAAAGTTCGAAAACATGTGTCAAGTGCTCTTTCCTTTCAACACACTGGTTTGAAAGAATTATTAAAAAGAAAAGAATAATAATCAAGTCTATATAGTCAGCTCCCGTTTTATAAAACCGGCCAAGTGCGAGTCGCATTCACACGCAAAGGGTTTCTGTTTCCACTAATTTGCATGATACATATATTACAGACGCAGACCGGTTTGCCGGTAACATAATTTTAACTCACTTGCCTACCTATTTTTATCTACTACCATTATCTAAAAAAAATCGGTTGTCTGTAAAGTCGGTTTACTGACGATAGTTGAACGTGACAACGTCATACGTCCACGCGGACGCATCGCTCAGAGCGGGAGCACACGATGCGTTGCGGCGCCGCACCGCAAAGATTTCGCCGTGTCAGTGGGCACACGAGCGGTGCGGTGCCGTAACGTTGTTATGTCGCAGCGGCACCGTAGCACCGTTGGACAGTCTGTTAATGAAAATGGATCGTAAAAGACGTCTATTGTTGGAAACAACTGAGCGGTGCCGCTCCGACGTCGCAACGCATTCACCCCTCCCCGCCTCGTCTTTGGTGGTTGTAAGTCCAGTGCGGCGCCGGAGCGCATCGTGTGACATGCCACAGATATTTCTATGTAAGACGACGCAGCGACACCGCTCCGGCGCCGCACCGCCGCCGCAACGCATCGTGTGCCCCCGCTCTCACTCAAGTAGGAGAGAGACAGATGTCAAACGCTGCCAAACGCGGAGGCCGTGCGTGCCTCTTTGTTGCTCGTTCCGCGCTCTCGCTTTCCTTTCAAGCCTTAAATGGAACGCTTCAGAGTGAGGTAACGCCGCGTGACGTCATGTTTTTTCGTGCGTGCAGCCGGCTCCATCGAATTATAAGACGTTGTCACTTCAAAAACGAGCAAACAATATCAAATTTGTTGTGTCCTCAAATAGGTATTTACTATTCACAGAAATATATCATCTGTGAAAATTTCAACTGTCTAATTATCACGGTTTATGAGATACAGTTAGTATATCACAAGCTCTGTTTGGTTCTGTCTCTGGTTCTGGTTTTGAGTCTGATTGGTACTGTATGTGTGACGTTTCGACGTAGGGTTAATTTAATCAACACTCACAGACTCAAAACCAGAGCCAGAGACAGACTAAGGCATTCATAGACGTGACTTTGCTTTACAGCAAAGGAGTTTTGTTTATCGAAGTTTACTTTCAACATTTTGAATAAAGAAGAGCTTGACAGAACTATGAAATATATTTTTGGTTGAAAGTTGAACTTTCCATCAAAGTAAAGTCAAAGTGCGGTCTATGAATTCAAGATTCAAGATTCAAGATTCAATAAGCGTTTATTCAATACGATACAAGAATCACTTTGAAACGTCTTAAAGCTAGGTGAGTCTAGGTGCCAGTTCCACGCGACCAAGCCTAGAAGAACAGGCAACAAACTACGGCTCGGTTCCTAACGTTTTTTTATATGGTCCTTTTACATCAATCTGGGCCCTAGACAGAGCTCGTGGTAGGCCTACTGGTTACGGACAGACAGACGGACGGACGGACTGATAGAGGAGTAACAGGGTTCTGTTTTACCCTTTGGTTACGGAACCCTAAAAAGCACAGAAAGTGGTGAACCCTCCGTTAACAAGTGCTGTCAATGAGTACACTCGCTGTATAAACAAACTGACAGTCGACGACGAAACAAACCATCACGCATCGTTAGAGATGGGTGAGTGGGTAAAAACTGGAAGGGTAAACAAAGAAAGGGAAGGGAGGAATTGTTAAAAATTAAAAATACCCATTTATACCGGGTAAATTTTATGAATACCGGGTAAAAATTTGGCAAAAACATAAAAAAAAAACCGGGTAAAAACATAATATTCCTACTAAAACTAAACTTCATTAATAGAAAAGTTTTTTTGAATTTTTACCCGGTATTAATTCAAAATGGGTAGGTATAGGTAAAATTAGGTATAAATAGGTAAATACCCAAAGTTCGGGTTTTTACCGGGTAAGCGCCCATCTCTACGCATCGTCCATCAATACGTAGCCGAAGCTTCAGGATGTTTAATAAAAATTACGACGATAGACACGATTAAAATTAGCACAGCAACAGTATATTATAAGCAGTAGTCGAACTCCATCCTCAGATCGATTTGCTTGTCGATTTGCTGGTACAACGATCCCTGGATCGCGGGGCTCAGCCATTTGTGCCTTCCTTTCCAGGCGGCTCCTTTAGCCCGGTTTCCACTGCGAGCGGAACGGACCCATTAATGACTTCGTTAAACTCGCAAACGCAAACTGCATACTTGTATTTCCACCAACAAATAGTCGGACGGAAAGAGCCGAGCGTGTAGAAAGAGTAGAAATGAGCTCGCTCAGTTCTAGGGAGCGTTCTAACTGATAAAAATATGATACTTATACACATTTTTTTTGTTAATACATACTTAGACTATAATATGACACCCAGACAGAACAAACATCTACGTACCACACAAATATTTGTTCTTGGTAGGGACCGAACCAGCGCCCTTCTGCGCAAAAGGCAGAGCTACTACCAACTGAGCTGTGAAGGCTGTTAAGCTTGAAGGCTCTGAAAAAGCCTTAACTTGATTCAGTAATATTTCATTTCGTACATGAGCGAATAACGCCCTTCGTTGGCATGGCAAACATAAATTATAACAAAAAGTCATGAATATTCAAAAATTGCACGATACCATCAGTGTTAGAGGGATATAAAGGTATACACATACCCCTCATTCATAGCGCTGGCATTTTAGTGGCTTGCTAAAAGTCTCTCGTCACTGTCACTTTCATATCAACAAATAGAGATAGCAACAGACTTATCGATCTGTTAAGCTAAATGACTGCTAATGGACCATTATGAATCGTGAATATACCGAAGGTCGCTTTTTAAAGGTTCGTGGACATTATGTCGGGCTGCAACAGGGCGGGTCGCAGCGCAAAAGTCTATCGTACACTATGCCGAGACGCAGCGGTTTGCATAATCCGCCGCGGATTTTAGTTTCGCATTTATTGCAGCGCCGTTTAGAGCACCTCGACACAGTGTGCAAGCTGAAAATTTTTCGTCACAGCTATTTATAAAGTAGGTATTGCACGCAACGTCTGTCAGTACACTGTACTGAAAATCTGTCAGTGCGAATCGGCCCGGCCCGTCACAGTATATGCTAATACTATGCGTTGCGCTCCACCCCCCTGCGGCCCGGCATAATGTGCGCGAACCTTTATTTAACCCGTAGATGAAACAAGCAATTGGTCCGCCTGAGTTATGTGGTAACCAAAGCATTGCCTCGTAGGTCACGCACGTCAGGAACGCGCCCCAAAATGCACTTCCCTACGTCCATCAACTTGAGGCTTCAGATGTTCAGCCTCACGTGCCAGTAATTTCACCGGCACCCACACCCTTCAAACCAAAATACAGCAGTGCTGCTTCACGGCAGCAATAGACGTGGTGGTAGTACGCACCCGGACGAGACACACCCAAAGAGCTCTTACTACTGTTATTGGTTAAAAAAATCGGTTGTCTGTAAAGTCGGTTAACTGACGATAGTTGAACGTGACAACGTCATACAGCTGTCCACGCGGACGCATCGCTCACTCAAGTAGGAGAGAGACAGATGTCGAACGCGGAGGCCAATTGTGCCTCTTTGTCGTTCGTTGCGCTCTCGTTTACACTTTAAGCCTTAAATGGAACGCCTCAGAGCGAGGTAACGCCGCATGCGTCATGTTTTTTCGTGCGTGCAGCCGGCTCCATCGAATTGACGTTGTCACGTCAAAAGGTTTAGGAATTTGACAGTGTTCATACAATAAGCGTGTATTTTGTGCGTATTTTGACTCCAAGATTTTTACATGAAACGAATAGGTACAATAAAAGTTGCCAAAAGTTTGATTATAAAAAAGATTTACGTAATTATCTTTTCTTCTGTTTTTGATGGTGGTTCTTGAATAAGCAATTAAAATTTTATAAAACTTAGCAAACAAGATAAAAAAGTATCTTTTTGAGCTTTATACGTAAGTATGAAAACTAATTATGAATTATACATACATACATAAAATCATGCTTTATTCCCATGAGGGTAGGCAGAGATCACGGATTTCTACTTGCTTTACGATCCTGACACACCTCTTTCGCTTCATTCACTCTCATAACATTCTTCATACATGCTCGTCGGTTTAGGGCCTTTCTCTAAAACGTCTGCGATCTGATCGAGATACATGCGCCTAGGTCTTCCCCTTCCAGCAGTTCCATTCTCACTAGCCTGATGCAATTGTTTTGTTAATCTCCTTTCATCCATTCTCTCTACATGTCCAAACCATCTTAGCATGAATTATCGCGTCTACAAAACTCTTAATTCTAAACACGTGAACTGCTTATACAACGTGTATCAAAATATGTGTACTATCCTGAAGGGGGGTGAATTTCCACCCCCCGGGGAACAACTTTTGTTCAACGACTTTTCGAACTTCGATTGGTATCTCTGAAAAAAACTGCAACGAAGTTTCAACATGAACAGCTGACTTTATACAAAGTGACAACCCTAAACTCAGCTACAGAGGTAGTAGGTAGTAGTAGTAGACCTACAGAGGTAGTAGGTCAAGGGGTCAAGGGGTTACAAGGATAGGGTTGTCAATTTATTTAGGCATTATGAAATAAAACATTTTTGTATGGGAAACTGAAAATAGGAATTTTTAATTATCTCCCCCCCACAACTGATCACCATTGTGGTCTGAAACCCCCCACCTTCGCATAGTACACATATTTAGATACACCTTGTATAGGGCGTCCCACGGATATGCCAGGAGGGAAAGTACCTTGAATATTGTAGAGGGAACATTTTACTGAAAGAAAACATTATTTGAGTTTATAAAAACAATAAATAAATATTGTGGACTATTCATACAAAACTATCTAGCCCCAAACTAAGCAAAGCTTGTACTTATAGGAACCAGATAGCTGATATAAAACTTACAATATTTTTTTTGTAGATACGTACTAGAATACAATATAACACTCTAGTTATGCGATTACAACGGAATTGAGAACCTCCTATTTTATTTGAAGTCTGTTGAAAACGTCGATATTGCTAACACGATGCCTATTTTCATCCGCCTTGTAACGCGAGAATATGCCATTGGTACTTAAGGCCTGCTCAAACCTATGTCGATGGCGATGGCGATAATCTTCTTCTTCTTCTTAATGAATGGCATCTGTCCTTTTCGGATCAATTTTGCCAGTGTCGAGTAGTTTAATGAGTATAATGATGATAAATTACATAGATAAAATACTTTTTCGTCAAGATGTCAGTCGCCTGTCAGTCGGCCCTACCCTAATTGGCTTTGGAACAAAAGATGGCCGTTTCTTCCAAAACCATCTGAAACATTTTCGATCAAATCAGAATATCACCTAATACACTTTAATTCCAACTGTTAACACTTTGAGCTAAGACCTCAAGTAATGTTGGTTTATACAGGGTTATTCATTATTAGCTGCAAATACTCAGGAATTAGGTTCAACAAATAAAATAAAAAATATTTATGAAATGATTTTTTTAAAGTTTTGTTATGAAAATCCCGAGAAAATCGATAAAGAAATCATTGGCGCCTGACCTATTTTGACCTTTGATCCGCGCCCGCGCGCCGTGAGTGACACTCTGCGTTCAGTCACCGCCTGGGTGGGTCATCGACCTGTTTGTTCTCCATGGCAATCATTATGCAATAGCCGTAAAGAAATTAATAAAAATAAATATTTGATACAAAAACTGGAAAATTTTTTTGATCAAATTTAAAAAAAATAATTTCATAAATATTTTTTATTCTATTTGTTGAACCTAATTCCTGAGTATTTGCAGTTAATAATGAATTACCCTGTATACCACCGAAATTACACAACAGAACTCAAAATAACACTAGAAAAACAATTAAAATCACAAAGCTATGTAACTTCCTGAAATGACAGAAAACGAATCCGATGGCGATCAATGAAACGCTGTAAAATATCGCTTTCAAATTTGACAGCGTTTCACTGATCGTCATCGCCAGCGACCTAGGTGTGCGCAGGGCTTTACCTAATCGGGTAGGGACCTGTCAATATTGGACGTGGGACATGTGTGCTGGGTAAACATGTTGTTTTAAGGAAAAAAGCCGGTCAATTAAGCATTTTGGCAGAAATGAGATGTTTCAAAATGCGCCACGTCAATGTACACCTTTATGACAAATGCGGTAAATAATGAAGATTACCACTAAAATAATATTTGCACAAATTAATAAACAAGTACGTTGTACAAAAATGTTCAAAAGCCGGCGCCATGACAGTTTTACCGCAGTGATTGACACAAATAAGCGTCAGTCATCAGTGTCATGTTAATTGACATCGTTATTTGTCAAAATGACATTTCTACTACTACTCGTAAAGTCCATGTCATGTCAGTCCCCCATGTTTTGGGTTTGTTGTGTTGCTCTCTTTGACCAAGAAAATCTCTATCTACAACCAGACGAAGTAGTACTTATTCTTAGAGATGAGACCATAAAATTAGCAATAGCCATCGAGATATAAGTACTACGTACTAGAGAAGCTACGTGAAATAACGGAATTGTCCGGAATTACGTGAATTGTTCGTAATTTGTTCTCGGCAAAAAGGTCTTAAGCGCCATGTAAATCACGGCACTTACGCGTTTTCGAGAGAGAGCGACTGAGGCGACTGAATGAGGTGCGGCGCGATCGCCGCAGTTCAACGAGACAAAGTCGGAGTTTACGGTGTCTTCTCTAGTACGTAGTACTTAAATCTCGATGGCAATAGCGTAAACCTTAAGGAAGTAATGATTTTTTTTCTTTTTGAAAACTTTAAAGCTCCTTATCTCAAAAGGCCAAAAATCGACTTAAGGGGGTACGATTTCCATACAAACTTAATTTACACAACTGTGGGCGAATAAAGTATTAATGTACACCGAAATAGCTGTAATAGGCTTTTACAGTGGTCCTTATTACCGGCCAGTTATATAAAGTTGGAGTGGTAGCCGTTGGTCGTGGCAGCCGGGGCTTCAGAAAAAGAACTAACAGACAAAGAAAAAAATACTTTAACTACGTTTTACGTTAGAAAGAATGACGAAAAAAATACTTTTTTGGTTTTTTATTAATATTTCTGTTATCCTACAGTTTTCTCCAACTTTATATAACTGGCCGACAATAAAGACCACTGTAAAATTCTATTACAGCTATTTCAGTGTACATTTATACTTTGTTTGCCCATAGTTGTGTAAATTCAGTTTGTAGGCGACGTTATATGAATAGAAATAGAATAGAATAGAACATTCTTTATTGCACACCTTAAAACTAATAATGGAAAAACAAGTAACAATAATGTATGTAATAATTATGTATGAGAGTGATTGAAGCAAAAGAGGTGTGTCAGGATCGTAGCAGGTGGAAATCCGTGATTTCTGCCTACCCCTATGGGAATGAGGAGTGATTTTATGTATTGTATGTAAGTTTACATAAAAACAAGACACGGAACTTTTGGCTTAGCCTTAAAATACCTATCGCAAAAGTGTCTGGCATTTCATAATATTTTTTGCCGGAAAATTTCTCATCCCTTTATTGTGAAGAAGATTTTCTCATGTTTTTGCTCATATACACCTTCCAAGTAATCAATTTTAACCGAGCTTCTGATGTCTGCCGGGTACTATCGAGATACGGGAGGCTAATGAGAGAAAGAGAAGCCTTTGAGGTAAGAGTGAGATAAAGAATCATACAAATAAAATAAACGTTACGTTTTGTGCCATTTGTCATGAATGCCGATCCTTAGGTCGTGGGTTCAAATACAGTCATGTACCAATGAGTTAAATGTGTAGGAAGGTATGTGTAGGAAGGTTGAGGCTTTGTATTTAGATATTACAGAGCACTGGCGGCCTAGTGGTTGCGGTACCGCCTTCCAATTCTTAGGTCGTGGGTTTAAATCCAGTCGTGTTCCAATGAGTTTTCTGACCAAACATGTATGTGCACTATGCCAGCCAGTACTTAAACGGTGAAGGAAAACATCGCGAAGAAAACGGCATGTTGTAAAACCTAAAAAGTTCGATAACATGTGTCAAGTGCACCAAAGGAGCCTCTCCGAGGCGCATATAAAATCCTTTCACCACACTGGGATATATCTAACTGACTTATACCTACTGTTAGACTGGCCTCTCGACAAAGTAGGTAGCTAGCTCTGCCTTCTGAGCCGTAGGTCGTGGGTTCGATCCCCACCGAGAACAAATATTTGACTGGTGAACACAGATGTTTGTTCTCTGTCTGGGTGTTATATTGTATTCTATGCATGTATTTACAAAAAAAATGTATACTATATGTATTATATCAGCCATCTGGTTTCCATAGTACAAGCTCTGCTTAGTTTGGGGCTAGATAGTGTTGTGTGAATTGTCTATAATATTTATTTATTTATAACAGTGACACTATAAAAAAAAGAAGCACATTATAGGTAGGTACTCCAAATTATATCTACCTACCTAGGTACTTGTTTGCTTTGTGGAAATAGTAGTTGGACCGGTGTTCGTTTCGGCTTGTTGTCTCTAGTTGCCCCGGGCTACAGGAAATGGTTGAGGCTGTAGAGTCCGCGCAAGATAACTCTGCGCGTGGCTAATGGCGTAATAGTACATTATGATATTAGTGCGGTAGGTTGAAAATTACAGCCACGGCGTTATTGCAAGCCCGAGCCGTAGGCGAGGGCTACAAGAAAGCAGAGGCTGTAATTATCAAAGGGCACGTATGTCATACGACGTTTTATAGCACATTTGCAAGGAAATAAATAAAAATTAAACGAATAAATCTTGAATCACTTGATAAAGCGGTTAGAAAATTTGAAATGATATGAAATGACATTAACAGATTGTAAATGTAATTTCATTTAATTTCTGGAGGGAATGGGGGAGGCCTTTGCGCAGCAGTGGGACCCGGACCCGGAGGGAACATAATAAATAATAAATAAATAAATGCCAGAACTTTCAAAACGGTGAAGGAAAACATCTTGAGGAAACCGTCATGTCGTAGAACCTAAAAAAGTTCGAGTGAAACGTGCCTTGCGTCACGCTAAAAGGGCCTGCCTACTAGTGGATAAAACAGCCCGCACATCAAGTGCGGGTGATGAATTTGCCGAATTAGTTTATTATTTTTATGTTTTCTGCCATCAGTCACGCGCAGACTTAACTTACGCGCACTCTACCTATCCATGATTTGAAGTATGGAGGTAACGACTGTCTCTTTGTTTCTGTTGACTATTTTTCGAAGTAGGTACCTTCTTAAAAACACGTTACATTGTTCTGAGATGATTACTTGTTGAGATTCTAGACATCATTATTTGTATAACATATAATTTGTTATCAAAACATTGTTAGATTATATTTTAGCTTCCGAATGCTGGCCGCGAGCATAATTAATTTTTGTTCTAAAAAAAAAGCAGTCAAGTGCGAGTCGAACTCGCCCATGAAGGTTTCCGTAGCAGCAAGTAACACGATTTATGACGTATAAAAAAAACTACTTAATTGATCTCGTTCAAACCAAATCGCTTTCACTTTCGCTTCGTATTTATCATTTTCATCTGTGTTCTTATAGCAGTTTGTTTTATACTAATTATAATATTATATGTCATACTCTTTTGTCGAAATTTTTAATTGTTTTAGAAAGTACATCTTAATTCGTATGCATTTTTGTCTAGTTGTTGTACCTAGTGGCAGAGTCCGTGACATCGCCGAACCGGCTCTGTCGGAAGACCAGCGTTGGTTGCTAGCCAACCAACACATGCTGAGCCAGAGTCCGTTTTGCGAAGCACAAAGCTCACCTCTGTAGTTTGATAAGTTGTTAACTTTATATTGTTAGTGTGAGTTTTCTTTGCTTTGCAAATAAATATTTTTTCTTTCTTTCTTTTCTTTCTAAATATCCGTGGAAGTTTGAATAGTAATGTACATCATATATTTTTTTTACTTAATCATTCTCTTGTTTTAGAAGTTACAGGGAGGGGGACACACATTTTACCACTTTGGAAGAGTCTCTCGGGCAAACTATTCAGTGTAGGAAAAAAAAACAGACAGACAGACAGAGGTTTTTGCCATTTGGCCCTTTTTCACCTCTCCATCTAGCCCCAAACTAAGCACAACTTGTTCTATGACAACTCGATAGCTTAATGCATATAAATATGCATAAGTGACACAAAATAACTCAATTATTTGCGCAAGCCGCCATTTGCATTTCAAATGTCGACAAGATGGAAAACTCAATCAGTCATTATTGGCTTGTACAACACTCGAAACTACAGGATGGTCTTCTTTTCATGTGAATATTTCTGTTGAACCAGTGCGGTGAAAGGATTTTAATGAAGGAACCTCAAATTCCTTTCGCCCGCACTTTTTGTTTAAAAAAGGATCATACAAAAAACGGTAGAAACCAAGCTGTAGTTTGTTGCCTGTTCTTCTAGGCTTGGTCGCGTGGAACTGGCACCTAGACTCACCTAGCTTTAAGACGTTTCAAAGTGATCCTTGTGATACAACTGAATAAATAAATTTCAATTTTGATTTAAAATTATCTAATAAAAAAAAATACTTAGCTCTAAATTAAGCGGAGCTTGTATTAGGGGAACCAGATAGCTATAATGCTCATATATTTTTTTTGTGACTACATATTTTGGTACTACATACTACAATACAGTATAACACCCAGACAAGAACAAACATCTGCGTTCACCACACAAATATTTGTTCTCGGTGGGGATCGAACTCCCGCCCGCCATCGCAGAAGGCAGAGCTACTACCAACTGAGCTCTAAGGTCATCGAAGGCAGTCTGCTCCTTAATGACGGCGTTTTACCTACCAATAAAACGCCTATTAAGCGAAGTAACTTATTTGAAGAATAATTTATAATTTGAGAGATGGCAACCCTGTTTTCCCCATCGCGTAGTGCATTTCTGGCCTCTGATTGGTCAAATTTCCCACTCCTTTATTTCTCCTTCCTAACACCAGAGGGCGCGCGTGTCAACCTAGCGCGCTCCGCAGATTATACTCTCATTGGATCTCAAATAAAAGTACCGATGATACGATGATGCCACTCACATTTTTTTAATTCTATCAGACTAATTTAATAGTCCGATAGAGTAAAACGTAAATTAAATCGTTTCATACAGGATTTCTACAATGTAGGCTAGACTTTATATCACGCCTTTGCCGCGGTGGAATGCTAGTTTTTCTATTAGCCTGCTAGTTTATATAAACTTTTAGTCTATGGTATGGAACGGGTGAATTATACTTTGTCCACGAAGGTTTTGATGGTAAAATGTGAGTGAGTCACCGGCATTCATTGTTTGTTGTCTGTGGAGTGAATGAATGAAAATTCACAAAAACAAACAAAACATCGATCATCTTCGTTTATGTCAACATTATATTAAAATAAAAATGGAATGTTTATTGTATTATCACCAGGCAGAAATAAAATGTATTCTTCAAATAAGTTACTTCGCTTAATAGGCGTTTTATTGGTAGGTAAAACGCCGTCATTAAGCTTCTTAGCCTTATTTGAAGAATAATTTATAATTTGAGATTAGTTTGTTATCGCCTGGTGGTAGGAAGGAAGAGGCGCCAATGTGATTTGATTCTTTTTAAGGCCCTATAGGGTATCTAAATGAAAGATACTTATTAATAAGATTTCTAACATGAGGCAATGTATATGAAAGCTACCTATTTTATTTGCTTTGTAACCTATGTTCTATACCTATCAGGTAAGTTTTGCAGGTTATTTCAGTAAAAAGTTTTTTTGAGGAAAAGGTATTTTATTCAAATAAACCCATAATTAGTTAATCAGCGGTGGCTAGTTATATAGACTACACATTACACATTTTTACTAATGGACTTAATCCAAGAAATCAACAAATTAAATTTCTAGCAATTATTAGAAACAGATACACTTAATTAAAATTGATATTAATTATATCTAAAACTATCTAAGTAGGTAAGCAAGATAAAGCTACATATTACATTTAACTAAACAGTTAATCAATTGGGACAAAACAGCTACTTGTCTTTGAGAGAGGATCTGTAGGCTTGATGACCCGACAGTAGTATTTTCTGAAAGTCTCCAGTGATCTCCAATTTCCTCGAGCTAGGATTTCTTCGAGAGGGCAATCCTGGATCCAGTTTTTAGACGCTACGGCTGGGCGAACACTTCCAGGGCTGGCTTTGATCCCTGCTTCCATCAGAACTTTCTTCACCCAGTTTGCAATGATAGTCGGAGTGGCTGCCTTGGGTGGTCCGCAAGCTGTCAAGAATAAATTGTTTGATTTACACACCTTGCGTCTTTCAGCTGATAAAGATATCACCTTTTTAAGCCATAAAGTAGGATCCAATGCTTTACTATCCTTATTTGTAAAAAGTTTCCAGCCGGACTGGCGATGAGTACAGGAATCTGTTTTAGATCCGAATTTAGGCCAAAAGGTTATGGAGTTTTCAGAGACAATACAACTATTGGGATCAACTGATAGTAGAGACAAATCATGAACACGTCGACCTGAGCACAGTAAAAGCAGTATTGCAGCTCTTTTTGAACATTCAAAAAGGCTATTTTCATTAACCGGGGTGTTTTGTAACCACCCTTTTAAACAATCAGTATTCCATATGGGAGCTTTATCTACCCTAGGGTTCTTATTTCTGATAGCTTTTAGTGCATGCTTGACAAGGACATGGGAGCTTAACCTGTGGTCTGAATTAGGGTCACAAAGTGTAGAAATTGCTGATTTGTACACTGATATAGTAGAATAAGAAAGATTTTGATTTTGAAATAAAAATATTAAAAATCTAGCTAAATCAGCACCTGATGGTTTAAAGGTATTGACAGTGTTACCTCTGGACCATGCAGTCCACTTCTCCCACGCTGGTTTATATGTTTTTAGGGATGATTTTCTCCAGCTGGAGAAAAGAAAATCTCTCTGTTCTTGAGACCAGCGTTCTAAGCTCTCCGACCACCCCCACATTTCCATATTTCCAGCGTTAGCTCCTGTACTTGTGGCGGAGGCCTGCCTGCCATTGTGTCTATTAGAACTTCCGCAAGATTGTGGATTGTGAATGGAGCTGCCAATGCGCGATTCCGTAGGTCGGGCCTCCAAAACACTTTCGGCCACCGCGGGACTACCAGCATGTAAATTCCTGTAGCTGTATTGAGATGTGTCAGTACCCGTGGTACAAGATATGGAGGAGGGAATACCCACGCTAGGCTGTAGTTCCAAGCTTGGCTGAAAGCATCGTGTAGATGGGCTCTTGAGTCTGTCACATCCAGAGACGCGTAGGTCGGCACCACGTGTGCTGTCGCCGATGCAAAAAGATCGATCTGTGGTGTTCCCCACTTGTGGAATACAATCTTTGTTGCCTGAGGTAGTAGGTGCCATTCCGGTAGAGGAGATAATCGAGACAAATGGTCTGCTTCTGGGTTGAATCGTCCTGGGAGATAGTGAGTCTCTATATGAATATTGTGAAGATCCAATATTTGAAAAATCTTGTAGCATATGTTCAACAGCGGAAGCGATCTCGTGCCTCCTTCGTTTCTCAAGAAGGCTACTACAGTCTTGTTGTCGCTCTGAATCAGGAGTGACGAATTTGTCAGGAAGGGACAGCGATCTTTTAGGGCGTACAACACTGCCAACAATTCTCGCTGATTTGAGTGAAGAGCAGATTGATTTTGGTGCCACCGTCCCCAAACTCTCGTATTGTCCAATTGCACCCCCCATGCTAATTCTGATGCATCTGTTACTAGATAATGAGACACGGGCGGGTAGTGTATTAGAGACTTGTTTTTAATGTTTACCCGCCACCAGCTTAGCTCGTCGAGTGCCCCTCGGGGAATTGGAAACTGTAGATTTGGATGATAATGGAGGAGGCTCTGACAGTGTCGTTGAAGGGCTCGATGATTGAGTCGACCCCGCGTTACGGGAAAACTGGCAAAATTTAGGGAACCCACTATGCTTTGAATTTGTTTTAAATTTGCTCTTTTTCTCAATATTAACTTTTTTATTTTCTGTTTTACATTTTTGCACTTTTCGACCGGTAAAAATTTTCTGTTGGCATGTGGGTCCCAACCTATTCCCAGAAACTCGATTGCTTTTTGTGGTATCAGAATCGATTTTTCTAAATTCACTTGCCAACCTAATTTCTGTAGGAGTTGAACGGCTTCTTGACTTTGATTTTGTAAAAGGTACGGGTCCTGATTGACTATGCAAAAGTCGTCCAAATAGACTATAACACGGAAACCTCTGTCCCTCATTACTTGCGCAACCCAGTTGGTGAGAGAGGCAAATACTTTTGGGGCACACGCAATTCCGAAAGGTAGGCAGGACATTTGAAGGACTTGATCCTTGAAAATCAAACGCAGAAATCGCCTGTGCGTTTTTGCGATTGGCACATGAAAGTACGCATTTGACAGGTCTATTTTTATTAGCCAATTGCGTTGTTGCAGAAACGCTGGAATTTTTTGTATATTTATCAGCCGAAATTTGGAAACTAGTAGGTATTTGTTTAGTCGTTTTAAGTTGAAAATAGGCCGAGTTGTGCCGTTTTTCTTTGGGGTCAGAAATATTGGGGACGTAAACCCGGGACCCGGACCCGCGGGTTCCAAAACATTCAGTTCTATCAGGGATTGAATGGCTATTTCCATGTCTTTTGAAAAGGGGGTTTGAAAATTCAGATTCGGGACTCCGAGCGGAGGTTTTTTGTAAAATGGTATTCGTAATCCTTGAATTATTTTTAAAATAATAGGAGGGGCGTGCAACGCTCGCCATTGGGTCACAAACTTTGCCAGACAGCCCGCTTGAAAACCCATGCAGTCATGATTTTCTTTTTTGATTTTGATGATAGTCCCTGCGCGGGTAGTTTTGGCCAGAGGCTTTGTTCTGACTTCGTGCATTATTTTGGCGGGAGCCATCTGGAAATTGAGCACGTGTTCCTCTCTGACGAGGGGGATAGGCTTGAAAATGTGCCTGTCTTGCTTGAGGCCGATGCATATTGTCACGCCACCTCATAGGATTAAAATACGGTTGGTTGCCTTGCGCAGGCAAACCCATCCTAGGCATATTTTGATGAAAACTCATGGGCTCATAAATACCTTGCGCAGGTATTTTATAATTATTCTGGCTTGACCCTGCTTGCGCAGCAGGTTTGTTTTGGGTTGGTTGGCGTACAGGCCAAAAAGTTTTGGAACTACCTCCATTTTTTTCGACTGCAGAGGAAAAAACTTCCTTTTGAAAAAGACTTTCTGAACTCGGAGGGATCTTACGGAGAGTCGCCTTAAAATACTTGTCTTTTACAGAGCGAAGTATGCTATCTCTGCGTTGCTGAATAAGATCAGCGCGGTGCCCGCAAGCCAGCTGTAGAGCATCATTCGAAATTTTTTGAAAATCTCCATCAACAAATAGTTCCTTAATTTTATCGACTAGTGATTGAGAGGAAAGCTCTGCTGATGACTCAGACCACGTGATCAATAAATCGAAAGCATTTTGTGCAGCCTCTTGCTGCTTAATCAGAGCCTGTGTAATTGCTGCGAACCCACGTTCTGTGAGGCTTAAATTAGTAAATCTATCATAGGGTTTTATCTCCTCGTTAGTTTCGAGTTCCACAAACCCTGGACGAGAGCAGTAATTCTTTTGGACATCTGCATACCTCAAATTAGACCAATCTTCGGAATCGAAATGCTGAATAGACTGAATGGTATCGACATGAGCCTTCGTAGATTTAGGAATAGAGGGTTCTTTCAAAACTGTGTTGAGCGATAGTTTAAGGGCACTAGGTGGCTCTGTTAGAACTTCAGGTTCTTGATCCCCATCTGAATACATTTCTCGACTCACATCAGCATTTAAATCGTCCCCATTCACGCTAGAGCTGCATATGGGCTGGCAGAAATTGCCGAGAAAATTGGTTATCTCACTGACCTTATCCGTAAGTTGCTGCAGTGCAACGCTAGTTCGCTGCCGCTTTTGGCTAGGTTCACGAGTAGGCTTACCAGCCCTTCGCTTCGCAGGCTTGGGGGGTGGCTGCGGCGGCGGCGATGGCGGAGTGGGAAGACTACCCTCATCAGCGTCGGAGGACGAGCGTGAGCTCGAGTCCTCCATTATCTAGAAACAAAAAACTATTAGTTTCAAAAATAAATTAATACGAACGGAACACTCCGTTAAAGATAAAATAAAAAATATTTAAACCAGATTATAAAGTGTGCACTGAAGATTTTCTATGATCTTCCTGCACATGCAAACGCGACGAAAAACAAAACGCCAATGAGAGTATAATCTGCGGAGCGCGCTAGGTTGACACGCGCGCCCTCTGGTGTTAGGAAGGAGAAATAAAGGAGTGGGAAATTTGACCAATCAGAGGCCAGAAATGCACTACGCGATGGGGAAAACAGGGTTGCCATCTCTCAAATTATAAATTATTCTTCAAATAAGGCTAAGAAGCTTAATAGGAGCATCCTGTAGATATAGCTAGGGGTGATGCTCAAATTAATTGCATTGCTATAGTGCTAACAAGAAAATAGAGCGTTCTTTGAGACATGGAATTGTTTTTATAATTGGACAGGTCGTAAGAAAGCGGCTGCCGTTATATAACAGGTCTCGCAGATCAGTTGGCATCTGATACTCAAAGTCAAAGTCAATAATTTTTTATTCATTACGATGCAAGAATCACTTTGAAACGTCTTAAAGCTAGGTGAGTCTAGGTGCCAGTTCCACGCGACCATACTGATCTTATAACTCTAGAAAAACTGTAAGGGTGGAGCCAAACGAGCGTAATTTTGTGAGTCGTGAGTCGCGTATTTTCGGTCGCAGAAATTCTGTTGCATTCGGTTTCATACAAAAGTCCTGTTTCATTCACACGGCGACGCAAAGTGAGTTGTGGTTTTGTATGAAACTGAATGCAGCAGAATTTCCGTGACCGAAAATACGCGACTCACGACTCACAAAATTACGCTCGTTCATCGTACCTACGTAGGATCTAAAATAAAAAAATAACCAAACTTTTTGACAGAAGGGCAGTCGATTGACGACTCGTCATCTGCTGGGCGATTGCGGAATTATGTTGCAATTTTACTTACAAATAAATGATACTAAAAAATAATAACAACAAGAGAAGAAGAAGAACAACTATCAAATAATATCTGGGATATTCATTCTAGAGATTTCTCTATTTGTCAAAAATAATTACACCTACTTTAATAAAAAATCTAGTCGCTCGAATAATTTACGTAGTAAGCACAAATATAATATCTGTATTCCTCAAGTCAATAATACCATGTTTTACAATAGTACTTATTACACTGCCATTAAAATTTATAATCACTTGCCAACAGAATTGAAAGAAGTAAATGGAAACCTGTTTAAACATAAACTTAAATAATTATAAGTTTAAAAAACTTGAGAAACCGACTTCACTGTCAAACGGCTAAACCAATTTTAATCAAATTTGTTTGGGACAATCTGGACGTAAGCATAACCTTCCAAATAAAAAAATAATTTTCTAAATCGGTTCATAAATAAATTATAATTTAAGTTTAAAAAACTTGAGAAACCGACTTCATTGTCAAACGGCTAAACCGATTTTAATCAAATTTGTTTGGGACAATCTGGACGTAAGAATAACCTTCCAAATAAAAAAATAATTTTCTAAATCGGTTCATAAATGACGGAGGCATGCAGTTACAAACATTAAAAAAATTATTTAAAAAAAAATGGCAACACCGATTTTAATAAAATTAAAATGGGACCAATCTGGAAGCAGTACCTTTCAGATAAAAAAATAATTTTTCAAATCGGCTCACAAATGACGAAGTTATGCGGTAACAAACATTAAAAAAAAAAAAAAAAAAAAAAAAAAAAAAAACATACAACCGAATTGAGAACCTCCTCCTTTTTGATTGGAAGTCGGTTAATGACGGAGGCATGCAGTTACAAACATTAAAAAAATTATTTAAAAAAAAATGGCAACACCGATTTTAATAAAATTAAAATGGGACCAATCTGGAAGCAGTACCTTTCAGATAAAAAAATAATTTTTCAAATCGGCTCACAAATGACGAAGTTATGCGGTAACAAACATTAAAAAAAAAAAAAAAAAAAAAAATACAACCGAATTGAGAACCTCCTCCTTTTTGATTGGAAGTCGGTTAAAAATGGCTTATAACCAAAGTTCACTATAGTTTAGGAGAGTACTATGATACCTAAGTATCTATTATAAATGCAATAATGTTGTACCTACTTAGCTTAGATAATATTGTGTTTAGAACGCTCTAAAATGTGCAAGTACCTGCTAATGTATAAGTTAGGTTAGTTAGTAAATTTTGAGTTAGCTACTTTGTAAGTATAGCTATATTGTACGCCCGAAATGGGTAAGCTGTTGGAACATAATTACTTTTAAGATCTTTTATAAACAGTTTTACAATAAAAACATTTTATCTTTATCTTTATCTTTTATCTAGCCTTTATTGTTCTACCATTATATTATATTTGTTGCGTTACTAGTTTTACACAGAAAAGTTTGTATTCGCTATCTTACATTTATTACGTCAACATCCAGTCTTGTTGCAATCGTTCTTTGTCAAAGGTTTTTAACTTGATTTCTATTGCAATCGGAGCTCAAAATAATGTCGAAACTGACAGATACGACTAGGTTTTGATGCAACAAAAGATACGGAATCAACTTTTTTATTGACGTGACAACGTTTTATAATTCGATGGAGCCGGCTGCACGTACAAAAAAACATGACTCATGCAGCGTTACCTCGCTCTGAGGCGTTCCATTTAAGTCTTGAAGTGCAAGCGAGAGCGCGGAACGAGCGACAAAGAGGCACGCACGGCCTCCGCGTTCGGCAGCGTTCGACATCTGCCTCTCTCCTACTTGAGTGAGCGATGCGTCCGCGTGGACAGCTGTATGACGTTGTCACGTTCAACTATCGTCAGTAAACCGACTTTACAGACAACCGATTTTTTACTACAGATTAAATGTTTTAGACATGGAATTTCACGGCCGCTTCATAGCGTCAGCAGTTTTAACGAAGCCAAAGAGCTATGTATCTTCTTTGATGTGCTTGATTGTAGAATAATTATTTTGAATATTTTAGAGACTGACTTTGTAGGGTGTGGTGTGTTTGCTAGCAAGCAATTTATGCTGGAATACTGTTTGGCATGACTATAAAGCCTCGTGCACAAGCTCAAAGTCTTGCAACGAGCTATGGAGAGAGCTATGCTGGGAGTTTCACTACGTGATAAAATCAGAAACGAGAATATAGAAGAACCAAGGTCACCGACATAGCTCGTAGAGTTAGCAAGTTGAAGTGGCAATGGGCAGGCCATATAGCTCGAATAACTGACAACGGTTGGGGAATAAAGGTTCTCGAATGACGACCACGAACCGGAAGACGAAGCGTAGGGCACCCACCCACCAGATGGACCGACGACATTGTTAAGATCGCGGGAAGTCGGTGGATGGAAAGGGCTCAGAATCGTTCTTCCTGGAAATGTGTAGGGGAGGCCTATGTCCAGCAGTGGACTTCTACAGGCTGTTGACGATAAAGCCTAGTACACGTAGGTGATCTGCGATGGCGATAGCGAACAGTTTCACCATAACTTTTTATTGATTTTATAGTATTTACTACACTTAAGGAAATCACAAACATTTTTATAATGGCCCAAATGGCACAACCCCAAATTAAGCAGTGAAGGGCCATTTATAAAATAAAAGAACTGAGCTAAATCAATCAATCATTTATTTGCAAGTAAGAAATTTACAATTTTTTAAAAAGTTAATCACATTTTTACAAGGTCACATTAGGTACAATAAAAACGAAAACAACATTAAAATACATAGGTATGTAAGTACATCAACATTACAAGTGATGTGCCGAGCTCCCAGGCTTTTTATCATAATCTTGTAAGCTTTTTTTTGTCAGGATAGCTTTAACAGTTTTCTTAAATTTACTCTCAGACAGCTTTACAATGTCAATAGGCAGTTTGTTATAAAACTTGATGCTTAAGCCCACAAAAGACTTGCCAACCTTAGCTAACCTAGTTTTAGGGCAAGCAATCCTTTTCTTGTGCTAAGAGGCCAATCAACCATAAAAGTATCGCCCGCTTACAGTGGCACCAACAAAATTAATTTTGCAAGTCTGAGTCGTATGTCTACCGCGAGTGTAAATATCGTATGCTTCGTAATAGGTGTTTGGTTACTAAGCTTCCCACTGTCATCATCATCAGCATGAAGTAAAGTTGAATAAACTTACACATGTGCCTCCTTTATTATCATGCCTCTTATAATATGTATATGAAGCATCCTTTATATATAATCGCCTGCCAGAAACCTCATTCCATCATTCAAAGTAATATTAGATTAGTAGCCAAGGGCTGTAAGGCATCAATTTCAGCCCGAGATATTTAAGCCTATAGTTCGAGGGTGCCCCCGAACCCGAACTATCTATTCTGCTTACATCTCGATTGTGAGGTAAGTAGTTAAAAACCGACATTACAAGAATAAAACATTTTTTTTTCAAGAACGATATTGAACTTCGCCGTTCGATATTTAAAATTGATGACTAATTATACTCACACGAAAACAAGGCCGAATAGCAAAGCGACCTCTTTGGGCTGAATGCATCATGTCTATTGCCAGTATGATGGTTGGAAAAAAGTGTTTTTTTTAATTACTTACCGCCCTAGGGCTTTTCTAGCAACATTATTACCCTAGAGCGCTAATAAATAAGAACTACTTACAGAACATGAGAGATGTAAAACTTATTTCGAAAAACAAGGTCTGTTTGCTTACGATCTTGACAGAATACGCATAGATTATAGTATTATATTGAGCTTCCTCTCAGTAGCTAGGCATTTATGCTCAAGACCCTTTTGCCGCTGTAACACACAGAAACACGACGCACTTCTATAAGGGATAAGGGCAGGAAGAAGATTTTTTTAAGTATAACAATTGTATAAGTTTCATGATCTGGTTCCCATAGTATAAGTTTGCTTAGTTTGGGGCTAGATAGCGTAGATTATAATTTGAAATATAACTATAAAATAAAATAAATGCACATACGCTATGCTATAAGAAAACTTCGATGGAGGTTTTTCACTTAGGTAAGTACAACTTCCTACGGACAGCTAAACCAATTCAAAGTTAGTAAATTTTTCAAGTCGATGTTCTATCGTTAATTTTGCAAGGTCGAACTTCACCAAACAACACTTTAACCAATAGTTTAATCAACCATTCGATACCTCTATTTTTACCGAGCAACAACTGTGTTTCGGTTTGAAGGTGGCTCCCATACAACAGATTAGATTTTTTTGCTCGATATTTTACGAAAACAGGTAAGACGCTTGAAATATTCACAGAAAATTTAGTTAAATATTCACTTAAAAAAATATATTGAAGAGGCCCATACAACAAACGTGTTTTTGCCGTTTTATTACTTTATAAAAAAAATCCTTTTTATTTCAGTCCTTGATCCATAGGGGTTAGTAACACGACAAAATAACTTAAAACTATGTTAGTACCTAATAAACAAATAAGTATACACGCACACACAATTACTTAGACACTAAGCGATATCTCGGTGTTATTAATAATCCTGGCGTAGCGTTGGACTAGTTAATCCGTGTTTTGTCACATTTGCTCGAGTTGACAATTGCATGTCAATGCAAGAGACAAAACACGGATTAACTAGTCCAACGCTACGCCTGGATTATGAATAACACCCCTAGTGTCTAAGTTTATGACACCTCGCAGATATTTTTACATATAACGCACTTTACCTAATGTTTCCTACGACGTTCTTGAATTCAGTGGCTACCAGAGGGCTAGACGGGGCAGTGCCCGGGGGCCCCTAAGGTCAGGGGCCCCTTAGACTCTGACTTACAAATCTAGAGTACATTTGGAACACGACTAATATGGAAAAATAATTTTATATAGTTTAGTTGGGACCCTAGTTTGGTAATTGTCTCAGGGTCTTTGGTCAGTTAGCTACGCCACTGCTTAAATTTGATTTTTTCTTATTTACCTATAGATGGCACACGAATTTGGTTAATCATAGGGATAATAATTCGATTATCTACATCTAAAAGTCGAAAACTATTGTGACGCCGTGCTGACGTAACTACGCAAGCGTGCAAGGCAGTGAAGTTTTTGGCAAACATCGTCAATGTTCCAACAGCCGGGCCGTCGGAGCTACGACTGCAAAGCAGACGTACGCGAGTTCGAGCCCGGTCCAGCTATGAAGATTTTTGTTCGACATTTTAATGTTACCAGAAAATTCTAGTAGCGGCGAGTGCCTTCTTTAAGGAATTCAAATAAAGAACCGAAAGTTCTGGACTAAAACAAGAAATGATGTAAGAAGGAAAAGACCACAGAGCACCAAACACGCTTTTGCTTACGCAAAATAGAGGGAGCATGATGACTTATTACTAAGAGAACCAGTGTCGCCAAACTCATACACGTAAAAACAAACACACATGGAAATAAAAGTTATGATTGGTCGAAAAAAACGTTAAAAAGGACCTAAAACCAAAAAAATAATTTAATTGATAATAAACCTTAAAGCTATCGTGACATGGTTCTAAACTTAATAAAATAAACAGTGCTAAAATGAAATTCTACTTACCAACAGATGGCAGCTTTCATTCAGTATTTTTTTCTTTTAGTCTCTATTTAATTGTAATAAGATTGATAATACAATGGCTGTTACTTGATTGACAACAAAACAAAGCTACTTGACGCTAGATGGCGTTATAGAAAACAATTCTGTTAGTCTTTATCCACAAGGTATAAGATTCATAATACAATGGCTATTACTTGACATAGCCACTCACTTAGTGATGTGCCAATGCGGATGCAAGACGAATGTATCGACATCGATGATTACCTACCTACTTCTTCTTCTTATCGTGTCACTGATTCTTTCGAACCAAGTGTGGTGAAAGGATTTTAAGTGCGCCTCGAAGAGGCTTCGTGCACTTGACACATATTTTCGAACTTTTTAGGTTCTACGATATGCCGGTTTCCTCACGATGTTTTCCTTCACCGTTTGAGAGCACTGGCATAGTGTACATAAATTTTTGGGCAGAAAAACTCATTGGTACACGACTGGATTCGAACCCACGACCTTAGGATCGGAAGGTGGGGCCGCTACCACTAGGCCACCAGCGCTCTACTCACCAGCGCTCCTACCTACTGATGTGTAACGATCGGTAGCGCGTCAGGTTATATTTGTGGTGGTTGAAATAAAAAGCTTTTCTTATCTTTCTTTCTTTATTTACACAATCAAAGGTTTAAAATTATATTCTATTGTAAATACTTGAAAAATATTAACAATCAAGCGAGCGAAGATCTTATTGGTAAGTTAGGCAATTTTGTTCATTAATTTTATCAAATTTATTGATTATAATCACACTAATATTAACATATTACCTATAATAAAATGCAAAATTTTGAATGTTTGGATGGATGAATGTTTAGATATACTATTTTGTTCCGCTCAACAACCACTTAATCGATTTGGCTGAAATTTAAAATAAGGAATAGATAATGACTGGGAATAGGACATAATTATGCTTCTTTCTATCCAGGTCTCACCCGAGTGAAGCCGCGGGCGGAAGTATATATATACATACTTATATATATATATTAATATAGTAATATATATAATAATATATATAATATATATAATATATATAATAATATATATAATACTAATATAGTATATATATTTATACCATCCACTAGTTTAGATACGTTTCACTATATTTCAATTTTACATAATCTTTAACGTCATTAATATAACAAACACCATAATAACCAGAAAACACAAAATTTTTAGAGTTGGTATGGCAGTGGCAACAATATATTTATATCCACTTTTTTTTGTCATAAAATCTTCGTCCCTAAAGTGCTCTGAGCAAATGGTGCTTGATTTTGAAGGAAACCAATTTTGTTTTCCGGTTGCATTTATCCATTGATTTTTTATATCTGGTGCCTTGGGAAAACTGAAACCAGAAGATATTATGTAATTTCTTCAAAATATTTCTGTAATCTATCTATCTGACTATCTGGGCAGGCACCATAGGCATTGAATAAGAATAAAGAAGTAAAATTATAAATACATTCAGAATGAAATCACCACTATAGCATCAAAAAAATCAATGCCATACAGTAACTACATATTTACATAACCAATAAAGTATTCGATAACACGTTCATCAGTTTATTGGGGTACAGCTCTAATTGAGTAGCGAAGATGAGATTTTTAGAAACGCGACCTTAACAAATATCGTTCACAGTCTATTTTTGCTTGACGGTTTTTCATGTTAAAAAACCAAGCAAAACCGCTATAAAATAATAAAATATTGCTTACCGGTGATACGATATGCCCCCATTAGTTAAATTTTTGGTTCGGCTATCGTTTTTGCACTCCAAAACCGCACAATACGGCATTTTTTTATTTTTTTGTATTTTTCTTAGTTATGTTTCTTCTGACAGACTTCAAACACGACTAAACAAAGGAGGGCTTGAAGTCGTGGTACTCCGCGTAATTGAAGCGTGAGAAGGTCGTCTACATACTAGTTCCATTACTTCTTTATTTCGTGGAAAAGACGATCGGAATCCAACAGAAGAAACGAAAAGACTAACGAAATTCAATAAATGACGATCGAAATCCAATAAATGACAATCGAAATTCCGGGTATATAAGGAGCTGCAAGCGCGTCTACGGGCAGTTCAGTGGAAAGTGATCTGAAGAAAGGAACAAGAAGGAAAAGTGAAAAAGTGGAAAAAGTGAACAGTGAAAGTGAATAGTGAAGTGAACAGTGAATAGTGAAGTGAAGTGCAAAGTGGTAAAGTGCTCCCAGTGGACTGTCAGTGTTCGGAGCACAGCGTTGGACCGTGTAACGCATAGTGCGCGGGGACAGTGTCGGACAGTGCTACGCGTTTCGTGCAGTGCTACGCGTTCAGTGCAGTGTTACGTGTTCGAAGTGCGAATAAATCGCTATTTCCGGTAAAACGTTCGTTTCCTTCCAATCCCTGTACCCACTTCCGTAACATTTGGTGTCACAAGTGGGATTGGAAGGTAAAATGCCTGTCATGCCGAGAGAAGGCATGAGTACTCGCGCTAAGACTGCCTCGCAGCAAACAGGTGGCTCCGGCGCCGAGGCTCCTGAGGAAGAAACCCCTGGGCGCCGGGACAACTCCGGTGGAGCAACCTCGGGAAGTTCGTCGATGAGTACCCAGGTTGGACCAGACCTTGGCGCCTTGTTTGAGCAACTGCGCGCCATGCAAGCGGATCAGGCTCGCCGGGAGGAGGAACAAGCCCGCCGGCAGGAGGAGCAAGCCCGCCGGCAGGAGGAGCAGCTGCGCGCCATCCAAGAGGAACAAGCCCGCCGGCAGGAGGAGCAGCTGCGCACCATCCAGGAGGAGCAAGCCCGCCGGCAGGAGGAGCAGCTGCGCGCCATCCAGGAGGAGCAAGCTCGCCGTCAAGAAGAGGATGCCCGCCGGCAGGAGGAGCAGCTGCGCACCATCCAGGAGGAGCAGGCACGCCGCCAGGAAGAAGACGCCCGCCGCCAGGAAGAGCAGGCCCACCGGCAAGAGGAACAGATGTGCGCATTGCAGAAGAATCTTTTGACCGCTATCACCGACAGCATGCGCAGGGTAGAAGCGGTGGAGGAAACTATACAGCAGCATGGGACTCGCCTCTGTTCCATTGAGGAAGGTGTCAAAACTGTACAACTATACGGGAACCGCCTCTCCTCCGTCGAGGAAGACGTCAGGAAGCTCAAAACAAATGGTATCCCGGGCTCAGCAACCATAGAAAGTGCATCGACTGCAGGCGGAAATTTCAAGGTCCCGCCTTTCGATGGAACCTCTTCCTGGGCGGCTTACAAGCTACAGTTTGAGGCTGTGATGAACCTGAATGGGTGGACCAAGAACCAGGCTAAAACCGCGCTTACTTTGGGACTACGAGACAAGGCGTTGACCGTGCTGGAGGCCTTGGGGAGTGATGCAACCTACGAGCAATTGCTGGAAGCCTTAGAATCGCGCTACGGGGACTCGCACCTGGAGCATGTTTTCCGCGCTCAACTCCGTGATCGATGCCAACGAGCGAACGAGTCATTGCAACAGTGGTCCCTGGAGGTAGAAAAGTTGGTCCGGAAGGCGTACCAAACATCACCGGCATCGGTCATTGACAGCATGCTATTGCAGTCGTTTGTCGACGGTATTTTCGACGCGGAAGTAAGAGCTGCCGTGCGTTTGGGTCATCACGGTCACATCAAGGAAGCCGTCGCGCATGCGCTTGAAGTAGAAGCCGTCCGACGAGACCCGAGGAGTGGACGTCTGAGGGAGATTAATTCAACGGAAGTGAAGCGGGTTAACCAACGCAGAGCTTTCGTCCCTAGATGCTACAACTGTGGGGAACGGGGTCATCTGAGAAGCGGCTGCCCGAATCGGGTTACAGAGAGACGAGGAACCGATGCTTGTGTACAAGCGTCGGAAAACCAGGAAAACTAATTCCAGCCAGGGCTGAGGGGTGGGCGCTGGCCGGTAGACATGAAGCCCCGAAAATCAAGATTCATCAGAGCACAGATGGCAACAGCTTAACTGTTAATGGATCAGTAAATGGAATTCCGTGCTCATTGACTTTGGATACTGGAGCGTCACGTACGGTAATTGGGACACAGCTGATAAGAAGAAACGGAAAGATCAACGTTCGGAAGGGAGCTTACCAGCTAACAACGGCTACCGGCCAGCGCATACCAGTATCAGGTGAACAGAAAGTGGCTATCAGGATTGGTGATAAACTTTACTGGCAACAAGCGGTAATAGCTGACATTGTGGATGACTGCATTATTGGCCTGGACTTCTTGAAGGACCATCGGTGCAAGCTTGACATTCACTCCGGCCTCCTGAAGTGTGGGGAAGACGAAATACCGATGAGAGGCGGTGGCGAAGGCAAGGTGTACTGCATTAAGAACACTAAACTATTGCCAAGGTCACAGACGCTAGTTCCAGTAATTTTTCCTGGAAGTAAAAGTTTGAAACAACGACGGTGGACAATACTAGAAAAAGTGGATAACGAGTCATCGTGGCTGCCAGCACGTACGGTCGTCAATTCATCCGCAGAAACAGTGGTACCTGTGTTAAATTTGAGCAATGAAGAACAGATGTTAAAGAAGGGTACCCTAATAGGACGGAGCGAAGAAATCGTGTGGTTGCGGAATTGTCAAGAAACCAAAAAGACGGATGCAAGTTCAATCAACGTCAACAGTATACTGGAAGAATGTAAGCACGATTTGACAACTATTGAATTGCTCAAGGCGAAGAATTTGCTACGTCGGTACTCCGATATATTCTCGAAGAATGATGGTGATATCGGAAGGACGAGTATGGTTCAGCATAAAATCAATACTGGAAATGAACAACCTATACGACAACGACCCCGCCGAATTCCTTTTGCCAGAGAAAAGGAAGTGGACGACATGATTCAAGACATGAAGGATAATGAAGTAATCGAACCATCGTCCAGTCCGTGGTGCTCACCAGTGGTTTTGGTAAAGAAGAAGGATGGGTCAACGAGGTTCTGTATTGACTATCGCCGCCTAAACGACGTGAAAGGACAGTAATCCATTACCAAGGATAGACGACACCTTGAATACTCTCAACGGCATGAAATGGTTTTCTACGCTGGACCTAAAAAGTGGCTATTGGCAGGTGGAGTTGGATCCTAAGGATAAGGAGAAGACCGCGTTCTCCACAGGAAAGGGCCTCTGGCAGTTCAGAGTGATGCCGTTTGGGCTGTGTGTGCAACGCCCCGGCTACTTTCGAGAGGTTAATGGAACGTGTCCTTGCTGGGTTGCTAGGAGAAACCTGCTTGGTGTATCTCGATGACATTATAATAGTGGGGCAAGAATTTGATGACCATTTGAAGAAGCTGGAATCCGTATTTAACAAGTTGAGAAGTGCAAATCTGAAACTAAGCCAGAAGAAGTGCTCATTCTTCAAACGGCAGGTGAACTATTTGGGACACGTTATTTCGGAAAGCGGCGTCGAAACGGATCCATCAAAAATTTCGGCGGTTAAAGATTGGCCTGTGCCTGCGGACAAAACACAAGTACGGGCGTTTATGGGACTTTGCTCTTATTACCGTCGTTTTGTCAAGAGTTTTTCGGATATAGCGAAGCCATTGCATAGACTAACAGAAGAAAAACGGCCTTTCGTCTGGGACCAACAATGCCAGGCGGCTTTCGAGGAACTTAAGAGCCGGTTATGTGAAACACCAGTACTCGTATATCCGGATCAGTGCAATGAATTTGTAGTTGACACAGATGCAAGTAATACAGGGATAGGAGGAACACTCTCACAAAGAAAAGGAGATCAAGAAGTTGTGATAGCTTATTACAGTAAATCCCTGTCAAAACCAGAGCGGAATTATTGTGTCACTCGAAGGGAGCTACTAGCAGTTGTCAAAATACTTCAGCATTTTAAGAAGTATTTATTGGGTCGGAAATTTCTAGTCAGAACAGATCATGCAGCCTTGAAGTGGCTACTGCAGTTCAAGAATCCTGAAGGACAAGTTGCGCGATGGATTGAACAACTACAGGAGTACGACTTTGTAGTAGAGCATCGCAGTGGGAAGTCTCATGGGAATGCTGATGCTTTGTCAAGACGGCCGTGTTCTGAAGACTGCAAACACTGTGTGAAACAGGAAGATAAAGAAAAATCTATGGTCCGAGTTATAAGAACTGATACAGTAAATGATGATTGGAGCAGCGATGCCATGCGTAAACTACAAGAAGAAGATGAAGACCTTAGACCAATACTCAATTGGGTGAGAGATGGATCCGCACGCCCAGGATGGAGTGAAGTTGCCGGAATGAGTGCAGTAACTAAGAGCTATTGGGCACAATGGAATAGCCTGCTCTTACACAATGGTCTTTTATGTCGAAAATGGGAGAGTGCATCAGGACAAGACAATCATCTTCAGACAGTTGTGCCGAAGTCAAAGATTTCTGATATACTGCGAGCGTATCACGACGGAACATCAGGCGGTCATCTCGGTGTGAAGAGAACTTTGGTGAAAATTCGTCAACGTTATTACTGGTTGCACTGCAAGGAAGATGTTGAAGACTGGTGCAAGAAATGTACGAGTTGTTCCTCTGTCAAAGGACCTCAAACAAGAAGTCGGGGAGCGTTGAAGTTGTACAACGTGGGTGCTCCTTGGGAACGAATAGCTTTGGACGTGGCCGGGCCGTTTCCAATGACGAATAGTGGAAATCGTTACATTTTGGTAATAATGGATTACTTCACAAAGTGGCCAGAAGCGTTCGCATTACCAAATCAAGAAGCTGTTACTGTGGCTAACAAACTGGTGAATGAAGTTTTCTGCCGATTTGGACTACCCCTTGAAATCCATAGTGACCAAGGCAGGAATTTCGAGTCACAAGTCTTTCAGGAAACATGCAAGATTATGGGGATACACAAAACTCGGACTACGCCGTATCATCCGCAATCTGATGGAATGGGGAAAGGTTCAACCAAACTCTGGAGCGGCATCTGGCAAAAGTTGTTGAAAGCCATCAGAACAATTGGGACGAGTACATTTCTCTGTTCCTTCTGTCGTATAGAACGGCAGTTCATGAGAGTACCTCTACTACTCCGGCCCGAGCGAACTTTGGTAGAGAGCTTCGACTTCCAGCGGATCTTCTCGCGGGTTGTCCTCCAGATGCGCCTAGCTGTATTTCGGAATACGCGGAAGATTTGAGAAGGAAAATGGAGGAAGTTCACGGGCATATGAGGGAAGAGAATCTGCGTGCTAGTGAGCGAATGAAAACGCGATACGACAGAAGCGTCAACTCCAAGTCCTTTGAAGAAGGTTCTGCTGTTTGGCTTCACAACCCCGTTCGAAGGAAAGGAAAATCTCCAAAACTACAACCGAGTTGGGAAGGCCCTTTTCAAATAATTACGAGGATCAATGATGTCACATATAGAATTCGGAAAACGTCAAGAAGTCCAGCGAAAGTGGTTCATGTGGACAGGTTGGAACGGTACTATGGCTCTAACGATGCTCGGGACGAGCACGTTTAAGGAGGGGGTAGTGTGACGCCGTGCTGACGTAACTACGCAAGCGTGCAAGGCAGTGAAGTTTTTGGCAAACATCGTCAATGTTCCAACAGCCGGGCCGTCGGAGCTACGACTGCAAAGCAGACGTACGCGAGTTCGAGCCCGGTCCAGCTATGAAGATTTTTGTTCGACATTTTAATGTTACCAGAAAATTCTAGTAGCGGCGAGTGCCTTCTTTAAGGAATTCAAATAAAGAACCGAAAGTTCTGGACTAAAACAAGAAATGATGTAAGAAGGAAAAGACGATCGGAATCCAACAGAAGAAAACGAAAAGACTAACGAAATTCAATAAATGACGATCGAAATCCAATAAATGACAATCGAAATTCCGGGTATATAAGGAGCTGCAAGCGCGTCTACGGGCAGTTCAGTGGAAAGTGATCTGAAGAAAGGAACAAGAAGGAAAAGTGAAAAAGTGGAAAAAGTGAACAGTGAAAGTGAATAGTGAAGTGAACAGTGAATAGTGAAGTGAAGTGCAAAGTGGTAAAGTGCTCCCAGTGGACTGTCAGTGTTCGGAGCACAGCGTTGGACCGTGTAACGCATAGTGCGCGGGGACAGTGTCGGACAGTGCTACGCGTTTCGTGCAGTGCTACGCGTTCAGTGCAGTGTTACGTGTTCGAAGTGCGAATAAATCGCTATTTCCGGTAAAACGTTCGTTTCCTTCCAATCCCTGTACCCACTTCCGTAACACTATTATTACTTAATTCACTAACTTGTAATCTAAACCGGTAGTTAATCAGTGGTTAAAGTGGTGGTGCAAGCGAGTCTAACTTCACGCTCGCGTTAAACCACATGTGTCCGAAGTTATAAGTCGAGGCTATGGGCTAAATATATATGTAGCTTATAGAACAAGCGAATGCCCCACCTGATGTTAAGTGGTACTGTTGTGGTAAAATTTAGTGTACAATATACTAAACTTTCTTATAAATAAGCTTATCTAATATACAGGATTTTTTTACATCCTTAGCCTGGACTTAGGATGTATTAAGCCCTTGGTTCTGCTTCAAGTAATAACTTAACATACAAAAAATTATCTATATATAGGGAAATAGGCAAGGGGTTCAAGTAAGTAAGGAAAAAGCCCCGTGAACAAAGTCAGAGGCGTAAACATAACCTATAATTATATATAAGTTGTATAAGAGCACTGGTGGTCTAGTGGTAGCAGCCCCACCTTCCTTCTCTTGGGTTCAATTCCAGTCTTGTACCAATGAGTTTTTTCAGAAAGAATCTTTCAAATCGGCTCATAAATGTCGAAACTTATAAAGAAACTAAAAGAGTAACCTTTCAAACAAATCTTAAATCACTATTGGTCCATTCGCTTGGAAGTCACGATTGTAAGCTTCTGTTATTATTCCATGAGTTTTAGATGTTATTTGAAACCTTTTGGTACCTTAATTGACAGGAAGTGTGGACTTTGTTACTAAATTGTTAATAGAAGGTATTATTAATTAATATTAAGATGATTAGGTTCATAAAAATATTATTTGTTTTGTTACCGTTACAAAATACAGAATTATTCAGGGATCAATAAATCAATATGGTAATTGAATTTCCATCGGTTGCTTGAGCTCCAACCTTCAAGCTTCAAGCTTCAAGCTATAAAAATAAAGAGTAGGGATGGTTTGGGTCTGCAAGCAAGCGAATGGTAATTCAAGCAGGCATTCGGTTTTGAACCGTCGACAAGACAAGTCCACTTAGTTCGTCTCGGCGATAGCCATGTACAAGTTTAGCTTAATGTATCTAGATCCATAAAGTACTCAAGTTGTTAATAAAACTGAAGAAAAGGCTATAAAGTGGTTTGAATTCTACATCCTCGGTCTTCTCTGTTAGTGGATCTTTCAAGTCAGAAGTGGGTAGAATCAAGGTACGTAATATTTTTTATATTGTTTAAAAGTAATAGCTGTAATTCTTACAATTATCTGGTAAAAACGCATGTATAGTTTATCGTGTGACACACATGGCCAAGGCTACTCTTTGGTAGTGTTATCACACGATTGCTATAATTTATTTGGTTGAGTAAATGCATTCAGAGGTTATCGTGTGGCACACATGGCCAGGGCTACTCTTTGGTAGTGCTACCACACGATAGCTGTAGTGTATTTTAGTTTTTTTTTAGTAAATACATACACAAGTTGTCGTGTGGCACACATGGCCAGGGCTACTCTTTGGTAGTGCTACCACACGATAGCTGTAGTGTATTTTAGTTTTTTTTTAGTAAATACATACACAAGTTGTCGTGTGGCACACATGGCCAAGGCTACTCTTTGGTAGTGCTACCACACGATCGCTGTAGTGTATTTTAGTTTATTAATTACATACCTACGTTGTTGTGTGGCACACATGGCCAAGGCTACTCTTTGGTAGTGCTACCACACGATAGCGGTTGTTATTCTAGGAAAGTTAAATGCATGCATAGGTTATCACGTGGCGCACATGCCAAGGATACCCTTGGGTGATGCTACCATATTAAATGTGACTAAACGCTGCTTGTATTTCTTTTATCTACCATAGATTGTCATAAAAAAGAAATACTGTAGTTGGTTATCGAATAAATCATCCCTTTTATATATTTCTTTTCATGCGACGGCGAGGAGACACCAACGGAGAATGACGAGTGTCATCCGACCATGGCCGCAATAGAACATGGACCACCCGGACATGGAGCATCAAGAAGATTGGACTCGACACTGGAACGCGACTCAATGCCACTACACCGAAACTGGACTAGCTGGGCGATTGCAAGTTGTAGCCGTTCGTTGCTGTTTCACATCGTGAAGATTGGTTAAGCGCTACCAGCAGAATGAAGTAAACGAAACTGCAAGACATTTCAGTAGAAAATTAACACGTGAGTTCACGTCTCAATTCCCAAAGATTTTTAATATTGGCTCATCAAGTACTAGAGTAGATTCAGCACTGATGCTAAACTGAAACGATATACCTAAATTAAATAATATATGACTTAGGTTAATGGTGTGAACCATGAATGTGTAATGGTCATGTGAGGGTGTGTGTGTGAATGTTGTATCAGAAACTTAATATTCAGATGATAACGATAGAGGGTAAGAAGTGAAATATAAAAAAAAGGGGAGTTCTTATGATTTTGGGTTGCTTACGAGCTTAGCGGTAGATAGGCATTTTTTTTCTCACTTTTGCAAAGAGTATATTTACGGAGTGTAGTGGAAGAATTCTATCGGATTTAATTGGTATTCTATGTATGTACGTATCCCTGGGACATCTTCTGGTCTTCTTCTGTTGGTAGGTGCGTACCTACCCTCAGTTTCTTATCGAGGTTGTTTCTAAAAGTGCGGTTGTGATTAGTATAGATTTATTTGTCCTAAAGGTGGTTTTTAAAAATTTTCGATACAGTTTGTCCAAATGGCGAATACTATTCAAGAAAATAGGAGTGATCCAAGGTTCAAATACGTTTCTGGTGAAGATAGGTACCTACGTTGTCAGTTTTTTGTTTTACTTTTATTTATTTATTTGGATATGCAATGGATTACAGCGACCTTGTCTGGGTCATTAGACAGATGATGTGACGTCTGAGGTGGGGGCAAGTTTTATCATTAATATCATTCCAGTAGGTGCCACCGTGAGAACAGTAGCAGGAATATAAGAATAATAGGAAATAGAGGCGCTAAGAAAAATAGTAGATGGTTACTTGTTTGTTTATTTAAATCACCACAAAATTACGCACAAAAAAAAAAATATAGGTTCAAACAAACAAAATATTCTCCCTCGTGCTTACTCACTGAAGGTTGCCTTCAGTACTAAACTGGTAAACTGGTATTATAAATAGGAAGGGTAATGAAAATAATTGACGAATATGATATTATAAATAGGAGGGGTAATGAATAAAGACAGGTACAATGATATAGGTAGGAAACCACATCACACACTTAATATTTATTTACTAGTTATCAGGGTTTTCAAAATTGACTTAAAAGTCTAGAAAGGTAAACTAGGTGCACAATTAATCTTAAGGTGGGTACTTTGCAACTAAACGTTTAATAGTCTATGACGTTGACTCCTCGATCTAACTAAGTATAAGAACTTTTATGTAGACGCGAAGGATCTCTGCTTCGGCTGATCACAATACTGGTTTGGCGACGATGACATTCAGTTGAGGTTTGGAATGACTTAAGACTACCATGCTCTTGGTTACGATTGGACAAATTCATAATTATCCAATCCTTCGTAGGAATGAAGGATCGTTTTCAACCTAAAATCGGTTAGTATTAATTATCAGAAAACAAAACAACAGTTTATACTACAAATATTTTGTTAATGCAGTATATTTTTTGTATACCGTGATCTATCCGATTGCAGTATAACTTACTCAACATCGTTCATTATGAAAGGTAAACTGCAGTGGTAGAATCTGCGAAGGGATTAAAAATTAGCCTCAGCAGTTAAAAGTAAATAAGTTAAAATCATGTTCATTTATTATTGATTGTCTAAGGGGTGTTATAATGCCAAAGTGCAGTGTGTCTAGTTCAGATAGATAGATGGATAGATAGATAACACTTTATTGCAAACAAGGATACCTCATTGGAACTAAGCGTACCTAACTAAATAAAGCGTTATTAGCTTGTTACTAAGTATAAATCGTTAGTTCAATGCCTATTAAATCTGTACATAAAGTACTACCTTACAGAATTAAACTTACCTACTACATAAGTTTATGAATCATCGTTTCAATTTTATCCATACCCTTTTCAGGGTGAGTTTTGTTATGGGTAGAATTTTTTTTGTGCGTAGGAAGTTGCTATCCAGTGACGTTCAACAAAGGATGAAACCGTCGTTTTGTACGAGCTAGTGGTCAGAAAATATTATAATTGCTCTTTCTTTATGCGTGCGGTTTTCAGGAAAGTAGATAGGTCTGTTAGGCCTTTCAATATTCCATCTTTTAGTGCCTAGCCTATCTGGCTGGTGCTTTTGTTAACAATGCCTAGTCGTATAAAAATAATAATTGAAAAAAAAAAAAGATACGACAAAAAGCTGTTTCTTGCATATGCCTTGCTGGCGTTAGCTATGTCTGTTAAGACGGTAGATGTCTTTTATGTTGTGAGTCATCGAGGTACACGTACTGCGTCAGCTGTTGTTAAAACAACGTGTTTTAGATCCCCCTATGTTTCAGTTGTCAAATGTGATGAGTTTCTTATTTCAACGCTGTTGCCTCTGGCATTAGGTTCCAGGTTTCAATTTGGTTCTTGAAACTGGATTTTTGTGTCTTTATTGGTAAAAATGTTTTAAATCAACGGCGACGAGACACATCACTAGTCGAGAATGCAAGATCGAAAAAAAAAGATGACATCGAAATGAGTAGATGGTTGTTCCGCGTGTTTATAGGAATACGGAGTTCTTAGCTATAAACAAATGGGTAGTTTTCGCTGAAATAGTGAGGAGGTATCATATTGGTTGACATGAGCTCTATCGCATCCATTTTACATCGTTGATGGAGAAGAAAATAGCTGCAAATTTGTCCTGGTCTCCCTTGTGTTAAGCGAATAGATCTAGAATTTCCGATCTGCATAAGTCATTAATCTTAATAGTAATGTTGCGATTTTACTTAATTACGGTTAGAAGAGTATAAAAGTAATTAATGACAGCAAAATTAAAAACCTTTTTATTATTATTATTGCGGATAGCCAAACAAAAAAGTACTAAGTAGAAACTGGTTGATAATCATTAGCTAAAACACAAATGGAACTGGGAAGATAGATTAATGATGACCTTATTAAACTTTAAGTCTGTCTGTCCGTCGCGCTTTCACGCCAGAAATAATGAACTGATTTAAATGACATTAGGTACACAGTGTAGAAATTGAGAAAGGGCATAGACTACTTAAAAATAAAAGGATGGTAAGGGGTTGAAAAGAGGGTTGAAAAGATTTTAAATGAGTGAGCGATGCAAGTATGTGTTATGTTGTGACAATTATTAGTAAGATTCCATTATATAAGTATTAAATCCATTATATATGTAAGTAATAAAATCATATTAAAAGCCTTTATTAATAAATAAAAATAAATGAGACGTGAACCACCAATAGAAAAATGGATGAAATGGATATAGCACTGATGAAATGATTTCCTTTGATCACACTACAAATAAGTGTGCATTAAACAGAAAAATAGATGAAATGGATAGCACTGATGAAATGATTTCTTTTGATCACACTACAAATAAGTGTGCATTAAATTGAAAAATGGATGAAATGGATATAACAATGATGAAATTATAACTTTTGATCACACTACAAATGAGTGTGCATTTGTTGATACATTCAATTACACTTTCTGTCGACTAGCTTAGCTTAGCTTAGCTTAGATTAGCTTAGATTAGCTAGATAAACAATTGAATAAATAATTATTAAACGCAAGTTATTACATGATGTCTTAGTTTCAAGTCAATTATTAGTATTGTTTAAACGATTAACATTGTGTTAACGATTATTTTATTTAAAGAAAAAAGTTTTTAATCATCTATCTAGCTACCATAGCACGAATTCTACTTAATTTGGGGCTAGATAGTGTTGTGTGGATGGTCCACAATAATTATTTATTCAGTATGGTCAGTATAGTCAGTATGGTCAGTATGGTTAGTATGGTTAGTATGGTCAGTATGGTCAGTATGGTTAGTATTGTAGTATTGTAGTATTGTAGTATTTTAATTTTGATTTTGATTTTGATCTTGATTTTGATTTTGATTTTGATTTTGATTTTGATTTTGATTTTGATTTTGATTTTGATTTTGATTTTGATTTTGATTTTGATTTTGATTTTGATTTTGATTTTGATTTTGATTTTGATTTTGATTTTGATTTTGATTTTGATTTTGATTTTGATTTTGATTTTGATTTTGATTTTGATTTTGATTTTGATTTTGATTTTGATTTTGATTTTGATTTTGATTTTGATTTTGATTTTGATTTTGATTTTGATTTTGATTTTGATTTTGATTTTGATTTTGATTTTGATTTTGATTTTGATTTTGATTTTGATTTTGATTTTGATTTTGATTTTGATTTTTTACTTTTGTCACTCATGTTTCTCGTGTTACTCATGTTGCTCATGTTACTCATGTGGCTGATGTTACTCATGTGGCTGATGTTACTTATGATACTGATGTTACTCATAAGGCTGATGTTACTGACGTTGTAGATGTTACTGAAGTAACTAATTTTAATGATGTTACTGATGTGACTGATTTAAATGAAGTTACTGATGTTACTGATGCTACTGATGTTACTGATGCTACTGATGTGACCGATGTGTCTGATGTGACTGATGTGACTGATGTGACTGATGTGACTGATGTGACTGATGTGACTAATGTTGATAATGGTGATAATGTTGATAATGTTGATAATGTTGATAATGTTGATAATGTTGATAATGCTGATAATGTTGATAATGTTGATAATGTTGATAATGTTGATAATGTTGATAATGTTGATAATGTTGATAATGTTGATAATGTTGATAATGTTGATAATGTTGATAATGTTGATAATGTTGATAATGTTGATAATGTTGATAATGTTGATAATGTTGATAATGTTGATAATGTTGATAATGTTGATAATGTTGATAATGTTGATAATGTTGATAATGTTGATAATGTTGATAATGTTGATAATGTTGATAATGTTGATAATGTTGATAATGTTGATAATGTTGATAATGTTGATAATGTTGATAGTATTGTAGTATTTTGATTTTGATTTTGATTTTGATTTTTTTTACTTTTGTTACTCATGTTTCTCGTGTTACTCATGTTGCTCATGTTACTCATGTTGCTCATGTTACTCATGTGGCTGATGTTACTTATGATACTGATGTTACTCATGAGGCTGATGTTACTGACGTTGTAGATGTTACTGAAGTGACTGATTTTAATGATGTTACTGATGTGACTGATTTAAATGAAGTTACTGATGTTACTGATGCTACTGATGTGACCGATGTGTCTGATGTGACTGATGTGACTGATGTGACTGATGCTGCTGATGTGACTGATGTGACTGATGTGACTGATGTGACTGATGTGACTGATGTGACTGATGTGACTGATGTGACTGATGTGACAGATGTTGATAATGTTGATAATGTTGATAATGTTGATAATGTTGATAATGTTGATAATGTTGATAATGTTGATAATGTTGATAATGTTGATAATGTTGATAATGTTGATAATGTTGATAATGTTGATAATGTTGATAATGTTGATAATGTTGATAATGTTGATAATGTTGATAATGTTGATAATGTTGATAATGTTGATAATGTTGATAATGTTGATAATGTTGATAATGTTGATAATGTTGATAATGTTGATAATGTTGATAATGTTGATAATGTTGATAATGTTGATAATGTTGATAATGTTGATAGCGTTGATAGCGTTGATAGCGTTGATAGCGTTGATAGCGTTGATAGCGTTGATAGCGTTGATAGCGTTGATAGCGTTGATAGCGTTGATAGCGTTGATAGCGTTGATAACGTTGATAACGTTATTAACGTTGTTGATAATGTTTAGAATACTGATAATGATTGTTAATAATTAAAGATATTGATAATAAGAGGTTGATAAAGTTCATGATAATGTTCGTTGATTATGTTCATTGATAATATTCGTGGTTTGTTGATAATTTTCTTTGCATGTTGTTAAGTATTGTTGAATTGATAAAGTTGAATAGTTAATAATATAAAGGTATATAATATATTGATATTGTTAGTATATTGTTCGTATTGGTACCTAGTTGATACAAATGTTGAAAAAAAATGTGGATGTTTAACAAAATGGTCACTTTGTTTATTGTTTTGATGAATCATTACAAACGTGTTATTTCATAAACTATGTACCTATCACGAGGTCGTGACTGTTTATCAGGATGGACGAACTTGTAAGCTTCTGTTATTATTCCATGAGTTTTAGATGTTATTTGAAACCTTTTGGTACCTTAATTGACAGGAAGTGTGGACTTTGTTACTAAATTGTTAATAGAAGGTATTATTAATTAATATTAAGATGATTAGGTTCATAAAAATATTATTTGTTTTGTTACCGTTACAAAATACAGAATTATTCAGGGATCAATAAATCAATATGGTAATTGAATTTCCATCGGTTGCTTGAGCTCCAACCTTCAAGCTTCAAGCTTCAAGCTATAAAAATAAAGAGTAGGGATGGTTTGGGTCTGCAAGCAAGCGAATGGTAATTCAAGCAGGCATTCGGTTTTGAACCGTCGACAAGACAAGTCCACTTAGTTCGTCTCGGCGATAGCCATGTACAAGTTTAGCTTAATGTATCTAGATCCATAAAGTACTCAAGTTGTTAATAAAACTGAAGAAAAGGCTATAAAGTGGTTTGAATTCTACATCCTCGGTCTTCTCTGTTAGTGGATCTTTCACGATGTCACAGAAAAATAAACAGATACACCCTTATAGCAACCCTCTGTTTGCTTTGGGTGTTAAAAAATACTTGAGAAACTTCTTTTACTGCTCAGTAACCCTACCAGAAGCTCTGTCTCACACACAGTATAATGCACTGGTGAGCACTCACACAGACTCAAAACCAGAGCCAGAGCCAGGCAGAGCTCATGGTACTGCTCGATAACCGAAGTCGCATTCAGTTGAATCGACCTTGCTTTTTTTGGCGCAGCCCCGTACCAAGGGGAAGGTCGCGTGTTCATACTTGGGACATAATTAAAATATTTGCGATTTCTATACCTAAGTGTAGTAAACACCATCATCATCATCATCATCAGCCTGAAGAAGTCCACTGCTGGACATAGGCCTCCCCTACACATTTCCAGGAAGAACGATTCTGAGCCCTTTCCATCCATCGACTTCCCGCGATCTTAACAACACACTCTATCTTAGTAAACACTCTAGTGTTATATTACTTATATATTTAGTATCCTTGAGTGTTAAATTGTACAAAACCAGTTATTCTGGTTAGAATGTCTCTGGAACCGAATCTCCCTGAAAAAAGAATAGAAAAACAAGAAACAATGTTTAATTGTGGTAGCGAGAGCGCTTGGATTCTTTGCTATGTGCGCTGAGCACACGTTTCAGACGCCGTCAATCGAACTGAAACCTATAGGTAATTATAAGTTTAAAAAACTTGAGAAACCGACTTCATTGCCAAACGGCTAAATCGATTTTAATGAAATTTGTTTGGGACAATCTGGACGTAAAAATAATTATATTGATGAGACCGTAGTACCTTATTAAATTATATTGATGAGACCATCAGTAGGCCTAGGCATAACTCTATGTATTTTCTGCCTTAACCTGGCACATCATTTCTGTGCACTACTTCTTTAGGACTTGAAAGTGGGACATGGAGATTTTTGCCCAGATTCTAGATATCAGTATAAATAATGCTTGGATACTTAGATACTGAAGGTATTGTGTGCAAAAAGGCTTGAAGAAAACATAGGCTCTGAAAAAATTCCTATGCCAAATTTGTTTGTCACTGACTTCTAAAGAATTAGTGCACAGAAATGATGTACCAGAAAATACATAGACCAGTTGTACCTCGGTCTGTTGATAGTCTTATCAATATAAATTAATAAGGTATGACGGAATAGCCCACCTAACAATTTTTGAAGAAAAAAGTTGATGTTGTTTGTGCAAAACTGGGTAGGCTGGTATTTCTTGCGTGACATGTAAGCTTCAATGAAATGTGCCTGAAGAAAAACAGGAGCTGTTTTTATGATTTCAATTTAAAAAAAAAAACAAAGCCATAACCAAGTCAATAAATAAAATTAGGTATCATACCTAATTTTATTAAAATTAGGTATTATAAATTTTATAAAATTAGGTATCATACCTAGTTAGGCATCCTAAATTATACGTGGTTCGACTCGCACTTGGCCAAGTTATTGAGTATCGATACCATGAAACATTTTGCTAAGCATTTGGCATTGTATCTCTCTGGATACGGCTGAGTTATGCAGTATTTCAATGGGCTTTTGGCAACGTATCTTTGTGGATACAACTAGGTTAGAAAACCTTACAAATAAAAAAATAATTTTCTAAATCGGTTCATAAATGACGGAGGCATGCAGTTATAAACATTAAAAAAAATATTTAAAAAAAAATGGCAACATCGATTTTAAAAAAATTAAAATGGGACTAATCTGGAAGCAGTACCTTTCAGATAAAAAAATATTTTTTCAAATCGGCTGACAAATTACGAAAATATGCGGTAACAAACATAAAAAAAAAAAAAAAAAAAAACAACTGAATTGAGAACCTCCTCCTTTTTGATTGGAAGTCGGTTAAATAAGTAAGTAAAGTAAACAGGCTTTTGCATCTATTGTAGATGTTCTAATAACGTTAGGGGCAATTGGTGATTACTCATTACGGGACGCTGTAGTGCCTGGGACAGGATTTTAGATGGAATAGGCTTGGCCAGCACCTATACCATCCTGACAGCTTAATCGGCCTAATCCACAGGAAAAACATGGTCAATACGTGCGGAGCTGACTTAGCCGCGGGTTTCTTCACGATGTTTTCCTGCACCGTTTGAGACCTATAGGTAAGACCTAAAGAAAACGATACAAGTGAAGTGAATTAAGTAGACTGTAACGTCAAACCTGTAGATGGAGCCACGGTCGCGTTAGTGCCGTATTAACAGCCCCTAGGGGTTATTCGTCGAGTGTGATTAGGATCCGATGGCGCAGCGGTCAGCGCAGCCCCGTACCAAGGGGAAATTCGCGGGTTCAAATCCCGCTCGGCTCTTAACTCTTGAGACATTATAAAAATCTTTGGGTGTTATTAATAATCCTGGCGCAACGCTGGAGTAGTTAAATCGTGTTTTGTCACATTTTTTTGAGTTGACAATTGCATGTCAATGCAAGAGACAAAACACGGATCACTAGTCCAACGCTACGCTTAGGATTATTAATAAGACCCTTTAGGTTTTGATTGTGCTACAAACGAGTGCTACAGTTCTGTTATCGTGGCGTATCAGAATGCTCGTATTTCCACATTTCACTGGTTGGATTTGTCTGTGAAATTACTTGATGTAAATACCGCTTGCCTTATTTGTGTGTCGTTATCTTTGGTAGCCGATATACAAGCAGTATAATCCGTATTTAAGCGCTTCTAAAATAACTATAATCGTTTATTATCAAAAAAGATTTATAGAGGTAGAAAGAGAGTCCGCTCACCGGTTCTTTTGACGTGATAACGTCTTATAAATCGATGGAGCCGGCTGCACGAACGAAAAAACATGACTCATGCGTCGTAACCGTCGTCGTTCCGCCGTTCCGTCGTTCCGTCGAGCCCGAGCCCGAGCCCGGGTAAGGGAGTCCGAGTCGAGAGAGTTTTCTTATGACGTTGTCACGTTCAACTATCGTCAGTAAACCGGCTTTACAGACAACCAATTTTTTTTTTAAATTGACAACTGATGTTTGTTCTTTGTCTGGGTGTTATATTGTATACGTTGTGTATAGGTATATCATGATATCTGGTTCCCATAGAACAAGCTCTGCTCAGTTTCGGGCTAGATAGTGTTGTACAAAATATATTTTTTATCCCTTTGAAGTTATACCTTAGAAACGGTCTACCAGTATCCCTTTTACAGCTAAAGTGATTTTTTATTAAGTATATTGGCTATAATCGTATAATTAAACTTTTTTCCAAGTAAAGGTAAATAATAAGGTTAATGAAAGTGCAATAAAATTTTATAGAAATGAACGAGCGGAAAACCGTTTTGGGCACAGCTGAAGAGGAAATAGCTGGTCACCTTTTTTTTGGTTTTTATTTTGGTTCTTATTTTGTTTATACTGGCTTTGTATTTTTAAATTTATTTAGTTTTTGGCGGAAGCTGTGGTCACTGTTCTTATTTTTATTATTAAGATTTATTTTTTGATCCTTAGCCTTCAAATCCGGTCGTTTTGTTTGCCACTTAACGCATTTTGTAACCTCTTATCGGTCTCCCACGATACAGGCTAATCCTAGTGCGGGGTCTTTATTTTTGTAAAACTGAATTCGCGAATAAATTATCTCATATTTTTTGTACTTAAGGGCAAGGTTAAGTTAAAATTAAACCGGTCTTTACATCTATTATTGTACTGATAGATTATTAAAAAAATTAAGTATTTACATACATTATTAGCCATGGATTGTGTTCTTAAATAAAATTTATGAAAATTTTAAATTGCCAAAATAAGTCGTGGCATGCTTTGTACTGTATATTATACTTTTCACTTATACCTATGTATTATGTAATAGTCTAAGATCCCGCTATAGAAGGACCTTCACTGAGCTGGTTATTTAATGAAACGTATTTTATATTTAATTAAACATGCCAATAAATATATTCTATATGGGTTGCCTATCAAATTTCAGTCCAGGATAACTATGATTAATTAATAATTAAAAAAAAAACCACTGGTTTGTTTATTAAACAAATTCTATACCAATCGAAAGTATAGACCCCAGTATTTTTATTCAATAAACATACTGGTGCAAAATGCTAGTATCGATTTACCTGTTTATACCTGGCTACCCGAGATTTGTGACCGGAAAAAATAGGCAACCTAACGTTTGCATATTCTATGGGGTCTATACTTTCGATTGGTATAGAATTTGTCTAATAAACAAACCGGTGGAAAGTTAAAACAATTTTTTTTTTTTTAAATTATTAATTAATCATATCCTGGACTGAAATTTGTTAAGCAACCCATATAGAATATATTTATTGGCATGTTTAATTAAATATAAAATACATTTCATTAAATAACCAGCTCAGTGAAGGTCCTTCTGTAGCGGGATCCTATACTATAACTGACGTTTGGCAAAATAACGTTTAATTTAAAAGTAACCCAGCTGTATCTTAATTGCCTGTAAAGAGGAAATTGGATCATTAATGTTCAATTAACAAAGCAAGACGTTTATTACAGTATCTTAAAATTAATGAACGGGTAACGAATGACGAGGAAACTGCGAACAGTTTATATTGGCTATTATACTCTTGCTTCCTCTTCTTCGACTCTTCCGAAGCAATGTGGTATTTTTTAAATGAACCTTTGCTCTGTTGGACAGTTAGCTACTTAGATCTTCTGATCAGGAGGCCCTCTAAAGGCCTGTAGGACGCACAGCTCTGTCTGGCTCTGTGGACCATTTGGTGGACGAAATATGGTAGCAAAACTTCGACTTCGGGTACTGGCCCCAGTAGTCCAGTCATTATAGTAAGTTTACCTCGGAATTCGAGATACCCAGCTGTAAGTCTGTAAATATTTTCTCAAATGAGAAAATATTTACAGAAATGAGATATTTACAAAAAAAGTTTTTTGACCTTGAAATTTAATAGTTGCGCACACCCTACCATATGTAGGGTTTGGACAACTTTTAGGGTGTCAATATACAAGTATTTACAGACAGCTGGATATCTCGAATTCCGAGATTCTTGCCTAATTTAAGCTTAAATGACTGGCCTACAGCAATATTTTAAAGCTTATCGTTACCTTATTTCGTGTTCTAAATTCGCAAATTAGATAAATGCAATTCCGTGGCGTAACTTCGTTTCGTAAGATTACCGCTAAGTAGCTAAACGCCGCTCGGAATAAGGCAGATAAACCTAGTTTAAGCTTAGCTTTAAGGAGGCTTCCGTCAATTCGGACCGTTGGTACTCGGACCGCGGTCCCAGTCTCCGGATAGATTTTGACTGACGACGACTGTTCAATTTATGTCACGTGGTTTGCGGTCCGATTCGCCGGAAGAAAAATAATAAAATTAAATCTATCCGGAGACTGGGACCGCGGTCCGAGTACCTAACGGTCCGAATTGACGGATGCCTCCTTTTACGATTCTTATAACACATACATATTTTTTAAACACCACCATGCCTATTTCTGCCGTGAAGCAGCATTGCTGCCTTTCGGTTTGATGGATGTGGGTGAAATTACTGGCACGTGAGGCTGAACATCTGTATACCTTAAGTTGATGGACGGCGCAGGGCAGTGCATCGTATTATGGCACGTTTCTGCCGCGCGTGACCTGCGAGACAATGTTTTGTTATAATGCGATGGTTACCACTTATTATTAGGTGGGCCATATGCTGGTTCCATCAGCTATAGTTGTCTAAAAAAATAGTTTTTTATTAGTCCGCAACTTGGCGTGATCTTTGGCCTAGAATCTACGTTAAAACTCGCACTCTAGGTCTCAGATTAGCGTGATCTTTTGCCTAGACTCCAATGTTATAACCCGCTCTAGGTCTCAGATTCTAGCTCATAATCCTAGTGTTATGGTCATTATGACCTAGATGCAAATTGCAAGCAGGTAATTTACTTTTAGAGCTAGTTTTATTACTATGATTTAATTTCATACTAGTCTCCGTATCGTCTACCTAAAGTATAAAACTTTAATGAAAATAAACAGACACAGTGGTCTTAAAATTTAGATGGTTCTAAATTATTGTGCTTGTCGAGAAATAATAAAATAATATTACTAGTATTAACTTTAACTGCGTGGCAATGCCGTTAGCGTCATAGAGACGCTTCCGTCTGCACTGATTTGGATCAGTTGAGCTATCTCTAGATCTTTTGTAACGGTCTGCTCAATTGTTTCTTGTGTATTTTGTATATACTTATATTGATTGAAGTTTCTTTGCGTACATTAAAATATACTTTTCATTGCTCATACTCTGAAAGTAGGTCTGAAGTTGCCTGAGGGGCCTAATTGAAAGTAAAACTTTCAGCCCTAGGGAGAATCGCTTTCTACTGACAGCTGTCAAATTATAAAAAAAAACGAACAAACATAAAAGTTCCATTTTATTCAACCATGTTCCAACTTTCTAAAGTCTTTCTAACTGCAAGGAGGTTGTTAAACCAAATTCCAACTTTTTATTCAGCAAGTAGGTTGGAAACCCATTACAACGGTAAGAAGTTTAAAAAGTCTAATTAGAGCGCAATGTAAAATTTAAATTTAAATAACATAAAGATAGTATTAAATAAATAATATATCTTCTAAATTACTTGATTAATATACATATAGCTTCAACTATTTATTTAAAATAACATAGATTTGAGCAAACAATTTACCATTTTTTAAAATATGAAAATGAAAATAATGGCTGAATAATGCTCGCGAGCCGAAGCTGAAGGCCCGCCAGAGAAAAAGAAAAAAAAAACTGGGAAGGCGGCAATTCAATCTTCATTTTCACTAATTTTTCTTTCATGTTTTTATTTTTACTTTCCTTGTATTCGTAATGAAAAGCACAGTGTTTACCTCGGGTGAAAGTCTTTTAAGTCCTTCAAGCTCCATTGGCGCCCTCACTACGCTCTGGCGCCAAACCCGTCTTGGGACTCAAAAACGTGACTTTCAATCCTCAGGTAACAATATACTATTACACTCACTTAGCTAAAAAATACAAAAACGCATACATAGCAATATAATATATCGGAGCCACTCTATAAAGTGCATTTGAAATCCTTTCACCGCGCTGGTTCAAGAGAACCAGTAACACTATGAAAAGAAGCACCTAATGTATTTAGCATTCTGAAAAAAGAAACATTTAGAAGGGTGTTTAAATAGATAAAAAACCAAAAAACAAACTGTTTCCCCATAAACAATAGAGAAATGAGTCCAAACTTTTTACTTTTTAAAGCATACTTGCCAAGGAAACAATAAATACGCCGTGCATAAGCGAAAACTTCACCGACCTTTGACGTTATTTGAAGTGGAATTAACAGAAGGCCTATCACAAGCTCTGTCTGGCTCTGTCTCTGGCTTTGGTTTAGATTAGATTAAAAAATACTTTATTGCTATAGGCGAACTTAATGCTAATTAGCATTTTATTCCAGTTAACCATTGCGTTATGTGGAGTATGTGGAGTGGTAGTGCTTTATGACAAGAGAAGAGAGAAACAGACCTCTAATAGAATACTATTACTACATATCTACAGTACCTACAATACATAAATAATAAATAAAAATAATAATAATACATAATAATGTATAAGTACAAATATAATCTATAAAAAAATATATGGTTTAGAATCTGTGTGACTAAATAAATCCTACGTAATAAAACGTCACTCACACAGTATAATCATAGACTAAGGAAAGTTTTCCTTAGTCTATGGTATAATACACTGGTGAGCACTCACACAGACTCAAAACCAGAGCCAGAGGGAGCTTGTAGTAGGTCTATAGATTTGATAAATTCTAAACTTTTATCGTAAGCGATGTGCCAAAAAAAGATAATCTCTACGCATTTTTGCGTGACCCGTGACACGTGTTGCTCGAACTTTTTTAGGTTCTACGACACGCCGGTTTCCTCACGATGTTTTCCTTCACCGTTTTGAGAGTACTGGCATAGTGTACAAAAGTTTTCGACAGAAAAACTCATTGGTACACGACTGGATTTAAATCCACGACCTTCGGATCGGAAGGCGGGGCCGCTACCACTAGACCACTAGTGCTCTCAGTAAGTACCCTTTCTATATAAATTATAGTTTAAAAAACTAAAAAATACGCTTTTATAACTAATTGAACTAAAAAGTTAAAAATAAAACTTATAATCAATGGAAAAAATTATATTACAAAAAAGGTTGGGGTGCTTTTTATAATAACTTCAGATATAATTAAACTATTGATAAAATATTTACAACAATCAAAATCAAGCACCCCACGCTTTTTGTACAATAATATAAATTTTTCAATTGATTATTAGTTTTATTTTTAACTTTTTAGTTCAATTAGTTATAAAAGCGTATTTTTTAGTTTTTTAAACTATAATTTATTTTTTACTTTTTAGTTTTTTTTTTTCATTCATTTTTTTTTTTTCATATTATTGCATTGTCATCGACCTTTGACAGGTGTGCAAAGTTTGAATCAAATCTGATCGTTCAAAGTAGGACAAAATCGAGCTCAAAGAGGTCGGTTACATACATACATACATACAGGTAAAGCTAATAAAAGCGTTATAAAAAGATTATTCTTGAACTTTGCGACTGTCCTCCCTGTCGTGAGATATATAACGGTCGAAACCAATCGAGAGAAGTTTGATGATGTCAGCGATCCAATTTTAAAACCTCGAATCCCCAACCCTCCTTTTCGGCAGTTTAATTACGCGGGGATTGTGACGGACGGAGGGATGAATATTTGAATTAATCAAGGCGGATGACCCGGTTCATAATAGGAACGCCTGGACAGTTGAGTTCATCTATCAATGAGTCTATTGATTCGATACAACACGATACTTCTTCTTCTTATCGTGTCACTGATTCGTTCGAACCAAGTGTGGTGAAAGGATTTTACGAAAAGATTATCTTAGCAAACATTTGCTTTTTTGTTCGGGATTCTTATACCTTGTCCTTGATAATTTATAGGGCGGATCCGACTTGGATAGGTTAGGTTATGTTAGAACATAAAAATTACGCACAAGGCAAGCGAGCAGAGCGAGCGTGCTGCGGCAGTGGCCGCCGCAGTGCTAAAAAATGTTTTTTCCCAATACCCTCAAAGGGGCTGTCCCGTTTAGTACAATAACCCATCGCTGGATAAAAAAAATTAAAACCGAAATATTCATCTGCGACAGTGTACATGGGCCTTTATAATTTCACAGTTGAAAAAAGGTGGATTCGTTTTAACTGGGTGTACATTAACTGGCCCTACATTAAATGGACCCCTATTTTTCATGCTGTGTTTATCTACAATGCTATATCTAGGTTAACATCGATGGGAACAATCGTATATCAAGGTTAGGAGTACCCTAAACCGACGAGCATGTATGAAGAATGTTATGAGAGTGAATGAAGCGAAAGAGGTGTGTCAGGATCGTAGCAAGTGGAAATCCTTGATCTCTGCCTACCCCCATGGGAATAAGGCGTGATTTTATGTATGTATGTATGAATGGTACGATCGTCGACATAGCTCAAAGGATTAGTAAGCTGAAGTGGCAGTGGGCCGGTCCATGTTTGCCGTAGTTGATAATCGTTGGAGCAAACGAATACTAGAGTGGAGACCGCGTTTAGGTAAGCGTAGTGTAGGACGCCCTCCGGCAAGGTGGGGCGAAATGTAGCAAGCACTGGAGGAGAGCCGAAAACCGTGCTCAGTGGCGCGTCAAAGCCAAAGTTATATATGTATTTATTCAATAGTATCACAAGGATCACTTTGAAACATCTTAAAGCTAGGTGAGTCTAGATGCCAGTTCCACGCGACCAAGCCTAGAAGAACAGGCAACAAACTACGGGTTGATTCCTACCGTTTTTTGACGTGACAACGTCTTATAATTCGATGGAGCCGGCTGCACGCACGAAAAAACATGACGTCATGCGGCAATACCTCGCTCTGAGGCGTTCCATTTAAGGCTTGAAGTGCAAGCGAGAGCGCGGAACGAGCGACAAAGAGGCACGCACGGCCTTCGCGTTCGGCAGCGTTCGACATCTGTCTCCTACTTGAGTGAGCGATGCGTCAACTATCGTCAGTTAACCGACTTTATAGACAACCAATTTTTTGTATGATCTCTTGGGAGACCTACGTCCAGCAGTGGACTGATATAGGTTGATGATGATGATTGGTACGATCGTTATAGAATGCATAATCCCTTGGGGGGAGGGGGATTCCCCATAAGCTATAATCTATATATATATAACTCAAAGGTGACTGACTGACTGACTGACATAGTGATCTATCAACGCACAGCCCAAACCACTGGACGGATCGGGCTAAAATTTGGCATGCAGGTAGATGTTATGACGTAGGCATCCGCTAAGAAAGGAAAATGGGAAATTATTTTCCAAAGAGGAGAAAAAGGGGAAAAATGGTTATAAGAAAAATCAACGCACAGCCTAAACCGTTAGCCCTAGAAGCATGAAACTTAGAAGATGTATTCCTCTAAATATATATATAACTCAAAGGTGACTGACTGACTGACTGACATAGTGATCTATCAACGCACAGCCCAAACCACTGGACGGATCGGGCTAAAATTTGGCATGCAGGTAGATGTTATGACGTAGGCATCCGCTAAGAAAGGAAAATGGGAAATTATTTTCCAAAGAGGAGAAAAAGGGGAAAAATGGTTATAAGAAAAATCAACGCACAGCCTAAACCGTTAGCCCTAGAAGCATGAAACTTAGAAGATGTATTCCTCTAATAGAGCAGAGGTGCACTAAGAAAGAAAATAGGAAAATTCTTTCGCTAAAAGAAGAAAAAACGGAAAATGATTTTAAGAAAAATCACAAAAAATAGCTTTCAAGCTCAAATCTATGGTAACTAGCAGTTGGTCATGTCAAATTAAAAAAATCTGATACGATTATACACCAACACGCATACGAAACCCCAAATTAGCCACTAATATAACATAAAATCACAAAAAATAGCTTTACAAAATACGGAAAAAAAAAACATTAAAAAATTTTCAGCTACCGCAGCATTTGTCACCAGGTTTTAATACACACAAATGTTTACAAAAAAATCGATGATAACCACTAAGACAAATTCACGGGAAACATCTATCATACTTAAACTAAACACTGCTGAAAAAAATCAGCTCCAACAGCACTCGCCTTCAAATTCAAATACACTCTAAAGTACAAGCTCAAAACTATAGTAAACAGCAGTTGGTCATGTCAAATTAAAAATCTGATTCGATTATACACCAACACCCATACGACACCCCAAATTAGCCACTAATATAACATAAAATCACAAAAAATAGCTTTACAAAATACGGAAAAAAAAAACATTAAAAAATTTTCAGCTACCGCAGCATTTGTCACCAGGTTTTAATACACACAAATGTTTACAAAAAAATCGATGATAACCACTAAGACAAATTCACGGGAAACATCTATCATACTTAAACTAAACACTGCTGAAAAAAATCGGCTCCAACAGCACTCGCCTTCAAATTCAAATACACTCTAAAGTACAAGCTCAAAACTATAGTAACCAGCAATTGGTCATGTCAAATAAAAAAAATCTGATTCGATTATACACCAACACGCATACGGAACCCCAAATTAGCCACTAATATAACATAAAATCACAAAAAAAAGCTTTACAAAATACAAAAAAAAACATTAAAAAAATTTCAGCTACCGCAGCATTTGTCACCAGGTTTTAATACACACAAATGTTTACAAAAAAACCAATGATAACCACTAAGACAAAATCGCGGAAAACATCTGTCATACTTAAACTAAACATTGCTGAAAAAAATCGGCGCCAACAGCACTCGCCTTCAAATTCAAATACACTCTTAAGTACAAGCTCAAAACTATAGTAACCAGCTTGGTCATGTCAAATAAAAAAAATCTGATTCGATTATACACCAACACGCATACGAAACCCCAAATTAGCCACTAATATAACATAAAATCACAAAAAATAGACAAAATACAAAAAAAAAACATTAAAAAAATTTCAGCTACCGCAGCATTTGTCAACAGGTTTTAATACACACAAATGTTTACAAAAAAACCAATGATAACCACTAAGACAAAATCGCGGAAAACATCTATCATACTTAAACTAAACATTGCTGAAAAAAATCGGCTCCAACGGCACTCGCCTTCAAATTCAAATACACTCTAAAGTACAATCTCAAAACTATAGTAACCAGCAATTGGTCATGTCAAATAAAAAAAATCTGATTCGATTATACACCAACACGCATACGAAACCCCAAATTAGCCACTAATATAACATAAAATCACAAAAAATAGCTTTACAAAATACGCAAAAAAAAACATTTAAAAAAATTCAGCTACCGCAGCATCTGGCACCAGGTTCGATTACACACAAAAGTTCACAAACAAACCGATGATAACCACTACGACAAAATTGCGGGAAACATCTATCATACTTAAACTAAACACTGCTGAAGTCATGTCAATACGATAGCCCAAATTAGCCACTTCAACAAAATCACGAAAAAGAGCTTTACAAAATACCCAAAAAAAACATTAAAAAAATTTCAACTACCGCAGCATCTGACACCAGGTTTTATACACACAAATGTTTACAAAAAAACCGATGATAACCACTAAGACAAAATCGTGGGAAACATCTATAATACTTAAACTAAACACTGCTGAAAAAAATCGGCTACAACAGCACTCACTTTCAAATTCAAATACACTGTAAATTACAAGCTCAAAACAATGGTAACTAGCAGTTGGTCATATCAAACTAAAAAAAACGAACTCAAATATCCACGCGGACGAAGTCGCGGGTATCAGCTAGTACATAATAAAGTAATGTCTTGTGGAATGGAGACATCAAATATTTGCTGATGTCATATCTTAACTCACTCTGAATATCGTTAAAGCGAATCGTAGGAATATGTATAGTCCGAGAGAAAAGTGTTAAGCCTTGCGCTTATCTAAGTTTTCAGCTAAATTTGCAAAAGCTGTTTAATATACATACATCGCAGAGCCCTGATCACGTAACCAAATTAATCATCATCATCACCCACAACCCGATTTTTTTTTTCTTTCATGCAAACTATTTAGTGCCAGGAAGACTTAAGAGGGCATCACACAGGCAACTCTCCATACAAACGTAGTCCCCTCCAATTCATATTTCATATAAATCATATTAGGGTCATATTTTCTTTATCAATAAGTTTCTGAAAAAAAAAGAAAACATACGAGCACGTATTTAACAGATCTGGATTTTATGAGAAAAAATGGTTACTCTAGAGGCATTATCCAGGGAGGAAATAGGGGACTACGTTTGTATGGAGAGTTGCCGGTGTGATTCCCTCTTAATGCTAATAGCATTGTCTACCAGTCTTCCTAGGCGTGCAAAAAGATGGTGTGGCGTGTTTTTATGAGAGAGTTAAGAAATAGTCGATATATTTATATAGGTGTGAACACACATAGGCATGAATCTACTATACATACCGACTTCACCCACTGCTGGGTATAGGCCTCTCTGTATGTGTCACTGTTGACGTTCTAATCTCATCCAGGTCTTGCCCGCGATGTTCGCCACATTGTCTGTCCATCTTGCCGCAGGACGACTGATGCTGTCAAATTCTTAAACGTCATTTACTTAGCGCCTTACTCCACCTGTCACCAGATTGCACAGTGGGAAAAGGGGCCAGCAGCCTTATTGTCTAACTTGAAATCCATTATCAGTGAGCTTTAAGCCGATTGTCACTGGTCGACCCAGTCAGAGTTTTTTGTATCTAAAGGTGAACTGAAGTTCATTTCGGCGTCACGCAATTTCAAAATACGAATTTCCATCAAGTTCCATTCATTCAATTTGAATTTCGGTTGCTTATGTCAGATAGTTAAACAATGCGAAAGTGACAGTTGAAGTCTAGGCTAGGTTTCAAATGTCAAAAATGAAGCTGATGTCGATTACGAGTTCACTTAGACAAAATTATGGCCTCTGTTTATAAGAACGGGGGTTTATATTTTCTGCACAGGTGTACCATGAATCAGCGTGAACGAACACAAATGGCGACGTATTCCTTATGTTTGCAGATAGTATTATATTTTTAAATCGGAAGATTGATAATGTACGCTAAGAAGGACAGGGTTTCAAAATATAAATAACTAGCAACCCGCCCCGGCTTGGCACGGGTGCAAATGTACCTACTACAGAATTTAAGCGCAAAAAATGATATTATTTACCATAGCACATTAGAAACCTCTAAATTTTTCAGTGTTTCTCTACAATATTATGCATGTATTATACATATAAACCTTCCTCTTGAATGACTCTATCTATTAAAAAAAACCGCTTCAAAATCCGTAGATTTAAGCTTACATATAGGGACAGGCAGCGACAGCGACTTTGGTTTATATACATATACTATCTAGTCGCAAAAACTCATTGAAATACTGTGAAAGTGAATAACACGGAGACAATGTACCTATATTGAAACGAAAAAAAAAGACGTGTGGCACTCGGAGACTGCCGTGGTAAAGCTATTGCATAACATTTTTTATCAACTTATGCAATTATAATTATTTATTTATTTTATTATTGCAGTATTTTTTATTTTTTAATAAATCGGTTACTAAAGAAACCGACATCATGGCCATTCTGCTGAATAGACGTTAATTAACTTTCTATGGGACCAATCTGAAACCTTTCAGATAAAAATAGTTTTTTTTTGAAATCGGCTCATAAAATGACGAAGTTATGCGATAACAAACATTGAAAAAACCTCCTTTTTTATTTGAATTAAGATAAAGATCCACAATACTCTTTAAATCATATTAACATAACAATCGAGAGCTTTCTCAACAGAAATGCATAAAAAATCCGTCTTTCTTTTTAAAATTCGTGTCGTAATTATTCTTTTGTCGATGCTTTTCAAAATACGACAGACAGAACAAAGCGCGGAAAGTTTTGTGTACTGCGCTCTCAAAGCATCGTAATACAGGGTGGAGCTACAAACGTTTGTAGAAATGGCAAAAAAAACACACAAATTGATAGAGTAAATAAATATTGTGGACATTCCACACAACACTATTTGGCCCAAATTTAGCAGAGCTTGTACTGGGCAGGTCATATAGCTCGAAGAACTGACAACCGTTGGGGAATAAAGGTTCTCGAATGGCGACCACAAACCGGAAGACGAAAAGTAGGGCACCCACTCACCAGATGGACTGACGACATTGTTAAGATCGCAGGAAGTCGGTGGATGGAAAAGGCTCAGAATCGTTCTTCCTGGAAATGTGTCGGGAAGGCCTATGTCCAGCAGTGGACTTCTTCAGGCTGATGATGGTGGTAGTGGTGTATTACCTGTCATATGTGACAACATTTCACACATCACATTTCAAGATCGCTTAGAAGTGTGCAAAGCTTTATCGGTTTGCGAAGCTAAATTACTGTTCTGATGGCCTACCACAAGCTCTGTCTGTCTCTGACTCTAGTTTTGAGTCTGTGTGAGCGCTCACCATTTATTATACTATGTATTATAAATGGTGAGCACCATAACCATGGTAACCATGTATTATACTGTGTGTGTGACGTTTCGACGTAGGATTTATTTAAGGCTCGAACACACCTAGTTCGCTGGCGGTAGCGATCAGTGAAACGCTGTCAAATATCGCTGTCAGATTTGAGATTTGACAGCGATATTTGACAGCGTTTCACTGATCGCTACCGCCAGCGAACTAGGTGTGCGCAGGCCTTTAGTCAACACTCACACAGACTCTGCAAAGACTATTATGAATATGAAGATAAATCACTAATTGAACATTGAAAGGAATACATGGGGTCACCAGTGAAGGAACAGTGAAGCGTGATACATCTCAAAGAAAAGGTTTTTACTAAACATATGAATTTCAAACCTTTAATGAAAAGAGAACCTTTTGAGTATATTATTTAGCCTTTTTATTGCTTGGGAGCATTCATCCCTTACTTGGGTTAATGTGACCCTTTGAACATGCAGTCGTCTGCCGTTTAGATAGAAATAAGTTAATTTTACAAAAATGTAAAATCCGACTACGACCTGGAGCCTAATTCTCGGGCCGACCGAGATTTTCAATGTCCCTTAAATACACATTGGCATTGCACAACCCCGCACTTTTTCTACGTTTTCCGTATATCGTAGCTGTCGAGGCTTCTATGATGAGGTCGTTGATGAATTACTTAAGGAAATCTGCCATTCTCTCTTCGAAAAGAAGCAATGAAATAAAATTGTAAAATGATCTCAGTCGGCCCGAGAATGAGGCCCCAGATCTGTAGATAGAAAAATTTGGTAAAAAAAAATAGGAACCGGGGACATGTAAAACGGCCATTCTAACTTAACTGGGCAAACCTTTATTAATTTACAAAACAAGTCAAGCTATTTTATTTACTTCAGAGCTTTTTTAAAGGCCCTTATTCGTGTTTATAAAAGCATAAACGTAGGTCGAATTCTTCAATTCATGACCTACCTAACTTAAAGATGTTCGTGGGTACAACTTTAAATGACTTTTTAGTAAATCTTATATTTAGAGCGCTTGTGGCCTAGTAGTAGCGGGCCCGCCTTGCGATCCTAAGGTCGTGGGTTCAAATCCAGTCGTGTACCAATGAGTTTTTCTGTACAAAAAATTATGTACACTATGCCAGTGCTCTCAAACGGTGAAGGAAAACATCGTGAGGAAACTGGCATCCAACGAGCTTACCTGATGGTAAACGGTCACCGTCGCCCATAGACACCAGCAACACCATAAATATAAATACATTCTTAATATCACTTCTATAGTTTCATAACTCTTCACAATGCACATGGGTTATAGCGGTAGACTTTTATTTCTTGCCAGTCGATATGTCATTTCAGGGGTCCGTACATTAACGGGATAATACGGAACCCTTAGAAAAATCATGTTTAATGCTCATTTCATACCCGTGCATGTTGGGAGCGATATCATCGAAGTGGGTATGTTTATTTGGTTCAGACGATCCAATCAGGTAGAGCCAACTTCGACAAAGAGGTCAGCCGACGAATCCAACTCGGATGGGCAGCGTTCGGGAAATTGCGCCACATCTTCTCGTCGCAAATACCACAGAGCCTCAAGACAAAAGTCTACAATCAGTGGCCCTACAACAAGCTCTGTCTGACTCTGTCTTTGGCTCTGCTTTTGAGTATGTGTGAGTGCTCACCAGTGTATTATACTGTGTGTGTGACGTTTTGAAGTGGGATTTATTTAGTTAACACTCACACAGACTCAAAACTATAGCCAAAGACAGAGCCAGACAGAGATTGTGATAGTCCTACAGTGCGTGTTGCCAGTGATGACTTATGGAACTGAGACGTGGTCGCTAACTATTGGCCTCGTGCACAAGCTCAAAGTCGCGCACCGAGCTATGGAGAGCTATGGAGCTATGTTTGGAGTTACGTGATAGAATCTGAAATGAGCAACTCCGTAAAAAAATCGGTTGTCTGTAAAGTCGGTTTACTGACAATAGTTGAACGTGACAACGTCATACAACTGTCCACGCGGACGCATCGCTCACTCAAGTAGGAGAGAGACAGATGTCGAACGCTGCCGAACGCGGAGGTCGTGCGTGCCTCTTTGTCGCTCGTTCCGCGCTCTCGTTTGCACTTCAAGCCTTAAATAGAACGCCTCAGAGTGGGGTAACGCCGCATGAGTCATGTTTTTTCGTGCGTGTAGCCAGCTCCATCGAATTATAAGACGTTATCACGTCAAAAACGTTTATATTCTGAAAAAGAAATTAATTTCATTCGGGTAGGTACTAGCAACCCGCATCGGTTTTATGTCTTCCTAAAGTAGAATCCCATTTTATGACGGTCAGATTTCATTTCGTTTACAATTCTACACAGAACCTTTCAGCAATCTTATTTATAGAAATAAATAAGGTTACAATTTGTATAACACTAGGGTAGCCATGGACGGACCCAGGGTGGGGCAAAATAGGGCGACTGCTCTATGACCTACTATTTTTGTGTCTTATTTTTATATACTGTGTAGATACTTTATAACTTTGAAGCGTAGCGTGTGCTGTCTTTGAAACTTTTGCTTTTGTATTATTGCATTGCATACGTCTGACTAAGTGAAGTGGCACCACACTGGAACTTCACTGCTATTATTTTAGACTTTTTTTGATTTGTAAAAGGATCGTAATAAAAAAACGGTAGGAACCGAGCCGTAGTTTGTTGCCTGGAGCCTGACCATGAGCTATGTAAACCAGACCAAACTGACTCACACATTCATACTTTGACTCACACAATTAAACCTAGGAAAGGTATTAATGTGTGGGTTAGCAGACTTGCACACACATTTGTAATTTAACTAACATAGATGATTGTCTTTGGATGTGTACCAAACTTTTTCTACTTCTAGGACCTTTTTTTTCGGAAATGTAAGATTTTTTCGATATGCCACGTCCACTCCTTTAGGCCAGTAACACACACACGATTTCTAGCTGTCGGGTTTCAAAACCTAATAATACAGGAGCCGATCGTCAGGGCATATCGACGTGATTAAAAAATGAGACCTATGGCAGCCGGATCCCAAAGTGATTCTGATTTCGAATCAATCATAAACAATAATTGCCCGAAAGTACTACAAAATATAGTTTTTTAGTACCTAGTGTTATTACTTACTATTATGTTTAAAACCCAACGGCTAGCAATCGTGCGTGTAAGAGGACAGCACTGCTGTGTTGTATGGATTCGACGCCTTCGAGTCGCCGGATCAGCTAACCAAATTCGGAATACCAATGGCCAAACCCGACTTCTGTTGCCATCCTAAGCCTTGGAAAAACTTTAGATAAGCACAATATTTATTATGTATAGTTTGTATGTAGTTCAGCCCTCCCGTGAAATGTCATTGTGCGGCCGTAAACTGTGTTTACTATGATGCTATTGTCGATGCATCCTATCGATATCGATTATATCTTTACAACTGAATATAGTAATACAGGTGTTTCAGTGTCAAGGCTATGCTACTGTGAAACACTTTGCCAGTGGACATTAGGAAGTCATCCTCGCTGCATAAGAATAATCTGAAACAGTTGTTTAGAAAAGATTCCCTGGCTTTGTAATCGGTTATTTCTTCAGCTCATTTGCGCAGCATCAGCGCAGCCCTGTACCAAGGGGAAGGTCGCGGGTTCAAATCCCACTCGGCTCTTAACTTTTGAGACATTTTAAAAATCTTTGTAACTTCTTTAAAAATGTAGTTAACACTATAAAATCAATAAAACACGTGATATAATATATATTTTTTTAATTTACTAAAAGTTGAATGAATTAAAGGTAGTATTGACGCCAAATAGAAACATTTTCTTATATAAAACCATCAAGATCCCACCGATAAAAATGTTTATAGATCGCGACAATTTTCTCTTCGCCCTGAATGAGAACCTACTCGTATTCAAGTAAGTGAAGCGAACTAAGTTTATATGAACAACTTGGCGATTTGTAATTTTTTATGTATATTTCGTGATAGTGGCACATTTTTTCCTGATTACCATCTGCGAATGTGCTTTATTAACTTTTCGGAACATTTGGATCACGAGTTCACAGTTTGGGCTAACTACTAGTTTATATTCAAAAACTTTGGCGGATGGTTATGGTTATTATAGGTACTGACCTTTGTTTCAACACACAAATCGGTTGATTTTAGTGGCGTAGACATTAGGGGTCGCAATTCGTTACATAGATTCTTTACCAATTCTTTAGATAGGCGGTACCGCTTAACGAATTGGACGTCTCCTAGGTTGTATGGGTTACCGGAATCCCTGATCATTTTTCTCAGTAACTTGGCCTCGGTTTTTTTTTGGGCGTCCGCGTCAGCATCCTCTTCTAAAAATTCGAACAGTTCAAGTTCGTCGCACATTTTGATCAGTTTCCAGAATGCTGCTGGTCTCTATATAGTGTTGAGTATGACGTGACTGAGCCGGCTCTTTTGTCCCGTACAAAATTCGATTTTGTAAGATCGGCTCGCCGCCTTCAAATGTCAAACTTCAATTCATGGAGCGTATTTACGCGACCAGGTTTGTAAACCTAGGAGGAGGTAGGGCATAACGGGACTTTCTCGTTCAAATCTGAGCTGCCCGCCTGGGGAAGTACCTCCGCCTTACAGAAAACTGCAGCCAAATAACACTAGTTCTTAGTGTTGTGTTCCTGCAGTGAGTAAGGTCGCCAGAGCTCTATTGGGGAGGCGCAGTGTTGACAGCTGGGGGGACCAGCGGTGAGTAGATCGCTAATGGTTGTGTGCAGGCGCGGCATGCTAGCACGGCGGTCAGGGAGACCCGGTGAAACGGCTGTCCGCTGGCCGCCCGCAGACTGAACGGGTTCCCGAACCCAGGGATTATTTTAATCTCCGCCCTGGGAGGCTGAATCGCCAGTTTGTGTAAAGTCCTTGGAGTAGTGGTCGTGCCGGAGAAGGAGACCGGAGTGGACCCGACCATTACTCCAGGGGGGGACCGGGGGCCCTTCCGCCCGTCGTGCTAGCAAACTGCAAAACCAGTGGCAACCCTTAGTGAAATGTCACTGCACCCTTTGTCCAATGTGCTGTCAACACAGTGACTCCCTATAACTTTCAAAACCCCCTTTAAAAAAAAAAAATGGCTAAACACAAAAAGAAAGAATGTTTTTCAGCGGCATCCTCGTCCACAATGAATATGGACTTCTGCAATATAAGAGGACTTCATGCTAACCTCAACGCAGTTCACCAACATCTCGAAACTGCGCAGCCGACCCTTTTTTTCCTGACGGAGACGCAAATATCTAGCCCGGCCGATACATCGTACCTGCATTACCCTGGATATCGACTGGAGCACAAATTTGTGCCTCGAGCCGGGGTCTGCTTGTATGTCCGGGAGGATATTTGCTGTCGCCGTCTTACCGGCCTTGAAGACAGAGACCTGTCAATCTTGTGGGTGCGTTTAGACCACGGTGGCCACACCCGCATCTACGCGTGCCTTTACAGGTCTCACAGCGGTGATCCGGAGACTAAGCGACTCATCGAGCACCTGCAACTGACGACTGACAAAGTCATTGAGCAGTATCCCTCTGCGGAGTTAGTGATTCTAGGAGACTTTAATGCCCACCACGTTGAATGGCTTGGTTCTCGGTCCACTGACTTCGCGGGGAGATCTGCTTATGAATTTGCCCTGGCGTATGGCTTTTCGCAACTGGTTGATTCTCTAACCAGAATCCCTGATATTGAAAGCCATGCAAGTTCCTTATTGGACCTTCTGCTGACCACGCGTCCGGACGGGTACTCTACTGCAGTGGATGCACCTCTTGGTTCATCAGACCACTGTCTCGTTCGGACGAAGGTGCTTTGTGCTCGGTCTGCTCCACCTCGGCCAACACAATGGCGTCATATGTGGCATTTCAATTCAGCAGATTGGGATGGACTGCGTGAGTTTTACGCGTCGTACCCATGGAAGCAGCTCTGTTTCACGTCGGAAAGTCCTGATACCTGCGCTACTTCTGTCACTGAGACAATCATGGCAGGAATGGAATGTTTCATTCCAAATCCATCAGTAGCTATAGGAATGAAACGACGACCGTGGTTCAATCGGCTTTGCAAAGAAGCTAGATCACTCAAGCAAACTGCTTATGAGGCCTGGACCACGGCTCGAACTAATAAGGACCCAAACATCTCCGACATGAAACGCAAATTGAATGCTGCTTCGAGGTTCAATAAGAGGATGATTGCCAGGGCCAAATTTGATTTCGTTGGCAGAGTTGGTGAGCGGCTGGCACGATATCCATCTGGGACTCGTGCTTTCTGGTCGCTTGCTAAAGCTGCCGAAAGAAATTTTTGTCAGTCGTCTTTACCACCGCTTCGATATACCGACGGTAATCTGGCCCATAGTGCTAAAGAGAAAGCCGACCTTCTGGGAAATCTCTTTGCCTCTAACTCGACTTTGAATGATGGAGAAGCCGTACCAACTCCCATCCCATGGTGTGGAATTACTATGCCGGAAATCACCATATCACAACGGGAGGTCCGGCGGGAGTTGCTTTCTCTGGATGTTCATAAGTCGAGCGGGCCAGACGGTATACCGGCAGTGGTGCTAAAGCGGTGTGCTCCGGAACTGTGTCCAGTTCTAACGCGTCTCTTCGAGCTTTCGTACTCCACTAGGCAGTTTCCTTCTTCGTGGAAGACTGCACACGTCCATCCGGTGCCCAAAAAGGGCGATAGATCAGACCCATCAAACTATAGGCCAATCGCTATAACCTCCCTGCTCTCTAAGGTCATGGAGCGTGTTATAAACCGACAGCTTCTGAGATACCTAGAGGGGCACGATTTGATCAGCGACCATCAGTACGGCTTCCGCCATGGTCGCTCGACTGGTGACCTTCTAGTGTATCTCACACATCGTTGGGCTCAGGCCATTGAGAGTCAAGGCGAGGCATTAGCAGTCAGCTTAGACATAGCGAAGGCATTTGATCGGGTCTGGCACCGGGGTCTTCTATCGAAGTTGCCATCGTACGGACTGCCCGAGGGTTTGTGCAAATGGGTCGCTAGCTTTTTGTCCGGCAGAAGCATACGAGCCGTTGTAGACGGCGGTAGCTCCGATTGCATGGACATCAACGCTGGCGTCCCGCAAGGCTCCGTTTTGTCCCCAACACTGTTCCTGCTGCATATCAATGATATGTTGTCAATTGACAATATCCATTGCTATGCAGATGACAGCACGGGGGACACTTTATACACGGGTCGTGCTAACATCCCTCGTGCCATAGTGGAGGAAAGCCGGAGTAAACTTGTGTCTGATATAGAGGGCATATTAACCAGAGTCTCCGATTGGGGAGAGCAAAACCTGGTTCAGTTTAACCCTACCAAGACACAAGTTTGCGCGTTCACTGCTAAAAAAACCCCATTCGCTATAGCTCCACAGTTCCAAGACATGCCCCTCACAACATCCAAGAGCATTGGGATCCTGGGTATCGACATCTCCAGTGACGTCCAGTTCCGTCGTCATCTGGAAGATAAGGCCAAGCTGGCATCCAAAAAGCTCGGTGTGCTGAACAGAGCGAAGTCATACTTCAGTGCAGGCCAGCGACTACTTCTTTATAAGTCGCAAGTCCGGCCTCACATGGAGTATTGTTGTCACCTCTGGGCAGGAGCACCTGGATACCAGCTTGGACCCCTTGATTCGATCCAAAGACGTGCTGTGAGAATTGTTGACGATCCCAAGCTCACAAGCGGTATTGAGCCCCTAAGTCTGAGGAGAGACTTCTCCTCATTGTGCGTGTTCTACCGCTTGTATAATGGGGTATGCTCTGAAGAACTGTTTGAAATCATGCCAACAGCTACATTCTACCATCGCACTGCTCGCCATAGGCAGAGAGTTCATCCTCACACCTTAGAGCCTGGGTGGTCGCGCACCGTTCGGTTTCAGAGGAACTTCCTCCCGCGAACACTCAGGCTGTGGAATGATCTCCCTGCTGAGGTTTTCCCTAAGGACTATAGCATGGGGTTCTTCAAAAAGGGCGTTTTTAAAGTTTTAAAGGGTCGGCAACGCGCTTGTGATGCCTCTGGTATTGCAGGCGTCCATAGGCTACGGTAACCGCTTCCCATCAGGTGGGCCGTATGCTTGTTTGTCAACTTAGTTGTATAAAAAAAAAAAAAAAAAAAAAAAAAAAAAAAAAACCAGGTATTTCCTTGCAAGTACGCATACTTGGTGCAAGCCAAAATACTCGCAAGACTTGCAAGTATTTTAGTACATAACATAGTAATACTTCGAGGTGTCGATGCCGGGCTCGCTCGGGCGTGCAAATAAGTACCTTTAGGGAGAAATGATACGTGTTTTGATACAACTACGATCCTTATTTGCTTTTGCAGAAGAAATAAATACTTCCAACGTTGAAAGTTTCTTCTGCAAACGCAATTATGCTTCTTATGTCTATATCAACACAGATCTTTTTTCTATGAAAGTATTTAAAATTGTGTCACACACAACTGAACAACCCGCCTTAGTCCGTGTGCGTGCGGGCCGAGTACGAGTACGTACGATCAGGTCTCTCCTTATAATACTTTGAAGGTATTTAATACCTGGTTTTTGGACCAGGTATGAAAAAGTATACGTACTTGCAAGCCCTGGTACTAACTTGATTTAACAAGTACGGCCCATCCCACTCTTACAAAAGTCAATTTAAAATCATGTCATACCCAACACTTCTGGTCTCCGAACCCTTTTCAGTTCACAACTTATTATTCCTTAAATTAAAATATCTTCCTATAAAAACTAGTTAATCCGAAAAATACATTGCTTAAATTAATTAAATAATTTTGATGAAATAAAACCCGAGAACCACTTTACTTCGTATATTAAGTTAATAATTAGAGATTCACAAAGGCACAATATATTGATGAGAGGCTACATACGCACTATGCGGTTACCCGCAATGCGGCTAGCCGGATGGCTAGCCGGCTTCTATGCGCACTGCGATGCGGCTACCCGCAGACCGCTCCGGTGTCCCGCAGACCGCTCCGAGTGACGGCTACCCGGATGGTTGCTATACGCACTGTGTGGCTCAGTCTGCGGCTGCCGCATTGCGGGTAACCGCATAGTGCGTATGTACCCTTAGAAGGCGAGAGACATCACAGTCATTTTGGCGGCAGTGTCCAGAGAGCTGTCATCTGTCATGATCCATTATTGACGTTGACATAATTACGCATGATACAGCTTGCAGGTGACACAGTGTTGTTTATATTTCAACAAATTTAAATAGCATCAAACTCAACTAAATCAATACATCATTTGCATTCCTAAACAAAAAAAATAACCATCAACGATTTGGTGACACCATTAGTAAAGAAATGTGCAAACCTATTTTAAGTATTATATATCAGTTACTTGGTTCCCATAGTATAAGCTCTGCTTAGTTTGGGGCCAGATGGTGTTGTGTGGATTGTCAACAATGCACTGCCTATAGACAGAGGGTATCGTAACAGTTTATTAAATTTTCAGGAAGATAATGCGATGCCTCATCAATCACATAGATGTCAGAATTTAAACCGGTGATGATCCTCTGTGTGCTGCCAAGATCACTACTGCTTTCATTGCAAAGTAAAAGGAAATACGACTCTAAAAGCTGGCTTCGCGCATATTGTATTCCTCGCTATATCTTCGTCTTTATTGCGCTTGTGCTATACTATATCGTACTCACCTAGTTGGTCATGGAAATCAATAAAGAGTTATCTATCTATCTGTCTATCTATACTAGCTAGAGACCACTTCACGCCCAAGATTGAAGTAACTGTGCTCTTGTGATATAAGCTAATATTGTTTTTACCAAAGGTACCTAGTAAGTTATCTTGTTAATGTGGGGTGTGATGTCTGAAAATAAATAATTAATTATTTTTATAATCACATAAGTACATAAAGGAAAAAAATAGTTTTTTTAAATAAGGCAAAGTTGCTAAGTCCCATGGGCAGTAAATGCACTGAATCTCTTACTCTTCTTCTTAATACTTGCCTGACCTGTCCTTGCATAAAAACCTGCTTCGCACAAGTAAGAAATCGTAAATTGTAATAAAACCTTTAATCCTGCATTGCTGATGGAACGATATTCATGAGAAACTAAGCAAAACACAAACGGTTTGATTGAATATTAGATTGTAAAATGAACCGTTATGTTGAAAAATTAGGCTGGAGTCACAGGACAACTTTACAAAATGTCCTTTTTCCAAGGTTCCAGGGTTGATGGTGTTGTCGACTGGAAAGGGTTTCTAACCCAGTCCTAGTTCAAGATTATCGAGAAAATATTTTCACGTCGCCCCTGTATGGGACAATGATGCGATGCTCGGTTTAGGAAGGCCGTTTTCTAGTAGGTACCTATTAACAACGCTGTAGGGACAAGGAATTTTTCATTATAATGCGGCTGTTTTTCTGAAAATTTTAGTAAAATCAAAATTACTACAATCAAAACAATACCAACCGGGTTGACTAAAGGACATGAGTGACGTAATGTGACACTTCAAGTTGACAATGGGTTGTAGGGTTGTAAAAGTTGCAACTTATAAATACATGATTGAATACTTTATTTATTATAAGTGCAATTATGTATATAAATTCAAAAAAAATATAAGCGTATATAATAATCAAATAAACTTCAAAGTAAAATTATCCTCGGGTTGAGCAGACGGAAAGGTTTTAAGGTTTATGTTTGTGGTGTTTTCATTTCTTATTTTAATAGTGTGTATGCATGTGCTGAAGCAGGAAATAAATGAATGTCTATGTCTAGGTTAGTTTTTTTTAACTATAAAAAAAAGCGGCGTTTACGTCGCGTGCGCTATGCGTAAACTCTCAAAAGGAATATTTTTTCCCCGTTTCTGCAACATTTTGCATTGATACTCTGTTTCTATTAATCATAGCGTAATGTTATATAGCCTATAGCCTTCCTCGATAAATGGACTATCCAACACAAAAACATATTGTCAATTCGGACCAGCAGTTCCCGAGATTAGTGCGTTCAACCAAACAAACAAACAATCAAACTCTTCAGCTTTATAATATTAGTATAGATTATAGTTTCTATCGTAGTTTTCAATAAAGAGTATCTATAATAAGAGTAAGAGTGTTGTCAATGCTTACGTAAAAACAAGCAAAACCTTATTCTATAGCAACGTGCAACGTCACGTGTTAATATGTTGGTACAATAAAAAATCATTCTTGCGATCTGGTGCAAGCGAAAACCGACTCTAAGGTGACGAACATTTTCATTCCGCGACTGTACATCATATATTTTTTTTTTGTTTTATCATTCTCTTATTTTAGAAGTTAGAGGACCAACATTTTATCACTTTGGAAGTGTCTCTCGCAAAAACTATTAAGTTTAGAAAAAAACAATATATGAAACATCAACATCATTTTTGAAGACCCATTCAAAAATACCCCACACGTATGGGTTTGATGAAAAAAAGTTTTTTGAATTTCAGTTTTAAGTATGGGCATCCCCAAAATTTATTGTTTTTTTTTTCTATGTTTGTATTAAAATCTTAATGCGGTTCACAGAATACATCTACTTACCAAGTTTCATCAGTGTAGCTCTTATAGTTTCGGAGAAAAATGGCTGTGACATACGGACGGACAGCAGACAGTTAAACAAGACGAATCTATAAGGGTTCCGTTTTTGCCATTTTGCTACGGAACCTTAAAAAGGTGCGGCTGTTACCAAGTATACTGTACTGAGGTTTGAGGCTACCCTCATAATAGTTTTTATTTCTCATACAAGCTGTATCACTCTTTTTCACCACCTATAAGGGGTAGATAAGTATATTTGAAAAATTCCAATATAGGTTCATTCAATAAAGTAAAGTATTTTATACAAGCTTAAAATAAGTCTAACGTTAGAAATAATTGAAGAAGAAGAAGAAGACCGTATATTTGTGTATATTTGAATACATTATTGCAATCCCTATGCGTAAACGGGCCAATACAAAAGTACAGCAAATTGCTGATATTTGTAAAATCTTGCTTATCTATGGTGATATTATTCCCCAATTTGCAAGTTCAAGCGACGTTCAGAAACTATGTAATATTAATAAACACATATTTTACGGTAACTTACGGTTTTTTGTTTCTATACAAATAATAATCAATGAATCCATAAAATATTGTTTTTACTTCATTCAGCAATTGAATACGTTGCAAGGTATTTGCCTAAGTTTAAATATTGGTACATTTCACTAGAATTCGTATTTTAATAATTTGAAGATGACACGAACTGCATAATGCTAGAAGAGGTTTTCGAATGTCATCCTGGTAAATTTTTTTTAACCTGGCGTAGATCTACAAGGGTCCTTAAGACTCAGCGGGGCAGTATTTGGCTGCTGCCTGCACCTGCACTCGCATAATACCTATCAAAATACACATACTCACGCACATTTGAGGATTCTCCTGTGAAACCCTGCCTTGCGGTCCTAGCTTGTGGCTGATAAAAAAAGTAGTGCCTATCAATAGAACTCTCAAAAACACACTCGCATAATATTCCTCACCTCATGTGACTAAATAAGTAAATCACATAATTACTGACACAACTGCATCCATATAGAAATATGGATATGATTACGTCAGTTGGATCATAATGACCCACCGCAATTCCGATGTGCCTTTTTGCGAGTTTATCTCCGCCAGGTTAAAATTATGGTTGTCAAGTAACGGTGCTGCCGTGTAAGTGCTTTGCGATAAATCTATCGCATATTAGTATACAACATTCGTCAATTTTAAACGCATTTGAAAGTTTAATTTCTTACTTATGAATAAGCGTTCTCTTGACTTTCAATGACACCAAGATAAAATAACATCATCTAGTATTTAAAAAACATAGTTGTTCAGAAAAATAGAGTAAACTATAGTTAACAATAGCTAAAACAATTACTAACGACGAACAAACATTTGGTACCACAGTAACGCACATGCAGTTAAAACCAACTATAAACTAAATATGCATGAAATTCCTGAAAATTTTAGTAATTTTCCAGAAATCTGATAAAAAAGTGTCCAATTTCGCGAAAAATGTGGCAAGATTTGATGTCACAAACGTGAACACAGTAGGTATGGTTTACATGACGTCACCGAATGTAAACATATGGTTTACAAAACACACACATACACACGTGTCTATAAGATATTGTGTTCGAAATTCAAAAACAAGACTGTTAACCCAAGAACGTGCCTCTGCCAAAAACAACATAAGTGAAGTTATACCATTTTGATTCATAACATTCCAAAAGGACATAACTCTAGCTGCATTCTAAACTAGTTTTTTCAGCTTCATAAAAGGTATAACTTTACTTTCGTACAAGCACGTGTTTAGTTATCAAGTAATTTTCACAACTAAAAAGACACCACACTGTGTGAGTGTAAACTAAATAAATCCTACGTCGAAACGTCACACACACGGTACAATACACTAGTGAGCAATCACACTGACTCAAAACCAGAGCCAGAGACAGAGCCGGACAAAGCTTGTGGTAGGCCTACTGACCCGCGTGTGTTGAGAAGGCAAGGTCACTTCTACTAGACCATCGGTGCTTCATGGCAAACAATATTTATTAGTACTATTTTTATGAACAACGGAATATTTAACATGATATAATTTTGCGAGTTTCGACTCCCTAAATCGTTGTAAGCTATAATGAAAACTGTTTTCAGCGTAACATTAATCATAAACCATTGTTAAAATTATCAAATTGTCAGCATAGGACCTCAATCTCTGGCAAACAAGGTCACAAAGATGTTTTTCATCAAGCTAGCTAACTTTGCCAAGCAATATCTGCAATGAATATAGCCCTTAATGCAATTTGCGTATAACCTTATCATCATCTGAGGCAAATAGTGATGCAAATATGAAATAAAAATAAAAGGCAACTGTGGCGCTGGTTTTCTTATTCATCTGACGCGACGAAAAGGTAAAATCCTACGTCAAAACGTCACACACACAGTGTAATACACTGTGGTCAGCACTCACACACCAGCTCCAGACATATGTCCAGAGACATATGTCCTTTATGGTAGCCCTCCAGTTCTTCTAGGCTTGGTCGCGTGGAACTGGCACCTAGACTCTCCTAGCTTTAAGACGTTACAAAGTGATTCTTGAAGTTGTATTGAATACATTTTTGAGTTTGAGTTTGACCTTGCCTCTTTGACCTCATCTGATCGAATTGTGATTCTCTAGGTAATTAAGTTCCAGTGGTTTCCCGTGGCCTTCTGCATCAGGTATTTTTGGAGGTTACTCAACATACTGCCTGCCTTCACAGCTCAGTTGGTAGTAGCTCTGCCTTATGCGCTGGAGGGCGTGGGTTCGATCCCCACCGAGAACAAATATTTATGTGGTGAACACAGATGTTGGTTCTCTGTCTGGGTGTTGTATTGTATTCTATGTATGAATTTACAAAAAAAAAGTACTTCAGTATATCAGCTATCTGGTTCCCATAGTACAAGCTCTGCTTAGTTTGGGGCTAGATAGTGTTGTGTGGATTGTCTGCATTATTTAGTTTTAGGTCCGGTCCTGTACCTTCTATATACCTGTGATATCCCTAAACTCAAAAACAACACTATCGCAACCTTTGCTGATGATACTGCCATAATGGCTGTGGGCACCACCCATGCAGAAGCAGCAGAAAAGGTTCAAGCAGCAGTGAATAAAATCCATGACTGGACAGTACAATGGAGAATTAGACTAAATGAAACCAAATCGGTTCACGTTAACTTTACAAACAAAAAGGAAGAATATCACCCAATATTTATTAACGACACGCTCATTCCATATGAAAATACGGCAAAATATCTGGGCATGACACTTGACGCGAAGCTTCGCTGGAAAGCTCACGTCAAGAAGAAAAAAGTTGAGTTAGAGCTAAAATACCAAAGGATGAACTGGCTACTCGGAAGAAATTCCAGTGTAACAGTACCCAACAAAATTTTATTGTATAAACAAGTCCTAATGCCAGTATGGACCTATGGTATTCAGCTATGGTAAGCAGCTGTACCAAGAAGAGCAACATCCAAATCATCCAACGATTCCAAAGTAAAGTACTCAGGGGAATAGTAAATGCACCCTGGTACATAAGAAACGACGATCTCCATCGGGACCTTAATATAGAGTTCGTCGATAAAACTATTCAAAAATACGCGGAAAGTCACGAAAAAAGACTCCATCACCATGTTAACGTAGAGGCTATCCAGCTCCTTGACAATACAGACCTAGTAAGAAGACTCAAAAGGACCAAACCTTTTGAGTTAGTGTAGTGATAAAGTTAATATTGTGTAGTGATAGTGCTACTATAATGAACACATAAACAAAGTGTCACCTTAATTAGTTAGAGACAGTAAGAAAAGTGCCAATGGACACATTCTTAGTACCTAATACTTATTTTATTAAACTAAGCTAAAGCAAAATTACTCATTAGCCTACTAGGCTAGATTGTAATATTAATTAGGGTACTGCATAGATGTAGTAGACTAATTTAGTAAAAAAAAAAAAAAAAAAAAAAAAATTATTTATTTATTTATTTATTTATACTGGAAGAGGCCCCTGTAGTCTCTCTGAGTGTGTTGTTCGAATCAAATCAAAATCAATTTTTATTTATTGTATTTAGGTCATCATATGTAATGATATCAGTATTCATACCACAAGCTCTGTCTCTGGCTTTGGTTTTGAATCTGTGTGAGTGTTGACTAAATAAATCCTACGTCGAAACGTCACACACACAAACTCAAACTCAATAATTTTTTATTCATTACGATGCAAGAATCACTTTGAAACGTCTTAAAGCTAGGTGAGTCTAGGTGCCAGTTCCACGCGACCAAGCGTAGAAGAACAGGCAACAAACTACGTCTCGGTTCCTACTGTTTTTTTATATGATCCTTTTACAAATCAAAAATAATCTAAAATAATAGCAGTGAAGTTCCAGTGTGGTGCCACTTCACTTAGTCAGACGTATGCACTGCAATAATACAAAAGCAAAACTTTCAAAGACAGCACACGCTACGCTTCAATGTTATACTATAGTATCTACACAGCTTATATAAAAATAAGAACAGTATAATACACTGGTGTGGTAGGTCTACTGCTATCTGGTTCCCATAGGCAGGCTCTGCTTAATTTGGGGCTAGATAGTGTTGTGTGGATTGTCGACAATTACGATCTTCAATCATGAAGTGCCGACCACAGAGAGAGCTCTTTAACGACATTGTTAAGATCGCGGGAAGTCGTTGGATGGAAAGAGCTCAGAATCGTTCTTCCTGGAAATGTGTAGGGGAGGCCTATGTTTAGCAGTGGACTTTCCAGGCTGATGATGATGATGAGATCTCTGTGTGTGGCTCGTCCGGATGCGTACTACCACCATGCCTATTTCTGCCGTGAAGCAGCATTGCTGTGTTTCGGTTTGAAGGGTGTGGGTGCCGGTGACATTACTGGCACGTGAGGCTGAACATCATGCCTCAAGTTGATGTACGTAGATCAATGCATCGTAGACCATAACTAACGCGCATGACCTGCGAGGCAATGCTTTGTAATAGGCGGTGGTTACCACTTTACATCAGGTGGGTAAAAGTGCTTACTTATCTTCAATGTTTATTTGTTATTAATAACGTGACCTTTTATATTTGGTACAAATAAATGAACTGAACTGTGGACCATAAGCTTACTCCAACAGTCAGTTTTTCTTCTTCCTGCCCTTATCCCACTTTATATGTGGTCGGCACAACATGTCTTCCTCCATTCCCCTCTGTCAGCCGTCATCTCTGCATTCACTCCTCTCTTATCCATGTCATCTTTCACACAGTAAGGATAATTATAAAACACAAAGTTTAATTTAATTTAGTTTATTTACATTTTAATCACAATACAAAGATTAGACACCGTATACATTTATAATTACTATAGGTACAATACATAGAAATATAAATATAATTTATTTTGCGTTAACTTTAAATTAATAGGTACAGTTCGACTTAAATGAAAATTGATGGAGAAAAAGTTAAACCACTCGGAGAAAGAAAAAAAGAAAGAAAAAAAAACATTTTATTGACCTAGCATAAGTACACACAAGAAAACCTAGGTACCTATTTAAAAATAAAACATAAAAATGAGAACAGAAAAAGAAAATAATCATTAGAGGCAGGTAGGCAGCTGTTATACTCTGATCGCCATCGCCAGCGACCTAGGTGTGCACTGCACATGCCTTTAGACCTCTTTATGTTAATATAAAATAAATACCAAGGGCCCTAGTGTCATAAACTTTAAGTTTATTGCGTAACGTACGTAGTAGCTAAAATAAAAGTAAAATTAGATCTCTTTATGTTAATATAAAATAAATAAATATGACTAAGGGCCCTAGTGTCATAAACTTTAAGTTTATTGTATAACAGGCTGTTATCATACTTAAAATTACATATTTTTTAATTAATTAACTAATTACCTACTTTCAGTAAGAGATCAACAAAAACATTAAGGCCCGTATTCCGAAACAGTGCTGATAGATTTTTTGACAGTTCTCCATTGAAATATGTTAAAAATCTATGCTTGAGGCTCGACTGAAGCTCAAGCATTGTTTCAGAATACGGGCCTAAGAAGACAAAATACAATAATTATTAAAATAGTTTTTTTGGTTTATGAACTTCTTTGGTATAATTTTTTCTTCAGTTTTTTTCATCATCATCAATTTTATTCAACCATGGTTAAGGAAGGTTTGTCTATCGCCATTTTTAAAAGCGTCAAGGCTTTGACTCTCAAGGCCTGCGCACACCTAGGCCGCTGGCGTCGGCGATCAGTGAAACGCTGTCAAATATCGTTGTCAAATTTGACAGCGTTTCATTGATCGCGTTCTCCAGCGGCCTAGGTGTGCGCAGGCCTTCAGTTATAATAAACGTTAAGCCATGACTGAGGCCTTATAAAAGCCTATAGAACAGTCGCGGTATAAAAATGTTCGTCACCTTAGAGTCGGTTTTCACTTGCACCAGTGCCTTGATCATGAACACATTTTGACATAATTTGTGACGTTAACGTATCGGTGTATTCTGTCTATTCAGTTTCAAAAGGTATGTGATCGTGATACGTTGAACAAATCAAGTTGAAAATCGACGAAAATTTTTTCAGAATACCTTATTAACTCACAACCATTCGTTGATATTATTTATCTGGCAAACATTAGCAAATAAACAAATAGTTATTTTGGTTTTTTACTAGAAGGACACGTACCCTATTCTCAAATATTTGAACATTATTTTGACAACCTTCTGCGAGATAAATCGAAATTTCTGCTGGCCAAATACAGCCGAGCAGTGGCCGTCAAAAGTTGTATGAAAATCCATTAAGGTCGCTGGCAATGGCGATCAGTGAAACGCTGTCAAATTTGACAGTGATATTTGACAGCGTTTCATTGATCGGCATTGCCAGCGACCTAGGTGTGCGCCTTTACTGTCGTGCTTAGCGCCTAAATACATTACAGTCATAGTATAATACTCTTCTGTTGTTTTATTTAAAAATCGAACGGTATTTTACTCCGAAACATGGCAACCAAAGAGGTAAGTTATCAAAAGGTTTTACTTTCAAGTAAAGAGTTCTGCCTAGGTACTAAGGCTAAGTAAGGTTTTACTAAGTTGTAACTTAGTTTGAATATATTCCAAGTTATTTTTTTTTCGATTAAGACATTTTGCATGATTATATAGACATTTTGTATTCAAGGAACTTCTTTTACAAAAAACATGAACATAATTTATAATATTCTACAATACGATAACCTAAAGTAACCTCTTTCTAGAAAACATTAACACGTAATATATTCTAAGATATTATGAAACATAAGAGTGCTTCTTACAGCAAGTTTTACTATTTACAGTGGAAATATTAATTATTTACAATATTTTAACATTGAATATTTACAAAATTCTGACATCGAATATTTACAATATCTTATCTATTTACCTTAAACAATGAAATAAATACAGCGAAATAAAATGGAGAATAATTGAGAATAAAATTAAAGATCTGAGAGCCTATGTTTTATGGCTATTTCCGCTCGTCCCCACGTCTCCGTGGCGAAACCTATTTTATTACATACTAGTTACTCGCCTTAGTTCAGACAAAGCTGGAGTAGGTTGCTAGTAAATAGCCTATGTTACGCAGGGATAATGTAGCTTTATAATGGTGAAATAATTTTTGAAATCGGTCCATTGGTTTTTGAGTTTACTCGTATGAACATTATAATGATAAAAAGGAATCAAATCTGTCCATGTCTGTATGTGTTTAGACATACACGATTGTTGTGTTATTTAAAAATGGAACGATCTTTTACTCCGAAACATCGCAACCAAGGAGGTAACTTATAGCAAAGGTTTTATCTAAAGAGAAATGGTTTGTGTGAAAAAAATGTTTGTAGTCATTAGTATCAATGTATAATCGGGAACAATATTTTTTTTGTGTTTGATTCGTTTATTCTAGGAGTGCAATCAAAAAACATCTAATAAACTACATCAACCTTCCGTCCATCCAAACTCCTATTAAAACGCACCTGAAATCCGTTTACACAGCCTCTGTAACCAGCCGTATAACTATGCCTCTCCACGCAATCATCAACCTTAAAGCAATCGTAGTAAGGCTTACAGTCGATGCTGTTCGTGCTGCAAGCGATGGGCTTTCGGTAGCACGAGTCTTTTACCTGTCAATCTCTACAATCTTTTGTTAAAGTGAAGCGGGCGTTCTCGCTGATAGAATCTTCTCGAACTTTCGGTCGTCGGTTACCGTTCAAGTTTTCTATAAAAGATGTATTGGAATTCCTTACGTAGTCTCTGTGAATGTTGTGATTGGATGGGGATAGATGCGTGAGACGATAGCTCGCGCAAGAGTCGTTTCTTCTTACGACTGTTCGTGTAGTTCCTCGTGAACTGCCGATTGGTGCGAAGGAGGTTCCGTTCTGTTCGGGGGCAGGAAGACAGCAGCATAAGCATTTGAAGTAGGATCGGTGGAATTCTCGACGGAATTTTCCTGCAACAATAAAAAATATTTTCAAATCACTTTGTCTGCGGTCGGTGATCTGCTGGCCTACCATGAGCTTCATATGGTTATGGTTATGGCTGTCAAAATTGTGTCAACACATTCAAACCCAAGAAGAAAATGAATGTGTGGGTCAGCCAATCTATACACAATTTGACAGCCATAGCCATAACCATATGGAGCTCGTGGTAGCCCTGTACCCGAAATCGGAGTTTAGCTACACATTTCGTCTACGAAATACCTATTGTTTTCTTGTCTCTCTCTTTTGTATTGAAAATTGATGAGACAAAAACTAGTTTCGATCGTTTCTACGCCACGTATTTATGCTGTCTTAACATAAAGACTCACAAATGACCACATATGAGACACACAACTACTTATGAGACTCAGACATGACCACATGTCCAGCAGTAGACTTCTTCAGGCTAATGATGATGATCTATCCATTCACCGATTTCTTGAGACCTTTTTACTTATTTTTATATTTTTATTTGTACTATAATCTTTCATCCTACGCTTGATCTTTCGTCTTCGCTTTACGGTTCTTCCCCGGATTAGGAAACTCGTTATTTTTCTCTGAAAAGCTTAACTTTATCATTCTATTGGAGGTTCAATTAATCTCTTAGAATTGTTTTATTTGTCTATAGCGAAGGCTTTAGTTTATTATTTTTAAGGGTCTGTTATTTTCTTGGAAATTGATACAAAAAGATGAAGGGTATTATTTCCTTAGTCTCACGACCCACTAAGAAACTCTTGTCATATACATACACTTATTTTATTTTATTTTACTTTGAATTTGATAATGGAAGGAGAAAAACTACAGAATGCCATTTGTTGGTGCTGATAGAGTTCAAAAATAATATTGTATTCGCACTATTTCTGGTTGTGCGTCAGAAGGTCGTGGGTTTGAATCCTATACACCGTTCATAATATTTAGATTTTATGAAAAACATTGTAATTTTGTTAAGTGGGTAAACACTGTAAAACTAATATAACCCAAGTTCCTATCTGCCCACACAAATATCTAGCACTAGCGTTCCGCCCCAGCTGCGCACCACTTCACATTTTTACCTTCTGTTTTCTAAATGATACACATGCAAAGCCGGGGCAGGTCGCTAGTAATAAATATAGCCTATGTTACTCAAGGATTATAATGCTGATAAAATTTTTGAAATCGGTCCAGTAGATTTTGAACTGTTCGTCTACAGCCCTCATAGGACTGGCCTCTCAGCTCAGTTGGTAGTGGTAGTAGCTCTGCCTTCTGAGCCGTAGGTCGTAGGTTCGATCCCCACCGAGAACAAATATTTGTGTGGTGAGCACAGATGTTTGTTCTCTGTCTGGATGTTATATTGTATTCTAAGTATGTATTTACAAAAAAAAATGTATATAAGTATTATATCAGCTATATGGTTCCCATAGTACAAGCTCTGCTTAGTTTGGGGCTAGATAGTGTTGTGTGAATTGTCTATAATATTTATTTATTTATATTTATAGCTCAGTTGGTAGTAGCTCTGTCTTCTGCGCTGAAGGGCGTTAGTACGATCCCCAATGACAATTGAATGTGTAGTGAACAGAGATCTTAGTTTATAGGGTGTATTATTGTATTCTTTATTTACAAAAAAATATATTTAGGTATTATATCAGCTATCTGAAGCTGTGAAAATTAGCTATTTCCATTGATTTTTAGTAAAACATTTATTTGCAAAGAACGGAATCCATTAGTTCAATAATACGAGGCGTAGTTTAAAAAAAACATTTCCATCCATTTCCGTCAAAAGAATAAGATTTTTTTAAAATAAAAATGCAGTTATTGTTTTCTTCTAGATCGGGCATGACTCCTTTCACGACTTTTCCCTAAGGGCGCTTGTACACGCTAAGAAAAAATGCCGGGTCTACCCAAGAATTCGTGTCGTAACTAGAAAATAACTGTGTACACTGCTCGCAGCGGTGCACGAAAAAATCTTATCTGCACAAGACACGACGCGGCGAACGTTGTTGCGTATTCGTGTGTGGAAAAGACAAAATTCTTGTCGTCTACACGAAGAATTTGTCTTGTCTGCCGCAGGAACGGCAAATTTTCTTAGCGTGTACAAGCGCCCTAACTCTCGTGGTTTCGGACTTGGCCATCATCGCCATTCTCAAAAAACCTTCCTGTATACACCACTATTTTGTAATTACCAAAAAAAACAATTTCGATATTGGCTGCTGATACTGAACACATCCACGAAAAAACAAAAAAAATTCAAGTCATAAAAAAATATCTTTAAATAACCATAATTTTTAGTCAAATATTGAGAAATGATTCAACAAGCAAAAGTCATTACCAAGCGGAACCGAACAGAGTAATTTTTTTTCTCTCTAATACAACGTAACTAATATGTCCATAATTGTATGCAGGATTTCTGAAAATTTCAACATTTAAAAACTTTGTCATTTTATCGAAACTAAAAATTCGATTGCACATTCATAATGTTCTAACCCTACTACATTACCCTACGTAACTAACGTCCATAATTTTATGCAGGATTTCTGAAAATTTTAACATTTAAAAACTTTGTCATTTTATCGAAACTAAAAATTCGATTGCACATTCATAATGTTCTACCCCTACTACATTACCCTACGTAACTAACGTTCATAATTTTATGCAGGATTTCTGAAAATTTTAACATTTAAAAACTTTGTCATTTTATGGAAACTAAAAATTCTGATTGCACATTCATAATGTTCTACCCCTACTACATTACCCTATTTTTTTTTGGTAGTTACAAAATAGTGGTGAATAGATTTGTTACATACAAATCTTTCCTCTTCATTATATAAGTGTAGATTCCGATCATCATCATCATCAATACTCCTCGCATCAGCATCACGCGCGCCCTAAACATTTTACTGACCAGTTAATTTAGTCCTCCATTAAACCATAGATAAACCACGCTCGAATGAGCTATTAAAGGTAAGTACTGTACTCGTTGACACATCCTATAGAGACTGGCACTTATACTGTTGGTAGCTCTGCTTTCTGCGCTAGGTCGTCGGTCTGGGTTCGAGCTATACGCACCATGGTTAGAATCCCACAATGGGAATCGTGTAAAGAACACTTTTTAGGGTTCCGTAGCCAAATGGCAAAAACGGAACCCTTATAGATTCGTCATGTCTGTCTGTCTGTCCGTTCGTATGTCACAGCAATTTTTCTCCGAAACCGTAAGAGCTAGACTGATGAAACTTGGCAAGTAGATGTATTCTGTGAACCGCATTAAGGTTTTTACATAAAAATAGAAAAAAAACTATAAATTTTGGGGGTCCCCATACTTGAAACTGAAACTTAAAAATTTTTGAAGTGAAAACTTCTTTAGCGGCGTTGGAGCACTTTCTGTAATGGGTATAAAAACTTAAACTCGCGTCAGGGCGTCAGGATCACGTGACCTTATCGAAAAAGCGTAGGACGGATTTTTTGCAGAAATGTACCCTAAGACTACAACGTAGAGTTCATAATAAAAATCGAAAAAAAGCGTAAGACGCTACAGATACGCTAGTAGTTACTATGACACGGTAACGTCACAGAATAGATAATAGTTAGTAGCAAGCATACCAAGGCGTTTTTCGTGACTGTAGTAGGTATAGGTACATACCTATTATAGATTTTATGAACTAGCGGCCGCCCGCGGCAGGTAGTAGTGGTCATTGGTACAAGATTTTATAGATCTACTGTATTTATTTTTCGAGTGGAGCATTGCGGCGAGCGAAGCGAGCCGCCATGCGACCATGGGAACAGCGCGGCGAGCGAAGCGAGCCGTGCTGTGACTCCCCCCAAGCCCCCCAGAACCCCCTCCTCCTGAACCCGGGGGGAGCGTCGCGGCGAGCGAAGCGAGCCGCCACGTGACCACGGGGAACAGCGCGGCGAGCGAAGCGAGCCGTGCTGTGACCCCCTCTAAGCCCCCCAGAACCCCCTCCTCCGAAACCCGGGGGGAGCGTCGCGGCGAGCGAAGCGAGCCGCCACGCGATCACGGGGAACAGCGTGGCGAGTGAAGCGAGCCGTGCTGTTACCCCCCTAAGCCCCCCAGAACCCCCTCTTCCTGAACCCGGGGGGAGCGTCGCGGCGAGCGAAGCGAGCCGCCACGCGACCACGGGGAACAGCGCGGCGAGCGAAGCGAGCCGTGCTGTGACCCCCCTTAGCCCCCCAGAACCCCCTCCTCCTATGTCTGCCATTTTACTTCATTTAGGACCTACTTGTAGGTCGCGCGACAAGGTCCCTTCTAGCGGTTCCGACCCGTTGAGGATTTGGCTTTACGTAAAATTTAGGGTTCCGTATAGGGTTTTGATTGGGGTTATACTATATTGAGGAATTTGATTAAATGGTCGACTTTTAGGGTTCCTTAGGACTTTGATTGGAGTTTCAACTACACTTAGAAGCTTGATAATGTTAAAATTTTTAGGGTTCCTTAGGACTTTGATTGGGGTTTTACTACATTGAGGAATTTGATTAAGTGGTCAACTTTTAGGGTTCCTTAGGACTTTGATTGGAGTTTCAACTACACTTAGGAGCTTGATAATGTTAACATTTTTAGGGTTCCTTAGGACTTTGATTGGAATTTCAACTACACTTAGGAGCTTGATAATGCTAAAATTTTTAGGGTTCCTTAGGACTTTGATTGGGGTTTTACTACATTGAGGAACTTGATAAAATAAACAACTTTTAGGGTTCCTTAGGCCTTTAATTGGACTTTCAACTACACTTAGGACCTTGATTATGTAAACAATTTTAGGGTTCCTTAGCACTTTGATTGGAATTTCAACTACACTTAGGAGCTTGATAATGCTAAAATTTTTAGGGTTCCTTAGGACTTTGATTGGGGTTTTACTACATTGAGGAACTTGATAAAATAAACAACTTTTAGGGTTCCTACGTTAATAATCAAGTTTTCACTTCTGCCGGCACTCCCGGAGTGCAACCCGTATTTTTTTTTTTTTTCATCGAACCCATACGTGTGTGACCCATCTATGAATAGGTCTTCAAAAATGTTATTGAGGTTTCTAATATCGTTTTTTTCTAAACTGAATAGTTTTGCGAGAGACACTTCCAAAGTGGAAAAAAGTTGGTCCCCCCCCCTCTAACTTCTAAAGTAAGAGAATGATAATACTAAAAAAAAAATATGTTGTACATTACTATGCAAACTTTCAACGATATTTGGTTTGAACGAGATCAAGTCAGTAGTTTTTTTTTATACGTCATAAATCGTAAACCGCAATTTACCTTTCGACGAACTACAAGAACCTTTATATTATGTTACTTGATGCTACGGAACCCTTCATGGGTGAGCCGACTCGCACTTGGCTGCTTTTTTTAAATTAAATATTCTAACGGTACCTAGCCTTTACATTTTGGTGACGTTACTAGATGTCTTCAAGCACCCGTACCGCTTTGAAACAACGGCGCAATCTACTATTCGGCTCACTACAAGAAGGAAAATTATGGAAATGCCTTTCTGTCGCGAAACACTGCTGTAGATATCAGGCCATTAGATTATATAACTCATTACCAATTGACATTAAAATAATAGACAGTACTAATAAATTCAAAACTAAATTAAAAAAGCTTTTGTTGAAAGGGTGTTTTTATTCCATTGATGATTTTATAAATAATCACATTTCTAATATTGGTATTTGACTATGTAAAATTGAATTTTGTGTAATTATTATTTAATTTGTGTTTATTGATTATTTCTTGTTTGTCTCTTTCAATTGTATGTACTTATTTCAAACATGATTGTATGATCGTTCATGAATAAGTGTTATGATATGATATGATCCCCGCAAGGAACAAATATTTGCGTGGTGGTAGTGAATAATAGATTACGACATAGATTTATGTATTAGCTTTAAGTGACGTATTGCGAAGAGTGCTGATGGCCTAGTGGTAAGCCCCGCTTTCCGATCCTAAGGTCGTGGGTTTAAATACAGTAGTGTACTGTGTATGTTTGCTCGAACGATTGACGGTTCTAAGAAGACGCTGGTAAACATGGCCAGACTTCTGCAATTTCAAACAGTAGATACTTACTATAATATAATAATATATATGATATATATTATACGTACGAGAATATATGATAGGTCTTACCTATCATATATTCTCGTACTGCTCGCTTCTCGAGATCGTTTCTTCCTCATACCCATAAACTGTGGAATGAGCTACCACCAGAGGTGTTCCCTCGTAAATGCAACATGAATAGCTTCAAGAAAAACGTTAAAAAACTCCTCCAGGGTAGGCAACGCAACAACAGCACCCTTGGTGTTGTTGCTGTCTATGGGCGACGGTGACCGCTTACCATCAGGTGGGCCGTAAGCTCGTTTGTCTATCTTTTACATAAAAAAAAACAATATCAATTCAAATTTCTGGCTTAATAAACGTGTGTAGTACCTAACTATTTTCTATATCATATAGATCTCATTCATGTTATTATTTTATAGATTTCTTAGCGGCCGCCCGCGGCTTCACTCGCCTCGTTCCCGTTACTTACATCCGTTCCCCGTTACAATATCTTTATAAATTGTAGCCTATGTGATATTCTGATGTATAAGCTATATTATTGTAAAGTTTCATTAACATCCATTCTGTAGTTTTTACGTGAAAGAGTAACAAACATCATTCCATCCATACTTGCAAACTTTCGCGTTTATAATATTAGTAGGATTATTTTATTTTATGTAGTCTCCTAGATACTTGTGTAAATTTTATAGTTTTATAAGTGTACATAGCTTAAAGTGACGTATTGGATGTCTGTAATGTTGCTTAAGATTTTTGACGAGACAACGTCTTATAATTCAATGGAGCCGGCTGCACGCACGAAAAACCATGACTCATGCAGCGTTACCTCGCTCCGAGGCGTTCCATTTAAGGCTTGAAGTGCAAGCGAGAGTGCGGAACGAGCGACAAAGAGGCACAATCGGCCTCCGCGCTCGGCAGCGTTCGACATCTGTCTCTCTCCTACTTGAGTGAGCGATGCGTCCGCGTGGACAGCTGTATGACGTTGTCACGTTCAACTATCGTCAGTAAACCGACTTTACAGACAAACGATTTTTTACATTAAACTAATCTAAACTAAAATACTTAACGACCTTCATGATGGTCGTTTTTAGAACCAAGTGTTTACCCTTGATAGACTGAGTTTGCGCTGTGCTAATGGTTCAGTGTGCTGTGATCGTAAAAGTACTTTACGAACCGCTAAATTACTTAAGGTACTTATGCTGTGTGGTGATAGGGTGCAGGCAAAGGTTAAAGGTTCTTCTGTTTAAGCCACGCCAACAAAGATGCTAATAAAAAAAATGGCGGCGCCAATGTACACTTCTTACTTGTAAATGCATATCTTTCATGTATCGCTGGAGCCTTATTCTCGGCTCATCTCGGATCATTTTGCAATTTTATTTTATTGCTTCTTTTCGAAGAGAGAATGGATGATTTTATGAATTCATCGACGACCTCATCGTAGAAGCCTCGACAGCTACGATATAAGGAAAACGTAGAGAAAGTGCGGAGTGGTGCAATGTCAATGTGTATTCAAGGAACATTGAAAATCTCGGTCGGCCCGAGAATTAGGCTCCAGATCGCTGTCGCTTTGATGTGGCCGGTCTTTATGAGTGTCAAAAATGTGTATGATTGAGAAGTGATGATTTGCGTCGCCATTTTAAGTTAGTTTTTTTATTTGTGCGGCTAAACTGGGCAATATAAGAACAAAAAGGATTTTTCTCTGGGTTTAAACAAATAATTTTTTTTTGGGGGAAGGTTTAGTGGTAAATACAACAGTGCAAAAGCGTCATGGGTCATCTGGTAAATAAATAAGCAACAACATACAGATTTAAAACATATATGCATTTAAAAAATAATTAAAAAAATGTGGGCTAAGGCCGGCCGCAAATTATCAGAAACACTTGGTGCCCCAGATGGCTCTCCTTAGATAAATCTACCTTAAATAAATTTTGTTTAATAAAATGGCAGTATCAATTAAACGCCTCTAAGGCTTGTCCATTCGACAAGCCTTTTGGTAGAGAGCGACGTACGGAAAGCCAATCGACGCGGCTGAATGTATAAAACAAAAAATGCCCTTTATCAGAATGTCTCTAATAAAGATAAGAAGTAGAGGATGACGTTACTCAAAGTTAGCCCTGTCACTGACATTGGCAAAAGACGACAATAGGAAGTTAAATAATTGAATACCTTTCTATACATTGTTACAAGTCAAGCCGTAAATGCATTGACAGAGTACCTTCCGGCGAGCATTTGGGTGGAAACGACATTTTTTTTGTCTTGATTTCTGATAATGTGTGACCAGCCTTAAACAGTGCGAAGTAACCAACAAAGGCAGTTAGCAAGCCCAGTGCAGGCCATAGATTTCACTAACCTGAAAACCCAGGGAATCCTGCAAGCAAAATAAAAGTTGACCCTTTTTTGTAAAAAGCAAGCGGCATGAGAATAACAATACAAATGAAAGAGACAGAAGATCAAAATCACACGGGTATTTATCGCATAAGAACCTTTTTTATTTTCTTGAAAAATGCCCTTAATTAATTTTTAATAATGTGTCATGATCACGAAAGTATAAAAACAGACAGAAAATCACAAGAAAACTGTTTTCCTCACAAAGCATGGTTTTGCTAGTCACGCAGGACAGCCGTGCCCTACAATGCACTGCAAAAGATTGAGATTTCTCGTAAAAAATTGAGCACCATCCGTGATATTATAGACAGATAGGAATTTAATATTTCATGATATTGGAAGTCATATGTCTAAGAGTTTGAAAAGGGTATAACTCACGCAAATAAAAGTAGAGTAATAAATATTACGCTGTCGTGATATCGACAGTACAAGTATTGCTCTGTTTGGGGCATTAGAACGTATACTATTCGTAAAGCACTCGTTCAAATTGTAGCTATATTTCTGTATGAAAGAATGGAATGGTTAAACATCCGTAACATGGCCTCGCTAGCATCTATGAGACTTTGGCCATAAGCTTTAGACACCCCAGGTGGTAAGAAAATTACGGTGCGAATTAGAAATTTTCATTTAGATATTTTCTGACGATTTGCGCCCGACCTTAGGTGTAGTGAGTGAGAGAGATAGTGGACCCTTCCATTGCCATTGTGCTTCAACTTTGAAAATTTCTTAAAGGCACGAATATCACTTTTCTATAATAAGAAAGAATTGTATTTTCGTATGTTTGTAATTAATAAACTCAAAAACTACTGTGCCGATTTCAAAAATTATTTCACCATTGGAAAGTTACATTCACCCTGAGTAACATAGGCTATATTTATGTGTTTAAAAATTAATGTCCACCCGTGCGCAGCCGGGACAGGCCGGTAATGTTATATAAAGAGCATTTTGTTACGGGGGCTTTGTTGTTCTTGTTACTTTGTTGTGTTCATATTGCCAACGTCAAAGCAAGAATCAAAGCAAAATATCTCTCGTCTCCCAGAGACCTTTCACTTTGTAGGTACTGATCAAGTAAACCAAAAACGAAGCTAGTTTGTATATTTGTTGGTATCCTCGTAGTCGCATTTTTAACTGACTTTAAATAAAAAAGCAGCCAAGTGCGAGTCGGACTCGCCCATGAAGGGTTCCGTAGCACGACGAACTACAAGAACCTTTATATATATGTTACTTGATGTAACATAATAAGGTTCCTGTAGTTCGTTGAAAGGTAAATTGCGGTTTAAGGTTTATGACGTATAAAAAAAAAACTACTGACTAGATCTCGTTCAAACCAAATATCGTAGAAAGTTTACAAAGTAATGTACAACATATATTTTTTTTAGTATTATCATTCTCTTACTTTAGAAGTTAGAGGGGGGGGGACCAACTTTTTTCCACTTTGGAAGTGTCTCTCGCGCAAACTATTCAGTTTAGAAAAAAACGATACTAGAAACCTCAACATCATTTTTGAAGACCTATTCATAAATACCCCACACGTATGGGTTCGATGAAAAAAATTTTTTGAGTTTCAGTTTCAAGTATGGAGACCCCCAAAATTTATAGTTTTTTTTCTATTTTTGTGTAAAAACCTTAATGCGATTCACAGAATACATCTACTCACCAAGTTTCATCAGTCTAGCTTTTATGGTTTCGGAGAAAAATGGCTGTGACACGGCCGGACAGACAGACAGACAGACATGACGAATCTATAAGGGTTCCGTTTTTGCCATTTGGCTACGGAACCCTAAAAAGCAGGAATTTCTCTTGTGTCTCTCTCGTGTCAGTTCAATCTTGTTTTTTTTCGGGGAACATTATGCTGAGTCGGAGACCGTTTTGCGACGCACAAGCTTCACACAAATGTAGTATTAGAATTTATTAAAAAAAATCGGTTGTCTGTAAAGTCGGTTTACTGACGATAGTTGAACGTGATAACGTCATAAGAAAATACTCGCGGACTCGCGGACTCGGACTCGGACTCGAACTCTCGGACCCGGACCCGGAACCCGACCGAACCCTTACCCTTACCCTCATTTACCCTTACCCTCATTTACCCATTACCCGACCCGGGCTCGGGCTCAGGTAAATGGAACGACGAAACGACGTAACGACGCATGAGTCATGTTTTTTCGTGCGTGCAGCCGGCTCCATCAATTTATAAGACGTTATCACGTCAAAAATAAATTAAATAAGTGTTAGTGCTTGTTTCGCAAATAAATAATTATTCTATTCTATTCTAGATGCTTACCGCTCATGAAGTTGTAGATGAGGGGATTGACAGCAGAGTTGGCATAGCACATCACGTGTGATATGAGAGCGATGCATGTCATGACGTCACTCTGCTGCACGTCCATGGCGACCCTGGGGATGAAGAAAAGTGGTTCATCTCCTTTAAGATCAAGTGACGAAAACTGATGACATATCATATTAAAAAAATCGGTTGTCTGTAAAGTCGGTTTACTGACGATAGTTGAACGTGACAACGTCATAAGAAAATACACAGATGTCGAACGCTGATGCCGAACGCGGAGGCCGATTGTGCTTCTTTGTCGCTCGTTCTGCAGTCTCGCTTGCACTTCAAGCCTTAAATAGAACGCCTCAGAGCGAGGTAACGCCGCATGAGTCATGTTTTTTCATGCGTGCAGCCGGCTTCATCGAATTATAAAACGTTGTCACGTCAAAAACGGTAAAAACCAAGCCGTAGTTTGTTGCCTGTTCTTCTAGGCTTGGTCGCGTGGAACTGGCACCTAGACTCACCTAGCTATAAGACGTTTCAAAGTGATCCTTGTAATCCTAATGAATAAATACACTTTTGATTTTGATTTGATTTTTGATTTTGATGACCCAGAATGTTCACGTCTATTGGCTTGGAGACAGAGTTGTGGGCTTGGCTGCGTGGAATGAAGCATTTTATACTTTCGCACACATACACATTCTGAATCTAACATTTAATAAGGCAAATAAGGGTAATTCCTAATTCTGAAGATCAAGTGAGGGTAGTTGCAACCGCGACTGCCTCCGCTTCTCGGCAGTAACTCCAAAGAACTCCAGTCTGCCCGCGACCACGGCTGTTGTAACACGGTTGAAGCGTCGGGAATTAATAAAGGTAATCGCGATAAATACCCGTTTGTTTCTTAAAATTATGCAAAAAAGGGTATTTAATATACGCAAGCTAAGTTATTCTTAATTCTTTATTGCACATAATATAAGACACAGGCAAAAAACAGAAATAGAGGACATGCAAATGCGAGCTTAACCCTGAATAGAGTTTTCTTACAGCAAACCTTTAAGGCTAGAGAGAGGTGACTATACAGGGTGGAATTTTGTAATGCCACCTGGAGGGAAAGTACTCATAATACTGCAGATAGAAAATTTTACTCAAAGGAAACATTCCTTTATTTTTGAATAGAAAGCAAACTGCATTCAAAGATTTTCGAAAATTCTCTTCTCCCACACCCGGGAATCGAACTGGAAAAAATCTGAAAAAATTATACCCTGTACTTTTATTGCATCGATCGTTAGGGTCAATAAGGATGAAATTTCTCCAACAAACATGATAAATTAAATGAAAGAAAAACCAGGAAATCTTAAATTAATTTAATTATTCACAAAAAATGGTAAACTAACTAATTAGTTGCTCGAAATGGGCTCCATTCTCTTGGATACACAAATTTAATCTTTTAATGAATTCATTTCTAGTAACCTAGCCTATTAGCCGGTTCGATTCCCGGGTGTGGGAGAAGAAAATTTTCAAAAATCCTTGAATGCAGTTTGCTTTCTATTAAAAAAAAAATGAATGTTTCCTTTGAGTAAAATTTTCTATCTGCAGTATTAAGAGTACTTTCCCTCCAGGTGGCATTACAAAATTCCACCCTGTATAGGCAGGTTTGTGTACATTAAAAAGAAAGTAAAAAATAACAAGGAATGAATAAATTTACTAGTAGTTATCGGTTATCGACGGTAGACCACTCTGCCTCTTTGCCTCTCATTCTCTCTGCCTGTTCATGACTTTTAGAAGGGCTCTTACCTCAGTACAGACAGAAGATGGACAGGGAAGTAGCAGACAGCAAACATGGCGACCACAGCTACTAGCATCTTGGCTGCCTTCCGTCGGGAGCGCAGTTGACCTTCAGTAGACGCGTTTGTGTGGAGTGATGGGGCTGATCTTCTGCTGGCTGCTAACCCTGGGAACAAAGAACAAAATGAGAAAATGTCAATTTATTTGCAAAGAAATACACTACTACCCTTCATGGTTGATGTCCCTCAACCTCGCACTAAGCGCTTGGAGCGCAAGGAGTGGAACTCTTTACCGTCGTCAGTATTTCCGGAGCATTACAACCTTGGAATTTTCAAGTCAAGAGTGAACAAGTGGATTACAGCTAAGTGTGCTCCAAACGTTTAGCTATTCATAATAAAAAATAAGTCTGAAAGAGAACCGTCGTGGGATTGGAGGGCGCTGCTGTGCTTATCACCTTTTTTGTTTAGTCTGCAATACAAAAGCGCGTCTGTTGCGTTTTGATCCTATCACAACTAGTGTACTATTCCTTTATTTAATTTTTATGATGCAAAATTCTGACAGAAAGAAAGGGATGAGCTGATATAAAAATCGAAACGTTAGTTTTCAATTTGGCCACGACGGTTCTCTTTCTGAACAGACTCTACAAGTAAGTCTCGTAAAGAAACACAAACAGCCGATCTTATGAACGTAGCAAATGGTACGGTAAACTGTCCGGAATTTCTGGAACAGATTGGTTTGCGAACGAATAATGTGGCATTACGTAAGCTTAAGCTTTTAGAAGAGCCATTGGCTAATAAGTAACTATATAAGTGGAAACTTATAATTAACTTTGAGTCTGAGATCCATCCTCTTTTTAGGGTTCCGTAGCCAGATGGCAAAAACGGAACCCTTATAGATTCGTCATGTCTGTCTGTCTGTCCGTCCGTATGTACACGCACTTAGCCGCTTTTTTTTTGTATCCAATTTTTAGCTGTCAATTTTCCTATGAAAATAAAAAGGTAGGTTAAAGTTGGGTGTTTAATTGTATTCTAAAAAAGGATTTACAAGATGGGAGAGAGAGAAAGATGGGCGACAATGTCCTTTATTCCTCAGGGCATTATGGTAATTTAACGCAATCTCCTCTTATAACGGTTCGAGTTGAATAAGGAAATATGCCTGTAAATTTTCCTGAGAAATTGATGGGTTTTAGAGTTTGGCCTTATTTCTCGGTCGTTTTTCAAAGTCATAAATCATTCATTCATTTTGTTTAGCAAAATGGATCTCTGTAAAATGTCAAAACTTGTGCTTGGTGCCTTGGATACAAACGATACAAAATACGCAGTCTTCTTCTTATTTTTTTTAATGTATTTATAGATAGATATATAACTCTAGAATTTCCAGATCGCAGACGTTTTAGAGAAAGGCCAGGTTAGGAGTACCCTAAACCGACGAGCATGTATGAAGAATGTTATGAGAGTGAATGAAGCGAAAGAAGTGTGTCAGGATCGTAGCAAGTGGAAATCCGTGATCTCTGCCTACCCCCATGGGAATAAGGCGTGGTTTTATGTATGTATATAACTCTTCATTGAGAGGACTGGTGGTCTAGTGGTAGCAGCCCCGCCTTCCGATCCGACGGTCGTGGGTTCAAATCCAGTCGTGTACCAATGAGTTTTTCTATCGAAAAATTTATGTGCACTATGCTAGTACTCTCAAAACGGTGAAGGAAAACATTGTGAGGAAACCGGCGGGTCGTAGAACCTAAAAAAGTTCGAGCAACACGTGTCAAGGGTCACGCAAAAAGGGCCCGCCAGTGGCCTACTTGCGGAAAAACCGGCCCGCACACCAAGTGCGGATGAAAAAAAATGCCGAAATTAACTCTTTATTGATTATAATGACACACAAGGTAAGTAGGATACACTTTTTAGCTTTAAAATCCCATACCTACATAATATAAGTCATAGTAATACAATGGGCGGTTTTATCGCTAACAGCAATCTCTACCAGTCATACTTGGTAAAGGTCTTTGTCGCTAAGCGACCACACTGCTCTATAATAACACAGCAATTAAAACTTAACTTAATCTAAATTTACACAAACTTATTGTCTAGCTAAACCAATTTCTGCTAATTTATATAACATCTTGGCTTGATCCGACAAGGGACAAGCCAAGACGCTATTTATCATACCAATATTCATACATCTTCTTCTTCTGAGCTGAGAGGCCAGTCCAAGGCCAGATGATGAAGTAAGTTTTTCTGTTTATTAGTTAAAAGTTTTATTTCGCAATCTGCTCTTTCTTTAGCTCAACTTTTAACTAGCACAAGAACTTGAAGCTAAAATAAGAAACAAAATGCAATGTAATTATTATATAATCCAACTTATTCTGAAAGCTACGTCGGTGAACTTGTTCTTTTAAGCCCGTCATAAACATAGCTATCCTACTAATATTATAAGCACGAAAGATCTCTAGATCGTTTGTAACGATCTGCAGATAGCTAAACTGTTTCTTGTGTATTTTGTACATTTTGTAAATATTTGTTTAGTAAGTTTCTTTGTGTTAATAAATACCATTCTACAGTACTTACAGTTTTGTCCAGAGCTGGGCGTGGTGCACAGCTTGTGGGACTCGGTGTGTCCCGGGATGTTGTCGGAGCGCCACAGCACCCTCACTATCTGGCAATATGCTATCATCATCAGGAACAGTGGAAACCTACGGAAAGAGAAACATTAATAATGTTACGGAAGTGGGTACAGGGATTGGAAGGAAACGACTGATTTCACCGAAAGTAGCGATTTATTCGCACTACGAACACGTAACACTGCACTGAACACGTAGCACTGCACGAAACGCGTAGCACTGTCCGTCACTGTCCCCGCGCACTATGCGTTACACGGTCCAACGCTGTGCTCCGAACACTAACAGTCCACTGGGAGCACTTCACCACTTTGCACTTCACTTCACTTTTCACTGTTCACTGTTCACTTTTCACTTTCACTGTTCACTTTTTCCACTTTTTCTTTTTGTTCCTTTCTTCAGATCACTTTCCACTGAACTGCCCGTAGACGCGCCTGCAGCTCCTTATATACCCGGAATTTCGATTGTCATTTATTGAATTTCGATCGTCATTTCGTTTTCTTCTGTTGGATTCCGATCGTCTTTCCCTACCTGTATAATTTCTTGTTTTAGTCCAGAACTTTCGGTTCTTTATTTGAATTCCTTAAAGAAGGCACTCGCCGCTACTAGAATTTTCTGGTAAGATTTGAATGTCGAACAAAAATCTTCACGTAGTTACGTCAGCACGGCGTTACACTACCCCCTCCTTAGACGTGCTCGTCCCGAGCATCGTTAGAGCCGTAGTACCGTGCCAACCTGTCCACATGAACCACTTTCGCTGGACTTCTTGGCGTTTTCCGAATTCTGTATGTGACATCATTGATCCTCGTAATTACTTGAAAAGGGCCTTCCCAACTCGGTTGTAGTTTTGGAGATTTTCCTTTCCTTCTAACGGGGTTGTGAAGCCAAACAGCAGAACCTTCTTCAAAGGACTTGGAGTTGACGCTTCTGTCGTATCGCGTTTTCATTCGCTCACTAGCACGCAGATTCTCTTCCCTCATATGCCCGTGAACTTCCTCCATTTTCTTTCTCAAATCTTCCGCGTATTCCGAAATACAGCTAGGCGTATCTGGAGGACAACCCGCGAGAAGATCCGCTGGAAGTCGAAGCTCCCTACCAAAGTTCGCTCGGGCCGGAGTAGTAGAGGTACTCTCATGAACTGCCGTTCTATACGACAGAAGAAACAGAGAAATGTACTCATCCCAATTGTTCTGATGACTTTCAACAACTTTTGCCAGATGCCGCTCCAGAGTTTGGTTGAACCTCTCTACCATTCCATCAGATTGCGGATGATACGGCGTAGTCCGAGTTTTGTGTATCCCCATAATTTTGCATGTTTCCTGAAAGACTTGCGACTCGAAATTCCTGCCTTGGTCACTATGGATTTCAAGGGGTAGTCCGAATCGGCAGAAAACTTCATTCACCAGTTTGTTAGCCACAGTGATAGCTTCCTGATTTGGTAATGCGAACGCTTCTGGCCACTTTGTGAAGTAATCCATTATCACCAAAATGTAACGATTTCCACTATTCGTCATTGGAAACGGCCCGGCCACATCCAAAGCTATTCGTTCCCAAGGAGCACCCACGTTGTATAACTTCAACGCTCCCCGACTTCTTGTTTGTGGTCCTTTGACAGAGGAACAACTCGTACATTTCTTGCACCAGTCTTCAACATCTTCCTTGCAGTGCAACCAGTAATAACGTTGACGAATTTTCACCAAAGTTCTCTTCACACCGAGATGACCGCCTGATGTTCCGTCGTGATACGCTCGCAGTATATCAGAAATCTTTGACTTCGGCACAACTGTCTGAAGATGATTGTCTTGTCCTGATGCACTCTCCCATTTTCGACATAAAAGACCATTGTGTAAGAGCAGGCTATTCCATTGTGCCCAATAGCTCTTCGTTACTGCACTCATTCCAGCAACTTCACTCCATCCTGGGCGTGCGGATCCATCTCTCACCCAATTGAGTATTGGTCTAAGGTCTTCATCTTCTTCTTGTAGTTTACGCATGGCATCGCTGCTCCAATCATCATTTACTGTATCAGTTCTTATAACTCGGACCATAGATTTTTCTTTATCTTCCTGTTTCACACAGTGCTTGCAGTCTTCAGAACACGGCCGTCTTGACAAAGCATCAGCATTCCCATGAGACTTTCCACTGCGATGCTCTACTACAAAGTCGTACTCCTGTAGTTGTTCAATCCATCGCGCAACTTGTCCCTCAGGATTCTTGAACTGTAGTAGCCACTTCAAGGCTGCATGATCTGTTCTGACTAGAAATTTCCGACCCAATAAATACTTCTTAAAATGCTGAAGTGTTTTGACAACTGCTAGTAGCTCCCTTCGAGTGACACAATAATTCCGCTCTGGTTTTGACAGGGATTTACTGTAATAAGCTATCACAACTTCTTGATCTCCTTTTCTTTGTGAGAGTGTTCCTCCTATCCCTGTATTACTTGCATCTGTGTCAACTACAAATTCATTACACTGATCTGGATATCCGAGTACTGGTGTTTCACATAACCGGCTCTTAAGTTCCTCGAAAGCCGCCTGGCATTGTTGGTCCCAGACGAAAGGCCGTTTTTCTTCTGTTAGTCTATGCAATGGCTTCGCTATATCTGAAAAACTCTTGACAAAACGACGGTAATAAGAGCAAAGTCCCATAAACGCTCGTACTTGTGTTTTGTCAGCAGGCACAGGCCAATCTTTAACTGCCGTAATCTTCGATGGATCCGTTTCAACGCCGCTTTCCGAAATAACGTGTCCCAAATAGTTCACCTGCCGTTTGAAGAATGAGCACTTCTTCTGGCTTAGTTTCAGATTTGCACTTCTCAACTTGTTGAATACGGATTCCAGCTTCTTCAAATGGTCATCAAATTCTCGCCCCACTATTATAATGTCATCGAGATACACCAAGCAGGTTTCTCCCAGCAACCCAGCAAGAACACGTTCCATTAACCTCTCGAAAGTAGCCGGGGCGTTGCACAGCCCAAACGGCATCACTCTGAACTGCCAGAGGCCCTTTCCTGTGGAGAACGCGGTCTTCTCCTTATCCTTGGGATCCAACTCCACCTGCCAATAGCCACTTTTCAGATCCAGCGTAGAAAACCATTTCATGTCATTGAGAGTATTCAAGGTGTCGTCTATCCTTGGTAATGGATAACTGTCCTTTTTGGTCACGTCGTTTAGGCGGCGATAGTCAATACAGAACCTCGTTGACCCATCCTTCTTCTTTACCAAAACCACTGGTGAGCACCACGGACTGGACGATGGTTCGATTACTCCATTATCCTTCATGTCTTGAATCATGTCGTCCACCTCCTTTTCTCTGGCAAAAGGAATTCGGCGGGGTCGTTGTCGTATAGGTTGTTCATTTCCAGTATTGATTTTATGCTGAACCATGCTCGTCCTTCCGATATCACCATCATTCTTCGAAAATATATCGGAGTACCGACGTAGCAAATTCTTCGCCTTGAGCAATTCAATACTTGTCAAATCTTGCTTACATTTTTCTAGTATACTGTTAACGTCGATTGTACTTGCTTCCGTCTTTTTGGTTTCCTGACAATTCCGCAACCACACAATTTCTTCGCTTCGTCCTATTAGCGTACCCTTCTTTAACACCTGTTCTTCATTGCTCAAGTTCAATACAGGTACCACTGCTTCCATAGATGAATTGACGACTGTACGTGCCGGCAGCCATGATGACTCGTTATCCACTTTTTCCAGTATTGTCCAACGTCGCTGTTTCAAACTTTTGTTTCCGGGAAAAATTACTGGAACTAGCGTTTGTGATCTTGGCAACAGTTTAGTGTTCTTAATGCAGTACACCTTGCCCTCGCCACCGCCCCTCATTGGTATTTCGTCTTCCCCACACTTCAGGACACCGGAGTGAATGTCGAGCTTACATCGATGATCCTTTAAGAAATCAAGGCCGATAATGCAGTCATCCACAATGTCAGCTATTACCGCTTGTTGCCAGTACAGCTTGTCACCAATCTTGATAGCCACTTTCTGTTCACCTGATACTGGTATATGCTGGCCGGTAGCCGTTGTTAGCTGGTAAGTTCCCTTCCGAACGTTGATCTTTCCGTTTCTTCTTGTCAGCTGTGTCCCAATTACCGTACGTGACGCTCCAGTATCTAAAGTCAATGAGCATGGACTTCCATTTACTGATCCATTTACAGTTAAGCTGTTGCCATCTGTACTCTGACAAATCTTGATTTTCGGGGCTTCCTGTCCACCGGCCAGTGCCCACTTTTCAGCCCTGGCTGGAATTAGTTTCTCTGCTTCTCCAATGCTTGTACACCAGCATCGGTCCTTCGTCTCTCCACAGTTGTAACATCTAGGGACGAAAGCTCTGTGTTGGCTTACCCGCGCCACTTCCATTGAATTTATTCCCCTCAGACGTCCACTCCTCGGGTCTCGCCGAACGGCTTCCACCTCGAGCGCATGCGCGACGGCTTCCTTGATGTGACCGTGATGACCCAAGCGTACGGCAGCTCTTACTTCCGCGTCGAAAATACCGTCGACAAACGACTGCAAAAGCATGCTGTCAATGACCGATGCCGGCGATGTTTGGTACGCCTTCCGGACCAACTTCTCTACCTCCAGAAACCACTGTTGCAATGACTCATTTGCTTGTTGGCATCGATCACGGAGTTGAGCACGGAAAACATGCTCCAGGTGCGAGTCCCCGTAGCGCAATTCCAGGGCTTCTAGCAACTGCTCGTAGGTAGCATCACTCCCCACGGCCTCCAGTACGGTCAAGGCCTTGTCACGTAGTCCCAAAATGAGTATGGTTTTAGCCTGGCTCTTGGTCCACCCATTAAGGTTCATTACAGCCTCAAATTGTAGCCTGTGGGCCGCCCAGGAAGTGGTTCCATCGAAAGGCGGGACTTCGAAGTTTCCGCCTGCACTTACTATGGTCGCTGAGGCCGGGATTCTATCTGTTTTGAGCTTCTTAATATCTTCTTCAATAGAGGAGAGGCGGTTTTGATGTCGCCGTAAAGCTTCCTCTACCGCTTCTACCCTCCGCATGCTCTCGGTGATAGCGGCCAAAAGATTTTCCTGCAAAGCGCACAACTGTTCCTCCCGTCGGCGACCTTGCTCCTCCTGTCGGCGAGCCTGCTCCTCCTGAATGGCACGCAGCTGCTTTTCCCACCGGCGAGCTTGCTCCTCCTGCCGGCGAGCCTGCTCCTCCTGGATGGCACGCAGCTGCTCCTCCCGCTGACGGGCTTGCTCCTCTTGCTGGCGGGCGTCCTCTTCTTGGTGACGAGCCCGCTCTTCCTCCCGGCGAGCCTGATCCGCTTGCATGGCGCGCAGTTGCTTCAACAAGGCGCCAAGGTCCGCTCCAACCTGGGTCATTGACGCACTTTCAGAGGTTGCCCCGCCAGAGATGTCTCGACGCCCCAAGGTTTCTTCCTCAGAAGCCTCGGCGCTGGAGCCACTTGCTTGCTGTGAGGCAGTCTTAGCGCGAGTACTCATGCCTTCTCTCGGCATGACAGGCATTTTACCTTCCAATCCCACTTCTGACACCAAATGTTACGGAAGTGGGTACAGGGATTGGAAGGAAACGACTGATTTCACCGAAAGTAGCGATTTATTCGCACTACGAACACGTAACACTGCACTGAACACGTAGCACTGCACGAAACGCGTAGCACTGTCCGTCACTGTCCCCGCGCACTATGCGTTACACGGTCCAACGCTGTGCTCCGAACACTAACAGTCCACTGGGAGCACTTCACCACTTTGCACTTCACTTCACTTTTCACTGTTCACTGTTCACTGTTCACTTTTCACTTTCACTGTTCACTTTTTCCACTTTTTCTTTTTGTTCCTTTCTTCAGATCACTTTCCACTGAACTGCCCGTAGACGCGCCTGCAGCTCCTTATATACCCGGAATTTCGATTGTCATTTATTGAATTTCGATCGTCATTTCGTTTTCTTCTGTTGGATTCCGATCGTCTTTCCCTACCTGTATAATTTCTTGTTTTAGTCCAGAACTTTCGGTTCTTTATTTGAATTCCTTAAAGAAGGCACTCGCCGCTACTAGAATTTTCTGGTAAGATTTGAATGTCGAACAAAAATCTTCACGTAGTTACGTCAGCACGGCGTTACACTAAGAAAAAAAAATCGGAAACAACTTCTTCGCTTGCACGCTTTGAAATTATGAATGATGTGAAAACAAAACTTCATAACTATATTTATGTATACAGGGTTATTCATTATTAGCTACACAAACTGACAGGGCCTTATTTTTGGGTCGTGAATATTTGTTTGGCCGAATCAATTTTATTCCAAATATGCAGGTCTCGACAGAGCCTACTTGTTTGCTCCTCTTGGGGTTGAGACTCTGGGTCCGTGGGGAACCGAGGCCTCGCGGGTCTTCAAAATTTTGTCTAGGCGACTGATCGAAGCGACGCGTGACCCAAGAGCTGGTGGGTATCTGGCGCAGCGTATAAGCATTGCTATTCAGCGTGGCAATGTCGCCAGCGTCTTGGGGACGCTTCCGTCTGGCACTGATTTGGATCAGTTGAGCTATCTCTAGATCGTTTGTAACGATCTGCAGATAGCTCAACTGTTTCTAGTGTATTTTGTACATTTTGTAAATATTTGTTTAATTGTAAGTTTTTTTGTGTAAATTTGTATAAATATATTTAATAACATAAAGATAGTATTAAATAAATTTTATTCCTAAACTGATTTAAGTTTTTGTATCAAAATTTTATTTTTATTAATTTCTTTACGGCTATTGCATAATGATTGCCGTGGAGAACAGGACGATGACCCACCCAGACGGTGACGGAACGTAGAGTGTAGCTCACGGCGCGCGGGCGCGGATCAAAGGTTAAAATAGGTCAGGCGCCAATGATTCCAAAGGATATTCTTTATCGATTTTCTCGGGATTTTCAAAACAAATCTTAAAAAAATCATTTCATAAATATTATTTATTTTATTTGTTGAACCTAATTCCTGAGTATTTGCAGCTAATAATGAATAACCCTGTATAAGTGTCATATCAGCTATCTGTTGGCCTACCACAAGCTCTGTCTGGCTCTGTCTCTGGCTCTGTTTTTGGGTCTGTGTAAGTGTTGACTAAATAAATCTTACGTCGAAACGTCACGCACACAGTAGAATATACTGATGAGCACTCACACAGAGTCAAAACCAGAAACAGAACCAGATAGAGCTTGTGGTAGGCTTGCTGGTTCCCATCATACATGCTCTGCTTAGTTTGGGGCTAGATAGTGCTTAGATTGTCAACGTTGTACTACATCCAGATATCATATCCAATCTACGTTTATCAAAACAAATTGGTCCAATAAAAAGTAAGTACTTAGAGATCTCTTGTTATTCAAATTGGCTATCGAAGCATCTTTGTGGATGGAGATATGCAGTAGAGCACCTACTGTTTTAAAACATTTTCTTTGAAATAAAATTGCAATGAAATGAAATGTAAAAAAATATTGAAATAAACACAAACATAAAAAACAAACAGGGTATAGGTAGATAGATAGAGCTTTATTGATTCATAAGTATACTAAGTTTGAAACGGATCTTAAAAATTAAAGCTACTTATACACCACTATTTTGTAACTACCAAAAAAAAATAGGGCAATGTAGTAGGGGTAGAACATTATGAATGTGCAATCAGAATTTTTAGTTTCGATAAAATGACAAAGTTATTAAATGTTAAAATTTTCAGAAATCCTGCAAAAAATTATGGACATATTAGTTACGTAGTAGTACTAGAGAGAAAAAAGTTTACGCTGTTCGGTTCCGCTTGGTATTTAGCGTTTATGAATGAATTGATTTTTGCTTGTTTAATCATTTCTCAATATTTGACTAAAATTTGTGGTTATTTAAAGATATATTTTTTATGACTTGAATTTTTTTTTTTTGCGTGGATGTTTGTTCAGTATCAGCAGTCAATTTTTTGGTAATTACAAAATAGTGGTGTATAAAAAGTTAAGTTAGAGAAATAAGTATGATTAAATTATGATAAGTGTGAGTAAAAAAGTAAAGACGGGGTGTGTGTGTGGAGTGTTTTGGGTGTGTAAAGATGGGAGACCAGATAGCTGATAAATATACAACTTTCATACAGTTTTTTTTAGAATACATACTTTGTATAACCAGACAGAGAAGAAACATAATTGTGTAACAAATATATTTGTTCTCGGTAGGGATCGAACCCACGACCAAATCCAAATCCTACTCAAAATATTAATTTTTCTCTCATGCGGGAATCAAACTGGCACCTCATGGGTCTCAGCCGGTTCTTAACCTCAGTGTTCGTTAAAAAATCAATAGAAAAAGACTTGGTTTTCTATTATTTTTTTCAGTTTTTGCCATCTCGGGAGGCTATAAAGAGTGAAAGGAGAGACTCATTGTTAGGCAAATTGCTTCTTCCCAGCGCCTGCTTTGCTGATGGAATTATGCAGATTTGTAAAGCAGTTTCAAACTTGAGGGCCTATTTAATTTGATTACTGTTATAACAACGTTAAAAGTGTTTGATTACACTTTCAATATTGTGGAGGAAAATGCAGGAACGATAATGTCACCTTGACTTTATTATTCTAACGTTTAATCTAGTCTATAAAGCTTATATCAACCTAAATACAAAACAATATAAATATAATATGGAACAATCTAAATATATTAAACTCTTATACGTTACTGACTGACTGACTGCCTAAACCGTAAGCCTAAACCGTAAGTCCCAGAAGCATGAAACTTGGAGGGTATGTTTCTTTTATAGCATAGGGGTGCACTAAGAAAGGAAATTGGAAAATGATCTCCCTAAGCGGAGAAAAAGAGGAAAAACTTTTAAAAGAAAAATCAACGGAGCGTAACGGCAACGGGGCGAGTGAAGCCGCGGGCGTCCGCTAGTCTAGTCTATAAAGCTTATTTATAACAAAGCTTTTATGCTATATACTTATCTCATCATCATTAGCAGGTTGTGGACTTCATCACAAGCAGGTTGTGGACTATTACAAGCAGCAAAATACCACGGTGTATGCCTGCTTCTTAGATCTAAGTCGCGCCTTTGACACCCTCAATCACGATCTACTGTGGAGGAAGCTTCGGAACTCTGACGCAGGTGTTCCGCCTGAGGTTGTTGGTCTTCTTGCCTATTGGTACCGTAATCAGACCAACAATGTCAGGTGGGGCACCGAGCTTTCAGACAGCTACCAACTTCTCTGTGGTGTGAGGCAGGGGGGGCTCACATCTCCCGATCTGTTTAACGTGTACGTTAATGATTTGATCGTGGAGCTGAGCGGCACCCCCGTCGGACTCAGGTTAGATGACAGGTATGTCAATAACCTGAGCTATGCCGACGACATGGTGCTGCTCAGCCCCTCGATCAAAGGTCTGAGAAAACTCACCGCCATCTGTGAGAGGTATGCAAAAGATCATGATCTGGTTTATAATGTAAAGAAAACGGAAATGGTGATATTCAGATCGGGAAAGGGGCCTGATAACATACCAGATGTGTTTCTCAAAGGGCAGCCTGTTAAAGTAGTGGATAGGTTTAAGTACCTTGGCCACATTGTGACGTCAAATTTGCAAGATGACGCAGATGTGGAACGTCAGCGAAGATCACTATGTGTCGTAGGTAACATGGTCGCCCGGAGATTCCACAAGTCATCGCCGGACGTGAAACTAACGCTGTTTAGGTCTTTCTGCCAGACATTCTACACGTGTCAACTCTGGACTAACTACACCAAAAAGACGCACGATAGGATACGGGTTGCATATAACAATACCTTTAGGCACCTGATGGGCCTGAGGCGCTTCTGTAGCGCCTCAGAAATGTTCACTGATGCCCGGATAGACTCTTTTAATGCTATCCAGCGAAAGAGGATAGCGTCTTTTATGTCCAGAGTTGACTCGTGTGGCAATATTATCATCAGGAGTCTGGCGGAAAGGCTTACGCTGACGAAAATGTATGAGCGTTGGGTGCATATTGCCACCTAACATTAGTAGGTATCTACCCTATTTATAGTGTCTGTACTTAATTGTTTGTTGTTTTTTTTGTGTTAGTTTTTAAGTAAAATATGGATCTCTTGTGTCTGAAATAAAGATATTTATTATTATTATTATTATATTATTAGCCTGAAGAAGTCCACTGCTGGACATAGGCCTCCCCTACACATTTCCAGGAAGAACGATTCTGAGCTCTTTCCATATCCACCGACTTCCCGTGATCTTATGAATGCCGTCGGTCCATCTGGTGGGTGGGCGCCCTTCTTTTCGTCTTCCGGTTCGTGGTCGCCATTCAAGATACCTTTACCTATCTACTACTGTCTAAAAACCTCGGCCTACCTCCATGTTGCTATAAGCCTAATATATATAAGGCTAACTATTTATGTACCTGAGCTACACCATGTGAATACAATAAATATATTGAGGATTGAGTAGCGCGTTCGTTGTATGAGAGCAGTTTATATAGTGTGGCAACAGAAATACATCATATTATGTGAAAATTAAAACTGTCTTCTTCCTCTTAATTAATGGAATCTGTCCATTTTGGATCAATTTTGCCAGTGTAGAGATGTGTGGATATTTTACAGAAACAAAATCGTTTTTTGTCAGGCCAAGTCAGTCAATAGACAAGTCCCTAATTGGCTTTGAAAACAAATGGTGGCCGTTTTTTTTTTCAAAACCATCAGTATCATCTTCGATCGAATCAAAATATCACATAATCCACTTTCATTCTAACTTTGAGCTAAGACCTCAAGTAATGTTGGTTAAAATACCACCGAAATTACACAACAGAACTCAAAATTACACCAGAAAAACAATTAAAATGAAAAACTATGTGACTTCACAAAATGACAGAAAACGAATCATTCAATGATTTCATCAAAATAAACTTTGAGTATGAATGACAGGAGTCATTCATACTCAAAGCCTGCGCACACCTAGGCCGCTAGCGACTGCGACCAATAAAACGCTGTCAGATATCACTGTCAAATTTGACAGCGTTTCACTGATCGCGTTCGCCAGCGGCCTAGGTGTGCGCAGGCCTTAAGTTAACTATCACGGTACATGAGATTCAGCCTGGTGACGACAGCCGGACAGACAGACAGACGGACGGGCAGCGGAGTTTAAGTAAAAGAGGAAGAATACTCACGTGTAAAGGAAAAGCGCCTTTATGATATGCCATTTAAGATCACTTTCGTCTGACCACGTTGACGCGCACTGCATAAAGTATTGCACGTTGAACCGTAGTTGCATCTTCCTCTGTACTTGGAGAACTACGAATTCTGGCGTATCTGAGGACAAAACACTTTTATTAAATTCTGGACTTGTAATCTGTTTTTTTTACATCATACATGCTCATTATACACTTTTAGATCGAGTACGCAACACTGAAATCCGACGTTGCACAAAAGTTTACGACGTCGGAGACTGGGTGGTAAATTTCAAGTTGAGTTGGGCAGGACACCTTGCTAGACGTGGTGATGGCCGGTGGAGTAAGGCCTTGACCCAATGGTGGCCGAAGTCGGGCCGAAGAAATCTTGGACGTCCGAAAGCGCGATGGGTCGACGACATCGTGAAGGTCGCAGGAAACACCTGGACAAGAGACGCGCAGGACAGGGGAGGCTGGCAAAATATGAAGGAGGCCTATACCCAGCAGTGGGTGATACCGGGCTGAAATGATGATGATGATGATGACATGCTCATTAAGCAGAAATTACTGCTGTTAAGTGGTACGCCTATGACAAAACAAGGCCTCGTAAGTCACGCACGTCTGGAACCAGCCCTACGATACCCTGCCCTGCGTCCATCAACTTGAGGCATACAGATGTTCAGCCTCACGTGCCAGTAATTTCACCCACACCCTTCAAACCGAAACACAGGAATGCTGCTTCACGGCAGAAATAGGCATGGTGGTAGTACGTACCGTGACGAGTCCTTCACAAAGAACTATACTAACTCTTAAAATTTAACGAAATAGTGACACTACAAGAAATAAAAGCGGTTTTATCCCAAGGTATGAAGGTTAAAATAATATTACAATTTAAGTCTGTCCAATCCAATCTTAAAATGCATTGTTGACAAAACCGCAGACATTCCATTTAGTTCCAACACAGAATAGCACTTTGTCAACACAAACGCACAACCAACAATGTGTTGCAATAACTCAAACAGTTTCTAACAAAACAAAGCTGTTATAAAATTTACACACAAACCTCATGCCCGTAGCACGCCTCCACTGCGGAAACGTTTTTTTTTATAAAACTAGCTAATAAAATAAATTATAGATTAAAAAACAAAAAAAAAACGCTTTTATAACTAATTGAGCTAAAAAGTTAAAAATAAAACTGTAATAATCAATTGAAAAATTTATATTATTGTACAAAAAAGCGTGGGGTGCTTTTTATAATAACTTTAGATATAATAAACTATTGATAAAATATTTACAACAATCAAAATCAAGCACCACACGCTTTTTTTGTACAATATTAAAAATTGTTCAATTGATTATTACAGTTTTATTTTTAACTTTCAAAATAAACATTATTTTGCACATAAATTTAAGTCAACAATAGAATTCAGATGCGTGTGAATGAGTGCATTGTACCTAAACTAAACTAGGGCACGCAAGACACTGCAAGAGCTTCAATTTTGAAACCGAGCGTGTGACGTAATTGTACCTGGGGCCAAGGCTGAGTGGTCATATGCTAATAAATCTGAAACTCACGCCTGAATTTAGCAGTTTATGCACTCACTTGAGAGAGAAAATTTGGCACGGAAAAAGAGCAACGTGTGGAGTCCACTGTGTAATATTATCCACTGTGTATATTGAATATAACACGAGGGTAGTTTAGGAATAAGTTATCTTGGAATAATCTAAGAATAATTTGAAGATAATCTGAGCTTGTGCTCAGATTATCTTCAAATTATTCTTAGATTAACCTTCAAATTACCCTTCGATTATTCTTGAGCTTGTGCTTAAGAATAATCTACGGGTAAAAAAGTAATTTGTTTTGTTATAAATAACTTACTTTTTAGGGTTCCGTAGCCAAATGGCAAAAACGGAACCCTTATAGATTCGTCATGTCTGTCTGTCTGTCTGTCTGTCTGTCTGTCTGTCTGTCTGTCTGTCTGTCTGTCTGTCTCTCCAGCCGTGTCACAGCCATTTTTCTCCGAAACCATAAGCTATACTGATGAAACTTAGTGAGTAGATGTATTCTGTAAACCGCATTAAGGTTTTTACACAAAAATAGAAAAAAAACTATAAATTTTGGGGGTCCCCATACTTGAAACTGAAACTCAAAAAAAATTTTTTCATCGAACCCATACGTGTGGGGTATTTATGGATAGGTCTTCAAAAATGATGTTGAGGTTTGTTATATTGTTTTTTTCTAAACTGAATAGTTTGCGCGAGAGACACTTCCAAAGTGGAAAAAAGTTGGTCCCCCCCCCTCTAACTTCTAAAATAAGAGTGATAAATCCAAAAAAAATATATGTTGTACATTTCTATGCAAACTTCCAACGATATTTGGTTTGAACGAGATCTAGTCAGTAGTTTTTTTTTATACGTCATAAATCGTAAACCGCAACTTACCTTTCGACGAACTACAAAAACCTTTATATTATGTTAATTAAATTGATGCTACGGAACCCTTCATGGGCGAGTCCGACTCGCACTTGGCTGCTTTTTTTTTTGTCTACCTCTATTAGGCTACTGATATATGCGACGCGTGACCCAAAGGCTGGTCGCAGCGCATTAGCATTATTATTCAGCCACTGATTTGGATCAGTTGAGCTATCTCTAGATCGTTTGTAACAATCTGCAGATAGCTCAACTGATTCTTCTGTATTTTGTTCATTTTGTAAATATTTATTTCATTGTTAATTTCTTTGTGTAAATAAAAGATTTAGAACTTACTAAATGTCAATGACAGGAGCCATATGATGAGGATGGCTGTCTTCGCTCGGCCCGTGGTAGACTTGAACTTCAGAGGGAAGCAGATAGCGTACCAGCGGTCTACTGAGATGAACGTCAGGGTCAGGACTGACACCGTGACGGATACCGACTGAAACAAATGGAAAATTATTTATAGTAACTTACTACTTAAAAATGTCAACAGGCCTTTGCATCTACTGTAGATGATTTATATGACTGGCCTCTCAGCTCAGTTGGTAGTAGCTCTGCCTTCTGCACCGCAGGTCGTGGGTTCGATCCCCACCGAGAACAAATATTTGTGTGGTGAACGCAGATGTTTGTTCTCTGTCTGGGTGTTATATTGTATTCTTAGTATGTATTTACAAAAAATATATATAAGTATTATATCAGCTATCTGGTTCCCATAGTACAAACTCTGCTTAATTTGGGGCTAGATAGTGTTATGTGAATTTATTATTCATTTATTATTTATTTATTTATATAGCGTCAGGGGCAACTGGTGATTACTCAAGTTCTACTAGCGGGACTACCACAGGATAACCAGGCAGTATAATTCTGTTATTAGACAGAAGAAAGAGTAAGAAAAGTGCCAATGGACACATTCTTAGTACGTTATACTTCTATATTTATAAAAGAAAGTCTTGTTAGTTACACTATTTATAACTCAAGAACGGCGGAACCGATTTGGCAGAAAATTAGTGGGGAGGTAGCTTAGAACCGGTAGAAGGACATAGGATACTTTTTATCCCGAAAAAGCAACGGGAACGGGGTGTTACGGGAAAGGGCGAGTGAAGCCGCGGGAGGCCACTAGTCTATATATATAAATCTTTCGTGTCACAATTTGGAACGCGATAAACTCCGAAACTACTGAACGGATTTCGATAAAATTTTGCAACTGCCTTTAATATGGTCGGACTTAAAAGATAGGATAGTTTATATTCAATATTTAGGTGTTATTAATTTATAAGAGGCAAAAGTTTCGAAATCTATGTCTATCCCTTTTTATCACGTAGGGACTTATATATGTCTATCCCATTCTATCGCTTAGGGATTTTTCAGAAAATTCTCGACTTTGACGAGAACAGAATGCACATAGACGCTCTAGAATGATCTGGAATAATCAAAATTAAAGTCGGTTAGCATCCGGAATGCTCCCACCCAAACGTTAGTAATCCAGAATTATCTAGAATACTCAAATATACCCATGCAAACGGTTCTGAATTCTAGATTTGGACAAAATGTTCTAGAAAATAGTGCTCCTAAACGTTAGAGAATGTTCTTTCATCATCATCATCAATTTATATCAGTCCACCACAGGTTCACCTTGAGTAACAAAGGCTATAATTTGTGTGTTTAAAAAATAAATGTCCACCCGTGCGAAGCCGGGACAGGCAGCTAGTATTATATAAAACTAAGTTAAAGCAATATTGCTCATTCGACTATTGGCCTACTTGGCTAGATTGTAATAATAACCCAATTTTACTAAATCTAAACTAAATGACGGAGGTATGCAGTAACAAACATTAAAAAACCAATTAAAACAAAACGGCGGAACCGATTTTTATGAAATTTTATAGAACCAGTCTGAAAATATTATTTTTCAGGCAAACAGTTTTTTTTCTAATCGCCTCATAAATGCTGAAGTTTTGCGATACCAAATACAAACAACATCCTCCTTTTTCTTTGAAGTCGGTTAGCAAACAGTGACCCCACAACGTTTAACCTAGATCAAAATGACCAAACACAATTCCCTAGTACTTCATCCAACTGTGACTTAAATCAACCCGAACTACGCAGAGCACGCTTGTATTCCAAGCAAACATTATATAACTTTAAGTTAGTGTCTTGCTCACGACCACTGTCATAGCTACAATGAAATGGCTGGGTTATTTTGTCTTCCTCAAAATAAAAAAATAGGATGTCTGTAAATTCGGTTTACTGACGATAGTTGAACGTGACAACGTCATAAGAAAATACTGATGGAATGGTTGCATTTTTCAAAAGAAAATTTTAATTTTATTTGTTTGATAGATATTTTGTATGGATATAGAGAAGGAGGTAAATGGAAATCACAATTGAATTTATTTGTATTATAAGACGTCGCGTTCCGTCAGAGCGAGGTAACGACGCATGAGTCATGTATTTTGTGCGTGTAGCCGACTCCATCGATTTATAAGACGTTATCACGTGGGATCGATCCCCATCGAGAACAAATATTTGTGTGGTGAACGCAGATGTTTGTTCTCTGTCTGGGTGTTATATTGTATTCATATTCATATTCATTTATTCTAAGTATGTATTTACAAAAAAAAAGTATTAGGTATATCAGCTATCTGGTTCCCATAGTACAAGCTCTGCTTAGTTTGGGGTAGTGGGGTAGATAGTGTTGGGTGGATTGTCTATAATTTTTTTTGACGTGATAAAGTCTTATAAATCGATGGAGCCGGCTGCACGAACGAAAAAACATGACTCATGCGTCGTAACTGTCGTTCCGTCGTTCCGTCGAGCCCGAGCCCGAGCCAGGGTAAGGGAGTCCGAGTCGAGAGAGTTTTCTAATGACGGTGTCACGTTCAACTATCGTCAGTAAACCGGCTTTACAGACAACCATTTTTTGACGTGATAACGTCTTATAAATCGATGGAGCCGGCTGCACGCACGAAAAAACATGACTCATGCGTCGTTACGTCGTTTCGTCGTTTCGTCGTTCCATTTAGTCCGATCCGAGTCCGAGTCCGAGTCCAAGTCCGAGAGTCCGCGAGTCCGCGAGTCCGCGAGTATTTTCTTATGACGTTATCACGTTCAACTATCGTCAGTAAACCGACTTTACAGACAACCGATTTTTTTTATTGTATTTTGAATTAAAATTTAAATAATTGAGCTTTATCGACTGTAAGTGGGCAAGACCAGCCGTTTATCCTACACTGTGTAGTAACTGTTACTCTACGGAGTAAATAATTTCTGAGATGCCTCGACAGAGATTAGTCTAGAACTTCTGAACGCTACTTCGAGCGCTTGTGTTGGTTTTAATGCAGATTGAGCCGCTTAATCCTTGTACAATTTTGCACTCTTTATCAGACTGCTAAAATAGTCATGTTATAACGAAAAAAATCGGTTGTCTGTAAAGTCAACGGAACCTTTCATGGGCGAGTCCAACACGCGTTTGGCCGCTTTTTTAAAGTCAAATAATAGTCAAGAAAAAAAAGCATCGCCCTTTGAGTTATAATGAATAATACAGACAATCCACACAACACTATCTATCCCCAAACTAAGCAGAGCTTGTAATATGGGAACCAGATAGCTGATATAATACTTAAATACTTATTTTTTTGTAAATATAATACAATATAACACCCCCCAGACAGAGAACAAACATCTGTGCTACACCACACAAATATTTATTCTCGGTGGGAATCGAACCCACGCCCGCCAGCGCAGAGGGCAGAGCTACTACCAACCGAGCTGTGAAAGCAGTTATCTCCTTATATTTACCAATCTATATTCCTGACCCTGAGTATTCTTTTACGATTGAGGCTTTACTGGCGCGAGTGAAGATGCTTTTAATGTAATTTGGTATAAACGATACGACCATGTCTTCTTCCAAATTGTGGAACTTTACGGCCTTTCAGATAAACTGGTTGGTGATAAACTAAATCTGGAGTTTTTTGCACGACAAAATAATACTTGAAACCTAACTTTGATAGACCTCTCAAAGTAAGGTTGTAAGGTCTATAATTATAAGTTTAAAAAACTTGAGAAACCGACTTCATTGTCAAACGGCTAAACCGATTTTAATCAAATTTGTTTGGGACAATCTGGACGTAAGAATAACCTTCCAAATAAAAAAATAATTTTCTAAATCGGTTCATAAATGACGGAGGCATGCAGTTACAAACATTAAAAAAATATTTTTAAAAAAATGGCAACACCGATTTTAATAAAATTAAAATGGGACCAATCTGGAAGCAGTACCTTTCAGATAAAAAAATATTTTTTCAAATCGGCTCACAAATGACGAAGTTATGCGGTAACAAACATAAAAAAAAAATAAAAAAAAAAATACAACCGAATTGAGAACCTCCTCCTTTTTGATTGGAAGTCGGTTAATAAAAGTAATAAATAATGAATATTGTGGACAAAACACAATACTTTTTAGCGCCAAATTAAGCGAGCTTGTACTATGGGAACCAGATAGCTGATATAATACTTATATACATTTTTTTTGTCATTACATAGAATACAATATATTAACACCCAGACAGAGAACAAACATCTGTGTTTCACTAAACAAATATTTTTTCTCGGTGGGTATCGAACTAACGACCTACGGCACAGAAAGCAGAGCTACTACCAACTGACCTGAGAGGCCAGTGAGGTTTAAGATTTGAAGTATTATTACTAAGCTGAGTTCTATGAAATTTCTATGAGACCAATCTGAAAACTACTTTTCAGATTGTTTTTATTTTTCAAATCGGCTCATAAATGACGATATTATGCACAATTTAAAAAATCTACTTTTGACGTGACAACGTCTTATAATTCGATGGAGCCAGCTGCACGCACGAAAAAACATGACTCATGCAGCGTTACCTCGCTCTGAGGCGTTCCATTTAAGGATTGAAGTGCAAGCGAGAGCGCGGAACGAGCGACAAAGAGGCACGCACGGCCTCCGCGTTCGGCAGCGTTGGACATCTGTCTCTCTCCTACTTGAGTGAGCGATGCGTCCGCGTGGAACAGCTATATGACGTTGTCACGTTCAAATATCGTCAGCAAACCGATTTTACAGACAACCAATTTTTTTTTATTTGTAAGTCGGTTATAAACGACGAAAAAGAAGTAAACGACGAATTCATATTCCATACGTAACAAAGCCCATCATATAATGACGATAGCTCCGTTTATGTGAAGTACTAATCTCCTTCGCCATAGGAGGCTATAAAAACTTAATGGACATGAAAATAACGACCTCTCATTACGTGTCCTAGTCCAAATAAAATAATAGTAAAAATAACACGCCTACTATGTGACTGATATGTGTGTGGCTACCACGAGTGTACCCACACTCGAGTGTACACACCCGGACGAGCCGGTGAAATTACTGGCAAGTGAGGCTGAACATCTGTAAGGTTGGCTGGAAGAAATTGCTTTTAGCGATAAGGCACTATGCATCAGGCACCAGTCTTTCACAATGTTAGCACTTAAAAACTTGTTTTCTCGACCTTTTCGATTGTGAAGGAAAAATAAGCAACTTTTTTTGTAATTGTGATGTATCCTTGTATACAATAAAGTGTTATCTATCTATCTATCTGTATGACTCAAGTTGATGGACGCAGGGCAACGCATTGTAGGGCACGTTCCTAACGCACGTGACCTACGAAGCAATTCTTTTTTCTAGGCGATGGTTGCCACTTAACATCAGGTAGGCCATAATATGCTTGTTCCATCAACTATTTGTATAAAAAAAAAAATTTAGCCCCAACAATTAGCCCCTCATTTATTTGGTTAAGGCTTTAAAATTAATCCATTTGGTGTAATACATTAACCTTTGATACGGCCTGTTCAAAAGCAGATAAAAATAATTATGAGTCCATTAAAAATAACATTATCTTTATTAGTCAGGGCTACGCGGTCGTAGAGGGTCTACGTTAAACCGTAGAGGGTCTACGATGTGCTACGGAGATTGATACGACTGACCACAGATTGCGTATCTTTTGTTGCAATCAAAACCTATTCGCAAACAACTAGCTGATGGAACAAGCATAGGGCCCACCTGATGTTAAGTGGTAACCATCGCCTATAACATAATATTCCTCGTAGATTGCTCATAGTGATAAGATGATAAAAAAAAGGCGGTACCATAAGAGTTTCTACACTAACTTGGCTACTTCATCATCATCATCATCATCAGCCTGAAATAGTTCACTGCTGGACCTATGTCCAATAAGGGAGGCCTATGCCTCCCCTTCACATTTCCAGGAAGAACGATTCTGAGCCCTTCCCATCCACCGACTTCCTGCGATCTTAACAATGTCGTCGGTCCATCTGGTGGATGGGTGCCCTACCTTTCGTCTTCCGGTTCGTGTTCGCCATTCGAGAACCTTCTTTTTGCTGTGGATTTGGTTACTTATTGAAACTAAAATGAAGCTTTAATCATAAGTTGAACTTACCTGAAAGTATAGTACAATCCTGCACATAGCTGTTCCAAAGAACCACGTCTCAGTTACATCCCAGAGCACCGTCGGCGGCAAACATATCAGAATCACCATAAAATCTGCCACCGCCAAATTTACAATAAAATAATTCGTCACTGTCCTCATTGAGTGATTTCTATACACAGCTACACACACCAAGGCATTTCCTATTAATCCTATTATAAAAACAATAGCATGTGTTGCTATTAAGACCCATTCATACGGCTGTGGGTAGATGTAGTCATTCAGCATATTTATATACTCTCCATAAGACATATTGCAGTATTCAGGGTCACCCACACATAGATCGGTGCTATTGACATTTGTGTAATCGATGAGACTGTCAAAGTCTACATCGCTTTGGTTCCTGCTCGTGGTATTGTCTATGGTTATGTCAGAATTGATTTCGTCTGCTTTATCTGTGGCGTTCATATAATCTGTGCATGAGGTTAGGTGACAGATTAACAGCATGGTGAGTGCTCGGATATGTGGTTTGATCTCCATGGTTCTATAGCATTGTTTGTATCTTTTTATATCTTTATTTTCGTGTATCTTTTTTTTACGCTCTCTTTTAACTTCGGTGCTTCTTCATGTCAATTTGTAAATCTGTAACAAAAGAAAAACTTGTTAGTATTATTATACTTTATGAACCACGGCAAAAGTAAATCAAAATGACCTAAATTCAGTAGGAACACAAGGGTTATTAGAAATCTTATTAGTTAGAAAAAAAGAAAGAAAAATAATTTATTCAACCACCACAATTGCATACCTACCTTAAAAAAAAACTTAAAAAAACAGTAGACTTGACATAGATTAAAAATAAAAAAAACTGGTAATAGTTAAAGTTAGCATTGGTCAGTGAAGGAAAACATCGCGAGAAAACCACATTTAGTAGAACTTTTAGTTCTAAAACACGTTACGTGTCAAGTGCCCAAAGGAGCCTTTTTGATGCGTAAAAATAAAAAAAACTAGTAATAGTTAAAGTTAGCATAGGTCGGTGAAGGAAAACATCGCGAGAAAACCACATTTAGTAGAACTTTTAGTTCTAAAACACGTAACGAGCCTTTTTGATGCGCACTTAATCCTTTCACCACACTCACTGGTTCAAAAAAACTAGTAACACGACAAGAAGAAGAAGTCCTAACTATTGCTATGCTAACTATAACTATTATATTATTTATTGATTTTTATTTATAATTTATGTTAAGTTTTCTGCATTTATTGTAAGGTATGTAATTGTGGTGGTTCAATAAATGATTTTTCTTTCTTTCTTTTCTTCACTACATGAAGAATACTGTAAAAGTATCAAGTCTTTTGTGCTCTGAGACAGCAAATTGCTCCTTAGAAAGATTGATTGGACGGATCAATGAATGTCGTTAATTAGGTGTCTAATTAATCTACGTAATGTTGCTGGAGGTGAATTTGTTACTTGATATGTTGATCGTTGTAAGTTAAATAAAGACTTTCGCCGAACTCAAAGTCTGTCAAGCTTTAAGCATAGATATTAGTTAAAAATACTTAATCGATAAATAAATTTACAAAATGTACCAAAAACACAAGAAAAAGTTGAGCTAGGTATCTCAGTTACAAACGATCTAGATAGCTCAATTGATCCAATGCATATGTGCCCCATACCAAACGCTGTTTGTAGCGCCCGTTTTTGCTTAGCCGTTAGCTGCATTAGAGTCTACAAAAAGTTATTTTCAAGTTGTCACATCATTATCATTAAAATTAATATATTTGCGGGATGAAAATTCAAAATTCAAATCAATTTTCAAATACAAATACGAGAAACAACGACAAACACTATATTTCTCGCGTTGAAGTGTTCAAATGTTTTTTTTCAATAAACAGCATTTAAATTTGCCTGTTCGATCAATTTAAATAAAACCTTTGATAAGTTACCTCCTTGGTTGCAATGTGTAGTAGCAAAAGATCGTTCCATTTTTCAATTACATGATACATATAAGTTTAATAATATTCGTTTTCTGTCATTTCGGGGAGTCACATAGCTTTTTGATTTTAACTGTTGTTCTGGTGTTGTTTTGAGTTCTGTTGTGTAATTTCGGTGGTATTTTAACCAATACTAGCAGTTGGTGCCCGAGCTTCGCTCGGTATTTTTTTTTGGTAAATTGTTGTTGTGAATTATATTGAAATACGAATTACTTACATACTGATTAAATATAAATATTTTCCGATCTTACCGACATATTTATAAACTCCACTACTCGTCAATAGATGGCGTTCTCTGTCCCACTAACTCATGACTTAATCAATAGATGGCGCTAGGAGTTATGGTTTTATGATAAAGTTGATTATTTACTGTACGATTCCAGGGGGACATTTTCTAAAAATGAATCCTAGCTAGATCGTTTTATCGTCCCCGAAAACCCCTGTATACTTAATTTCATGAAAATCGTTGGCTCAGTTTCCGAGATCCTAAATATATATATATTTATACAAGATTTTCTCATTTAAAGGTATAAGATTACATGAGGTCTTAGCTCAAAGTGTTAGCAGTTGGAATTAAAGTGTATTATGTGATATTCTGATTTGATCGAAAATGTTTCAGATGGTTTTGGGAAAAAAAGAGGTTTGGTAGGGCCAACCTGTGACAGACAACTGACGACATGACGGAAAAGTATTTTATCTATGTAATATATTATCATCATTCTCATTAAACTACTCGACACTGGCAAAATTGATCCGAAAAAGACAGATGCCATTCATTAAGAAGAAGAAGAAGTTAAATAATAATATGTAATTTATCGGATTATCGGATCTGTAAAGACAGTAATGAATTTGTCAAATTAATTCTCAAATTTCCGATCATGTTTGAGGAAATATAATTTTGAAGGCATGCTTAAATTAAATAAACGTTTCTGAGTGTGGATGTTAATAACATAAACAACTTGGAATTAGCCAGAAGCCTTTGACAAATTCCGTTACGTGCTACTTAGCAGATTTGAACGCTATTCCGTTGTGATACGGCTCATTATTCAGCGTCTATTATTCCTTATAATCATAAATGCTTGTGTTTTGGTAAACAGATCTTAGAATAACATTTTAAGACGTAAATGTTTGTTAAACATGATTACAAGATATAAGGGCAGGAAGAAGAAGATTACAATAGTACATTGTTACCTGAGTGTTGAAAGTCACGTTTTTTGAGTCCCGAGACGGGTTTGGCGCCAGAGCGTAGCGAGGGCGCCAATGGAGCTTGAGGGACTTAAAAGACTTTCACCCGAGGTAAACACTGTGCTTTTCATTGCGAATACAAGGAAAGTAAAAATAAAAACATGAAAGAAAAAATAGTGAAAATGAAGATTGGCCTTGGGCTTCGGCTCGCCAGCATTATTCATTATTTTTATTTTCATAATTTAAAAAATGGTAAATTGTTTGCTCAAATCTATGTTATTTTCAATAAATCTCCTTTCTTTCTTTTCTTTCTTTCTTTCTAAATAGTTGAAGCTATATATTATTCAAGGAATTTAGAAGATATATTATTTATTTAATACTATCTTTATGTTTTTTAAATTTAAATTTTACATTGCGCTATCTTATTAGACTTTTTAAACTTCTTATCGTTGTAATGGGTTTCCAACCTACTTGCTGAATAAAAAGTTGGAATTTGGTTAAACAACCTCTTTGCTGTTAGAAAGACTTTAGAAAGTTGGAACATGGTTGAATAAAATATGTGTTGTGTGAATTGTCCACAATATTTATTTATTTATTTTATTTAAATAGAACTTGTTTTTTTTTATAATTTGACAGCTGTCAGTAGAAAGCGATTCTCCCTAGGCCTGAAAGTTTTACTTTCAATTAGGCCCCTCAGGCAACTTCAGACCTACTTTCAGAGTATGAGCAATGAAAAATAATATAAATTCATAAAAAAATATCGCTTTAGAAGAAACGATCACGTAAATGCCAATAACAGTCACCCATCAACAAAAAAACAGTGCCTGAAAAAGTGATAGTCCTAGACATAGGACTGAACCATTGTACTTAGTTGAAATATTTCTTTTGAAATGTTCTTCACTTTAGAGTCGGTTTTCGCTTGCACCAGTGCCTTGATCATGAACACATTTTGACATAATTTGTGACGTTAACTTATCGGTGTATTCTGTTTCAAAAGGTAGTATGTGATCATGATACATTGAACAAATCAAGTTGAAAATCGACGAACATTTTCATTCCGCCATTATACAATAAAGTATTAATCTCTAGGTCTAGGTGCCAGTTCCGCGCGACCATGCCAATATTGCAAAGTACGCTACAAGCGTTTCTTGAAAATCTTTTTAAAACCCCTGTTTAAATCCACGTAATAATCAGATTGTCCAATTCAACACACGTATTTAATTAAAACGAAACGAGGTCATAGCGACGGTCGACAATGTAATTACGTATTCACATGAAAATATTTTATATTCTTAGAAATTTACATTTTACATTTTGTATCCGATATAAAAGTATATAGGTACTCGTAGTAGTAGGCAATAAATATAACACATCGGCTAATTACAGTTTCAATATTTGGACATCTTCTACGACATGACAGCTACATAAAGAACATCATTGAAGGAAAGGTTGAAGGGAAACGTTACATGAGCCAGATAAAAGAAAAAGTCGCTGTCATGTCGTAAAAGGAAGTCAAGGAGGCCGCATTCGAAAGACTTATTGGAGAAAACTGCATCAAAACCCCGACAAGAGCTAAGTTCTTAAATTTAAGAAGAGAATTTCGGTTTCATAGAGTGTAGTGTGCGTCAGAAAGAGATAGCGCTCTACAAAGCCAATGTGCAATATTTATTGCCTACAACCGCATATAGGCTTTGTTAGAGCTCTTTGTGTGTGTCTCGTGGGGGTGCGTACTACCACCATGTCTTCTGCGCCATAGGTCGTGGGTTCGATCCCCACCGAGAACAAATATTTGTGTGGTGAACATAAATGTTTGTTCTCTGTCTGGGTGTTATATTGTATTCTAAGTATGTATTTACAAAAAAAAATGTATTCAAGTATTATATCAGCTATCTGGTTCCCATATTACAAGCTCTGCTTAGTTTGGGACTGGGTAGTGTTGTGTGAATTGTCCACAATATTTATTTATTTTTTTTATTTTATGTCTATTCCTGCCGTGAAGCAGCATTGCTGTGTTTCGGTTTGAAGGGTGTGGATGCCGGTGAAATTACTGTCACTTGAGGCTGAACAATTCTGTATGTCTCAAGTTGATGTGCGTAGGACGGTGCAGCGTAGTCACTTTCTTAACGTGCGTCACCTATGGCAATGGTTACCACTTAACATCAGGTGGGCCATATGCTTGTTCCACCAACTATTTGTATGAAAAAAAGCTGTCACAAGATTTTGTTCTATTGAATTGTTTCCTGTATTTTCAGTCGCAATTCAGGGTCTTTCAGAAACGCGGTCTCCACTCGAGTATTCGTTTGCTCCAACGATTGTCAGTTCTACGGCAAACATGACCGGCCCACTGCCACTTCAGCTTACTAATCCTTTGAGCTATGTCGACTACCTTGGTTCTCTATCGAATAATGTTCCGGATTTTATCCTTCAGAGAGACTCCGAGCATAACCCTCTCCATAGCTCGCTGAGCGACTTTAGAAAACTGCTCACACGAACTTATTTACTTAGTGGAGTGACACTTTTTGTTGTTTTTTCCATTCGTGACTTGTTAGTACTAGCAAAACTTGATAAAAACCCCCACGAACCTTAAACGTACAAAGTTGCACGCACACCCTTTAAAGGCCTTAACACGTGCATAATAAAAAAAAATATTATGGCCAATCCACACGCCACACGACGACACTCTACCCAGACAGAGAAAAAACATGTGTGTTCACCACACAAATATTTTTTCTCGGTGGGGATCGAACCCACGACCTAGGAATGAATTAATCGTAATCAAATCGTTTATTTTTTTACAATTTATAGACCAGCGCTTGACCGTAATCTCACCTACACGTACACCTAACGTGTTAGAAAAGGATAGACATAGATTTTTGCAACGTTTTGCATTGATGCTGTTCATATTATACAGGGTGGAATTTTGTAATGCCCCCTGGAGGGAAAGTACTCTTAATACTGCAGATAGAAAATTTTACTCAAAAGGAAAAAAAAAAACTCAAAGGAAACGTTTCCTTTGAGTAAAATGTTCTATCTGCAGTATTAAGAGTACTTTCCCTCCAGGTGGCATTACAAAATTCCACCCTGTATACCTTGATGTTATAGCCTATAGCCTTCCTCGAGAAATGGACTATGCAACACAAAACAATTTTCAATTCGGACCTGCAGTTCCCGAGATTAGCGCGTTCAACCAAACAAGCTCTTCAGCTTTATAATATAAGTATAGATTTTAAAGCCGTGCCGTTTAGGCAGTGAACGTATGCATGTAACAAGCACATGCACAAAAGACTTCGTTACAAAACAAACATCCTGACACGATATTCGTGTGACCATGAGTATAGAATTTCAAAGGACACTTTCAGTACGGTGACATTGACGGATGACAGTTCATTGTGCGAAGTTAACTAATAGCGCACTGCAGTAAGTGAAGTAAACATGGTCTTTGCATCAATTTTAGACGTTTTATACGTCAGTGTTCTGTTCTGATGTATGTTATGTTAAATAATAGTACATTATTGCAAAGGCACCGAAATAGGCAATTGCAGGTCGAGTATGAAGTCCTCGCCTGCGGCTCGGCCTTCAATGATACGAGACAGGCAATTGCCATTTCGGCCGAGGCATATATAGTGCTTTTCTTAAAAAAATGCAAGGAAATAAAAATAAAAAATTTACATAATAAATTTATTTTTTATTAACCGAATAACAACGAACTCCGCTTTACCGCCAATTTTTTATTTTATTTTACCGTTTGTGCCGAAAGATAAACGCATCTGTGGCTATACAGCCACGAGAACGCAATGTGTACGATAGATGATAGAGTTCTAAATTCAAACAGCACACCGTTTCATACAACATTGCCGGAGCGAGAACGCGCCGGGAAGTGATTTTGGTTTTTTAGTCTACGTAAATATGATACTTCGCGTGTTCTATATTCAAAAGTAATGACAATATTTCCGCGCATGTTTAAGAAAATATTTTTTTTTTTTTTTTTTTTTTTTTTTATGTAACTTGCTGATGGAACAAGCATATGGCCCACCTGGTGTTAAGTGGTAACCATCGCCTATAACAAAGCCATGCCTCGTAGGTCACGCACGTGAGGAACGTGCCCTACAATGCACTGCTCTGCGTCCATCAACTGGAGGCATACAGATATTCAGCCTCACGTGCCAGTAATTACACCGGCACCCATACCCTTCAAACCGAAACACAGCAATGCTGCTTCACGGCAGAAATAGGCATGGTGGTAGTACTTCCCCGGACGAGCCCTTCACAAAGAGCTCTACTACTACTAAAACAGTAGTACTATTTTCTTTTTTCTTTCTTTCTTTTATACATAGTATTTCACAGGATACAATGAGGAGAGTGTGCGATGGAACTTTACGATTTAGGCCAATTGGCTTTGAAAAAGCCAATTGGGACCGACTTGTCTATGACTGACCCGACTTGACTAAAAAGTATTTTATCTATGTATTATATCCTCACGACTCGACACTGGCAAAATTGATCCAAAATGAACAGATGCCATTCATTATGAAGAAGAAAAAAATACACTGACAGTAGGTCTTTCCCAAGGCACGAAACTGAACCGGGTCTTCGTTAGTGGTGGGTCGTTAACGATTTTTGGGTTAACGCAACGAAGCCGTTAAATTCATCATGTTAACCTGTTAAAAAATCCGTTAACATTATTAACAGGTTTTCGCAAACCAGCTAAAATTATTTTAGCTGGTTTTGCGTTAGCAGCTTCAGATTACGTTAGCGACTTTTGAATACCTTTTCGTTGAGAAAATAAAAAAAGCACATTGCCAAAACCGTTGAATGACACAGTTGATAGATTTAGCGGGTTTTGCAGTAAACAAAAAGCTGTTAATTCGTTAACATTAGATTAACAGTTAAAAAAAGCCGTTCGTTGAATTAACGCCCACTCCTAGTCTTCGTCTCTTCTCCTCCAGTGCTTGCCAGCTACATTTCGCAGATCAAACATTGCCGGAGGGCGTCCCTACGCTCCACTACGCTTACCTAAGCGCGGTCTCCACTCAAGTATTCGTTTGCTCTAACGATTGTTGGTTTTACAGCCCACTGGACTGGTTTGCCAGTTCTGAGCTACGTTGACCTTTATTATAAAAATATTTAGAACGATTTTGTTTTTGACAGTCAGTGAATTTTATGTACTTTATTATTACTTTGAAGTAGCGTGTGCTATTTTAAACGTATGCTTTTGTATTATTGCATACGTCTCACTAGGTGAAGTGGCATTACACTGGAACTTCAAAAGAGTTTTCTTCCAGCAAACCTTTGGGGCTCGTGAGAACGTTCATGAGGCTTTTATGATTTAAAAACGAAATTGATTCCATCAATGCATTTCATTTGAACCTCCTTTATATAATATTAATGCTGGATGAATGGCCAGTTAATGTACACCCAGTTAAAACGAATCCGATTTTTTTCGACTGCGAAATTGTTAAGGCCAGTGTAGTTCAATATTAAAATTATTCCTTTTTTTACCTAGCAATATATAATTGTCTTTAAGGTATTATAAACAGCCTCTTTGAGGTTATTGTAAACAATATATTTTCTGGCACTGCGGTGGCCGTGCGTAATTTAATGTCTAACATAACCTATTCAAGTTGTATCCACTCACACACATAACACGTCACAAGTCTCAAAGACAAGCACAAGTAGCCAGTGTCTGAACATAAAAACAAAAATCAATGTTTTAATTGCTACAGTGTACATGAAGCTCAACTGGCATCGTAATAACGGGGTGTACAATAACGTGCTGTACATTATCGCCTCCCGTCGCGGGACGGTTGTGTCACGCCGGTTTCCGAGAACGTGGCACTTGTGTCAGGTGTTTGCAAGTTGGGGCACTGCTGGAAAGGCTAGCACTGGTTGGGACCTCTTTAGACTTTTATCGAGTCCCTACAAAATAAGTAGAAGGCTGCGTGATTGTATAAGGGTAATATAGTTTGCAGTAATGAAAGACCAATTATTAAAGTCAATCATAGTTATTTCGGTGTTCAATTTTACTCTACTCGCCCATAAATGGTAAAAAAGTTTGCATGGTCCAATAATCTTAAAGTGCCTTTTCTCAGAGTAATTTTTTCCGAAAGTGCCATCTTTTTTTTTGACAGATCTAAAGAAGAAACGGACATATTTTTATCTGATGTATAACTAACCGACTGTGAATTAATAGGCCCTAATTTTTATCTATTTAATTAAATTAGGTTGTAATTAAATAAAATAGATAAAAATTGGGGCCTATTAATTCACAGTCGGTTATGATGTTCGAGACTCCTGTAAAATACCTGTAAATGTCCTGTAAAATACCGATAGACTGGCAACTTTACAGCGATTTTCGAGACTCAGGAGCTTAGGCCGAGATTCATAGACCGCACTTTGCTATAAAGCAAAGCAGTCTTCGCAAAGTAAGCTTTGTTTATCGAATTTTCCTATCAATATTTTGAATAAAGAAGAGCTTGACAGAACTATCAAATATAATTTTGGTTGAAAGTTGAACTTTCCATCAAAGTAAAGTCAAAGTTCGGTCTATGAATCTCGGCCTTTGACTCGAACTTAGAACTTAGGAGCTTTTATTTGAAGTCGGTTAAAAACTAGTGCTAGTCTCACAGACACGTCAACGACGCTTGCAACTTGGGCGCCGGAAACTGACAGTGCTGCGTTGGACTCCTTTGGATATTATAAGATGATAAACTTCTTGGAGTGTTTATTCTGCGACTGTAAATCGCCTTATAATAGCTATGCGTTTTATGCCGTAGGTCGTGGATTCGATCCCCACTGAGAACAAATATTTGTGTGGGTTAAAGACGAAAAATATCCATTAAATACAGCTACGACTTTGTTTATGTTTATAACACGGCAAAAAATTAGCTACGCATTACGACGCCATTTTTCTATATCCCGTCTAGTGATGTGTCTCGTTGCCCGGTCATAGTAGAGATGTCCTATTCCCAAAACTGGCTAACAGTGGTGAACACACATGTTTGTTCTTAGTTTGGGTGTTAAATTGTATTCTACGTATGTATGTATTTACAAAAAAAGGTGTATTAGTTGTTCAGCTATCTGGTTCCCATAAAGTACAAGTCCTGCTTAGTTTGGGGCTAGATAAGCAATATCTCACACCTAAGTAATTCTTCTAAGTAAAACCATATATTATAATAAACCATATATTTGCTGTAAATAAAATTGGAATTCAGTCGAACACCAATCTGTTTTTTTGACGTGACAACGGCTGCACGCACGAAATAACATGACTCATGCGGCGTTACCTCGCTCTGAGGCGTTCCATATAAGGCTTGAAGTGCAAGCGAGAGCGCGGAACGAGCAACAAAGAGGCACAATCGGCCTCCGCGTTCGGCAGCGTTCGACATCTGTCTCTCTCCTACTTGAGTGAGCGATGCGTCCGCGTGAACAGCTGTATGATGTTGTCACGTTCAACTATCGTCAGTAAACCGACTTTACAGACAACCGATTTTTTGAAGTGAAAACTTCTTTAGCGGCGTTGGAGCACTTTCTGTAATGGGTATAAAAACTTAAACTCGCGTCAGGGCGTCAGGATCACGTGACCTTATCGAAAAAGCGTAGGACGGATTTTTTGCAGAAATGTACCCTAAGACTACAACGTAGAGTTCATAATAAAAATCGAAAAAAAGCGTAAGACGCTACAGATACGCTAGTAGTTACTATGACACGGTAACGTCACAGAATAGATAATAGTTAGTAGCAAGCATACCAAGGCGTTTTTCGTGACTGTAGTAGGTATAGGTACATACCTATTATAGATTTTATGAACTAGCGGCCGCCCGCGGCAGGTAGTAGTGGTCATTGGTACAAGATTTTATAGATCTACTGTATTTATTTTTCGAGTGGAGCATTGCGGCGAGCGAAGCGAGCCGCCATGCGACCATGGGAACAGCGCGGCGAGCGAAGCGAGCCGTGCTGTGACTCCCCCCAAGCCCCCCAGAACCCCCTCCTCCTGAACCCGGGGGGAGCGTCGCGGCGAGCGAAGCGAGCCGCCACGTGACCACGGGGAACAGCGCGGCGAGCGAAGCGAGCCGTGCTGTGACCCCCTCTAAGCCCCCCAGAACCCCCTCCTCCGAAACCCGGGGGGAGCGTCGCGGCGAGCGAAGCGAGCCGCCACGCGATCACGGGGAACAGCGTGGCGAGTGAAGCGAGCCGTGCTGTTACCCCCCTAAGCCCCCCAGAACCCCCTCTTCCTGAACCCGGGGGGAGCGTCGCGGCGAGCGAAGCGAGCCGCCACGCGACCACGGGGAACAGCGCGGCGAGCGAAGCGAGCCGTGCTGTGACCCCCCTTAGCCCCCCAGAACCCCCTCCTCCTATGTCTGCCATTTTACTTCATTTAGGACCTACTTGTAGGTCGCGCGACAAGGTCCCTTCTAGCGGTTCCGACCCGTTGAGGATTTGGCTTTACGTAAAATTTAGGGTTCCGTATAGGGTTTTGATTGGGGTTATACTATATTGAGGAATTTGATTAAATGGTCGACTTTTAGGGTTCCTTAGGACTTTGATTGGAGTTTCAACTACACTTAGAAGCTTGATAATGTTAAAATTTTTAGGGTTCCTTAGGACTTTGATTGGGGTTTTACTACATTGAGGAATTTGATTAAGTGGTCAACTTTTAGGGTTCCTTAGGACTTTGATTGGAGTTTCAACTACACTTAGGAGCTTGATAATGTTAACATTTTTAGGGTTCCTTAGGACTTTGATTGGAATTTCAACTACACTTAGGAGCTTGATAATGCTAAAATTTTTAGGGTTCCTTAGGACTTTGATTGGGGTTTTACTACATTGAGGAACTTGATAAAATAAACAACTTTTAGGGTTCCTTAGGCCTTTAATTGGACTTTCAACTACACTTAGGACCTTGATTATGTAAACAATTTTAGGGTTCCTTAGCACTTTGATTGGAATTTCAACTACACTTAGGAGCTTGATAATGCTAAAATTTTTAGGGTTCCTTAGGACTTTGATTGGGGTTTTACTACATTGAGGAACTTGATAAAATAAACAACTTTTAGGGTTCCTACGTTAATAATCAAGTTTTCACTTCTGCCGGCACTCCCGGAGTGCAACCCGTATTTTTTTTTAAATATGCACAATGCCAGTGCTGTTCAGTGAAGGATATAAAGTCCTGTGTCCTGAACCAAGGCGTAAGGTTGTAGCCAGTTCCAGTATCTCTGAGTTTTCTGTACAACTAGTTTAGAGACTGTTCTAAGTTTCAAGGCGGTTCAAAGCTTTTTGGCTTTTTGACCGGAACTTTAGAATTCCATTTGCCGGGTGTTTCAAACTTCTAACTAGAAAAGTACACACTTAAATTTATTTTATTTATTCTTATTTTTTTCGGAAAATACTGTTTCAATCTATGAATAATACTAAAAAACTAATTACCAGCTAGATGTTTTCACATTTAAGCACAAAGTCAAATTTTATTTAGTTGCATCACAAGCATCACTTTGAAACGGCTAAAAACTAGATATATAGGTGCCAGTTCACCTGAAGTAGTCAACTCTTTTATTTATTTATGATTTTTACTCTTACAATATTTAACGTACGTCAAATAAAAAAGTTCTCAATTCGACTGTATTTTTCGGTTTCTGAAGCTGATTTACCTACTTATATATTTTTGGTAAGAAATGTGTACTTACAAAAAGCCCTGAAATTCATAAATGTAGGGATCAATAATAATAAATAATCCACATCAACGACCATCCACACAACACTATCTAGGCCCAAATTAAGCAGAGCTTGTACTATGGGAACCAGATATTATAATACTTAAATACATATATTTTTTTTAAATAACACACAAGGCCTTATTAATAAACGTAGACTAAACTAAAATTAATTTAACTCCAAGTTTAGGCCAGAAGTAGATAATCGTGCCGCGTGTATTGTGTTATCGGCGTGTAGCTGTCATGTTAATCATGGGTTTAAGGGCGGGAAGGTGGTTTGGTGACCCTTTACGACAGTTACTCGAATTCATGGGGTTAAAGAGTCCAAAATCCCATCATCCATCAAAAATTCGCTAAATAGTAGTGGATTGAGAATAAAAATCGTTGTTCTGGAAATTAGGGCTTATGTCCAGCAGTGGATTTCTTCTGGCTGATGATGATGAGCACTAAGTCACACATAGTGCAAGAATCAATTAGGTATTTAAATTCATACACCATAGTTATTATATGACCATGGGTATCATCCACTTTGTAACACTCTGAAGTATCGATTTGCTATAAAAAGATGTGATTAAAAGACTGCTATAAGATGGCAATAGTTATTTGTTATGCAAGAGTGCAAAGTTGCTTTTTAACCGCGTGCTCAATTTTGATGACCGAGCAAGCGAAGGATTCTAAAATTTAACCACTAGCGCAGTGAGTGGTTTAAAAGTTAGAATCCTAAGCGTTCGCGAAGGAATCAAAAGCGATCGAGCTGAAAAATCTTTGCACTCGAGTGCGACACGTAACTTTACATCCCACCTCAGCGAGGAAATTACTAAATGCAAAAAAGAAAATGGCGCACGTAGGTAAAGCAAATTAAAGTAAAAGTAACAGACAAAGAAGGTTCCAAGTCTGAGTTTTTAACAAATATAAAAAGCGCGTTCAAATCCCGCTCGGCTCTTAACTTTTGGGACATTATAAAAATATAAAAAGGTTAAAAACTTAATTTATTTAATTTTAATTTACGGCTTTTGCACTCTTTTTTTTTTTTTGCAATATTGAAGAGTAAATAAACACTTTCCGAGATGGTCGGATGAAAAAAATATTTAAAAAACATCTTTCCTTATTTGTGTACGTGACCAGAGTCTTGCAATAACTAGATACCCATATCTGGGGCTAAAGGTTAGATAACAATTCTTAAAAACTTCAAATTATCTACAATGTTGTTTTCGGTAAATCAAATATTATTACGGGTTGTCCCTGTTTGTTTGTATATAAAGATGTCAGCATCACTGGTGGGATCAGATCACGTCGGTTGTTCTCCTCACTAACGTGAAAGTACTCGCATTCTATGATGAAGTGGTTCTCTGTGCTGGTCCTAGTGACGTGCTTGCTGGCGGTGATGGTACAACCCATAGTGGGGAAACCCAAAGACATACTAGATTGGTCTGATTGCCCACCTGATTCTATTAAAATGAACGGAAAATGTATACAGTAAGTTGTATAAAGTTATTATTTATTGTTATTTATACATGCATAGTTCCTTATAGCCTAAGATCCCGCTATACAAAGACCTTCGACGAAAAGTAATTTATACATACATACATACATAAAATCACGCCTCATTTCCATGGGGGTAGGCAGAGATCACGGACTTCCACCACGATCCTGACACACCTCTTTCGCTTCATTCACTCTCATAACATTCTTCATACATGCTCGTCGGCTTAGGGTACTCCTCACCTGGCCTTTCTCTAAAACGTCTGCGATCTGATCGAGATACATGCGCCTAGGTCTTCCCCTTCCAGCAGTTCCATTCACACTCGCCCGAGGCAATTGTTTTGTTAATCTCTTTAAGTAATTTATATCAAAGTTAATCTCTAATATATAAAATTTCCATGTCACAATGTTAGTTACCGTACTCCTCCGACACGGCTTTACCTATTTTTAGCAAATTTTATATTATGCGTATTCAGTATGTTTGAGAATCGGCTACTGTCTATTTTCCATACCCCTAAGTGATAAGGGTTGTTCACCCTTAAATTTTTTTTTAATTTTTTGACGAAATTTTTTGTTTTTATTTTTTTATTATGTGGCAATAAAAATACATACAACCCTAAATTTTTACTTTTTTATCACCAACCACTTTTTTTTTATGGCCATTTTAGTAATTTAATCATTTTTCATCCCGCTCGAAACGCTAGAACTTATCTAGAAACTAGAAATAATTTATAAGGCAAAACAACGTTTGCCGGGTCAGCCAGTATACTATAAATATATTTCGAGTGGGTTGGCTAATGAACTCCTGGCTAATCTTTCAATTTTCAGTTAATCAGAGTCTTGCCAGGAATTTATTAGCCAACCCACTGTAGATATATTTTTTAATATTTACCAACCCAATGTAGCCTATATAATATGCAAACATTGTGTTTGCTATTTTTTTCCTGGTCTAATTTATGGTTTGCTAGGTATAAACTGGTGAGTTGATATAGTTATTTTCACCTATTTGTATAGTGAATTTGTTTATTCTATAGGCCAGTCGATAATAGATGATTCATTTTATTTTTTCTTTTCCAGTGATAAAACGTAAGTTTTTTCTTGTTTCAATATTGACGTTTTTTTTTGTTTCAGTACTGACGACAACTCCGTTTCCAACGAGTCCAGTTTCGGTTATAACAGAGCCACTTCCAACGTTACAGCGTTCCCTATAATAAAAAAAGCTCATAATAATGGTAACTTAGCTGCACCTACTTTTCCTTTTACTTTTTCTTTTTTTAGTATCCTATGTTATTGCGTATTGTGTTAGTAACACTGTATTTTTTACTTTTTTATATACTTAATGAGATTGTGGTACTAGATAGTAATCTAGTACACAAGAATACGCATCAGACTATACACTGCTAGCTCTTATGTCCTTGCAGTAAGCACCTTTTTACTTTGTTTTTAGGTAACTTGAGCTGTATCGCACTGTACCACAATCTCATTAAGGGGGGACTTACGAATACCAACGGTTTTTGGGTACCATTTATGGAACCAGGAATCATAACTGTAGATATAACATGGTATAAAATTAAAGATAATATGTTCATCTATAGTGATAGCCAATAAAAAATGGGCAGTCTTATACAACATTTTCACATGAATACGTTTTTACCATAGCAAAAACCGCTAAAAATACCGAAAAATGGGGTCTGGATAGGTACATAAATAGCTTAATCCGCTGAATATTATAACGTGAAAATAGAACGAAATTGTGGCATACAGAGTCTTCTATTCGTCTTCGTTATTATTTTGTACCCAAATAAATTACTTTGAAAGAATAGACAATTTTAAAACGCACTATAATTTCTCCATACATTTTTCCAAGGGTAGGTAGATAGTAGGTATACTTTATTACATTTTGTTCGCCATTCCGCGCTCAGACGCGGTCCTGGAAGGACGGGTTTCACACATTTTTGCAAATAATTAGGATGAATACGACAAGGTTCTAAAAAAATCACTGCGGCGCCTGCTTGAAGAACCTTGTCGTTCTCATCAGTACACAAGATGCACCGTGCGTGTGTGTACTGTGCCTGGATAAAGTTGATACTTTCATGGACCATAATAAAAGTCATCATTATCAGCCAGAAGAAGTCATGGAACGAACCTTCAAATACGTCATGGCATTGGCTGGGAAAGGAAAATGAAAATGTTTATACATTGATTATGTATAGAAATTTATATTTTCTTCCTGGAAATGTTTAAGCGAGGCCTATGTACAGCAGTGAACTTCTCCAGGCTGATGAGGATGATATTACCTATATACCTGTTAATGACAGCGGTCAAATTTAAAACAGCCAATTAAAGGTTTCAAGACCTGCATTTTAAAATGACGGTTGTCAAACTTAAAATGGTCATATCTCGAGAGCTATTCGTCCAGGACTCCTCGTTCCAATCCCAAATGATAGGTATGGCCAAGACCTTCATTTATGACAGCTGTCAAACTTGAAACGGTCATATCTTGGAAACTACTCGTCCCGGTCTTCTCGTTCTAATTCCAAATGTTTTTTCTTTTTTTGCGTGGATGTGTTCAGTATCAGCAGCCAATATCGTCATTTTTTTTTCTGGTAATTACAAAATAGTGGTGTATATATAGTAGGATAGTAGGAAGTATAGGACTTCCGCTTATGTAGCTTAGTTGCATTTTTCGGAAGTTTATTGTAGGAGCGTACTCAGTTCCCCATTAATGTATTCCATCAACTTTTTGCTTGGTTTTGGTGTGTTATTTTTATTGTATTTAGTATTTAATAAAGCATTTATTTACACAAAAAACTTTCAATTAATACATGTAGGTATTTACAAAATGTACAAAATACACAAGAAACAGTTGAGCTATCTGCAGACCGTTACAAACGATATAGAGATAGCTCAACTGATCCAAATCAGTGCCAGACGGAAGCGTCCCCAAGACGCTGGCGTCTGGGTCACGCGTTGCTTCGATCGGTCGCCTAAACAAAATATTGTATTTTTGTATTTTGATTCCTGAAAAAAAAATGATTTGGTTTTGATTTGATTTGTGAGTAAAACAATAGCTTAAATACACATTCGACTTATATACAAAAAGCAATTTCAATTAATTGCCTACCTAACCATCAGGTATCAAGATTATTTGAATAATGCAGAAAATGGAGCGTAAATGGGCTTGAATGTGTTCGTGGTCACTTTGCTGTTGTGTGCTGGCGCAGAAAGCCGAATTCGAGGCAGTCAAAAATGTAATAGCGTCCTTAATAGGGCCTTTAGAATACAATATAACACCCAGACAGAGAACAAACACATACAAAATATTTGTTCTCGGTGGCGATCGAACCCACGACCTACGGCACAGAAGGCAGAGCAACTAGCAACTTAGCTAGAGGCCAGTTAAAGAGATTGTTCTAATTAAGGTTAAGCTTCCGCTCTATTTTCATGCATGAGGAACATTATTTTTGTTATTTCTTGTGCTCGACAATACTTATTTATTCAGGCGAATAAAATACTTACTAATGGCCGGATATTCGAATGTACAGGAATATTTATTTTTCTTATGAACAAGCGATGGGCGTTAAAATAATAAGGAAAAAATACAGACTGTAACCCAGTCAGGTGTATCAATACAAGCAAAGATAAAGAAATGACGACACGTGTTTGGTGACTAGCCTCTCAGCTTAGTTGGTAGTAGTTCGCTTTCTGCGCTGTAGGTCGTGGGTTCGATTCCCACCGAGAACATATTTTCATATCAGCTGTTTGTTCTCTGTCTGGGTGTTATATTGTGTTCTAAGTATGTATTTACAAAAAAATAGGTAAGTATTACATCAGATAACTAGTTCCCTTTGACACGGAGATTCGCTAACTACTATGGTGCTATAAATTGTACTCAACTAAACAGGGTGGTTTTCAGGTGGTCAAGGGGGTTTTAAACCACCCTGTATAATATATATAAGTTACAAAAAATACCAAAATATTAAACCGGTATGCCGTTTGAAACTAAAAGTTTGAAAACATGGTGTCAGTGTCCGAATACTCTCTTTGAGAAGCATTTAAGATCTTTTCACCACACTGCTAAATGTGTGTTTACTTTTGTTTAGTACCTACTTTTGCCCTACCTATCTCCTTAGTACCCAAAGGTTAGCTGGTAGATAATGCTAATCTAGCATTAAGCTCACCTGTGTATAGTGGCGGAATTAAAATGTTTGTCGATTTTCAATTTGATTTGTTCAACGTATCACGATCACAAATCACATACTACCTTTTGAAACTGAATAGACAGAATACACCGATAAGTTAACGTCACAAATGATGTCAAAATGTGTTCATGATCAAGGCACTGGTGCAAGCGAAAACCGACTCTAAGGTGACTAACATTTTCATACCGCGACTATACATTGCGATAAAAAGAATTTGAAATGTGGAAAAAGTGACAAATGTTGCTATTTCGATTTCAATCCTCAATAAAGGAAACAAATGTCGGAACAGATTGGATTGATACCGCAAGGGGTAACCGACGATGCCGTTCCAAATAACGATAGGGTTAGTATATCAAGAGGTAAGTTCGGCAAGTTTATCATGCGCACTTGATGTGCGGGCAGGTTTTTCCGCAAGTAGGCCGCTGGTGGGCCCTATTTGCGTGACCCTTGACACGTGTTGCTCGACTTTTTTTAGGTTCTACAACACACCGGTTTCCTCACGATGTTTTCCTTCACCGTTTTGAGAGTACTGGCATAGTGCACATAAATTTTTCGATAGAAAAACTCATTGGTACACGAGTGGATTTAAACCTAAGACCTTCGGATCGGAAGGCGGGGCCACTACCACTAGACCACCAGTGCTCTCGTGTGAACAGGTGGATTATGGCTAAGCATGCTCCTTCTTAGGCTCCTCATTTTCCATCACGTGTGATGGCAGCCAAATGCTTAGCCATCTATATAAAAAAAATTTGAGAGGTGTCAAGGGACACCCGGATGGAACGAAGTTCCTTTATTATTATTTACAAAAAACCTCTATACACTCAACAAAAATAATCGTGGCGACACCACACTGTTCAATGCGAAATAGAAATAAAAATATCTGGATTGCTTTCTATAAGAGAGAGAGACAGACAGAGAAACATGCGCACGCCGCACAGCTTACAATAGCTTACTATAGCAAAAAGTGTCGTGACAACTTTTCGTAAGAATTTTTTCCGTCTAGTCCCCTTTCACAACGCGCGATAAGGAACTTCGTTCCAAAAAACACTCGCGTCCATGCAACCATCGCCTATAACAAAGCATTGCCTCGTAGGTCACGCATATCACGAACGTGCCCTATGCACTTCCCCGTGGCCATCAACTTGAGGCATACAGATGTTAAGGCTCACGTGCCAGTAATTTCACCGGCACACACACCCTTCAACCGAAACACAGCAATGCTGCTTCACGGCAGAAATAGGCATGGTGGTAGTACGCACCCAGATGAGCCACACACAAAGAGCTCTACTATTACTGAATAGATCCATATGTACAACGTTATGTCGAGAACTAGCTATTCAATTCAGTAGGTCTGCCAAAAGCTCTGTCTAGTTCTGGTTTTGAGTCTGTGTGAGTGTAGACAAAATAAATCCTACGCCGAAACGCCACACACACAGTATAATACACTGGTGAGCACTCGCACAGTCTCAAAACCAGAGACAGAGCCAGACAGAGCTTGTGCTAGGCCTACAGTCTTTTGTAATCATAAAAGCCAATATCACTAATGGTTGAAATAATAAACTTGTGTACGAGCTAAAAAGCGTTTTTGAGTGTCCAAACAATGTATGAACTTCGCGCTTCGTAGCGGAAACTACAAACGCAAACATACCCTATTTATAAGTCGGATATCCTTGGAGCCAAGGTCGTGGGTTTAATATCGAATCAAATTTACTGTACACGTGACTAGACTTACCTATATTTTGCTGACTGCAACAACAGATGTGGTATTTTCCACCAGTAGGTCTACCACAAGCTCTGCCTGGCTCTATCTCTGGCTCTGGTTTTGAGTCTGTGTGAGTGCTCACCAGTGTATTATACTTTGTGTGTGTGACGTTTCTACTTTATTAATCAACACTCACACAGACTCAAAACAAGAGCCAGAGTACTACGACGTAACTAAAACACTACTAAAGAAACTTAAAATTACCTGTGAACTAATGATAATGAACCAGTGAAAAAACAAAGGAACCAATAGTAGTGTCGAAACCAATAAAAGAGTGCAAAAGAGGGTAGATCGATTTGTCTGCCAATAACATTTCTTTTACTCGTGGACTTCAGTTCAACCGTGATCATGGTGCATGCAACTGTGCCGAAATATCGGAAGTCAAAACTCAAAATTTAATCATGGTAAATATCCCGTTGTTTTATAAAAATAGTGTTAAAAACCATGATAGTTTCAAAAGTTTTATTACCAGTGAACTTTTTAGCATGGTATTTAATTTAATTGGTAATTGGTGTTAGGCTGAAAATATGCAAATATGCAGGTCTCGACAGAGACTACTTATTTGCTCCTCTTGGGGTTGAGACTCTGGGTCCGTGGGGAACCGAGGCCTCGCGGGTCTTCAAATTTTTGTCTAGGCGACTGATCGAAGCGACGCGTGACCCAAGAGCTGGTGGGTATCTGGCGCAGCGTATAAGCATTGCTATTCAGCGTGGCAATGCCGCCAGCGTCTTGGGGACGCTTCCGTCTGGCACTGATTTGGATCAGTTGAGCTATCTCTAGATCGTTTGTAACGATCTGCAGATAGCTCAACTGTTTCTTGTGTATTTTGTACATTTTGTAAATATTTGTTTAATTGTAAGTTTCTTTGTGTAAATAAATAATGATTGTTAGGATGATATTGAAGGCCTAGACATAAATTAAGCTTCCCTCCATTGAAAGAGCATAATAAAACCGGCTATAAATCATCACCAGAAAGTGAAAATCCACCAAAAGCCGTTGAAATCAATTTAAATCTCTGCCAGCGGCGTCCAGCCAACAATGACGCAAAATGGGAAACGTCAATCAAATTATAAAAAATAAGCGGTTTCTTTTGTTTTTTAATGGAAACCGGTTGAATAGTAGGAAATAGTTTGTTTATGGACGGAATCGCTTTGATCGTTGTTTAGGTTTTTGTGATTTTTACGATTTTTTTAAATCATGTTCTAGATTATGGGTTAGGCGTTCAACTTACTACAGAATATTATGCACCTTTGAAGTAAAGCCAGCAACATGCGTCGGGTTTTGTCATTAGGTTTTCTATTCAATACAACACAAAATTCCACACATACGGTTGCTATAGTCGTCGGGATCCAAACCTATACAAGAGTGACTTGGATACCCTTGGGGCTTACTTCATTAAACAATAAACAAAGGTTCTTTGATATTTTGAGTTATAGTTTGTGCAATGTGGCATTTTCCCTCACGACAGCAACATGCGCTGTCTATTGCTTGAGGCTGGTAACGAACGCACAGTTGCTAGCCGTCAGCTAGGTTTCCTAACAACACGGGAGTCGAGCGTCATCCCATCCTAGTACCAAAAAAACTATAATTTTGGATACTTTCAGCCAATGTAAACTATTTTTCTGATTGATTCGGAATCAGCATCTTTATGCTGCTGCCATAGGTCTAATTTTTGAATCACAATGGTAGGCAATCTGCCGCTCAGTTCCCTCAGAAACCTGACGGCTATAGGAACCTTGTGTGCGTTACAAGCCTCAAGCAATAGAAACTATTTCGCATGTTGCTGTTGTGTTTTGTGTACTATGTGTTGTGGTACATGAATGAAAAAAATTAAATAAAAAATGTTGAAATATACCACTCAAAATCTTATACCTTTAAACGAGAAAATTGTGTATATATATATATTTAGGATCTCGGAAACTGTGCCAACGTTTTCACGAAATTTAGTATACAGGGGTTTTCGGGGGCGATAAATTGATCTAGCTAGGATTCATTTTAAGAAAATGATTATTTCACCCCGAGTTCAATAATTAAACATAAACTGAATAAATATGTGACTGCTCCTGCCATCTATTGACGATTGTGAGCAACTAACTGCAAGATATCCAGCAGATGGCGTTGTTCAGTAAGAATAAGCCAATAAAGATAATATGACTCCTAGGATTTTGTAAAATACAAATAAAAAATACCGAGCGAAGCTCGGTCACCAACTGCTAGTATAATATAATAGCTGTAACTCAAAATATCAAAGAACCTTCGTATATTGTTATATGGAGTAGACCCCCAGAGAAACATGTGACTTACGATATTCGAGTAATCCTAGTGGACCGGTATATAATTGAAAATTAAGATCCACATTGTTCTCTCAATCTCGACTGACAAAGGATATATTCATATCAAGTTTTCAATTATTATTGAGGGAAAATTGAACGACACAGGTTGAATCATCGACTAGGCCTGAAGAAGCCAACTGCTCGGTATACATACATTATACCTTACCTGGATTTTGAAAATATAATTAAATATTACGTTTGAAGTAAATTTAATAGTAATAAATTGAGTTTGAGAGAAATAAATAAATATTGTGAGCAATCCAATCCTGTGTGTAAGATAGAATCAATTGTGAGTTAGTAAGTTGAAGTGGCAATGGGCAGGCCATATAGCTCGAAGAACTGACAACCGCTGGGGAATAAAGGTTCTCGAATGGCGACCACGAACCGGAAGACGAAGCGTAGGGCGCCCACCCACCAGATGGACCGACGACATTGTTAAGATCGCGGGAAGTCGATGGATGGAAAGGGCTCAGAATCGTTCTTCCTGGAAATGTGTAGGGGAAGCCTATGTCCAGCAGTGGACTTCTTCAGGCTGATGATGATGATGATGATGATAATGATGAATCCAATCCACACAACACTATCCAGCCCCGAACTAAGCACGGCTTGATATTGTAAAATTTCTCTTTTATGAGTATTTTTTTAGGTATTTATTTATTAATAAGTATAAGGACCTAAGATGTTTAATTTTTAACCGACTTCCAATCAAAAAGGAGGAGGTTCTCAATTCGGTTGTTTTTTTTTATTTGTTTTTTTAATTTTGTTACCGCATAACTTCGTCATTTGTGAGCCGATTTGAAAAACTATTGTTTTATCTGAAAGGTACTGCTTCCAGATTGGTCCCATTTTAAAATTATTAAAAGCGGTGTTGCCATTTTTTTTAAATATTTTTTGTAATGTTTGTAACTGTATGCCTCCGTCATTTATGAACCGATTTAGAAAATTATTTTTTTATTTAGAAGGTTATTCTTACGTCCACATTGTTCCAAACAAATTTCATTAAAATCGGTTTAGCCGTTTGGCAATGAAGTCGGTTTCTCTAGTTTTTTAAACTTATAATTATAATTTATTGTTATGTACATTTTATAGTTATCTGAAATAAATGATTATTATAAGTTTTTTTTATTTAATTATTAAAAAACATATTATAATGCGTCACTCACAGCGGGGCTAGGCCCAAGTTACCAGTGGCTATAAATAAACAAAGATCTAGCTATATTCAATACAATACTTTTCGCCTCAATAATTCATACTTCTTTACGGAAAATACGTGCGAAAGCTTCAAACCTAACACCCTTGTTTTTGGTCGGGGCTCAAAAAGAGTGTGCACACATACACAATAAATATCCCAAGTAGTTAATATTTACAAAATAAGGAAAAAATACATAATAACGGCGTTATGACATGGAAATCCTTTATATCCGTTATTAACGGATTGCGGAGGACGCAAAGCTTTAAGCCTTGGTTTCTGTAAAAACTTTTATGTTTGAGTCTGGCTTCACCATACTCTATTTTTGACGTGACAACGTCTTATAATTCGATGGAACCGGCTGCACGTACGAAAAAACATGACTCATGCGGCGTTACCTCGCTCTGAGGCGTTCGTTAGGCTTGAAGTGCAAGCGAGAGCGCGGAACGAGCGACAAAGAGGCACGCATGGCCTCCGCGTTCGGCAGCGTTCGACATCTGTCTCTCTCCTACTTGAGTGAGCGATGCGTCCGCGTGGACAGCTGTATGACGTTCAACTGTCGGCGAGTCTGACTCGCACTTGGCCGTTTTTTTGTTGAATTACTTTTATCGATATTGCTTGTTCTTAGGTTATAATACAACGTGTATCAAAACATGTGTACTATCCCGAAGGGGGGTGAATTTCCACCCCCCGGGGAACAACTTTTGTTCAACGACTTTTCGAACTTCGATTGGTATCTCTGAAAAAAACTGCAACGAAGTTTCAACATGAACAGCTGACTTTATACAAAGTGACAACCCTAAACTCAGCTACAGAGGTAGTAGGTAGTAGTAGTAGACCTACAGAGGTAGTAGGTCAAGGGGTCAAGGGGTTACAAGGATAGGGTTGTCAATTTATTTAGGCATTATGAAATTAAATATTTTTGTATGGGAAACTGAAAATAGGAATTTTTAATTTTCTCCCCCCCACAACTGATCACCATTGTGGTCTGAAACCCCCCACCTTCGCATAGTACACATATTTAGATACACCTTGTATATTATATTATAGCCTTATTATTTTTGCTATTTGACACCGTCATGCGACGGTCACAAATTCATAGAAAACCATAGATTTGATGGCTCTAAAAGCCCCACATCCACGCTTGAGGAAATAGAAAGGAATAAAGATGGGCATTCCTGATTTTATCGAATCAGGTCAACGGCTTATTTCGCTAAAACAAAAGATAAGAGACGATAATTTATTTACTTTGACCTACTTCACAGAAATAACTATTTTCTGTGTTATTGGTGTTATTACATACACACGAAAAAGTTGATTGTTGAAAACGCGAATAAAATGACATTTTCTAAAAATTTATCCTAGCTACATCGATCTATCGCTTCCAAAACTCCCTGTATACTAAATTTCTTGAAAATCGGTGGAGCCGTTACTGAGATTCAGATTATATTTATGCAAGAATTTCTCGTTTAAAGATATAAGATAAACTAAATACACATAACAAGTGAAGTTTAAAAAACTTGAGAAACTGACGTCATGGGAAAATGCTGAAGCGACTTCCATAAATGGGACCAATCTGGAAGTACCTACATTTCAGGATAAAAAAAACATTTTGCAAATTGGACAATTTTAACATACGATAAAAAAAAAAACTGAATTGAGAAAATCCTCCTTTTTTATTGGGGCTATATAGTGTTGGTTGGATTGTCCGCTGTATTTGTATTTTACAAGCTTATGTACCCTGTCAAGCTTCGCTGTAGCACATTGTGATTGAAAAAAATAATCCTTGATGCGGATTATACAGGGTTATTCATTATTAGCTCCAAATACTCAGGAATTAGGTTCAACAAATAAAATAAAAAAATATTTATGAAATGATTTTTTTAGGTTTTGTTATGAAAATCCCGAGAAAATCGATAAAGAATATCCTTTCGAATCATGGCGCCTGACCTATTTTGACCTTTGAACCGCGCCCGCGTGCCGTGAGCTACACTCTAAGTTCAGTCACCGCCTGGGTGGGTCATTGTCCTGTTCTCCATGGCAATCATTATGCAATAGCCGTAAACAAATTAATAAAAATAAAATTTTGATACAAAAACTTAAATCAGTTTGGGAATTAAATTGATTCGACCAAACCAATATTCACGACCCAAAAATTAGGCCCTGTCAGTTTGTGTAGCTGATAATGAATAACCCTGTATATCATGCTAAAATTTCAGCGCAATCGGTGCAGAACTATTCGAGTTTTTGAAGCGTACACAAACCATCATAACATTTTTTTATATACATATAGCAAAAAGAAAGAACAATATTTATTTCTTTATTAATGACTAGCAGCCTGTCTCGGCTTCGCACGGGATAGACAATATTGTTGTACATTATTTTATTCTATCGCTAATAGTTTCGGCAGCGCATTCGACGAAAGACATTTTAAGACTAATTTTTCTACACCTTCGGTTACATTGTTCAAATTTTACCAAGGATCCCTAATTTTTTTCAAAATGAAATGTAGCCTATGTCAAATTGGAAGAATGTAGCATTCTATTGGTGAAAGAATTTTTAAATCGGCCCAGTACTTTTTGAGCCTATTCATTACAAACATACAAAAATAGGTACAAATCTTTCCTCTTTATAATATTAGTATACAGGGTTATTCATAATTAGCTGCAAATACTCAGGAATTAGGTTCAACTAATAAAATAAAAAATATTTATGAAATGGTTTTTTTTAAGTTTTGTTATGAAAATCCCGAGAAAATCGATAAAGAATATCCTTTGGAATCATTGGCGCCTGACCTATTTTCACCTTTGATCCGCGCCCGCGCGCCGTGAGCGACACTCTGCGTTCAGTCACTGCCTGGGTGGGTCATCGTCCTGTTCTCCATGGCAATCATTATGCAATAGCCGTAAAAAAATTAATAAAAATAAAATTTTGATACAAAAACTTAAAATCAAAACTAAAAAAAAATCATTTCATAAATATTTTTTATTTTATTTGTTGAACCTAATTCCTGAGTATTTGCAGCTAATTATGAATAACCCTGTAGATGCAAGACACCAAGGTGCTATAGATAAAAGCTATCAGGTCTAGTTTGCATACCTTAAGGCCTGCGTACACTTAAGTCGCTGGCGTCGGTGATCAGTGAAACGCTGTCAAATTTGACAGCGATATTTGACAGCGTTTCACTGATTGCTATCGTCAGCGACCTAGTGTGCGCAGGCTTTTAGTCGGTATGCAAACTAGACAACCAAAGTAAACTATCGCAGTATATCAAAAGGACCACATCTTTTGATGTTTCAAGATACAACAACTGGGGGTTTTAATCACTTACAAAAGTAAACAAACACGTATATAAATCAGTACGAAACTACCTCGTTTCGAAGAAACGGGTGTCGTCATTTCACGTCCGTTTAAACTCTGGTTTGTAAAAAGGATTTTATAGATGCACATGAACAGGTATGTTATAATTCAAGTAAATCTGAAATAAATAAATATTATGGACAAACCACAACATCTAGCCCCAAATTAAGTAGAGTTTTATAAGAACTAGCGGACATACTTTTCATTTTTTTTTAAAATACAATACTTACTATACTTACACTGTAAAACCCAAACATCTATATTCACCATACATATTTTTGTTCTCGCTGAGAATCGAACCCACGCTCTCCAACATAAAAGGAAAAGCAACTCCAGCCTGCGTCCAGTTGATGGACGCAGGGCAGTGCATGGTAGGGCACGTTCCTGACGTGCGTGACCTTCGAGGCATGGTTACCACTTAATATCAGGTGGGCCATAATAATATGCTTGTTCCATCAGCTGGCCTACCATGAGCTTCATATGGTTATGGCTGTCAAAATTGTGTCAAAAGTGTCAACACATTCAAACCCAAGAAGAAAATTAATGCGTGGGTCAGCTTATCTAAATACACAATTTGACAGCCATAACCATATGGAGCTCGTGGTAGCCCTGCAGCTAGTAACATAAAAAAAAACACCAACTGAGCTGTGAAGGCTGTCAAAGTTAGCACTTTCACTATAAAAAAGTAGGCTTTGAAAATTAATACAAGACTAAACAATCTAGTACAATTGGAATATGCATGTAGCCTGTCTATTTTGAGCATAAAACCCATTTTCATTGTGCCAATGCTCATAATTCACATAAATGCGAGTGAAACTGCGGGACGTAGCTAGTAATTGAGGTCTGCGCCGGAGATCGTGGGTTCGATCTCCACCGAGAACAAAATATTTGTGTGTTGAATACAGATGTTTGTTCTCGGTCTGGGTGTTATATTGTATTCTATGTATGTATTTACAAAAAGTATTATATCAGCTATCTGATTCCCATAGTACAAGCTCTGCTTAGTTTGGGGCTAGATAGTGTTGTGTGGATTGTCCGCACTATTTATTATTATTATTTAATTGAACGCCGCTGTATCGGCAAGGCCGTCTTAAACTAGGCTGGGGCCCTTGGGCACACAAGAGTTTTGGGCCCTTTTGGAAAGTAATAAAAGCTAATTATAATAACATTTTTATACTAAGTATAACCATTTATTATAGGTAATCAAATACAGTTGGATTATAATGGAGTAGTATTGTAAAAAAATAATGTGCCCGACAAAAATGTTTTGAGAATGAATGTGCTAGAGAAATTGTCGGTCCTTCGGGGCCCCCTGAGAATGAGGGCCCTGGGCACGGGCCCCGTGTGCCCTTATGGTACAGACGGTATTGTGTATCGGCCATTATTACGGTGGCCCATTCTTCCAAATCTAAGTCCGAAACTTTTCACTCGGTAAGTTTAGACGAAACTTTATAATCGTGCTTTGTTATGCCACCGCCCATTTCGTGTCCGCTGAGATTAGTCGACGTGTTGTTTTGTCACTTCAAACAGTTTGTTTTGGAATATGCAAAGATTGGAGTCGTTAGTACTATCCTGCTTTCTGCAAGCAGAAGAAGGAAGCCAGAAATACCGCTGTTGAGGGCCTATCTCTCTGAATAGCCATTTTAAACAGTCTTTTTCAGTACAAATGCAAAATAAACCCTGTCTTCCAGAGGCAGAAGAAGGCAGTAACACTGCTGCTGAGTCAGCTGGTGCTCAAATTCATCATGCACACTTGATGTGCGGGCTGGGTTGTTGCAAGTAGGCCGTTGGCCGGCATTTTTTGCGTGACGCTTGACACTCGGACTTTTTTTGAGGTTCTTCGACACGCCGCACTTTCGACTACGCAACTTTTATCTTTGACTTTAGGATCAAAAGACGGGGCCACTTCCACTAGACCACCAGTGCTTTCTCAGCTGGTGCTCAAACAAGCTGATGCTAAGAGGTTTAGTACAGCAGGCAGGCTGGGAGCTTTTAAGGGGCCGGCGGAGGGCGAATTTTCATACAAACGTAATACCAAAATGATTTCTAATTTAAGCGTTTTAACTTGGTATATTATTGTAATAATTGTATTTGCATAGTATTTATCTAGGTTCCTGAACAGTTTTTTATTTTAAATTACTTACCTCAAATGAAATTAACACCAATCGCATTTTACTCATTTTTTTCATTGCAAAATGTGATTGGCGTTCATTTCATTTGAGGTAAGTAATTAAAAATAATAACTTTTAAAATTAATTACAATAATATAGTGAAAATCTGCTTAAATTAGTAATCATTTTGGTATTACGTTTGTATGAAAATTCGTCCTCCGCTGGCCCCTTAAGACTAGCCTTTCAGGAGCCTCTTTGAGGCGCACTTAAAATCCTTTCATACCACTTGGTTCTAACGAATCAGCGGCATGATGACAAAAAGGCTTTTCTTCAGCACTTAAAGTTAAAGTAAACAGTGGTCCAATTTGAAAGTTTAATTAATTAATTAATGAAAACAGTATTTACGCCTACGTTACGCAGTGTCTCGCAGACGCCCACGTAATAATCTAGACACCCTTCAACTGAAACTCTGCCCCCTCAAAGGAGCAGTGAAATAAATAAATAAATAATAATTGTGGACCACCCATACACCACTATCTAGCCACAAACTAAGCAGAGCTTATACTATAGTTTTTTTTTAAATACATACTTATTCTTAGCGTGTCACTGGTTCTTTCGAACCAAGTGTGGTGAAAGGACTTTAAGTGCTCCTCAAAGAAGCTCCTTTCGTGCACTCGACACATGTTTTCGAACTTTTTAGATTCTACGACATGCCGGTTTCCTCACGATGTTTTCCTTCACCGTTTGAGAGCACTGGCATTGTGTACATAGATTTTTGGTCAGAAAAACTCAGTAGTACACGACTGGAACCGAACCCACGACCTTAGGATCAGAAGGCGAGGCTGCTACCACTAGAGCCACCAGCGTTCTTGTAAATACATACCTACTAAGAGTATAATATAACACACCCACACAGAGAACAAACATATGCGTTCACTACACATATTGTGTTCTCAATGGGGATCGAACCCACGCCCTACAGGGCCGACGGCAGAGCTAAGGTACTTCCAAGTGTAGGCCTACCACAAGCTCTGTCTGACTCTGTCTCTAGCTCTGGTTTTGAGTATGTGTGAGTGCTCACCAGTGTATTTTATTGTGTGTGACGTTTCGACGTAAGATTTATTTAGTCAACACTCAAAACCAGACCCAGAGACAGAGCTAGATACTGAGCTGTGAGGGTTGACAAAGTCAAAGCTAGCTCTCACTATAAAAAAAGTAAAGCTTCAAAAATTAAAAACTTAATTAAAAAAAAGTAGTATAAAGGAGTATAAACCATAATAAGTAACAGATATTGCACTCAGCCATTCAATTTTGGGCCTAATATCTATTGAGCTAATGTTCATATTAGCCTACTTACCTCCCCCTCCCCTTATCCTCTTCCCTCCCACCGCTGAAGGCTTTATTGCGTATCATATTCGTGTTCGGATTACGTTCATTTTAATATGATACTATTAAATTCCTATGACATGAGACAAGACTCGAAGATGTTGTGTTCGGCAAATTTTATCATCTGTACTTGATGTGCGGCTGGTTTTTCCACAAGTAGGCCGCTATCTCTCTGTGGTCGGCACTTCATGACTGAATATCGTGATGCCTATAGGATGTCTTTGTTGTACAGACTGGACGGGTTGACTCCAGCGCGTCCTATTTGTAGCCATGTTCACGACATCATTCCTTTCTTTAAGTTGGTCAGTCCACCTAGTTCCGGGGATCTACTGCGAGATCGTCTTCCTTCCACGTTCCCAACGATGACCAGTTTTTCAAGGCTTTGGTCGCCGCGCCTTGCTATAAGGCCGAAGTACGAGAGTATACGGCGGTGACATATCGTGGATAGCCTATCCTTAACTTTCAGTTGCGTAAGAATTGATACGTTGGTGCGTTTTGCAGTCCACGGTACTCGCAACATTCGCCTCCAGCACCACATCTCGAACGCATCAATTCTTTTCCTCTCTCTAGCTAGGATGGTCCATGTCTCAACGCCGTATAAGAATATGGGAAAAACCAACGCCCGGACCAAGCGTATCTTTGTCCTCCGAGAGATCCCTCGGTTCTTCCAGATTCCACTTAACCGAGTCATTGCGTCCCTTCCCATGGCCATACGACGTTAGGCCGCTATAGTGGGCCCTTTTTGCGTGACCCTTGACACGTGTTGCTCGAACTGTTTTAGGTTCTACGACACGCTGGTTTCCTCACGATGTTTTCCTTCACCGTTTTGAGAGTACTGGCATAGTGCACATAAATATTTCGACAGAAAAACTCATTGGTACACGACTGGATTTGAACCCACGATCTTCGGAACGGAAGGCGGGGCCACTACCACTAGACCACCTACACAGTGCTTTTTATTAGGGTTCCGTAGCAACAAGTAACATAATAAAAGTTTTTGTAGTTCGTCGAAAGCTAAATTGCGGTTTTCGATTTATGACTTATAAAAAAAACTACTTACTAGATCTCGTTCAAACCAAATTTCGGTGGAAGTTTGCTTAGTAATTATATCATATTTTTTTTAGTTTTATCACTATCTTATTTTAGAAGTTAGAGGGGGGGGGGGGACACATTTTACCACTTTGGAAGTGTCTCTCGTGCAAACTATTCAGTTTATAAAAAAAATATATTAGAAACTTCATCATCATTTTTAACCACCACACGTGGGTTTGACGAAAAAATGTTTTCTAGTTCTAAGTATGGGACCCCTAAAATTGATGTTTTATGTCTATTTTTATGTGATAATCATAATGCAGTTCACAGAATACATCTACTTATCAAGTTACATCAGTTTAGCTCTTAAAGTTTCGGAAAAAAGTGGCTGTGACATACGGACGAGACGTGACGAATCTATACGGGTTCCGTTTTTGCCATTTGGCTACGGAACCCTAAAAATGCGTTATAACTGTGTTCAACACACAAATATTTCGTTCTCAGTGGGGATCGAATCCTCGACCTACGACGCAGAAGGCAGGGCTACTACCAACTGAGTCGTGACAAATGTCATGATAAGTTAATGAAGTAAGTTTTAAGGCTTTGAAAGGTTTCTGTCATTGCTAAACGACTTTTGAATCCGGGATCGACAACTTGCCTCGTTTCCACGCGTGCGTTCAACTCGACATTCAACGTGCACATTCACATTCACGCGCGTGGAAACGGTACGCCCGAGCCCGTAAACGCGCCCGCTGAACGTGAATGCCGCGAACCGGGCGAGTGTCGGTTTTTTGATGAATGTGCGGGCGCCCGGTGACTGTTTACACGCGCGCGGGCCAAATTGGTGTTGCCAATCATACAGATTTATCTGTATTTATACAGAATTTAGGGTAGTATTACAGATTACAGATTTTACCCTACTTTTATACAGATTTTTGGAATCTGATTTAGTCTATGTTAAGATGAACATCTTTAGACATACCTAATAAAGGCTAAAAATATTAATTTAGATCCACTTTTGATAATACTATTCTTCTTCTTCTTAATGAATGGCATCTGCCCTTTTCGGATCAATTTTGCCAGTGTCGAGTAGTTTGAGAATGATGATAATATATTACATAGATAAAATACTTTTCCGTCAAATCGTCAGTCTTCTGTCATAGTCGGCCCTACATAATTGGCTTTGGAAGAAAGATGGCCGTTTATTCCAAAACCATCTGAAACATTTTCGATCAAATCAGAATATCACATAATACACTTTAATTCTAATTGCTAACACTTTGAGCTAAGACCTCAAGTAATGTTAAAATACTCAAGTTGTGTTAAAATACCACCAAAATTACACAACAGAACTCAAAATAACACCAGAAAAACAATTAAAATCAAAAAGCTATGTTCCTTCCCGAAATGACAGAAAAAGAATCGATAATACTATTAGTATAGTTAATATAGTTACTAAGACTTCACTGTCAGTCCGTCTGACTGTCTGTCTGTCTATCTGTCCGTCTGTCACCAGATATTTTGCTTTGGCACGTGGCATAACTGGCGGGCAGTCAGTCAGTCTCTCTCACGCTTTCGTGACGAGTGGACGTTGCTAAAAAAAGTCGCTACGATCGGAGATTACTGTTGAGGTTGCATCAGTTAGAATAAAACCTCTGTGACTGTTGCTAAGACAACGAGTCAATTATTGTTTAACAAATGTCTTCATGTTTAGTTAGGTAACAAAGTCGTAATCACAGAGTATCGTAATAATTACAACATGGTCGAAATTAAAAGTATTGTTTCGCTGAATAATGCACTGCGCACTTGCCAAACATCAAACACCAACAAAACTATCAAAGAAAAAAAGAGTACGGTGCGAGTTGCGAGAAAGCGATTCATTCATTCATATATTATACCTACAACCAATTTTCATATACACTGATTGTTTAACTAGTGGGCAGGGCAAAGGGCATACTTTTACATTTAGACGTATTTTGATGATCGGGGAATACTTCGTAATTATTTACATATTGACTGTCAAGGTAATTTATAATTAAAAATACCCTAGAAAATGACACGGTAGTGAAACATTACCGTATACCGTGTTTAAGCCAAAAATACCGTGCATCTACGGTAATTACCGTGTACCTGGTAACACTGGTTGCATGCCGCGCAGCTCGCCAGGCAGCTCGCCGGGCTGCACGGCAAGCATGTAAACAGCTTGAATGTTCGCTGGCCCGGGACGGGCTGCATGCCACGCAGCCCGCCAGGCAGCCTGCCAGGCAGCCTGCCGGGCTGCCCGGCACGCATGGAAACATAGCATAGAGTGCTCTCCAAAGCGCTTAAATATTAATGCCAGGGGAGGTACCTACTACCACCAAGTCTATTTCTGTCGTGAAGCAGCATCGCTGTGTTTCGGTTTGAAGGGTGTGGGTGCCGGTGTAATTACTGGCACGTGAGGCTGAACATCATATGCCTCAAGAATAGAATAGAATAGAATATAACTTTATTGTACACCAAAAATTATAAGGTAAACATGGTCTAAGAGAATACTTAAAAACTAAAGGTATAATGGGCAGTCTCAAGTTGATGGACGCAGAAGCGTGCATCGTAGGCCACGTTTCTGACGTGCGTGACCTACGAGGCAATGCTTTTTTATAGGTGATAGTTATCACTAAACATCAAACCATTATGGTTGTTCTATTATCTAGTTGAATTTAAAATAAAACTTTATGACGCAATCACCGTCCTCAAAAAAAAAATATTGATATGACCTAAAATGCAAGGAAGACCTAAGATGTTCAGCGTAACATAATTTTCGCATACGCGTTTATAGCAACGATAAAAGCAGCTTATGACGTTGTCACGTTCAACTATCGTCAGTAAACCGACTTTACAGACAACCGATTTTCTTTAGAATAACTCTTTATTTTAGGATTAATTCCAATAGACATTCCTGTAAAGATAATTGCGCTCTCCGAGAACATAAAAGACTTAACAGCTACAGTCACTTTATTGCCCAATAGGTACAAGGTGTAACGTACTAACACCTGAATTATAAATAATAAATATTTTAGGCAATCTACACAACACTATCTGGCCCCAAACTAAGCAGAGCTTGTACTATGGGAACCAGATAGCTGATATACTCGTATGTTACTTATATATTTTTTTTTGTAATTACATAATATAGCGCTTTGCCTCCACTTTTATAATGCGGACAGCCAAAGAGTGGAACTCGTTGCCGGCGTCTATTTTTCCGAATTCCTATAACTTGGACGCTTTCAAAAAAAGGGTGAATAGGTATCTTCAAGGTGAGCGCGCTACACCGTCGATCGCATCATCACTTAACATCAGGTGAGATTGCGGTCAAGCGTTAGCCTATAAATTAAAAAAAAAAAAAAAAACATACTACTTGTTTTTATATTTGAGAATTTAGTATTTCAGTGGTAATGATGATGACTGCCTTCGCAGCTCATTTGGTAGTAGTAGTATTTGGCCTTTGGCGCTGGAGGGCGTGGGTTCGATCCCCACCGAGAACAATAATTTGTGAGGTGAACACAGATGTTTGTTCTCTGTCCATGTATGTATTTACAAAAAAAAATCGGTGGTCTCTAAAGTTGGTTTACTGACGATAGTTGACCGTGACAACGTCATACAGCTGTCCACGCGGACGCATCGCTCACTCAAGTAGGAGAGAGACAGATGTCGAACGCTGGCGAACGCGGAGGCCGTGCGTGCCTCTTTGCCGCTCGTTCCGCGCTCTCGCTTGCACCTTAAGCTTTAAATGGAACGCCTCAGAGCGAGGTAACGCCGCATGGGTCATGTTTTTTCGAGCGTGCAGCAGGCTCCATCGAATTATAAGACGTTGTCAAAAATGTAGACAAATATTGTTTATAAATATAAGCTATCTGGAATTTTACACAACAAAGTAGACAAACAAGCATACGACCCACCTGATGGGAAGCAGTTACCGCAGCTTTAATGGTCGCCTGCAATACCAGAGGCATCACAAACGCGTTGCCGACCCTTTAAAACTTTTTTTTGTTTCCATAGTACAGGCTTTGCTTAATTTGGTGCTAGATAACGTGGTGTGGATTTTGCGCATTTTTTATTCATTTATTTATACGCCCTGTACAAAGACGTAGTCGTCCTCGAATCTTTTAAGCACCTTTTAAGAAAGCTTTTTATTTGTGTGATTCAATTCCAATACTCGAAATAAAAGTATTACAAAAGTGTAAGAACAAAAAGAGCGTGTTTCCCACTCTTTTTTATTAGGGTTCCGTAGCCAAATGGCAAAAACGGAACCCTTAGGGCGCTTGTACACGCTAAGAAAATTTGCCGTTCCTGCGGCAGACAAGACAAATTCTTCGTGTAGACGACAAGAATTTTGTCTTTTCCACACACGAAAACTTTTCAACGTTCGCCGCGTCGTGTCTTGCGCAGATAAGATTTTTTTCGTGCACCGCTGCGAGCAGTGTACACAGTTATTTTCTAGTTACGACACGAATTCTTGGGTAGACCCGGTGTTTTTTCTTAGCGCGTACAAGCGCCCTTATTGATTCGTCATGTCTGTCTGTCTGTCCGTCCGTGTCACAGCCATTTTACTCCGAAACCGTAAGAGCTAAACTGATGAAACTTGGCGAGTAGATGTATTTATGTGAACCGCATTAAGATTTTTACAAACATAGAAAAAAACAATAAAATTTGGGGGGTCCCCATACTTAGAACTGAAATTCAAAAAACTTTTTTTCATCAAACCCATACGTGTGGGGTATCTATGAATAGGTCTTTAAAAATGATGTTGAGGTTTTTTATATCGTTTTTTTCTAAACATAATAGTTTTTGCGAGAGACACTTCCAAAGTGGTAAAATGTTGGTCTCCCCCCTGTAACTTCTAAAATAAGAGAATGATAAAACTAAAAAACATATATGATGTACATTATGTAAACTTCCAACGATATTTGGTTTGAACGAGATCTAGCTAGTAGTTTTTTTTTAATACGTCATTAATCGTAAACCGCAATGTACCTTTTCACGAACTACTAGAACTTCTATATTATATTACTTACTGCTACGGAACCCTTCATGGGCGAGTCCGACTCGCACTTGGCTGCTTTTTTAAGATGTGCGAGTGTGATTTTTATCTGTGGGTATTGAATACTGAAAAAATCGGCAAAGTGCGAAAGTCCGCTCCGAAAGCGAAAAAATATTTCTCTGTTTTCACCGACTTAACGAGCAGAAGGAAATAATGGAATTAGCGCTCAAGAAAATATTACAGGAAAAAGAGGAACAAAGAAAAACAACAGCTGCTCACAAGTTAGAAATATTACGAACTTTTCATACCTAGACGTATGTTTACGGTTTTTGTGACGGCATTCATCATATTTATTTTACTGACAGCCGTTGGGGAATAAAAGTTAGAATAAAAGTTGTAGTAACGACCACAAACCGAAAAACTAACTGAAGCCTCTGACCTGATGGACCGATGATATTGTAAAGATCGCGGGAAGTCGGTGGCAAAATGTCGTGTTATTATTATTGTGTTAGCATGAATTATGTACCTACTATACTTATTCAATTTAACATGCCTGTTATACATAATCTCACTGCATTTATAAATTTATAAATACTTGTGTAGTATTAGTAAATAGGTTTCTCAGTAAAGGCTCGAACACACCTAGTTCGCTGGCGGGCGCGATGGCGAACCGTTCAGTTTCAACATAGGGAATTGTATACATCCGCACACACTGCCGCGTCTTTTGACAGTTGCACGCTGCGATCACTACTAATAAAAACGAAAGTTCCCAGATCGTGACAGACAAAGCATCCCCTATTTAATGTTTTACTACCCCCTACTTAATTTTTCTTAATTTTGTGTATTAAACAATCGTCAAATATTTGATCTACTGATTAGTCATCGGTGAAAACGACCCGTAGAGTCTAAAATTTGGAAAAAGAGAACTATTGAGGATTCGTTCTAATATTATTGAACTCTGGAAATTGTTTTTCCTATTAGTTTTTATAGAAAAAAAAATATATTACTTCTAAAACAATATATTACTTCTAAAAATATTTGTTTAACTACGTTCAAAGCAAAAAAAGATGTTGTGTAAGATAATAATAGGATAGAATCTTATTTGAAACTATTTAAAAATATAGTAATGCATAATGGGCGGTTATATCGCTGCAAATCAGTATTTTCCAATCAAATTTTGGATGGAGAGAAGCTTAGAATAAGATCAAATATCAATAAAAAATAAAATAAGGGCATTTACATACCTAGAATGAACCGTCATAATCAAAGTAAATCAATAAATACAAAAACAAATACAATCATAAGGCTAAGTTTATGGTATTCGATATGAATGTTTAACAGCGTGTAATATTTTGATTGATGGAGAAAAAATTGGGGACTTTTTTATAAGAGATGGAATGCATAAATATAATATCGAAACAAGGAAGTGTATAATCACCACCCGTGGAGACAGTCGATGAAGTCGCGGGCATCAATTAGTTCAGCCACCCATCAGTTTCCCATCTGACATTACGTCCTGACTAGGGCGTGCAAACCCGGTTTTCCGGTTTTGCGAAAAGCCGGACAGCTAAGCAAAATTTATCAATAGTACTTTTTTAAACTTTTGCGATCATAACACACATTAAACTGTTACACGGGTATTTTTACCGCGTTTAGGTAAGCGTAGTGTAGGACGCCCTCCGGCAAGGTGGGGCGACGATCTGCGAAATGTAGCTGGCAAGCACTGGAGAAGAAGAGCCGAAGACCGGGCTCAGTGGCGCGTCTTGCGAGAGACCTACGTCCAGCAGTGGACTAATATAGGTTGATGATGATGATAATGATGGCGATGGCGATCAGTTTCAAGCGTAGGGTTTTGCATTCATCCCCACACAGCGCCGCGAACTGTCATTGTACGCAGCGAGCTAGTATTAGTGTTAGATACTGTCTTGAAACTGCGCTAAATCTTGTTCCTCAAAAGTCATAACAGTGGCAATATGGAGGCAATGGTGTGGGTGTTGTTTGCACAAGGTTCGCGCGTTCAGTTCACCATCACTTTATTCTTAGCCCTAATATGTCCAGGTAATTGAAACATTACTAAAATGATGCATTATTTTTATAAATTGATTTTTTTTGTCTAAAAGCATACATAGCTAAAAACCGATAAAACATAATAAAACCAATACTTTGTTTTTCTATTATTGCACTGCGTCTTTTTTTTTAATACATCTAGCTGATGGAACAAGCATATGGTCCACCTGATGTTAAGTGGTAACTGTAAAAAAAAAAATTAAAAAAGCCCATTCATTCCATAACTACATTAAGTTACATTTCATGCATATTATTACTTATTATTTCGATTATTATTATATCATCATTATTATTTACATTCATACATTATAGTCATTATCTTGTTTAAATTAAATTTTAAACTTTATTTTTAATACATATATTTTGATGTTAGATTTATTTTTATTAGTTTTTTTTTCAGTTTTACTTTTTGTTCATTTGTGTTCTTATTTTTCTTTAGCTAGGATCCCACTCGGGTATAGGCCTGTAAGTGGTAACAGTGGTACCTATAGCCTGTAACAAAGCATTGCCTCGTAAGTCACACACGCCAGGAATTTGCCCTACGATGCACTGCCCTGCGTCCATCAGCTTCACGCGTACAGATGTTCAGCCTCAAGTGCCAGTAATTTCACCGGCACCCACACCCTTCAAACAGAAACACAGCAATGCTGCTTCACGGCAGAAACAGGTATGGTGGTAGTACTTCCCTGGATGAGCACTTCACAAAAAGCTCCACTACTACTACTAATCTACTCAACAATAAACTACTCAATAATAAAGTAAGTAATATTAAACTTCACTAGATACTAATTCCTATTTCGTACAATTTTTTAATAGTTGATTTTGTAGGTATCTTAGAATATTGTTTTCTTGTTAAAATTCTACTATATGAAAAAATATTACGTTGACCAAACCTGTAGGCCTAAGATGACCGACGTGACATATGTCTTCGCGAGAAGACAAAATTTTGTCGACATCGATTCGTTTGTCGATTACGGTAAGATGAGCATCACGAGAGAGACAGCTGTCGTCGACGACTCGCCTATGTCGTGAAGACAAACCAGTGATCATTTCTTCCATATTCTACCATAATCTACCATTGTATTTTTATTTTTTAATGGTTTCGTTCATTCAATTTGATACCTGTGACTGAAAAAAAAAACCCCGCCAAAACTAAAATAAAATAATAAGGAAGCAAACGGAATGAAAATGTAAGTAAATACCTATGGTACCTCTATTTATTGTTAAAAACCGATAGGACTAGCAAAATAGATTCATTGTATTCTCAAAATCGGTCAAACCTATGCTGCTAGCTATACTTGTTTGTCTTATTATTTCAGGGTAAGAAGTAACAGAATCCAAATAGAGTTTCTTTGCCGGTATAATATGTCCGAGCACTATGAATTTGCGGCAGGTGAATAACGCTCACTGCAAAGTGTCCAACAAATAACAGCGGGGTGGAACCGCCTCAAGACCGACGAGTTGAGCCTAGGTAGGACGGTGGACAGTGGAAAATTGTACGTTTTGATAGCAACCACACCTGTTTTGACCTTTTGCTATTTATCAATGAGGATTTTTAAAGTAGGTAAAAAAAATTATATATCGAGGGTGCAGTGTTAAAACCCTCGATATGTAAGTACCTTTTAGTTACTTTAATATACTCCGTAGTACATAACTACCAAGTTTTGTTTTCAGTGTCCATTGAGCCGTACCTAACTAAACTAACTCATAGAACTACACATGTACCTATTTATGTGCGCAGACTAAGCAGTTTTCACTAAAGGAATGATTGCAGGATGCAGGATAGAGAATACAGAAATACCTTTATGAGCATGTCCGTATATTAATGTATTTGTTTCTTTTCAGATTCCACGGGCCATCCACAAACCAAACATTCCACCTTACATAGGTATTTGCATAACTTGTAAATAATATACCTATTTTAATTTAAGACAAATAAATTTATTTACACACAGAAAATTGTCTTTTTAACTAAATAATGTTGAACTAATGAAGAGGGCTTTCTTTGTAGGTGCTTATGGTTGATAAGGTTATTAAAAAATCAAGCTACCAATAGTGATAAATATTATTAAGGCTTTTGTAATATTCTATTCATTAACATAACGTAGAAGTTCTGCGCGTCTTTGGCCTTGTCGAAGCAGACCCGCAGGTGATAGAGGTCCTCTGCAGCCAAATCTCCGTTGATAACTTCTTCGTTTTCGACTCGTACATCTTCGTCCAATGTCACCCTGTTATTAAAATATTTTTACTAAAGTATTAGATAGGTAGGTAACTATACTCAGTTTTTACTTTGCATAAATTCGTAGTGTAGTAGGTAGTTCGTAGTTGGTAAACTGAGATCCAATGAAACTTCTTCACTATTTAAACATTGAGTGAATTGGGTAAATGTATGAGAAGTGTTGACTCACACTAACCTAATTTGTTATTATTAATTTTAGACCTTTACAATAACATTATAAGCAGGATAACACATAGAAATCTATGGGTAGTTAACCTCAAATGAACTAGGTACTCCTACCTTCGAATGCACCGCCCGCAGCAAGGTAGGCCCCTACTAGTTTTAGGCTCTAAATCGGGTTTTAGACGTTTGATGAGGTAGAATTCCCAGGGTTTTGATAATCTCCAGAGGCACTAAAACTCTATCTGAACAACATCAAAAAGATCACATACCACATACGTCTCTGATTATTTTCCGTTGAATCTTTCTGTTTTGCTTATCAGCGTACATCGCAATAAGATGATTATAGTAAGGTATCGCCATCCTTTGAAAAGATAGCAAAACAAAATCTAAAAAACAAGCGGAAGACTTATCTCGTTTTCAAAAACTGTCGACGAGAAACTTTCCCGCGCAGAAACGTCAAAAGACGAGAAAATATGGCGGTCATCTTACCATTTGACGACAAAATTCAAAAATCAAAATTCGAATTCCGAGTAAGTCTTCATTTGACAGATGATGACGACATATTTAGACGGTCATCTTAGCTCGTGTAGAGATATAGACATATCTCTACTTTTGTCGAGATAAATTGACTCTCGTGGCGGTCATCTTAGGCCTACTGGAAACGGTTTTTGGCCGGAAGCCGGAGATAATCCGGTTTTTAATACTTTCCTGTTTTGCAAGCGCTATAGTTTTGACGTTTTTTCAAATTGACAATTGATTTCGAGCAATTCAAAGAGTTATCAAATGGAGATTACAATGGAGTAGCAGTATTCAAAGTGAAAGTCAAAGTAAAGTAAAAATGTTTAATTTTATTCATTGTACCTTTAAAATTACATAATATCAATGATCACTTTGAGAAGTCTTAGAGCTAGGTTTATCTTGTCGATAAACCTACAGCTACAGTATATCTATTTATATAATAAGATAGGTGATGAACTGACCGAATAGTATACATTGGTGGTGCACGACCAAATTTTAACCCACGATCTTTATAAAATAAATTAATAATGTAGACAATCCACAAAACACTATCTATCCCCGAGCTTGTCTTGTACTATAGGAATCAGATAGTTGATGTATTACAATCAACTATCTCATTCCTATAGTACATACATTTTACTGCACATCATTTTGTTAACACATAGTTAGAATACAATATAACACTCAGACAGAGAACAAACATCTGCATTCACCAAAGAAATATTTGTTCTCGGTGGGAATTGAACCCACGACCTACGGCGCAGAAGGCAGAGCTACTGCCAACTGAGCTGAGAGTCCAGTCAATCTTTGGATTGGATTGCTCGCTACCCTCTAAACTAGACTACCCGTGCTCTAATTCAATAGTATAAGGCCGGGTGTTTAATAGGTAGGTACTTAAGTAAGTACATCAGAAAACGTTTGATAGAAAAATTCTAATGAACCAAGGATACTGTTCAGTCTGTCAACTTTCTTACCATTTAGGTCTAGCACAAAATGTGTTCGGCGAAAATCTTGTGCGGATTAGAAATTTAAAACTGATTGAATTTGAATTGTTGTAGGTATTCGACGTTTTCTGATCTATCTAATCTATATCGCGCCCGACCTTATACTATTTATACTCGACTAGATATAGACATAGACTGCGGCGAAGAAAATAAAAAAGGAAAGGTTATGATTTTCACCGCTATGTACCTATGCTATGTATGTTAACATGTCTGTTCCACGCATTTCATTTAATCTTGGGTGTGAGATGCTTGGGATTCTGCGAGCGTGATGTATAACTGCGTGTGATTTTCTACTTTATTTTTGTTTTTAATTTCCTGACATTTTATTTTATATTTTTCATTACTCATATTCAGAAAGAAGGTCTGAAGTTGCCTGAGGAGTGGGTTGAAAATAATACTTTTCAGTCCTAGATAGAATCGCTTTCAACTGACAGCTGTCATTTAATTAAAATAAACTAGTTCTATTTTTATATTTATTTGATATAGGGGAACAGATGAGCAATTATAAAATACTTATACACACACATAGTGGTCAATATCATAACATTCCTGTTTGCATCAGCATGTTGGGTTAAAGCAATACCTACGAAGCCGTTTGACTTTGTCAAAAACAATGCTGCTGCTCTATGGGTTTAACAAGTTTTATATTTCCTACTTCTTTGGTCGTGGCGGCGGCGTAGCCACGCCCACCTCTTGTGTCAAAGTTTGGTAAAGTGATATGGTCGAAGACAGAAGGAGTCATTATTATCTACGTTTTGTGCAGCTCAGTGTAGCTCACACCAAAATTGAATCAAACCAAAACTTTTTATTTCAGCTCTCACTTAGAAAGCATTGCAGCCTTAACATACTTAATACTATGGTGACAAAAGTTCATTCAAAAGTAATGTGGTGAAAGAATTATAAACGCACCTCAATGAGGCTCTTTTCGTGCACTTGACAATGTTTTACGGTTTATGTAGGTTCTACGACATGCCAGTTATCTCACTATGTATTCCATGTACATAACTAGCCAATCGCCTTAGCTTTGCACAGGCTTAGTGTAGAAAAAAGGAGGGCAAAATGTGCTTTTGTATTTTGCACCCATGCAAAGCCTTAAATTTAAATCTGCAAATTATGAGTTGAAAAACGAGCCTTGTGGTCGGCTGGCAACCGTTGTCAACAACGTTATGAAGGCCTGTGTACACCTAGGTCACTGGCAATGGCTATCAATGAAACGATGTCAAATATAGCTTTCAAATTTGACAGCGTTTCACTGATCGCCATGGCCAGCGACATATATAGGTATTTTTTTTTATTGTTGATAGCTAAACGTTTGACTGCCATCAAACCTGATGGAAAGTGAAAATGCAGCCTAAGGTGGAGCACGCTTAGCTATTATTCACTTGTTCACTCTTGACTTGAAAATTCCAAGGTTGTAATGCTTCGAAAATACTGACGACGGTAAAGAGCACATAGGTGTGCGCAGGCCTTGAATTGAAGACGATAGTAGAAGTGGTGAAAAAGTTGGACCGAAGAATTGGAACCCCGCGGCAAGCTTAGCCGTGATGGAGTTAGACCAACTAATTATACGGCTGAGCTTGCTGTGGGGTTTGGAGCCTTACGCCTATCTCATTTTAATGGCATAAAAAATATTCAAATGTACAATTTCATAGGTAAAGACCTAGATTAAGACGAGCTATGGAGCCTGGCGTTGCTCGCCCTGATCAAATTGGAAGTCGTTCTGGAAGAAGCACAAAGAGATATAAGGTTTACGGTATGCATAGCCAATAATAGAAACTATGTTGAAAATTTGCTTCTGCAATAAATACGTAAGGGCCAAAACCGCACATCATAGCATTTTATACTTTAGCATAGCTAGCAGTTTGATTTTAATAAATAACGGCTCAAAACAAACAGTGGCGATAATAGTTTAAACAGACTTTATTTATTCAGTTTATTTGCTGCTTGCTACTTTGGTAGGTAGGTTAGGTATTTCAGTGAAAAAAATTAAAGTAGGTAACTATATTAACTGAATGATTCCGAAGTGAAGCCAGAAGGTCTGTAAGCGGCTTAACTTCTGCACTCGCACTTCCACACTTCTACAACAACTACATGATGTTTGAGCCGCTGAGTTGTTTGAGCTGAACAAGCTCAAGGTTGTAAATGAGCCGATTAACTGCAGGTAATTATTTCCCATGCCTAGCAGTAGTTAAGTGTTTTGATTGGGCTAAATATCTTTCATATCTTGACAGTCTAAATTGCGGCCAGTGCTGCCAGGTCCATTCCAGGGTTTGGCTATTTTTACTAATGTATTTTTATTTTTTTTAAATTAAGCATTGTAGTCATAAACCTAGTGTAATAGATTTTTTTTTGTCGGGGTGAAGTTTAGAAAAACAAGAAAGTAATGTTCTAAATAAGTGTAGGTTTAATAAGGTCTGAGGCCGGCTTGGCTGGTTTTAGTCTACAATTCTTCCTTAATCTAAAATAATATCTAAAAATATCTAATATCTAAAAATATCTAAGATCTAAAATAAATCTAGCGTGCCATTCAGCGTCCAGTGGTACTGTAGTACCCCTAACTTAGTACCCACAACTGTTGAACGGGTATACCTAAACTTAGTGAATGTTTGGATTGAAGACACTCAAAAACCACTGAACCAAGTTCACGAACTATTTCACCCATATGAGCTACCCTACCCTGAAGTAGCATAGGTTATAGTTTTAACCCGCCAGGACAGAGGTTTGAGCCCCACGCCAGCGATCCGTCTTGCTACCCAATGAGGAGTGGACGTGATATTATATTCCCCGTACTATACTACCAAAACTCGGGGTATTCAGAACTCGGGGTATCCAGTACTCGGGGGTATCCAGAACTCCTCCTGAAAACAACAACAATGTTTCTGTAACGGGCAACTCGGACACAACGGCTCGCTTACCGCCAAGATCCGCTACATAATTGTGGCTGTGATCGGACGGTATGCGTTTCCACAACAAACTTCATAATACCAACACCGGCCCTTGTATTTAACTTGCAAGCGGTACCCTAGATAGGTAATATTATACGAATTAACTTCTGTATGACACAGCCCGGTCAACATTATACCTAGTTCTACTTCATCGACAATATCCCGGCAGTCTAACCTCGTGGTTATGTCCACATGTACACACGGATACACATCAGACTATACACCGCTAGCTCTTATGTCATTATGTAACTTGAGCTGTATCCTACTGTACATAGAGATTAATTTACATACCGTTTAAAGAGGAATCCACCACAGAGCAGCTCCACAGATCAGCTCAGCACAGCACAGCACATCAACATATCATCCGGTAACTGCAACGAATTTACCAAACTTTAGCATAAATCACTCATACAACAAACAGAGTGGATCCGTAGGTTTCCCACGGCTTTATGAAGGCAGCAATAGTTATAATTCTTAGCGTATTCCAAAAATATGGACAGACACGGGGCAGAACAAAGAGATGCCACGCTACGCAGTAGGTGACCTGAAACAATATCACGATCCGTCAATAATGCGTCCGGAATCGCGGAAGACATTGATAAACAATGGATCGAGTCCAAACTTACTTTACAATGCTAATTAACTGGTATATTAGCAGAATACAACGGCTTGGGAAAATGATCGCCGGCCGGCCCGAATCGTTGAAACCAGAAAATGCCACGAAATGACTCCAGCGTCCCTTCCGGAATGTCAAATCACAGGTCACAGATACAAAAACACTAAAACAGGGAATCGGTCGATCCACGCTCCATCGATTCAAAATATGGATCCATCAACTCGACCAAGTAAAGATGCGAGTCGCGCTCGGTGACACTGACCGATAAACGATTACGTGACTTCGACAGTTGGCTGTCAAAGTCAAGACTCCTGTCAACACACAAACTGCGTCATGTAAAATGTAAACAAAAACACTCGAAACGAAAATAGATAATCTTCGCCAGATCCACAAAATGCAAAGACAGATCGCTCCGTCTCCCAACAGGATACGAGGACCAACCAGTATGTAGGACTGAATGCACCATCGTGAAAGGTAAACAAACAGTTCCTTTCTACACAACAAACTAAGTAGCTGTAAGGCTTCCTCCAACAGCAAAAAAAAGGTGTTACACTAGACACTTTAAATGCTTCTAGATACTTTGAATAGACACAAGTTGTCCGATAAAATAGGTGCGCATGTCACAGTGCTCAATAAATATCTTTTTTTTTTGAAAACTCAATAGAAATGTAATTTTTTTTTAACTTGGCAATTTATATGAACTACAAACTGCGACACGTATTTAAAATCCAAGGTTAATCCAAGATTAGCCTACAAAATAATAGCAGTTAAATGCTTTGAAATTGCGCTAGACCTAGCGCCAAAAGCGCCATTGTGATGGCAATGTACATTTCGGAGACTTCAAATTATTTGGGGGCTAGTTCGCCATCGCTAGCGAACTAGTTCGCTGGCGGTGTGTTCAAGCCTTTATGAGTGTTGTGGAGTAGCGATTCATTTGTTTTTTTAAATCCCTGGCAGTGCTTGGAAAAAAGCATGGCATTAAGGCTCGAACACACCTAGTTCGCTGGCGGTAGCGATCAGTGAAACGCTGTCAAATATCGCTGTCAAATCTCAAATCTGACAGCGATATTTGACAGCGTTTCACTGATCGCTACCGCCAGCGAACTAGGTGTTCAGGCCTTTAGTGGGAGTAACCCTTTCTACCATGCTTAGGAATGTCAATCGCGAGCCTATTGCTAACTTTTAGCGGCCGTCTTAGTAACATTCGCCGTTTCTTGCAAACGTTTATTTTACAAACCCCTTCAGGGAAAAAGAAACGATGGAAAAAGTTGCAAATAACGTAATAAAACTTTTAATTAGTTCTTAGCATTTTTTTACAGTCACAATATTCCACAATCGATATTTTGATGCTGGTCGGAGTGACATAGCTAGCTGTATGCACAGTTGGTTTACTTGCTTTATGTTCGGACTTGCTTCTGCTTACCCATAAGATATCGTCAAATGATTTTGAGTATGTTCCAACAACTACAAGATACCACAGACTGTGTGTTGAAAATTGCAGCCGTGAGAGCCCATTCTTTTTATAAATGTTTAAGATGTACCTAGTTTTTAAAACACTTAAAAGTTTTTTTTGTTTGATTATGATCACATTCCTAGGTAATTGTTTTTTTTTTCTTATCTAAACTAGTCTTATATTTCTACTTAACCTACCAATCTAATTACTAATCATAAAACTAAGTATATTAAGAAAGTTATTAAGTCAGTAACTATAACTATATACTATGTAATTCTAGAGGTTAATTTTCAATCAGATCTGACCACCACTAAATATTTAAAACTTAATTGTTGTTCCAACCGCATTTATAATGGAAGGTAAGAAGCACATTATAAAAGCATTGCTATGCAGTAAGAGCACTTTATATCCCTCCGTAGACCGTGGCATATTCTTGGTGATCCTGATGATTTCATCACTTCTACTAACGCGATCGAGTCATCCAGTTCCTACAGAAGCACTCTGCAGATTCACCGATCCTGCCGGCAAGGTCAAAGAGGTCCCTTAGTGCCCACCCTATAAAATGAAAATATACCTAGAGATCGGACTTAAAATTGCAATCAGCAAATGAATGGAAAAAAATTAAACAATATCAGCCGATCTGTCGTCTCAGTGTGGATACTGCCAAACAGCATAAAAACAATAATGTGCTAGGGAGGGTCCTGTATAAAGTATTCATGGGACAACCCCATTGTGGGATACACGGATCTCCAGGCGAGTAATTATTTACCCTGGATTTATTTGTAATGGGCTTATTTCGCTATTTTTCAGGATTTCTTTTGGGCGGATTTATTGGGTTTACCTAAATATTTATAACTAGCGTCTGTCCATGATTTTACTCGCGTAATACCTGTAGGCCTACCACAAGCTCTGTCTGGCTCTGTCTCTGGCTTAGGTTTTGAGTCTGGGTGAGTGCTCACGAGTGTATTATACTGTGTGTGTGACGTTTCGACGTAGGATTTATTTATTCAATACTCACACAGACTCAAATCCAGAGCTAGATACAGAGCCAGACAAAGCTTGTGGTAGGCCTATTGTATGAAATGATATTTCCGTATTTATTTCTAAATCACGAATTATTTCAAGTTTCATCCCAATCTGCCTAACTTATAAGCTGATATATCTGAATTGAAAGCATTTTCGTAGTTTCTTATCTCTAATTTCTCCATAAGATCGGTCTCTATTAGGACCCTTTATATTATGTACTAAAATTTAAGTAAAAAAGGTGTACCATGTATATTATGAGCCAATAATTTAATTAAACTAGGTATTAGTACATCTATAAAGTCCTTTATAATCAAGATGTTATAAGAGTGCTTCCCTAATAAGGCTTACAATGGCCTGTATTCAGGTAGGGAGTCCTCTCGTGATTTCTCAGGAGATGCTGTGAATAGCGGTCTTTGGGCCAATGTGCCGACTTCGGCTGATTTTGTGTAGAGATGGACTATTATAACTACAAATATAAATTAATTTATTTACCAAAATAACATACAAGGTTATACTGGATCACTTAGACGTTACTTAGTTTCCTACAGGCCTACCACAAGCTTTGTCTGGCTCTGTTTCTAGCTCTGGTTTCGAGTCTGTGTAAGTGCTGACTAAATAAATCCTACGCCGAAACGTCAAATACACTGTATAATACACTGATGAACACACAGGCTCAAAAGCAGATCCAGAGACACAGCGAGACAGAGCTTGTGGTAGGCCTACTGGGCCCCGCAGTAGAACAAGACTGTATCGCAGGATGCCAAACATAATATATTATTTTAGAAAGACAGGTATATTAAGTCTAGGAACTAGTATACTTAATTCACATAGGTGAATTACCCGGGGTGGACTAAGTCTATGGCGCTAATAATTATGGTTTCAATGAGAAATAAAAGCAGACACAGTATCAAGGAGAGACTAGGAAAGAGACTAATATAACTAAAAAACACCTATATTATAAGCTCTATAAAAGACTTTATATGCAAGATTTTGGTTGTCATTGCAACTAATTTAAAAGTGATAATTTGCCGTGTCGTTTGTTTGATATTTTCTATAATTATCACTTTTTTTTAGTTTATTTAGATTTTCTATAATTTATTTACCGGTAGGTAGGTATAGTACGTACCGGTATATAAGTAGGTACAGTGAATCCAGATACTACTCGGATCATTTTTCACCGATAAATCTTTACTAACAGACTCTTTCCATACTCTCTTATCCTTTGACACAGAGTCTCCGATTTCCTTGAAAAGCTCACGTATTAGAACTTCTTTAGCAGTTCATTTGAGGGCAAATTTAAGAAATTTCATTACGTTAGTGAAGTTAGCTATTTAGTTTTGCACCGGTTATCAATAACAAGGAGCCGTAACATCTATATTGTGGATAATCCAAACAACACTATCTAGCCCAAAATTAAGCATAGCTTGTACTATGTAAACCAGATAGCCTGACATAAAACCTATGAACATCTATCTACCACATCTATATTTATAAAAGCAAGTCGTGTTAGTTACACTATTTATAACTCAAGAACGGCTGAACCGATTTGGCAGAAAATTAGTGGGGAGGTAGCTTAGAACCGGGAGAAGGACATAGGATACTTTTTATCCCGAAAAAGCAACGAGAACGGGGCGTTATGCGAACGGGCGAGCGAAGCCGCGGGCGGCCACTAGTAATAATAATATAAAAATGCATACCTACTGCTACTGCTGGATATATTATGACGTGCTTTTAGTACTTTCTTTATTTCTTACAGATTATCTTAGAGATATCTTCGAGATATTTTAGAAATACATTATGTATCTTGTAGATTCGAGGGTATATCACGGAAGGGTATGGTATGGGGCAGTGGCCTTATTTTATTTTATATTCGCGAGACTAAATATGAATTATCTCTTCATCTGATGACGTCAAAGTCTCTAAATTACCTTTTAAATACAAACACGAAAGCCAAACCAAATAATTTCTAGCCAATTCCGAAATCAAACAGAACAACTTTTGAATGATACTTTGGTTTTCTCAAGAATTAGCCACCGCTATTATAATGACGATAACACCCACTACTGAATCAGCCTTTTTCTTGTCAGGCTACCACAAGCTTTGTCTGACCCAAAACTCAAACCAGACTCAAAACCAGAGCCTGATACAGAGCCAGACTTTGGTAGGCCTACTGCTTGCATGTAACTATTTATTACCTACACTGACTTATCATTGTCCTTCTGCCCTTATCCCACACTAAGTTGGGGTCGGCACAACCGGTTTTCTTCTTCCACCCATGCACCATCATTCATTCATTCATTCGTCATCTCAGTGCTCACTCCTTTCTTGCTCATGTCATAACACACTTATTGATTTGGATGATATTTAGATCAGACGTTCGTGACATGCAATCATCCGACGAAAGCATGGGAGTGGGAGCTTATAATGATAATAGATTTGGAATTTGGTTTCATTATGGGGATTGATTTCACCTTGCCGCTATGACGGTCGTCGTTTTTTGGGAGTCTAAAGCTATATACCGGTAATTTGCTGGTTTCAGAACGTGGTCTCAGTTCAAGACTATGGCCTGTAGCAGGCGTGCTTTGAGCAGAAACTAATTGCAAGAGCCATACAACACGGATAAACGGACTGCGGAAGCGGCAATGTATAATATTTCAAAGCAGAGCAATAACAAATTTAGTTTTGAATACCTACAAAAATGTTGATATAAAACTGTAAAAGTAAACTAAACAGACCTTTGCATTTATTGTAGATGATTTATATAGCGATAGGCAACTAGTAACTACTCAAGCTCTACTTGCGGGACGCTATAGTGCCTGAGATAAGACAAGACAGGACAACTTAACCCAATCTACAGGAAAGACTTTGTCAATACGTGCAGAGCTATGGGTTTGTTGATGTTTCCTTTACCGTTTGAGAAGGAGCACTGGTGGTCTAGTGGTAGCGGCCCCGCCTTCTGATCCGAAGGTCGTGGGTTCGAATCCACTCGTGTACCAATGAGTTTTTCTGTCGAAAAAGTTATGTGCACTATGCCAGTACTCTCAAAACGGTGAAGGAAAACATCGTGAGGAAACCGGCGTGTTGTAGAACCTAAAAAAGTTCGAGCAACACGTGTCAAGGGTCACGCAAAAAGGGCCCGGCAGCGGCCTACTTGCGGAAAAACCTGCCCGCACACCAAGTGCGCATGATAAACTTGCTGAACTTACCGTTTGAGAGCACTAGTGCTGTGTTTTACTACTGTTATTTAATTTAACAGAACGAAAAGCGTGGAATAGAACAGTCCAGTTCCACGCGAACAAATCTGGTTGGATTTTCTACGAATGTCCTGTTTCAGGCATCTGCCTAAAACACACATCTTCCATCTAGAGTAGAGTCTGCAATGGAACAAAACTATGGGTGAAAAGAAAAGCTTTTCACTGGGTTTGGTCAATTGCAGACTCTTACAATTTTATGGTTTAAAGCCTATGCAAATTTCCTTTCCAGCAGCATCGAATTCCTTGCTTAGCCACTGGATGAAAGCCAAGGAAGATGTTTGCTGTAGTCCTCAATGAATAGAAGCGACCGCCGCGATACTGTAGCACTGGAGGTGGCCGGACACAGCAATCACAACATTTACAGGATACACCAAGGTTTGAAACACGGACGAACGAGGCAAAGACTAATCCGTTTCATCTGCTGAAAGGCAAGTCACAGTTTTACTCGATCAGAAAGGCAAGTCCCACTTCATTTACAAAATTTCGACTATGAAGTGTTGTTTTCGTTTTGCCAATTTGTCTCTCTCTATTCTATGGAGAAAAGATAAGACAGCAAAAATACGGTACGTAGAAACGATCGGAATGAGTTTAGACGAAATGTGATATAGCAAAAGTTTTGCTACCACATCTCGTCTATTAAATATTGTTTTCGTGTGTTCACGTGTCTCTCGCTATTGTAAGGAAAATTTATGAGACAAACTCATTCCGACCTTTTCTACGTAACGCATTTTTGCTGTCTCATTTTTTTCTCCATACAATAGAGAGATACAATTAGACGAAACAAAAACAACATTTCGAAGACGAAATGTTGTAAATGAAGTGGAACTTGCCCTTCAGTTTGAAAAATTTGTTTCACCTACGCGTCTCTTTCTTTTAAATGGAGAAAAGATGTGTGAAATTTTTAATTGTTATTTTCAAGTCAGAGTGCCCCTGAGCTTGATGGCTCTGGGGCACTCCCCCGTATAGCCCTCCGTTACCTACGCCATTCATCTTCTCTACATTCTTCTCTCCTCATGACATGTCCATAATACAGCATGTAGCAGATTTCTAATTGCAAGCTAATCCGAGCTTAGCGGGAGCTGAGACCGCGCAAGACCGAATAAAACATGCCGTACTTGATTGCAATGCAATTTTAGTATTTCCAGTGCAAATGTTTTGGAAGTATATTTAGAGGGAATACGAGAAGTGACTTTTACAAAGGTGGATCAAGAGTGACATTTTTAACCAACTTTGATAAAAAAGGAGGAGGTTCTCAAGTCGGTTGTATTTTTTTGAGTTTTATTATTAAGTTATCGCTTTGAAAAAACCTATTTTTATCTGAAAGGACTTTCAGATTAGTCCCATATCAATTTCATCTGTCGGTTTCTCAAGTTATTTAAACTTATATTATTGTCATGAGTGAGGTCAGGATCGCAAATGAATATTTTTTTAGAAGTTAACTATTTGGAATATATTTTCCAATATTGTGTAGTTAGAGTATTGAAAATAAAGTATGATTTTTAATGTATTTTAGACTGTAATGTATTACAAAGATTTTTATAATGTTCCAGAAGCCGAGCGAGATTTGAACCCGTGACCTTCGACCGTACGAGGCTAACCACTGCGCCATCAGATCCTAATCACACTTGGTGCTGACTCGGTGTTGATAAGGCGCTAACGCGACCGTGGCTCCATCTACAGGCTTGACGTTCCAGTCAACTACTACTCTTAACTTTTGGGACATTATAAAAATCGTTGTGATTTCTTTAAGTGTAGTCATCAACATCATCATCATCAGCCTGATGAAGACCACTGCTGGACATAGGGCTACCCTACACAAAAAAAAACAAAAAAAACAAAAAAATATCAACAACAATCAAAAATGACAATGTAATGTCTGAACAACGTAAGTAAACACTATAAATCAATAAAAAATATGTAATGTATTAATTTGTATATTAACAATCCGTGAAACCAGCCTTTAATTGGATAATAATGATAGACCGATCTTCAATAATTAAAACCCAGGTAGGTAAAGGCTCGAACACACCTAGTTCGCTGGCGGGCGCGGTGGCGAACCGTTCAGTTTCAACATAGGGAATTGTATACATCCGCACACACTGCCGCGTCTTTTGACAGTTGCACGCTGCGATCACTACTAATAAAAACGAAAGTTCCCAGATCGTGACAGACAAAGCATCCCCTATTTAATGTTTTACTACCCCCTACTTAATTTTTCTTAATTTTGTGTATTAAACAATTGTCAAATTGTTGATCTACTGATTAGTCATCGGTGAAAACGACCCGTAGAGTCTAAAATTTGGAAAAAGAGAACTATTGAGGATTCGTTCTAATATTATTGAACTCTGGAAATTGTTTTTCCAATTAGTTTTAATAGAAAAAAAATATATTACTATTAAAAATATTTGTTTAACTACGTTAAAAGCAAAAAAAGATGTTGTGTAAGATAATAATAGGATAGAATCTTATTTGAAACTATTTAAAAATATAGTAATGCATAATGGGTGGTTATATCGCTGCAAATCAGTATTTTCCAATCAGATTTTGGATGGAGAGAAGCTTAGAATAAGATAAAATATCAATAAAAAATAAAATAAGGGCATTTACATACCTAGAATGAACCGTCATAATCAAAGTAAATCAATAAATACAAAAACAAATACAATCGGCTAAGTTTATGGTATTCGATATGAATGTTTAACAGCGTGTAATATTTTGATTGATGGAGAAAAAACAGAACAAGTGAAGGTATTTATAATATTTGGGGACTTTTTTATAAGAGATGGAATGCATAAATATAATATCGAAACAAGGAAGTGTATAATCACCACCCGTGGAGACAGTCAATGAAGTCGCGGGCATCAATTAGTTCAGCCACCCATCAGTTTCCCATCTGACATTACGTCCTGACTAGGGCGTGCAAACCCGGTTTTCCGGTTTTGCGAAAAGCCGGACAGCTAAGCAAAATTTATCAATAGTACTTTTTTAAACTTTTGCGATCATAACACACATTAAACTGTTACACGGGTATTTTTACCGCGTTTAGGTAAGCGTAGTGTAGGACGCCCTCCGGCAAGGTGGGGCGACGATCTGCGAAATGTAGCTGGCAAGCACTGGAGAAGAAGAGCCGAAGACCGGGCTCAGTGGCGCGTCTTGCGAGAGACCTACGTCCAGCAGTGGACTAATATAGGTTGATGATGATGATAATGATGATGATGGGTGTTTACCGCGTATAATTTTCCCCGACGCTTCGGCTATGTTGTAATAACTGTGGTCGTGGGCAGACTGGAGCATTGACATGAGTGCTATCGTCGTTGAGAGGTGGAGGTATAATAACTACCCTCACTTCAGGACGCAATGATAGATAGGCGTATGCCTATACAGTGAGGGAAGTTTTACGTATTCCGATTTTCCTTAGTATCAGAAACATAAATCTTACTGATTGAGCCTCAAAAATATTGTTTTGTTTTTAATCCCCGTGAACAAAAACTACCTAGGTACCCCGGACTAGCGGGTGAATGAATTAAGCTTAGAAAATATTGCGGCGAACAGTTTCGAACTGCGATGGCGATGGCGATCAGTTTCAAGCGTAGGGTTTTGCATTCATCCCCACACAGTGCCGCGAACTGTCATTGTACGCAGCGAGCTAGTATTAGTGTTAGATACTGTCTTGAAACTGCGCTAAATCTTGTTCCTCAAAAGTCATAACAGTGGCAATATGGAGGCAATGGTGTGGGTGTTGTTTGCACAAGGTTCGCGCGTTCAGTTCACCATCACTTTATTCTTAGCCCTAATATGTCCAGGTAATTGAAACATTACTAAAAAGATGCATTATTTTTATAAATGGATTTTTTTTGTCTAAAAGCATACATAGCTAAAAACCGATAAAACATAATAAAACCAATACTTTGTTTTTCTATTATTGCACTGCGTCTTTTTTTAATACATCTAGCTGATGGAACAAGCATGGTCCACCTGATGTTAAGTGGTAACTATAAAAAAAAAAAAAAAAAAAAGCCCATTCATTCCATAACTACATTAAGTTACATTTCATGCATATTATTACTTATTATTTCGATTATTATTATATCATCATTATTATTTACATTCATACATTATAGTCATTATTTTGTTTAAATTTAATTTTAAACTTTATTTTTAATACATATATTTTGATGTTAGATTTATTTTTATTAGTTTTTTTTTCAGTTTTACTTTTTGTTCATTTGTGTTCTTATTTTTCTTTAGCTAGGATCCCACTCGGGTATAGGCCTGTAAGTGGTAACAGTGGTACCTATAGCCTGTAACAAAGCATTGCCTCGTAAGTCACACACGCCAGGAATTTGCCCTACGATGCACTGCCCTGCGTCCATCAGCTTCACGCGTGTGTCGTATCTAGTAGATAATAGGGGCTAAAATTTATTTATAATGCTTTTAGAAATCTGTATTAAAATAATAATGATTATTGAAGTAAGAAAGAAGGATAGTCTTTAATGTTTAAAATAAAAAGCTATTTTACTTTATTTAATTTAAGAACATTGTAGTTGCTTTAAAACCATTTGATAAATAATATTATATTTTATTATAATTTGTTCGAAATTAATAACAATTTATTACATCAATAAATTGTTATTGGTAGTCAGAAGCTACGCAGAACGGATGACGGTATTGCCGATAGGGGGCGCTGTCGATCAACTGTCATGTGGGTCGCCTGACTGAGGCTAGGCGAGGCGGTGGATTATTCTGGGCTTGAGACTCGAAGGAGAAGGTTATCGTTTCGTTCTGTGTACTATCGATGTGATTCGGCTCTGAGTACACCCCTTGATTGTTAAGATAAGTACCTAGTTCGCTATATCTCTTTGTAGTTGAAATATTTTTACTGTAAGGTAGTTTTGTGTTGAATAACGTGACTAAAGCTATAATTTAGTTAAATAAAGGTGTAAATTGTAAAGACATTGATGTAATTAAATCATTTACTTACTATTCATATTTTCTTTTTAATATAAAGTTACCCTGATCTAATACGTGCAGATGTTCAGCCTCAAGTGCCAGTAATTTCACCGGCACCCACACCCTTCAAACAGAAACACAGCAATGCTGCTTCACGGCAGAAACAGGTATGGTGGTAGTACTTCCCTGGATGAGCACTTCACAAAAAGCTCCACTACTACTACTAATCTACTCAACAATAAACTACTCAATAATAAAGTAAGTAATATTAAACTTCACTAGATACTAATTCCTATTTCGTACAATTTTTTAATAGTTGATTTTGTAGGTATCTTAGAATATTGTTTTCTTGTTAAAATTCTACTATATGAAAAAATATTACGTTGACCAAACCTGTAAACGGTTTTTGGCCGGAAGCCGGAGATAATCCGGTTTTTAATACTTTCCTGTTTTGCAAGCGCTATAATTTTGACGTTTTTTCAAATTGACAATTGATTTCGAGCAATTCAAAGAGTTATCAAATGGAGATTACAATGGAGTAGCAGTATTCAAAGTGAAAGTCAAAGTAAAGTAAAAATGTTTAATTTTATTCATTGTACCTTTAAAATTACATAATATCAATCATCACTTTGAGAAGTCTTAGAGCTAGGTTTATCTTGTCGATAAACCTACAGCTAGAGTATATCTATTTATATAATAAGATAGGTGATGAACTGACAGAATAGTATACATTATACGACCAAATTTTAACCCACGATCTTTATAAATAAATTAATAATGTAGACAATCCACAAAACACTATCTATCCCCGAGCTTGTCTTGTACTATAGGAATCAGATAGTTGATGTATTACAATCAACTATCTCATTCCTATAGTACATACATTTTACTGCACATCATTTTGTTAACACATAGTTAGAATACAATATAACACTCAGACAGAGAACAAACATCTGCATTCACCAAAGAAATATTTGTTCTCGGTGGGAATTGAACCCACGACCTACGGCGCAGAAGGCAGAGCTACTGCCAACTGAGCTGAGAGTCCAGTCAATCTTTGGATTGGATTGCTTGCTACCCTCTAAACTAGACTACCCGTGCTCTAATTCAATAGTATAAGGCCGGGTGTTTAATAGGTAGGAACTTAAGTAAGTACATCAGAAAACGTTTGATAGAAAAATTCTAATGAACCAAGGATACTGTTCAGCCTGTCAACTTTCTTACCATTTAGGTCTAGCACAAAATGTGTTCGGCGAAAATCTTGTGCGGATTAGAAATTTAAAACTGATTGAATTTGAATTGTTGTATTCGACGTTTTCTGATCTATCTAATCTATATCGCGCCCGACCTTATACTATTTATACTCGACTAGATATAGACATAGACTGCGGCGAAGAAAATAAAAAAAGGAAAGGTTATGATTTTCACCGCTATGTATGTTAACATGTCTGTTCCACGCATTTCATTTAATCTTGGGTGTGAGATGTTTGAGGATCGCTGGATGAAAACTATTTCTGAATGCTTGGGATTCTGCGAGCGTGATGTATAACTGCGTGTGATTTTCTACTTTATTTTTGTTTTTAATTTCCTTTTATTTTATATATTTTTCATTACTCATATTCAGAAAGAAGGTCTGAAGTTGCCTGAGGAGTGGGTTGAAAATAATACTTTTCAGTCCTAGATAGAATCGCTTTCAACTGACAGCTGTCATATAATTAAAATAAACTAGTTCTATTTTTATATTTATTTGATATAGGGGAACAGATGAGCAATCATAAAATACTTATACACACACATAGTGGTCAATATCATAACATTCCTGTTTGCATCAGCATGTTGGGTAAAAGCAATACCTACGAAGCCGTTTGACTTTGTCAAAAACAATGCTGCTGCTCTATGGGTTTAACAAGTTTTATATTTCCTACTTCTTTGGTCGTGGCGGCGGCGTAGCCACGCCCACCTCTTGTGTCAAAGTTTGGTAAAGCGATATGGTCGAAGACAGAAGGAGTCATTATTATCTACGTTTTGTGCAGCTCAGTGTAGCTCACACCAAAATTGAATCAAACCAAAACTTTTTATTTCAGCTCTCACTTAGAAAGCATTGCAGCCTTAACATACTTAATACTATGGTGACGAAAGTTCATTCAAAAGTAATGTGGTGAAAGAATTATAAACGCACCTCAATGAGGCTCTTTTCGTGCACTTGACAATGTTTTATGTAGGTTCTACGACATGCCAGTTATCTCACTATGTATTCCATGTACATAACTAGCCAATCGCCTTAGCTTTGCACAGGCTTAGTGTAGAAAAAAGGAGGGCAAAATGTGCTTTTGTATTTTGCACCCATGCAAAGCCTTAAATTTAAATCTGCAAATTATGAGTTGAAAAACGAGCCTTGTGGTCGGCTGGCAACCGTTGTCAACAACGATATGAAGGCCTGTGTACACCTAGGTCACTGGCAATGGCTATCAATGAAACGATGTCAAATATCGCTTTCAAATTTGACAGCGTTTCACTGATCGCCATGGCCAGCGACATAATATAGGTATTTTTTTTTATTGTTGAAAGCTAAACGTTTGACTGCCATCAAACCTGATGGAAAGTGGAAATGCAGCCTAAGGTGGAGCACGCTTAGCTATTATTCACTTGTTCACTCTTGACTTGAAAATTCCAAGGTTGTAATGCTTCGAAAATACTGACGACGGTAAAGAGCACATAGGTGTGCGCAGGCCTTGAATTGAAGACGATAGTAGAAGTGGTGAAAAAGTTGGACCGAAGAATTGGAACCCCGCGGCAAGCTTAGCCGTGATGGAGTTAGACCAACTAATTATACGGCTGAGCTTGCTGTGGGGTTTGGAGCCTTACGCCTATCTAATTTTAATGGCATAAAAAATATTCAAATGTACAATTTCATAGGTAAAGACCTAGATTAAGACGAGCTATGGAGCCTGGCGTTGCTCGCCCTGATCAAATTGGAAGTCGTTCTGGAAGAAGCACAAAGAGATATAAGGTTTACGGTATGCATAGCCAATAATAGAAACTATGTTGAAAATTTGCTTCTGCAATAAATACGTAAGGGCCAAAACCGCACATCATAGCATTTTATACTTTAGCATAGCTAGCAGTTTAATTTTAATAAATAACGGCTCAAAACAAACAGTGGCGATAATAGTTTAAACAGACTTTATTTATTCAGTTTATTTGCTGCTTGCTACTTTGGTAGGTAGGTTAGGTATTTCAGTGAAAAAAATTAAAGTAGGTAACTATATTAACTGAATGATTCCGAAGTGAAGCCAGAAGGTCTGTAAGCGGCTTAACTTCTGCACTCGCACTTCCACACTTCTACAACAACTACATGATGTTTGAGCCGCTGAGTTGTTTGAGCTGAACAAGCTCAAGGTTGTAAATGAGCCGATTAACTGCAGGTAATTATTTCCCATGCCTAGCAGTAGTTAAGTGTTTTGATTGGGCTAAATATCTTTCATATCTTGACAGTCTAAATTGCGGCCAGTGCTGCCAGGTCCATTCCAGGGTTTGGCTATTTTTACTAATGTATTTTTATTTTTTTTAAATTAAGCATTGTAGTCATAAACCTAGACACTTTAAATGCTTCTAGATACTTTGAATAGACACAAGTTGTCCGATAAAATAGGTGCGCATGTCACAGTGCTCAATAAATATCTTTTTTTTTGAAAACTCAATAGAAATGTAATTTTTTTTTAACTTGCAATTTATATGAACTACAAACTGCGACACGTATTTAAAATCCAAGGTTAATCCAAGATTAGCCTACAAAATAATAGCAGTTAAATGCTTTGAAATTGCGCTAGACCTAGCGCCAAAAGCGCCATTGTGATGGCAATGTACATTTCGGAGACTTCAAATTATTTGGGGGCTAGTTCGCCATCGCTAGCGAACTAGTTCGCTGGCGGTGTGTTCAAGCCTTAAGTGATTTGTAAAATTTGTATGAGAAATATACACCACTATTTTGTAACTACCAAAAAAATAAATTATAGTTTAAAAAACTAAAAAAAAACGCTTTTATAAATAATTGAACTAAAAAGTTAAAAATAAAACTGTAATAATCAATTGAAAAATTTATATTATTGTACAAAAAAGCGTGGGGAGCTTTTTATAATAATAATAATAATAATAATAATATTTATTTTCTTAAGAGGTTTACAAAGTGGTCTATAGAAAAACTAAGTCTAGATAGGTAAAATTAGGTGCACAATTCATTTTAAAGTGGTTTGCAACTAAACTTTTGTTATAGTCTAAAGACATTGACTCCTCGCTCTAACTAAGTAAGAACTTGTATGTAGACGCGAGGGATCTCTGCTTCGGCTGATCACAATTATAGTTTGGCGACAATGACGTATGATGTATTGTATATATAGTGCAATGCAATGTAGTACAATAAACCACCCACATACAATAGTAGTAGGTAGATTCTAGTCTAGTAGTATCCATTCTAGATTTATACAGAGCCAAATGCAAATTTTTAATTTTGATGCCTTAATTAGTGAGACTCTATATAAAAATAAAATCTAATTAATCAAAGTGATTAAGTGTATTTATATAGCTAATGAATTAAGTTAAAATTAGGTAGGTACTGAAGTTCCTTTAATTATCTAGCTAAGTTCATATTTTCATGTTTATTGTGTAGTGTACTAGTTTCGTTTTGGGTGAGTGTAGTTGTGTGTTAGTGTAAGCGTGGCTGTGTTAGGATGTGTAGGTGAGTGTGTGTTTACTGTGGGAAGGGGTCGAGAACTCGTAACAAGGAGTCCTTCAGTTTGTTTATAGTCCAAGTTTTTTAAGTAGCTTCTGATCTTTAATTTGCATTGAAAATTTGTTGTATTACTAATTGGTGTGATTTTATTAATTTTGTTAAATAAGTATGGTGCTATAAAATTGAAATGTTTTTGGGCAAATGCGGTTTTACAAGTTGAAACGTTGTAGGTTTTATATTTCCTCCTTTTGGTTATAGATTGATTGGATGTTTGGTGTTAATTGGTGTTGCTTGAGTATACTTTGTTGTACAAACAGTTTCCGGACAGACAGAACTTCGCAATCTTTGTAGAGTTGTGTCGTTGGGTATCTGTATGGTCGACAGGTAGCTACTTTGAGTACTGCTCTCTGTGCTCTTTCGAGGGGGAGAAGGTGTGTGACTCCAGCACCACCCCAGGATGTTAAGCAGTAAATCAATAGCGATTGGCACAAAGCGAAATAGGTTGTTCTTAATTGGGCACTGTTTGCAGCATGTCTAATGTTTTTAAACACCGCGGTCAATTTTCGTATCCTAGAAGTAAGTTGACAAATATGTGGTGCGTAAGTCATATGTGAGTCTAGTGTAACACCTAGATATTTTATAGTGCTCGGGTGTTCCAACAACTTGCAGTCGCAACCTAGTTGACCAGCTTGGAGACATTGTATAGAGTGGGCTTTTATAAAAAAATCGTTTCAGTTTGGGAGCCCCGCTTTACGTAGACAAAACGTGAGATATTTCGTTTTGGTGGCGTTTAGGGTAAGTATGTTTTGATAGAGACACTTAGATACCAGATCGAAACCTACTTGGGCATGTTGATAAGTTTTTTCCCAACTCTTTCCCTGGAATAGCAATACAGTATCATCAGCAAAAGCTAAAAGCTTACAGTTAGGGATTCTAAGTTCACATATCTGATTCATGTACGCCAAGAAAAGTGTTGGACCGAGGATAGAACCCTGCGGAATGCCATATGTGACGGGCAATTCTGAACTCATATGTCCTCCGATTTTAACAGCCTGTGTTCTCTCACTAAGGTAGCTTCGTATTAGCTCTAGCTGGTTTCCTCGTATTCCCATATGTTCTAGCTTAGCAAGGAGGAGTGTAGTCGACACCGTGTCGAAAGCCTTTGCTAAGTCCAGGAAGATAGCCAGGCATTTAGTGCCACTATCTAGACATCCTACAATGTAGCTGTTGAGATCCAATACCGCATCCGCAGTAGATCGTCCTTTCCGAAAACCAAACTGGTTTTCAGAAATGAGTTTGTATGTTTCTAGATACTTGACAAGTCTGTTGTTAATTGCTCTTTCTAGGATCTTTGAAAGGGCTGGTAAAATCGATATAGGTCTATAATTTGCAACGTTGAGTTTGTCACCATTTTTGTAGATCGGGAGTATGACTGATTTTTTGAAAGCTCTGGGAAAGACAGATGTAGAGAAACTTAGGTGGCAGATGTATGTTAGAGGTGTTATCAGTGAATCTATGTTTTCTTTTATGATGCGGGAAGAAATATTGTCCCACCCTGTAGAGCAATCAGTTTTAAGTAGATTTATGAGGTTATGGATTTCTGCCTGTTCTATGTCTATAAGCCCAAAAGAGTTTTGTGACCGTTGATGTGTAGCCAGATTATCAGGTACCATAGTGGCATTTTTTAGAATTTTATTTGCCAGATTTTTACCAACGTTAGCAAAGAAGTCATTGATTAAGTTTATAGTTGCTGTAGGATCCTTTCCTTTCATATGGTCTTGAGGGAGAGATTTTTTTGGCTTATAATTTGTTACGTTATTTATTGCTTTCCATGTTTTTTTTATATCTGATCCTGCTTTTTCAAATTGGGATTTTTCATATGAGTTTTTTAATTTGCGCAGAAGAGAATTACAAAAATTTCGATATCTTTTATAGATTATACTTAGATTTTCATCGTCAAGTGCCTTACGTAATTTGCTGTGGAGTTTATCTCGGTGTCGCATACATCTTAAGAGACCCGGCGTAATCCACGGCTTTATTGGAGTTTTCCTGCGAGAGAGTTTCACTGCATGGGTGTTTTTCTGAATTATTTTATGCAAAATCTCAACAAAAAGATCGGTTGCAACATTACAATCGGTAGCGCTCAGTACACGTGTAAAGTCTGCGGCAGATAACTCTGTTTTAATTACATGATAGTCAACTTTTGAAATTGTAGCGATACTAGATAATTTGTTGTTACAGTGTTGGAGTGCTAGTAAAACCGAGCTATGGTCCGTCAAAGAATTTTCTATTACCAGGGTCAGAGCGGTGAGCTTCGTTTTAATAAAAACATGGTCAAGGCAACTCTCATTCCTGGTAGGGTACGTATGGCATGGAAGGAGACCATGGTAGGCTAGAATATCTAAGTATTCTGAAGACTTCAGTTTTTCCTCGTCATTTACTATGTTTATATTTATGTCTCCAATAAGTATCACATTTTTGTATTTATTTAAAGTTGAAAGAACAGTGTCTAATGAGTTGATGAAATTTTCTAAGTTACTATAAGAGGGAGAACGGTAGATTGATAAAATCGCTATATTGTTATCGATTTGTGTCAATAGGCAATTCGCATTCAAAAAGGAAGGCTCATATGAATTTGATATAAGATTCGTTTTTGTGTATACTACTACGCCATCATTTTGTAATAAGTTATTGCGGGTCGAGGCACACTCATACCCATCTAAGTGAGGCAGGGTGTAACACTTCGAGAGCCAGCATTCTGTCAAAACGATGACATCTGGCTGCGTGTTTATGCGTTTTATCAATATTAAAAATTCATCGATGTTTTTTGAAATGCTTCTTATATTTTCAGTAATAATCACTAGTTTTTTATTTGATTTAAAAGAATTCATGTAGGACAAACAGTTTTCAGGTATGCATAGGTGGGCCTCCGATACAGTCACATTGTCTATGCTATTATAATGTGATTCTATATTTCTACTCATGTTATGTAAAAGATATTAACTTTGCAAACACTGCGTAATAAACATACAGTGTTATTGTTAGAGAATCCTGACTTTGTTGGTATAATAGCATAGTGCTTTGTGAGATTTCGAAGTAGCTGGAGCGGAGGAAGCCTTCTAATAAGTTTTATTTGTCCATTGTGTAATTGAGTTTGTGGTGTAGTAGGAGCAGGTTTGCCGTGGAATAGTGTGTGTATTGTGTGTAATGTGTAAAATGTATGTAAGTTATAAGTGTAAGATAGGTAACATGTTACATGAAAATAAAGGCTAAGAGGTACAAAGTAAAAAAATGGCTTAATTAAATAAAAAATAATGGCTATGTACTTATTATGTAGATTGGAGCTAATATTGCATCTTATGATGCGTTTTAGTCATGCACACTGATCCAGAGTTTGCAGTTGTTCTTCGTCCTTGATCAATAGGCTCTTAGCGCCTTCTTCTTTGCGCAGGTGCACATATCCATTGGCGGTCCAGCAAAAGGCAAAGTTGTTCTGTTTTGCATATTCGCGTGCTTTGTATAGGAGGCCCTTCGCCTTGTAAGTGAGATTCTCACCGATATAAACTGGCCTGGGGGGTCCAGCTATTGACAAATGAGAAGTGCTGAGTTTATCCGTGCTATTGGTCTTATTGAAGTCTCTAGCTCCTTGCAAGATTTTGTTTTTGGGTTCTAAGGTAGCTAGCTCAACCACAATGGGTCTCGGTGCATCTGGTTTCCCTGGAAGTCTTCGTGCACTGCGAATTTCCAAGGGTTGGGTGTCCACCTTCAGAGTATTTAATACTTGACTGACGATTTGTTGGAGCTGCGCTGTTGTTTCTTGAGGCTGCGATGGTATATTTTTGAACTCAATTTTATATGCGCATGATTGACGATTTAGGTCCTCGACCTTAATTTCAAGTTGCTTAATTTTTGCGCAATTTGCGACAGTAGCACTGTCTAATCTAACAGTTGTTAGAGAGACGTTTTCTAAGTGTGAGGAAAGCACTTTAATCTTTTTTTCAGTTTCTTCATTGAATGTTTTTATTTCTTTCAGTTCATGTTTGATGACATTGATATCTGTCATGAGGGTTGAAAACTTTGCATCTTGGCTTTCTTGAAAAGAAGTGAATAGCTGGGTCATATGCTCGGTAAAATCAAGTTTGAAAGCGTTAAGCGTACTTTCCAGTTTGAAAGAGTTCACGAGCTCAGGACTACGTAACGCACGTCTCTTCAGCCGGCGACTAATTATCTTGGAATCGGACTCGTATTCATTTTCTGTAGTAGGACTTTGTCCTGATTTTTCTTCTTCCATCTTATCGTTGCTTTTTTTCTGGGTACGATGCATCTAACTGGCTTTAGGCACTAGCTATCAGTAAGTTTTTGCAGCAGAATAAATATAAGCAGCTAGCTAAATATAAGCGTTGAGCAAAGCAGTAGAAATAATTGCCAGCAGCAGGAGTCAAGGCGCTTACTATTATTTTATGCACCGCCTCTATGAGTCAGAGTTGCTTGCCGCTTGTGACGTAATCACTCGCTGCACCAGGTACAATAGGAAGTACAATTTCGTGCGACAGACCAACTTGCGCCTTAGCTTAGCGGTCACAACTACCGACTCTCGCGCAGCAGGTCGCAGGGTCGAACCGCGCCGGTGGTGGAAGCAGTTTCGTCCAATGAAATTTGTGCAAACTCACGTACAGCTATCCGTCCTTGTTTCACCCGCCTCGGAGGAGGAGCTAGTCCATTTAAAGCGCACAGGAGTAAGTGAGAAATGATCGAGCCAATGGGAGCACCTTTAAGGAGAGAAACCGATACACGTCCGTTCACAACAAGGTGCCGAAGCAGAATCAATAACTTCAGATATAATAAACTATTGATAAAATATTTACAACAATCAAAAAGCACGCTTTTTTTGTACAATAATATAAATTTTTCAATTGATTATTACAGTTTTATTTTTAGCTTTTTAGTTCAATTAAGTTATAAAAGCGTTTTTTTAATTTTTTTAAACTATAATTTATTTTTTACTTTTTAGTTTTTTTTTACATTTTTTTTCATTTTTTTTTATTTTTTTTTCATATTATTGCATTGTCATCGACCTTTGACAGGTGTGCAAAGTTTGAATCAAATCTGATCATTCAAAGTAGGACAAAATCGAGCTCAAAGAGGTCGGTTTACATACATACATACATACATACATACAGGTGAAGCTAATAAAAGCGTTATAAAAAATAGGGTAATGTAGTAGGGGTAGAACATTATGAATGTGCAATCAGAATTTTTAGTTACTAAAAATTCTGATTGCACTTTCATAATGTTCATAATGTTCATAATGTTCTACCCCCTACTACATTTAAAATTATGGACACATTAGTTAAGTAGTACTAGAGAGAAAAAAAATTACGCTGTTCGGTTCCGCTTGGTATTTAGCGTTTATGAATGAAATGATTTTTGCATGTTGAATCATTTCTCAATACCTATTTGACAAAAAATTTTGGTTATTTAAAAAAAAAATTTTATGTCTCAAAAATATTTTTTTTTCGTGGATGTATCAGCAGCCAATATCAGCATTTTTTTTTGGTAATTACAAAAAAGTAGTGTAGAATCTTAAGCCATAAAATCGTTTGCCTGGAATAGCAGTAGTAGTGGTAGCAACCCTGCCTTCCGACCTTAAGCTGACGGGTTCAAATCCGGCCGTACATCAATAGATTTTTCTTTTCGAAAAACGTATGCTAGTGATCTAAATTGATGAAGGAAAACATCGTAAGGAAACCTGCGTCTTAGTCAGCTCCGCACGTATTAACCATACCTTTCCTGCCGATTAGGCCGATAAGCTGTCAGGATGGTATAGGTGCTGGGCAAGCCTACTCCATCTAAAAATTCTATCCCAGGCACTATAGCGTCCCGTAAATAAAGGCTTGAGAAAAACATAAATATATAAAATCATCTACAATAGGTGAAAAAACCCGTTTTTTAACACGTTTTTTCCCCCTGCTGGGCAAAGGTCTCCCCCAAATCCTTCCAACCGTCTCTATACCTCATTTTAACCCACCATCCTCGCTCCTCGCTCAATGCGTGAGTCCGACTCACACTTGGCCACAACAGATGTTGAAGACAGCTGACATAAGGCCAAAATTTGGAGAGATATTGTTGTAAGCGATCGTTCGTAGGCCCGCTACGACGTAGCACAGCGTAGAACCTTATTAATGCTTAAAAAATGATAATGACTAAAGGTAGGTTGTATCAGAATAAAGTTTTCTTCTTGGTTAGATTTCACGGGTTATTAACCGACCGACCAAATTGACAGCTGTATATCTACAACGCTATGAGCAGTATTTTGCGATAAACAGCTGTCAAATATTTAATCAATCGATTAGTAATCCGTAAAACCAAGCCAGTTTGATAAAAAACAATCGCCTCTACTTTAGATTTGTCAAAAAAGAAGAACATCTACATCCATCTACATCTATCAACATTTATCTATCTCAATCTATCCACGTCTATCTACATGTATCTATATCTGCATCTATCTACATCTACCTATCTATCTACATCTGGTGGGTAAAATAAACCTCCAGATGTACCCAGCTTCGCACCAAGAGATCCGAAAATATATTTACCGTGCCTCAGATAAAGGCTTTTTTAATCATCCATGTTTAACCTTCTCGTAGCTAATATCACCATGGGCAGTGCAAACCTCATATACATATCAAAGGGTGGGCTGGTCACTAGGCGACTAAGATCTGTTCCACACGCATGGTCACGCTGTCAGGTTTCAAAATAATAAAATAAAGTAATAAATATTGTCGACAATCCACAATAATATCTATCCCTAAATTCAACAGAGCTTTTACTATTAGAACTAGAAACAGAAACAGAACTTAGAATACAATACCACATTAGACAGCTGATGTACTTAATAATATTTTGACGTGACAACGTCTTATAATTCGATGGAGCCGGCTGCACGCACGAAAAAACATGACTCATGCGGCGCGGCGTTACCTCACTCTGAGGCGTTCCATTTAGGGCTTGAAGTGCAAGCGAGAGCGCGGAACGAGCGACAAAGGAGCACAATCGGCCTCCGGGTTCGGCAGCGTTCGACATCTGTCTCTCTCCTACTTGAGTGAGCGATGCGTCCGCGTGGATAGCGGTATGACGTTGTCACGTTCAACTATCATCAGTAAACCAACTTTACAGACAACCGATTTTTTTTGTAAATTATATACTCACTTTGAATACAATACCCCATTCAAATATTACATCCTTACCATCTACATCCATATAATACATCCATACATAACAAGATTCTAAATTCGAAAGTAACTTTGTTTGTTACCTTATTCCAACTAAAAGGCTAAACGGATTCTTATGAAATTTGGAGGGGACATAGATTCTATTCAAAAACAACAGAAACACGGTAATGTACACAGAAACGGTAGTGTGCATAGGGACACGCGCACAGACAGACAGATTTGTGCTCCATTTATTTGTATTTATTCTTTGTTCTGTCTACTATTTTGTCTTCTTTTCGTGTTAAGTACTCTGTTTGTGCGTGTTTATGTGTGTTGTGTGTCCAAAATAAAAAATGTATTTTCTTTCTTTCTAAGAAAAGCAAAAACGCTTTTGCTTGATATTCATTATTCTGTGGTAGTGTATACCACCGTCAATTAGCAGCCGGCCAATGTGATGGCACACTGCCCTAAAAAGGTCGACGTGACTGTATCACAACATAGTTTCCTTTGTGTGTTATTTGTACATTTAGCATACCCAAAAAGTTCCGCCACAAATGTGGCTCGTAAAAGTTCCTAACGCAAAGTTATTCCAAAGTCTTGGAATATTCCAAGATTGTTTCAAGGTATTATCCTCATATTTATCATAATAATATGAAAGATCCACTAACAGAGAAGACCGAGGATGTAGAATTCAAACCACTTTATAGCCTTTTCTTCAGTTTTATTAACAACTTGAGTACTTTATGGATCTAGATACATTAAGCTAAACTTGTACATGGCTATCGCCGAGACGAACTAAGTGGACTTGTCTTGTCGACGGTTCAAAACCGAATGAATGCTTGAATTACCATTCGCTTGCTTGCAGACCCAAACCATCCCTACTCTTTATTTTTATAGCTTGAAGCTTGAAGCTTGAAGGTTGGGGCTCAAGCAACCGATGGAAATTCAATTACCATATTGATTTATTGATCCCTGAATAATTCTGTATTTTGTAACGGTAACAAAACAAATAATATTTTTATGAACCTAATCATCTTAATATTAATTAATAATACCTTCTATTAACAATTTAGTAACAAAGTCCACACTTCCTGTCAATTAAGGTACCAAAAGGTTTCAAATAACATCTAAAACTCATGGAATAATAACAGAAGCTTACAAGTTCGTCCATCCTGATAAACAGTCACGACCTCGTGATAGGTACATAGTTTATGAAATAACACGTTTGTAATGATTCATCAAAACAATAAACAAAGTGACCATTTTGTTAAACATCCACATTTTTTTTCAAACATTTGTATCAACTAGGTACCAATACGAACAATATACTAACAATATCAATATATTATATACCTTTATATTATTAACTATTCAACTTTTATCAATTCAACAATACTTAACAACATGCAAAGAAAATTATCAACAAACCACGAATATTATCAATGAACATAATCAACGAACATTATCATGAACTTTATCAACCTCTTATTATCAATAGCTTTAATTATTAACAATCATTATCAGTATTCTAAACATTATCAACAACGTTAATAACGTTATCAACGTTATCAACGCTATCAACATTATCAACATTATCAACGCTATCAACGCTATCAACGCTATCAACGCTATCAACGCTATCAACGCTATCAACGCTATCAACATTATCAACATTATCAACATTATCAACATTATCAACATTATCAACATTATCAACATTATCAACATTATCAACATTATCAACATTATCAACATTATCAACATTATCAAAATTATCAACACTATCAACACTATCAACACTATCAACACTATCAACATTATCAACATTATCAACATTATCAACATTATCAACATTATCAACATTATCAACCTTATCAACATTATCAACATTATCAACATTATCAACATTATCAACATTATCAACATTATCAACATTATCAACATTATCAACATTATCAACATTATCAACATTATCAACATTATCAACATTATCAACATTATCAACATTATCAACATTATCAACATTATCAACATCTGTCACATCAGTCACATCAGTCACATCAGTCACATCAGTCACATCAGTCACATCAGTCACATCAGTAGCATCAGTCACATCAGTCACATCAGTCACATCAGACACATCGGTCACATCAGTAGCATCAGTAACATCAGTAACTTCATTTAAATCAGTCACATCAGTAACATCATTAAAATCAGTCACTTCAGTAACATCTACAACGTCAGTAACATCAGCCTCATGAGTAACATCAGTATCATAAGTAACATCAGCCACATGAGTAACATGAGCAACATGAGTAACATGAGCAACATGAGTAACACGAGAAACATGAGTAACCAAAGTAAAAAAATCAAAATCAAAATACTACAATACTATCAACATTATCAACATTATCAACATTATCAACATTATCAACATTATCAACATTATCAACATTATCAACATTATCAACATTATCAACATTATCAACATTATCAACATTATCAACATTATCAACATTATCAACATTATCAGCATTATCAGCATTATCAACATTATCAACATTATCACCATTATCAACATTATCAACATTATCAACATTATCAACATTATCAACACTATCAACACTATCAACACTATCAACACTATCAACATTATCAACATTATCAACATTATCAACATTATCAACATTATCAACATTATCAACATTATCAACCTTATCAACATTATCAACATTATCAACATTATCAACATTATCAACATTATCAACATTATCAACATTATCAACATTATCAACATTATCAACATCTGTCACATCAGTCACATCAGTCACATCAGTCACATCAGTCACATCAGTCACATCAGTCACATCAGTCACATCAGTCACATCAGTAGCATCAGTCACATCAGTCACATCAGACACATCGGTCACATCAGTAGCATCAGTAACATCAGTAACTTCATTTAAATCAGTCACATCAGTAACATCATTAAAATTAGTTACTTCAGTAACATCTACAACGTCAGTAACATCAGCCTTATGAGTAACATCAGTATCATAAGTAACATCAGCCACATGAGTAACATGAGCAACATGAGTAACACGAGAAACATGAGTGACAAAAGTAAAAAATCAAAATCAAAATCAAAATCAAAATCAAAATCAAAATCAAAATCAAAATCAAAATCAAAATCAAAATCAAAATCAAAATCAAAATCAAAATCAAAATCAAAATCAAAATCAAAATCAAAATCAAAATCAAAATCAAAATCAAAATCAAAATCAAAATCAAAATCAAAATCAAAATCAAAATCAAAATCAAAATCAAAATCAAAATCAAAATCAAAATCAAAATCAAAATCAAAATCAAAATCAAAATCAAAATCAAAATCAAAATCAAAATCAAAATCAAAATCAAAATTAAAATACTACAATACTACAATACTACAATACTAACCATACTGACCATACTGACCTTACTAACCATACTGACCATACTAACCATACTAACCATACTGACCATACTGACTATACTGACCATACTGAATAAATAATTATTGTGGACCATCCACACAACACTATCTAGCCCCAAATTAAGTAGAATTTGTGCTATGGTAGCTAGATAGATGATTAAAAACTTTTTTCTTTAAATAAAATAATCGTTAACACAATGTTAATCGTTTAAACAATACTAATAATTGACTTGAAACTAAGACATCATGTAATAACTTGCGTTTAATAATTATTTATTTAATTGTTCATCTAGCTAATCTAAGCTAATCTAAGCTAAGCTAAGCTAAGCTAAGCTAGTCGACAGAAAGTGTAATTGAATGTATCAACAAATGCACACTCATTTGTAGTGTGATCAAAAGTTATAATTTCATCATTGTTATATCCATTTCATCCATTTTTCAATTTAATGCACACTTATTTGTAGTGTGATCAAAAGAAATCATTTCATCAGTGCTATATCCATTTCATCTATTTTTCTGTTTAATGCACACTTATTTGTAGTGTGATCAAAGGAAATCATTTCATCAGTGCTATATCCATTTCATCCATTTTTCTATTGGTGGTTCACGTCTCATTTATTTTTATTTATTAATAAAGGCTTTTAATATGATTTTATTACTTACATATATAATGGATTAAATACTTATATAATGGAATCTTACTAATAATTGTCACAACATAACACATACTTGCATCGCTCACTCATTTAAAATCTTTTCAACCCTCTTTTCAACCCCTTACCATCCTTTTATTTTTAAGTAGTCTATGCCCTTTCTCAATTTCTACACTGTGTACCTAATGTCATTTAAATCAGTTCATTATTTCTGGCGTGAAAGCGCGACGGACAGACAGACTTAAAGTTTAATAAGGTCATCATTAATCTGTCTTCCCAGTTCCATTTGTGTTTTAGCTAATGATTATCAACCAGTTTCTACTTAGTACTTTTTTTTTTTTGCTATCCGCAATAATAATATTAAAAAGGTTTTTAATTTTGCTGTCATTAATTACTTTTATACTCTTCTAACCGTAATTAAGTAAAATCGCAACATTACTATTAAGATTAATGACTTATGCAGATCGGAAATTCTAGATCTATTCGCTTAACACAAAGGACCAGGACAAATTTGCAGCTATTTTCTTCTCCATCAACGATGTAAAATGGATGCGATAGAGCTCATGTCAACCAATATGATACCTCCTCACTATTTCAGCGAAAACTACCCATTTGTTTATAGCTAAGAACTCCGTATTCCTATAAAACACGCGGAACAACCATCTACTCATTTCGATGTCATCTTTTTTTTTCGATCTTGAATTCTCGACTAGTGATGTGTCTCGTCGCCGTTGATTTAAAACATTTTTACCAATAAAGACACAAAAATCCAGTTTCAAGAACCAAATTGAAACCTGGAACCTAATGCCAGAGGCAACAGCGTTGAAATAAGAAACTCATCACATTTGACAACTGAAACATAGGAGGATCTAAAACACGTTGTTTTAACAACAGCTGACGTAGTACGTGTACCTCGATGACTCACAACATAAAAGACATCTACCGTCTTAACAGACATAGCTAACGCCAGCAAGGCATATGCAAGAAACAGCTTTTTGTCGTATATTTTTTTTTTTTTTTTTCAATTATTATTTTTATACGACTAGGCATTGCTAACAAAAGCACCAGCCAGATAGGCTAGGCACTGCAAGATGGAATATTGAAAGGCCTAACAGACCTATCTACTTTCCTGAAAACCGCACGCATAAAGAAAGAGCAATTATAATATTTTCTGACCACTAGCTCGTACAAAACGACGGTTTCATCCTTTGTTGAACGTCACTGGATAGCTACTTCCTACGCACAAAAAAAAATTCTACCCATAACAAAATTCACCCTGAAAAGGGTATGGATAAAATTGAAACGATGATTCATAAACTTATGTAGTAGGTAAGTTTAATTCTGTAAAGTAGTACTTTATGTACAGATTTAATAGGCATTGAACTAACGATTTATACTTAGTAACAAGCTAATAACGCTTTATTTAGTTAGGTACGCTTAGTTCCAATGAGGTATCCTTGTTTGCAATAAAGTGTTATCTATCTATCCATCTATCTATCTGAACTAGACACACTGCACTTTGGCATTATAACACCCCTTAGACAATCAATAATAAATGAACATGATTTTAACTTATTTACTTTTAACTGCTGAGGCTAATTTTTAATCCCTTCGCAGATTCTACCACTGCAGTTTACCTTTCATAATGAACGATGGTTGAGTAAGTTATACTGCAATCGGATAGATCACGGTATACAAAAAATATACTGCATTAACAAAATATTTGTAGTATAAACTGTTGTTTTGTTTTCTGATAATTAATACTAACCGATTTTAGGTTGAAAACGATCCTTCATTCCTACGAAGGATTGGATAATTATGAATTTGTCCAATCGTAACCAAGAGCATGGTAGTCTTAAGTCATTCCAAACCTCAACTGAATGTCATTGTCGCCAAACCAGTATTGTGATCAGCCGAAGCAGAGATCCTTCGCGTCTACATAAAAGTTCTTATACTTAGTTAGATCGAGGAGTCAACGTCATAGACTATTAAACGTTTAGTTGCAAAGTACCCACCTTAAGATTAATTGTGCACCTAGTTTACCTTTCTAGACTTTTAAGTCAATTTTGAAAACCCTGATAACTAGTAAATAAATATTAAGTGTGTGATGTGGTTTCCTACCTATATCATTGTACCTGTCTTTATTCATTACCCCTCCTATTTATAATATCATATTCGTCAATTATTTTCATTACCCTTCCTATTTATAATACCAGTTTACCAGTTTAGTACTGAAGGCAACCTTCAGTGAGTAAGCACGAGGGAGAATATTTTGTTTGTTTGAACCTATATTTTTTTTTTTTTGTGCGTAATTTTGTGGTGATTTAAATAAACAAACAAGTAACCATCTACTATTTTTCTTAGCGCCTCTATTTCCTATTATTCTTATATTCCTGCTACTGTTCTCACGGTGGCACCTACTGGAATGATATTAATGATAAAACTTGCCCCCACCTCAGACGTCACATCATCTGTCTAATGACCCAGACAAGGTCGCTGTAATCCGTTGCATATCCAAATAAATAAATACAAGTAAAACAAAAAACTGACAACGTAGGTACCTATCTTCACCAGAAACGTATTTGAACCTTGGATCACTCCTATTTTCTTGAATAGTATTCGCCATTTGAAAAAACTGTATCGAAAATTTTAAAAACCACCTTTAGGACAAATAAATCTATACTAATCACAACCGCACTTTTAGAAACAACCTCGATAAGAAACTGAGGGTAGGTACGCACCTACCAACAGGAGAAGACCAGAAGATGTCCCAGGGATACGTACATACATAGAATACCAATTAAATCCGATAGAATTCTTCCACTACACTCCGTAAATATACTCTTTGCAAAAGTGAGAAAAAAAATGCCTATCTACCGCTAAGCTCGTAAGCAACCCAAAATCATAAAAACTCCCCTTTTTTTATATTTCACTTCTTACCCTCTATCGTTATCATCTGAATATTAAGTTTCTGATACAACATTCACACACACATGACCATTACACATTCATGGTTCACACCATTAACCTAAGTCATATATTATTTAATTTAGGTATATCGTTTCAGTTTAGCATCAGTGCTGAATCTACTCTAGTACTTGATGAGCCAATATTAAAAATCTTTGGGAATTGAGACGTGAACTCACGTGTTAATTTTCTACTGAAATGTCTTGCAGTTTCGTTTACTTCATTCTGCTGGTAGCGCTTAACCAATCTTCACGATGTGAAACAGCAACGAACGGCTACAACTTGCAATCGCCCAGCTAGTACAGTTTCGGTGTAGTGGCATTGAGTCGCGTTCCAGTGTCGAGTCCAATCTTCTTGATGCTCCATGTCCGGGTGGTCCATGTTCTATTGCGGCCATGGTCGGATGACACACGTCATTCTCCGTTGGGTTCTCCTCGCCGTCGCATGAAAAGAAATATATAAAAGGGATGATTTATTCGATAACCAACTACAGTATTTCTTTTTTATGACAATCTATGGTAGATAAAAGAAATACAAGCAGCGCTTAGTCACATTTAATGTGGTAGCATCACCCAAGGGTATCCTTGGCATGTGCGCCACGTGATAACCTATGCATGCATTTAACTTTCCTAGAATAACAACCGCTATCGTGTGGTAGCACTACCAAAGAGTAGCCTTGGCCATGTGTGCCACACAACAACGTAGGTATGTAATTAATAAACTAAAATACACTACAGCGATCGTGTGGTAGCACTACCAAAGAGTAGCCTTGGCCATGTGTGCCACACGACAACTTGTGTATGTATTTACAAAAAAAAAACTAAAATACACTACAGCTATCGTGTGGTAGCACTACCAAAGAGTAGCCCTGGCCATGTGTGCCACACGACAACTTGTGTACGTATTTACTAAAAAAAAACTAAAATACACTACAGCTATCGTGTGGTAGCACTACCAAAGAGTAACCCTGGCCATGTGTGCCACACGATAACCTCTGAATGCATTTACTCAACCAAATAAATTATAGCAATCGTGTGATAACACTACCAAAGAGTAGCCTTGGCCATGTGTGTCACACGATAAACTATACATGCGTTTTTACCAGATAATTGTAAGAAATACAGCTATTACTTTGAAACAATATAAAAAATATTACGTACCTTGATTCTACCCACTTCTGACTTGAAAGATCCACTAACAGAGAAGACCGAGGATGTAGAATTCAAACCACTTTATAGCCTTTTCTTCAGTTTTATTAACAACTTGAGTACTTTATGGATCTAGATACATTAAGCTAAACTTGTACATGGCTATCGCCGAGACGAACTAAGTGGACTTGTCTTGTCGACGGTTCAAAACCGAATGAATGCTTGAATTACCATTCGCTTGCTTGCAGACCCAAACCATCCCTACTCTTTATTTTTATAGCTTGAAGCTTGAAGCTTGAAGGTTGGGGCTCAAGCAACCGATGGAAATTCAATTACCATATTGATTTATTGATCCCTGAATAATTCTGTATTTTGTAACGGTAACAAAACAAATAATATTTTTATGAACCTAATCATCTTAATATTAATTAATAATACCTTCTATTAACAATTTAGTAACAAAGTCCACACTTCCTGTCAATTAAGGTACCAAAAGGTTTCAAATAACATCTAAAACTCATGGAATAATAACAGAAGCTTACAAATATAACAAAGAGGAAATATTTGTATTTGTATATTCGTAACACGTAGGTAATGAATAAAATAAAAAACTACAGGACCGATTTCAAAGTTTTGTGGTTGTCGATTAGTCCGAGCATTTGTCGGTTACGTGCAAGGAGGTCGGAAACTTTTTATACTGTTTTCGTGTTTCTTAGGTTTTTGACAAAATGTGTTAAGGCGCGGACCCATCATGGTGCACGCTGTACACGGCTACGCGGTGCAGTTCAGCTGCGTGTATTAATTTGTTTCACAACGTGGGTTACCACTGGAGTACGCGAATGCTATGTATAGCGTGGCACGGCGCACGGAGAGGCTAAGTGCCTAGCCTCTCCGTGCGCCGTGCCACGCTATCACCGCGCCACTGCAATCCACGGATGCACTGCGTTGCGATAAGCGAGCTGTACGTAGGCGTGGGTCATATTCGTGTTTCAGAGAAAATTTAGACCCTCGTCCACATCAGCGTTGAGCTATGTAATCGACTATTCGAGCAAGCCACGACTATGTCAATGACGTCAATTCATGCGTAGCCTCTCCGTGGGTTGCAGTGGAAACAACCACGTACATTTTCTTACAAAGCGAGGCTCAATACACATGCGTAGCCTCTCCGTGTGCAGCGGTGGCCAAAAACATTGGAAACATTTTCGTTCAAATCAGGATACCACTTAATACACTTTCATTCCAACTGCTCACACTTTGTGCATCTCAAGTAATGTTGGTTAATTATACCCCCGAAATTACATAACAGAACACAAAATAACACCAATTAAAATGAAAAGGCTATAATTATGTGACGTCCCAAAATGAAGAAAATAAATGCCAGCAAAGAGCTAAAAAAGTCTATGGGTATGTGACCGTGACACAGTGACAGTGACGCTAGTTAATTGTTTTTTTCTTACCACAAAAAATGCTAAAGACTGCCAAAAAAGTGGAAAAAAAGAATACAAAATCTTAAACGAATACTGAAATAATATTTATTTATTTATTTACTTACTATAGATGTTATCATAACAGCTAGCCAAAACGATAACACTATCACAAATAAAAAAAAGACGGGTTGCACTCCGGGAGTGCCGGCAGAAGTGAAAACTTGCCGCTCGTATTAAAACTTATTAAATTTTCATCTAGTATATTTATAAAGTACTCACTCATTTTCTTTCGCTATTTCTTCATCACTTTTATCATTAATAGATGCACGAGCCGCACGCGCCGCCCCGCCCCCATCGTAGCAACAGTGCCGGCCGGCGAGCGAAGCGGCAACGTCGCACACCGGGTACGGCGCGGTCAGTCGAGCGGAACGGCAACGTCCTCCCAACCGTCTTACGCTTTTTCGATCAGGTCACGTGATCCTGACGCGCTGACGCGCTGACGCGAGTTTAAGATTTTATACCCATTACAGAAAGTGCTCAACGCCGCTAAAGAAGTTTTCACTTAAAAAAAAAACATTATTTCACTCTGCTAGACTAACAATAATACTATTACTTAATATAAACACTACAAGACAGTCAGGTACATGTCAGGTTGGTACCTTCATAATTTACCCTACTGAAAACTACAATATTATAGATCCGCATGTAGTTATATTAAATTTTGGTAAAAATATACAACTTTGGTTTTTATACTATCAACATTTTGGTAGACTGTGTGGAGCTGGAACTTATTGTTGTTGGTTAGATGACTGCCATTCGTCACCCTTGTATGGGTTTCGGCCAGACGCGCGGGGTTGACGGTGTTCTGGCGCGCATCGGACTTCCCTTCTAAACCATTAATAAAAAATACAAATAAACAGCGTGCACAAAAACGGATGCAAAGAAATACAAGCTCGAATTGAGAGTGTATCAACCTAAAAACAAGCTTCGCCAATAAATTCTGGCTGATCGAAAATGGAATCTATTTACCAGGTATTAAGGTTCAAATAACTCCGGATATTGCTCGTACACTCGCTATGAAAATTGCTGTCTTCCGTTTTGCTGCAATGGACAGATTGGCATCGTTCGGGGCACAGAATATAGGAGACAGTAGTTTGACTTCAAACGCCCGAATTGACGTAATGAAACGAGTGCTCTTCCACGCAACGAGACTTCACGGTCAGACTGCGCTTGTGACTTTCTACTGTTTCTTTTGTCCGGTAGCGCTGTAAGAATCGCCAGACGATTACCAGCATTTAGTCCATTTGAAAAAAAAGACTGACAAAACTCCTTCATTATACACATCACAAAATTAAAATTTCATTTTTCTTTTTATGTGTTAGTCGTAAAATGAAATTCTGACAATGGCCGAAAAACAGCCAAACTAAAGTGGGAGTGGGCACGCTCGATGCCCAATGCCGCATGAAACGAAAAGTGGGCTAACATCGTCACTCCTTGGGTTCCTGAAGACAGACGGCGACGAGGACGCCGACAGGCTGGCCGAGAGGACGTTGGCGGGACGATCTCGACGTTCACCGGGATTGGTGGGAAATCGCTAGAGACCAAGATGAGTGGAAGGTTTAGGGGGAAACGTTTGCCCAGAGGGACACAAAAGGTTTGCTAAAAAACAAGCATTAGCCTATAATTTTTTCCCATCATGTGGACCGTGAGGTCTGTCTACTTTGTTGTATAAAAAAAACTGAATTCAACGGCCAGTCAGAGCCAAACTACTGCTTTAGATTATAGCGTGCTCTGGTTACGGAGACAATGAATGCGACGAGGGTTTGAAAGCCGAATGGTACATACAATGGATGCAAAAAGGTCTAACAAAAGATGCGGGAAGTGTCCAGTTAAGGACTTGCGGTCACCGACCTATATTCTAACAAATTTGATGTCGAATGTTTGTCAAAAGATTACAACAACAAACTCTAGTGAATCATATAAATGCAAGCCTAGCAAAATCCATTTATTTTCTAACTAATGTTTTGGTACCAGGACTTTGTTTATCGAATATAAAATAAACAAAACCAAAAAATCAGTGAGGGAAAAAAATGGATTTTACTGGGTTTGCATTTATAAGATTCAAATCCACTTTGTACAAGCATATACTTATTATAGGCGATGGTTACTTAATATGGCCCACCTGATATTAAGTAACCATCGCCTATATAACAAAGCATTGCCTCGTAAGTCACGCACGTTAGGATTTAATTTGTTTTTTTTTTATTTAAAAATTTCTTTATTTCTTTTTTATTTATTTGGGTTAGGAACGTGCTCTACGATACATGCCCTGCGTCCATTAACTGAAGGCATACCGATGTTCAGCCTCACGTGCCAGTAATTTCACCCACACCCTTCAAACCGAAACACAGCAATGCTGCTTCACGGCAGAAATAGGCATGACTTAACATCAGGCCCCTGTTTAATAAAGCTGACAACTCGACCTAATAAACTAATTTATGTCGAAAAGCAACAAAATTGTGGAATTGTCGCGCTTTTGTGATATATTTGTTACTTTTATTAATTACCTAAAGGCCTGCGCACACCTAGTTCGCTGGCGGTAGCGATCAGTGAAACGCTGTCAAATATCGCTGTCAGATTTGAGATTTGACAGCGATATTAGACAGCGTTTCACTGATCGCTACCGCCAGCGAACTAGGTGTACGCAGGCCATTAAGCGCGACCATTCCATAATTTTGTCTTTTTGTGACATATTATGTCGAATTGACAGCTTTATTAAACAGGGCCCAGAACAGATGGACCATTATGATTGTTCCATCAGCTATAGGTATGTTTAAAAAAACAATTACGATGCGAAATACGAAAACCATTCAAGCAGAATGCAAATATTCTCGACCTTATTTGTAGAAAATAACCGAAGATAGAATGAACTGACCTTGTGAATCTGTTGAATAAATATTTGAGTGGATTCTGAAAGTTGATTTTATTTGTAAAGAACCCCTTTCTTGAAAGGTATTCTTCTGCAACACTAGATTTCGACAACCCTCGCTGGTAAGTTGGTAGCTCTGCCTTTTGCGCTGTGGGCCGTGGGTTCGATACCCACCGAGATAAATTAATTGTGCGATTAAAATTTGTTTTGTTTGCCGATGGGTGCACATTTTTGACGTGACAACGTCTTATAATTCGATGGAGCGGGCTGCACGCACGAAAAAACGTGACTTATGCGGCATTGCCTTGCTCTGAGACGTTCCATTGAAGCTTGAAGTGCAAGCGAGAGCGCGGAACGAGCGACAAAGAGGCACGCACGGCCTCCGCGTTCGGCAGCGTTCGACATCTGTCTCTCTCCTACTTGAGTGAGCGATGCGTCCGCGTGGTCAGCTGGTATGACGCTGTCACGTTCAACTATCGTCAGTAAACCGACTTTACAGACAAACCCGCGGGCACCAGCCCGAGTATTGTCGAAGCTTCTGCTTGGCATTGATTTTGGATTAGTTGAGCTATCTCTAGATCATTTGCAATGGTCTGCAGATAGCTCAACTGTTTCTTGTGTGTTATGTAAATTTTTTGAAATACTTGTTTTCATTTCTTTGTGTAATTCAATATTTTACAACAAGAAACAAAAAGTAAATAAGTAATATATCAGGTATTTGGTTCCTATAGTCACATTTATTCCTACGTTCTCTTGAGTACAAGGTATGCTTAGTTTTGGGCTGGATGTGAAATGAACACTAAATAATACTTATTTTATGCAATGACAATATAAAAGATCAATGCTTGAGTTAAAAGGCGTTGAAATAAGGAATAAAATAAAGAATAGTATACTATATTCGCTGACTGAGCCAACGAATACCCTTGAGACCACTTCTAAAGGACCTTTTTGGCAGAACATCGTGTTTTAAGTGGTTATTGATGTTAAGAAGTCTTTGTACTCGAACAGAGTCATCATAATCATCATCAGCTTTGTAAAAAAGGCGTGTTTCTACAATTCAACGCAGACGGTGGAAACTGCGGAGTGATCACGTATCTTCTGTTGCAATGAAATCCTTAATGTAGACTTGTGCACCCCACGTAACACCTGCAAATCCTGCAAAGCGAAATAAGGTGTATTAGACACAACAATAATACCACAAGAAATAAAAAACTTAATTTAACTTTCTGCTCAGCGCTCGACAAGGCAACACGTCCTAATAGTGCACAGAGAGTCGATTTTCCTGAGGATGCTTCGTAGAGAGGCGAAACACGTGTCGAATCTTATTAAGTTTTTTATTTCTTGTGGTATTATTGTTGTGTCTAATACACCTTATTTCGCTTTGCAGGATTTGCAGGTGTTACGTGGGGTGCACACACAAGTCTACATTAAGTTAACTTACTTAGATTAGATTAGCGGATTAGTACTATATATTTGTTGTTCTACTTAGTTTATGAAATCCTTGTTTAAATCGTCAGTTTTTACATGTTTTTGAGCTTCGATTGCATTATAAAACGAATATGAATTGCAATCCTTGCTTTTCAGACACAAGGCTTTGTTTGTATTAGTTTTTATTGCAATCGAAGCTCATAATCATGTAAAAACTGAGGATTGCAACAAGCATTTGATTAAAACAAAAGATACGTTATCACTTTACAGATGCCTGAGACACAGTTCTAAACTAGTTCAGAGGTCAGAATATACCCAACCCGTACAGCTACGACTGATTTTATTATTAGAGCAAGAATAGGCACACTTATATCACACTTACATATTAATGTCAAAATGTGTTCATGATAAAGGCACTGGTGCAAGCGAAAACCGACTCTAAGGTGACGAACATTTTCATACCGCGACTGTACTTATAGGGATCTGTTTGGAAAGGTGGGCGACAATCTGTGATACGGAGCTGGCATTATTGAGAAGTTGAAGGTCGGGCACAAAGGCGCATCTTGAGAGAGACTTTTGTCAAGCAGAGTTATGGTTGATATTTTTTTCTATACAACTTAGTTCACCTGTGGTGTGATCACGTATCTTTTGTTTCAATCAAATGCTTGTTGCAATCCTCAGTTTTTACATGATTATGAGCTTCAGCTTCAGTTTTTACATGATTAAGAGCATCAGGTGGGTCGTACGATTGTTTCATCAGCAAGAAATATCACAAAGTAAGTTCCTCGTAAGAAATGCCAAGTCGTACGTATACGTACGTACAAGTCCGACGTCCGAAATCAATCCAAACTTTTTGGGATTTTATTACACGTTCGTGCGTTCGTCATCAATAACGTATGCGCTAACACCGGTACTCGTCTATTTGACGGAGAAAAACGTATTCAGTGTGCGCACTCAATTCGTACGAACAGTGTTCATACGTTCACGTACGATGTAATTCGTATCCAAAGTGAGCGTAGCCTAACAGTATTTATCTTACGAAGCTAACCTTATTACCTCGGCAACCCGTAGGCAAGATCTAGTTAGGATAACGATGGTATCACTTACCAGCCTAACCTTTACGAGGGGAATAATGACTTTACTTGTTATATTCTACTAGCTGTGCCCGCGACTTCGTCCGCGTGGAATAGTGTCTAAGGGCGCTTGTACACGCTAAGAAAATTTGCCGTTCCTGCGGCAGACAAGACAAATTCTTTGTGTAGACGACAAGAATTTTGTCTTTTCCACACACGAAAACGCAACAACGTTCGCCGCGTCGTGTCTTGCGCAGATAAGATTTTTTTCGTGCACCGCTGCGAGCAGTGTACACAGTTATTTTCTAGTTACGACACGAATTCTTGGGTAGACCCGGCGTTTTTTCTTAGCGTGTACAAGCGCCCTAAGGGTAGCATTTTTAATTTACAGCGGAAAAAAACAGTAGATATACACCACTATTTCTAACTACCAAAAAAAATAGGGTAATGTAGTAGGGGTAGAACATTATGAATGTGCAATCAGAATTTTTAGTTTCGATAAAATGACAAAGTTATTAGTTGTTAAAATTTTCAGAAATCCTGCATAAAATTATGGACACATTAGTTACGTAGTACTAGAGAGAGAAAGAATTACGCTGTTCGGTTCCGCTTGGTATTTAGCGTTTATGAATGAAATGATTTTTGCTTGTTGAATCATTTCTCAATATTTGATTAAAAATTTTGGTTATATGAAAATATTTTTTTTTATGTGTCTCAAAAAAATTTTTTTTTCGTGGATGTGTTCAGTATCAGCAGCCAATATCGGCATTTTTTTTTTGTAATTACAAAATAGTGGTGTATAGTACACTACCGCATGGTTGAGTCTGTGTGAGTGTTGACTAAATATATCCTACGTCGAAACGTCACACCCACAGTATTATACACTATTTTTAATTTCAAACTTGATTTCATTTATATATTTTAATGTAAGATTTGTTTTTATTAATTGAATTAATTATAAAGCACTTTAGTCGAGTAAAAAATTGGTGATGGTCTGATGAGGATCTTCGACATGATGAGCAGAATAGACCCTCAAAATGCAGTAAATTGATCATTCTCACAGAGCTACTCGTACCTAATACTGTCTTTCTTTAGTGTAAAGCTTCTTCTTCTTCTTCTTAATGAATGGCATCTGTCCTTTTCGGATCAATTTTGCCAGTGTCGAGTAGTTCAATGAGAATGATGAATTTATATATTACATAGATAAAATACTTTTCCGTCAAATCGTCAGTCGTCTGTCAGGTCGGCCCTATATAATTGTCTATGGAAAAAATATGGCCGTTTTTTCCAAATCCTTAGGAAACATTTTCGATCAAATCAGAATATCACATAATACACTTTAATTCCAACTGCTAACACTTTGAGCTAAGACCTCAAGTAATGTTGGTTAAAATACCACCGAAATCACACAACAGAACTCAAAATAACACCAGAAAAAAGCTATGTTCCTTCCCGAAATGACAGAAAACAAATCCTAGTGTAAAGCTATTTCTATACCTACATCTGACACTTCTATTTGAATACTATGCCCTCTGACATTTGACAGCAAACGTCACTAACTTGCGATTCACGTTCGCTAATGTTATTCCTAAAATAGTCAAACAGTTCGCGTAGAATAGAGCCATGCGCCATTTCTGATCTCTGAACTACTAGGGTTGACGCTGACGGTATGATTTAAATATTTAAATATAAGATAATACGCCTTGCACGCAGAATGTTGCCTCATCTATACTTATTTATTTATTTTATTTATATATTTTTATTTATATTTATTTATATATAACCATTGCCCTATCCTTACAGGAGTATCCTAATACAATAGAGCATCCTTTCATAAACTGAATTTTAGTTTCTATAAATTATACATTACAAACAAAAAAACATAATAAAAATAATCACTATAAATCCTACTAATATTATAAACGAGATGTTTGTTACTCTTTCACGTAAAAACTATTGAATAGATTTTAATAAAACCTTACAATAATATAGCTTATACATCAGAATAACACATAGGCTACAATTCATAAAGACATTGTAACGGAGAACGGATGTAAGTAACGGGAAAGGAGCGAAACCGTGGGCGGCCGCTAGCTTTATAATAAACTAGCAGCCCGTCCCGGCTTCGCACGGGGTAGACAATATTGTTGTACATTATTTTGTTCTATCGCTAATAGTTTCGGCAGCGCATTCGACGAAAGACATTTTAAGACTCATTTTTCTACACCTTCGGTTACATTGTTCAAATTTTACCAAGGATCCCTAATTTTTTTCAAAATGAAATGTAGCCTATGTCAAATTGGAAGAATGTAGCATTCTATTGGTGAAAGAATTTTTTAAATCGGCTCAGTACTTTTTGAGCCTATTCATTACAAACATACAAAAATAGGTACAAATCTTTCCTCTTTATAATATTAGTATAGATTGTTATTGTTATTATATCTGTCTGCTCTAGCTAAAGATTCTTTAGATTCCCAGGCTTGTAAAAAAGGGATTATTGAAAATTTTGTGCCTCACTGATTTACTATCTACCTGATATAGACACTATCACTATCTGTTATAGACACGGCAGTTTACTAAGTAGTTACCTATTTATAAGCTTAAAATTAATTCGAACAAAAAAAAAGCGGCCAAGTGCGAGGCGGACTCGCCCATGAAGGGTTCCGTAGCAACAAGTAACATAATATAAACTATTACATAATATAACATTATAATTCCTGGAATTTCTCAATCTATAATAATATAAACGTACTAACTACTCTATATAAGCCTCGGCCTACCTCCATGTTGCTTTACCCTATACACAGGGTCCATGTGATACTGACTTACACCTAAGAACTATGTATGTACCTAAACTAAACCATGTTTATGCAATAAATGTATTGAGTATTGAGTAGTATTGATTATAACAGTTATTGTAGTTCGTCGAAAGATAAATTGCAGTTTACGATTTTTGACGTATAAAAAAAATACGGGTTGCACTCCGGGAGTGCCGGCAGAAGTGAAAACTTGATTATTAACGTAGGAACCCTAAAAGTTGTTTATTTTATCAAGTTCCTCAATGTAGTAAAACCCCAATCAAAGTCCTAAGGAACCCTAAAAATTTTAGCATTATCAAGCTCCTAAGTGTAGTTGAAATTCCAATCAAAGTGCTAAGGAACCCTAAAATTGTTTACATAATCAAGGTCCTAAGTGTAGTTGAAAGTCCAATTAAAGGCCTAAGGAACCCTAAAAGTTGTTTATTTTATCAAGTTCCTCAATGTAGTAAAACCCCAATCAAAGTCCTAAGGAACCCTAAAAATTTTAGCATTATCAAGCTCCTAAGTGTAGTTGAAATTCCAATCAAAGTCCTAAGGAACCCTAAAAATGTTAACATTATCAAGCTCCTAAGTGTAGTTGAAACTCCAATCAAAGTCCTAAGGAACCCTAAAAGTTGACCACTTAATCAAATTCCTCAATGTAGTAAAACCCCAATCAAAGTCCTAAGGAACCCTAAAAATTTTAACATTATCAAGCTTCTAAGTGTAGTTGAAACTCCAATCAAAGTCCTAAGGAACCCTAAAAGTCGACCATTTAATCAAATTCCTCAATATAGTATAACCCCAATCAAAACCCTATACGGAACCCTAAATTTTACGTAAAGCCAAATCCTCAACGGGTCGGAACCGCTAGAAGGGACCTTGTCGCGCGACCTACAAGTAGGTCCTAAATGAAGTAAAACGGCAGACATAGGAGGAGGGGGTTCTGGGGGGCTAAGGGGGGTCACAGCACGGCTCGCTTCGCTCGCCGCGCTGTTCCCCGTGGTCGCGTGGCGGCTCGCTTCGCTCGCCGCGACGCTCCCCCCGGGTTCAGGAAGAGGGGGTTCTGGGGGGCTTAGGGGGGTAACAGCACGGCTCGCTTCACTCGCCACGCTGTTCCCCGTGATCGCGTGGCGGCTCGCTTCGCTCGCCGCGACGCTTCCCCCGGGTTTCGGAGGAGGGGGTTCTGGGGGGCTTAGGGGGGGTCACAGCACGGCTCGCTTCGCTCGCCGCGCTGTTCCCCGTGGTCACGTGGCGGCTCGCTTCGCTCGCCGCGACGCTCCCCCCGGGTTCAGGAGGAGGGGGTTCTGGGGGGCTTGGGGGGAGTCACAGCACGGCTCGCTTCGCTCGCCGCGCTGTTCCCATGGTCGCATGGCGGCTCGCTTCGCTCGCCGCAATGCTCCACTCGAAAAATAAATACAGTAGATCTATAAAATCATGTACCAATGACCACTACTACCTGCCGCGGGCGGCCGCTAGTTCATAAAATCTATAATAGGTATGTACCTATACCTACTACAGTCACGAAAAACGCCTTGGTATGCTTGCTACTAACTATTATCTATTCTGTGACGTTACCGTGTCATAGTAACTACTAGCGTATCTGTAGCGTCGCTTTTTCGATTTTTATTATGAACTCTACGTTGTAGTCTTAGGGTACATTTCTGCAAAAAATCCGTCCTACGCTTTTTCGATCAGGGTCACGTGATCCTGACGCGAGTTTAAGATTTTATCCCCATTCAGAAAGTGCTCAACGCCGCTAAAGAAGTTTTCACTTCAAAAAAACTACTCACAAGATCTCGTTCAAACCAAATATCGTTGGAAGTTTGCATAGTAATGTACATCATAATATATATTTTTTTTAATTTCCAAGTTTCATCAGTATCTCTTATTCGGAAAAAAGTGGCTGTAACATACGTACGGGCAGACAGACGTGACGAATCTTTAAGGGTTCCGTTTTTGCCATTTGGCTACGGATCCTAATGAGTTCCTAATTACTGATAAGAAAGTATTGATGGTATCAGACAAATATTCAATCTAACGTTAGTTAGATTTAACAGATAACTATATAGTTGTGCCTGCGACTTTGTCCGTGTGGAATAGTGTCTTTGAGCATTTTAGAGCGGAAAAATCTGTGTTCGCATGCTTGAGGCACAGTCATCTGTACAGGTAAGCACTCTTATATAAGCATATTTCTCCACCTGCGCCGCTTCTTGCCACTATACGCTCCCCCCCCCCCCCTTCCTCTCCACTTTCCATTTTTTTCGCATTAAACAGTACAGAGTTACTTTCGCATTTCTATACTAATATTATAAAGAGGAAAGATTTGTACCTATGTTTGTATGTTTGTAATGAATAGGCTCAAAAAGTACTGGGCCGATTTAAAAAATTCTTTCACCAATAGAAGGCTACATTTTTCCAATTTGACATAGGCTACATTTCATTTAAAAAAAAAAAAAAGGGATCCTTGGTAAAATTTGAACAATGTAACTTAACCGAAGGTGTAGAAAAATGAGTCTTAAAATGTCTTTCGTCGAATGCGCTGCCGAAACTATTAGGGATAGAACAAAATAATGTACAACAATATTGTCTACCCCGTGCGAAGCCGGGACGGGCTGCTAGTACCTATAATATAAGTAAGGAAAAACGGTCATAAGACCTGTCGTAATGTATGTATCTGAGTGTTGGGCAACAAAAGAGACGGATGAAAAAAAGTGTGGCAGAGATGCGAATGTTGAGATGGATGTGTGGATTGACAAGAATGGATAGAATAAGGAATGATTATGAGTTCATCAGGGGAAGTTTGAAAGTGACAGTAAAATTAAGAAGCAATAGGCTGGTGTGGTACGGGCATGTCATGAGGAGGGATGAAAGTCATGTGACTAGGAGAGTGATGAGTATGGATGTGGATGGATATGTGAGCAGAGGTAGACCAAGGAAAACATGGATGAACTGTGTGAAAGATGGCATGGATAAGAGAGGAGTGAATGCAGTGATGACGGCTGACAGAGGGGAATGGAGGAGACATAAATGTTTTGCTGACCCCACATAATTTGGGATAAGGGCAGGAAGAAGAAGAGAGAGTAAGGAAAACACAAATAGTAAGGAAGTAAGGATATCCATGACAATTCCATACTCGGTTAGTGGGTGCAAATGGGCTAAGATGATGATGATTATGACGACTCATGACGATCTAGATTCAATCACCTTTGAGGATAGCTGAATAGCAAATAATCTAACAAAAATCATAAAACTTTCCTGTGTTTGTTGTATATTTTTATCTTTATTTTTTATCTTATCAACAATGACTTGAATAATTATCTGTATAAATATGAGCCACTATCAAGGATTATTAGATTCATCCTCAATATGAAAATCATAATGCTATTGGCAGGTTTAGTTTCGTGTGGGTAACCCTTTTATTTTTTTACCTTTTATTTTCTTCCTTTCTTGACTGGCCTCTCAGCTTAGTTGGTAGTAGCTCTACCTTCTGCGCTGTGGGTCGTGGGTTCGATTCCCACCGAGAACAAATATTTGTGTTGTGAACATTGATATTTGTTCTCTGTCTGGGTGTTATATTGTATTCTAAGTATGTATTTACAAAAAAAATGTATTCAAGTATTATATCAGCTATCTGGTTCCCATATTATTACAAGCTCTGCTTAGTTTGGGGCTGGGTAGTGTTGGGTGAATTGCCCACAATATTTATTTATATAAACACTTTTATCCATCTAAAGAGTATGGTACATGCTCAGTAAAGGTTTTCATAGTCAAGTTTAAACCTTGCACACATCTAGATCACCTGCAATGGCGATCAGAGTATCGTTGTAAAATATAGCACTGTCAAAGATTGCGGCCATCGCAGATCACCTAGATGTACCTACGCAAGGCTTCAGAGCGAAAGAATTAGTGCATTTTTATAACGCTTTTATTAGCTTCACCTGTATGTTTGTATGTAACCGACCCCTTTGAGCTCGATTTTTTCCTACTTTGAACGATCCGATTTGATTCAAACTTTGTACACCTATCAAAGGTCAATGACAATGCAATAATATGAAAAAAAAGTAAAAAAAAATTAGGGTAAACTATAATTTTTTTTAATTTTTTTTTTTACTTAACTTTTTTTCTAAACTAAAAAAACACGATTTTATAACTAATTGAACTAAAAAGTTAAAAATAAAACTGTAATAATCAATTGAAAAATTTATATTATTGTACAAAAAGCGTGGGGGGCTTGATTTTGAATGTTGTAATTATTTTAGCAATAGTTTATTATATCTGAAGTTATTATAAAAAGCACCCCACACTTTTTGTACAAAAATATAAATTTTTCAATTTATTATTACAGTTTTATTTTTAACTTTTTAGTTCAATCTATACTAAAATTATAAAGAGGAAAGATTTGTACCTATTTTTGTATGTTTGTATGTTTGTAATGAATAGGCTCAAAAAGTACTGGGCCTATTTAAAAAATTATTTCACCAATAGAATGCTACATTCTTCCAATTTGACATAATAATATGTAGGTTACATTTCATTTTGAAAAAAAATGGGGATCCTTGGTAAAATTTGAACAATGTAACCGAAGGTGTAGAAAAATGAGTCTTAAAATGTCTTTCGTCGAATGCGCTGCCGAAGCTATTAGCGATAGAACAAAATAATGTACAACAATATTGTCTACCCCGTGCGAAGCCGGGACGGGCTGCTAGTTAGTTATAAAAGCGTTTTTTTAGTTTCTTTGAAAGAGCAACTGGAGCGAATGGCTAAACCACCAAATCAGATGCTTCCTTAAGCTTTTGTAATCGAAAAATACCTCAGGTATTTATGAATCTTGAATTATTTTCAGTGTGCTCCAGCAGTGCAATCCCGACTGTAGTAGAAGCCACCCAATATGTGAACAATGATCAAGGCAATCAGTATTTAGAAGACCAGAATGAAGTGGACATTGATACCATCTTGGACAATGGAGCTGACAACCAGTACTGGCTCTACACCAGGTGAGATAACTTGTGAAACACTTCTCTTCTTATAATAAGAGCAATGCTCTTGTCGGCGTAATGTATACATTTTTCTCCAGGTATTTATTTTGAGGGTAACCTCCTTGACCTCCATAGACGACATGCCGGCGATCTTCTGCTTATGCTTTTATTTGACTCATGTAGCTTATCCTTGGCCTTCCTCTTCTTCTCTTTCCATCTACCTTTCTTTCGATGATATTTCTGATAAAACTGTCATGTCGTACAAGATGGCCAATCATCTTTTCTCTCGTGTTCTCAACAACTTCTATGAGGGCTCTTTCCTCGTCGACTCTACTTAATACTTCTACGTTCATTACTCTTTCTGTCTGGCTGATCCGTTTTATTCTTGTCTAGCACTATAATTCAAATGCAAGTGAAACACTTATTATGCGAATAAATATCTTGTTAGTTTTGACGTGACAACGTCTTATAATTCGATGGAGCCGGCTGCACGCACGAAAAAACATGACGTCATGTGGCGTTACCTCGCTCTGAGACGTTCCATTTAAGGCTTGAAGTGCAAGCGAGAGCACGGAACGAGCGACAAACAGGCACAATCAGCCTCCACGTTCGGCAGCATTCGACATCTGTCTCTCTCCTACTTGAGTGAGCGATGCGTCCGCGTGGACAGCTGTATGATGTTGTCACGTTCAACTATCGTCAGTAAACCGACATTACAGACAACCGTTTTCTTTAGTATTAAGTTGTCAATTTCGGTTCATATACTAAAACCATTGCTTTTTCAGACAAAACCCAACCACCCCACAAATGATAATCTTTGACAACCCCGATTCTATTCGTGACTCCAACTACAATCCACAACGTGCTCTGAAGGTCATCGTTCACGGTTGGAGCAGTGATGGCAGTTCTGACTTTAGTGTTACTTCCACTACCGCCTTCCTTGCTTTCGCGGATGTCAACGTGATCGTGGTAGACTGGAGACAGTTAGCCAACTCTGAGTATACCACAGCTGCTGCCGGCGTGCCTAGCGTGGGCCTGTCTCTGGGCAACTTTCTGGGCTGGCTGATCAAAACTGCGGGTGGAACCTGGAATGAAGTGCACCTGGTGGGATTCAATTTGGGAGCCCATGTGGTGGGAAGCGCTGGAAAGGCTACTGGCGGCCGACCACTAAGAGTTACTGGTAAGTACTTTGCTGGATGGACTATGGATGTATAGCATCTCTTTTTCAACTATATGCTGCCATTTCCTTATCACGCTGTTGACTGGCTTTTTATAGGAGCTCAGTCATTGATTAGTGGTTACTAATGCGTATTATGATGTCCTATTCCTTACTTGATACCGTGTCAGAGAGAGCAATACACTAAGAGGAGGGTTATGGCAAATGTGTTTCATATTTGGAAACTTTCAGGCTTGGACCCAACTGACCCTGAGTGGGCCAATAATGGAGATGCAGGCAACGCGGGACAATACGTTGAGGCTCTCCACACTGACGGAGCTCTTCAAGGCATCTTCGACAAGTAAGATACTATTCTGATTTCAGAGTTTAGCGATTGCTACTCCGATAGCTAAGACTGATATTATGAGAGGGTTTATTCTTCACAGCTCTCCATACAAACAAACATAGAAGTTAAATATCTTCAGGCCCATTTATTTTAAATAATTTTAGAACTGATTAAACAAGACCTCTTTAAAAAAACAGATTTTAACCTTAGCGTCTTCTACAGGGTCGCTGACGATGACTTCTTCCCCAACACTGGCCGCAGTTCTCAACCAGGCTGCTGGATCAGCACAACCGTGCTTGGGAACTGTTCGCAGCCGGAATCAGGATCAACCACCTGGTGGGCAGGCTGTTCTTCAATATCAGCCAGCCGCAGATCTTGCAGCGTAGCTGAGACACGCTTAATATGGGCAACGGAGTTCTTAGCAAGCAGAGGTATACTACACATTATATATACATATTATTATATATAATATACACTATCGGAATGATTTCGTCCAGGGAAGGTACAAATCGTCCGGAGTCGTACGAAAATAATAGATAAGCTTGCATGGTTGCGTTCTGCTTTGAAAGTGGTGCTCATGTAGTAACAGGCACACCTTAACATAATAAGTGTTGTGCGTCTTACTGTTTTGGTCATGTTTTCTGATAAATAAAATACGCCCAAAATAAGCAGGCTGTTGGAATATTACTTACTATATCTTTTTTGTACATTCTATCATTCTTATTCCTTAAAAAAAGGATCAAGCTATGTCTTAGTCAGATTGATTCATAGCGGATAACTAGTTGTACGCGGATATTTCCCTGGTTTACAGAAGGTTTCAAATAGGGGATGTAAAAGTGCCACTGTCAAGACATTTACAAAACATTTAGTGTAAATGCCTAAGCCGTAACTTCAGGGCCAGAGTGCTTCTTATCGTGGAACTAGCTGTACGCAGAAATGCCCCTGATTTACAGGGGGTGTCAAGTGGAGGATGCAGAAGTGCCTCAGCCAAGTTTTAGTACTTTATTTCGAAGCAACTCGGACACTTTTCAGATCCGTCGGTCGTAACGATTACGGTTACGGGTCAGGGTACGGCTACAGCTAATGCTGTGGCTACAGGCGCACGTTCAGCTGTGGGTACAGCTACTGCTACGGCTACGGCTACAGGATCGACTATGGCTACGGCTACGGCTCATGCGTCAGCTAGGACAAATAAGGCTACGGCTACGTCTACGACTACAGTTACGGCTTTGAGAACGGCTACAGCTAGGGCTAAAGCTACGGCTACGGGTTAATGGAGGTAAGTGCTTATAATTGAAAGGTCGCATCATATGAATTGGTGGTATGTTTTGGTATCTTAACAAAAATCATATTTTGTTTTCAGAAGCTGTGTTTAAGGACTCAGGACGGGAAGCTCGGGGTCATATTGCGATCCAAAACTAGACGTCATTTTATACTATGCTAATAATGAAATAATAGCTTAGCTATAATAAATTTTAATAATACAGTGACTTTTGTTTTATTACAGATCTCACTGAATTTATTGTAATAGGTACTTATTGCTGTATAGCACGAGGTATACATGAAGTAAATCTGCTTAAACCCAAACGTGATCTCCTAAAAAATGCTGAATATAGTGTAATTGGTTGACATAGAAAATTACCTAGCTTACAAGTTATCAGTTTAAGGGCACGCCGCAGAACCCTACCGTATATCTTTGCGCGATTGAAGTCAATCGCGCGAAGATATATGGTAGGGGTTCTGCTGCGTAAAACATTTTTAAACCATTTTGGACTTTTCAGAAGCCAATAGCGTCGTAACAATTACGGCTGTGAATACGGCTACGGCTACGGCAACAGGCACTATTACGGCTAGAGCTACCGCCACGGCTACGGGTGCGTTTACAGCTACGGCTACGTCTGTGGCTAAGGCTCCAAATGTGGCCACGGCTACGACTACATCAACGTCTGCAAATATAGTTAGGTCTACGTCTACGTCTACAGCAACCATTTTGGCTACATCAACGTCTACGGCAGTGTCTAAAAATATTGCTATGGCTATATCTATAGCTTCATCTGAGTCTCAGGCTACGGCGACTACTACATGTACGGGTACAAATAGTGCTACGGCTACGAGCAGGGCTACGGTTGTGACTTCAACTAGGGACTCAGCTTCTGCTTCCTCTACTTCTACGGCTACGGCTTAATGTGAGTATTTATTGTGCTTTAATAAAAAAAAAGAAAATTGCTGCCAAGATTGGTAGATTATGAAAATGGTCAGTAACGGTTATAAAAGAAAAGGGACGGGTGCACCGTAAGATTAGAGTGGAGTGAATGCAGAGATGACGGCTAATAGAAGGGAATAAAGGAACAACATAATGTTGTGCCGACCCCACATAAAGTGGGATAACGGAAGGAAGAAGGATTTTTATTTAGTTGAATAAAAGATATTGAATATTTGCTTTGATTAGCGAGTTAGTCTCGAAAAAAATACACAAGGCCGTTTATTCAGCGTTCGTTGCGTTGACATAGTGATACAGACGAAAAGTCTATCACACAGACCTGTTTGTCTTTGGAATCAAGCACAATTTTTGTTTTGTGTACTTTATATCATATTTTTCTATAATCTATTTCTGGGTATCTTCACTTACAAGCCATTGTGTTTTCAGAAACGATGCTTACGGATTGAAGATTGGATGATCGTGACCGTATTATGGCGCTGACAACAAAGTATCCGCTATCTCACTTTTACGAAAATACATACCTATCTTTTTATTGCTTATAAATAACATACACCTACCATAATAAACCGTGATCTAATAAATACCACAAATAAAAGCTATTTTGTTTTTATGTATACCTCTTAAAACCTTATCATTATTGATCGAGTGAGCGAAGCGAACGAAGATCTTACAAACAACTTGAGCGATTTGGCATTTTATGTGCGTATGTATGTATGTACCTATGTATATATTTATGTATGTTTGTCTGACGATAACTCTCGAACCATTGATCCGATTGCAATTTGATACGTAGGTAGCTTGTATTTGAGAAATTTACTGGTTAGTATATGAGTAACATCGGATGAGGGGTTATTAAGATATGGGGTTATTTAAGGGCGCAAAATACAAGAAAAATCCCCAAAAAAATCAAGTTACATTTCATATGAAAGAACTTGGTTTGGACATTCCAAAACCGTTTTTACTTATTTTCTAGGATAATCAGTTTTTGCTATGCATAAAAAAAGGTCAAATTAAGATAACCAACGATCCAAGAGCTCCCATCTTTTAGAATATCGTTGACATCAAGGTTTTTCTACTGGTCGGTCAATTCGTTTGCTTTTTCTTATTTTTTTTCTTAAAATAAATTAAGGAGGTACTCAGTTGTCATAAATGGTAAAAGCGACCTGTTCTGATGATGGAGTCTGTCCAAAGGATCTCTTCAATAAATTGGCCAATTGAACTTGGTTACCATACAAAGTTGGTGAGGGATAGTCAGAGGCAAGGCCAAACAGTGAATCTGGACAGAAATATTTTCTCAAAGTAGATAAATGTACTTACTTAACTTTTCGGAGCATTTGGATCGCATCACGAGATCTCAGTTTGAGGCGAACTACTAGTCTATTCATTATTTTTATGAAACAACGGGATATTTACCATGATTAAATTTTTCTGAATATTTAATCATGGTAAATATCCCGTTGTTTCATAAAAATTGTGTTAAAAACCATGATAGTTTCAAAAGTTATAGTCTATTCATAGTTGCAAGAGTACTCAGTCAAAAAATATATATGTAGTACACTATTGCATGGTTGAGTCTGTTGGAGTCTTGACTAAATATATCCTACGCCGAAACGTCACACACACAGTATAATACACTGGTGAGCACTCACACAGAGAGCTAGAAACAGAGCCAGACAGAGCTTGTGGTAGCGTAAGCCAGCAGTAGGCCAGCAGTTAGGTATGCAAACTAGACCTACCACACGCTCTGTCTGGCTTTGTCCCTGGCTCTAGTTTTGGAGTCTGTGTGAGCGCTCACCAGTGCATTATAATGTGTGTGTGACGTTTTGACGTAGGATTTATTAAGTCAACACTCACACAGACTCAAAACCAGAGCCAGAGACAGAGACATAGCTTGTGGTAGGCCTGCAGGTCGCAGTTTTCAACCTAATTGTAAACTGAGTTTTATTCGATCAGTTTGAATAATTAGTTTTGTCTCTCGCTTTTTAAGGAGAGAAGATGAAACAACAACAATACGTTACTTAGAAACGATCGAAACGAGTTTTCGTCTCATCATTTCTACATATAAAAGAGGGAGACGTAAACAAAACAAACTGATCAAGTAAAATTCAGGTTAAGGGTACTGGACAAAACTTGATACATACGTTGCATGACTTCATAGTTTTTTTATGAAGTCGGGGATTTTTGATTGGACACTTCATCCAAAAAGGGGTAATAAATTGAGCTAACGCCCGTAGCACACCTCCGCTGCGGAACCGCTACAGCAGCACCGCTTGATGAATTTCGTTGTGATCAAGTGAAAAAAAAACGGCGGCCAGAGGACCGAAGTGTGGCTGGCGTCAGAGCAGATCGACAAAACCACGCAGAGAAGGAGATGGAATATAGTCAAATCTACGCGTTAGAATAGTTTCCGTGACGACGGACAGACGGACCGTTTTTGACGTCAATCGTGGTCCATACTCTAGGTCTTCATAGCTTAACTTTGACAAAATTAGAGACTCGCAGACTTTGATGCGTACGTCTTCTTTTAAAAAAAATCTGATTTTGTACAACAATTTTAGCCTATAAAAGCAATTCTTCACTATATTTAAAAAAAGTGGCCAAGTGCGAGTCAGACTCGCCCATGAAGGGTTCCGTAGCAACAAATAACATGATATAAAAGTTCTTGCAGTTCGTCGAAAAGTTAAATTGCGGTTTACGATTTATGACGTATAAAAAAAAACTACTCACTAGATCTCGTTCAATCCAAATATCGTTGGAAGTTTGCATATATAGTAATGTATATCATATATTTTTTTAGTTTTATCATTCTCTTATTTAGAGGGGGGGGGGGGACACCAACTTTTTACCACTTTGGAAGTATCTCTCTCGCAAACTATTCAGTTTAGAAAAAAACGATATGAGAAACCTCAACATCATTTTTGAAGACCTATTCATAGATACGTGTGGGGTATCTATGACTAGTTCTTCAAAAATGATTGTGTTGCATTACTATGCAAACTTCCAACGATATTTGGTTTGAACGAGATCTAGTCAGTAGTTTTTTTTTTATACGTCATAAAACTCATAAATCGTAAACTGCAATTTACCTTTCGACGAACTAAAAGAACCTTTATATTATGTTACTTGTTGCTACGGAACCCTTCATGGGCGAGTCCAACTCGCAATTGGCTGCTTTTGTTTAATATTCTGTAAAGTTATAAGTTCTATTAGCGCCGTGGATATCCACGCGTGTAATAACAAAAAGCGGCCAAGGGCGAGTCGGACTCGCCTATGAAGGGTTCCGTAGCAGTAAGTAATATAATATAAGTTCTTGTAGTTCGTCGAAAGGTAAATTGCTGTTTACGATTAATGGCGTATAAAAAAATACTACTTACCTACTCAACAACAACTTCTTGTTCAAACTAAATATCTTTGGAAGTTTACATAGTAATGTACATCATATATGTTTTTTAGTTTTATCATTCTCTTATTTTAGAAGTTACAGGGGGGAGGGGGACCAACATTTAACCACCTTTGATGTGTCTCTCGCAAAAACTATTAAGTTTAGAAAAAAACGATTTTAGAAACCTCAACATCATTTTTGAAGACCTGTTCATAGATATCCCACACGTATGGGTTTGATGAAAAGAAGTTTTTTGAATTTCAGTTCTAAGTATGGGGACCCCCAAAATTAATTGTTTTTTTTCTATGTTTGTAAAAAAAACTTAATGCGGTTCACAGAATACATCTACTTATCAAGTTTCATCAGTATAGCTCTTATAGTTTCGGAGAAAAGTGGCTGTGACATACGGACGGACAGACAGACGGACAGACAAACATGACGAATCTATAAGAGTAGCTGACGTTTCGGACAAATTTTGCTGGGACACATTGTCCCAAATGACACTTTTGATTTTAATATTATTTTTACTGACGTCTCGGACACCATTTAAAATAACTGCATTGTACAGTCAGGTAAAAAAACACGTTTTTACCGAGACGCAGCGGTGCCGGTGGCGGCATAGCAAGGGGACGAAATAGATTTATTAATTAATTTTTTTTTTTTTGATTTTCTTTTTTTATTTTAGATTAATTAGTTAATTAATTTTTTTATTTTAGATTAATTAATTAATTAATTTATTTATTTATCTATTTATTCATTTATTCATTTATTTATTTATTTATTTATTTATTTATTTATTTATTTATTTATTTATTTATTTATTTATTTATTTATTTATTTATTTATTTATTTATTTATTTATTTATTTATTTATTTATTTATTTATTTATTAATTTATTTATTTATTTATTTATTTATTTATTTATTTATTCATTTGTTTATTTATTTATTTATTTATTTATTTATTTAAAGTTAAAGTGTGAAAGTGAAAGAAATTATGTGGCAGTTTATATTGTTCTTCATGTTTTTTGGGGGTAAAAAAATCACGATTGATTTCAATGAACACCTGAATATTTACTTTGACTGAATTTGAGCAAGGAAAAATAAATATTGAATTATGCATAGAACGCCTTGTTATATAAAAATAGAAAAAAAACCAAAGATAAAAAAGTTATATTTAAAAAGATCATACAGAAAATAGATGATTTTAAAGTGTATATTTGGTAAAATATTAGAAGAATATAAGAAAATTGATAATTTTAAAGTTTTTATTAGGTAAAATACTGTGCCAAATGCTGTGTAAATTACTGTGATTGTTCTAGGTTAATGTTTTTATTTATCTTGTTATAGAGGTTTACTGTTTTTTCATTGGTTAATAGGTCTTGGAGATGATTAATACTAATAAATAATTAACGGTAATCTTAAGTCTATGACTGAATTAACGATTATCTGTGATTCTAAGTTGATTTCGTCGACGTGCTTAAAATAATTTCCCTCCTCCATAGTCGGTCCCTCATTGTTGAGGATCGTGACCCTTTCCAATTCTGTGTACAATATATCTCCATTTGGAGCGGTCGGTGGCCTGATGGAGCGCCTGATGCATCGGCATTTCCAGCTGCTCGGATACCTGGTCCGACCAACGCTTAGGGCTTCGGCCTCTAGGTCTTTTGCCTTCTACTTTACTTAAAATAATTTAGTACTTTTTATTATAATAAATAGCGCTAAATCAGTAAATATGGTCGGGATATTTTGCTCAGTTAACTATAAATTGTCTGTAATTTTTATACATTATTAAAACTAATGACTTTTTTAAAACGTAAGGAAAGAGAGATAAATGTTTTAAGATCTCTATTTATAGTATGTATCTTTCATAGTTAACATTTTATATGTTTTTTTGTTTCGTTGATTTTAATGTTTTTTTTAATAGGTATAATTTGTGCTCAATGCTGTGTAAAATACTGTGATTATTGTAGATTAAGAATTTTTTATAATGTTTAAAAGTTTTATCACTATTCAGTGATAATACGCCTTGCTGATGCTGAAAACAAACAATAAGTAATAATAAGTAATAATTTTAGGTCTGTTTTAGCTATTGATTATTTGTGATTTTTAAACATACTCGTTACTGTCTTAGAATAATTAAAAAACATCTTTGATATATTTTTATGTGATCATACACAAGATATAGGTTTATGCCAAATATACGCTATGTGGATGAGACTTGTTGTTTTTTTTAACTTAAAAGTACTTCACCACACGCTCGCAAAGCAATTTGATTAGCTTTATCACATTACATTATATTTAGCTTAAACATATTTTACCTGACTGTACTCAAAAGTATTAATAATTTGATGGTGTCCGAAACGTCAGTAAAAATAATATTAAAATCAAAAGTGTCATTTGGGACACTTTGTCCCAGCGAAATTTGTCCGAAACGTCAGCTACTCATCTATAAGGGTTCCGTTTTTGCTATTTGGCTACGGAACCCTAAAAAGTGACAGCCAACGAACGGCTATGTTACTTGGTGCTACGGAACCCTTCATGGGCGATTCCAACTCGCACTTGGCTGCTTTTTTTTGCACTATGATTTAATAAGTTTTACAAATTACGACTCAAGTTCGAGATGTTGTGTGAAAAAAAATTGCACAAATGTATGAGCAATGCTATTACGAGTTCACTGAACTATACTTTGTTATGCAAAACAAACTTTTTACTTAGTTTTTGGTTTAAAAACAGATAGAAAAATCAGACGTGTGTATATCTCACAAGGTCTCACAAGGTCATAAAACTTTCCTGTGTTTGTTTTATGTTTTCATCTTTATTTTTAGGGTTCCGTAGCCAAATAGCAAAAACGGAACCCTTATAGATTCGGCATGTCTGTCTGTCTGTCTGTCCGTCCGTCCGTATGTCACAGCCATTTTTCTCCGAAACTATAAAAGCTAGACTGATGAAACTTGGCGAGTAGATGTAATCTGTAAACCGCATTAAGATTTTTACACAAACATAGAAAAAAAAAACAAAACAATCCTCCCCATACTTAAAACTAAAACTTATTTTTTTTTTTTTTTTTAAACCCATACGTGATCTATGAATAGGTCTTCAAATATGATGTTGAGGTTTCTAATATTGTTTTTTTTAACTGAATAGTTTGCGAAAAAGACACTTTCAAAGTGGTAAAATGTTGCCCCCCCCTCTAACTTCTAAAATAAGAGAATGATAAAACTAAAAAAAATATATGATGTACAATTACTATGCAAACTTTCAACAATATTTGGTTTGAACTAGATCTAGTAAGTAGTTTTTTTTTATATCGTATATAATCGTAAACTGCAATTTACCTTTCGACGAACTACAATAACTTATATATTATGTTACTTGTTGCTACGGAACCCTTCATGGGCGAATCCGACTCGCACTTGGCCGCTTTTTTCATCTCATCAACAATGACTTGAATAATTATCAGTATAAATATGAGCCACTATCAAGGATTATTAAATTTATTCTCAGTATGAAAATCATAGTGTTATTGGCAGGTTTAGTTTCGTGTGGGTAACCCTTTTATTTCTTTACCTTTTATTTTCTTCTTTTGTTGACTGACCTCTCAGCTTAGTGGGTAGTAGCTTTGCCTTCTGCGCCGTAGGTCGTGGGTTCGATTCCCACTGAGAACAAATATTTGTTTGGTGAACATTGATTTACAAAAAAAAATGTATGCAAGTATTATATCAGCTATCTGGTTCCCTTATTACAAGCTCTGCTTAGTTTGGGGCTGGGTAGTGTTGGGTGAGTTTTCCACAATATTTATTTATACCATACCCCCTCTAATAAGCTTATTTTATTCTCTGAAAACAGTGAATAAAAAGCCCTTTTAATCACTGTTTTGGTGTTTGAATTTGGAACACACCAATAAGGTCGACCTACATATTAATACTATACAACCATGATACAACCTTTTTGCGCCAAAAATACTCTAATTTGATTGGTCGAAATGTTTAACAAAGAGTTTAGACAATGCTACTCCTTGGTTAAGTACTGTTTTGTGTTCTTTCTTGTCATTGTCATATTAGTAAATTGGCGCTATTTTGAATACCTATGTAAGTTATACAACACAAAGTTCGGTAATAATAAATCGATTGAAAATGCATTCTAGGGATGAAAAAATTGTGTGTTTTGTTGTTCAATTGAGTTGTTTAGTTTAGAAAGAGAGGTCGGCCAATATAGTAAAAAACTTGCATTAACCTTCCTTGTTTTCAAATAAAATCAATATCAAAAGTTATTGATTTTATGTCACATTAAAATAGTTCAAACAATGTTCATAGTTTTTAATCTTTTTTCGCTTCGTTATCATCATTATTAGCCTGAAAAAGTCCACTGCTGGACATGGGCCTCCTCTACACATTTCCAGGAAGAATGATTCTGAGCCATCCATCCTCCGACTTCCCACGATTTTAACAATGTCGTCGGTCCATCTGGTGGGTGGGCGCCCCACGTACGTTTTTCGCTTAAATATCGCATAATTTTTCTCGAAGTCATGGTATAAAGTATAGTATGCAACTCTTGAATAAAATGGATTTGTATCGAGGGCCATGAATCACTCGCGTCGTTTAGGATTCTAACACTTGAATCACTCGCTACGCTCGTGATTCAATCATTATGAATCACTCCCTACGGTCGTGGTTCATTCGTTAGAACCCTTCACTTGCTCGTGATTCATCTATCTATAGTATATATGTGTTTATGTATTTAAATAGGTATGTATTTATTAGTAGGTATATGTGAAATTGTATAGTATGTAATATAATATTCTATGGATAATATAAGTAATTTCAGCTAGCTACACATCAAAAATTTTAAGGCACTTTTTTATTTATTCTTTCTTTGCACACAGTCCCCTTGTAAATATCTTTGTTGAGCGTTTACATCTGTATATTATACAGATGTAAACGCTCAACATAAGGTGGGCCATCTACTTGATGAACACCCAGAGTTGAAAGTATTGCTCACCATATATATAAATAACAATAATAATGAAAATAATCCAGTCTTCTTATCTACCTAAATTATCCAGTCCTCTCAACCAACCACAAAAACACCATAATCAAGTCTAAGATTTAGCAATCATCAGAATAAAAAGCAGCCAAGTGCGAGTCGGACTCGCCCATGAAGGGTTCCGTAGCATCAAGTAACATAATATACAGAAAATAAACAGGAAACAGGTTCTTGTAGTTCGTCGAAAGGTAAATTGCGGTTTACGATTTATGACGTATAAAAAAAAAACTACTCACTAGATCTCGTTCAAACCAAATATCGTTGAAAGTTTGCATAGTAATGTACAACATATATTTTTTTTAGTTTTATCATTCCCTTATTTTAGAAGTTAGAGGGGGGGGGAACCAACTTTTTTCAACTTTGGAAGTGTCTCTCGCGCAAACTATTCAGTTTAGAAAAAAACGATTAGAAACCTCAACTTCATTTTTGAAGACCTATTCATAGATACCCCACACGTATGGGTTCGACGAAAGTTTTTTTTGAGTTGCAGTTTGAAGTAAGGGGACCCCCAAAATTTATAGTTTTTTTTCTATTTTTGTGTAAAAATCTTAATGCGGTTTACAGAATACATCTACTCGCCAAGTTTCATCAGTGTAGCTCTTATGGTTTCGGAGAAAAATGGCTGTGACACGGTCGGACAGACAGACAGACAGACAGACAGACAGACAGACAGACAGTCATGACGAATCTATAAGGGTTCCGTTTTTGCCATTTGGCTACGGAACCCTAAAAACGACCAATTCATAAAACAGATTTATGTAGATTCACTAGATATATCTTGAGGGATTTTTCGAAAGAGCAACTGGAGCAAATTATGGCTAAACCACTTAATCAGATGCTTCCTTAAGCTTTTGTAATCGAAAAATACCTCAGGTATTTATGAATCTTGAATTATTTTCAGTGTGCTCCAGCAGTGCAATCCCGACTGTAGTAGAAGCCACCCAATATGTGGACAATGATCAAGGCAATCAGTATTTAGAAGGACAGAATGAAGTGGACATTGATACCATCTTGGACAATGGAGCTGACAACCAGTACTGGCTCTACACCAGGTGAGATAACTTGTGAAACACTTCTCTTCTTATTTAAGAGCAATGCTCTTGTCGGCGTAATGTATACATTTTTCTCACAATTTTCGGCACAATTAGCCTCCACGTTCAGCAGCGTTCGACATCTGTCTCTCTATCCTACTTGAGTGAGCGATGCGTCCGCGTGGACAGCTGTTTGACGTTGTCACGTTCAACTATCGTCAGTAAACCGACATTACAGACAACCATTTTTTGGGGTTCCGTAGCCAAATAGCAAAAACGGAATCCTTATAGATTCGTCATGTCTGTCTGTCTGTCTGTCCGTCCATATGTCACAGCCATTTTTCTCCGAAACTATAAGAGCTAGACTGATGAAACTTGGCGAGTAGATGTATTCTGTGTACCGCATTATGATTTTTAATACAGTTGCTCAAAAAGTGGCGTATTGCAGGGACGTATAGCGTTCGGGATGTGGGAACACACGCGTGCTTTTTTTTTACCTTTCCCGCACTAGTGCTTTTTCTTTCCCAACTGTCAAAATAATGTCTAAAAAGAAAAACCAACCATGAAGTTTATACTAAAAAAAGTCATCGAAGTTTTTATGATTCATGCAAATACGTATTATTTCTAAAAAGAAGCTACTAATTTGTTTCATTAACAGATTTAATGATTTGATTGAATGAGTTATGTTAGGTTTCATTTCATTTCATCTCATTAAATTTCATTTTCAATTCATATCAATAAAAAAAATCTACTGAAGACTTGGCTGTAAGAGTATAGTTCCCTTTGCCTTCCAGAATGGGTGAAGAAAAAAAAAATCTCTGCTTATATTCTACTGTTGGCGCCATTTTTCAGAAATTTTCTTTGCGAGTTTATTTGTTTGTTGCACAAAATGAGTAATTTCGACCCTAGTTTTTTTGAATTAACACCACCGGAACTCAGTATAACTGCACAAAATGCTTCGGAGAACATTTTACCGGAAAAGTCAAAAAGTCGCTACATGCATACATACGACGAACTTATTGCGTGGAGAGAAGAGAAAAAGCAAATCGTTTTTTTTATTATTTTATTAAATTGCTTCATTTTTTCGCAACTGTATTAAAATTAGTCGTTCAGTACACGTGCGGAACCGTCATTGCAACTTGTTCAGACTGTCAACCCTCGCCTTCGGCTCGGGTAGACATTTGTCGGAACTCTTTGCAATGACAGCCTTTCCGCCTTTTTTTTTCTAAACTGAATAGTTTGCGCGAGAGACACTTCCAAAGTGGTAAAATGTTGCCCCCCCCCCCTCTTACTTCTAAAATAAGAAAATGATAAAACTAAAAAAAATATATGATGTACATTACTACGCAAACTTTCAACGATATTTGGTTTGAACGTGATCTAGCAAGTAGTTTTTGTTTTATAAGTCATAGATTGTAAACCGCAATTTACCTTCGACGAACTACAAGAACTTGTATATTATGTTACTTGTCGCTACGGAACCCTTCATGGGCGAGACTCGCACTTGGCCGCTTTTTATTTATAGTATTTAGTTGTTAATTCGGTTCATATACCAAAACCTAACTACTTTTTCAGACAAAACCCAACCACCCCACAAACGATAATCTTCGGCAACCCCGATTCTATTCGTGACTCCAACTACAATCCACAACGTGCTCTGAAGGTCATCGTTCATGGTTGGAGCAGTAATGGCAGCTCCGACTTAAGCGCTACTACCGCCTCCGCCTTCCTTGCCTACGCGGATGTCAACGTGATTGTGGTAGACTGGAACCAGCTGGCCAACTCTGAGTATACCACAGCTGCTGCCGGCGTGCCTAGCGTGGGCTTGTCTCTGGGCAACTTTCTGGAGTGGTTGATCAAAACTGCGGGTGGAACCTGGAATGACGTGCACCTGGTGGGATTCAATTTGGGAGCCCATGTGGTGGGAAGCGCTGGAAAGGCTACTGGCGGTCGACCGCTAAGAGTTACTGGTAAGCACTTTGCTGGCTGGACTGTGGATGTATAGCAACTCTTTCCCAACTATATGCTGCCATTTCCTTATCACGCTGTTGACTGGCTTTTTATAGGAGCTCAGTCATTGATTAGTGGTTACATATGCGTATTATGTTGTCCTATTCCTTACTTGACACCGTGTCAGAGAGAGCAATACACTAAGAGGAGGGTTATGGCAAATGTGTTTCATATTTGGAAACTTTCAGGCTTGGACCCAACTGACCCTGAGTGGGCCAAAAACGGAGATGCAGGCAACGCGGGACAATACGTTGAGGCTCTCCACACCGACGGAACTCTTCAAGGCATCTTCGACAAGTAAGATACTATTCTGATGTCAGAGTTTTAGCGAATGCTACTCGGATAGCTAAGACTGATATTATGTCAGGGTTTATTCTCACTACACATTCAATATCTTCAAACTCATTTATTTTATAAATTCTATAAGTTATGGCGTGGAATTTTAAAACTGATGAAACGAGACCTCTATAAAAAAGCAGAATTTAACCTTGGCGTCTTCTACAGGGTCGCTGACAATGACTTCTTCCCCAACACTGGCCGCAGTTCTCAACCAGGCTGCTGGATCAGCACAACCGTGCTTGGGAACTGTTCGCAGCCGGAATCAGGATCAACCACCTGGTGGGCAGGCTGTTCTTCAATATCAGCCAGCCGCAGAGCGTGCAGCGTAGCTGAGACACGCTTAATATGGGCAACGGAGTTCTTAGCAAGCAGAGGTATACTATACATTATAATATACAAATACCTATATAATATACACTATCGGAATTATTTCGTCCAGGGAAGGTACAGATCGTCCGGAGTCATACGAAAATAATAGATAAGCTTGCATGGCTGCGTCCTGATTTGAAAGTTGTGCTCATGTAGTAACAGGCACACCTTAACATAATAAGTGTTGTGCGTCTTACTGTTTTGGTCATGTTTTCTGACAAAAAGAATACACCCAAAATAAGTAGGCTGTTGGAATATTACGTACTATATCTTTTTTGTACATTCTATCATTCTTATTCCTTAAAAAAAGGATCAAGCTATGTCTTAGTCAGATTGATTCATAGCGGAGAACTAGTTGTACGCGGATATTTCCCTGGTTTACAGAAGGTTTCAAATAGGGGATGTAAAAGTGCCACTGCCAAGACATTTACAAAACATTTAGTGTAAATGCCTAAGCCGTAACTTTAGGGCCCGAGTGCTTCTTATCGTGGAACTAGCTGCATACAGAAATGTCCCTGATTTACAGGGGGTGTCAAGTGGAGAATGCAGAAGTGCCTCAGCCAAGTTTCAGTACTTTATTTCGAAGCAACTCGGACACTTTTCAGATCCGTCGGTCGTAACGATTACGGTTACGGGTCAGGGTACGGCTACAGCTAATGCTGTGGCTACAGGCGCACGTTCAGCTGTGGGTACAGCTACTGCTGTGGCTACGGCTACGGGATCGACTATGGCTACGGCTACGGCTCATGCGTCAGCTACGACTACCAAGGCTACGGCTACGGCTACGACTACAGTTACGGCTTTGAGAACGGCTACAGCTAAGGCTAAAGCTACGGCTACGGGTTAATGGAGGTAAGTGCTTATAATTGAAAGGTCGCATCATATGAATTGGTGGTATGTTTTGGTATCTTAACAAAAAACATATTTTGTTTTCAGAAGCTGTGTTTAAGGACTCAGGACGGGAAGCTCGGGGCCATATTGCAATCCAAAACTAGACGTCATTTTATACTATAATAGTAATGAAATAATAGCTTAGCTATAATAAATTTTAATAATACAGTGACTTTTGTTTTATTACAGATCTCACTGAATTTATTATAATAGGTACTTATTGCTTAATAGCACGAGGTATACATGAAGTAAGTCTGCTTAAACCGAAACGTGATCTCCTAAAAAATGCTGAATATAGTGTAACTGGTTGACATAGAAAATTACCTAGCTTACAAGTTATCAGTTTTAGGGCACGCAGCAGAACCCTACCGTATATCTTCGCGTGATTGAAGTCAATCGCGCGAAGATATACGGTAGGGGTTCTGCTGCGTAAAACCTTTTTAAACCATTTTGGACTTTTCAGAAGCCAATAGCGTCGTAACAATTACGGCTGTGGGTACGGCTACGGCTACGGCAACGGGCACTAATACTGCTAGAGCTACCGCCACGGCTACGGTCGCGGCTACAGCTAAGGCTACGTCTGTGGCTACCGCTCCAACTGTGGCCACGGCTACGTCTACGTCTACAGCAACCATTTTTGCTAGATCAACATCTACGGCAACGTCTAAAAATATTGCTTCGGCTACATCTATAGCTTCATCTGAGTCTGGGGCTACGGCGACTACTTCATGTACGGGTAAAACTAGGGCTACGGCTACGAGCACGGCTACGGTTGTGACCTCAACTAGGAACGAAGCTCTGGTGGAGAAAAGACCAAAACCGTCACGTAATAAACGTGGTACCGCCAGCGTCATAGCATCAGAAGTCACCCTGCGTGCTGTGGACCCGACCATCCTCCTTTACCTCTCGAGATTGGACTCTAATACTTCAGGTGATGAGGTCTTTCGATATGTAAAGGAGAGGATACGTTTCTGGATTAAGGACCCGCCACCAATACAGTTACATCTGCAGCGGCTAGAGCCATCGGGAATGAGAGACACGGCCTTTAAATCGTACGTGCTCCAGGTGCCTGCGAAGCATGGGGACATGTTTCTCAATTCGGATTTCTGGCCGCCAGGAGTCGTCTATCGTCGCTTTAGGGGTGCGCTAACGAAAAAAGCCCCTAAGATTTAAGATTTAATAAGTAATTTTATTTTATGTATGTTAGTCTCTAAGGTATTTATTATCTATGGACCTAAGGTGTTTCATTTTTGTAATGTACATTTTATAGTTGTCTGAAATAAAATATATTATTATTATTATTATTATTATTAAATCTGCTTAAACCGAAACGTGATCTCCTAAAAAATGCTGAATATAGTGTAATTGGTTGACATAGAAAATTACCTAGCTTACAAGTTATCAGTTTAAGGGCACGCCGCAGAACCCTACCGTTTATCTTTGCGCGATTGAAGTCAATCGCGCGAAGATATATGGTAGGGGTTCTGCTGCGTAAAACATTTTTAAACCATTTTGGACTTTTCAGAAGCCAATAGCGTCGTAACAATTACGGCTGTGAATACGGCTACGGCTACGGCAACAGGCACTATTACGGCTAGAGCTACCGCCACGGCTACGGGTGCGTTTACAGCTACGGCTACGTCTGTGGCTAAGGCTCCAAATGTGGCCACGGCTACGACTACATCAACGTCTGCAAATATAGTTAGGTCTACGTCTACGTCTACAGCAACCATTTTGGCTACGTCAACGTCTACGGCAGTGTCTAAAAATATTGCTATGGCTATATCTATAGCTTCATCTGAGTCTCAGGCTACGGCGACTACTACATGTACGGGTACAAATAGTGCTACGGCTACGAGCAGGGCTACGGTTGTGACTTCAACTAGGGACTCAGCTTCTGCTTCCTCTACTTCTACGGCTACGGCTTAATGTGAGTATTTATTGTGCTTTAATAAAAAAAAAGAAAATTGCTGCCAAGATTGGTAGATTATGAAAATGGTCAGTAACGGTTATAAAAGAAAAGGGACGGGTGCACCGTAAGATTAGAGTGGAGTGAATGCAGAGATGACGGCTAATAGAAGGGAATAAAGGAACAACATAATGTTGTGCCGACCCCACATAAAGTGGGATAACGGAAGGAAGAAGGATTTTTATTTAGTTGAATAAAAGATATTGAATATTTGCTTTGATTAGCGAGTTAGTCTCGAAAAAAATACACAAGGCCGTTTATTCAGCGTTCGTTGCGTTGACATAGTGATACAGACGAAAAGTCTATCACACAGACCTGTTTGTCTTTGGAATCAAGCACAATTTTTGTTTTGTGTACTTTATATCATATTTTTCTATAATCTATTTCTGGGTATCTTCACTTACAAGCCATTGTGTTTTCAGAAACGATGCTTACGGATTGAAGATTGGATGATCGTGACCGTATTATGGCGCTGACAACAAAGTATCCGCTATCTCACTTTTACGAAAATACATACCTATCTTTTTATTGCTTATAAATAACATACACCTACCATAATAAACCGTGATCTAATAAATACCACAAATAAAAGCTATTTTGTTTTTATGTATACCTCTTAAAACCTTATCATTATTGATCGAGTGAGCGAAGCGAACGAAGATCTTACAAACAACTTGAGCGATTTGGCATTTTATGTGCGTATGTATGTATGTACCTATGTATACATTTATGTATGTTTGTCTGACGATAACTCTCGAACCATTGATCCGATTGCAATTTGATACGTAGGTAGCTTGTATTTGAGAAATTTACTGGTTAGTATATGAGTAACATCGGATGAGGGGTTATTAAGATATGGGGTTATTTAAGGGCGCAAAATACAAGAAAAATCCCCAAAAAAATCAAGTTACATTTCATATGAAAGAACTTGGTTTGGACATTCCAAAACCGTTTTTACTTATTTTCTAGGATAATCAGTTTTTGCTATGCATAAAAAAAGGTCAAATTAAGATAACCAACGATCCAAGAGCTCCCATCTTTTAGAATATCGTTGACATCAAGGTTTTTCTACTGGTCGGTCAATTCGTTTGCTTTTTCTTATTTTTTTTCTTAAAATAAATTAAGGAGGTACTCAGTTGTCATAAATGGTAAAAGCGACCTGTTCTGATGATGGAGTCTGTCCAAAGGATCTCTTCAATAAATTGGCCAATTGAACTTGGTTACCATACAAAGTTGGTGAGGGATAGTCAGAGGCAAGGCCAAACAGTGAATCTGGACAGAAATATTTTCTCAAAGTAGATAAATGTACTTACTTAACTTTTCGGAGCATTTGGATCGCATCACGAGATCTCAGTTTGAGGCGAACTACTAGTCTATTCATTATTTTTATGAAACAACGGGATATTTACCATGATTAAATTTTTCTGAATATTTAATCATGGTAAATATCCCGTTGTTTCATAAAAATTGTGTTAAAAACCATGATAGTTTCAAAAGTTATAGTCTATTCATAGTTGCAAGAGTACTCAGTCAAAAAATATATATGTAGTACACTATTGCATGGTTGAGTCTGTTGGAGTCTTGACTAAATATATCCTACGCCGAAACGTCACACACACAGTATAATACACTGGTGAGCACTCACACAGAGAGCTAGAAACAGAGCCAGACAGAGCTTGTGGTAGCGTAAGCCAGCAGTAGGCCAGCAGTTAGGTATGCAAACTAGACCTACCACACGCTCTGTCTGGCTTTGTCCCTGGCTCTAGTTTTGGAGTCTGTGTGAGCGCTCACCAGTGCATTATAATGTGTGTGTGACGTTTTGACGTAGGATTTATTAAGTCAACACTCACACAGACTCAAAACCAGAGCCAGAGACAGAGACATAGCTTGTGGTAGGCCTGCAGGTCGCAGTTTTCAACCTAATTGTAAACTGAGTTTTATTCGATCAGTTTGAATAATTAGTTTTGTCTCTCGCTTTTTAAGGAGAGAAGATGAAACAACAACAATACGTTACTTAGAAACGATCGAAACGAGTTTTCGTCTCATCATTTCTACATATAAAAGAGGGAGACGTAAACAAAACAAACTGATCAAGTAAAATTCAAGTTAAGGGTACTGGACAAAACTTGATACATACGTTGCATGACTTCATAGTTTTTTTATGAAGTCGGGGATTTTTGATTGGACACTTCATCCAAAAAGGGGTAATAAATTGAGCTAACGCCCGTAGCACACCTCCGCTGCGGAACCGCTAAAGCAGCACCGCTTGATGAATTTCGTTGTGATCAAGTGAAAAAAAAACGGCGGCCAGAGGACCGAAGTGTGGCTGGCGTCAGAGCAGATCGACAAAACCACGCGGAGAAGGAGATGGAATATAGTCAAATCTACGCGTTAGAATAGTTTCCGTGACGACGGACAGACGGACCGTTTTTGACGTCAATCGTGGTCCATACACTAGGTCTTCATAGCTTAACTTTGACAAAATTAGAGACTCGCAGACTTTGATGCGTACGTCTTCTTTTAAAAAAAAATCTGATTTTGTACAACAATTTTAGCCTATAAAAGCAATTCTTCACTATATTTAAAAAAAGTGGCCAAGTGCGAGTCAGACTCGCCCATGAAGGGTTCCGTAGCAACAAATAACATGATATAAAAGTTCTTGCAGTTCGTCGAAAAGTTAAATTGCGGTTTACGATTTATGACGTATAAAAAAAAACTACTCACTAGATCTCGTTCAATCCAAATATCGTTGGAAGTTTGCATATATAGTAATGTATATCATATATTTTTTTAGTTTTATCATTCTCTTATTTTAGAAGTTAGAGGGGGGGGGGGACCAACTTTTTACCACTTTGGAAGTATCTCTCTCGCAAACTATTCAGTTAAGAAAAAAACGATATGAGAAACCTCAACATCATTTTTGAAGACCTATTCATAGATACGTGTGGGGTATCTATGACTAGGTCTTCAAAAATGATTGTGTTGCTTTACTATGCAAACTTCCAACGATATTTGGTTTGAACGAGATCTAGTCAGTAGTTTTTTTTTATACGTCATAAAACTCATAAATCGTAAACTGCAATTTACCTTTCGACGAACTAAAAGAACCTTTATATTATGTTACTTGTTGCTACGAAACCCTTCATGGGCGAGTCCAACTCGCAATTGGCTGCTTTTTTTTAATATTCTGTAAAGTTATAAGTTCTATTAGCGCCGTGGATATCCACGCGTGTAATAACAAAAAGCGGCCAAAGGCGAGTCGGACTCGCCTATGAAGGGTTCCGTAGCAGTAAGTAATATAATATAAGTTCTTGTAGTTCGTCGAAAGGTAAATTGCTGTTTACGATTAATGGCGTATAAAAAAATACTACTTACCTACTCAACAACAACTTCTTGTTCAAACTAAATATCGTTGGAAGTTTACATAGTAATTTAATAATACTCACTTCTTTTCGTAAAATAGGCTGTAATAATTACTCCACGTTACACTTTAATATTTCTCAAACTATACATAAAGACTACACTTTTAAGTTGTATATCGAACTCGTACCAACGACCGACTGACCCCAATCCTTCGCTCCGTGCCATCGCCAACCGTCTATCCCCACTACTTTACCAACCAACGTCAAGGAGGGAGGGAGTCAGTCAGTGTTGCCAACGGCATTTCTATGAAGTTGACAGACAATTTCACAAACAAATATGACAAGTGTCATCAAATATCATAATAGTAATTTCTATTAAACCATTAAAATTAGAACTATTATTGAAATTCATCACATTCGGCCATCCGACACTGTGCTTACTCTGGAAGCACATGCTAAGTGCACAATATAATAATATGAAAACTTAATAAACAAAGCCTGAATTCAAAACAAATAATGAGAAAAGATGACCATTCAAACACTATCCAAAAAAAAAATTGAATGTCTAAAAACAAAACTTGAATTTAAAACAAATACTTAATAAGAAAAGATGACCATTCAAATACAATCTAAAAAAAAAATTGAATGTGTAACAACAAAACTTGAATTAAAACACAAATACTTAATGAGAAAGGATGACCATACAAATACAATCTAAAAAAAATCTAATGTCTATCAAATTCGGCCATCCGACAGTGTGCTTACTCTGGAAGCACATGCTAAGAGCATAATGATAACATGATAACTATGTATATGTATGACTAAACAAAACTTGAAACTTGAATGACTACCAAAATTCAGACAACTAATAAGAACAAATTAAAACAAATCCAAAATTACAATATAAAACTTGTAAACAAAATGAAATTATTAAGTAGAAGATACGAAGACACCCAAATAAATCTTAGTCATTTCTAAGAATAAACAGATATTAAAAATATAATTCCATCTAAAAATAATTACAGTTAGATATCCCGTTTACCATATTCAAAGCCTGTATGCAAAAAAAAAATTAACTAAATGAAATTTCTAAGATAATAATTATAACAGTTTTGTATCAGAAAAGTCTTCGCATCCCAGCCATAAACAATGCATTCGGGTAAAATGTTATTTAAATTAAATACTCCTATAGCATAAATTATACTCCGATTGTGATAGGAAGACATCTCCATGGTTAAAAATACAGTCAAACAGTTAATTGTTTTTAAAAGTCAAATAGTAATTTGGTCTCCCTACTACAATATTCACGTTGACCGGATTGAGAGGGTCCAGAAAAAGTTTCTGAATATTTTAAGTTACAGATGTGGTCTTAATAGGAAATTGCCTAACTATACTGCAAAGCTCCATCATTTTCATTTAATGTTATTAGAAAATATCGTCGCAAATATCATGATCTACTGTATCATTTCAAAATTACCCACTCGTATATCGACTCTCCTTGCTTACTTTATCATATTAATCTAAATATAAAGCCTAGACCTCGGCAACTCTTTCAGAACACTTTCGCCTTACAAGTCCATTCAAACAACGCCTCTTATTATAACCCCGTTGTCAGAATGTGTCGCCTATTTAACGATTTATTGATTAAATACAGTGATAAAATTCATATCTTTAACAATAATCTAAATAAATTCAAGAATGCATCTTTGGCCACTCTTTCATTAGAGTGTGCCGAAAACTCAAATTAGTTATTTAATTAATTCTGCACTCTCTTCGAGTCTTAACTCGAAGTGTGTGCACTTACTGTAATAAAATAATTGTATGAGTACACCTAAGTTCCAAGTAAATGTTAACTTTAATCACCTACTACTAGATAAGCCTGGTTACACGCTATTTACTAACTTTCCTGTTCTATGCATTCTGTGTACGCATGTTTTGGGGTACTGTCTAGCTCATAACTTAATAGTATTTATGCCTGTAAATTATCGATTGTACTCTGTTTTGTGTACCTAATAAACAAATAAAATAAAATATAAAACAAAATAAAATTGTGGTAATAAACTACATAATTCTTCTCCTTGCTACGTAACTCGCGGCTCAGCCTGTTACTACGGCACCTTCAGAGGCGCGTCATGGCTCAAGCTGCTGATGTGGTGCCTCCCGTGGCGCATCACGGCTCAGACCACTGGTGCGGCGCCCTCCATGGCGCATCACGGCTCAGGCCACTGGTGCGGCGCCTTCCATGGCGCATCATGGCTGGCCGCTGGTGCAGTGCATCACGGCTGTGTCCTGTGGCACCTTCTGCGGTGCATCGCTACTAACTTTGCCTGGAGTTTTAAGGATCTGAAACTCGTCATAAAATTTACAGATCTGCAAGCACACTGAATAAATCTATTATCATTCATCTGCTTTATATCTAGTTGAAATGAATAGGATTTCCAATTGTGAAATAATTAAAAAGTAACAATATATTCCAAAAATATAAAACACTAAATGTGCACTATCCACGGCATTTAGACGAGTTCTCTGTACTTAGTCTTGCGCTTTAAATACTACAAAAGATACGTTTAACTTAGCTCAGTAAATGCATGGAAACGCCATCATTAAATCTGACAGCGAAGAACTTATCAGCTTGAATTTCTCCATGCCATGCCCTGCCATGGCACTGCAGGCATGTACTAGTAATGTCATCTCCTCATTGTCCTTGCTGAAATGCAAACATCTTCTCGACAGTGACTGTTTCGGTAAGTAAACAATCTAGTGGTTCAGGTTTACGACGCACTAACTTCAATTAGAATCTTTGTCCAATTTTTATTTAAAACTGTGATTCAGTTGTAAAACTGAACTGTTAAACTGTAATTGAACACCTAAAACTGTAATTCATCTTTTTAGTAAGTAGTAAGTCTTTTATACATCGCTAATCTTTAATTTATGAATAATTCACATTTATTTTATCTTAAATTCATATTTAATTCATATTAAATTCATATTAAATTCATATTAAATTCATATTAAATTCATATTTTATTCATATTTTATTCATATTTTATTCATATTTTATTCATATTTTATTCATATTTTATTCATATTTTATTCATATTTTATTCATATTTTATTCATATTTTATTCATATTTTATTCATATTTTATTCATATTTAGTTCATATTTAGTTCATATTTAATTCATATTTAATTCATATCTAATTCATATTTAATTCATATTTAATTCATATTTAATTCATATTTAATTCATCTTAAATTCATCTTAAATTCATCTTAAATTCATCTTAAATTCATCTTAAATTCATCTTAAATTCATCATTTATTCATCATTTATTCATCTTTAATTCATCATTAATTCATTTTTAATTCATAATTAATTCATCGTCCTTTCATTAAAACTCGAAAAACTTGTATAATCTTAACCCAAAATCTTTACTTATAATCCAAATCCAAAAACTGATCTTTAACTTTTAACAACTCTACACGACTTTAACTTAAAATTTTTGAAACATTTGCGCCTTTTGAGACTTTTAGAACATTTAGAACATTTTGAACATTTTGAACATTTTGAACGTTTTGAACGTTTTGAACGTTTTGAACGTTTTGAACGTTTTGAACATTTTGAACATTTTGAACGTTTTGAACATTTTGAACATTTTGAACATTTTGAACATTTTGAACATTTTGAACATTTTGAACATTTTGAACATTTTGAACATTTTGAATATTTTGAACTTTTTGAACTTTTTGAACTTTTTGAACCTTTTGAACCTTTTGAACTTTTTGAACTTTTTGAACTTTTTGAACTTTTTGAACTTTTTGAACTTTTTGAACTTTTTGAACTTTTTGAACTTTTTGAACTTTTTGAACTTTTTGAACTTTTTGAACTTTTTGAACTTTTTGAACTTTTTGAACTTTTTGAACTTTTTGAACTTTTTGAACTTTTTGAACATTTTGAACCTTTTGAACCTTTTGAACCTTTTGAACTTTTTGAACTTTTTGAACTTTTGGAACTTTTTGAACTTTTTGAACTTTTTGAACTTTTTTACTTTGACCAAACAGATCTCGCATGGTTAATTAATTTCAACTTCTAGGCGCACATAGTCAAACTGAACTCACTTGGTTTCAAAATCAATTTCGACTTTTATGGCGAACATAGTCAAACTGAACTCACTTGGTTTCAAAATCAATTTCATCTTTTAAGGCGTACATAGCCAAACTGAACTCACTTGGTTTCAAAATCAATTTCAACTTTTATGGCGTACATAGTCAAACTGAACTCACTTGGTTTCAAAATCAATTTCATCTTCTAAGGCGTACATTGCCAAAATGAACTCACTTGGTTCCAAAATCAATTTCATCTTTTAAGGCGAAAATAGCCAAACTGTACTCACTTTGTTCTAAAATTTTATTAATCTTTACTTCTATGGCGTACTTAGCCAAACACAGATCCCAAAACTCTTTCTTTAGACGAGCATTAATTACGTTCAATGGCCTGGTTAACGTCCCCAAACTAGATCTGTTTGCTCAAAACCACCAAGAATTGCTACTTACATTTTGTCAAAATGCTGTTTCGAGGAGACTCCCCAGGTTCCCTAGGTGTTTTTTTTTTATTGTACTTTTTGTTTTTTCTGTTTTAATTGTAATTTGTTAAAAAAAATAGTCTCACTATGTGAAACCTGTTTATTGGACCCTAGTAACAGTTGTCGTTTTAAATTATCAATTAGAATATAAGTATCTACTGATTGTTTACCTAAGAAATAATAATAAATAAATAGTCTACAATTTTGATAAGTTTAGCTCACTTTACTTCAAAAACTCGCTTTAGAGGGTAGGCTTGATCATGATCATTAACTTTACTTATTTTAAATCCAGCATGGTTAGACATTTGCGGTTAGAGGCTACTCAAACTATACTGAGCTGCTATGGTATTAGCAGTACATGAACAGTTTTAGCACTATCGGATAGCCCCTGTATCAACTTTATGGTTAGGCCCGGTGCACGTCAAAGACCATACCGGCTTTTATGAAATTCAAGATTGTGCTCGGTCTTTGCTATTTACGGCCACTTTATTATGAAACTTTATTCGACCACTCATTTTTGATGTTAAGTAAATTATAAGAAATAAATATAACTTTACAAATAATCATTTCAACATAACCCAGCCAATAACACTCTGCTTATGCCAACAGATATTCTAATTTATTTAAGGGTATTTATTTAATTTTGTACATTATGCTACATCGGCACAATGGCGACTAATAGCATGGACATAAAAATGTTTGTTTATGGGTCTAGACAGGAAAGTAGACCTTTCGTAAGTACACTACAGTTCTGCATATCAAAAAGTAACAAGAATGCTACAGAGGACTGACTTGCTTTTAACACTCAAGCTCAAACTCAAGCTTGTTTTTTACACTCAAGTACCTTCACTTAATTTCATACACGGTAACACGAGTCATGTGTTTTCAGAGGGTAACCAATAAAATGATCATCGTAATGCATAATAATGTAAAACTATTTGCTGTTATTAAGTTCGTTAATATTTTTAAAATATCTTTCGGTAAACTTAGCGTATATTCCAAAAATTAAGGGAATGTCAATTGTTTGAAATGGAACAGCTTAACTAAGCAGTCAAAGTCGTTAAATATTAGGTTCAGGCCATTTCATGTTCGGATGAGCGGCTAATATCAAATTTCATATGAGACCACACACATTTTAGGGTAGGCATAATATCAGGCATTTCAGACAATCAAAATTAAAACTTGTTGAAAGGTGTCAGCATTACCGGATAGTCTCTGTGCAATACAGACCAGTGCGCATGAACAACGAATCAACATACTAATTCAAACTTGGTTTCTATACCTACCCTACAACGTTAGGATGCGAACGATCAGATTAAAACTCGAATGATTTCACCCACTTAAGTAAAAATAAAATCATTAAATTATAACATTTAGGTAAGTACCCGTTATTGTTCATAAGTTCGATCGAAAAAGCTAGCACAAACGGATAATCTCGAGGCAATCTCGACCGATTCATGCTCGCAAAATCTTTCGTACCCTTGAACTTTTAGTCAAATTAAATAATTTTCTACTCAACCCAAGAAAAATAATTACTTGGCGGGTGGAATCATATTAAAATCCGTAAGAAATATTTTACATACCGTAAGTTCTTGTCACTTCTGAGATTTAATAATACTCACTTCTTTTCGTAAAATAGGCTGTAATAATTACTCCACGTTACACTTTAATATTTCTCAAACTATACATAAAGACTACACTTTTAAGTTGTATATCGAACTCGTACCAACGACCGACTGACCCCAATCCTTCGCTCCGTGCCATCGCCAACCGTCTATCCCCACTACTTTACCAACCAACGTCAAGGAGGGAGGGAGTCAGTCAGTGTTGCCAACGGCATTTCTATGAAGTTGACAGACAATTTCACAAACAAATATGACAAGTGTCATCAAATATCATAATAGTAATTTCTATTAAACCATTAAAATTAGAACTATTATTGAAATTCATCACAGTAATGTACATCATATATGTTTTTTAGTTTTATCATTCTCTTATTTTAGAAGTTACAGGGGGGAGGGGGACCAACATTTAACCACCTTGGATGTGTCTCTCGCAAAAACTATTAAGTTTAGAAAAAAACGATTTTAGAAACCTCAACATCATTTTTGAAGACCTGTTCATAGATATCCCACACGTATGGGTTTGATGAAAAGAAGTTTTTTGAATTTCAGTTCTAAGTATGGGGACCCCCAAAATTAATTGTTTTTTTTTCTATGTTTGTAAAAAAAACTTAATGCGGCTCACAGAATACATCTACTTATCAAGTTTCATCAGTATAGCTCTTATAGTTTCGGAGAAAAGTGGCTGTGACATACGGACGGACAGACAGACGGACAGACAAACATGACGAATCTATAAGAGTAGCTGACGTTTCGGACAAATTTTGCTGGGACACATTGTCCCAAATGACACTTTTGATTTTAATATTATTTTTACTGACGTCTCGGACACCATTTAAAATAACTGCATTGTACAGTCAGGTAAAAAAACACGTTTTTACCGAGACGCAGCGGTGCCGGTGGCGGCATAGCAAGGGGACGAAATAGATTTATTAATTAATTTATTTATTTTTGATTTTATTTTTTTATTTTAGATTAATTAGTTAATTTATTTTTTTATTTTAGATTAATTAATTAATTAATTTATTTATTTATCTATTTATTCATTTATTCATTTATTTATTTATTTATTTATTTATTTATTTGTTTATTTATTTATTTATTTATTTATTTATTTAAAGTTAAAGTGTGAAAGTGAAAGAAATTATGTGGCAGTTTATATTGTTCTTCATGTTTTTTGGGGGTAAAAAAATCACGATTGATTTCAATGAACACCTGAATATTTACTTTGACTGAATTTGAGCAAGGAAAAATAAATATTGAATTATGCATAGAACGCCTTGTTATATAAAAATAGAAAAAAAACCAAAGATAAAAAAGTTATATTTAAAAAGATCATACAGAAAATAGATGATTTTAAAGTGTATATTTGGTAAAATATTAGAAGAATATAAGAAAATTGATAATTTTAAAGTTTTTATTAGGTAAAATACTGTGCCAAATGCTGTGTAAATTACTGTGATTGTTCTAGGTTAATGTTTTTATTTATCTTGTTATAGAGGTTTACTGTTTTTTCATTGGTTAATAGGTCTTGGAGATGATTAATACTAATAAATAATTAACGGTAATCTTAAGTCTATGACTGAATTAACGATTATCTGTGATTCTAAGTTGATTTCGTCGACGTGCTTAAAATAATTTAGTACTTTTTATTATAATAAATAGCGCTAAATCAGTAAATATGGTCGGGATATTTTGCTCAGTTAACTATAAATTGTCTGTAATTTTTATACATTATTAAAACTAATGACTTTTTTAAAACGTAAGGAAAGAGAGATAAATGTTTTAAGATCTCTATTTATAGTATGTATCTTTCATGGTTAACATTTTATATGTTTTTTTGTTTCGTTGATTTTAATGTTTTTTTTAGTAGGTATAATTTGTGCTCAATGCTGTGTAAAATACTGTGATTATTGTAGATTAAGAATTTTTTATAATGTTTAAAAGTTTTATCACTATTCAGTGATAATACGCCTTGCTGATGTTGAAAACAAACAATAAGTAATAATAAGTAATAATTTTAGGTCTGTTTTAGCTATTGATTATTTGTGATTTTTAAACATACTCGTTACTGTCTTAGAATAATTAAAAAACATCTTTGATATATTTTTATGTGATCATACACAAGATATAGGTTTATGCCAAATATACGCTATGTGGATGAGACTTGTTGTTTTTTTTAACTTAAAAGTACTTCACCACACGCTCGCAAAGCAATTTGATTAGCTTTATCACATTACATTATATTTAGCTTAAACATATTTTACCTGACTGTACTCAAAAGTATTAATAATTTGATGGTGTCCGAAACGTCAGTAAAAATAATATTAAAATCAAAAGTGTCATTTGGGACACTTTGTCCCAGCGAAATTTGTCCGAAACGTCAGCTACTCATCTATAAGGGTTCCGTTTTTGCTATTTGGCTACGGAACCCTAAAAAGTGACAGCCAACGAACGGCTATGTTACTTGGTGCTACGGAACCCTTCATGGGCGATTCCAACTCGCACTTGGCTGCTTTTTTTTGCACTATGATTTAATAAGTTTTACAAATTACGACTCAAGTTCGAGATGTTGTGTGAAAAAAAATTGCACAAATGTATGAGCAATGCTATTACGAGTTCACTGAACTATACTTTGTTATGCAAAACAAACTTTTTACTTAGTTTTTGGTTTAAAAACAGATAGAAAAATCAGACGTGTGTATATCTCACAAGGTCTCACAAGGTCATAAAACTTTCCTGTGTTTGTTTTATGTTTTCATCTTTATTTTTAGGGTTCCGTAGCCAAATAGCAAAAACGGAACCCTTATAGATTCGGCATGTCTGTCTGTCTGTCTGTCCGTCCGTCCGTATGTCACAGCCATTTTTCTCCGAAACTATAAAAGCTAGACTGATGAAACTTGGCGAGTCGATGTAATCTGTAAACCGCATTAAGATTTTTACACAAACATAGAAAAAAAAAACAAAACAATCCTCCCCATACTTAAAACTAAAACTTAATTTTTTTTTTTTATTAAACCCATACGTGATCTATGAATAGGTCTTCAAATATGATGTTGAGGTTTCTAATATTGTTTTTTTTAACTGAATAGTTTGCGAAAAAGACACTTTCAAAGTGGTAAAATGTTGCCCCCCCCTCTAACTTCTAAAATAAGAGAATGATAAAACTAAAAAAAATATATGATGTACAATTACTATGCAAACTTTCAACAATATTTGGTTTGAACTAGATCTAGTAAGTAGTTTTTTTTTATATCGTATATAATCGTAAACTGCAATTTACCTTTCGACGAACTACAATAACTTATATATTATGTTACTTGTTGCTACGGAACCCTTCATGGGCGAATCCGACTCGCACTTGGCCGCTTTTTTCATCTCATCAACAATGACTTGAATAATTATCAGTATAAATATGAGCCACTATCAAGGATTATTAAATTTATTCTCAGTATGAAAATCATAGTGTTATTGGCAGGTTTAGTTTCGTGTGGGTAACCCTTTTATTTCTTTACCTTTTATTTTCTTCTTTTGTTGACTGACCTCTCAGCTTAGTGGGTAGTAGCTTTGCCTTCTGCGCCGTAGGTCGTGGGTTCGATTCCCACTGAGAACAAATATTTGTTTGGTGAACATTGATTTACAAAAAAAAATGTATGCAAGTATTATATCAGCTATCTGGTTCCCTTATTACAAGCTCTGCTTAGTTTGGGGCTGGGTAGTGTTGGGTGAGTTTTCCACAATATTTATTTATACCATACCCCCTCTAATAAGCTTATTTTATTCTCTGAAAACAGTGAATAAAAAGCCCTTTTAATCACTGTTTTGGTGTTTGAATTTGGAACACACCAATAAGGTCGACCTACATATTAATACTATACAACCATGATACAACCTTTTTGCGCCAAAAATACTCTAATTTGATTGGTCGAAATGTTTAACAAAGAGTTTAGACAATGCTACTCCTTGGTTAAGTACTGTTTTGTGTTCTTTCTTGTCATTGTCATATTAGTAAATTGGCGCTATTTTGAATACCTATGTAAGTTATACAACACAAAGTTCGGTAATAATAAATCGATTGAAAATGCATTCTAGGGATGAAAAAATTGTGTGTTTTGTTGTTCAATTGAGTTGTTTAGTTTAGAAAGAGAGGTCGGCCAATATAGTAAAAAACTTGCATTAACCTTCCTTGTTTTCAAATAAAATCAATATCAAAAGTTATTGATTTTATGTCACATTAAAATAGTTCAAACAATGTTCATAGTTTTTAATCTTTTTTCGCTTCGTTATCATCATTATTAGCCTGAAAAAGTCCACTGCTGGACATGGGCCTCCTCTACACATTTCCAGGAAGAATGATTCTGAGCCATCCATCCTCCGACTTCCCACGATTTTAACAATGTCGTCGGTCCATCTGGTGGGTGGGCGCCCCACGTACGTTTTTCGCTTAAATATCGCATAATTTTTCTCGAAGTCATGGTATAAAGTATAGTATGCAACTCTTGAATAAAATGGATTTGTATCGAGGGCCATGAATCACTCGCGTCGTTTAGGATTCTAACACTTGAATCACTCGCTACGCTCGTGATTCAATCATTATGAATCACTCCCTACGGTCGTGGTTCATTCGTTAGAACCCTTCACTTGCTCGTGATTCATCTATCTATAGTATATATGTGTTTATGTATTTAAATAGGTATGTATTTATTAGTAGGTATATGTGAAATTGTATAGTATGTAATATAATATTCTATGGATAATATAAGTAATTTCAGCTAGCTACACATCAAAAATTTTAAGGCACTTTTTTATTTATTCTTTCTTTGCACACAGTCCCCTTGTAAATATCTTTGTTGAGCGTTTACATCTGTATATTATACAGATGTAAACGCTCAACATAAGGTGGGCCATCTACTTGATGAACACCCAGAGTTGAAAGTATTGCTCACCATATATATAAATAACAATAATAATGAAAATAATCCAGTCTTCTTATCTACCTAAATTATCCAGTCCTCTCAACCAACCACAAAAACACCATAATCAAGTCTAAGATTTAGCAATCATCAGAATAAAAAGCAGCCAAGTGCGAGTCGGACTCGCCCATGAAGGGTTCCGTAGCATCAAGTAACATAATATACAGAAAATAAACAGGAAACAGGTTCTTGTAGTTCGTCGAAAGGTAAATTGCGGTTTACGATTTATGACGTATAAAAAAAAAACTACTCACTAGATCTCGTTCAAACCAAATATCGTTGAAAGTTTGCATAGTAATGTACAACATATATTTTTTTTAGTTTTATCATTCCCTTATTTTAGAAGTTAGAGGGGGGGGGAACCAACTTTTTTCAACTTTGGAAGTGTCTCTCGCGCAAACTATTCAGTTTAGAAAAAAACGATTAGAAACCTCAACTTCATTTTTGAAGACCTATTCATAGATACCCCACACGTATGGGTTCGACGAAAGTTTTTTTTGAGTTGCAGTTTGAAGTAAGGGGACCCCCAAAATTTATAGTTTTTTTTCTATTTTTGTGTAAAAATCTTAATGCGGTTTACAGAATACATCTACTCGCCAAGTTTCATCAGTGTAGCTCTTATGGTTTCGGAGAAAAATGGCTGTGACACGGTCGGACAGACAGACAGACAGACAGACAGACAGACAGACAGACAGTCATGACGAATCTATAAGGGTTCCGTTTTTGCCATTTGGCTACGGAACCCTAAAAACGACCAATTCATAAAACAGATTTATGTAGATTCACTAGATATATCTTGAGGGATTTTTCGAAAGAGCAACTGGAGCAAATTATGGCTAAACCACTTAATCAGATGCTTCCTTAAGCTTTTGTAATCGAAAAATACCTCAGGTATTTATGAATCTTGAATTATTTTCAGTGTGCTCCAGCAGTGCAATCCCGACTGTAGTAGAAGCCACCCAATATGTGGACAATGATCAAGGCAATCAGTATTTAGAAGGACAGAATGAAGTGGACATTGATACCATCTTGGACAATGGAGCTGACAACCAGTACTGGCTCTACACCAGGTGAGATAACTTGTGAAACACTTCTCTTCTTATTTAAGAGCAATGCTCTTGTCGGCGTAATGTATACATTTTTCTCACAATTTTCGGCACAATTAGCCTCCACGTTCAGCAGCGTTCGACATCTGTCTCTCTATCCTACTTGAGTGAGCGATGCGTCCGCGTGGACAGCTGTTTGACGTTGTCACGTTCAACTATCGTCAGTAAACCGACATTACAGACAACCATTTTTTGGGGTTCCGTAGCCAAATAGCAAAAACGGAATCCTTATAGATTCGTCATGTCTGTCTGTCTGTCTGTCCGTCCATATGTCACAGCCATTTTTCTCCGAAACTATAAGAGCTAGACTGATGAAACTTGGCGAGTAGATGTATTCTGTGTACCGCATTATGATTTTTAATACAGTTGCTCAAAAAGTGGCGTATTGCAGGGACGTATAGCGTTCGGGATGTGGGAACACACGCGTGCTTTTTTTTTACCTTTCCCGCACTAGTGCTTTTTCTTTCCCAACTGTCAAAATAATGTCTAAAAAGAAAAACCAACCATGAAGTTTATACTAAAAAAAGTCATCGAAGTTTTTATGATTCATGCAAATACGTATTATTTCTAAAAAGAAGCTACTAATTTGTTTCATTAACAGATTTAATGATTTGATTGAATGAGTTATGTTAGGTTTCATTTCATTTCATCTCATTAAATTTCATTTTCAATTCATATCAATAAAAAAAATCTACTGAAGACTTGGCTGTAAGAGTATAGTTCCCTTTGCCTTCCAGAATGGGTGAAGAAAAAAAAAATCTCTGCTTATATTCTACTGTTGGCGCCATTTTTCAGAAATTTTCTTTGCGAGTTTATTTGTTTGTTGCACAAAATGAGTAATTTCGACCCTAGTTTTTTTGAATTAACACCACCGGAACTCAGTATAACTGCACAAAATGCTTCGGAGAACATTTTACCGGAAAAGTCAAAAAGTCGCTACATGCATACATACGACGAACTTATTGCGTGGAGAGAAGAGAAAAAGCAAATCGTTTTTTTTATTATTTTATTAAATTGCTTCATTTTTTCGCAACTGTATTAAAATTAGTCGTTCAGTACACGTGCGGAACCGTCATTGCAACTTGTTCAGACTGTCAACCCTCGCCTTCGGCTCGGGTAGACATTTGTCGGAACTCTTTGCAATGACAGCCTTTCCGCCTTTTTTTTTCTAAACTGAATAGTTTGCGCGAGAGACACTTCCAAAGTGGTAAAATGTTGCCCCCCCCCCCTCTTACTTCTAAAATAAGAAAATGATAAAACTAAAAAAAATATATGATGTACATTACTACGCAAACTTTCAACGATATTTGGTTTGAACGTGATCTAGCAAGTAGTTTTTGTTTTATAAGTCATAGATTGTAAACCGCAATTTACCTTCGACGAACTACAAGAACTTGTATATTATGTTACTTGTCGCTACGGAACCCTTCATGGGCGAGACTCGCACTTGGCCGCTTTTTATTTATAGTATTTAGTTGTTAATTCGGTTCATATACCAAAACCTAACTACTTTTTCAGACAAAACCCAACCACCCCACAAACGATAATCTTCGGCAACCCCGATTCTATTCGTGACTCCAACTACAATCCACAACGTGCTCTGAAGGTCATCGTTCATGGTTGGAGCAGTAATGGCAGCTCCGACTTAAGCGCTACTACCGCCTCCGCCTTCCTTGCCTACGCGGATGTCAACGTGATTGTGGTAGACTGGAACCAGCTGGCCAACTCTGAGTATACCACAGCTGCTGCCGGCGTGCCTAGCGTGGGCTTGTCTCTGGGCAACTTTCTGGAGTGGTTGATCAAAACTGCGGGTGGAACCTGGAATGACGTGCACCTGGTGGGATTCAATTTGGGAGCCCATGTGGTGGGAAGCGCTGGAAAGGCTACTGGCGGTCGACCGCTAAGAGTTACTGGTAAGCACTTTGCTGGCTGGACTGTGGATGTATAGCAACTCTTTCCCAACTATATGCTGCCATTTCCTTATCACGCTGTTGACTGGCTTTTTATAGGAGCTCAGTCATTGATTAGTGGTTACATATGCGTATTATGTTGTCCTATTCCTTACTTGACACCGTGTCAGAGAGAGCAATACACTAAGAGGAGGGTTATGGCAAATGTGTTTCATATTTGGAAACTTTCAGGCTTGGACCCAACTGACCCTGAGTGGGCCAAAAACGGAGATGCAGGCAACGCGGGACAATACGTTGAGGCTCTCCACACCGACGGAACTCTTCAAGGCATCTTCGACAAGTAAGATACTATTCTGATGTCAGAGTTTTAGCGAATGCTACTCGGATAGCTAAGACTGATATTATGTCAGGGTTTATTCTCACTACACATTCAATATCTTCAAACTCATTTATTTTATAAATTCTATAAGTTATGGCGTGGAATTTTAAAACTGATGAAACGAGACCTCTATAAAAAAGCAGAATTTAACCTTGGCGTCTTCTACAGGGTCGCTGACAATGACTTCTTCCCCAACACTGGCCGCAGTTCTCAACCAGGCTGCTGGATCAGCACAACCGTGCTTGGGAACTGTTCGCAGCCGGAATCAGGATCAACCACCTGGTGGGCAGGCTGTTCTTCAATATCAGCCAGCCGCAGAGCGTGCAGCGTAGCTGAGACACGCTTAATATGGGCAACGGAGTTCTTAGCAAGCAGAGGTATACTATACATTATAATATACAAATACCTATATAATATACACTATCGGAATTATTTCGTCCAGGGAAGGTACAGATCGTCCGGAGTCATACGAAAATAATAGATAAGCTTGCATGGCTGCGTCCTGATTTGAAAGTTGTGCTCATGTAGTAACAGGCACACCTTAACATAATAAGTGTTGTGCGTCTTACTGTTTTGGTCATGTTTTCTGACAAAAAGAATACACCCAAAATAAGTAGGCTGTTGGAATATTACGTACTATATCTTTTTTGTACATTCTATCATTCTTATTCCTTAAAAAAAGGATCAAGCTATGTCTTAGTCAGATTGATTCATAGCGGAGAACTAGTTGTACGCGGATATTTCCCTGGTTTACAGAAGGTTTCAAATAGGGGATGTAAAAGTGCCACTGCCAAGACATTTACAAAACATTTAGTGTAAATGCCTAAGCCGTAACTTTAGGGCCCGAGTGCTTCTTATCGTGGAACTAGCTGCATACAGAAATGTCCCTGATTTACAGGGGGTGTCAAGTGGAGAATGCAGAAGTGCCTCAGCCAAGTTTCAGTACTTTATTTCGAAGCAACTCGGACACTTTTCAGATCCGTCGGTCGTAACGATTACGGTTACGGGTCAGGGTACGGCTACAGCTAATGCTGTGGCTACAGGCGCACGTTCAGCTGTGGGTACAGCTACTGCTGTGGCTACGGCTACGGGATCGACTATGGCTACGGCTACGGCTCATGCGTCAGCTACGACTACCAAGGCTACGGCTACGGCTACGACTACAGTTACGGCTTTGAGAACGGCTACAGCTAAGGCTAAAGCTACGGCTACGGGTTAATGGAGGTAAGTGCTTATAATTGAAAGGTCGCATCATATGAATTGGTGGTATGTTTTGGTATCTTAACAAAAAACATATTTTGTTTTCAGAAGCTGTGTTTAAGGACTCAGGACGGGAAGCTCGGGGCCATATTGCAATCCAAAACTAGACGTCATTTTATACTATAATAGTAATGAAATAATAGATAGCTATAATAAATTTTAATAATACAGTGACTTTTGTTTTATTACAGATCTCACTGAATTTATTATAATAGGTACTTATTGCTTAATAGCACGAGGTATACATGAAGTAAGTCTGCTTAAACCGAAACGTGATCTCCTAAAAAATGCTGAATATAGTGTAACTGGTTGACATAGAAAATTACCTAGCTTACAAGTTATCAGTTTTAGGGCACGCAGCAGAACCCTACCGTATATCTTCGCGTGATTGAAGTCAATCGCGCGAAGATATACGGTAGGGGTTCTGCTGCGTAAAACCTTTTTAAACCATTTTGGACTTTTCAGAAGCCAATAGCGTCGTAACAATTACGGCTGTGGGTACGGCTACGGCTACGGCAACGGGCACTAATACTGCTAGAGCTACCGCCACGGCTACGGTCGCGGCTACAGCTAAGGCTACGTCTGTGGCTACCGCTCCAACTGTGGCCACGGCTACGTCTACGTCTACAGCAACCATTTTTGCTAGATCAACATCTACGGTAACGTCTAAAAATATTGCTTCGGCTACATCTATAGCTTCATCTGAGTCTGGGGCTACGGCGACTACTTCATGTACGGGTAAAACTAGGGCTACGGCTACGAGCACGGCTACGGTTGTGACCTCAACTAGGAACGAAGCTCTGGTGGAGAAAAGACCAAAACCGTCACGTAATAAACGTGGTACCGCCAGCGTCATAGCATCAGAAGTCACCCTGCGTGCTGTGGACCCGACCATCCTCCTTTACCTCTCGAGATTGGACTCTAATACTTCAGGTGATGAGGTCTTTCGATATGTAAAGGAGAGGATACGTTTCTGGATTAAGGACCCGCCACCAATACAGTTACATCTGCAGCGGCTAGAGCCATCGGGAATGAGAGACACGGCCTTTAAATCGTACGTGCTCCAGGTGCCTGCGAAGCATGGGGACATGTTTCTCAATTCGGATTTCTGGCCGCCAGGAGTCGTCTATCGTCGCTTTAGGGGTGCGCTAACGAAAAAAGCCCCTAAGATTTAAGATTTAATAAGTAATTTTATTTTATGTATGTTAGTCTCTAAGGTATTTATTATCTATGGACCTAAGGTGTTTCATTTTTGTAATGTACATTTTATAGTTGTCTGAAATAAAATATATTATTATTATTATTATTATTATTAAATCTGCTTAAACCGAAACGTGATCTCCTAAAAAATGCTGAATATAGTGTAATTGGTTGACATAGAAAATTACCTAGCTTACAAGTTATCAGTTTAAGGGCACGCCGCAGAACCCTACCGTTTATCTTTGCGCGATTGAAGTCAATCGCGCGAAGATATATGGTAGGGGTTCTGCTGCGTAAAACATTTTTAAACCATTTTGGACTTTTCAGAAGCCAATAGCGTCGTAACAATTACGGCTGTGAATACGGCTACGGCTACGGCAACAGGCACTATTACGGCTAGAGCTACCGCCACGGCTACGGGTGCGTTTACAGCTACGGCTACGTCTGTGGCTAAGGCTCCAAATGTGGCCACGGCTACGACTACATCAACGTCTGCAAATATAGTTAGGTCTACGTCTACGTCTACAGCAACCATTTTGGCTACGTCAACGTCTACGGCAGTGTCTAAAAATATTGCTATGGCTATATCTATAGCTTCATCTGAGTCTCAGGCTACGGCGACTACTACATGTACGGGTACAAATAGTGCTACGGCTACGAGCAGGGCTACGGTTGTGACTTCAACTAGGGACTCAGCTTCTGCTTCCTCTACTTCTACGGCTACGGCTTAATGTGAGTATTTATTGTGCTTTAATAAAAAAAAAGAAAATTGCTGCCAAGATTGGTAGATTATGAAAATGGTCAGTAACGGTTATAAAAGAAAAGGGACGGGTGCACCGTAAGATTAGAGTGGAGTGAATGCAGAGATGACGGCTAATAGAAGGGAATAAAGGAACAACATAATGTTGTGCCGACCCCACATAAAGTGGGATAACGGAAGGAAGAAGGATTTTTATTTAGTTGAATAAAAGATATTGAATATTTGCTTTGATTAGCGAGTTAGTCTCGAAAAAAATACACAAGGCCGTTTATTCAGCGTTCGTTGCGTTGACATAGTGATACAGACGAAAAGTCTATCACACAGACCTGTTTGTCTTTGGAATCAAGCACAATTTTTGTTTTGTGTACTTTATATCATATTTTTCTATAATCTATTTCTGGGTATCTTCACTTACAAGCCATTGTGTTTTCAGAAACGATGCTTACGGATTGAAGATTGGATGATCGTGACCGTATTATGGCGCTGACAACAAAGTATCCGCTATCTCACTTTTACGAAAATACATACCTATCTTTTTATTGCTTATAAATAACATACACCTACCATAATAAACCGTGATCTAATAAATACCACAAATAAAAGCTATTTTGTTTTTATGTATACCTCTTAAAACCTTATCATTATTGATCGAGTGAGCGAAGCGAACGAAGATCTTACAAACAACTTGAGCGATTTGGCATTTTATGTGCGTATGTATGTATGTACCTATGTATATATTTATGTATGTTTGTCTGACGATAACTCTCGAACCATTGATCCGATTGCAATTTGATACGTAGGTAGCTTGTATTTGAGAAATTTACTGGTTAGTATATGAGTAACATCGGATGAGGGGTTATTAAGATATGGGGTTATTTAAGGGCGCAAAATACAAGAAAAATCCCCAAAAAAATCAAGTTACATTTCATATGAAAGAACTTGGTTTGGACATTCCAAAACCGTTTTTACTTATTTTCTAGGATAATCAGTTTTTGCTATGCATAAAAAAAGGTCAAATTAAGATAACCAACGATCCAAGAGCTCCCATCTTTTAGAATATCGTTGACATCAAGGTTTTTCTACTGGTCGGTCAATTCGTTTGCTTTTTCTTATTTTTTTTCTTAAAATAAATTAAGGAGGTACTCAGTTGTCATAAATGGTAAAAGCGACCTGTTCTGATGATGGAGTCTGTCCAAAGGATCTCTTCAATAAATTGGCCAATTGAACTTGGTTACCATACAAAGTTGGTGAGGGATAGTCAGAGGCAAGGCCAAACAGTGAATCTGGACAGAAATATTTTCTCAAAGTAGATAAATGTACTTACTTAACTTTTCGGAGCATTTGGATCGCATCACGAGATCTCAGTTTGAGGCGAACTACTAGTCTATTCATTATTTTTATGAAACAACGGGATATTTACCATGATTAAATTTTTCTGAATATTTAATCATGGTAAATATCCCGTTGTTTCATAAAAATTGTGTTAAAAACCATGATAGTTTCAAAAGTTATAGTCTATTCATAGTTGCAAGAGTACTCAGTCAAAAAATATATATGTAGTACACTATTGCATGGTTGAGTCTGTTGGAGTCTTGACTAAATATATCCTACGCCGAAACGTCACACACACAGTATAATACACTGGTGAGCACTCACACAGAGAGCTAGAAACAGAGCCAGACAGAGCTTGTGGTAGCGTAAGCCAGCAGTAGGCCAGCAGTTAGGTATGCAAACTAGACCTACCACACGCTCTGTCTGGCTTTGTCCCTGGCTCTAGTTTTGGAGTCTGTGTGAGCGCTCACCAGTGCATTATAATGTGTGTGTGACGTTTTGACGTAGGATTTATTAAGTCAACACTCACACAGACTCAAAACCAGAGCCAGAGACAGAGACATAGCTTGTGGTAGGCCTGCAGGTCGCAGTTTTCAACCTAATTGTAAACTGAGTTTTATTCGATCAGTTTGAATAATTAGTTTTGTCTCTCGCTTTTTAAGGAGAGAAGATGAAACAACAACAATACGTTACCTAAAAACGATCGAAACGAGTTTTCGTCTCATCATTTCTACATATAAAAGAGGGAGACGTAAACAAAACAAACTGATCAAGTAAAATTCAAGTTAAGGGTACTGGACAAAACTTGATACATACGTTGCATGACTTCATAGTTTTTTTATGAAGTCGGGGATTTTTGATTGGACACTTCATCCAAAAAGGGGTAATAAATTGAGCTAACGCCCGTAGCACACCTCCGCTGCGGAACCGCTAAAGCAGCACCGCTTGATGAATTTCGTTGTGATCAAGTGAAAAAAAAACGGCGGCCAGAGGACCGAAGTGTGGCTGGCGTCAGAGCAGATCGACAAAACCACGCGGAGAAGGAGATGGAATATAGTCAAATCTACGCGTTAGAATAGTTTCCGTGACGACGGACAGACGGACCGTTTTTGACGTCAATCGTGGTCCATACACTAGGTCTTCATAGCTTAACTTTGACAAAATTAGAGACTCGCAGACTTTGATGCGTACGTCTTCTTTTAAAAAAAAATCTGATTTTGTACAACAATTTTAGCCTATAAAAGCAATTCTTCACTATATTTAAAAAAAGTGGCCAAGTGCGAGTCAGACTCGCCCATGAAGGGTTCCGTAGCAACAAATAACATGATATAAAAGTTCTTGCAGTTCGTCGAAAAGTTAAATTGCGGTTTACGATTTATGACGTATAAAAAAAAACTACTCACTAGATCTCGTTCAATCCAAATATCGTTGGAAGTTTGCATATATAGTAATGTATATCATATATTTTTTTAGTTTTATCATTCTCTTATTTTAGAAGTTAGAGGGGGGGGGGGACCAACTTTTTACCACTTTGGAAGTATCTCTCTCGCAAACTATTCAGTTAAGAAAAAAACGATATGAGAAACCTCAACATCATTTTTGAAGACCTATTCATAGATACGTGTGGGGTATCTATGACTAGGTCTTCAAAAATGATTGTGTTGCTTTACTATGCAAACTTCCAACGATATTTGGTTTGAACGAGATCTAGTCAGTAGTTTTTTTTTATACGTCATAAAACTCATAAATCGTAAACTGCAATTTACCTTTCGACGAACTAAAAGAACCTTTATATTATGTTACTTGTTGCTACGAAACCCTTCATGGGCGAGTCCAACTCGCAATTGGCTGCTTTTTTTTAATATTCTGTAAAGTTATAAGTTCTATTAGCGCCGTGGATATCCACGCGTGTAATAACAAAAAGCGGCCAAAGGCGAGTCGGACTCGCCTATGAAGGGTTCCGTAGCAGTAAGTAATATAATATAAGTTCTTGTAGTTCGTCGAAAGGTAAATTGCTGTTTACGATTAATGGCGTATAAAAAAATACTACTTACCTACTCAACAACAACTTCTTGTTCAAACTAAATATCGTTGGAAGTTTACATAGTAATTTAATAATACTCACTTCTTTTCGTAAAATAGGCTGTAATAATTACTCCACGTTACACTTTAATATTTCTCAAACTATACATAAAGACTACACTTTTAAGTTGTATATCGAACTCGTACCAACGACCGACTGACCCCAATCCTTCGCTCCGTGCCATCGCCAACCGTCTATCCCCACTACTTTACCAACCAACGTCAAGGAGGGAGGGAGTCAGTCAGTGTTGCCAACGGCATTTCTATGAAGTTGACAGACAATTTCACAAACAAATATGACAAGTGTCATCAAATATCATAATAGTAATTTCTATTAAACCATTAAAATTAGAACTATTATTGAAATTCATCACATTCGGCCATCCGACACTGTGCTTACTCTGGAAGCACATGCTAAGTGCACAATATAATAATATGAAAACTTAATAAACAAAGCCTGAATTCAAAACAAATAATGAGAAAAGATGACCATTCAAACACTATCCAAAAAAAAAATTGAATGTCTAAAAACAAAACTTGAATTTAAAACAAATACTTAATAAGAAAAGATGACCATTCAAATACAATCTAAAAAAAAAATTGAATGTGTAACAACAAAACTTGAATTAAAACACAAATACTTAATGAGAAAGGATGACCATACAAATACAATCTAAAAAAAATCTAATGTCTATCAAATTCGGCCATCCGACAGTGTGCTTACTCTGGAAGCACATGCTAAGAGCATAATGATAACATGATAACTATGTATATGTATGACTAAACAAAACTTGAAACTTGAATGACTACCAAAATTCAGACAACTAATAAGAACAAATTAAAACAAATCCAAAATTACAATATAAAACTTGTAAACAAAATGAAATTATTAAGTAGAAGATACGAAGACACCCAAATAAATCTTAGTCATTTCTAAGAATAAACAGATATTAAAAATATAATTCCATCTAAAAATAATTACAGTTAGATATCCCGTTTACCATATTCAAAGCCTGTATGCAAAAAAAAAATTAACTAAATGAAATTTCTAAGATAATAATTATAACAGTTTTGTATCAGAAAAGTCTTCGCATCCCAGCCATAAACAATGCATTCGGGTAAAATGTTATTTAAATTAAATACTCCTATAGCATAAATTATACTCCGATTGTGATAGGAAGACATCTCCATGGTTAAAAATACAGTCAAACAGTTAATTGTTTTTAAAAGTCAAATAGTAATTTGGTCTCCCTACTACAATATTCACGTTGACCGGATTGAGAGGGTCCAGAAAAAGTTTCTGAATATTTTAAGTTACAGATGTGGTCTTAATAGGAAATTGCCTAACTATACTGCAAAGCTCCATCATTTTCATTTAATGTTATTAGAAAATATCGTCGCAAATATCATGATCTACTGTATCATTTCAAAATTACCCACTCGTATATCGACTCTCCTTGCTTACTTTATCATATTAATCTAAATATAAAGCCTAGACCTCGGCAACTCTTTCAGAACACTTTCGCCTTACAAGTCCATTCAAACAACGCCTCTTATTATAACCCCGTTGTCAGAATGTGTCGCCTATTTAACGATTTATTGATTAAATACAGTGATAAAATTCATATCTTTAACAATAATCTAAATAAATTCAAGAATGCATCTTTGGCCACTCTTTCATTAGAGTGTGCCGAAAACTCAAATTAGTTATTTAATTAATTCTGCACTCTCTTCGAGTCTTAACTCGAAGTGTGTGCACTTACTGTAATAAAATAATTGTATGAGTACACCTAAGTTCCAAGTAAATGTTAACTTTAATCACCTACTACTAGATAAGCCTGGTTACACGCTATTTACTAACTTTCCTGTTCTATGCATTCTGTGTACGCATGTTTTGGGGTACTGTCTAGCTCATAACTTAATAGTATTTATGCCTGTAAATTATCGATTGTACTCTGTTTTGTGTACCTAATAAACAAATAAAATAAAATATAAAACAAAATAAAATTGTGGTAATAAACTACATAATTCTTCTCCTTGCTACGTAACTCGCGGCTCAGCCTGTTACTACGGCACCTTCAGAGGCGCGTCATGGCTCAAGCTGCTGATGTGGTGCCTCCCGTGGCGCATCACGGCTCAGACCACTGGTGCGGCGCCCTCCATGGCGCATCACGGCTCAGGCCACTGGTGCGGCGCCTTCCATGGCGCATCATGGCTGGCCGCTGGTGCAGTGCATCACGGCTGTGTCCTGTGGCACCTTCTGCGGTGCATCGCTACTAACTTTGCCTGGAGTTTTAAGGATCTGAAACTCGTCATAAAATTTACAGATCTGCAAGCACACTGAATAAATCTATTATCATTCATCTGCTTTATATCTAGTTGAAATGAATAGGATTTCCAATTGTGAAATAATTAAAAAGTAACAATATATTCCAAAAATATAAAACACTAAATGTGCACTATCCACGGCATTTAGACGAGTTCTCTGTACTTAGTCTTGCGCTTTAAATACTACAAAAGATACGTTTAACTTAGCTCAGTAAATGCATGGAAACGCCATCATTAAATCTGACAGCGAAGAACTTATCAGCTTGAATTTCTCCATGCCATGCCCTGCCATGGCACTGCAGGCATGTACTAGTAATGTCATCTCCTCATTGTCCTTGCTGAAATGCAAACATCTTCTCGACAGTGACTGTTTCGGTAAGTAAACAATCTAGTGGTTCAGGTTTACGACGCACTAACTTCAATTAGAATCTTTGTCCAATTTTTATTTAAAACTGTGATTCAGTTGTAAAACTGAACTGTTAAACTGTAATTGAACACCTAAAACTGTAATTCATCTTTTTAGTAAGTAGTAAGTCTTTTATACATCGCTAATCTTTAATTTATGAATAATTCACATTTATTTTATCTTAAATTCATATTTAATTCATATTAAATTCATATTAAATTCATATTAAATTCATATTAAATTCATATTTTATTCATATTTTATTCATATTTTATTCATATTTTATTCATATTTTATTCATATTTTATTCATATTTTATTCATATTTTATTCATATTTTATTCATATTTTATTCATATTTTATTCATATTTTATTCATATTTAGTTCATATTTAGTTCATATTTAATTCATATTTAATTCATATCTAATTCATATTTAATTCATATTTAATTCATATTTAATTCATATTTAATTCATCTTAAATTCATCTTAAATTCATCTTAAATTCATCTTAAATTCATCTTAAATTCATCTTAAATTCATCATTTATTCATCATTTATTCATCTTTAATTCATCATTAATTCATTTTTAATTCATAATTAATTCATCGTCCTTTCATTAAAACTCGAAAAACTTGTATAATCTTAACCCAAAATCTTTACTTATAATCCAAATCCAAAAACTGATCTTTAACTTTTAACAACTCTACACGACTTTAACTTAAAATTTTTGAAACATTTGCGCCTTTTGAGACTTTTAGAACATTTAGAACATTTAGAACATTTTGAACATTTTGAACGTTTTGAACGTTTTGAACGTTTTGAACGTTTTGAACGTTTTGAACATTTTGAACATTTTGAACGTTTTGAACATTTTGAACATTTTGAACATTTTGAACATTTTGAACATTTTGAACATTTTGAACATTTTGAACATTTTGAACATTTTGAATATTTTGAACTTTTTGAACTTTTTGAACTTTTTGAACCTTTTGAACCTTTTGAACTTTTTGAACTTTTTGAACTTTTTGAACTTTTTGAACTTTTTGAACTTTTTGAACTTTTTGAACTTTTTGAACTTTTTGAACTTTTTGAACTTTTTGAACTTTTTGAACTTTTTGAACTTTTTGAACTTTTTGAACTTTTTGAACTTTTTGAACTTTTTGAACTTTTTGAACATTTTGAACCTTTTGAACCTTTTGAACCTTTTGAACTTTTTGAACTTTTTGAACTTTTGGAACTTTTTGAACTTTTTGAACTTTTTGAACTTTTTTACTTTGACCAAACAGATCTCGCATGGTTAATTAATTTCAACTTCTAGGCGCACATAGTCAAACTGAACTCACTTGGTTTCAAAATCAATTTCGACTTTTATGGCGAACATAGTCAAACTGAACTCACTTGGTTTCAAAATCAATTTCATCTTTTAAGGCGTACATAGCCAAACTGAACTCACTTGGTTTCAAAATCAATTTCAACTTTTATGGCGTACATAGTCAAACTGAACTCACTTGGTTTCAAAATCAATTTCATCTTCTAAGGCGTACATTGCCAAAATGAACTCACTTGGTTCCAAAATCAATTTCATCTTTTAAGGCGAAAATAGCCAAACTGTACTCACTTTGTTCTAAAATTTTATTAATCTTTACTTCTATGGCGTACTTAGCCAAACACAGATCCCAAAACTCTTTCTTTAGACGAGCATTAATTACGTTCAATGGCCTGGTTAACGTCCCCAAACTAGATCTGTTTGCTCAAAACCACCAAGAATTGCTACTTACATTTTGTCAAAATGCTGTTTCGAGGAGACTCCCCAGGTTCCCTAGGTGTTTTTTTTTTATTGTACTTTTTGTTTTTTCTGTTTTAATTGTAATTTGTTAAAAAAAATAGTCTCACTATGTGAAACCTGTTTATTGGACCCTAGTAACAGTTGTCGTTTTAAATTATCAATTAGAATATAAGTATCTACTGATTGTTTACCTAAGAAATAATAATAAATAAATAGTCTACAATTTTGATAAGTTTAGCTCACTTTACTTCAAAAACTCGCTTTAGAGGGTAGGCTTGATCATGATCATTAACTTTACTTATTTTAAATCCAGCATGGTTAGACATTTGCGGTTAGAGGCTACTCAAACTATACTGAGCTGCTATGGTATTAGCAGTACATGAACAGTTTTAGCACTATCGGATAGCCCCTGTATCAACTTTATGGTTAGGCCCGGTGCACGTCAAAGACCATACCGGCTTTTATGAAATTCAAGATTGTGCTCGGTCTTTGCTATTTACGGCCACTTTATTATGAAACTTTATTCGACCACTCATTTTTGATGTTAAGTAAATTATAAGAAATAAATATAACTTTACAAATAATCATTTCAACATAACCCAGCCAATAACACTCTGCTTATGCCAACAGATATTCTAATTTATTTAAGGGTATTTATTTAATTTTGTACATTATGCTACATCGGCACAATGGCGACTAATAGCATGGACATAAAAATGTTTGTTTATGGGTCTAGACAGGAAAGTAGACCTTTCGTAAGTACACTACAGTTCTGCATATCAAAAAGTAACAAGAATGCTACAGAGGACTGACTTGCTTTTAACACTCAAGCTCAAACTCAAGCTTGTTTTTTACACTCAAGTACCTTCACTTAATTTCATACACGGTAACACGAGTCATGTGTTTTCAGAGGGTAACCAATAAAATGATCATCGTAATGCATAATAATGTAAAACTATTTGCTGTTATTAAGTTCGTTAATATTTTTAAAATATCTTTCGGTAAACTTAGCGTATATTCCAAAAATTAAGGGAATGTCAATTGTTTGAAATGGAACAGCTTAACTAAGCAGTCAAAGTCGTTAAATATTAGGTTCAGGCCATTTCATGTTCGGATGAGCGGCTAATATCAAATTTCATATGAGACCACACACATTTTAGGGTAGGCATAATATCAGGCATTTCAGACAATCAAAATTAAAACTTGTTGAAAGGTGTCAGCATTACCGGATAGTCTCTGTGCAATACAGACCAGTGCGCATGAACAACGAATCAACATACTAATTCAAACTTGGTTTCTATACCTACCCTACAACGTTAGGATGCGAACGATCAGATTAAAACTCGAATGATTTCACCCACTTAAGTAAAAATAAAATCATTAAATTATAACATTTAGGTAAGTACCCGTTATTGTTCATAAGTTCGATCGAAAAAGCTAGCACAAACGGATAATCTCGAGGCAATCTCGACCGATTCATGCTCGCAAAATCTTTCGTACCCTTGAACTTTTAGTCAAATTAAATAATTTTCTACTCAACCCAAGAAAAATAATTACTTGGCGGGTGGAATCATATTAAAATCCGTAAGAAATATTTTACATACCGTAAGTTCTTGTCACTTCTGAGATTTAATAATACTCACTTCTTTTCGTAAAATAGGCTGTAATAATTACTCCACGTTACACTTTAATATTTCTCAAACTATACATAAAGACTACACTTTTAAGTTGTATATCGAACTCGTACCAACGACCGACTGACCCCAATCCTTCGCTCCGTGCCATCGCCAACCGTCTATCCCCACTACTTTACCAACCAACGTCAAGGAGGGAGGGAGTCAGTCAGTGTTGCCAACGGCATTTCTATGAAGTTGACAGACAATTTCACAAACAAATATGACAAGTGTCATCAAATATCATAATAGTAATTTCTATTAAACCATTAAAATTAGAACTATTATTGAAATTCATCACAGTAATGTACATCATATATGTTTTTTAGTTTTATCATTCTCTTATTTTAGAAGTTACAGGGGGGAGGGGGACCAACATTTAACCACCTTGGATGTGTCTCTCGCAAAAACTATTAAGTTTAGAAAAAAACGATTTTAGAAACCTCAACATCATTTTTGAAGACCTGTTCATAGATATCCCACACGTATGGGTTTGATGAAAAGAAGTTTTTTGAATTTCAGTTCTAAGTATGGGGACCCCCAAAATTAATTGTTTTTTTTTCTATGTTTGTAAAAAAAACTTAATGCGGCTCACAGAATACATCTACTTATCAAGTTTCATCAGTATAGCTCTTATAGTTTCGGAGAAAAGTGGCTGTGACATACGGACGGACAGACAGACGGACAGACAAACATGACGAATCTATAAGAGTAGCTGACGTTTCGGACAAATTTTGCTGGGACACATTGTCCCAAATGACACTTTTGATTTTAATATTATTTTTACTGACGTCTCGGACACCATTTAAAATAACTGCATTGTACAGTCAGGTAAAAAAACACGTTTTTACCGAGACGCAGCGGTGCCGGTGGCGGCATAGCAAGGGGACGAAATAGATTTATTAATTAATTTATTTATTTTTGATTTTATTTTTTTATTTTAGATTAATTAGTTAATTTATTTTTTTATTTTAGATTAATTAATTAATTAATTTATTTATTTATCTATTTATTCATTTATTCATTTATTTATTTATTTATTTATTTATTTATTTGTTTATTTATTTATTTATTTATTTATTTATTTAAAGTTAAAGTGTGAAAGTGAAAGAAATTATGTGGCAGTTTATATTGTTCTTCATGTTTTTTGGGGGTAAAAAAATCACGATTGATTTCAATGAACACCTGAATATTTACTTTGACTGAATTTGAGCAAGGAAAAATAAATATTGAATTATGCATAGAACGCCTTGTTATATAAAAATAGAAAAAAAACCAAAGATAAAAAAGTTATATTTAAAAAGATCATACAGAAAATAGATGATTTTAAAGTGTATATTTGGTAAAATATTAGAAGAATATAAGAAAATTGATAATTTTAAAGTTTTTATTAGGTAAAATACTGTGCCAAATGCTGTGTAAATTACTGTGATTGTTCTAGGTTAATGTTTTTATTTATCTTGTTATAGAGGTTTACTGTTTTTTCATTGGTTAATAGGTCTTGGAGATGATTAATACTAATAAATAATTAACGGTAATCTTAAGTCTATGACTGAATTAACGATTATCTGTGATTCTAAGTTGATTTCGTCGACGTGCTTAAAATAATTTAGTACTTTTTATTATAATAAATAGCGCTAAATCAGTAAATATGGTCGGGATATTTTGCTCAGTTAACTATAAATTGTCTGTAATTTTTATACATTATTAAAACTAATGACTTTTTTAAAACGTAAGGAAAGAGAGATAAATGTTTTAAGATCTCTATTTATAGTATGTATCTTTCATAGTTAACATTTTATATGTTTTTTTGTTTCGTTGATTTTAATGTTTTTTTTAGTAGGTATAATTTGTGCTCAATGCTGTGTAAAATACTGTGATTATTGTAGATTAAGAATTTTTTATAATGTTTAAAAGTTTTATCACTATTCAGTGATAATACGCCTTGCTGATGTTGAAAACAAACAATAAGTAATAATAAGTAATAATTTTAGGTCTGTTTTAGCTATTGATTATTTGTGATTTTTAAACATACTCGTTACTGTCTTAGAATAATTAAAAAACATCTTTGATATATTTTTATGTGATCATACACAAGATATAGGTTTATGCCAAATATACGCTATGTGGATGAGACTTGTTGTTTTTTTTAACTTAAAAGTACTTCACCACACGCTCGCAAAGCAATTTGATTAGCTTTATCACATTACATTATATTTAGCTTAAACATATTTTACCTGACTGTACTCAAAAGTATTAATAATTTGATGGTGTCCGAAACGTCAGTAAAAATAATATTAAAATCAAAAGTGTCATTTGGGACACTTTGTCCCAGCGAAATTTGTCCGAAACGTCAGCTACTCATCTATAAGGGTTCCGTTTTTGCTATTTGGCTACGGAACCCTAAAAAGTGACAGCCAACGAACGGCTATGTTACTTGGTGCTACGGAACCCTTCATGGGCGATTCCAACTCGCACTTGGCTGCTTTTTTTTGCACTATGATTTAATAAGTTTTACAAATTACGACTCAAGTTCGAGATGTTGTGTGAAAAAAAATTGCACAAATGTATGAGCAATGCTATTACGAGTTCACTGAACTATACTTTGTTATGCAAAACAAACTTTTTACTTAGTTTTTGGTTTAAAAACAGATAGAAAAATCAGACGTGTGTATATCTCACAAGGTCTCACAAGGTCATAAAACTTTCCTGTGTTTGTTTTATGTTTTCATCTTTATTTTTAGGGTTCCGTAGCCAAATAGCAAAAACGGAACCCTTATAGATTCGGCATGTCTGTCTGTCTGTCTGTCCGTCCGTCCGTATGTCACAGCCATTTTTCTCCGAAACTATAAAAGCTAGACTGATGAAACTTGGCGAGTCGATGTAATCTGTAAACCGCATTAAGATTTTTACACAAACATAGAAAAAAAAAACAAAACAATCCTCCCCATACTTAAAACTAAAACTTAATTTTTTTTTTTTATTAAACCCATACGTGATCTATGAATAGGTCTTCAAATATGATGTTGAGGTTTCTAATATTGTTTTTTTTAACTGAATAGTTTGCGAAAAAGACACTTTCAAAGTGGTAAAATGTTGCCCCCCCCTCTAACTTCTAAAATAAGAGAATGATAAAACTAAAAAAAATATATGATGTACAATTACTATGCAAACTTTCAACAATATTTGGTTTGAACTAGATCTAGTAAGTAGTTTTTTTTTATATCGTATATAATCGTAAACTGCAATTTACCTTTCGACGAACTACAATAACTTATATATTATGTTACTTGTTGCTACGGAACCCTTCATGGGCGAATCCGACTCGCACTTGGCCGCTTTTTTCATCTCATCAACAATGACTTGAATAATTATCAGTATAAATATGAGCCACTATCAAGGATTATTAAATTTATTCTCAGTATGAAAATCATAGTGTTATTGGCAGGTTTAGTTTCGTGTGGGTAACCCTTTTATTTCTTTACCTTTTATTTTCTTCTTTTGTTGACTGACCTCTCAGCTTAGTGGGTAGTAGCTTTGCCTTCTGCGCCGTAGGTCGTGGGTTCGATTCCCACTGAGAACAAATATTTGTTTGGTGAACATTGATTTACAAAAAAAAATGTATGCAAGTATTATATCAGCTATCTGGTTCCCTTATTACAAGCTCTGCTTAGTTTGGGGCTGGGTAGTGTTGGGTGAGTTTTCCACAATATTTATTTATACCATACCCCCTCTAATAAGCTTATTTTATTCTCTGAAAACAGTGAATAAAAAGCCCTTTTAATCACTGTTTTGGTGTTTGAATTTGGAACACACCAATAAGGTCGACCTACATATTAATACTATACAACCATGATACAACCTTTTTGCGCCAAAAATACTCTAATTTGATTGGTCGAAATGTTTAACAAAGAGTTTAGACAATGCTACTCCTTGGTTAAGTACTGTTTTGTGTTCTTTCTTGTCATTGTCATATTAGTAAATTGGCGCTATTTTGAATACCTATGTAAGTTATACAACACAAAGTTCGGTAATAATAAATCGATTGAAAATGCATTCTAGGGATGAAAAAGCTGTGTGTTTTGTTGTTCAATTGAGTTGTTTAGTTTAGAAAGAGAGGTCGGCCAATATAGTAAAAAACTTGCATTAACCTTCCTTGTTTTCAAATAAAATCAATATCAAAAGTTATTGATTTTATGTCACATTAAAATAGTTCAAACAATGTTCATAGTTTTTAATCTTTTTTCGCTTCGTTATCATCATTATTAGCCTGAAAAAGTCCACTGCTGGACATGGGCCTCCTCTACACATTTCCAGGAAGAATGATTCTGAGCCATCCATCCTCCGACTTCCCACGATTTTAACAATGTCGTCGGTCCATCTGGTGGGTGGGCGCCCCACGTACGTTTTTCGCTTAAATATCGCATAATTTTTCTCGAAGTCATGGTATAAAGTATAGTATGCAACTCTTGAATAAAATGGATTTGTATCGAGGGCCATGAATCACTCGCGTCGTTTAGGATTCTAACACTTGAATCACTCGCTACGCTCGTGATTCAATCATTATGAATCACTCCCTACGGTCGTGGTTCATTCGTTAGAACCCTTCACTTGCTCGTGATTCATCTATCTATAGTATATATGTGTTTATGTATTTAAATAGGTATGTATTTATTAGTAGGTATATGTGAAATTGTATAGTATGTAATATAATATTCTATGGATAATATAAGTAATTTCAGCTAGCTACACATCAAAAATTTTAAGGCACTTTTTTATTTATTCTTTCTTTGCACACAGTCCCCTTGTAAATATCTTTGTTGAGCGTTTACATCTGTATATTATACAGATGTAAACGCTCAACATAAGGTGGGCCATCTACTTGATGAACACCCAGAGTTGAAAGTATTGCTCACCATATATATAAATAACAATAATAATGAAAATAATCCAGTCTTCTTATCTACCTAAATTATCCAGTCCTCTCAACCAACCACAAAAACACCATAATCAAGTCTAAGATTTAGCAATCATCAGAATAAAAAGCAGCCAAGTGCGAGTCGGACTCGCCCATGAAGGGTTCCGTAGCATCAAGTAACATAATATACAGAAAATAAACAGGAAACAGGTTCTTGTAGTTCGTCGAAAGGTAAATTGCGGTTTACGATTTATGACGTATAAAAAAAAAACTACTCACTAGATCTCGTTCAAACCAAATATCGTTGAAAGTTTGCATAGTAATGTACAACATATATTTTTTTTAGTTTTATCATTCCCTTATTTTAGAAGTTAGAGGGGGGGGGAACCAACTTTTTTCAACTTTGGAAGTGTCTCTCGCGCAAACTATTCAGTTTAGAAAAAAACGATTAGAAACCTCAACATCATTTTTGAAGACCTATTCATAGATACCCCACACGTATGGGTTCGACGAAAGTTTTTTTTGAGTTGCAGTTTGAAGTATGGGGACCCCCAAAATTTATAGTTTTTTTTCTATTTTTGTGTAAAAATCTTAATGCGGTTTACAGAATACATCTACTCGCCAAGTTTCATCAGTGTAGCTCTTATGGTTTCGGAGAAAAATGGCTGTGACACGGTCGGACAGACAGACAGACAGACAGACAGACAGACAGACATGACGAATCTATAAGGGTTCCGTTTTTGCCATTTGGCTACGGAACCCTAAAAACGACCAATTCATAAAACAGATTTATGTAGATTCACTAGATATATCTTGAGGGATTTTTCGAAAGAGCAACTGGAGCAAATTATGGCTAAACCACTTAATCAGATGCTTCCTTAAGCTTTTGTAATCGAAAAATACCTCAGGTATTTATGAATCTTGAATTATTTTCAGTGTGCTCCAGCAGTGCAATCCCGACTGTAGTAGAAGCCACCCAATATGTGGACAATGATCAAGGCAATCAGTATTTAGAAGGACAGAATGAAGTGGACATTGATACCATCTTGGACAATGGAGCTGACAACCAGTACTGGCTCTACACCAGGTGAGATAACTTGTGAAACACTTCTCTTCTTATTTAAGAGCAATGCTCTTGTCGGCGTTATGTATACATTTTTCTCACAATTTTCGGCACAATTAGCCTCCACGTTCAGCAGCGTTCGACATCTGTCTCTCTATCCTACTTGAGTGAGCGATGCGTCCGCGTGGACAGCTGTTTGACGTTGTCACGTTCAACTATCGTCAGTAAACCGACATTACAGACAACCATTTTTAGGGTTCCGTAGCCAAATAGCAAAAACGGAATCCTTATAGATTCGTCATGTCTGTCTGTCTGTCTGTCCGTCCATATGTCACAGCCATTTTTCTCCGAAACTATAAGAGCTAGACTGATGAAACTTGGCGAGTAGATGTATTCTGTGTACCGCATTATGATTTTTAATACAGTTGCTCAAAAAGTGGCGTATTGCAGGGACGTATAGCGTTCGGGATGTGGGAACACACGCGTGCTTTTTTTTTACCTTTCCCGCACTAGTGCTTTTTCTTTCCCAACTGTCAAAATAATGTCTAAAAAGAAAAACCAACCATGAAGTTTTTACTAAAAAAAGTCATCGAAGTTTTTATGATTCATGCAAATACGTATTATTTCTAAAAAGAAGCTACTAATTTGTTTCATTAACAGATTTAATGATTTGATTGAATGAGTTATGTTAGGTTTCATTTCATTTCATCTCATTAAATTTCATTTTCAATTCATATCAATAAAAAAAATCTACTGAAGACTTGGCTGTAAGAGTATAGTTCCCTTTGCCTTCCAGAATGGGTGAAGAAAAAAAAAATCTCTGCTTATATTCTACTGTTGGCGCCATTTTTCAGAAATTTTCTTTGCGAGTTTATTTGTTTGTTGCACAAAATGAGTAATTTCGACCCTAGTTTTTTTGAATTAACACCACCGGAACTCAGTATAACTGCACAAAATGCTTCGGAGAACATTTTACCGGAAAAGTCAAAAAGTCGCTACATGCATACATACGACGAACTTATTGCGTGGAGAGAAGAGAAAAAGCAAATCGTTTTTTTTATTATTTTATTAAATTGCTTCATTTTTTCGCAACTGTATTAAAATTAGTTGTTCAGTACACGTGCGGAACCGTCATTGCAACTTGTTCAGACTGTCAACCCTCGCCTTCGGCTCGGGTAGACATTTGTCGGAACTCTTTGCAATGACAGCCTTTCCGCACTTGTAATGAAATATACTATTTCACACAACAGTAGAAAAACAATTTGGGGGGCATACTTGAAACTAAAACTCAAAATTCTTTTTTTCATCAAACCCCGTGTGGGTATCTATGAATAGGTCTTCAATAATTATAAGTTTAAAAAACTTGAGAAACCGACTTCATTGCCAAACGGCTAAATCAATTTTAATGATATTTGTTTGGGACAATCTGGACGTAAGAATAACCTTCCAAATAAAAAAATTATTTTCTAAATCGGTTCATAAATGACGGAGGCATGCAGTTACAAATATTAAAAAAATGATTTAAAAAAAAATGGCAGCACCGATTTTAATAAAATTAAAAAGGGACCAATCTGGAAGCAGTATACCTTTCAGATAAAAAAATATTTTTTCAAATCGGCTCACAAATGACGAAGTTATGCGGTAACAAACATTTAAAAAAAAAATAATAAAAAAAAAAAAACTACAACCGAATTGAGAACCTCCTCCTTTTAGATTGGAAGTCGGTTAAAAATGATGTTGAAGTTTCTAATATAGTTTTTTCTAAACTGAATAGTTTGCGCGAGAGACACTTCCAAAGTGGTAAAATGTTGCCCCCCCCCCCTCTTACTTCTAAAATAAGAAAATGATCAAACTAAAAAAAATATATGATGTACACACACTTTCAACTCTGACATCAGAAACTTTTAACGCAAACTTTCAACGATATTTGGTTTGAACGTGATCTAGCAAGTAGTTTTTGTTTTATAAGTCATAGATTGTAAACCGCAATTTACCTTCGACGAACTACAAGAACTTGTATATTATGTTACTTGTCGCTACGGAACCCTTCATGGGCGAGACTCGCACTTGGCCGCTTTTTATTTATAGTATTTAGTTGTTAATTCGGTTCATATACCAAAACCTAACTACTTTTTCAGACAAAACCCAACCACCCCACAAACGATAATCTTCGGCAACCCCGATTCTATTCGTGACTCCAACTACAATCCACAACGTGCTCTGAAGGTCATCGTTCATGGTTGGAGCAGTAATGGCAGCTCCGACTTAAGCGCTACTACCGCCTCCGCCTTCCTTGCCTACGCGGATGTCAACGTGATTGTGGTAGACTGGAACCAGCTGGCCAACTCTGAGTATACCACAGCTGCTGCCGGCGTGCCTAGCGTGGGCTTGTCTCTGGGCAACTTTCTGGAGTGGTTGATCAAAACTGCGGGTGGAACCTGGAATGACGTGCACCTGGTGGGATTCAATTTGGGAGCCCATGTGGTGGGAAGCGCTGGAAAGGCTACTGGCGGTCGACCGCTAAGAGTTACTGGTAAGCACTTTGCTGGCTGGACTGTGGATGTATAGCAACTCTTTCCCAACTATATGCTGCCATTTCCTTATCACGCTGTTGACTGGCTTTTTATAGGAGCTCAGTCATTGATTAGTGGTTACATATGCGTATTATGTTGTCCTATTCCTTACTTGACACCGTGTCAGAGAGAGCAATACACTAAGAGGAGGGTTATGGCAAATGTGTTTCATATTTGGAAACTTTCAGGCTTGGACCCAACTGACCCTGAGTGGGCCAAAAACGGAGATGCAGGCAACGCGGGACAATACGTTGAGGCTCTCCACACCGACGGAACTCTTCAAGGCATCTTCGACAAGTAAGATACTATTCTGATGTCAGAGTTTTAGCGAATGCTACTCGGATAGCTAAGACTGATATTATGTCAGGGTTTATTCTCACTACACATTCAATATCTTCAAACTCATTTATTTTATAAATTCTATAAGTTATGGCGTGGAATTTTAAAACTGATGAAACGAGACCTCTATAAAAAAGCAGAATTTAACCTTGGCGTCTTCTACAGGGTCGCTGACAATGACTTCTTCCCCAACACTGGCCGCAGTTCTCAACCAGGCTGCTGGATCAGCACAACCGTGCTTGGGAACTGTTCGCAGCCGGAATCAGGATCAACCACCTGGTGGGCAGGCTGTTCTTCAATATCAGCCAGCCGCAGAGCGTGCAGCGTAGCTGAGACACGCTTAATATGGGCAACGGAGTTCTTAGCAAGCAGAGGTATACTATACATTATAATATATAAATACCTATATAATATACATTATCGGAATTATTTCGTCCAGGGAAGGTACAGATCGTCCGGAGTCATACGAAAATAATAGATAAGCTTGCATGGCTGCGTCCTGATTTGAAAGTTGTGCTCATGTAGTAACAGGCACACCTTAACATAATAAGTGTTGTGCGTCTTACTGTTTTGGTCATGTTTTCTGACAAAAAGAATACACCCAAAATAAGTAGGCTGTTGGAATATTACGTACTATATCTTTTTTGTACATTCTATCATTCTTATTCCTTAAAAAAAGGATCAAGCTATGTCTTAGTCAGATTGATTCATAGCGGAGAACTAGTTGTACGCGGATATTTCCCTGGTTTACAGAAGGTTTCAAATAGGGGATGTAAAAGTGCCACTGCCAAGACATTTACAAAACATTTAGTGTAAATGCCTAAGCCGTAACTTTAGGGCCCGAGTGCTTCTTATCGTGGAACTAGCTGCATACAGAAATGTCCCTGATTTACAGGGGGTGTCAAGTGGAGAATGCAGAAGTGCCTCAGCCAAGTTTCAGTACTTTATTTCGAAGCAACTCGGACACTTTTCAGATCCGTCGGTCGTAACGATTACGGTTACGGGTCAGGGTACGGCTACAGCTAATGCTGTGGCTACAGGCGCACGTTCAGCTGTGGGTACAGCTACTGCTGTGGCTACGGCTACGGGATCGACTATGGCTACGGCTACGGCTCATGCGTCAGCTACGACTACCAAGGCTACGGCTACGGCTACGACTACAGTTACGGCTTTGAGAACGGCTACAGCTAAGGCTAAAGCTACGGCTACGGGTTAATGGAGGTAAGTGCTTATAATTGAAAGGTCGCATCATATGAATTGGTGGTATGTTTTGGTATCTTAACAAAAAACATATTTTGTTTTCAGAAGCTGTGTTTAAGGACTCAGGACGGGAAGCTCGGGGCCATATTGCAATCCAAAACTAGACGTCATTTAATTTTTATACTATAATAGTAATGAAATAATAGCTTAGCTATAATAAATTTTAATAATACAGTGACTTTTGTTTTATTACAGATCTCACTGAATTTATTATAATAGGTACTTATTGCTTAATAGCACGAGGTATACATGAAGTCAGTCTGCTTAAACCGAAACGTGATCTCCTAAAAAATGCTGAATATAGTGTAACTGGTTGACATAGAAAATTACCTAGCTTACAAGTTATCAGTTTTAGGGCACGCAGCAGAACCCTACCGTATATCTTCGCGTGATTGAAGTCAATCGCGCGAAGATATACGGTAGGGGTTCTGCTGCGTAAAACCTTTTTAAACCATTTTGGACTTTTCAGAAGCCAATAGCGTCGTAACAATTACGGCTGTGGGTACGGCTACGGCTACGGCAACGGGCACTAATACTGCTAGAGCTACCGCCACGGCTACGGTCGCGGCTACAGCTAAGGCTACGTCTGTGGCTACCGCTCCAACTGTGGCCACGGCTACGTCTACGTCTACAGCAACCATTTTTGCTAGATCAACATCTACGGCAACGTCTAAAAATATTGCTTCGGCTACATCTATAGCTTCATCTGAGTCTGGGGCTACGGCGACTACTTCATGTACGGGTAAAACTAGGGCTACGGCTACGAGCACGGCTACGGTTGTGACCTCAACTAGGAACGAAGCTTCTGCTACCTCTACTTCTACGGCTACGGCTTAATGTTAGTGTTTATTGTGCTTTAATAAAAAAAAAGAAAATTGCTGCCAAGTTTGGTAGATATGAAAATGGTCAGTAACGGTTTTAAAGAAATGTATCTATCTATCTAGCTTTTAAACAAGTTCTTAGGGAATGCCTGACTCGCCCAATCAGGGACGGGTTTATCGTAGGATAAGAGAGGAGTGAATGCAGAGATGACGGCTGATTGAGGGGAATGAAGGAGCAACATAATGTTTTGCCGACCCCACATAAAGTGGGATAACGGAAGGAAGAAGGATTTTTATTTAGTTGAATAAAAGTTATTATCGAGTTAGTCTTGAAAAAAATACACTAGGCCGTTTATTCAGCGTTCGTTGCGTTGACATAGTGATACAGACCAAAACTCTATCACACAGACCTGTTTGTCTTTGGAATCAAGCACAATTTTTGTTTTGTGTACTTTATATCATATTTTTCTATAATCTATTTCTGGGTATCTTCACTTACAAGCCATTGTGTTTTCAGAAACAATGCTTACGGATTGAAGATTGGATGATCGTGACCGTATTAAAGCGCTGACAACAAAGTATCTGCTATCTCACTTTTACGAAAATACATACCTATTTTTTTATTGCTTATAAATAACATACACCTACCATAATAAACCGTGATCTAATAAATACCACAAATAAAAGCTATTTTGTTTTTATGCATACCTCTTGAAACCTTTTCATTATTGATCGAGTGAGCGAAGCGAACGAAGATCTTACAAACAACTTGAGCGATTTGGCATTTTATGTGCGTATGTATGTATGTACCTATGTATGTATTTATGTATGTTTGTCTGACGATAACTTTCGAACCGTTCATCCGATCTGCATGAAATTTGATAAGTCGATAGCTTGTACTTGAGAAATTTACTGGTAGTAAGTATATGAGTAAAATCGGATGAAGGGTTTTTAAGATATAGGGTTTTTTAGGGGTGCAAAAATAAAATAAGTGACAATGAATAAAAAATCAAGTTACATGTCATATGAAAGAACTTGGTTTGAACATTCCAAAACGATTTTTACTTTTTTCTAGAACGCTTTGTTTTTAATATACAAAAAAAGTTAAATTAAAATAACCAACGATCCGAGAGCTCCCATATCTAAGAATTTCGTTGACATTAAGGTTTTTCTACTGGTCGGTCAATTAGTTTGCTCTTTCTTATTTTTTTTTCTTGAAATAAATTAAGGAGGTACTTAGTTGTCATAAAATGGTGAAAGCGACCTGGTCTGATGATGGAGCCAAGGTCTGTCCAACGGAACACTTCAAATAAATTGGCCAATTGAGTTAAAACTTGTCTACCATACAAAGTTAGTGAGGGACAGTCAGAGGCAAGGCCAAACAGTGAATCTAGACAGAAATACTTTCTTAAAGTAGATAAAACACAATGCGTGATGGTGGCACATTTATTTCTGAATACCATCTACCCATCTTCACTAATATTATAAAGAGGAAAGATTTGTACCTATTTTTGTATGTTTGTATGTTTGTAATGAATAGGCTCAAAAAGTACTGGGCCGATTTAAAAAATTCTTTCACCAATAGAATGCTACATTCTTCCAATTTGACATAGGCTACATTTCATTTTGAAAAAAATTAGGGATCCTTGGTAAAATTTGAACAATGTAACCGAAGGTGTAGAAAAATGAGTCTTAAAATGTCTTTCGTCGAATGCGCTGCCGAAACTATTAGCGATAGAACAAAATAATGTACAACAATATTGTCTACCCCGTGCGAAGCCGGGACGGGCTGCTAGTATTATATGTGTTACATGGGTATACATGGTATATGTGTTATATGGCTCAGTAGGAGGAAGTTACCGCGTATGGAGTCCCTCAAGGTAGCATCCTTGGTCCAACATTGTTCTTCGCCTACAATAATGACCTTTGCGACCTCAGGGTTAAAGGCGGTAGAATCTTCACTTACGCTGATGATACCGCAATCTTTCAGTGGTGACAGCTGGGATGAATGTCTTCATCCCAGCTGTCACCACTGAAGAAGATTGAACTGGCACAGTTGGGTTTTGATAGGGTTAGTGAGTGGAGTAATATTCTCACTTTAAATGTAACAAAAACCAAATACTCGGCCTTTGCTTTCTCTACAAATCATCTTCCTTCGGCCAGCTACTCTGGCCTAGTGGCCTGGTGATATAGGTTCTTACGAACTTACCTCAGGCACCAGTCTTTCACAATGCAGGCATACTTATCTTTGTTTGTAAAAGCCATTACGCATTATCATTCATCATAAATGTTATGCATTGTGAAAGAAAATAAATCCTATTTACTTAAATTTTTACTCATACAACTATATACTTAACTTTTCGGAGCATTTGGGATCGCATTACGAGATCTCAATTCGGGGTGAACTACTCTACTAATCGGATGAGGGGTTATTAAGATATGGGGTTATATAAGGGCGCAAAATAAAAAAAAATACCCAAAAAAATCAAGTTACATTTCATATGAAAGAACTTTGTTTGGACATTCCAAAACCGTTTTCACTTTTTTTCTAGGATAATCAGTTTTTGCTATGCATAAAAAAATGACAAATTAAGATAACCAACGATCCAAAAGCTCCCATCTCTAAGAATATCGTTGACATCAAGGTTTTTCTACTGGTCGGTGAATTCGTTTGCTTTTTCTTATTTTTTGTTTCTAAATTGAGGAGGTACTCAGTTGTTATAAAATGGTGAAAGTGACCTGATCTGATGATGGAGTCTGTCCAAAGGAACTCTTGACTAAATTGGCCAATTGAGTTAAAACTTGGTTACCATACAAAGTTGGTGAGGGATAGTCAGAGGCAAGGCCAAACAAAGAATCTGGACAGAAATATTTTCTCAAAGTAGAAAAATGTACTTACTTAACTTTTCGGAGCATTTGGATCGTATCACGAGATCTCAGTTTGAGGCGAACTACTAGTCTATTCATTATTTTTATGAAACAACGGGATATTTACCATGATTAAATTTATCTGAATATTTAATCATGGTAAATATCCCGTTGTTTCATAAAAATAGTGTTAAAAACCATGATAGTCTCAAAAGTTATAGTCTATTCATAGTTGCAAGAGTACTTAGTCAAAAAATATATAGTACACTATTGCATGGTTGAGTATGTTGGAGTCTTGACTAAATATATCCTACGTCGAAACGTCACACACACAGTATAATACACTGGTGAGCACTCACACAGAGAGCTAGAAACAGAGCCAGACAGAGCTTGTGGTAGCGTAAGCCAGCAGTAGGCCAGCAGTTAGGTATGCAAACTAGACCTACCACACGCTCTGTTTGGCTTTGTCCCTGGCTCTGGTTTTGGAGTCTGTGTGAGTGCTCACCAGTGCATTATAATGTGTGTGTGACGTTTTGACGTAGGATTTATTAAGTCAACACTCACACAGACTCAAAACCAGAACCAGAGACAGAGACAGAGCTTGTGGTAGGCCTGCAGGTCGCAGTTTTCAACCTAATTGTAAACTGAGTTTTATTCGATCAGTTTGAATAATTAGTTTTTGTCTCTCTCTTTTTAAGGAGAGAAGATGAAACAACAACAATACGTTACTTAGAAACGATCGAAACGAGTTTACGTCTCATCATTTTTACATATAAAAGAGGGAGACGTAAACAAAACAAACGGGTACTGGACAAAACTTGATACATACGTTGCATGACTTCATAGTTTTTTATGGAGTCGGGGATTTTTGATTGGACACTTCATCCAAAAAGGGGTAATAAATTGAGCTAACGCCCGTAGCACACCTCCGCTGCGGAACCGCTAAAGCAGCACCGCTAGATGAATTTCGCTGTGATCAAGTGAAAAAAAAACGGCGGCCAGAGGACCGAAGTGTGGCTGGCGTCAGAGCAGATCGACAAAACCACGCGGAGAAAGAGATGGAATATATTCAAATCTACGCGTTAGAATAGTTTCCGTGACGACGGACAGACGGACCGTTTTTGACGTCAATCGTGGTCCATACACTAGGTCTTCATAGCTTAACTTTGACAAAATTAGAGACTCGCAGACTTTGATGCGTACGTCTTCTTTTAAAAAAAATCTGATTTTGTACAACAATTTTAGCCTATAAAAGCAATTCTTCACTATATTTAAAAAAAGCGGCCAAGTGCGAGTCAGACTCGCCCATGAAGGGTTCCGTAGCAACAAATAACATGATATAAAAGTTCTTGTAGTTCGTCGAAAGGTAAATTGCGGTTTACGATTTATGACTTATAAAAAAAATACTACTCACTAGATCTCGTTCAATCCAAATATAGTTGGAAGTTTGCATAGTAATGTACAACATATATTTTTTTTAGTTTTATCATTCTCTTATTTTAGAAGTTAGAGGGGGGGACCAACTTTTTTCCACTTTGGAAGTGTCTCTCGCGCAAACTATTCAGTTTAGAAAAAAACGATGTTAGAAACCTTAACATAATTTTTAAAGACCTATCCATAGATACCCCACACGTATGGGTTCGATGAAAAAAAAAAATTAAGTTTCAGTTTCAAGTATGGTGACCCCCAAAATTTAAAGTTTTAGAAAAAAAACGATATTAGAAACCTCAACATAATTTTTGAAGACCTATCCATAGATACCCCACACGTATGGGTTCGATGAAAAAAATTTTTTTGAGTTTCAGTTTCAAGTATGGGGACCCCCAAAATTTATAGTTTTTTTTCTATTTTTGTGTAAAAACCTTAATGCGGTTCACATAATACATCTACTCACCAAGTTTCATCAGTCTAGCTCTTATGGTTTCGGAGAAAAATGGCTGTGACACGGCCGGATAGACAGACAGACAGACAGACATGACGAATCTTTAAGGGTTCCGTTTTTGCCATTTGGCTACGGAACCCTAAAAACGGCGGCCAGAGCACGGAAGTGTGGCTGGCGTCAGAGCAGATCGACAAAACCGCGCGGAGAAGGAGATGGAATATAGTTTAATCTACGCGTTAGAATAGTTTCCATGATGACGGACAGACGGACCGTTTTTGACGTTAATCGTGGTCCATACACTAGGTCTTCATAGTTTAACTTTGACAAAATTAGAGACTCGCAGACTTTGATGCGTATGTCTTCTTTTAAAAAAAATCTGATTTTGTACAACAATTTTAGCCTATAAAAGCAATTCTTCACTATATTTAAAAAAAGCGGCCAAGTGCGAGTCAGACTCGCCCATGAAGGGTTCCGTAGCAACAAATAACATGATATGAAAGTTCTTGTAGTTCGTCGAAAGGTAAATTGCGGTTTACGATTTATGACGTATAAAAAAAACTACTCACTAGATCTCGTTCAATCCAAATATCGTTGGAAGTTTGCATAGTAATGTACATCATATATTTTCAGTCCACGCTTTGATGCTGGCGGGCATACACCCTACCATCCTTGGACCATACGAATCTCCATTTCAATCGTGCACCGATCTCCCGCGCCGTCTGCAATAGCTGCCTGTTTTCCCATGTGAGCCTTTCGTTCACATAGAAACGCCGCGATTCACCGACGAGACCGGCGTCAGCAGTGGTGACGTCGCGGCGCACACGCGCAGCACGTAACAAGTCATCGCGCATCACGCACCGCGTCAATCAGTCGCACGGCGATCGGCCGCGGACGCGCTCGTTCCGTCGACTCGTCGCGCGGTGCACCCATACGGTCGGCGTTAACGACGTCTTTCTCTGTAAGTGTCACGCCCAGTTTACGCGCGAGAGTCAAAACTACATGCACGACGGCTTCTCCTTTAGACTCCGGGACTCCCACGATGTCTACGTCATTCGACAAAGACTGCTGCTCCACATGACGAAGGTGGTCCTGCAGACGCTGCACGCTCTCACGAAGCTTTCCATTTTCTTTTCTTAAGGCATCTATGGTTTTGGTCTTCTCTTCTATCGTTAACTTAAGGCTCTCAAATTGTCCATCAATGGACGACAGAGAGACTTGAAAACTCTCAAAAATGTCGTTCATGGACTGCAACTTCTACTCAACTATTCGTCCCACAGATTCCGTTACAGCTTTGCTTAATTTCAGCTTTAATGATCGACGAAAGATTTGCCTTCGTAATGGTCATTTCTTCTTCAGAGTCCTCCTCAAGGATCTGTGCTGACGAGGATGACGTTGGCTTTCGTCTAGTGACGTTCGCGGAGCCACTGGTATCCTCCTGCATAGCACCTTCACCGGTACCTCACCTCACTGAGGCGGAAGCACGCACGGGTGTGTTGCTGTTGTCACCCCGCCTCTCCTTGTTTCGGCAGCCCAAACATTTCCAGCTATCCTTAAGCGTCTGTTTCATTCCACTGAATGAACGCTGAGTGACATAAGCGCAATCCAAATCATAGTGACTGTGACAAAAAGTACACTGCATAAATTCTTTCCCAGTGATTGTTTTCAAGCATCCAGTGCACGAAGGTTTTTTGAATTCCATTGTTGTATATTTTCCAAGATAAAATGTAATAAAAAAAAAAAAATCCAGATGCAAAAAGTTTTCATTGACTAGATTAGAACCACCTTACGCCGAACTCTCTTCATAAATCGACCCGTGTGCGAACACGGCCAAGTAGTTTGTTAAGTAACAGAGTGAATTATGATATCGGTATGCACTAATGGGACGAACCGTAATAAGCGGATAATGACTTGCAACGTTCAATGCCAAAGAAACGGGTCAAACACACAATGACATTCACTTTTTAGGGTTCCGTAGCCAAATGGCAAAAACGGAACCCTTATAGATTCGTCATGTCTGTCTGTCTGTCTGTCTGTCTGTCCGTCCGTATGTCACAGCCATTTTTCTCCGAAACCGTAAGAGTTAGACTGATGAAACTTTTCTGTGAACAGCATTAACAATAACTTAAAACAATGTCAATCAAATGAGCAAAAAATTAAAATGGATATAATAGCTACAAATGTTTCGGATAAAAATTTTAGTCAATTTTGGAAAAATACTAATAAGTTAAATCCTAAATCTAGTATACCTGTTTCTGTGGCTGGTCTCAGTGAACCTACAGAAATAGCTGACCTTTTTAAAAAACACTTTAAAGTAGAGTCACCTTTGAGTACGTCCACCTCATCCACGCGGATGGTCAATGTCGAGGGGGAAAGCTCAGCGGAACCCATTCATATCTTAGCCAAAGATGTGGCTCATATAATAAAGACTATGAAAAGGGGGAAGTCTCCGGGGCATGACTGCCTCAGCATTGAACATCTACGGCATGCGGGTGTACATCTGCCAAGAGTGCTAGCGATGTTTTATAGTTGTTGCATTTCTCACTCATACCTACCGAACGATTTGATGAAGACTGTTGTTGTACCTATAGTAAAGAACAGAACTGGTGATGTCTCTGACCCCTGTAACTATAGGCCTATATCACTCGCTACTATTATTGCTAAAATACTGGATAGTCTGCTTGACCAACAGCTGAGTAAGCATGTACACCTGCACGATGCACAGTTCGGTTTCAGAGCCGGCCTATCCACTGAAAGTGCAATACTGTGCCTCAAGCAGACTGTCCTGTATTATACGTCTAGAAATACTCCTGTTTATGCGTGTTTCCTCGATTTGTCGAAGGCATTTGATCTGGTGGATTACAACATCTTGTGGCAGAAGCTACAAACTGACACTGACCTGCCGCGAGAGATCATTCATATTTTTCAATACTGGTACAGTAATCAGGTCAACAATGTACGCTGGGCGGGTAAGATGTCGGGGTCCTACAGATCCAAGTGTGGAGTGAGACAGGGGGGACTATCCTCGCCGAGACTGTTTAATCTGTATGTTAACCAGCTGATCGTGGAACTCAACAACACCAACGTCGGATGCCGCATCGAAGGTCTCAGTGTAAATAACCTCAGCTACGCTGACGACATGGTGCTGTTGAGTCCCTCGATCAGAGCACTCAGAAAAATGGTGAGTGTCTGTGAGTCTTTTGCGGTGGCCCATGGACTCAGATATAATGAAAAAAAGTGCGAGTTGATGTTGTTCAAATCGGGGAACAAAACATATTCGCACATACCACCTGTGACGATTAATGGCAATGTCCTGAACATCACCACACGTTTCAAATATCTGGGTCACTGGGTCACGGACAGTCTGAAGGATGACCTGGACTTGGAAAGAGAGCGTAGGGCGTTGTGTGTGCGTGTCAACATGCTGGCCCGGAGGTTTGCAACCTGTACTGATGACGTTAAGATGACGCTCTTTAGAGCGTACTGCCAATCTTTTTACACCTGCAGCCTCTGGACAAGATTTACGCAGAAAGCACTCAACGCCTTACGTGTCCAATATAATAATGCGTTCAGGGTGCTGTTGGGGCTGCCATGGTTTTGTAGCGCTTCAGGCATGTTTGCTCTAAATAGAGTCGATGGTTTTCACGCCATATTGCGCAAGCGTTGCGCGTCATTGAGAAGCCGAATCCGTGGCAGCCCGAATAGCATCGTGAACGTATTGTCCGAAAGGTGGGACTGTCCCCTGAATCATTTTTGGATGCAGCTGCACGCTCTGCAATAAATAGTATTCTTAAAGTCACTAACACTAGTCTATATGTTACATCGTTACTAACAAAATTATGGATGCATTAAGGTCTGAAATAAATACTATTCTATTCTATTCTATTAAGATTTTTACACAAAAATAGAAAAAAAAACTATGAATTTCGGGGGTCCCCATAATTGAAACTGAAACTCAAAAATATTGTTTTCATCAAACCCATACGTGTGGGGTATTTATAAATAGGTCTTCAAAAATGATGTTGAGGTTTCTCATATAGTTTTTTTCTAATCTGAATAGTTTGCGCGAGAAACACTTCAAAAGTGGTAAAAAGTTAGTCCTTGCCCCTCTAACTTCTAAATTAAGAGAATGATAAAACTAAAAAAAATATATGTTGTATGAAAACTTTCAACGATATTTGGTTTGAACGAGATCGAGTCAGTAGTTTTTTTTTATACGTCATAAATCGTAAACCGCAATTTACCTATTCCGAACTACAAAAACTTTTATATTATGTTTCTTGTTGCTACGGAACCCTTCATGGGCGAGAGTCCAACTCGCACTTGGCTGCTTTTTTTTGCACTATGATTTAATAAATTTTTACAAATTACGACTCAAGTTCGTGATGTTATTGAAAAAAAATTGAACAAATGTATAAGCAATGCTATTACGAGTTCACTGAACTATACTTTGTTATGCAAAACAAACTTTTTACTTAGTTTTTGGTTTAAAAACAGATCAGACGTGTGTTTATCTCACAAGGTCTCACAAGGTCATAAAACTTTCCAATGTTTGTTTTATGTTTTCATCTTTATTTTTAGGGTTCCGTAGCCAAATGGCAAAAACGGAACCCTTATAGATCCGTCCGTATGTCACAGCCATTTTTCTCCGAAACTATAAAAGCTAGACTGATGAAACTTGGCGAGTAGATGTATTCTGTAAACCGCATTAAGATTTTTACACAAACATAGAAAAAAACAAAACAATTGGGGGGTCCCCATACTTGAAACTAAAACTCAATTTTTTTTTTTTTATCAAACCCATACGTGTATCTATGAATAGGTCTTCAAATATGATGTTGATGTTTCTAATATTGTTTTTTTTAACTGAATAGTTTGCGAAAGAGACACTTTCAAAGTGGTAAAATGTTGCCCCCCCTCTAACTTCTAAAATAAGAGAATGTTAAAACTAAAAAAAATATATGATGTACATTACTATGCAAACTTTCAACGATATTTGGTTTGAACTAGATCTAGTGAGTAGTTTTTTGTTATATGTCATAAATCGTAAACTGCAATTTACCTTTCGACGAACTACAAGAACTTATATATTATGTTACTTGTTGCTACGGAACCTTTCATGGGCGAGTCCGACTCGCACTTGGCCGCTTTTTTCATCTCATCAACAATGACTTGAATAATTATCTGTATAAATATGAGCCACTATCAGGGATTATTAAATTTATTCTCAGTATGAAAATCATAGTGCTATTGGCAGGTTTAGTTTCGTGTGGGTAACCCTTTCATTTCTTTACCTTTTGTTATCTTCTTTTGTTGACTGACCTCTCAGCTTAGTTGGTAGTAGCTTTGCCTTCTGCGCCGTAGGTCGTGGGTTCGATTCCCAACGTGAACAAATATTTGTGTGGTGAACATTGATAACTATTGGTTCTCTGTCTGGGTGTTATGTTGTATTTACAAAAAAAAACAGATATCTGGTTCCCATATTACAAGCTCTGCTTAGTTTGGGGCTGAGTAGTGTTGGGTGAGTTGTCCACAATATTTATTTATATAAACACTTTTTATCCATCTAAAGAGTATGGTACATGCTCAGTAAAGGTCTTCATAGTCAAGTTTAAAGCCTTGCACACATCTAGATCACCTGCAATGGCGATCAGAGTATCGTTGTAAAATATAGCACTGTCAAAGATTGCGGCCATCGCCGTCGCCATCGCAGATCACCTAGATGTGCCCAAGGCTTCAGAGTGAAAGAATTAGTGCATTTTTTTACTAGGAACAAAAGTCGACGCAATTTGATTGTTATTTCAATGGTTATATACAGATGTAAACGCTCAACATAAGGTGGGCCATCTGCTTGATGAACACCCAGAGTTGAAAATATTGCATAAATATAAATAACAATAACAGTGAAAATAAGCGCAGGAAATAAAAAAACCACCAGACATACAACTAATAAAATAAAAACAATCAAAGTCAGACAGAACAGAGAGAGAGGAATAATTATATCAAAAATAAAATAAATAAAGATTAATACAAATTACAAAATCACAAAAATAATTATATCAAAAATCACAAAATATAAAACCTGAAAGATATAAAAACAAAATAATTTTAAACGCTAAATGTTTCCGAGAAAATACCTAAATTAAATATAAATAATGCATTTTGCGTCAACTTAAAATTATTAGGTGTAGTTCAACTTAGATGTAATGACGGCAATAAGCACTCATCATTAGCTACAAGGGCACGGTAGCTCTTGTGGAGCTGGTTTTCAGTAGCACCATAATAAAATAAGAATAAAACTAAATAGTAATAACTAAATACTTAACACGAATTGAAACAATATTTGTTACACAAAAACACAGAAATATCAATTTAAAAAATATATAATAGCCTGTAAGTATAAAACGAAAATAACAATTAAAATGATATAAAATAAAACTTTAAACAATAATAATTTTGTAACAAAAATTAACAGTTTTATCTACCTAAATTATCCAGTCCTCTCAACCAACCACAAAAACTCCATAATCAAGTCTAAGATTTAGCAAACATCAGAATAAAAACGACCAATTCATAAAACAGATTTATGTAGATTCACCAGATATATCTTGAGGAAATTTTTGAAAGAGCAACTGGAGCAAATTATGGCTAAACTACCAAATCAGATGCTTCCTTAAGCTATTGTAATCGAAAAATACCTCAGGTATTTATGAATCTTGAATTCTTTTCAGTGTGCTCCTGCAGACTGTGGTCCCAATATGTGAACAATGATCAAGACAACCAGTATTTAAAAAACCAGAATGAAGTGGACATTGATACCATCTTGGACAATGGAGCTGACAACCAGTACTGGCTCTACACTAGGTGAGATAACTTGTGAAACACTTCTCTTCTTATTTAAGAGCAATGCTTTTGTCGGCGTAATGTATACATTTTTCTCCAGGTATTTCTTTTGAGAGTAACCTCCTTGACCTCCATAGACGACATGCCAGCGATCTTCTGCTTATGCTTTTATTTGGCTCATGTAGCTTATCCTTGGCCTTCCTCTTCTTCTCTTTCCATCTACCTTTCCTTCGATGATATTTCTGATAAAACTGTCATGTCGTACAAGATGGCCAATCATCTTTCCTCTCCTGTTCTCAACAACTTCTATGAGGGCTCTTTCCTCGTCGACTCTAATTAATACTTCTACGTTCATTACTCTTTCTGTCTGGCTGATCCGTTCCATTCTTGTCCAGCACCACAATTCAAATGCAAGTGAAACACTTATTATGCGAATAAATAACTAACAAGATAATATATTTATCTTGTTAGTTTTGACGTGACAACGTCATATAAATCGATGGAGCCGGCTGCACGCACGAAAAAACATGACGTCATGCGGCGTTACCTCGCTCTGAGACGTTCCATTTAAGGCTTGAAGTGCAAGCGAGAGCGCGGAACGAGCGATAAAGAGGCACAATTAGCCTCCACGTTCGGCAGCGTTCGACGTCTGTCTCTCTCCTACTTGAGTGAGCGATGCGTCCGCGTGGACAGCTGTTTGACGTTGTCACGTTCAACTATCGTCAGTAAACCGACATTACAGACAACCGTTTTTAGGGTTCCGTAGCCAAATAGCAAAAACGGAACCCTTATAGATTCGTCGTGTCTTTCTGTCTGTCTGTCCGTCCGTATGTCACAGCCATTTTTCTCCGAAACTATAAGAGCTAGACTGATGAAACTTGGCAAGTAGATGTATTCTGTGAACCGCATTATGATTTTCACGCAACAGTAGAAAAAACCAAAAAATTTGGGGGCATACTTGAAACTGAAACTCAAAATTTTCATTAAACCCATACGTGTGGGGTATCTATGAATAGGTCTTCAAAAATGATGTTGAGGTTTCTAATATCGTTTTTTTCTAAAATTAATAGTTTGCGCGAGAGACACTTCCAAAGTGGTAAAATGTTGCCCCCCCCCCCCCCTCTAACCTCTAAAATAAGAAAATGATAAAACTAAAAAAAATTTATTATGATGTACATTACTACGCAAACTTTGAACAATATTTGGTTTGAACGAGATCTAGCAAGTAGTTTTTGTTTTATAAGTCTTAAATAAATAATAAATAAATAAATATTGCGGACAAACCACACAACACTATCTAGCCCCAAACTTAGCAGAGCTTGTAATATGGGAACCAGAGATAGATAGATAGATAGATCGTAAACCACAATTTACCTTCGACGAACTACAAGAACTTGTATATTATGTTACTTGTTGCTACGGAACCCTTCATGGGCGAGTCCGACTCGCACTTGGCCGCTTTTTATTTTTAGTATTAAGTTGTTAATTCGGTTCATATACTAAAACCTAACTACTTTTTCAGACAAAACCCAACCACCCCACAAACGATAATCTTCGACAACCCCGATTCTATTCGTGACTCCAACTACAATCCACAACGTGCTCTGAAGGTCATTGTTCACGGTTGGAGCAGTAATGGCAGCTCCGACTTAAGCGCTACTACCGCCTCCGCCTTCCTTGCCTACGCGGATGTCAACGTGATTGTGGTAGACTGGAACCAGCTGGCCAACTCTGAGTATACAACAGCTGCTGCCGGCGTGCCTAGCGTGGGCTTGTCTCTGGGCAACTTTCTGGGGTGGTTGATCAAAACTGCGGGTGGAACCTGGAATGACGTGCACCTGGTGGGATTCAATTTGGGAGCCCATGTGGTGGGAAGCGCTGGAAAGGCTACTGGCGGCCGACCACTAAGAGTTACTGGTAAGCACTTTGCTGGCTGGACTGTGGATGTATAGCAACTCTTTCCCGACTATATGCTGCCATTTCCTTATCACGCTGTTGACTGGCTTTTTATAGGAGCTCAGTCATTGATTAGTGGTTACTTATGCGTATTATGTTGTCCTATTCCTTACTTGACACCGTGTCAGAGAGAACAATACACTAAGAGGAGGGTTATGGCAAATGTGTTTCATTTTTGGAAACTTTCAGGCTTGGACCCAACTGACCCTGAGTGGGCCAAAAACGGAGATGCAGGCAACGCGGGACAATACGTTGAGGCTTTCCACACCGATGGAACTCTTCAAGGCATCTTCGACAAGTAAGATACTATTCTGATGTCAGAGTTTTAGCGAATGCTACTCGGATTGCTAAGACTGATATTATGACAGGGTTTATTCTCACTACACATTCAATATCTTCAAACTCATGTATTTTAAATATAAATTCTGTATGTTATGGCGTGGAATTTTAAAACTGATGAAACGAGACCTCTGTAAATAAGCAGATTTTAACCTTGGCGTCTTCTACAGGGTCGCTGACAATGACTTCTTCCCCAACACTGGCCGCAGTTCTCAACCAGGCTGCTGGATCAGCACAACCGTGCTTGGGAACCTGTACGCAGCCGGAATCAGGATCAACCACCTGGTGGGCAGGCTGTTCTTCAATATCAGCCAGCCGCAGAGCGTGCAGCGTAGCTGAGACACGCTTAATATGGGCAACGGAGTTCTTAGCAAGCAGAGGTATACTATACATTATAATATACAAATACCTATATAATATACACTATCGGAATTATTTCGTCCAGGGAAGGTACAGATCGTCCGGAGTCATACGAAAATAATAGATAAGCTTGCATGGCTGCGTCCTGATTTGAAAGTTGTGCTCATGTAGTAACAGGCACACCTTAACATAATAAGTGTTGTGCGTCTTACTGTTTTGGTCATGTTGTCTGATAAAAAGAATACGCCCAAAATAAGCAGGCTGTTGGAATATTACTTACTACATCTTTTTTATACATTCAATCATTCTTATTCCTTAAAAAAAGCATCAAGCTATGTCTTAGTCAGATTGATTCATAGCGGAGAACTAGTTGTACGCGGATATTTCCCTGGTTTACAGAAGGTTTCAAATAGGGGATGTAAAAGTGCCACTGTCAAGACATTTACAAAACATTTAGTGTAAATGCTTAAACCGTAACTTTTGGGCCACAGTGCTTCTTATCGTGGAACTAGCTGTACGCAAAAATGCCCCTGTTTTACAGGGGGTTTCAAGTGGATGATGCAGAAGTGCCTCAGCCAAGTTTCAGTACTTTATTTCGAAGCAACCCGGACACTTTTCAGATCCGTCGGTCGTAACGATTACGGTTACGGGTCAGGATACGGCTACAGCTAATGCTGTGGCTACAGGCAGACATACAGCTGTGGGTACAGCTACTGCTGTGGCTACGGCTGCGGGATCGACTATGGCTACGGCTACGGCTCATGCGTCAGCTACGACTACCAAGGCTACGGCTACGGCTACGACTACAGTTACGGCTTTGAGAACGGCTACAGCTAAGGCTAAAGCTACGGCTACGGGTTAATGGAGGTAAGTGCTTATAATTGAAAGGTCGTATCATATGAATTGGTGGTATGTTTTGGTATCTTAACAAAAATCATATTTTGTTTTCAGAAGCTGTGTTTAAGGACTCAGGACGGGAAGCTCGGGGTCATATTGCAATCCAAAACTAGACGCCATTTTATACTATACTAGTAATAAAAAAATAGCTTAGCTATAATAAATTTTAATAATACAGTGACTTATGTTTTATTACAGATCTTACTAAATTTATTGTAATAGGTACTTATTGCTGTATAGCACGAGGTATACATGAAGTAAGTCTGCTTAAACCGAAACGTGATCTCCTAAAAATGCTGAATATAGTGTAACTCGTTGACATAGAAAATTACCTAGCTTACAAGTTATCAGTTTTAGGGCACGCAGCAGAACCCTACGGTACCATATATCTTCGCGCGATTGACTTCAATCGCGCGAAGATATATGGTACCTTTTTAAACCATTTTGGACTTTTCAGAAGCCAATAGCGTCGTAACAATTACGGCTGTGGGTACGGCTACGGCTACGGCAACGGGCACTAATACGGCTAGAGCTACCGCCACGGCTACGGGTAATGCTGCAGCTATGGCTACGACTTCGGCTATGGCTACGGCTCCAACTTTGGCCATGGCTACGGCTACATCAACGGCTGCAGATACAGCTAGGTCTACGTCTACGTCTACAGCAACCATTATGGCTTCGTCAACGTCTACGGCAACGTCTGCAAATATTGCTACAACGTCATCTACAGCATCATCTGACTATGAGGCTGCGGCAACTTCTACATCTACGGGTGCAAATTTGGCTACGGCTACGAGCAGGGCTACGGTTACCTCAACTAGGGACGCAGCTTCTGCTACCACTGTTTCTACGGCTACGTCTTAATGTGAGTATTTATTGTGCTTTAATAAAAAAAAGAAAATTGCTGCCAAGTTTGGTAGATTATGAAAATGATCAGTAACGGTTATTAAAGAAATTTATCTATTTATCTAGCTTTTAGAAAAATTCTAAGGGAATACCTGACTTAGTTAGTAGTCAGGGACGGGTGCACCGTAAGATAAGAGAGGAGTGAATGCAGAGATGACGGCTGATTGAGGGGAATGAAGGAACAACATAATGTTGTGCCGACCCCACATAAAGTGGGATAACGGAAGGAAGAAGGATTGTTATTTTGTTAAATAAAAAAATATTTAATATTTACTTTGATTATCGAGTTAGTCAATTTCTAAAAATTTTAACATTTAATAACTCTGTAATTTAATCGAAACTAAAAATTCTGATTACAAATTCATAATGTTCTACCCCTACTACATGACCCAATTTTTTTTTTTGGTAGTTACAAAATAGTGGTGTTTATCATAGTTTTCTATATATATTTTCTGGGTATTTTCACTTACAAGCCATTGTGTTTTCAGAAACGATGCTTACGGATTGAAGATTGGATGATCGTGACCGTATTAAGGCGCTGACATCAAAGTATCCGCTATCTCACTATTATGAAAATACATACCTATCATTTTATTGCTTATAAATAACATACACCTACCATAATAAACCGTGATATAATAAATACCACAAATAAAAGCTATTTTGTTTTATGCATACCTACCTCTTAACTTACGCTTTACGCCACGCTTTTTACTCTGAAACTGTAGTTAACTTTATTTTCTACTTTTTAGTTCGACTAGCTCTAAAAGCGTGTTTTTTTAGTTTTTTTTAACTATAATTTATTTTTCATTCAATAGTTCGATTTTTCAAAACTAGATAATTCGGGATTACAATTAAGCCGAGCTTGTACTATGGGAACCAGATAGCTGATATGGTACTTAAATATAAATAAGTGTATTACGCGCGACCCGGCTAACCGGCGAGACGTGTTGTGGCAGCCCTGCTCGTTTCCTACTTGATAAGAGCACCGCCCGCCGCCGGCGCCGCCAACCAGCCGAGCGTTCCTAAACTGCGGCCTGACTACGCTATAGGTAGGAGAATAAAATATGTGCTACTTACTTATTCCATTCAGGAAAACGAGAAACGAAAATTGAACCGTTTGCATGGGTAGGTATATAGATAATTCTGCGGATGCTAACCGATCACCCATTCTAAATAATTTCAAAGTCTTCGAATCAAATTTGATCATTCCAGATAATTACGGAAGCTTATAGAACATTCTAGAGTGCTAAGGAGCATTCTATTCACGTCAAAATCGATAATATTCAGAAAAATCCTTAAGTGATAGAAAAGGATAGACATAGTTTTCGAAGTAATTTATTAATCCTGGTGGTCCTAATAAGGATAATGGGAGACTGTTATCAAATTAATGCATTGTCATCGGTCCTTGATAGGTCTGCAAAGTTTCAAATTAATCAAACTTCTGGAAGTTGGTGAAAATTATGCTCAAATATTCCATTACCTAGATACAACCCAAGCTAATAAAAGCGTGGTAAAAACACATCGTGAGGACACTGGTGGCATGTCGTAGAACCTAATGCTGCCTTCCTACGGTGCGTGGTTCTGCAGATCATCACGCACAGCCGACGACGACGCACGGCAACGCACACAGAAAGGGCTCGTGTGATACCGCGCACCTCTGCGCACGAGACCGTTCCCATGGTGTGCCGTGCGAGCTGATCCGCCCCCGTGCGCGATATCACACACCGGTGGGATGGGGCTATAAGATGTTCAAGATCATAGAAAAAGGCTACCAATAAGTCAGCTTTTAAGCGTCTGGTTTATGAGCATTTCCTGAAGCAGATCTCATCGGGCCTCAACTAATAAGTATTTAACCATGTTGTTAATTTTCATATATAAGCTTTCCTTTTTAAAGAGTTAAATAAACAGAAGAAACCTTTCTGTGGCGCACTTAAAACCCTTTCACCACACTGCTTTGGGAGAGCTGGTCTTCTTTCTATCGTGTCACTGGTTCTTTCAAACCAATCTGGTAAAATAATTTTAAGTGCGTCTCAAAAAGACTCTTTTTGTTTTCTTGACATCCGCACGATGGTTTCTTTCACAGTTCAAGAGTAACTAGCATTGGGTACATCAATTTACAAAAACCCATCAGTTCGTGACCAGATTTGAGCCCAGCCATGACCTAAGGATCAGAAGGCGGAGCTAGAAAAGGCTACCCGTGCTCAAGAAGACTTAACCAAAAATATCTACGCAGCTTTCAAAGAGACAAAATCCGGTTCTTGTACTCTAAAGCCATGTGCGTCCATGGCAACAAACGTCTTTGCTTGAAGCAAGCTTGACGATGCATGGATTGTACAAATACTAGCCAGCGTGTTCAAAACGAATAATATGAATCGTAGACGTGATAGTGAATTGACTAGATGTTCTACACAGGGCGATAATATCCGAGCCTGTGCATTTATCAATCAACTATTTGTTCTAAAGCTTTGGTCTCGCGATCGTAACGCACAACGCTGCGGTATACGGCTTGAAGTAGCGTCACGACGTTTTTCATAAGATTATGTGTCTGCCGCCGCATGCTGCATACCGCAGCATTGTGCGTTACGATCGCGAGAACAAAGCTTCAGTGGGGATCAAACCCACGGCCTCAAGTAACGAAGGCAGGCTACTAAGTCAATATTATTTTATTCAGTACGATGCAAGAATCACTTTGAAACGTCCTAAAGCTAGGTGAGTCTAGGTGCCAGTTCCACGCGACCAAGCGTAGAAGAACAGGCAACAAACTACGTCTCGGTTCCTACCGTTTTTTTATATGATCCTTTTACAAATCAAAAATAGTCTAAAATAATAGCAGTGAAGTTCCAGTGTGGTGCCACTTCACTAAGTCAGACCTATGCAATGTAATTATACAAAAGCAAAAGTTTCAAAGACAGCACACGCTACGCTTCAAAGTTATAATAAAGTATCTACACAGATATAAAAATAAGATACGAAATAGTAGGTACAGACATTGCAAATTGACATGCTAGCTTCCTATGGGTAGAGTGACCGGGACATCGGGCCACGCAGTTTTATCATTCATATAGCTATCTAGAGTATAGTACGCTTTCTTTATCAAACGAATAGGAAGCTTAGTTGCATTTTCCGGAAGTTTATTGTAGAAGCGTACAGTGTTCCCCATAAAAGACCCATTTACCTTCTGTAGACGAAATTTGGGAATATAAAGTTTATTTTTATTTCTAGTGTTAATATTATGTGAATCACAATTTTTCTGAAAGCTACAGATGTGTTTGTGAGTGTACAGTAAGTTTTCATATATATATTGTAAAATTACTGTGAGGATATTAATTTCCTTAAATCGCTCCCTCAATGAGTCTCGTGATTTCATTTTATAGATGGCACGTATGGCCCTTTTTTGTAAAACGAATATAGTTTGAATATCAGCTGCTTTCCCCCAGAGAAGGATACCGTAAGACATAACACTATGGAAGTAGCTGAAGTAAACTAGCCTAGCTGTAGCTTCATCAGTGAGCCATCTTATAGTCCGAACTGCATATGCAGCCGAACTTAGTCTGGCAGCAAGTGCTTTGATTTGCGGTCCCCACTGCAATTTTTTGACAAGATTAATTCCTAAGAAGATAGTAGAATCTACAAGGTTAAGTGACTCTCCATTAAGTATAATATTAGTTGGCCGGAGAGTCACATTTGGTAAGATAAACTTAATACACTTGGTTTTCTTAGCATTAAGTAAAAGATTATTAACGTTAAACCAGTTAAGTATTTGCGACAGAGATGCGTTAACGTTATCGTAATTAGCCTTCAATCTATCAACTTTAAAAATTAATGAGGTATCGTCAGCAAATAGTACTATTTCACATAGTTTTTTAACAAAAAAAGGGAGGTCATTTACGTACACTAGAAACAAGAAAGGACCTAATATCGAACCTTGTGGCACCCCCATGTCAATAACTGACCCAGAAGATCTCTCACCGCCCACATCAACTTTAAGGACTCTATCAGTCAAGTACGATTGTATTAGGTCAATGGAGCGATTTAGAATGCCGTAATGTTCAAGTTTAGATATTAATGTAGCATGATTTACACAGTCAAAAGCTTTGGAAAGATCGCAGAATACCCCAATCGCGTCTTGTGAGTTTTCCCAGGCATCATATATGTGCTTTAAGAGTGGAATACCAGCATCAGTCGTTGATCGACCTTTCGTAAATCCAAACTGGTGGCTATGAAGTATCCCATTTAGGTTAAAATGTGATAACAACTGAGTAAGAATAACTTTCTCAAAGATTTTACTTAGCGTAGGCAATACTGAGATAGGTCTATAGTTAGCAGGGTCATTTGCATTTCCAGATTTGAACAGGGGAATGAGTTTACTAGGTTTCCTTAAATCAGGAAAAACACCCTCATCAACACATCTATTAAAAATATACGCTAGACATGGTGCAATATCAGTTTTAATAGGACTGAGTAGTTTTGTAGACATTCCCCATAAATCTTCAGTATTTTTAATGTTTAATGATTTAAATGTCTTCACGATTTTGTCAGCATTAATGTATTTAAAACTAAAGATATTATTACATTTTTTAACACTAGACTCTAACAATGCCATCGCACCAGAGGCCGAGGAATTTAAGGACGATGTCACTTCTTTAGGGATACTGGAAAAGAAACTATCAAACGCGTTGGCTACTTCAATGTTTGCTGTCAAAAGATTATTGTTTACTTTCAAGTGATTTTTTTTTTACGGAGTTTTGATTTGCCAGTCTCATTATTGACTATTTTCCAGGTTGCTTTAATTTTATTTGTGGATTTTTCAATTTTTGTTTTGATATGCAATGATTTTGCTGCGTGACAAGCTCTTTTAAATGCTTTAGAGTAGTTTTTAATATGTAGAATAAATGCTGGGTCATTGAGCATTGATTCCCTAGCAGCATACAGCTCATATAATGTATTCCTACTTTTGTAAATACCTGGGGTGGCCCAGTCAGCGAACGCGACACTAACACTAGCTTTACATGTTTTAAGTTTAAACGTTTCCTTATGTTCTTCATTAATTAAATTTGACAAGTTGGTGAAAAGATCATTCGGGTCAGTCAGACAAGGCATGAGGGACACTTTCAGTTCAATATTGGTTTGAAACTTTTTAATACGACTCTTTGTGATAGGCCGGTGGGTGAAAATCTCGTGTTTATCTAAAATTTTATAAGCAAATTTAGCGCTATGACCGTAGTGATCTGAACTAAAATGCCTAACTACTGATTTACTAACTGGCTCATGACTGCTAAAAATATTGTCAAGACAGGTGGCTGTTATTAGTGTCACCCTTGTTGGATCTTGAAACAAGCAGTGTAGGTCAAAACATTTAAACAAATTTAGCAGCCTCTCAGAAAGAGGGTGAACTGGGATATCTACATTAAAATCTCCACAGATTATCAAGGTTTTATTACAGTTAAAGATTTTACGCAGTACATCTTCCATAGTGGATTCATACAAGGTGAAATCCGCGTCCGGGGGACGGTAAACGCTCACAACTATATGCCGCTCCAGCTCCACACACGACAGCTCAACAGTCCTCTCGATACTAAGATTTGCAATGTCTTTACGCTCTTTGCATTTCAATTGATTGCTTACAATAATTAAAGAACCACCTCGCATAGCGTTCTTTCGTTTAAAAGAGCTTACAATACTATATTTTTCATAAAAAGGGAGTAACTCTAGTTCTACTATCCAGTGTTCTGTAATACACATGATGTCTACACTGAAACAATTCATAAATAGTTCTAATTCTAAAACTTTGCTGGGAAGCCCTTGCATATTTTGGTGTACGACATTTAAAGTGCCTAGACTTCTCATTGTCGAGGACACTAGTTTAAATGTTGGGCAATAGGCCCCAAAGCTTGTTCACCCTTATTAGTACTGCTACTAACTGGGGACTTGTCGGTGAACTGTGTTATAGTACTTATAACAGGATCAAAAATATTAAATGCTAATAATTTAGCAATAGTTATTTTACTACGTTTACTTAAGGACATAGTACCTCTAGTCAATTTACAATTACTAATAAAACTATTAGTGTCGAAATACAAAACGTCTTTATGACGACATGTCAAATTGTATAGCATTAAGTTATACTTAAATATACTCTCGTTTTGGTGGGCACCCAGTGCATTTAAAAATGGAAATGCACATAAAATAATTTTCCCTAGCCCTAATGCCAACGTTCCCATCAAAGTTTCTATCAATTTAATTATTTCTGCATGCTTGACACCACTGCTCTCACCTAATTGAACTATTAGAGTGGTGTCTTTGTCAAGACTACTATCCTTATCAATACAACTTATAAAGTAACTTAATGGAGCATCTGGGAAGCAGTTATTATTTACTACCTGTCCTAATTGGTCATTAAGTAGCAGTGCCATCCCTATTCCTACCCTGTCTGAATATAAAACAGTCTTCCGGGGTTGGCAGCATGTATAAGCTGGTTTAGCCGGAGAAACCAGCGGTTGGATTGGAGCTGCTAAAGGCTCAGCGGACACAGCATTTGTCTGTGATGCAGGTGGTGGCATCTGCTCAGTTACCAGTGCTGCCCCGGAGTGCTGTTCTAAATAGTTAGTTAGTTACTAAATAGTACCAATTGAACTGTAAAGACAGTAAAGACGAAATAAACCGGAAGACCAATTTATAATACCAAAAAGCAGCCAAGTGCGAGTCGGACTCGCCCATGAAGGGTTCCGTAGCATCAAGTAACATAATATAAAGGTTCTTGTAGTTCGTCGAAAGGTAAATTGCGGTTTACGATTTATGACGTATAAAAACAAAAACTACTGGCTAGATCTCGTTCAAACCAAATATCGTTGAAAGTTTGCATAGTAATGTACAACATATATTTTTTTTAGTTTTATCATTCCCTTATTTTAGAAGTTAGAGGGGGGGGGACCAACTTTTTTCAACTTTGGAAGTGTCTCTCGCGCAAACTACTCAGTTTAGAAAAAAACTATATTAGAAACCTCAACATCATTTTTGAAGACCTATTCATAGATACCCCACACGTATGGGTTCGATAAAAAAATTTTTTTTGAGTTTCAGTTTGAAGTATGGGGACCCCCAAAATTTTTAGTTTTTTTTCTATTTTTGTGTAAAAATCTTAATGCGGTTTACAGAATACATCTACTCGCCAAGTTTCATCAGTGTAGCTCTTATGGTTTCGGAGAAAAATGGCTGTGACACGGTCGGACAGACAGACAGACAGACAGACAGACAGACATGACGAATCTATAAGGGTTCCGTTTTTGCCATTTGGCTACGCTTTGTGTCTGCTTTATGTCTGCTTTATGTCTAATCTATTCACAGGCACTACAGCGTCTTTTAATTATTAATATTATTAAGCCATTATATTCCAAAGACAAATTATTCGTAATATAGGTAGTTATATAATATTACTTCACATTAATCTTAAATATTTTATAAATTTAGAATATCTATAAATATGATAATTATTAGTAATTGATTTTTTATTGAGAGAGAGTCGCTCTAATCGCTCTGGTGTTGCCATTCTACGAATAATGAACCATAATCTAATCTGCTATGTTTAGTCTTCACAGACAACTTACTTAGCTGACTCTTACCTATATCTTATCTTATACCTCTAAACGAGAAAATCTTGTATATATTTAGGATCTCGGAAACTGCGCCAACGATTTTCACGAAATTTAGTATACAGGGGTTTTCGGGGGCGATAAATTGATCTAGCTAGGATTCATTTTAAGAAAATGATTATTTTACCCCGAGTTCAATAATCCATACTAATATTATAAATGCGTTTGTAACTCTGTCTGTCTGTCTGTCTGTCTGTCTTCCTGTCTGGCTTTCACGCCAAAACTACTAAACCTATTGAAATGAAATTTGGTACACAGATAGTTCAGGGTCTGAGGAAGGACATAGGCTACTTTTTATTGTGAAAAAAGGTTTACAAACCTTTTAAAACGTTATAAAGAGCATCACATTGATGTTTCTGTCTCACTCTGACACCAAAACACTCCGACGATCACCAATCACCAATTGCAATGAAATTTGGTACACAGATAGGTTAAATCATTAGAAAGGACATTTATGCAACTTAATATTGCAAAACACTTATTGAAAACACCATTTTTCATGAAAATTACACTTTTTTGTACTATTGCGACGGCTTTCGATCGAGAAATTTCTGTTTGTGTAAGTGACTGACTGACTTTTTTTTTGTGCTGGCGGGGATGCAAAGTCTTTTCGCCAAGTCCTTATGACTGACTGATTGCCGACCAGTGTTGCCAGTGGCAGATAGTCATAAGCGTCGATGGATTGAAAAGATCGATATTTAAGCTGGGAGCATTACAGGCGGACGCGGCTGACAGCCGCGACTGATAGATATCTAGATAATGAATGTACACTGAAGTGTGCAAACTATCGGATGTAAGCCGCGGACGTAACCTTGAGCGTTCGGACGTCTGACAGAAATCTGGCAAGCCAGGTCCCGTTCGACTGTGCACACTATCAGTCGCGGCTGTAAGCCGCGTCCGTCAGCCGCGTCCGCTAATTTGTTCCCAGCTTTACAATGCGATACATCGAACCGACCCGATGTTTTGAAATGCTTTCGATGTATTGATGCTTTTTCGGTTTTAAATAGAAAAATATCGAATCGATTGTAAACAGTTAATTTCATAAAACCTCAACTTTGACCAGTTAAATTCTTTTTCTCTGTGGAAAGATCGTAACTCATGAGTTGGAAAACGGTGAAATCTGACCATTATATTTCAGATTAACTATTTATTTACTTACGTAGCCCAGTAGGCAGACTAAATGAGAGCCCTATAATTTTTATTAATGATCTCAAGATTCAGCTCATGTGGATGTTTTTTTTGTTCTAAGTAAATTACATTATAGATTTTTCTCATGAAATCTCAATGAAAAATGTTGGAATGAGTCTTATTTTGCATGAAAGCTGAGTTGAAGTATAGAATATCTGTTCTGTGACCTGTAAATTCTATTTATTGGTGTTTGTTGTTAAAGCGGCAACAGAAATACCTACACATATCATAACATAACATCATTTCATTTCATAATCTGTCATTCGATACATCGAAAGAATAAAGAAAATAGATCGATGTACAGCTCGATTTATCAAACAGGAAAAAACATCGAAACATGTTTTTTAAAGTCGGCAGCTAAACTGTCACTGTCACGTGTCAATATGTCAACTGTGACCATTTTTTCGTAACCTTTTACATGGCAATACTAATGTGTGTATGTGTTTCCACCTACGAACTCTATGCTCGACAGCTGGGTAAATTCAGGGTGGTATAAAATAATGATTGCGCGTACTATAAATAACAATAATAACGACGAACGGTTTGAAACCCACTTTTATGAACGGCAAATTAATAATTTTGAACAATTTTATAGATTTTGTCATTCTGAATCAAAAATAGACAAAATGCCGGTTTCCCAGAGAGGCAGAAACCACGGTTTACTATTTCCCTTGAATCTGTCTTACTTTTTCGTTTCAGTCATAATATTCTTCATAATAGTCGTCGTCTATGATTGGTACTTTTTAACTTTTTTACAAAAGATTAGGGAAAACAAGAATCGGAGTGTGCCATCATTACTATTACCCAAATTTAGGATGAATAAATAAATAAATTGTTTTTGTTTTGTTGTAGAGTTGATTTTGAGATTATTCCGGTAAAGAATGAATAAAACCATGTAGGCGCGTTGCGCGTTGTTCTTTTACAGCGAATCTGAAGGACGTAGCAGCAGTTACCGAAATAATGAGTAGGTACCTACAAATTATTATTTGGAGGCTCATTTGGAACAAAAATATATCTGACTGGTAAGTTTTCACTAAGCTTTATGTGTACCTACCTGCTGTATTTCCAATGTAAAATGTTGTTATTCAGATCTACTCAATCACTTTCTTACTTACATATTTGATTTTATTGTATTTGCAGAAGTAAGTGTCAGAGCATTATAGTAGATAAAAAGGTGTGAAAGTGTCTGTTGTACTCTGGTTAAAAAAATATTTCACCAGTCCAGTGTTTAACCTGGTGGAGTTTCATCTCATCCGTTCCGATTGGGTACCAAGCCTGACCAGTTCTGGTGTGGTCAGTCTGTTATCTGGGCCTGTATTCAAGTAAATAATATACCTATCATTGATCCTGAAGTTCCTAGAAGCAACAGCGGTAAACTTAGGTTGAATCGAGTGTGTTGGTAAAACTGAGTGAGACCAAGTTTAAGTTTTAATTTATGAGCATAATCTAAATAAAAACTACTTGAATGTAAGTACGACCGAGTCTGACTTAAAATTTAGTTGTATTACTGTTCTTAGATTATCAACTAGAATAAAAACTAGCCAAACAAAGCCTCCGGACCCTTAGCAGTAAATTTTGTAAAATCTTGGCCGTCACAATTATTAAATAAATATAATTTTTTTTAAAGTTATTATTCTGTTTTTCCTTATCTTCTCTTCTACTTCCCCACAAATTAATGTATTACAAAGGGTGTAAAATAACAATAAGACTATTCTTGAAAGTTTGCATGGAAATATGTAAGGTTTATGTAAATGTTTTATTTAAGCTTGCGACAAGAAAAAAATGGGGGGGAAATATGCCTAACTGTGCTTACCCGGCGTCTGCCCGACCCTGACTGTGCCACATGCACTCGAATACAGATTTTTTTCGTTGGAAGTTATAAATGCTACCCAATCACTATTCCAGGCGGACGAAGTCACGGGCACAGCTAGTTAAACATAAACTGAATATGTGACTGCTCCTGCCATCTATTGACGATTGTGAGCAACTAACTGCAAGCATATCCAGCAGATGGCGTTGTTCAGTAAGAATAAGCCAGTAAAGATAATATGACTTTTAAGATTTCTTAAAAATAGAAATTAACAATAAAAAATACCGAGCGAAGCTCGGTCACCAACTGCTAGTCTTATACCTTTAAACGAGAAAATCTTGTATATAATTTAGGATCTCGGAAACTGAGAAAACGATTTTCTTGAAATTAAGTATACAGAGGGTTTCGGGGGCGATAAGTCGATCTAGCTAGGATTCATTTTCAGGAAAGACTCCGGAGAGAAGTTATTTAAATAATTAAACAACAACAACAATCTCTGTTTTATATTCAGACAGGGTTTGGGGGGCCATGCTGCTCACGTCCGTAGGTGATTACTGATTACCCATTGAGTCCCTACACGTGTCCCCTGGGTGGTGCCAAAGGAGTAGCTTTCTCTGGTGGTAGGTTTCGGCCGCGGCTTGTCACCACCCACTGAACAAAGCCGTACCGCCAAACGATTCTTCGTGTTCCGGTGCGTTGTTCGGTGCAGCCACAAAGAGGATGGGTCAGAATTAGTGCATCCAGTACTGCATTACACCGCTTATAGACATGATGTCACTGAACTTATGCTGGGAGGCTAGTCGCGGAGGGTAGCGGGATCCGAAGCACGGTGCTCCGCTGGCCGACCGCAGGTAGTAGGGGGCCCAAGTAGAGAGCCAGCCACTTTTGAAAGGCTGCCCCGCCACCTCGCGAAAAATCCCGGGATGCTCCATCGTGCCGGTTGGCGACCGGTTGAGAGGACCCGATGGCCATCTCCGGGGGGGTTCGGGCGTCCCCGCAGTCTCCCGCCTAGTCCCCCGTCAGTGTAAGCAATCTGATGTCAGTCTTCAGGTATGCAGTGTGTACTTGTTCTACTGCCATCCATAAACCACCTTTCACTCTCCCATAATCAATAATGAAAAGAAACAAATTAAGAAATAAAGTTAAACAGCGTGTGCACGTCCTCTCTCTACAAGTGCACCTGGCAAATATCCGAGGTTTGCACTCAAATATCATTGCAGTCCACCACTATCTCGAGACTACCAAACCTCATCTGCTTTTTCTTACAGAGACCCAAATCGGATGTCCACTTGATGCGGCATACCTCACATACCCAGGTTACGTACTTGAACACAACTTCAAGCCACGTGCTGGGGCTTGTGTGTATGCTCGCGCTGACATCTGTTCCAGGCGTCTCAGAAACTTTGAAAATTCCAAATTCTCCGTAATATGGATTCTTGTTGAGACGGGTATGGAGAAGATACTCTACGCAGGAATATATCGATCACACAGTGGGGATCATGATACAACTCAGCTCTTTAATTACCTCAGTGAAGCTGCGGAAAAGGCCCAACAACGGTACCCTTCTGCCCAACTGGTGTTTTTGGGTGATTTCAACGCTCACCACCAGGATTGGCTGTTTCCTTACCATCACACTGACCATGCTGGAAGAGAAGCATTCAAGTTTTCACTGTCAGTGAATCTTACTCAGCTGGTACAAGATGCGACTAGAGTTCCTGACGTTGACGGTCACACAGCCAACTGCTTAGACTTGATCCTAACGACAGATCCCGATAGATACAACGTGCCGATCTCGTCTCCACTTGGTAGTTCCGACCACTGTGTTGTTAAGTCCGTATCAGCGTATTCCCCTCCTGATCCAAGCCCCAGGGGCAGTCGTCGGCTATGGAAGTACGCTCTGGCGGACTGGGACGAGATGCGGCATTTTTTTGCGTCGTTCCCTTGGAGGCAAACCTGTTTTTCTTCTGGCGATCCGTCGATCTGTGCTGATGCTATAACTGAAGTGCTGAGTCGTGGTATGGAGTACTATATTCCTTATAAAGACTCCCAACCATCTAAAACGGCTCAACCCTGGTTTGGTGCCGATTGCAAAAGTGCTGATGCACTTAAGCAAAAGGCTTTCTTATCTTGGGTTGACGCTAGGAACCGCAAAGCACCGGATTTAAGCCAAAAGAAAAGAGCCTATAACAAAGCCGCCAAAGACTGCAAAAAAGTTTTAAAGAGAGCTCGTTTCGACCACATAGGCCGTGTAGGTGCCAAACTGGCCTCACACCCAGCCGGTAGTAAGGCGTTTTGGTCTCTCGCCAAATCCATCGAAACTAACTTTAGCCGCCCCTCGCTTCCACCATTGCTAAGACCGGATAGTTCGCTTGCCCATTCTGCCGTGGAGAAAGCAAATATCTTTGCTTCGTTGTTTGCAGAATCTTCACGCCTCACCACGGCTGGCGAAGTGCCTCCTTCCGTCCCCTGTTGCACGACGGCAATGCCAATCGTCCGCATACACCAAAAGGAGGTGTTAAAAACACTTCGTGCTCTAGATGTGAATAAGGCTAGTGGACCTGACGGAATACCTGCAATAGTACTTAAACAATGCGCCCCTGAGCTGTCACCAATACTGACACGCATGTTTCGCCTCTCTTTGGGGACTGGCCTAGTTCCTCGATCATGGAAGCTTGCAAATGTGCAGCCAGTGCCCAAGAAAGGAAGTCGTGCTGACCCTGCAAATTATAGACCCATCTCTGTCACCAGTCTTCTTTGCAAAACCATGGAACGGGTCATCAACAACAAGCTCCTGGCGTACCTAGAAGCCAATGACCTCCTCAGTGACCAGCAGTACGGTTTTCGCCGTAAACGGTCTACTGGGGATCTCCTAGCGTACTGTAACGGTACGTTCTTAATTCACTTTTTTACTTTATAAAAATAAACTTTTAATTAAATTTTATCAACAAACAGACAAACCGTCGCAGTCCTTTTTCATATTAGATACGGACAATGCGCGCGGCAGCGCTGAGACCGGTTTGACGGATACGTCACGCTCGCTGGGAGCCCACTCGAGCTGCGATCGGCCGGCAGTCCACTGCACTATACGAAGGCGACGCCACGCACCTGAGCGCGGCGCGTCCTTGCAATCTTGCTACTTTTAAAACTTAATAACTACTAAGTAATATCTTAAAATCTGTGTTCCCAGCTCTGGGTAAGCTGTGCATTATTTTATACCACCTTGTAGAACAAAGAGCTTTGCTTATGCAACTACTATTCCTTAGTTTAACTGTAGGTAACGGAGACGCTTGATTTGAAAACTTGTAACGGCTGCTTACCGCTAGCCCGATAGTATTGTAGTTATTTACTAATGTGTACTTATTTACTGAGCCAGCTGCTATGGTACTTAATGCTTGGCCTTCTTGATCTTTCCCTTACTTTTATTAGCTAAATTATTAAATGAATTTCTCTTGTAGTAACTTTTAAATTTCAATCATGTACCTACCTAAATGTCTCGAGGCTTCTCCTCCCTTTTTGCAAATGTAAATACCACGCTGATTCCTTGCTCCTTGGTTAGCTAATTTGTTTTCGGGAGTATTGCGTAATCCCTAGGTTTTCTTCGAAAGCCCCTTGCGTTGCGTGATCCTAATGCCGAAGTGTTTGCGTTCCAGGAACACCCTCTGGGTAGGAAATACACTCCCAAGTCGTAGAGAGACGACGGCGCCGGCGGCGCGGCAGCTCAGCACATTGGAGGCCTCTGGACGTGGACGCACACTGGACGGCGATCCCGACCGAGGCGTGTGGACGAGGAACCAACCGAAGGAGCGTAGTATTCTCGGACTGATACGGCAGCATAAATTATTGGCTAGGCGACGACCCGTGACCCCCTCATCTTTTCTTTTATTTTTTTATTAAACTTATATATATATACTTCTTCTTTTATTTCTTATCTTGTCACCCCTATGTGACAGTACGTCACCCATATCTGGAGCGAGGCAATTGAGAGGCATGGTGAGGCTCTCGCTGTGTCCCTCGACATATCCAAGGCCTTTGACAGGGTTTGGCACGATGGTCTTATCAACAAGCTTATCTCGTTCGGGCTACCTCCGTGCTTGCGCGCGTGGATATCCGACTTCCTGAGAGAACGGTTTATTCAAGTAGTTATTGATGGCTGCTCGTCTGACCAATTGGCCATTAATGCCGGGGTACCTCAGGGGTCGGTTCTTTCAGCAACTCTATTCCTGCTACATATCAACGATCTGCTTCAGCCCGGTATTGTGGGGTATGCAGATGATAGCACTATTGTTGAAAGTTACTTTTCTGATGCCCGTGCAAGTGCGGATACCATCGAGACTCTAAGAGGGGCCATGGTGGAAAGAGTAAAAAGCACCCTAATCAAAGTCTCTGATTGGGGTGTCGCCAATCTAGTTTCTTTCAACGCGACTAAAACACAGGCTTGTCTTTTTTCTGCCAAAAAGAAACCTTTTCTTTCGAGCCCCTCTTTCCGGGATGTATCGCTACCGCTCGCGGACCACCTTGAGCTCCTGGGTGTGAAGCTCACATCCAAATTGAACTTTGGCTCGTACTTAGAATCCAAGGCGAAAGTGGCTGCTCAAAAACTAGGCATCCTTTCCAAGGTAAGACAGTACTTCTCGCCGGGACAGCTTCTGCATCTTTATCAAGCTCAAGTCCGATCGTGCATGGAGTACTGTTGTCACCTGTGGGATGGCTCTGCCAAGTATCAGCTTGAAGCCTTAGAGTCCATTGAGCGGCGGGCTAGGAGGCTGGTTGACGATGATCCACTATTTAATTCCAGGCTCTATAGCCTCGAACACCGGAGACGAATCGCCTGCTTGTCTATTTTCTACCGCATACATTTCGGTGAATGTGCAAATGAATTACATAATCTGATCCTTCCATCGCCCTTTTATCTCCGGACTACTAGGCGTACGGATAAGTGTCACCCCTTCATGGTTGATATCCCTAAACATCGCACTAAGCGCTTCGCTTCCACTTTTTTAGTGCGAACTGCCAAGGAGTGGAATTCTTTACCGTCGTCAATATTTCCGGAGCATTACAACCTTGGAATTTTCAAGTCAAGAGTGAATAAGTGGATTATAGCTAAGCGTGCTCCACCTTAGGCTGCATTTTCACTTTCCATCAGGTGTGATGGCAGTCAAACGTTTATCTATCCATAATAAAAAAAAAAAAAAGACGGGTTGCACTCCGGGAGTGCCGGCAGAAGTGAAAACTTGATTATTAACGTTGAGCATGTTTGATATTTTTGCCGAAGCTCGTCGTTGGCATCAGTGCCATGCCTACCTTATTCATAATACCTAAATAAATACAGTAGATCTATAAAATCATGTACCAATGACCACTACTACCTGCCGCGGGCAGCCGCTAGTTCATAAAATCTATAATAGGTATGTACCTATACCTACTACAGTCACGAAAAACGCCTTGGTATGCTTGCTACTAACTATTATCTATTCTGTGACGTTACCGTGTCATAGTAACTACTAGCGTATCTGTAGCGTCTTACGCTTTTTCGATCAAGTCACGTGATCCTGACGCCCTGACGCCCTGACGCGAGTTTAAGATTTTATACCCATTACAGAAAGTGCTCAACGCCGCTAAAGAAGTTTTCACTTCAAAAAAAAAAGACGGGTTGCACTCCGGGAGTGCCGGCAGAAGTGAAAACTATTAGTTTTCTCTAGAAAAATTTATGTGCACTATGCCAGTAAAACATCGTGAGTAAACATCGGCGTGTTGTAGAAGCCACAAAAGTTCGAGCAAAAAGGGCCCACTAGAGGCCTTGCGGAAACCAGCCCGCACATCAAGTGTGGATGGTGAATTTGCCGAAGCTCGTCGTTGGCATCAGTGCCTTACCTACCTTATTCATAATACCTAAATAAATACAGTAGATCTATAAAATCATGTACCAATGACCACTACTACCTGCCGCGGGCGGCCGCTAGTTCATAAAATCTATAATAGGTATGTACCTATACCTACTACAGTCACGAAAAACGCCTTGGTATGCTTGCTACTAACTATTATCTATTCTGTGACGTTACCGTGTCATAGTAGCTGTCTACTCTCCATCCGTCTTACGCTTTTTTTCGATCAGGTCACGTGATCCTGACGCCCTGACGCCCTGACGCGAGTTTAAGATTTTATACCCATTACAGAAAGTGCTCAACGCCACTAAAGAAGTTTTCACTTCAAAAAAAAAAAAAAAAAAAAATACGGGTTGCACTCCGGGAGTGCCGGCAGAAGTGAAAACTTGATTATTAACGTAGGAACCCTAAAAGTTGTTTATTTTATCAAGTTCCTCAATGTAGTAAAACCCCAATCAAAGTCCTAAGGAACCCTAAAAATTTTAGCATTATCAAGCTCCTAAGTGTAGTTGAAACTCCAATCAAAGTCCTAAGGAACCCTAAAAGTTGACCACTTAATCAAATTCCTCAATGTAGTAAAACCCCAATCAAAGTCCTAAGGAACCCTAAAAATTTTAACATTATCAAGCTTCTAAGTGTAGTTGAAACTCCAATCAAAGTCCTAAGGAACCCTAAAAGTCGACCATTTAATCAAATTCCTCAATATAGTAAACCCCAATCAAAACCCTATACGGAACCCTAAATTTTACGTAAAGCCAAATCCTCAACGGGTCGGAACCGCTAGAAGGGACCTTGTCGCGCGACCTACAAGTAGGTCCTAAATGAAGTAAAACGGCAGACATAGGAGGAGGGGGTTCTGGGGGGCTAAGGGGGGTCACAGCACGGCTCGCTTCGCTCGCCGCGCTGTTCCCCGTGGTCGCGTGGCGGCTCGCTTCGCTCGCCGCGACGCTCCCCCCGGGTTCAGGAAGAGGGGGTTCTGGGGGGCTTAGGGGGGTAACAGCACGGCTCGCTTCACTCGCCACGCTGTTCCCCGTGATCGCGTGGCGGCTCGCTTCGCTCGCCGCGACGCTTCCCCCGGGTTTCGGAGGAGGGGGTTCTGGGGGGCTTAGGGGGGGTCACAGCACGGCTCGCTTCGCTCGCCGCGCTGTTCCCCGTGGTCACGTGGCGGCTCGCTTCGCTCGCCGCGACGCTCCCCCCGGGTTCAGGAGGAGGGGGTTCTGGGGGGCTTGGGGGGAGTCACAGCACGGCTCGCTTCGCTCGCCGCGCTGTTCCCATGGTCGCATGGCGGCTCGCTTCGCTCGCCGCAATGCTCCACTCGAAAAATAAATACAGTAGATCTATAACTCTTCAATCTTCATATCTTAATCTTGATCTTTTGACTGGCCTCTAGCTCAGTTGGTAGTAGCTCTGCCTTCTGCGCCGTAGGTCGTGGGTTCGATCCCCACCGAGAACAAATATTTGTGTGGTGAACATAAATGTTTGTTCTCTGTCTGGGTGTTATATTGTATTCTAAGTATGTATTTACAAAAAAAAAAATGTATTCAAGTATTATATCAGCTATCTGGTTCCCATATTACAAGCTCTGCTTAGTTTGGGGCTGGGCAGTGTTGTGTGAATTGTCCAGAATATTTATTTATTTATTTATTTATTTATTTATAAAATCATGTACCAATGACCACTACTACCTGCCGCGGGCGGCCGCTAGTTCATAAAATCTATAATAGGTATGTACCTATACCTACTACAGTCACGAAAAACGCCTTGGTATGCTTGCTACTAACTATTATCTATTCTGTGACGTTACCGTGTCATAGTAACTACTAGCGTATCTGTAGCGTCGCTTTTTCGATTTTTATTATGAACTCTACGTTGTAGTCTTAGGGTACATTTCTGCAAAAAATCCGTCCTACGCTTTTTCGATCAGGGTCACGTGATCCTGACGCGAGTTTAAGATTTTATCCCCATTCAGAAAGTGCTCAACGCCGCTAAAGAAGTTTTCACTTCAAAAAATCTCTCTATAGCTAATAGCTCTCGTAGAGAGTATTATATTCCTTGTGAGCTAGTGTCACGGAGAACGCCATCTATTGAGCTTCTACGTAAACACTCGAGACAAAAGTTCCGGATATTTTCATGAAAATTAGTATACAGAAGGGCGATAAATCGATTTAGATAGCTGGGATATTTTTTTAGAAAATCTATTTTATTGTTTTCAATAATCAACTTTATCTATTAATCAACTTAAACATAAACTTATTTTAGCTATTCCAGCAGATGGCGCTGTTAGTAAGTTCGAAAAATATTATTCATAATGCACCATTTTCATCAGTATGTAATTCGTAAAATATCGAGCAAAGCTCGGTCATACCAGCTCGTGATTATATAATATTTGCGTTTAGTCTTGGGGCGCTCACTTAGGGGAAGAGGGCTTCTCCAAGTCCTTTATCGTTGGTCGGGTCCATGTTGCACCCGCTTTTCTCATTATATCTTCCCGCCATCGTCGTCTTGGTCTTCCACGGGGGTGAGTCCTATTTCGGGGGTATCAGTGGAGAATTCATTCGCTCCACCTTTCATCTGTCGCTCGTGCTACGTGTTCCATCCATCTTCTGATCATTTCATAGAAATCATTTAAGTTTGTATGCACATAATATTTTAATTTTTGCCCGGATGGCAGCGTTCATTATTCTGTCACTCAGCTTCAGTCCAAGCACTCCTTTTCGCTGCTCTTTGGAATACCTGTATTTTGTGAATCACACTCTTAGTCAGTGCCCAGCTTTGGCATCCATACAATATCGTAATGAAAGGTCTGGTAATAAAACGATAAATAAATGAAAACTAGGCACCTACTATTGGTAAACTATCTGTTATAGACACGGCAGTTTACTAAGTACCTATAAAAAAATGCGAATGAATAACAATAGTTCTTAATAGTCGATAAGTAAGTATTGATGGTATCAGACAAATATTGAAACTCACGTGAGTTAAAACAGATTTACCAGATAACAATTTCGTGTGATTAAAATATAAGTTCTAGAACATCAAAACCGATTAGGCAAAAGGGTAGGTATAAAATATTTGAGGCTTAAATAATTCTTCTTCTTCTTCCTACCGTACCACTGGTTTTTCATACCAGTGTGGTGAAAGGATATCAAGTGTGCCCAAAAAGTAAAGTTATAAAGGGAGAATGCGCCTAAAAGGCTCTTTTCGTGCACTATAATTATTCCATGTAATACAGGGTGGCCGGAACATTGACGTCCAAAATAAAAATTTTGGTCCCTCGTATCGTGGGGTATCCAAATCACCCCCATGCATGTTCCGCGATTTTGTATAGTTTTTGAGTTATGATTATTTTTCTGAATTTTTGAGAAATTTCGACATGACCAACTTAAAAATTTCTAAAAAAAAAGTAGAAGACATTTTAGTAATTTTTTTTCAACTGAATCCTCATGAGTTGTACTTTTATACATAAAACAATTAGCTTTGTTACTTTAAAGAAAGTTATGAAAATGATGATCCAAAGTGAACAATTTACGTTTGGTGAATTGTGACTCAAATTTTCAAAGACAGCTAGATGGACCATTCATAAGAAAGGCTAATTTGATTTTAACAATTTTCTTGCCCATTTTATAATTCTTAAGGTTAACTATTGATAGAGAATGCTGGAAATTAACCAACAAATAGCTTCAGAGGTTTGGTAAGAAAAGTTATAAGTAAGAAGTGGTATTTCTAATAAAGCATAATTAATGATAATACATACAGGGTGGCCAGACCAACCAAATCGATTTTGTGCTACTACTACTACTACTTTGAACGATCAGATTTGATTCAAACTTTGCACCCCTGTCAAAGGACAATGCAATTATATGAAAAAAAAGTAATAAAAAATTATAGTTTAAAAAACCAAAAAAAAAAAACGCTTTGATAACTAATTGAACTAAAAAGTTAAAAATAAAATTGTAATAATCAATTGAAAAATTTATAGAGCCATGAAATTACCTGTTAAAATTTTTAATTTTAAGTTGAAAATTTAAGTCATAATTCACCGAACGTAAATTTTTCGCTTTGGATCATCTTTTTTATAACTTTCATCAAAGTAACAAAGCTAATTATTTTGGGCATAAAAGTACAACTCATGGGGAAAAAAATACGAAAACGTCTTCCACTTTTTTTTTTTAATTTTTAAGTTCAGTTCAGGTCGAAAATTCCCGAAATTTCAGAAAAAAAATCATAACTCGAAAACTATAAAAAATCGCGGAACATACATGGGGATGATTCGGATACCCCACGATACGAGGGACCAAAATTTTTATTTTGGACGTCAATGTTTCGGCCACCCTGTATAGAATTTATATCAATTAATTTGAGCACATAATCAATTAAAAATCATAAAACTTTCCTATGATTGTTTAATCTTATCAATGTCTTGAATTAAGTATTTAATAATCTGTATAAATATGAGCCACTATCAAGGATAATTAAATTCATCATCAATATGAAAATCATAGTGTTACTGGCAGGTTTAGTTTCGTGTGGGTAACTCTTTTATTTATATTATAATCACTTTCTATCCATCTAACGAGTAAATGTTTGAACTAACTAGTAAAATTGTTCAGTAAAGGTACTTTTAGGCCTTCGTCATTAAGGCATATTATTTATTTATGTTACTTGTACATAAATAAATAATATGCCTTAATGACGAAGGCCATAAATAAATAATATGACTAAACAATTAAAGTAAAAAATCAGGAAAAAAAATCACTAGTTAATAAATATTAATTAAAATTACAAATAATACATGATTAAATCACAAAATATAAAAACACAAAGGAAATCGTAACAAAAATAACATTCAAACATAAATTCTTCCGATAAAATAGTTACAGCTTACATACCTGACAGTAATCTTACATTTCATTTCATTTAATTTCATTTATTTATTCACAAACAATTATCAATTGTATTTGAAATAATCAGGTTCCTTACGTTTTTGTAGTGTGTTTGTTGTTTTGTGTTTGGTGAGTGTAACACCTCAGGTATTTAAGAATCTTGAATTCTTTCAGTGTGCTCCAGTAGTGCAATCCCGACTGTAGTAGAAGCCACCCAATATGTGGACAATGATCAAGGCAACCAGTATTTAGAAGACCAGAATGAAGTGGACATTGATACCATCCTGGACAATGGAGCTGACAACCAGTACTGGCTCTACACCAGGTGAGATAACTTGTGAAACACTTATTATGCCAATAAATATCTTGTTAGTTTTTAGTTTTAAGTTCTCAATTTGGTTCATATACTATAAGCATTGCTTTTTCAGACAAAACCCAACCACCCCACAAACGATAATCTTCAACAACCCCGATTCTATTCGAGACTCCAACTACAATCCACAACGTGCTCTGAAGGTCATCGTTCACGGTTGGAGCAGTGATGGCAGTTCTGACTTTAGTGTTACTTCCACTACCGCCTTCCTTGCCTTCGCGGATGTCAACGTGATCGTGGTAGACTGGAGCCAGTTAGCCAACGCTGAGTATACCACAGCTGCTGCCGGCGTGCCTAGCGTGGGCTTGTCCCTGGGCAACTTTTTGGGGTGGCTGATCAAAACTGCGGGTGGAACCTGGAATGACATGCACCTGGTGGGATTCAATTTTGGAGCCCATGTGGTGGGAAGTGCTGGAAAGACTACTGGCGGCCGACCACTAAGAGTTACTGGTAAGTAACTTTGCTGGATGGACTATGGATGTATAGCATCTCTTTTTCGACTATATGCTGCCATTTCCTTATCACGCTGTTGACTGGCTTTTTATTATTTATTTATTTATTTAGACAAATGCATTTTGGGCTAACAGCTAGCGCCAAAGCGCCCAAACGCAAAATACACATTACAATAAATAGAAGTCAGTCTAAACAATACAATACAATTACAATATAATACAATTTTAACATGCATGTTCAAAATATCAAAATAGCAAAATGTCAAGATTACAAATAATAATAATAATAATATAGGATTATATAGGTTTATAGGAGCTCAGTAATTGATTAGTGGTTACTAATGCATATTATGATGTCCTATTCCTTACTTGACACCGTGTCAGAGATTACAATACGCTAAGAGGAGGGTTATGGCAAATGTATTTCATATTTGGAAACTTTCAGGCTTGGACCCAACTGACCCTGAGTGGGCCAATAACGGAGATGCAGGCAACGCGGGACAATACGTTGAGGCTCTCCACACCGACGGAGCTCTTCAAGGTATCTTCGACAAGTAAGATACTATTCTGATGTTTCAGTTTTAGCGAATGCTACTCGGATAGCTAAGACTGATATTATGACAGGGTTTATTCTCACTACATATTCAATATCTTCAAACTGATTTATGTAAAATAAATGATATATGGTATGGCGTGGAATTTTAAAACTGATGAAACGAGACCTCTGTAAAAAAACAGATTTTAACCTTAGCGTCTTCTACAGGGTCGCTGACGATGACTTCTTCCCCAACACTGGCCGCAGTTCTCAACCAGGCTGCTGGATCAGCACAACCGTGCTTGGGAACTGTTCGCAGCCGGAATCAGGATCAACCACCTGGTGGGCAGGCTGTTCAATATCAGCCAGCCGCAGATCTTGCAGCGTAGCTGAGACACGCTTAATATGGGCAACGGAGTTCTTAGCAAGCAGAGGTATACTTTACATTATATATCATACTTATACATTATCGGAATGATTTTATCCAGGGAAGGTACAGATCGTCTGGAGTCATACGAAAATAATAGATAAGCTTGCATGGCTGCGTTCTGATTTGAATGTGGTGCTCATGTAGTAACAGGCACACCTTAACTTATTAAGTGTTGTGCGTCTTACTGTTACGTTCATGTTATCTGATAATAAGAATACGCCCAAAATAAGTAGGCTGTTGGAATATTACTTACTATATTTTTTTATACATGCAATCATTCTTATTCCTTAAAAAAAGCATCAAGCCATGTCTAAGTCATATTGATTCATAGCGGAGAACTAGCTGTACGCGGAAATTTCCCTGGTTTACAGAGAGTATCAAAAAGGGGATGTAAAAGTGCCACTGTCAAGACATTTACAAAACATTTAGTGTAAATGCCTAAGCCGTAACTTAAGGGCCAGAGTGCTTCATAGCGTGGAACTAGCTGTACGCAGAAATGCCCCTGATTTACAGGGGGTGTCAAGTGGAGGATGCAGAAGTGCCTCAGCCAAGTTTCAGTACTTTATTTCGAAGCAACTCGGACACTTTTCAGATCCGTCGGTCGTAACGATTACGGTTACGGGTCAGGGTACGGCTACAGCTAATGCTGAGGCTACAGGCGCACTCTCAGCTGTGGGTACAGCTACTGCTACGGCTACGGCTACGGGATCGACTATGGCTACGGCTACGGCTTATGCGACAGCTAGGACAAATAAGGCTACGGCTACGTCTACGACTACAGTTACGGCTTTAAGAACGGCTACAGCTAGGGCTAAAGCTACGGCTACGGGTTAATGGAGGTAAGTGCTTATAATTGAAAGGTCGCATCATATGAGTTGGTGGTATGTTTTGGTATATATCTTAACAAAAATCATATTTTGTTTTCAGAAGCTGTGTTTAAGGACTCAGGACGGGAAGCTCGGTGTCATATTGCGATCCAAAACTAGACGTCATTTTATACTATGCTAATAATGAAATAATAGCTTAGCTATAATAAATTTTAATAATACAGTGGCTTTGGTTTTATTACAAATCTCACTACATTTATTGTAATAGGTACTTATTGCTGTATAGCACGAGGTATACATGAAGTAAGTCTGCTTAAGGTTGTTCGAATCCGATACAAACTGAATTTACACAACTATGGGCAAACAAAGTATAAATGTACACTGAAATAGCTGTAATAGAATTTTACAGTGGTCTTTATTGCCGGCCAGTTACATAAATTTGGAGAAAACTGTAGGATAACAGAAATATTCATAAAAAACCAAAAAAGTAATTTTTTCGTCTTTCTTTCTAACGGGTACCTACTAGCTTTTAGCATAGAGTCAATGTTGGACATCACTGTTTCAAAATAGTCGTAAAAGTCTGTTAGTTCTTTTTCTGAAGCCCCGACTGCCACGACCAACGGCTGACACTCCAACTTTATATAACTGGTCGGTAATAAGGACCACTGTAAAAGCCTATTACAGCTATTTCAGTGTACATTTATACTTTGTTTGCCCATAGTTGTGTAAATTAAGTTTGCATGGAAATCGTACCCCCTTAAACCGAAATGTGATCTCCTAAAAAATGCTGAATATAGTGTAACTGGTTGACATAGAAAATTACTTACGAGTAGCTTACAAGTTATCAGTTTTAGGGCACGCAGCAGAACCCCTACCGTATATCTTCGCGCGATTGACTTCAATCGCGCAAAGATATACGGTAGGGGTTCTGCTGCATAAAACCTTTTTAAACCATTTTGGACTTTTCAGAAGCCAATAGCGTCGTAACAATGACGGCTGTGGGTACGGCTACGGCTACGGCAACGGGCACTAATACGGCTACTGCTACCGCCACGGCTACTACCGGTGCAGCTACAGTTACGGCTACGTCTGTGGCTAGGGCTCCAAATGTGGCCACGGCTACGACTACATCAACGGGTACAGATGCAGTTAGGTCTACGTCTACGTCTACAGCAACCATTTTGGCTACGTCAACGTCTACGGCAACGTCTGCAAATATTGCTACGGCTACATCTATAGCTTCATCTGAGTCTGAGGCTACGGCGACTACTACATGTACGGGTAGAAATAGCGCTACGGCTACGAGCAGGGCTACGGTTGTGACCTCAACTAGGAATGCAGCTTCTGCTTCCTCTACTTCTACGGCTACGGCTTAATTAATGTGAGTATTTATTGTGCTTTAATAAAAAAAAAGAAAATTGCTGCCAAGTTTGGTAGATTATGAAAATGGTCAGTAACGGTTATTAAAGAAATTTATCTACATATTAGAAAAGTACTTAGGGAATGCCTGACTTAGTAGTCAGGGACGGGTGCACCGTAAGATAAGAGAGGAGTGAATGCAGAGATGACGTCTGATTGAGGGGAATGAAGGAACAACATTATGTTGTGCCGACCCCACATAAAGTGGGATAACGGAAGGAAGAAGGATTGTTATTTTGTTGAATAAAAAATATTGAATATTTACTTTGATTAGCCGCTTGAATAACCGCGGGACGTACGTCCGTCTCAGTAATAATAACAGAGTGCCACATATTTTTGAACGGACTTGCGTCCATGGTACTGTAGTACCAAAAAATTTTGTAACGGATTTTCGCCCTGGGTGGTTGTACATTAACTGGCCTGATGCCTGTCTCCATGGATTGCAGCCATAAAACGATGAGTCCACCAACAAAAAATATTTTAGAACGATTAAATTTAAAAAAGTGAGAAATTTCCGCGGGAAATTTCAAGCGTAATTACGCGAACTTTCTTTGTTTTATTATTGTTGATACTAAATGAATTGAGGGTTGTTTTGGGATTGTAATACAGGTGTTTTTTCCTTAGACTCTACGCATGATGGTGATCAAAAAAGTTTTTGATAAAAATAAAGATATCACAACAAAATCTCAAACATGAAAAGTTGCGAAAAAAATAGTAAAATGCGGCCAGTTAGTCTCGAAAAAAATACACAAGGCCGTTTAATCAGCGTTCGTTGCGTTGACATAGTGATACAGACCAAAATACCTGTTTGTCTTTGGAATCAAGCACAATTTTTGTTTTGTGTAACTACTATACACCACATTTTGTATGTTGATTTCTGAAAATTGTAATATTTAATAACTGTCATTTTATCGAAACTCAAAATTCTGATTACAAATTCACAATGTTCACCCCTACTACATAACCCTATATTTTTTTTTTTAATAGTTACAAAATAGTGGTGTTTATCATAGTTTTCTATATATATTTTCTGGGTATTTTCACTAACAAGCCATTGTGTTTTCAGAAACGATGCTTACGGATTGAAGATTGGATGATCGTGACCGTATTAAGGCGCTGACAACAAAGTATCCGCTATCTCACTATTATGAAAATACATACCTATCTTTTTATTGCTTATAAATAACATACACCTACCTTAATAAACCGTGATATAATAAATACCACAAATAAAAGCTATTTTTAACCGACTTCCAAAAAGGAGGAGGTTCTATGTTCGGCTGTATGTATGTTTTTTTTTTTATGTATGTTCATCGATTTCTCCGTCAATTGTGAACCGATTTTGAAAATTATTTTTTTGTTACAAAGGGTACACTCCCGAGGTGGTCCCATCGTCACGAAGTCAGGATCTGATGAGGGGATCCCATGGAAATCGAGGGAAACCCTCAAATTTTTAGTGTGTTTGTGGAACTATCGGGCTGAAAATTTGCGTACTTATAGATTCTTGGTGACAATGAAATATTATGGTAACAGCGAGCTGATCTGATGATAGAGTTAGGACCTGTTCCATGGAACTGTTAGGTGATATGGGTATCAAATGAAAGGGCTTGATGAGTGAAACACAATGCTGATCTGATGATGGAGTCAGGACCTGTTCTATGTAACTTTTCAGTGATATGGGTATCAAATGAAAAGGCTTGATAAGCTAAACACAATGCTGATCTGATGATGGAGTCAGGACCTGTTCCATGGAACTTTTTAGTGTTATGGGTATCAAATAAAAGGGCTTGATGAGCGAAACACCAATGAGTCAAGTGACGTCTTTCTAAATAAAAAAAAAACAGAAATAAGTAAGTAGGTAGGTACTTACCTACTTAAAAAAAAACACAACACTAAAAATGGAAAAATAAAAATTTTCAAAAAAAAAAATATAACCGACTTCAAAAAATACTTGCACTAAAAAGCGAAAAATAAGAATAGTAAACAGATTTAGTTTGAAGTCGGTGTTAAGTAAAACAATGACTATATTTTATGCATGCCGATTTCAACATTAATTATACAGGGTTATTCATAATTAGCTGCAAATACTCAGGAATTAGGTTCAACAAATAAAATAAAAAATATTTATGAAATGATTTTTTTTAAGTTTTGTTATGAAAATCCCGAGAAAATCGACAAAGAATATCCTTTGGAATCATTGGCGCCTGACCTATTTTGACCTTTGATCCGCGCCCGCGCGCCGTGAGCGACACTCTGCGTTCAGTCACCGCCTGGGTGGGTCATCGTCCTGTTCTCCATGGCAATCAATAAGCAATAGCCGTAAAAAAATTAATAAAAATAAAATTTTGATACAAAAACTTAAATCAAAATTAAAAAAAAATAATTACACATGTATTTTTTTATTTTATTTGTTGAACCTAATTCCTGAGTATTTGCAGCTAATTATGAATAACCCTGTATAAAATATGGTCATTGTTTCACTTAACACAGACTTCAAACTAAATCTGTTTACTATTCTTATTTTTCGCTTTTTAGTGCAAGTATTTTTTGAAGTCGGTTATATATTTTTTTTGAAAATTTTTTATGTTTTATGCATACCTCTTAATTTACGCTTTACGCCACGCTTTTTACTCTGAAGCTGTTATTAACTTTATTTTCTTCTTTTTAGTTCGACTAGCTCTAAAAGCGTGTTTTTTTAGATTTTTTAACTATAATTTATTTTTCATTCAATAGTTCGATTTTTCAAAACGGTTTGCATGGGTACATTTGAGTATTCTAGATAATCGGGATTACAATTAAGCCGAGCTTGTACTATACCAGATAGCTGATATGGTACTTATATATAAATAAATGTATTACGCGCGACCCGGCTAACCGGCGAGACGTGATGTGGCAGCCCTGCTCGTTTCCTACTTGATAAGAGCACCGCCCGCCGCCCACCGGCCGAGCGTTCCTAAACTGCGGCCTGACTACGGAATATAGGTAGGAGAATACAAAATTGTGCTACTCATTTATTCCATTCAGGAAAACGAGAAACGAAAATTGAACCGTTTGCATGGGTAGGTATATAGATAATTCTGCGGATGCTAACCGATCACCCATTCTAAATAATTTCAAAGTCTTCGAATCAAATTTGATCATTCCAGATAATTACGGAAGCTTATAGAACATTCTAGAGTGCTTAGGAGCATTCTATTCTCGTCAAAATCGATAATATTCAGAAAAATCCTTAAGTGATAGAAAAGGATAGACATAGTTTTCGAAGTAATTTATTAATCCTGGTGGTCCTAATAAGGATAATGGGAGACTGTTATCAAATTATTGCATTGTCATCGGTTTGATTAATTTGAAACCTTGCACACCTATCAGTGTGCAAGGTTTCAAATAAATCAAACTTCTGGAAGTTGGTGAAAATTATGCTCAAATATTCCATTTTACCTAGATACAACCCAAGCTAATAAAAGCGTGGTAAAAACACATCGTGAGGACACTGGTGGCATGTCGTAGAACCTAATGCTGCCTTCCTACGGTGCGTGGTTCTGCAGATCATCACGCACAGCCGACGACGACGCACGGCAACGCACACAGAAAGGGCTCGTGTGATACCGCGCACCTCGGCGCACGAGACCGTTCCCATGGTGTGCCGTGCGAGCTGATCCGCCCCCGTGCGCGATATCACACACCGGTGGGATGGGGCTATAAGATGTTCAAGATCATAGAAAAAGGCTACCAATAAGTCAGCTTTTAAGCGTCTGGTTTATGAGCATTTCCTGAAGCAGATCTCATCGGGCCTCAACTAATAAGTATTTAACCATGTTGTTAATTTTCATATATAAGCTTTCCTTTTTAAAGAGTTAAATAAACAGAAGAAACCTTTCTGTGGCGCACTTAAAACCCTTTCACCACACTGCTTTGGGAGAGCTGGTCTTCTTTCTATCGTGTCACTGGTTCTTTCAAACCAATCTGGTAAAATAATTTTAAGTGCGTCTCAAAAAGACTCTTTTTGTTTTCTTGACATCCGCACGATGGTTTCTTTCACAGTTCAAGAGTAACTAGCATTGGGTACATCAATTTACAAAAACCCATCAGTTCGTGACCAGATTTGAGCCCAGCCACGACCTAAGGATAAGAAGGCGGAGCTAGAAAAGGCTACCCGTGCTCAAGAACCAAAAATATCTACGCAGCTTTCAAAGAGACAAAATCCGGTTCTTGTACTCTAAAGCCATGTGCGTCCATGGCAACAAACGTCTTTGCTTGAAGCAAGCTTGACGATGCATGGATTGTACAAATACTAGCCAGCGTGTTCAAAACGAATAATATGAATCGTAGACGTGATAGTGAATTGACTAGATGTTATACACAGGGCGATAATATCCGAGCTTGTGCATTTATCAATCAACTATTCGTTCTAAAGCTTTGGTCTCGCGATCGTAACGCACAACGCTGCGGTATACGGCTTGAAGTAGCGTCACGACGTTTTTCATAAGATTATGTGTCTGCCGCCGCATGCTGCATACCGCAGCATTGTGCGTTACGATCGCGAGAACAAAGCTTCAGTGGGGATCAAACCCACGGCCTCAAGCAACGAAGGCAGGCTACTAAGTCAATATTATTTTATTCAGTACGATGCAAGAATCACTTTGAAACGTCTTAAAGCTAGGTGAGTCTAGGTGCCAGTTCCACGCGACCAAGCGTAGAAGAACAGGCAACAAACTACGTCTCGGTTCCTACCGTTTTTTTATATGATCCTTTTACAAATCAAAAATAGTCTAAAATAATAGCAGTGAAGTTCCAGTGTGGTGCCACTTCACTAAGTCAGACCTATGCAATGTAATTATACAAAAGCAAAAGTTTCAAAGACAGCACACGCTACGCTTCAAAGTTATAATAAAGTATCTACACAGATATAAAAATAAGATACGAAATAGTAGGTACAGACATTGCAAATTGACATGCTAGCTTCCTATGGGTAGAGTGACCGGGACATCGGGCCACGCAGTTTTATCATTCATATAGCTATCTAGAGTATAGTACGCTTTCTTTATCAAACGAATAGGAAGCTTAGTTGCATTTTCCGGAAGTTTATTGTAGAAGCGTACAGTGTTCCCCATAAAAGACCCATTTACCTTCTGTAGACGAAATTTGGGAATATAAAGTTTATTTTTATTTCTAGTGTTAATATTATGTGAATCACAATTTTTCTGAAAGCTACAGATGTGTTTGTGAGTGTACAGTAAGTTTTCATATATATATTGTGAAATTACTGTGAGGATATTAATTTCCTTAAATCGCTCCCTCAATGAGTCTCGTGATTTCATTTTATAGATGGCACGTATGGCCCTTTTTTGTAAAACGAATATAGTTTGAATATCAGCTGCTTTCCCCCAGAGAAGGATACCGTAAGACATAACACTATGGAAGTAGCTGAAGTAAACTAGCCTAGCTGTAGCTTCATCAGTGAGCCATCTTATAGTCCGAACTGCATATGCAGCCGAACTTAGTCTGGCAGCAAGTGCTTTGATTTGCGGTCCCCACTGCAATTTTTTGACAAGATTAATTCCTAAGAAGATAGTAGAATCTACAAGGTTAAGTGACTCTCCATTAAGTATAATATTAGTTGGCCGGAGAGTCACATTTGGTAAGATAAACTTAATACACTTGGTTTTCTTAGCATTAAGTAAAAGATTATTAACGTTAAACCAGTTAAGTATTTGCGACAGAGATGCGTTAACGTTATCGTAATTAGCCTTCAATCTATCAACTTTAAAAATTAATGAGGTATCGTCAGCAAATAGTACTATTTCACATAGTTTTTTAACAAAAAAAGGGAGGTCATTTACGTACACTAGAAACAAGAAAGGACCTAATATCGAACCTTGTGGCACCCCCATGTCAATAACTGACCCAGAAGATCTCTCACCGCCCACATCAACTTTAAGGACTCTATCAGTCAAGTACGATTGTATTAGGTCAATGGAGCGATTTAGAATGCCGTAATGTTCAAGTTTAGATATTAATGTAGCATGATTTACACAGTCAAAAGCTTTGGAAAGATCGCAGAATACCCCAATCGCGTCTTGTGAGTTTTCCCAGGCATCATATATGTGCTTTAAGAGTGGAATACCAGCATCAGTCGTTGATCGACCTTTCGTAAATCCAAACTGGTGGCTATGAAGTATCCCATTTAGGTTAAAATGTGATAACAACTGAGTAAGAATAACTTTCTCAAAGATTTTACTTAGCGTAGGCAATACTGAGATAGGTCTATAGTTAGCAGGGTCATTTGCATTTCCAGATTTGAACAGGGGAATGAGTTTACTAGGTTTCCTTAAATCAGGAAAAACACCCTCATCAACACATCTATTAAAAATATACGCTAGACATGGTGCAATATCAGTTTTAATAGGACTGAGTAGTTTTGTAGACATTCCCCATAAATCTTCAGTATTTTTAATGTTTAATGATTTAAATGTCTTCACGATTTTGTCAGCATTAATGTATTTAAAACTAAAGATATTATTACATTTTTTAACACTAGACTCTAACAATGCCATCGCACCAGAGGCCGAGGAATTTAAAGACGATGTCACTTCTTTAGGGATACTGGAAAAGAAACTATCAAACGCGTTGGCTACTTCAATGTTTGCTGTCAAAAGATTATTGTTTACTTTCAAATGATTTTTTTTATTGCGGAGTTTTGATTTGCCAGTCTCATTATTGACTATTTTCCAGGTTGCTTTAATTTTATTTGTGGATTTTTCAATTTTTGTTTTGATATGCAATGATTTTGCTGCGTGACAAGCTCTTTTAAATGCTTTAGAGTAGTTTTTAATACGTAGAATAAATGCTGGGTCATTGAGCATTGATTCCCTAGCAGCATACAGCTCATATAATGTATTCCTACTTTTGTAAATACCTGGGGTGGCCCAGTCAGCGAACGCGACACTAACACTAGCTGTACATGTTTTAAGTTTAAACGTTTCCTTATGTTCTTCATTAATTAAATTAGACAAGTTGGTGAACAGATCATTCGGGTCAGTCAGACAAGGCATGAGGGACACTTTCAGTTCAATATTGGTTTGAAACTTTTTAATACGGCTCTTTGTGATAGGCCGGTGGGTGAAAATCTCGTGTTTATCTAAAATTTTATAAGCAAATTTAGCGCTATGACCGTAGTGATCTGAACTAAAATGCCTAACTACTGATTTACTAACTGGCTCATGACTGCTAAAAATATTGTCAAGACAGGTGGCTGTTATTAGTGTCACCCTTGTTGGATCTTGAAACGAGCAGTGTAGGTCAAAACATTTAAACAAATTTAGCAGCCTCTCAGAAAGAGGGTGAACTGGGATATCTACATTAAAATCTCCACAGATTATCAAGGTATTATTACAGTTAAAGATTTTACGCAGTACATCTTCCATAGTGGATTCATACAAGGTGAAATCCGCGTCCGGGGGACGGTAAACGCTCACAACTATATGCCGCTCCAGCTCCACACACGACAGCTCAACAGTCCTCTCGATACTAAGATTTGCAATGTCTTTACGCTCTTTGCATTTCAATTGATTGCTTACAATAATTAAAGAACCACCTCGCATAGCGTTCTTTCGTTTAAAAGAGCTTACAATACTATATTTTTCATAAAAAGGGAGTAACTCTAGTTCTACTATCCAGTGTTCTGTAATACACATGATGTCTACACTGAAACAATTCATAAATAGTTCTAATTCTAAAACTTTGCTGGGAAGCCCTTGCATATTTTGGTGTACGACATTTAAAGTGCCTAGACTTCTCATTGTCGAGGACACTAGTTTAAATGTTGGGCAATAGGCCCCAAAGCTTGTTCACCCTTATTAGTACTGCTACTAACTGGGGACTTGTCGGTGAACTGTGTTATAGTACTTATAACAGGATCAAAAATATTAAATGCTAATAATTTAGCAATAGTTATTTTACTACGTTTACTTAAGGACATAGTACCTCTAGTCAATTTACAATTACTAATAAAACTATTAGTGTCGAAATACAAAACGTCTCTATGACGACATGTCAAATTGTATAGCATTAAGTTATACTTAAATATACTCTCGTTTTGGTGGGCACCCAGTGCATTTAAAAATGGAAATGCACATAAAATAATTTTCCCTAGCCCTAATGCCAACGTTCCCATCAAAGTTTCTATCAATTTAATTATTTCTGCATGCTTGACACCACTGCTCTCACCTAATTGAACTATTAGAGTGGTGTCTTTGTCAAGACTACTATCCTTATCAATACAACTTATAAAGTAACTTAATGGAGCATCTGTGGAAGCAGTTATTATTTACTACCTGTCCTAATTGGTCACTAAGTAGCAGTGCCATCCCTATTCCTACCCTGTCTGAATATAAAACAGTCTTCCGGGGTTGGCAGCATGTATAAGCTGGTCCGTGGGGGTAGTCCGTGGGGTTCCGGCAAAGAATAGGACCTCTCCATCACCTCCCGTGGATGTCGTAAAAGGCGACTAAGGGAACACAACCAGGGAAATGGGCAGCAGCATTTCCTGAATGTACATACCACCAATACTGCGGTCACCGATCCGCCTGCCAAGCGTGGTGACTATGGCAAACCCCCCCCCATGATGAACACGAACACGAGACGGCCCTTAGTCCCCGGCAGTTCTGCTATTCCTGGCACAGGTGGCGGCCATGGTAACGGCAGAACAAGGGGTGCGAAGAATCTCCGGCAGAGATCCAGCCACCAATCCCAACAAAGACCCTTGGCCCTGGCAACATATAACGCACGCACGTTGAGGACCGACGAGAAGTTGATTGAGCTGGAAGAAGTGGTCAGTAAGTTGCGCTGGGATGTGATAGGATTATCAGAAGTCCGAAGAGAGGGGGAGGACACGATAATCCTAAATTCCGGCAACTTACTCTACTACCGGGAGGGAGATCAGCAATCCCAACATGGTGTCGGGTTTCTCGTCCATAAGTCCCTCGTCAATAACATCGTAAAGATCGAAAGCGTTTCGAACAGGGTGATATACCTTATACTCAGAATCACCAGTTGGTATTCGCTGAAGGTCATACAGGTATACGCCCCTCACTCGAAACGCCTGGACGATGAAGTGGAGGCAATGTATGACGATATTTCAATCGCCATACAAGCTTCGAAAACACACTTTACGGTGGTGATGGGGGACTTCAACGCGCGGTTAGGCGTGAGGATCGGCGATGAACTGAGAGTGGGGCAATTCGGATTTGGACAGCGGAACCATCGAGGTCAGCGATTGGCCGACTTCATGGAGAAGGAGGGACTCTTCATGATGAACTCCTTCTTCAAAAAGCGGTCGTCCAAGAAATGGACGTGGCTGCACCCCGGTGGACACAAACGCGAGATAGATTTCATTTTAACGACGAAAAAGCAGATATTCAATGATGTCTCCGTGATCAACAGGGTGAAAACCGGCAGTGATCACCGCATGGTAAGAGGCACATTGAATCTCAACGTCAAGCTTGAAAGGTCTCGTTTGGTGAAATCTACTCTTCGCCCAAGTCCTGCCCAAATCCAAAACCCCGAGAGCTTTCAGTTGGAGCTCGAAAATCGCTTCCAATGCCTCACCGATTGCGAAACAGTGGACGAACTAAACAACGGGCTGGTGGAAATTGTTCTTTAAGACCCAACGCAAAAATAGAACTCAGAAACTCTCTGAGCATACTCTTAAACTTCTGGCAGACCGCAGTGAAATGAGGTTGCAGTCTTCAGTGGACAGGTCGAAATACGGCTTGCTCAATAAACAGATCTCGAAGTCCATGCGACACGATCTTCGCCTTTTTAATACTAATTGTATTCAAAAGGCGATAGAGCGCAATAGAGGCTTGAAAGTGTTCGCGAGAGATCTGTCTATTGGGCAAAGTCAGTTGACGAAACTGAAGACCGATAGCGGCAACATCGTTTCCTCGAAGCCGGAAATTTTAAGAGAGCTCGAGAAGTTCTATGGGCAACTGTACACCTCATCGCAAAGTCCTGCTACAAGCACGACTAGTGATGCAAGAGCCCGTTTAACCCGACACTACACAGAAGATATCCCGGACGTCAGCCTATACGAGATCCGAACGGCTCTCAAGCAGCTTAAAAGTAACAAGGCACCCGGGGAAGACGGAATAACGACAGAGCTTCTGAAAGCGGGCGGAACGCCGATACTTAAGGTCCTTCAGAAGCTATTTAACTCTGTCATCCTCGAGGGTACGACGCCTGAGGCGTGGGGCAAGAGCGTAGTGGTGCTCTTTTTCAAGAAGGGTGATAACACCCTCTTGAAAAATTATAGGCCGATCTCCTTGCTTAGCCACGTTTATAAGCTGTTTTCGAGAGTAGTTACTAATCGTCTCGCTCGTAGGTTTGACGACTTTCAGCCTCCCGAACAAGCCGGGTTCCGAAAAGGCTTCAGTACCATAGACCACATCCATACGCTACGGCAGATTATACAGAAGACCGAGGAGTATAATCGGCCACTTTGCTTAGCGTTTGTGGACTATGAGAAAGCCTTCGATTCAGTCGAAACCTGGGCAGTGCTACAGTCGCTCCAGCGATGTCAAATTGACTATCGATATATCGAAGTGTTGAAATGTCTCTACAGGAATGCCACAATGTCTATCCGACTTCAGGACCAGAGTACAAATCCAATCCACATGCAAAAAGGGGTGAGACAGGGAGATGTAATATCTCCGAAACTGTTCACCTTGGCACTGGAGGATATTTTCAAGCTCGTGTCCTGGACAAGGTATGGCATCAACATCAACGGCGAATTCATCACTCACCTTCGATTTGCCGACGACATAGTCATAATGGCGGAGTCGCTGGAAGACTTAGGCACAATGCTCAGAGACCTCAATATTGTCTCCCAACAGGTGGGTCTAAACATGAACATGAGCAAGACAAAAATCATGTCTAATGCTCATGTCACACCCATGCCGGTACATGTTGGGAGCGATATTATCGAAGTTGTGGACCACTATGTTTATTTGGGTCAGACCATCCAATTAGGTAGAGCCAACTTCGACAAAGAGGTCAGCCGACGAATCCAACTCGGATGGGCAGCGTTCGGGAAACTGCGCCACATCTTCTCGTCGCAGATACCGCAGAGCCTCAAGACAAAAGTCTATAATCAGTGCGTGTTGCCAGTGATGACTTATGGAACTGAGACGTGGTCGCTAACTATTGGCCTCGTGCAAAAGCTCAAAGTCACGCAACGAGCTATGGAAAGAGCTATGCTGGGAGTTTCACTACGTGATAGAATCAGAAATGAGGATATCCGTAGAAGAACCAAGGTCACCGACATAGCTCGTAGAGTTAGTAAGTTGAAGTGGCAATGGGCAGGCCATATAGCTCGAAGAACTGACAACCGTTGGGTAATAAAGGTTCTCGAATGGCGACCACGAAACGGAAGACGAAGCGTAGGGCGCCCACCCACCAGATGGACCGACGACATTGTTAAGATCGCGGGAAGTCGATGGATGGAAAGGGCTCAGAATCGTTCTTCCTGGAAACGTGTAGGGGAGGCCTATGTCCAGCAGTGGACTTCTTCAGGCTGATAATGATGATGATGATGATGATAAGCTGGTTTAGCCGGAGAAACCAGCGGTTGGATTGGAGCTGCTAAAGGCTCAGCGGACACAGCATTTATCTGTGATGCAGGTGGTGGCATCTGCTCAGTTACCAGTGCTGCCCCGGAGTGCTGTTCTAAATAGTTAGTTACTAAATAGTACCAATTGAACTGTAAAGACAGTAAAGACGAAATAAACCGGAAGATCAATTTATAATACCAAAAAGCAGCCAAGTGCGAGTCGGACTCGCCCATGAAGGGTTCCGTAGCATCAAGTAACATAATATAAAGGTTCTTGTAGTTCGTCGAAAGGTAAATTGCGGTTTACGATTTATGACGTATAAAAAAAAACTACTGGCTAGATCTCGTTCAAACCAAATATCGTTGAAAGTTTGCATAGTAATGTACAACATATATTTTTTTTAGTTTTATCATTCCCTTATTTTAGAAGTTAGAGGGGGGGGGACCAACTTTTTTCAACTTTGGAAGTGTCTCTCGCGCAAACTATTCAGTTTAGAAAAAAACTATATTAAAAACCTCAACATCATTTTTGAAGACCTATTCATAGATACCCCACACGTATGGGTTCGATAAAAAAAATTTTTTCGAGTTTCAGTTTAAAGTATGGGGACCCCCAAAATTTATCGTTTTTTTTCTATTTTTGTGTAAAAATCTTAATGCGGTTTACAAAATACATCTACTCGCCAAGTTTCATCAGTGTAGCTCTTATGGTTTCGGAGAAAAATGGCTGTGACACGGTCGGACAGACAGACAGACAGACAGACAGACATGCCGAATCTATAAGGGTTCCGTTTTTGCCATTTGGCTACGCTTTGTGTCTGCTTTATGTCTGCTTTATGTCTAATCTATTCACAGGCACTACAGCGTCTTTTAATTATTAATATTATTAAGCCATTATATTCCAAAGACAAATTATTCGTAACATAGGTAGTTATATAATATTACTTCACATTAATCTTAAATATTTTATAATATTTTATAAATATGATAAGAGAGTCGCTCTAATCGCTCTGGTGTTGCCATTCTACGAATAATGAACCATAATCTAATCTGCTATGTTTAGTCTTCACAGACAACTTACTTAGCTGACTCTTACCTATATCTTATCTTATACCTCTAAACGAGAAAATCTTGTATATATTTAGGATCTCGGAAACTGCGACAACGATTTTCACGAAATTTAGTATACAGGGGTTTTCGGGGGCGATAAATTGATCTAGCTAGGATTCATTTTAAGAAAATGATTATTTTACCCTGAGTTCAATATTTAAACATAAACTGAATATGTGACTGCTCCTGCCATCTATTGACGATTGTGAGCAACTAACTGCAAGCATATCCAGCAGATGGCGTTGTTCAGTAAGAATAAGCCAATAAAGATAATATGACTCTTAAGATTTCTTTAAAATAGAAATTAACAATAAAAAATACCGAGCGAAGCTCGGTCACCAACTGCTAGTCTTATACCTTTAAACGAGAAAATCTTGTATATAATATATATATATATTTAGGATCTCGGAAACTGAGCAAACAATTTTCATGAAATTAAGTATACAGAGGGTTTCGGGGGCGATAAGTCGATCTAGCTAGGATTCATTTTCAGGAAAGACTCCGGAGAGAAGTTATTTAAATAATTAAACAACAACAACAACAAAAAAAATCTCTCTATAGCTAATAGCTCTCGTAGAGAGTATTATATTCCTTGTGAGCTAGTGTCACGGAGAACGCCATCTATTGAGCTTCTACTTAAACACTCGAGACAAAAGTTCCGGAGATTTTCATGAAAATTAGTAAACAGAAGGGCGATAAATCGATTTAGATAGCTGGGATATTTTTTTAGAAAATCTATTTTATTGTTTTCAATAATCAACTTTATCTAATAATCAACTTAAACATAAACTTATTTTAGCTATTCCAGCAGATGGCGCTGTTAGTAAGTTCGAAAAATATTATTCATAATGCACCATTTTCATCAGTATGTAATTCGTATTTAAATATAATTTCTAAAAACACAATTTACAAAAACAAAATATTGAGCAAAGCTCGGTCATACCAGCTCGTGATTATATAATATTTGCGTTTAGTCTTGGGGCGCTCACTTAGGGGAAGAGGGCTTCTCCAAGTCCTTTATCGTTGGTCGGGTCCATGTTGCACCCGCTTTTCTCATTATATCTTCCCGCCATCGTCGTCTTGGTCTTCCACGGGGGTGAGTCCTATTTCGGGGGTATCAGTGGAGAATTCATTCGCTCCACCTTTCATCTGTCACTCGTGCTACGTGTTCCATCCATCTTCTGATCATTTCATAGAAATCATTTAAGTTTGTATGCACATAATATTTTAATTTTTGCCCGGATGGCAGCGTTCATTATTCTGTCACTCAGCTTCAGTCCAAGCAGACTCCTTTTCGCTGCTCTTTGGAATACCTGTATTTTGTGAATCACACTCTTAGTCAGTGCCCAGCTTTGGCATCCATACAATATCGTAATGAAAGGTCATTCCGCCGCGTGCGCCTGGGCATACCGGTCGCGTCCCCACCACCTCGCGCTGCGTGACAACTACGCGCTGTCACTGTGTCCGTGCGCTCTCACATAGACCGTGTTTGTGTGCATTTTTCATAGAGTAATTTCGTAACAGAGACTTCATTTAAAATAAAATAAAATATTTTTTTTTGAAGTGAAAACTTCTTTAGCGGCGTTGAGCACTTTCTGAATGGGTATAAAAACTTAAACTCGCGTCAGGATCACGTGACCCTGATCGAAAAAGCGTAGGACGGATTTTTTGCAGAAATGTACCCTAAGACTACAACGTAGAGTTCATAATAAAAATCGAAAAAAAGCGTAAGACGCTACAGATACGCTAGTAGTTACTATGACACGGTAACGTCACAGAATAGATAATAGTTAGTAGCAAGCATACCAAGGCGTTTTTCGTGACTGTAGTAGGTATAGGTACATACCTATTATAGATTTTATGAACTAGCGGCCGCCCGCGGCAGGTAGTAGTGGTCATTGGTACATGATTTTATAGATCTACTGTATTTATTTTTCGAGTGGAGCATTGCGGCGAGCGAAGCGAGCCGCCATGCGACCATGGGAACAGCGCGGCGAGCGAAGCGAGCTGTGCTGTGACTCCCCCCAAGCCCCCCAGAACCCCCTCCTCCTGAACCCGGGGGGAGCGTCGCGGCGAGCGAAGCGAGCCGCCACGTGACCACGGGGAACAGCGCGGCGAGCGAAGCGAGCCGTGCTGTGACCCCCCCTAAGCCCCCCAGAACCCCCTCCTCCGAAACCCGGGGGGAGCGTCGCGGCGAGCGAAGCGAGCCGCCACGCGATCACGGGGAACAGCGTGGCGAGTGAAGCGAGCCGTGCTGTCACCCCCCTAAGCCCCCCAGAACCCCCTCTTCCTGAACCCGGGGGGAGCGTCGCGGCGAGCGAAGCGAGCCGCCACGCGACCACGGGGAACAGCGCGGCGAGCGAAGCGAGCCGTGCTGTGACCCCCCTTAGCCCCCCAGAACCCCCTCCTCCTATGTCTGCCGTTTTACTTCATTTAGGACCTACTTGTAGGTCGCGCGACAAGGTCCCTTCTAGCGGTTCCGACCCGTTGAGGATTTGGCTTTACGTAAAATTTAGGGTTCCGTATAGGGTTTTGATTGGGGTTATACTATATTGAGGAATTTGATTAAATGGTCGACTTTTAGGGTTCCTTAGGACTTTGATTGGAGTTTCAACTACACTTAGAAGCTTGATAATGTTAAAATTTTTAGGGTTCCTTAGGACTTTGATTGGGGTTTTACTACATTGAGGAATTTGATTAAGTGGTCAACTTTTAGGGTTCCTTAGGACTGATTGGAGTTTCAACTACACTTAGGAGCTTGATAATGTTAACATTTTTAGGGTTCCTTAGGACTTTGATTGGAATTTCAACTACACTTAGGAGCTTGATAATGCTAAAATTTTTAGGGTTCCTTAGGACTTTGATTGGGGTTTTACTACATTGAGGAACTTGATAAAATAAACAACTTTTAGGGTTCCTTAGGCCTTTAATTGGACTTTCAACTACACTTAGGACCTTGATTATGTAAACAATTTTAGGGTTCCTTAGCACTTTGATTGGAATTTCAACTACACTTAGGAGCTTGATAATGCTAAAATTTTTAGGGTTCCTTAGGACTTTGATTGGGGTTTTACTACATTGAGGAACTTGATAAAATAAACAACTTTTAGGGTTCCTACGTTAATAATCAAGTTTTCACTTCTGCCGGCACTCCCGGAGTGCAACCCGTATTTTTTTTTTTTTAAAGTTTTATCTCAAACTTTAAAAATGTCAAATTTGAATACAACCTTTAACCAGGATGATGGTAAAGAGCCGGAGGAGTGCAGGCCCGCTGAGTTTAACATCGCGGGATCACTTATAGACAAGGAGTTGTCGCCAGATTTCGTCACGTTTAGAAAAGGAGCAACTAACACTGAAGTGCAATACCTTCGTGCTGAACTACAGACATACCAATCGAACATGATTTCCACGCTTGAAAAGTGGTTAAACAAGCAAGATGATAAGTTCGCTAAATTCATCGAAGACTTCAATGACATTAAAACCTCAATCCAGTTTACCAACGCCAACTATGAGGACTTGAAGACCAAGACTGAAGATATTGCAAATCGTGTAACGTCACTTGAAAATAGAGGCCTTGAAGTCCAGGCGAACTCGTTAAGAATCACTTATTTGGAGGCCAAATTTGATGTGATGGAACAACAGGCGCGCCAGTGCAACATCGAGATAGGTAACCTGCCTGAGAAACGTGGAGAAAACCTCGAGGCGATACTGGAGAATATCGCAGCACTGATTAAATGCCCTTTAAATAAACAGGATATTGCTTCAATTCACCGAGTCCCCCAGGTCCAACCAAACAACTCACGCCCCAAGAACGTTGTCGTCAAGTTCTCAAGCCGCGTGCTACGGGATGATTTTGTATCCGCTGTCCGCCTACACAAGGGTTTCACCTCGGAGCAACTCAACATCCCTGGCCTGCCTCATGTAATTTATGTCAACGAGCACCTCACCCTCAAAAACAAGAGCCTGTTTCGGGAGACCCGCCAAGCGGCCAAGCAGCACGGCTTCCGTTTCGTCTGGGTCAAGCATGGCTCCATACTCGTGCGAAAAAACGAAACCTCGCCTGTATTCTCCATCCGTACGGAGAAAGACTTGTCAAGAATCAACACCTAACTTCAGCGACCATGTTTCGTATTTTGTTTGCGGTTTCTGTGTTCTTCGAAGTGATTGCTGTACATCTCTTTGGTAGTGGTGACAAGTATTATTATTTAAGCTATGAACGATTTGCAGCCATAAAAAACTTTTTTACTCGTGGTCTCCTGGCCTACAATTATTCTTGTTTCACTAGTGTTTGTGATTGCGCTGGTGCCATTCGCCACTATATGGGCAGCGAACAATTATCGAAGGTTAGTTTGAAATGTATTATTTGCAGTCTCTATTACCGTCATTACTCTATGTGTTTACAACAAAACTTACTAGAACTTGTGAGTTTACTGTTTAACTATGTTCGTTATTTTGCGATGTTTTTTGATTGTATGATCATAACACTCTTAAACTATTGCTTAGTTTTAAATACAACTGACTTTATTAAGTTTTCTGATAAAATACATTTTAAATATGCTGATCCAGGTAGCAAAACTTCTCATCTTCTTTTTACGTACATAAAATATAGTAATCTTTTTTACATTTTACGCTATAAAAATGGTTGATAAAATTTCAATTTACTATCAAAACTGTAGGGGGCTAAGAACTAAGTTAAATACACTCTTTAACAATATTTTAGCGAACTGTTATGACGTAATTATTCTCTCAGAAACGTGGCTTATACCTAGTATCTCAGATAGCGAAGTCATTGATTCCCGTTACCAAGTTTATAGATGCGATCGAGATCGCGTTGCCACCGGGAAGGAGGACGGTGGCGGCGTGTTGGTGGCTGTGCGCCGCGGCATCCACGCTGCGCGGGTATGCCTCGCTTCTAACCTCGACACCAGCTGCAGCGATGATCCTCTACCCTCGATAATAGACTATGTTTTCTTAAAATTAAATACACGGGGAAAGCACTATTTAATTTGCGGTGTGTATATTCCACCAAGTCAAAACATAAACATTTATGCTAACTTTTTAAATGCATTACGGCTTGAACTGATCGATAATCACCTAGATACTTTTTATATAGTTGGTGATCTTAACATTCCTCATATTGATTGGCAGGACTACGACTGTTCCGGCAATTATTCAACCCTAACTACAGACAAAGACTACTTACTTCACAAATACATATTTGACTACCTACGGTCGACACATAGTAATCAGTTTAATTACATAAAAAATATTATGGACCGTACTTTGGACGTATTTATCTCAAACATCGACTCTTGTACCTGTGAACCACCCACCCATGACCCGTTAGTGCGTTTGGACAATCTACACCCACCATTTTGTGTTCTTGTGCCTTTCAACTTTTCAATAAAGCCTATGAGTATGTGTACGACGCCTAGGTACCGTTTTATGGAAGGAAGATACTCTGAAATAAATGAAAGGATCAAGGCTTTGGATTGGTCTAGTGTGTTAAACGGCATAACAATAGAGGAGTCGGTGGGTGTTTTTTATGAAAATATTTATGACATCATTAAAACTAATATTCCTTTACGTCCACCAAAATCAAATGATTATCCGGTCTGGTTTTCTCGGCCACTCATTCACATATTTAAAAGTAAAGAAAAGGCGTGGATAAAGTGGAAAAAATATAACACTCTGTCACACTATGAGGAATTTTCATTGCTTCGCCAGAGATTTAAAGTCATTAGTAAGGATTGCTTTGATAACTACATAAATTCAATTGAGGATAGGTTGAAGGACGATGTTAAGGTTTTTTGGGCCTTCATCAAAAGCAGTAACAAAAAATCTGGCATTCCATCCACTATGAGATATAGTGATGTTGAATCCGATAAGCCAGATGAAATTTGTAAATTTTTCACTTCTTACTTTGGCTCGGTGTATGAAGCGAGTGGTTGTGAGAATATAGACCTTGAAACCTTACCATTTAACAAAAACTGTGACTTTATTCTCTCTGATATGCATATTTCTAAAACTTCAATTATAAAAGAACTAATGTCATTGGATGTGACCAAAGGACCTGGGCCCGATGGTCTTCCGCCGTTTTTCATTAAACAAACTGCTGAGTCTCTTGTTGATCCGTTATACATATTATACAATAGACGTCTGCAAGAAGGTGTGGTCCCGGCCTTATGGAAATCTGCTTGCGTCACCCCTATCTATAAAAACGGCAGCAGGAACGATGTAGCAAACTACCGTCCTATATCTTTATTGTCTACCTTATCAAAAGTCCTTGAGCGATTAGTGCATAACTATATATATCCGTTGTTACATAGAATTATTATTGAAGAACAACATGGTTTTGTAAAAAAACGTTCCACGGCTAGTAATTTAATTTTATACAGTAACTTTCTTTTTCAAAGTTTGGACAGGCGTGTTCAAGTTGACTCAGTTTACACAGATTTTTGCAAGGCTTTCGATAAGGTGGACCACGATTTGCTTTTGCAGAAGCTAGCTTTTAACGGTATTCGCGGTAACCTACTAAGATGGTTCTCCTCCTACATTAGAAACAGGACTCAACGCGTTGCAATTAATGGTTTCACCTCTGAGGATATAATAAAGGTCACTTCTGGGGTAGCCCAAGGGTCAATTTTAGGCCCCTTGCTTTTTGTTATTTTTATCAATGACATTAATGACTGCTTTAGACATACTCGTTTTTTACTTTACGCCGATGATCTTAAAATCTATCGTGAAATCCTTATCACGGATGACTGTCTTAAACTACAAGAAGATCTTGACCGCCTTACAATCTACTGCACTTTAAACAAGCTTCATCTAAGTCTATCTAAATGCAAGTCTGTTACATTTACTAAGAAAATTCATGTAATGAACTTCACGTATTCACTATGCAATTCGCCGTTACAAAAAGTTTCATTGATCAAAGACTTGGGAATAACAATGGACTCTAAGCTACACTTTGATGTTCATATAAATAATATTGTAAACAAAGCCTTCATGCTATATGGTTTTGTTATGAGAACTTGTACCCCTTTCAAAAGGTCATCATCGTATCTACTCTTGTTTAAATCTTTAATAAGATCTCAGCTGGAATACGCCACGTCTGTTTGGAACCCGCATTATGATAAATATAATTGTCAACTAGAAACTGTCCAACGCAAATTTTTGCGTTCTATGAACTATCGCTGCTGTCGTTCTAAGTCCCCATATGTCACACTTCTAGATAAATATTCCTTACAAACTCTTAAAATGAGAAGATTGCTTCTGGATCAAATGCTATTGTATAATATATGTCATGAAAAATTCGACTGTAGTAAACTTGTCAACCAAATTTGTATTCACATTCCACATCGTTGTTATATACGAGAGACTCGCAAACGCTATTTGTTCGCTCCCACTCCTTGTAAAACGAACGCAGGTAAACGTGCACCTTTGCATAGAATTATGAATCAATATAATAAGCATTTCACAAACATTGAATTCTTTGCAACTTCACCTGGTTCGTTCAGAAAAAACATACAAGACAGTATGATGTCTTTGTTAGACACTGATTAGGTTGAACTCAAATTATTATATCTTTAATTTTAGGTATGTGAGTGGGTAAGTAGGTGTATTGGTTTGTTTCTTCTAAAATTGCGTTATATAGCAAATACAATAGATACATAAGCCTGTTTACTCGAATAATTATACGAAGGAATACACCTGCGTGCCTACTTACTTTACTTTATTTTTTATTATTTACGCATGCATTCATACCGCCCGATATTTCATGTCTCATTTGCGGATAACGGGGCTGATTACACTCTAAGAACTACTTAGTATACTTTATAATTGTTTTGTAATATGTGAGTGCAATTGTTTGTTGTCCTAAATAAAAACTATAAAAACTATAAAACTATAAGGTTTGGTAATAAAACGATAAATAAATGAAAACTAGGCACCTACTACTGGTAAACTATCTGATAAAGACACGGCAGTTTACTGAGTACCTATAAAAAAAATGCGAACGAATAACAATAGTTCTTAATAGTCGATAAGTAAGTATTGATGGTATCAGACAAATATTGAAACTCACGTGAGTTAAAATAGGTTTACCAGATAACAATTTCGTGTGATTAAAATATAAGTTCTAGAACATCAAAACCGATTAGGCAAAAGGGTAGGTATAAAATATTTGAGGCTTAAATAATTCTTCTTCTTCTTCCTACCGTAACACTGGTTTTTCAAACCAGTGTGGTGAAAGGATATCAAGTGCGCCCAAAAAGTACAGTTATGGAGGGAGAGTGCGCCTAAAAGGCTCTTTTCGTGCACTATATTCCATGTAATAAGATAATACAGGGTGGCCGGAACATTGAAGTCCAAAATAAAAAATTTGGTCCCTCGTATCGTGGGGTATCCAAATCACCTCCAATGTATGTTCCGCGATTTTGTATAGTTTTTGAGTTATGATTTTTTTTCTGAATTTTTGAGAAATTTCGACATGACCAACTTAAAAATTTCTAAAAAAAAGTAGAAAACATTTTAGTATTTTTTTTTTGCAACTGAATCCTCATGAGTTGTACTTTTATGCATAAAACAATTAGCTTTTTTACTTTAAAGAAAGTTATGAAAATGATGATCCAAAGTGAACAATTTACGTTTGGTGAATTGTGACTCAAATTTTCAAAGACAGTAAGATGGAACATTCATAAGAAAGGCTAATTTGATTTTGACAATTTTCTTACCCATTTTATCATTCTTAAGGTTAACTATTGATAGAGAATACTGGAAATTAACCAACAAATAGCTTCAGAGGTTTGGTAAGAAAAGTTTTAAGTAAGAAGTGGTATTTTTAATAAAGCATAAATGATAATGTATACAGAGTGGCCAGACCAACCAAATCGATTTTGTGCTACTACTACTACTACTTTGAACGATCAGATTTGATTCAAACTTTGCACACCTGTCAAAGGTCGATGACAATGCAATAAAATGAAAAGAAAATGAAAAAATAAATAAAAAATAAAGTAAAAAATAAATTATAGTTTAAAAAACTAAAAAAAAAAAACGCGTTTATATCTAATGTAACCAAAAAGTTAAAACATAAAATTGTAATAATCAATTGAAAAATTTATATTATAATTCGTCGCTTCATTCTTCAGTTATAAAACGAGGTAGTATTATCTTATGCTACTGGCACCTTTGCACATTTTTTAAAGTATAAAAAAAAAATAAAGTTTGGTTTGACATTTCCCTCAGCAGATCGTCATTCTTTTTTTGTGCACGGCATCAAGCACACATTCTGCAGTGAAAAATTGGAAAAAATGCTGAAATGTATTGCCGGCAATACAAATTTGGATATTAATCCGAAAAACTTCGTAAGCAAAATACGGCTAAAAAGCGTTGCGTGATTGTGATTTCGTTATGATCTGATTCTGATGAAAATCCAGGTAAGTAAGTCTTGCATTTTTGCATTCCTGATACCTGAGTGAAGTGAAAAATGTCACAAGCCGATTTAAATATCAGCATCTAGTAAGCGCCCTGGAGGATTAACTGCGGGTTATCACGAAGGGTTAGCATGATGCTTAAAAATTGCCTGGAGGTTCGACTGCGGGTCAACACGAAGGTTTAAATCTTTACAAAGCACCACCTGTGCCGGCTCTCCTCACGACACCAGACGAGGCCTTAACGCCCCGCATGAGGCTACTGAACCTGTGTCTGAACTCGATACAGAGTCATTACAGGCTTTGGGTAATGCTTCTGATGACCTTAATACCAGTTTATGGTCTTGATATTCATGACAAGCTGGGTCAACTTTGGCTACCAATCCTCAAGAAGGAGATGCAGAAGGATGGTAAAAGAAAAGCTTTTTATTTATTAGAAAGACTATTTTATTTCCAGTAACTGCAAACTGTTGAAAGCAAACACATTAAGCGCGGAAATATCCGCTGCCGTGTCTGATATAGTGAGAACTAGAAAATTATTATTATTATAAAATTATGCCACGTTGGATCGTCTCTGATGATGATGATGATTATTTACTCTGTAGTATCGGGTCGTTTCTTGTATTTCTACAAATTAAATAAATAAATAAATAAAATTTAAAGTTGCTGGGCCTATATAGGCATATCAGTACTCAACAAAGCGTGAGTTTGCTTTTGACCAGCGATGATAAGGTACAAGCTGTATGAATATTATCTCATGGTTGCCGTATACTAACGGACTTCCACTATGCCGAATCTCAAGTGAGAACCAAGCTTTAGCTCGCTCTAGGATTATAGAAAGCGTTCCTTACATTCAAAAAGAACCAAGAAAGAGATATGAAACTCTCTTTGAGAGTGAGTTGCCTGAAAACATTAAGGTTTCAAAGGCAATTTAAAACAAGGGTTACAAATAAGTGTATTTATTCAGTTTGATTGCAAGAATCACTTTTAAACGTCGTCGAAGCCTTCTTCTTCGGATATTCAGTCGTCAGCTGGCAGTTTTTTCAACACCAGGGAAACTGATCGGGCACTCTCGTTACCCCTCGTTACCATCGAGAAAGGGGGGGGGGGGGGGGCAGTCAGCATACAGGACGACAGCGCAACAACCGTATCGATGAGCGCAACCAACTACACGTCTACGTCTCGGCGCAGTTCACGCGTCCTTCGACGAACTTGTCAAGCTATAACAAATATGCTCCTACGAAACAATAACGTAGGTGGACATGCTGGAAGATTACAATTTTATTATAATTGCTGGATTGGTGTAACTAATAATCAAGTTATTTTGGAACTGATTCGTAACTGTTAACCTTTTAATCGTAGAGTAGAACAAGGTTCTCCTAATAACTTATAACAATAATTTTCATTCATACAAAGAAAATAATGAAATGAGGTTAGCCATCCAGAACCTAACTAACTTAGGTGCCATATATATATATATATATATATTTCAATTTGTATCAAATATTATTATTATTTTTTAGCACCAACGCCTAATGGTGGTCACCGATTCTAAGCCTTAATCTGCTAAATAAATTCATTTCTATTGTCCATTTCAACATGGGAGACCATGGGGCTGCGTCGAAAATGATACTTACCTGTGGATTCATGGCGATCATTGATCTTACAGAATCATACTTGTTCCTGTAGCTAAGTCTGATCGTAAGAATTTAAGATTTCAATTTGACAAAACTACATAATCAGTTTAGTGCCATGCTATAGACTTTGTTCGATTTCTCGAACTTTTACAAAGATAATGAAAGAAGTTGCAGGCTTTATTATGAGACATCGCAGATTTAGATCTGTAATATGTATATCTTGACGATTGGCTCTGTCTAGGTGACAGTTTCGAGGAGTGACGGATACATGTTACTGAAACTCTAAAGTTACTTTACTGCTTATATAGGTTTCGTGGTCAATTTCGATAAAAGATGTTCATCCTCGTAAATGTTGCAATTTTATTAGGACCTATACATCACTATGGGTATATTATATTGTCAATATCACTGCCGTTATCTAAGCGGCACAAAATGTTTTTTGCGAATGCCAGTTAGTAGGTACTATTCAGGAATTTGCCCACTTGTTCGAAATTCTTACATAAATCAGCGTATCCAGCTGTGAAGTATGGTTGGCTCTATACTAAAGAGTTTGAGAGACAAAAATATTTAGCTTTCAAAATATTAGACAAAACTCTCTCTGGAAACCCCTTGTTTATTAGTTTTAGCGCCTTGAACAGGATGGGGCGTATATTGTAATTACAGCGCGTAAACGGTGGATGGAAAAATACTGAACTAGATTTTCATAACAACCATATAGAGATACCAAAAGCATGGAGAGATTGTTGTTTTATAATAACAATAATAAATTAATGTTTATTGATTTTTGGTTTCAAATGTTTTGCTCACAAATGTTTTTATGTTATCGTAGTACATCAAAAGGATGGGAGTGATCCAATTCCCTCACCTACCCTACCTGAAAAAAAAACCATTTAGCAATGGTGCAAAATATGAAATATCTGTCTGTTAGCTTCTTAAATTTATACAAAAGATAGTCCAGGATCACATCAGGAGTTTAGAAAAATTAATACGGATATTGAATGGTATCTTTCGGTCACGGAATATACCATAGAGTAGTAACAGCTTTTGGAGAACCAGGAATCGAACCAGAATTAATAGTTTGTAGAGGCCAGATCCAGGTGCCATAACAGTTGACGCATTCACTATAAGCTGGAAAAATAATGTAATTATGTGCTTTCCCGGCTTTTCACTTGTCTTGAAATGCTTATAGAAAATAAACATGGATGAGGCCTGAAAATATCCTAATATTTCCTTACTGGCCGTCTCAGCCCTGGTTTCTCTCCTCTGCTTAAAAAACTGATTCGCTCGGCTATTATATATTTCACTCTTAATTTTTTGTTCTGTTTCACCGCCAAGACAGTTTATCCTGGCTGCAGCAATGCTCTCCAGGATACCTTTGGAGCAAAAGGATCACCAAGCCTATCACTCGATCTAATTATGGTTTATTTTTTCAAAATCACTCTGCTTCAGTACAATGAAATGAAACCTACAAACAGTAGTGACAGTTCTGTTGAACTCTTAATTAAAACCCTTATGGATGTTAACTTTCAAACATAAAGTTATTCCTTACTCAACAGTAATAATATATTATTATAATGGGACCCTTACGAATCTTTGAACAGTCTTCGCTCAGCTCTTTTTGCTAGGCCGTAACATAGCTTCCGATGACCATGTAAAACGCCTCCTCAAAGGGGCTCACAAGCTTAGACCAGTTTTGCTGAAATATAGTTACGTTCACCGGGGACCCAATCCAACCGGGAAGGTGTTTTGAAACTACATCGCGGATTGGGTATATACCCAGTAGAAACCTACTTCTAGGAAAAATCACCATAAAGTTGGTTGTTCTTTTGGCATTAGGCACAGGATATAATTATAGTGTAAACACTCTCCCTGATAAAATAAGAAAACATTTTAGTTAATTCTACCGGCGTTAAGATAGGTATTTCTGATGTAATCAAAACATCTGGTGCCGGTCATGAACAACCGGTACTGATTTAACCTATTTTCATGAAAATAGAGCAATATGTCCTGCTACTACTATACTACTATAGTTGAAGATTACATACACATCTCACAAAAACAACGTCACAGTCGACGTTCAACGCGCACAGCACGTGGCACGTCGCCTCGTCCGCAGCGCGCGCTTCTGTTATCTTGGTGATACGATTATGAAAGCGGCTGGTTGGACTAGTCTTCTAGTCGTTCGCAAAATTTTACCCTCGACCAATATTATATGAGGGTAATTTTGCAAGATCGGTATTATGTATTATGACCTAATCATTCAGTGATTGATTGTAATAAATAACATAATAAGTAAATTATGTAAAATAGTTCATCATAGTATTTATTGATGATCGGTTTATATAATATAAATACTTAAGATTACGTTAAAAAATCTGGAAGTAAATCATTCCAATTCTAATTTCCCTGCATTTATTTTCACAAAAATTTCGTCTCTAAACGTCTACCTCGTTTTATAACTGAAGAATGAAGCGACGAATTATAATATATGATCAAACGAACTTGCAAAGTGAAGTTCGATCGATATTATATGAGTACGCTTCATTCGAAGTTATAATCACCCTCCCACCCAATACCCAAAGTTAAATTTTTGTGGTTCTTCTCTAAAATGAATGACGATCTGCTGAGGGAAATGTCAAACCAAACTTTATTTTTTTTTTATACTTTAAAAAATGTGCAAAGGTGCCAGTAGCATAAGATAATACTACCTCGTTTTATAACTTCGAATGAAGCGTACTCATATAATATCGATCGAACTTCACTTTGCAAGTTCGTTTGATCATATATTATTGTACAAAAAATGTTGATTGTTGTAAATATTTTAACAATAGTTAATTATATCTGAAGTTATTATAAAAAGCACCCCACGCTTTTTTGTGCAATAATATAAATTTTTCAATTGATTATTACAATTTTATTTTTAACTTTTTAGTTCAATTAGTTATAAAAGCGTTTGTTTAGTTTTTTAAACTATAATTTATTTGGTTAGTTTTCAGTATTTTCTATCAATAATTAACCATAAGAATGACAATATGGGTAAAAAACTTGTTTAAATAAAATGAGTGAGAGAGAATTTTCATAAGAACTTTCCACCATGCTGTCTTTTATGCCCGATTTTAGCTAAAGTGCCTCCTTAAGTACTATTTTTTTTATTTAATGATTATGGAAGTCAAAAATATGGCGCATTTTTTAGAGCTTAAGAGCCATGAAATTACCTGTTTAAATTTTTTATTTTAAGTTGAAAATTTAAGTCATAATTCACTGAACGTAAATTTTTCGCTTTGGATCATCTTTTTTATAACTTTCATCAAAGTAACAAAGCTAATTATTTTGGGCATAATAGTACAACTCATGGGGAAAAAAATACGAAAACGTCTTCCACTTTTTTTTTTACATTTTTAAGTTGTTCAGGTCGAAAATTCCCGAAATTTCAGAAAAAAATCATAACTCGAAAACTATAATAAATCGCGGAACATACATGGGGATGATTCGGATACCCCACGATACGAGGGACCAAATTTTTTATTTTGGACGTCAATGATTCGGCCACCCTGTATAGAATTTATATTAATTAATTTGAACACATAATCTATTAAAAATCATAAAACTTTCCTATGATTGTTTAATCTTATCAATGTCTTGAATTAAGTATTTAATAATCTGTATAAATATGAGCCACTATCAAAGATAATTAAATTCATCATCAATATGAAAATCATAGTGTTACTGGCAGGTTTACTTTCGTGTGGGTAACCCTTTTATTTATATTATAATCACTTTCTATCCATCTAACGAGTAAATGTTTGAACTAACAAGTCAAATTGCTCAGTAAAGGTACTTTTAGGCCTTCGTCGTCAAGTTTAAGGCATATTATTACTTAATATGACTAAACAATTAAAGTAAAAAATCAGGAAAAAAAATCACTAGTTAATATAAATAAATATTAATTAAAATTACAAATAATACATGATTAAACCACAAAATATAAAAACACTAAGGAAATCGTAACAAAAATAACATTCAAACATAAATTCTTCCGCTAAAATAGTTACAGCTAACCTACCTGACAGTAATCTTACAAATCAGGTTCCTTACGTTTTTGTAGTGTATTTGTTGTTTTGTGTTTGGTGAGTGTAACACCTCAGGTATTTAAGAATCTTGAATTCTTTCAGTGTGCTCCAGTAGTGCAATCCCGACTGTAGTAGAAGCCACCCAATATGTGGACAATGATCAAGGCAACCAGTATTTAGAAGACCAGAATGAAGTTGACATTGATACCATCCTGGACAATGGAGCTGACAACCAGTACTGGCTCTACACCAGGTGAGATAACTTGTGAAACACTTATTATGCCAATAAATATCTTGTTAGTTTTTAGTTTTAAGTTCTCAATTTGGTTCATATACTATAAGCATTGCTTTTTCAGACAAAACCCAACCACCCCACAAACGATAATCTTCAACAACCCCGACTCTATTCGAGACTCCAACTACAATCCACAACGTGCTCTGAAGGTCATCGTTCACGGTTGGAGCAGTGATGGCAGTTCTGACTTTAGTGTTACTTCCACTACCGCCTTCCTTGCCTTCGCGGATGTCAACGTGATCGTGGTAGACTGGAGCCAGTTAGCCAACGCTGAGTATACCACAGCTGCTGCCGGCGTGCCTAGCGTGGGCTTGTCCCTGGGCAACTTTTTGGGGTGGCTGATCAAAACTGCGGGTGGAACCTGGAATGACATGCACCTGGTGGGATTCAATTTTGGAGCCCATGTGGTGGGAAGTGCTGGAAAGACTACTGGCGGCCGACCACTAAGAGTTACTGGTAAGTGACTTTGCTGGATGGACTATGGATGTATAGCATCTCTTTTTCGACTATATGCTGCCATTTCCTTATCACGCTGTTGACTGGTTTTTTATTATTTATTATTTATTTATTTATTTAGACAAATGCATTTTGGGCTAACAGCTAGCGCCAAAGTGCCCAAACGCCGTGTCAGAGATTACAATACACTAAGAGGAGGGTTATGGCAAATGTATTTCATATTTGGAAACTTTCAGGCTTGGACCCAACTGACCCTGAGTGGGCCAATAACGGAGATGCAGGCAACGCGGGACAATACGTTGAGGCTCTCCACACCGACGGAGCTCTTCAAGGCATCTTCGACAAGTAAGATACTATTCTGATGTTTCAGTTTTAGCGAATGCTACTCAGATAGCTAAGACTGATATTATGACAGGGTTTCTTCTCACTACATATTCAATATCTTCAAACTGATTTGTTTAAAATAAATTATGTATGGTATGGCGTGGAATTTTAAAACTGATGAAACGAGACCTCTGTAAAAAAACAGATTTTAACCTTAGCGTCTTCTACAGGGTCGCTGACGATGACTTCTTCCCCAACACTGGCCGCAGTTCTCAACCAGGCTGCTGGATCAGCACAACCGTGCTTGGGAACTGTTCGCAGCCGGAATCAGGATCAACCACCTGGTGGGCAGGCTGTTCTTCAATATCAGCCAGCCGCAGATCTTGCAGCGTAGCTGAGACACGCTTAATATGGGCAACGGAGTTCTTAGCAAGCAGAGGTATACTTTACATTATATATCATACATATTCATTATCGGAATGATTTTATCCAGGGAAGGTACAGATCGTCTGGAGTCATACGAAAATAATAGATAAGCTTGCATGGCTGCGTTCTGATTTGAATGTGGTGCTTATGTAGTAACAGGCACACCTTAACTTATTAAGTGTTGTGCGTCTTACTGTTACGTTCATGTTATCTGATAAAAAGAATACGCCCAAAATAAGTAGGCTGTTGGAATATTACTTACTATATTTTTTTATACATGCAATCATTCTTATTCCTCAAAAAAAGCATCAAGCCATGTCTTAGTCATATTGATTCAAAGTCAAAGTCAAAGTCAAAAATTTTTTATTATTCATAGCGGATTCATAGCGGAGAACTAACTGTACGTGGAAATTTCCCTGGTTTACAGAGAGTATCAAAAAGGGGATGTAAAAGTGCCACTGTCAAGACATTTACAAAACATTTAGTGTAAATGCCTAAGCCGTAACTTTAGGGCCAGAGTGCTTCATAGCGTGGAACTAGCTGTACGCAGAAATGCCCCTGATTTACAGGGGGTGTCAAGTGGAGGATGCAGAAGTGCCTCAGCCAAGTTTTAGTACTTTATTTCGAAGCAACTCGGACACTTTTCAGATCCGTCGGTCGTAACGATTACGGTTACGGGTCAGGGTACGGCTACAGCTAATGCTGAGGCTACAGGCGCACGTTCAGCTGTGGGTACAGCTACTGCTACGGCTACGGCTACGGGATCGACTATGGCTACGGCTACGGCTTATGCGTCAGCTAGGACAAATAAGGCTACGGCTACATCTACGACTACAGTTACGGCTTTGAGAACGGCTACAGCTAGAGCTAAAGCTACGGCTACGGGTTAATGGAGGTAAGTGCTTATAATTAAAAGGTCGCATCATATGAATTGGTGGTATGTTTTGGTATCATAACAAAAATCATATTTTGTTTTCAGAAGCTGTGTTTAAGGACTCAGGACGGGAAGCTCGGGGCCATATTGCAATCCAAAATTAGTCGTCATTTTATACTATGCTAATAATGAAATAATAGCTTAGCTATATTAAATTTTAATAATACCGTGACTTTTGTTTCATTTCAGATCTCACTGAATTTATTGTAATAGGTACTTATTGCTGTATAGCACGAGGTATACATGAAGTAAGTCTGCTTAAACCGAAACGTGATCTCCTAAAAAATGCTGAATATAGTGTAACTGGTTGACATAGAAAATTACCTAGCTTACAAGTTATCAGTTTTGCTTACAAGTTATCAGTCTTTGCGCGATTGAAGTCAATCGCGCAAAGATATACGGTAGGGGTTCTGCTGCGTAAAACCTTTTTAAACCATTTGACTGGCCTCTAGCTCAGTTGGTAGTAGCTCTGCCTTCTGCGCTGTAGGTCGTGGGTTCGATCCCCACCGAGAACAAATATTTGTGTGGTGAACATAAATGTTTGTTCTCTGTCTGGGTGTTATATTGTATTCTAAGTATGTATTTACAAAAAAAAAAAAAAAATGTATTCATGTATTATATCAGCTATCCGGTTCCCATATTACAAGCTCTGCTTAGTTTGGGGCTGGGTAGTGTTGTGTGAAATGTCCACAATATTTATTTATTTATTATTATTTATTTTGGACTTTTCAGAAGCCAATAGCGTCGTAACAATGACGGCTGTGGGTACGGCTACGGCTACGGCAACGGGCACTAATACGGCTACTGCTACCGCCACGGCTACTACCGGTGCAGCTACAGTTACGGCTACGTCTGTGGCTACGGCTCCAAATTTGGCCACGGCTACGACTACATCAACGGGTACAGATGCAGTTAGGTCTACGTCTACGTCTACAGCAACCATTTCGGCTACGTCAACGTCTACGGCAACGTCTGCAAATATTGCTACGGCTACATCTATAGCTTCATCTGAGTCTGAGGCTACGGCGACTACTACATGTACGGGTACAAATAGCGCTACGGCTACGAGCAGGGCTACGGTTGTGACCTCAACTAGGAACGAAGCTTCTGGTACCTCTACTTCTACGGCTACGGCTTAATGTGAGTATTTATTGTGCTTTAATAAAAAAAAAGAAAATGGCTGCCAAGTTTGGTAGATTATGAAAATGGTCAGTAACGGTTATTAAAGAAATTTATATATATATCTAGCTTTTAGAAAAGTTCTTAGGGAATGCCTGACTTAGTAGTCAGGGACGGGTGCACCGTAAGATAAGAAAGGAGTGAATGCAGAGATGACGGCTGATAGAAGGGAATGAAGGAACAACATAATGTTGTGCCGACCCCACATAAAGTGGGATAACGGAAGGAAGAAGGATTGTTAATTTTTAAATAAAAAAATATTGAATATTTACTTTGATTAGCAAGTTAGTCTCGAAAAAAATACACAAGGCCGTTTATTCAGCGTTCGTTGCGTTGACATAGTGATGCAGACCAAAATACCTGTTTGTCTTTGGAATCAAGCACAATTTATGTTTTGTGTAACTATTATACACCACTATTTTGTATGTTGATTTCTGAAAATTGTAACAATTAATAACTTTGTCATTTTATCGAAACTAAAAATTCTGATTACAAATTCACAATGTTCACCCCTACTACATTACCCTATATTTTTTTTTTATAGTTACAAAATAGTGGTGCTTATCATAGTTTTCTATATATATTTTCTGGGTATTTTCACTTACAAGCCGTTGTGTTTTCAGAAACGATGCTTACGGATTGAAGATTGGATGATCGTGACCGTATTAAGGCGCTGACATCAAAGTATCCGCTATCTCACTTTTACGAAAATACATACCTATCATTTTATTGCTTATAAATAACATACACCTACCTTAATAAACCGTGTTAAAATAAATACCACAAATAAAAGCTATTTTTAACCGACTTCCAAAAAGGAGGAGGTTCTATGTTCGGCTGTATGTATGTTTTTTTTTTTTTTATGTATGTTCATCGATTTCTCCGTCAATTGTGAACCGATTTTGAAAATTATTGAAGTGAAAACTTCTTTAGCGGCGTTGAGCACTTTCTGTAATGGGTATAAAATCTTAAACTCGCGTCAGGATCACGTGACCTGATCGAAAAAGCGTAAGACGGATGTTTTTGTAGAAATGTACCCTAAGACTACAACGTAGAGTTCATAATAAAAAAACATTAAACTGCACGAGAATTGCCCACTTTCACAGAACTGCACAATTATTGTGCAATAATTATAACAAGTGAAAAAAAGCCAAGAATCTCCAAATTAAATTATTGCAAATAATAAACAATAAAAAGCGGAGTCAATATAATTCTTATTCTATAAATGCAAAGTTTTTGAAGTGAAAACTTCTTCTTCGGCGTTGAGCACTTTTTCTGTAATGGGTATAAAATCTTAAACTCGCGTCAGGAAACTCGCGTCAGGACACGTGACCTGATCGAAAAAGCGTAAGACGGATGGAGAGTAGACAGCTATCCCCTCTCTACGGCGCGGCGAAAAACCATTCCAAAATATCAAACATGCTCAACGTTAATAATCAAGTTTTCACTTCTGCCGGCACTCCCGGAGTGCAACCCGTCTTTTTTTTTTTGTTACAAAGGGTACACTCCCGAGGTGGTCCCATCGTCACGAAGTCAGGATCTGATGAGGGGATCCCATGGAAATCGAGGGAAACCCTCAAATTTTTAGTGTGTTTGTGGAACTATCGGGCTGAAAATTTGCGTACTTATAGATTCTTGGTGACAATGAAATATTATGGTAACAGCGAGCTGATCTGATGATAGAGTTAGGACCTGTTCCATGGAACTGTTAGGTGATATGGGTATCAAATGAAAGGGCTTGATGAGCGAAACACAATGCTGATCTGATGATGGAGTCAGGACCTGTTCTATGTAACTTTTCAGTGATATGGGTATCAAATGAAAAGGCTTGATAAGCGAAACACAATGCTGATCTGATGATGGAGTCAGGACCTGTTCCATGGAACTTTTTAGTGTTATGGGTATCAAATAAAAGGGCTTGATGAGCGAAACACCAATGAGTCAAGTGACGTCTTTCTAAATTAAAAAAAAAACAGAAATAAGTAAGTAGGTAGGTACTTACCTACTTAAAAAAAAACACAACACTAAAAATGGAAAAATAAAAAATTTTCAAAAAAAAAAATATAAACGACTTCAAAAAATACTTGCACTAAAAAGCGAAAAATAAGAATAGTAAACAGATTTAGTTTGAAGTCGGTGTTAAGTAAAACGGGTCGCGACTCGTGGTCCCACTAATTTGACCCACTGGTGGGACAGTGTGTCGATTTAATGGGCTCGTGGTCCCACTGTTTGGTGGGACCATCGGTCAACGTAATGCAGTCGCTCGTGGTCCCACTGATTTGGTCATAAGGGCTAGCTACACAAATATATTTGGTGTAGTCTCAGTAGTCCGGTTACAGTTAAGTCAACCGTGCGGACTTCTGAGTCGTCGAGCGACTCAGAATCAGGAATCGATGGCCGATCGAGGATCAACTCAGGAATTTAATATTAAATTATTTTATTTTATTATTAAAGTTTTTTTTTTTTTAGAATTAATGAAAAAATCAGAAAACAGTGTAAATAATTGCTGCTAACTTGAAGGACGCGCGACACTAACAGGTACAACGTACATCTCAAGTGGCCAGTACCTACCTACCTGAACTCACTTTAATTCAAGTATTTAAGGCCTGCGCACACCTAGGCCGCTGGCGAACGCGATCAGTGAAACGCTGTCAAATATCACTGTCAAATTTGACAGCTGATCGCCGACGCCAGCGGCCTAGGTGTGCGCAGGCCTTTAGGCCTCTGCCTCAAATTTTGCGGGCAGCGGGGCGGCGGCGGCGGCGGCGCGGGAGCGGCAGGATCTTATGCGTAAAATCAAATGGACCCCCCCCCCCCCCGCCCCGCCCCGCTGCCCGCAAAATTCAAGGCAGAGGCCTTACTCTACGTATAAACTTGATGCAGTGGGGCCACGAACCTACGATTTTAACTATGACTGATAGTCCCACTAAGCAGTGGGACCACGAACCCATGATTTCAGGGATAGTGGGACCACGAGTAATAGTGGTACAATCCCAGTGGGACCACGAGTCACGACCCAGTAAAACAATGACTATATTTTATGCATGCCGATTTCAACATTAATTATATAAAATATGGTCATTGTTTCACTTAACACCGACTTCAAACTAAATCTGTTTACTATTCTTATTTTTCGCTTTTTAGTGCAAGTATTTTTTGAAGTCGGTTATATATTTTTTTTGAAAAATTTTTATGTTTTATGCATACCTCTTAATTTACGCTTTACGCCACGCTTTTTACTCTGAAGCTGTTATTAACTTTGTTTTCTTCTTTTTAGTTCGACTAGCTCTAAAAGTGTGTTTTTTTAGATTTTTTAACTATAATTTATTTTTCATTCAATAGTTCGATTTTTCAAAACGGTTTGCATGGGTACATTTGAATATTCTAGATAATCGGGATTACAATTAAGCCGAGCTTGTACTATGGGAACCAGATAGCTGATATGGTACTTATATATAAATAAATGTATTACGCGCGACCCGGCTAACCGGCGAGACGTGTTGTGGCAGCCCTGCGCGTTTCCTACTTGATAAGAGCACCGCCCGCCTCCCACCAGCCGAGCGTTCCTAAACTGCGGCCAGACTACGCTATAGGTACGAGAATAAAATATGTGCTACTCACTTATTCCATTCAGGAAAACGAGAAACGAAAATTGAACCGTTTGCATGGGTAGGTATATAGATAATTCTGCGGATGCTAACCGATCACCCATTCTAAATAATTTCAAAGTCTTCGAATCAAATTTGATCATTCCAGATAATTACGGAAGCTTATAGAACATTCTAGAGTGCTTAGGAGCATTCTATTCTCGTCAAAATCGATGATATTCAGAAAAATCCTTAAGTGATAGAAAAGGATAGACATAGTTTTCGAAATATCTTATTAATCCTGGTGGTCCTAATAAGGATAATGGGAGACTGTTATCAAATTAATGCATTGTCATCGGTCCTCGATAGGTGTGCAAAGTTTCAAATTAATCAAACTTCTGGAAGTTGGTGAAAATTATGCTCAAATATTCCATTACCTAGATACAACCCAAGCTAATAAAAGCGTGGTAAAAACACGTCGTGAGGACACTGGTGGCATGTCGTAGAACTTAATGCTGCCTTCCTACGGTGCGTGGTTCTGCAGATCATCACGCACAGCCGACGACGACGCACGGCAACGCACACAGAAAGGGCTTGCGAGCTGATCCACCTCCGTGCGCGATATCAGACACCGGTGGGAAGGGGCTATAAGATGTTCAAGATCATAGAAAAAGGCTCCCAATAAGTCAGCTTTTAAGCATCTGGTTTATGAGCATTTCCTGAAGCAGATCTCATCGGGCCTCAACTAATAAGTATTTTACCATGTTGTTAAAATAAATATCTAAGCTTTCCTTTTTAAACAGTTAAATAAACAGAAGAAACCTTCCTGTGGCGCACTTAAAACCCTTTCACCACACTGCTTTGGGAGAGCTGGTCTTCTTCCTATCGTGTCACTGGTTCTTTCAAAACAGTCTGGTAAAATAATTTTAAGTCCGTCTCAAAAAGACTCTTTTTGTTTTCTTGACATCCGCACGATGTTTTCTTCCACAGTTCAAGAGTAACTAGCATTGGGTACATCAATTTTCAAAAACCCATCAGTTTGTGACCAGATTTGAGCCCAGCCACGACCTAAGGATCAGAATGCGGAGCTGGAAAAGGTTACCCGTGCTCAAGAAGACTAAACCTAAAATATCTACGCAGCTGACTTCAAAGAGACAAAATCCAGTTCTTGTACTCTAAAGCCATGTGCGTCCATGGCAACAAACGACTTTGCTTGAAGCAAGCTTGACGATGCATGGATTGTACAAATACTAGCCAGCGTGTTCAAAACGAATAATATCGCACATTATGAATCGTAGACGTGATAGTGAATTGACTAGATGTTCTCCACAGGGCGATAATATCCGGGCTTGTGCATTTATCAATCAGCTATTCGTTCTAAAGCTTTGGTCTCGCGATCGTAACGCACAACGCTGCGGTATACGGCTTGACGCAGCGTCACACGATTGCACTTCGCCGCTGACGCAAACTGCGACGGAACAAGAGACCATTCTTGATTCTCGTTTTTCATAAGATTATGTGACTGCCGCCGCATGCTACATACCGCAGCGTTGTGCGTTACGATCGCGAGAACAAAGCATCAGTGGGGATCAAACCCACGGCCTCAAGCAACGAAGGCAGGCTACTAAATAGTACCAATTGAACTGTTAAGACAGTAAAGACGAAATAAACCGGAAGATCAATACATAATACCAAAAAAAGCATCGTATGTTATTGAAGAGTACCGATTAGCTTACTTAACTTAACCTTGGATTCTTATCGAAAAATGCATGTCAAACTAGTACTCACAAACGACAAAGAAAAGTCACGGCTTAGTGATCGTCAGTATTGACCATGTCTTTCTTGTGGACAAACCAACTAGGCTGAGAGGAGTGTACAGATGCTGGCCTAATGGGCACGTCTGCTTTATCTCTAATCTATTCACAGGCACTACAGCGTCTTTCAATTATATTATTAAGCCATTATATTCAAAAGACGACAAAGTAACATAGTTATATAATATTACTTCACATTAATCTTAATTATTACATACATTTAGATTATCTATAAATATGATAATTAACGACGAGCGCATCAAGCTATGGAGAGAGCTATGCTGGGAGTTTCACTACGTGATAGAATCAGCAATGAGGATATTCCGTAGAAGAACCAAGATCACCGACATAGCTCGTAGAGATAAAAAGTTGAAGTGGCAATGGGCAGGCCACATAGCTTGAAGAACCGACAACCTTGGGGAATAAAGGTTCTCGAATGGCGACCACGAACCGGAAGACGAAGCGTAGGGCGCCCACCCACCAGATGGACCGACGACATTGTTAAGATCGCGGGAAGTCGATAGATGGAAAGGGCTCAGAATCGTTCTTCTTGGAAATGTGTAGGGGACATATCCAGCAGTGGACTTCTTCAGGCTGATGATGATGATAATTATTAGTAATTGATTTTTAGGGTTCCGTAGCCAAATGGCAAAAACGGAACCCTTATAGATTCGTCATGTCTGTCTGTCTGTCTGTCTGTCTGTCTGTCTGTCTGTCCGACCGTGTCACAGCCATTTTTCTCCAAAACCATAAGAGCTACACTGATGAAACTTGGCGAGAAGATGTATTCTGTAGACCGCATTAAGATTTTTACACAAAAATAGAAAAAAAACTATAAATTTTGGGGGTCCCATACTTCAAACTGCAACTCAAAAAAAATTTTTTCGTCGAACCCATACGTGTGAGGTATCTATGAATAGGTCTTCAAAAATAATGTTGAGGTTTCTAATATCTTTTTTTTCTAAACTGAATAGTTTGCGCGAGAGACACTTCCAAAGTTGAAAAAAGTTGGTCCCCCCCCTCTAACTTCTAAAATAAGGGAATGATAAAACTAAAAAAAATATATGTTGTACATTACTATGCAAACTTTCAACGATATTTGGTTTGAACGAGATCTAACCAGTAGTTTTTTTTTTATACGTCATAAATCGTAAACCGCAATTTACCTTTCGACGAACTACAAGAACCTGTTTCCTGTTTATTTTCTGTATATTATGTTACTTGATGCTACGGAACCCTTCCGACTCGCACTTGGCTGCTTTTTTTATTGAGAGAGCGTCGCTCTAATCGCTCTGGTGTTGCCATTCTACGAATATGAACCATAATCTAATCTGCTATGTTTAGTCTTCACAGACTAAACTCACTTAGCTGACTCTTACCTATATCTTATCTTATACCTTTAAACGAGAAAATCTTGTATATATATATATATATACTAGTTGGTAACCGAGCTTCGCTCGGATTTTTTTTCGTTAATTTGTATTTTTAAGAAATCATAAGAAGCATATTTTTATCTTTACTGGTTTATTCTTACTGAACAACGCCATCTACTGGACATGCTTGCAGTTAGTTGCTCACAATCGTCAATAGATGGCAGGAGCAGTCACATATTCAGTTTATGTTTTAGTTTTTTTTTAACGAACAGGCTCATTTTCTGCAAATGAATCCTAGCTAGATCGATTTATCGCCCCCAAAACCCTCTGTATACTTAATTTCATGAAAATCTTTGGTTCAGTTTCCGAGATCCTAAATATATATATATATTATACAAGATTTTCTCGTTTAAAGGTATAAGATATATATATTTAGGATCTCGGAAACTGCATCAACGATTTTCACGAAATTTAGTATACAGGGGTTTTCGGGGACGATAAATCGATCTAGCTAGGATTCATTTTCAGAAAATGATTATTTCTTTCCGAGTTCAATAATTAAACATAAACTGAATATGTGACTGCTCCTGCCATCTATTGACGGTTGTGAGCAACTAACTGCAAGCATATCCAGCAGATGGATTTGTTCAGTAAGAATAAACCAGTAAAAATGATAATATCACTCCTATGATTTCTTAAAAATACAAATTAACGAAAAAAATTCCAAGCGAAGCTCGGTTACCAACTGCTAGTTATACCTTTAAACGAGAAAATCTAGTATATATATATATATATACATATATAATAATATATATATATATATATATGTGTAGGATCTCGGAAAATGCGCCAACGATTTTCTTGAAATTAAGTATACAGAGGGTTTCAGGGGCGATAAATCAATCTAGCTAGGTTTCATTTTCAGGAAAGACTCAGGTTAAAAGTTATTTAAATAATTAAACAACAACAACAAAAAAAAAGCAGCCAAGTGCGAGTCGGACTCGCCCATGAAGGGTTCCGTAGCATCAATTAACATAATATAAAGGTTTTTGTAGTTCGTCGAAAGGTAAATTGCGGTTTACGATTTATGACGTATAAAAAAAAAACTACTGACTAGATCTCGTTCAAACCAAATATCGTTGGAAGTTTGCATAGTTATGTACAACATATATTTTTTTTGGATTTATCATTCTCTTATTTTAGAAGTTAGAGGGGGCCCCCCCCCTCCACTTTTTTCAACTTTGGAAGTGTCTCTCGCGCAAACTATTCAGTTTAGAAAAAAACGATATTAGAAACCTCAACATCATTTTTGAAGACCTATCCATAGATACCCCACACGTATGGGTTCGATGAAAAAAAAACTTTTGAGTTTCAGTTTCAAGTATGGGGACCCCCAAAATTTATAGTTTTTTTTTCTATTTTTGTGTAAAAACCTTAATGCGGTTTACAGAATACATCTACTCACCAAGTTTCATCAGTCTAGCTTTTATGGTTTCGGAGAAAAATGGCTGTGACACGGCCGGACAGACAGACAGACAGACAGACAGACAGACATGACGAATCTATAAGGGTTCCGTTTTTGCCATTTGGCTACGGAACCCTAAAAACACGAGTTAGCTCTCGTAGAGAGTATTATATTCCTTGCAAGTTATTAGTGTCACGGAGAACGCCATCTATTGAGCTTCTACGTAAACACTCGAGACAAAAGTTCCGGAGATTTTCATGAAAATTAGTATACAGAAGGGCGATAAATCGATTTAGATAGCTGGGATATTTTTTTAGAAAATCTATTTTATTGTTTTCAATAATCAACTTTATCTATTACTTATCAACTTAAACATAAACTTATTTTAGCTATTCCAGCAGATGGCGCTGTTAGTAAGATTGAAAAACATTATTCATATTTCACCATTTTCATCAGTATGTAATTCGTATTTAAATATAATTTTTAAAAACACAATTTACAAAACAAAATATCGAGCAAAGCTCGGTCATACCAGCGCGTGATTATATAATTTGCATTTAGTCTTGGGACGCTCACTTGAGGGAAGAGGGCTTCTCCAATTCTTTTATCGTTGGTCGGGTCCATGTTGCACCCGCTTTTCTCATTATATCGTCCCGCCATCGTCGTCTTGGTCTTCCAAGGGGGTGAGTCTTATTTCGGGGGTATCAGTGGAGAATTCGTTCGCTCCACCTTTCTTCTGTCGCTCGTGCTACGTGTTCCACCCATCTTCTGATCATTTCAAAGAAATCATTTGAGTTTTTATGCTAGTTCCGCATCACATATTTTAATTTTTGCCCGGATGGCAGCGTAGATTATTCTGTCACTCAGGTTCAGTCCAAGCAGACTCCCTTTCGCTGGTCTTTGGAATACCTGTATTTTGTGAATCACATTCCTAGTCAGTGCTCAGCTTTGGCATCCATACAGTAGCGTAATGAAAGGTCTGATAATAAAACGATAAATAAATGAAAACTTCGCACTTACCACTGGTAAACTATCTGTTATAGACACGGCAGTTTAATAAGTACCTATAAAAAAAATGCGAACGAATAACAATAGTTCTTAATAGTCGTTATGTAAGTATTGATGGTATCAGACAAATAATGAAGCTCACGTGAGTTAAAATAGGTTTACCAGATAACAATTTCGTGTGATTAAAATATAAGTTCTAGAACATCAAAACCGATTAGGCAAAAGGGTAGGTATAAAATATTTGAGGCTTAAATAATTCTTCTTCTTCTTCCTACCGTACCACTGGTTTTTCAAACCAGTGTGGTGAAAGGATATCAAGTGCGCCCAAAAAGTACAGTTATGGAGGGAGAGTCTGCCTAAAAGGCTCTTTTCGTGCACTATATTCCATGTTATAAAATAATACAGGGTGGCCGGAACATTGAAGTCCAAAATAAAAAAAAGATGGGTTGCACTCCGGGAGTGCCGGCAGAAGTGAAAACTTGCCGCTCGTATTAAAACTTATTAAATTTTCATCTAGTATATTTATAAAGTACTCACTCATTTTCTTTCGCTATTTCTTCATCACTTTTATCATTAAGCCACAAAAGTTCGAGCAAAAAGGGCCCACTAGAGGCCTTGCGGAAACCAGCCCGCACATCAAGTGTGGATGGTGAATTTGCCGAAGCTCGTCGTTGGCATCAGTGCCTTGCCTACCTTATTCATAATACCTAAATAAATACAGTAGATCTATAAAATCATGTACCAATGACCACTACTACCTGCCGCGGGCGGCCGCTAGTTCATAAAATCTATAATAGGTATGTACCTATACCTACTACAGTCACGAAAAACGCCTTGGTATGCTTGCTACTAACTATTATCTATTCTGTGACGTTACCGTGTCATAGTAACTACTAGCGTATCTGTAGCGTCTTACGCTTTTTCGATCAGGTCACGTGATCCTGACGCGAGTTTAAGATTTTATACCCATTACAGAAAGTGCTCAACGCCGCTAAAGAAGTTTTCACTTCAAAAATTTGGTCCCTCGTATCGTGGGGTATCCAAATCACCCCCATGCATGTTCCGCGATTTTGTATAGTTTTTGAGTTATGATTTTTTTTCTGAATTTTTGAGTAATTTCGAGATGACCAACTCAAAAATTTCTAAAAAAAAAGTAAAAATAAGTTATTTTTTTTGCAACAGAATCCTCATGAGTTGTACTTTTATGCATAAAACAATTAGTTTTGTTACTTTAAAGAAAGTTATGAAAATGATGATCCAAAGTGAACAATTTACGTTTGGTGAATTGTGACTCAAATTTTCAACTTTAAATTAAAAATCTAAACAGGTAATTTTATGATTCTTTAGTAGCTTCAAAAAATGCGCCATGTTTTCAGCTTCCATAATCATTAAAAAAAACAGTACTTAATTGGTTACTTTTGCTAAAATCGGGCTTCAAAGACAGCAAAATGGAACATTCTTTAGAAAAACTAAATTTGATTTAATCAAGTTTTTGCCCATTTTATCATTCTTCTTAACTATTGATAGAGAATACTGGAAATTAACCAAAAATAGCTTCAGAGGTTTGGTAAGAAAAGTTTTAAGTAAGAAGTGGTATTTTTAATAAAGCATAAATGATAATGTATACAGGGTGGCTGGACCAACCAAACCTCTGAAGCTATTTTTTGGTTAGTTTCCAGTATTCTCTATCAATAATTAACCATAAGAATGACAAAATGGGCAAAAAAATTGTTTAAATAAAATTAGCTTTTCATAAGAACTTTCCACCATGCTGTCTTTTATGCCCGATTTTAGCAAAAGAGGCTCCTTAAGTACTATTTTTATTATTTAATGATTATGGAAGCCGAAAATATGGCGCATCTGTTAGAGCTACTTGAGAGCCATAAAATAACCGGTTTAAATTTCTAATTTTAAGTTGAAAATTTAAGTCATAATTCACCGAACGTATAATATTTTCGCTTTGGATCATTTTTTTTATAACTTTCATCAAAGTAACAAAGCTAAAGGCATAAAAGTACAACTCATGAGGATTCAGTTGCAAAAAAAAAAGACGGGTTGCACTCCGGGAGTGCCGGCAGAAGTGAAAACTTGCCGCTCGTATTAAACTTATTAAATTTTCATCTAGTATATTTATAAAGTACTCACTCATTTTCTTTCGCTATTTCTTCATCACTTTTATCATTAATAGATGCACGAACCGCACGCGCCGCCCCGCCCCCATCGTAGCAACAGTGCCGGCCGGCGAGCGAAGCGGCAACGTCGCACACCGGCTACGGCGCGGTCAGTCGAGCGGAACGGCAACGTCCTCTCCATCCGTCTTACGCTTTTTCGATCAGGTCACGTGATCCTGACGCGAGTTTAAGATTTTATACCCATTACAGAAAGTGCTCAACGCCGCTAAAGAAGTTTTCACTTCAAAAAAAATTCGAAAACGTCTTCTACTTTTTTTTTTGAAATTTTTAAGTTGTTCAGGTCGAAAATTCCCGAAATTTCAGAAAAAAATAAGAACTCGAAAACTATAAAAAATCGCGGAACATACATGGGGATGATTCGGATACCCCACAATACGAGGGACCAAAATTTTTATTTTGGATGCTAATTTTTCAGCCACCCTGTATAGAATTTATATTAATTAATTTGAGCACATAATCTATTAAAAACCATAAAACTTTCCTATGATTGTTTAATCTTATCAATGTCTTGAATTAAGTATTTAATATCTGTATAAATATGAGCCACTATCAAGGATAATTAAATTCATCCTCAATATGAAAATCATAGTGTTACTGGCAGGTTTAGTTTCATGTGGGTAACTGTTTTATTTATAATTTATCACCACTTTCTATCCATCTAACGAGTTAATCTTTGAACTAACAAGTAAACTTGCTCAGTTAATGTTCTTTTAGGCCTTCGTCGTCAAGTTTAAAGCAACAAGTACATAAATAAAAACAATTAAAGCAAAAAATCAGGAAAAAAATCACGAGTTAATATAAATAAATATTAATTAAAATAATAAATAATGCATGATTAAATCACAATTAATAAAAACACGAAGGAAATCGTAACAAAAATAACATTCAAACATAAATTCTTCCGCTAAAATAGTTACAGCTTAAATACCTGACAGCAATCTTACAAATCAGATGGTTCCTTACGATTTTGTAGTGTGTGTGTTGTTTTGTGTTTGGTGAGTGTAACACCTCAGGTATTTAAGAATCTTGAATTATTTTCAGTATGCTCCAGCAGTGCAATCCCGACTGTAGTAGAAACCACCCAATATGTGGACAATGATCAAGGTAACCAGTATTTAGAAGACCAGAATGAAGTGGACATTGATACCATCTTGGACAATGGAGCTGACAACCAGTACTGGCTCTACACAAGGTGAGATAACTTGTGAAACACTTATTATGCCAATAAATATCTTGTTAGTTTTTAGTTTTAAGTTCTCAATTTGGTTCATATACTATAAGCATTGCTTTTTCAGACAAAACCCAACCACCCCACAAACGATAATCTTCAACAACCCTGATTCTATTCGGGCCTCCAACTACAATCCACAACGTGCTCTGAAGGTCATCGTTCACGGTTGGAGCAGTGATGGCAGTTCTGACTTTAGTGCTACTTCCACTACCGCCTTCCTTGCCTTCGCGGATGTCAACGTGATCGTGGTAGACTGGAGCCAGTTAGCCAACTCTGAGTATACCACAGCTGCTGCTGGCGTTCCTAGCGTGGGCTTGTCTCTGGGCAACTTTCTGGGCTGGTTGATCAAAACTGCGGGTGGAAACTGGAATGACGTGCACCTGGTGGGATTCAATTTGGGAGCCCATGTGGTGGGAAGCGCTGGAAAGGCTACTGGCGGCCGACCATTAAGAGTTACTGGTAAGTACTTTGCTGGATGGACTGTGGATGTATAGCATCTCTTTCCCGACCATATGCTGCCATTACCTTATCACGCTGTTGACTGGCTTTATGAGCTCAGTCAACAATTACTAGTATAAAGGAAATCACATTCTTTACTTGACATCGTGTCAGAGAGATCAATACAATAAGAGGAGGGGCAAATATGGCTCATATTTGGAAACTTTCAGGCTTGGACCCAACTGACCCTGAATGGGCCAAAAACGGAGATGCAAGCAACGCGGGACAATACGTTGAGGCTCTTCACACCGACGGAGCTCTTCAAGGCATCTTCGAAAAGTAAGATACTGTTCTGCTGTCAGAGTTTTAGCGATTGCTACTGGGATAGCTAAGACTGATATTATGAGAGGGTTTATTCTTCACAGCTCTCCATACAAACAAACATAGAAGTTAAATATCTTCAGACCCATTTATTTTAAATAAATTATATAGGGCATGGCGCTGAATTTTAGAACTGATTAGAGACCTCTTTAAATAAACGGATTTTAATCTTGGCGTCTACTACAGGGTCGCTGACGATGACTTTTTCCCCAACACTTGCGGCAGTTCTCAACCAGGCTGCTGGATCAGCACAACCGTGCTTGGGAACTGTTCGCAGCCGGAATTAGGATCAACCAACTGGTGGGCAGGCTGTTCAATATCAGCCAGCCGTAGATCGTGCAGCGTAGCTGAAATGCGCTTAATATGGGCAACGGAGTTCTTAGCAGCGAGAGGTACGTATATTCTGCATTATTGGAATGATTTCTTCCAGGGAAAGTCGGTACAGATTGTCCGAAGTGGTACAATGATCACTGTTATGTTCGCATGGCTGCGTTTATTAAGCAATGCAAGCTAATGTAATTAGCTTGCACCATATAAATGTTGTGCTCTGTTATAGAGTGCTCAACAGCAAGTGCATCTTACTTTTTTGGTCATATCGTGTGATAAAAATAATAATTATGCTCACATTAAGAATACTGTTGGGGTTATATGACTTAAAAATCTTTTTACAGTTTTACATAAAAAATATTCTTAAAAAAAGATATCAAAGCCGTTACATTAAGGCCCGATTTTTTCATAGCTTGGCACTAGCTGTACGTGGAAATTTCCTTGGTTTACAGACGTTTTCAAATGGGGGTTGTAGAAGTACCACTGTCAAGTCGCGAGAAAGATACGGTACTTTTTTCGCAGCAACTCGGACATTTTTCAGATCCTTCGGTCGTAACGACTACGGTTACGGGTAGGGGTACGGCTACAGCTATTGCTGAGGCTACAGGCGCACGTTCAGCTGTGGGTACAGCTACTGCTACGGCTACGGCTACGGGATCGACTATGGCTACGGCTACGGCTTATGCGACAGCTAAGACTACAAATTCGGCTACGGCTACGTCTACGGCAACAGTTACGGCTTTGAGAACGGCTACAGCTACGGCTAAAGCGTACGCTACGGGTTAATTAAGGTAAGTGCTAATAATTGAAAGGTCGCATCATATGAATTGGTGGTATGTTTTGATATCTTGACAAAAATCATATTTTGTTTTCAGAAGCTGTGTTTAAGGACTCAGGACCGGATGCTCGAGGCCATGTTGCAATCCAAAACTAGACGTCATTGTATACTATACTGATAATAAAATAATAGCTTTGTCAAAGTCAAAGTCAAACTGTATTTATTTGCCGAATCACATGTTCAAGAGTTGCTATGGGTAATAATTTTGACATCCATTGTGATTCCGCCCTAGCCGCCTTAGCTATAATAAATTTAAATAATACAGTGACTTTTGCTTAATTACAGATCTCACTGAACTTAATACTCGTATAATAGGTACTTATTGCTGCAAAGCACGAGGCATGCATGAAGTAAGTCTATCTAAACCGTAACGACGTTTCCTAAAAAATGCTGAATATAGGGAACAAAGTCGTAATTATGTTGGCAGTGCAACTGGTTAACATAGAAAATTACCTATCTTACAAGTTTTCAGTTTATGGGTGACAAATAAACATCGAGCTATGCTGCGCTGTACTGCGCTGTGCTATGTTTGATCAACTCGCTCGTCTAATATTTTAATGAGGATGCTATCTCTTAGCCCCAAAGGTTTGCTGGAAGAAAACTCTTATTAGGGTTAAGCTCGCCTATGAACATGTCCTGTGTTATCACTTATTTGTAAATGTCTCTGTGTGCAATAAAGAATTATGAATTATGAAACAAACTGCGCTGTGTGAGGCTACGCTCTGTTTAAAAACGCAGCAGTCTCGAGACTGCTGCGCTTACGAGGCGTTTACGAGGCGTGCTACCCGCCGCGCCGTGCTGAGCCGCGCTGTGCCGAACTGTGCTATCGACTACACGAGCTGCTGATTACTATTATACTGAGCTGAGCAAAGCGCAGCAAAGCTTGATGTTGATTGTTAAAAAACGTAGCTTAATAAACACAACACAGCACAACTCAGTACAGCGCAGCATAGCTTTATGTTGATTTGTCACCCTTAGGCCACGCAGCAGAACCCCTACCAAGTCAATCGCGCGAAGATATACGGTACCTTTTTTGAACCACCTCAGATTCTTTTCAGAAGTCAATAGCGTCGTTACAATTACGGTGTCAGGTGAGGCAACGGGTACGGCTAGGGCTACGGCAACGGGCACTGTTACAACTACAGCTACCAGCACAGCTACGGGTACGACTACAGCTACGGCTACGTCTTTGGCTACGGCTCCATCTTCGGCCACGGCTACGACTACACCAACGGCTGCAGATACAGTTACGTCTACGTCTACGTCTACAGCAACCGATTTAGCTACGTCTACATCTACAGCAACGGCTACAAATACTGCTACGGCTACATCTTTAGCTACATCTACGTATGAGGCTACGGCGACTTCTACAGCTTCGGCTTCAAGTACGCCTACGGCTACGAGCACGGCTACGGTTACGGCCTCAACTAGAAACACAGCTACTGCTACCGCTACTTCGACGGCTACGGCTGCATGTTAGTATTTATTGTGCTTTAATCAAAAAAGAAGAAGGGTGCTACGAAGTTTGGTTGATTATGAAGACGATCAGCAACAGTTAATAAAGAAATCAATTCTCTTACTGACTTTGTTGTTGGTAAATCTCAGAACTTTTTTGTGCAGTGAGAAGAGTAGTTTAACATCGAAATCATTTATTTAGATTGTTATTTAATTGTTTATATTTTTTTTACTTTTTCTTTGATTAGCCAGTTAGTCTCGAAAGAAATGCACACCAGATCATTTATTCAGATGAAATAGAAGCGTTCGTTGCGTTGACATAATGAAACAGACCAATAGTTTATCACACAGAACCTGTTTGTCCTCAGAATCACGAACAATTTTTTTTTACGTAACTAGCGGATGGAAAAAGCATATGGCCCACCTGATGTTAAGTGGTAACCATCGCTTATAACAAAGCAATGCCTCGTAGATCACGCTTTGTTTTGTATAACTACTATGTCATAATTTTCCATATCTATTTTCTGGGTATCTTTACTTACAAGCCACTGTGTTTTCAGAAACGATGCCTTCGGATTGGAGGTTGGACGATCGTGACCGTATTAAGGCGCTGACAACAAAGTAGCTGCTATCTCATTATAACGACAATACATACCTACCATTTCATTGATTATAAATACCATACACTAAATACCTACCATAATAAACCATATACTTAATATATACCATAAATAAAAGCTATTTTGTTTTATTGCATACCTCTTAATAAAATATCTTCCCTATTAAGGTTTCATCGGTGAAGGAAAACACCGTAAGGAAAAAAGTATTCTAGCAGCGGTGATAGGCTTGCAATCTGCCCCGTATCCCGTATTGAATACCAACTAGGTACTACAAAATGTAAAATTTGGACTGGCTTCTTAGACATCCTCAAAATATTGAGGATAAATAAATCTGAAATGAAATACTTCGAGATGGAAAAAACCCAACACTTTTTAATAACTAGTAGTTTGCCCCGAACTGAGATCTGGTGATGCGATCTAAATGCTCTGAAAAGTTAAGTTGTAAGATTTTAGTTCGCTTCGCTCACTCGGCCAAAAAGGAAGTGGTTCTCAACGATTGTATTTTTTTTTGAAGTGAAAACTTCTTTAGCGGCGTTGAGCACTTTCTGAATGGGGATAAAATCTTAAACTCGCGTCAGGATCACGTGACCCTGATCGAAAAAGCGTAGGACGGATTTTTTGCAGAAATGTACCCTAAGACTACAACGTAGAGTTCATAATAAAAATCGAAAAAGCGACGCTACAGATACGCTAGTAGTTACTATGACACGGTAACGTCACAGAATAGATAATAGTTAGTAGCAAGCATACCAAGGCGTTTTTCGTGACTGTAGTAGGTATAGGTACATACCTATTATAGATTTTATGAACTAGCGGCCGCCCGCGGCAGGTAGTAGTGGTCATTGGTACATGATTTTATAGATCTACTGTATTTATTTTTCGAGTGGAGCATTGCGGCGAGCGAAGCGAGCCGCCATGCGACCATGGGAACAGCGCGGCGAGCGAAGCGAGCCGTGCTGTGACTCCCCCCAAGCCCCCCAGAACCCCCTCCTCCTGAACCCGGGGGGAGCGTCGCGGCGAGCGAAGCGAGCCGCCACGTGACCACGGGGAACAGCGCGGCGAGCGAAGCGAGCCGTGCTGTGACCCCCCCTAAGCCCCCCAGAACCCCCTCCTCCGAAACCCGGGGGAAGCGTCGCGGCGAGCGAAGCGAGCCGCCACGCGATCACGGGGAACAGCGTGGCGAGTGAAGCGAGCCGTGCTGTTACCCCCCTAAGCCCCCCAGAACCCCCTCTTCCTGAACCCGGGGGGAGCGTCGCGGCGAGCGAAGCGAGCCGCCACGCGACCACGGGGAACAGCGCGGCGAGCGAAGCGAGCCGTGCTGTGACCCCCCTTAGCCCCCCAGAACCCCCTCCTCCTATGTCTGCCGTTTTACTTCATTTAGGACCTACTTGTAGGTCGCGCGACAAGGTCCCTTCTAGCGGTTCCGACCCGTTGAGGATTTGGCTTTACGTAAAATTTAGGGTTCCGTATAGGGTTTTGATTGGGGTTATACTATATTGAGGAATTTGATTAAATGGTCGACTTTTAGGGTTCCTTAGGACTTTGATTGGAGTTTCAACTACACTTAGAAGCTTGATAATGTTAAAATTTTTAGGGTTCCTTAGGACTTTGATTGGGGTTTTACTACATTGAGGAATTTGATTAAGTGGTCAACTTTTAGGGTTCCTTAGGACTTTGATTGGAGTTTCAACTACACTTAGGAGCTTGATAATGTTAACATTTTTAGGGTTCCTTAGGACTTTGATTGGAATTTCAACTACACTTAGGAGCTTGATAATGCTAAAATTTTTAGGGTTCCTTAGGACTTTGATTGGGGTTTTACTACATTGAGGAACTTGATAAAATAAACAACTTTTAGGATTCCTTAGGCCTTTAATTGGACTTTCAACTACACTTAGGACCTTGATTATGTAAACAATTTTAGGGTTCCTTAGCACTTTGATTGGAATTTCAACTACACTTAGGAGCTTGATAATGCTAAAATTTTTAGGGTTCCTTAGGACTTTGATTGGGGTTTTACTACATTGAGGAACTTGATAAAATAAACAACTTTTAGGGTTCCTACGTTAATAATCAAGTTTTCACTTCTGCCGGCACTCCCGGAGTGCAACCCGTATTTTTTTTTTTTAATTCAGCATTTTAATGTTCACATGGTGGTGGCATGTCGTTGAACCTAACAGTTTCAAAATCAAGGGTCATGAAAACAAAGAGAGTATTTTTGAGGTGTACTTAGAACCCTTTCACCACACAGCTTTGGAAGAAGTGGTCTTCTTCAACGGGTTTCGTCTGAAAGCTAGCGTTGTGTTCCATCTCTGGATGGTTCGCAGCATCGAGCTGAGACGAGGCCTGTTTGTCGCACCCGGTACATTGAGGACCATTATCTGCACCTTTTTTAGGGTTCCGTAGCCAAATGGCAAAAACGGAACCCTTATAGATTCGTCATGTCTGTCTGTCTGTCTGTCTGTCTGTCTGTCTGTCTGTCTGTCCGGCCGTGTCACAGCCATTTTTCTCCGAAACCATAAGAGCTAGACTGATGAAACTTGGTGAGTAGATGTATTCTGTGAACCGCATTAAGGTTTTTACACAAAAATAGAAAAAAAACTATAAATTTTGGGGGTCCCCATACTTGAAACTGAAACTCAATTTTTTTTTTTTCATCGAACCCATACGTGTGGGGTATTTATGGATAGGTCTTCAAAAATGATGTTGAGGTTTCTTTCTAAACTGAATTTGACATCGTTTTTTTCTAAACTGAATAGTTTGCGCGAGAGACACTTCCAAAGTGAAAAAAAGTTGGTCCCCCCCCCTCTAACTTCTAAAATGAGAGAATGATAAAATTAAAAAAAATATATGTTGTACATTACTATGCAAACTTTCAACGATATTTGGTTTGAACGAGATCTAGTTAGTAGTTTTTTTTTATACGTCATAAATCGTAAACCGCAATTTACCTTTCGACGAACTACAAAAACCTTTATATTATGTTATTTGATGCTACGGAACTCTTCATGGGTGAGTCCGACTCGCACTTGGCTGCTTTTTTAGTTCCATTTTGTTTTTGTTTCATTTTATGTTTGTTGTTGATAAGTGAGTTCCTTATTTTTAGTACATAAAATGTTCTCCATTGGAGGTGTGACAAATAAACGATTTTTCTATCTTTCTTTCTTTCTTCCTATAGTGTCACTGGTTCTTTCAAACCAGTCTGGTTTTAAGTGTGCCTCAAAAAGAATCATTTTCTTTTTTGACCCTTGAGTTTGAACGTTTTAGGTTCTACGACTGGCCACCATTTTCCTCACTATGTAACTAACATTGTAGACATTTATTTATTCGTATGGCATAATAATATAGTACAATCGTTCTTATAATATAAAATTCAGTTTCTTTATCCATTGGATAGCGTCATTTTCAAGGGTGAACATTTGAACAAGCCTGCCGGGTTGCCATCGTATTTGGTTAGTGGACAGTCCTTGATGATGTGCGCAATGTTCTAATGCGGTTAAGCTGGCACCATTCTCTTCTGGACAGAGAGAAACCAGGTGGTTTTGCGGCTCGATTAGTTGTTGTAATCAAGCTCTCCGGTGGTGTAGTTTTCCATTCATGCTTCCATTTCGCAGCTTTATTAATGTGTGAGCTGGAGGTCACGGGCAGTCTGATAGGTGGGATTCCAAGACTTTATTGTAAACATTAATTTTTGGACAGAAAAACCCATCAATTCGCGACCAGTTTTGAACCCACAACCTAAGGATCAGAAGGCGGAGCCAGAGAACACCACCCGTGCTCAAGAAGACTAAACTAAAAATATCTACGCATCTAAATTCAAAGGGACAAAAATCCGGTTCATGTACGACAAACGTCTTAGCTTGAGCCATGCGTCACGATGGGTTGGAAAAATACTAGGCAGCTTGTTCCAAACAATTCTTAACGCACATCATTAATCGTAGACGTGATATCACGTTTTTAGGGTTCCGTAACCAAATGGCAAAAACGGAACCCTTATAGATTCGCCATGTCTATCTGTCTGCCTGTCTGTCCATCCGTATGTCACAGCCACTTTTCTCCGAAACTATAAGAGCTACACTGATGAAAGTTGGTAATTAGATGTATTCTGTGAACCGCATTAAGACTTTCTCACAAACATCAACTTTGGGGGTCCCCCCCAAAATTGATTGTTTTTTTTTCTATGTTATGTTGCATATGTTATGTAAAATATTATGGACCACTTACAAAACACTATCTAGCCCCAAGCTAAGCAGAGCTTGTAATATGGGACCCGGATAGCTGGCAGTTTAATACTTGTATAGTTTTTTTTTTGTAAATACATACTTAGAATACAATATAACACCCAGACAGAGAAAAAACATTTATGTTGACTTCACAAAATAAATGTTTGCTTGTGTGGTGGGGATCAAACCCACGCCCTCCAGCGCAGAAGGCAGAGCTACTACCAACTGAGCTGTGAAAGTAGTCAATCAAGAAAAGGATTAAAAAATTACAATTTGTTGCTTACCGCTGATACACTATCTGCGGTAGACAGTAGTTAAGTAGGTACCTATACAGGGCGTCCCACGGAGACGCCACATGGTACGGCAATAAATTGATGAACCTATAATTTTTGCATCCCAGCTATGTAGTGGGGAATGTGTGCTACTTACTTAATATTATATTTAAGATATTATGAACACTAGCAGTTGGTGCCCGTGTTATTTAAATACGAATTACTTACCTACATACTGATTAAATATTAATATTTTTCACCGACATAATAATAAACTCCACTACTCGTCAATAGATGGCGTTCTCTGTCCCACTAACTAATGACTTAATCAACAGATGGCGCTAGGAGTTATGATTTTATGATAAAGTTGATTATTTACTTTACGATTAAGGGGACATTTTCTAAAAATGAATCCTAGCTAGATCGTTTTATCGTCCCCAAAAACCCCAAAACCCCTGTATACTTAATTTCATGAAAATCGTTGGCTCGGTTTCCGAGATCCTAAATATATAATTATATATATACATGATTTTCTCGTTTAAAGGTATAAGATACACCATTCAGGCAAATAAACCTGATTTAATTTGATTTTTTGATTTTGATTTGATTTGAAGGAAAGTACCCTTAAATTAGTAGAAGCAAAATAACTGCATTCATAGATATTGAAATAATGACATTGTTGAACCAGGAATCAAACCCGTTCCACGAGAATATTTTTTGCTAAATAACATAGTGTCAGAAATAAAAGGAAGACTATGAGTTTTAACATGTTTATTACAAAATGAATCAATTGTTTATCAATCCCTCAAAATGATATTTTTATTACTAGGTATGATGTACATTGGCGGTATGAAAATGTTCGTCAGTTTTCAACTTGATTCGTTCAACGTATCGCGAGCACATATTACCTTTTGAAACTGAATAGACAGAATACACGTCACAAAATGTCAAAATGTGTTCATGATCAAGGCACTGGCGCAAGCGAAAACCGACTCTAAGGTGACGAACATTTTCATACCGCGACTGTCCATGCAATTTAAGATTGATAGATAGATAAACTATTTATTGCACACAAAGAAATAGATACAGAAACTATTAGAAAAATAATGAGTACAATGGACGTCCGTATCGCTAAGAGCGATCTCTTCCAGACAGCCTTTGTTTTATAAATTCAAATAATGTCTTCTTTCAGTAAAATGTACTATCTAAAATATTTAAGGTACTTTCTCTCCATGTGGCATATCTGTGGGACGCTCTGTATAACCTTAGATTGAAATGCGAACGAATAACAATAGTTTTTAATAGCCGATAAGAAAGTATTGATGGTATCAGACAAAAACTATTGAAACTCACATGAGTTGAAAAAATATAACAGATAACAATGTCGACTGACTAAAATATGACTTCTGGAACATCAAAATGGATTAGGCAAAAATGGTTAATTAGGTATATATATACCTAACATTTTGATGTTCCAGAAGTCATATTTTTATCAGTCGACATTGTTATCTGTTATATCTTTTTCAACTCATATTTAAAAAAAGTCAAGGTAAAAAGAATTCTTCTTCTTCTTCTTCTCTCTTTGGTTCAAACCAGTGGCAAAATTGGCTAATTTTATCATCCGCACTTCATGTAAGGACTGGTTTTTCTGCAAGTAGGCCGCTGGCGGACCCTTTCCCCAACGGTTGTCAGTTCTTCGAGCTATATGGCCTGCCCATTGCCACTTCAACTTACTAACTCTACGAGCTATGTCGGTGACCTTGGTTCTTCTACGGATATCCTCATTTCTGATTCTATCACGTAGTGAAACATAAAACGCATTAAACGCATTATGCGCTTTATGTTTCACTTAATGTATGTTTAATGCGTTTTATGTTTCACTACGTGATAGAATCAGAAATGAGGATATCCGTAGAAGAACCAAGGTCACCGACATAGCTCGTAGAGTTAGTAAGTTGAAGTGGCAATGGGCAGGCCATATAGCTCGAAGAACTGACAACCGTTGGGGAATAAAGGTTCTCGAATGGCGACCACGAACCGGAAGACGAAGCGTAGGGCGCCCACCCACCAGATGGACCGACGACATTGTTAAGATCGCGGGAAGTCGATGGATGGAAAGGGCTCAGAATCGTTCTTCCTGGAAATGTGTAGGGGAGGCCTATGTCCAGCAGTGGACTTCTTCAGGCTGATAATGATGATGATGATGATGATGATATGCGCATTCACTATGTCTGAGAATCGGCTACTATTTATGTATTTTCCATACCCCTAAGTGATAAGGGTTGTTCACCCTTAAAATTTATTTTTTTAATTTTTGAGGAAATATTTTGTTTTTATTTTTTTTATAATGTGGCATTAAAAAATACATACAACTCTAAATTTTTACTTTTTTATCACCAACCACTATTTTTTTATGGCCATTTTAGTAATTTAATCATTTTTCATCCCGCTCGAAACGCTAGAATTTATCTAGAAACTAGAAATAATTTATAAGGCAAAACAACGTTTGCTGGGTCAGCTAGTAATTAATATACACGAGCTGGTATGACCGAGCTTTGCTCGGTATTTTTTTTTGTAAATTGTGTTTTTAGAAATTATATTTAAATACGAATTACATACTGATGAAAATGGTGAAATATGGATAATATTTTTCGATCTTACTAACAGCGCCATCTGCTGGAATAGCTAAAATAAGTTTGTATTTAAAATGATTAATAGATAAAGTAGATTATTAAAAACAATAAAAATAGATTTTCAAAAAAAAATATCCCAGCTATGTAAATCGATTTATCGCCCCTGAAACCTTCTGTATACAAATTTTCATGAAAATCTCCGGAACTTTTGTCTCGAGTGTTTATGTAGAAGTTCAATAGATGGCGTTCTCCCTGACACTAACTCGTGATTTCGACTACTCGGCAACAGATAGCGCTAATTTTTTTTATTATTAAAATAATTTCTCTCTTGAGTCTTTTCTGAAAATGCATCCTAACTAGATCGATTTATCGATTTATAAACCCTCTGTATACTTAATTTCATGAAAATCGTTGGTGCAGTTTCCGAGATCCTAAATAGTATACAGGGTTATTCATAATTAGCTGCAAATACTCAGAAATTAGGTTCAACAAATAAAATAAAAAATATTTATGAAATGATTTTTTTTAAGTTTTGTTATGAAAATCCCGAGAAAATCGACAAAGAATATCCTTTGGAATCATTGGCGCCTGACCTATTTTGACCTTTGATCCGCGCCCGCGCGCCGTGAGCGACACTCTGAGTTCAGTCACCACCTGGGTGGGTCATCGTCCTGTTCTCCATGGCAATCATTATGCAATAGCCGTAAAAAAATTAATAAAAATAAAATTTTGATACAAAAACTTGAATCAAAATTTAAAAAAAATAATAACATATATATTTTTTATTTTATTTGTTGAACCTAATTCCTGAGTATTTGCAGCTAATTATGAATAACCCTGTATATATATATATATACCTATATATATATATATATATATATATATATATATATAATATTATATATATACTACACAAGGTTTTCTCGTATAAAGATATAAGATTAAATACTTATCTTTAATTTATATTAATTAATTTTAGCACATAATCTATTAAAAATCATAAAACTTTCCTATGATTATTTAATCTTATCAATGTCTTTAATTAAGTATTTAATATCTGTATAAATATGAGCCACTATCAAGGATAATTAAATTCATCCTCAATATGAAAATCATAGTGTTACTGGCAGGTTTAGTTTCGTGTGGGTAACTCTTTTATTTATAATTTATAACCACTTTCTATCCATCTAACAAGTTAATGTTTGAACTAACAAGTAAACTTGCTCAGTTAAGGTTATTTTAGGCCTTCGTCGTCAAGTTTAAAGCAACAAGTACATAAATAAAAACAATTAAAGCAAAAAATCAGGAAAAAAATCACGAGTTAATATAAATAAATATTAATTAAAATAACAAATAATGTATGATTAAATCACAATAAATAAAAACACGAAGGAAATCGTAACAAAAATAACATTCAAACATAAATTCTTCCGCTAAAATAGACCTGACAGCAATCTTACAAATCAGATGGTTCCTTACGATTTTTTAGTGTGTGTGTTGTTTTGTGTTTGGTGAGTGTAACACCTCAGGTATTTAAGAATCTTGAATTATTTTCAGTATGCTCCAGCAGTGCAATCCCGACTGTAGTAGAAACCACCCAATATGTGGACAATGATCAAGGTAACCAGTATTTAGAAGACCAGAATGAAGTGGACATTGATACCATCTTGGACAATGGAGCTGACAACCAGTACTGGCTCTACACCAGGTGAGATAACTTGTAAAACACTTATTATGCCAATAAATATCTTGTTAGAGTTTAGTTTTAAGTTCTCAATTCTCAATTTAAACCAATGCTTTTTCAGACAAAATCCAACCATCCCACAAACGATAATCTTCAACAACCCCGATTCTATTCGAGACTCCAACTACAATCCACAACGTGCTCTGAAGGTCATCGTTCACGGTTGGAGCAGTGATGGCAGTTCTGACTTTAGTGTTACTTCCACTACCGCCTTCCTTGCCTTCGCGGATGTCAACGTGATCGTGGTAGACTGGAGACAGTTAGCCAACTCTGAATATATCACAGCTGCTGCCGGCGTGCCTAGCGTAGGCTTGTCTTTGAGCAACTTTCTGGGGTGGCTGATCAAAACTGCGGGTGGAAACTGGAATGACGTGCACCTGGTGGGATTCAATTTGGGAGCCCATGTGGTGGGAAGCGCTGGAAAGGCTACTGGCGGCCGACCGCTAAGAGTTACTGGTAAGTACTTTGCTGGCTGGACTGTGGATGTATAGCATCTCTTTCCCGACTATAATATGCTGCCATTACCATATCACGCTGTTGACTGGCTTTTTTATGAGCTCAGTCATCAATTAGTGGTTACTAGTAAAGGAAGTCGCATTCATTACTTGACATCGTGTCAGAGAGAGCAATACAATAAGAGGAGGGTTATGGCAAATATGGCTCATGTTTGGAAACTTTCAGGCTTGGACCCAACTGACCCTGAATGGGCCAATAACGGAGATGTAAGCAACGCGGGACAATACGTCGAGGCTCTCCACACCGACGGAGCTCTTCAAGGCATCTTCGAAAAGTAAGATACTGTTCTGATGTCAGAGTTTTAGCGATTGCTACTCGGATAGCTAAGACTGATATTATGAGAGGGTTTATTCTCACTACATTCAATATCTTCAGACTCACTGATGTAACGAGACCTCTGTAAAAAAGCAGATTTTAACCTTAGCGTCTACTACAGGGTTGCTGACGATGACTTCTTCCCCAACACTGGCCGCAGTTCTCAACCAGGTTGCTGGATCAGCACAACCGTGCTTGGGAACTGTTCGCAGCCGGAATCAGGATCAACCACCTGGTGGGCAGGCTGTTCAATATCAGCCAGCCGCAGATCTTGCAGCGTAGCTGAAACGCGCTTAATTTGGGCAACGGAGTTCTTAGCAGTGATAAGTACGTATATTCTGCATTATCGGAATGATTTTTTCCAGGGAAAGTCGGTACAGCATGGCTACCACGAGCTCCATATGGTTATGGCTATGGCTGTCAAAATTGTGTCAACAGTGTTTTCAAACCCAAGAAGAAAATGAATTTGTGGGTCAGCCTATCTATAAACAATTTGACAGCCATAGCCATAACCATATGGAGCTCGTGGTAGCCTTGCAGATCATCCGGAGTAGTACAATGATTCTGTGATCATTGTACCACCTCGGACGATCTGTACCGACTTTCAATTCAAAACACAGCCATGCCAACATAAACATAACTGTTAATAAAATAAAGCCTTTTATTTCTTGCATAACCGCTTGAATTACCGGCGATGGCGCGGCCACGTGATAGATATTTTGATAGATATTTTTATCGGACGGCCACGTTGCAATTCAATTCAAAAGTTTGTATTATTATACTTGTGAAATATTTTTTTAGCTATGATTAAACTAAATATTACAGTACTGTACAATACACTGTAACTATCAAAATTAATCTAAAGTAGAACTATAACTTATTGTAATAGGTACTTATTGCTGAAAGCACGAGGTAAACATGAAGTAAGCCTGCTAATACCGTCTCCTAAAATATGCTGAATATAAGGAACCAAGTCGTAACTTTGTTGGCAGTGCAACTGAACGTTTCAGTTTTAGGGCACAAAGTAGAACCCCTACCAAGTCAATTGCGCGAAGATTTACGGTACTTTTAAAACCAACTCGGACACTTTTCAGGATCCAATAGCGTCTCTACAATTACGGTTTCGGGTCACCCTACGGGTACGGCTACGGCTACGGCAATGGGCTCAGGAACGGCCTCAGCTACCGCCACGGCTACTGGTTCGATTACAGCTACGGCTACGTCTAGGGCTGAGGCTCCAACTTCGGCAAGAGCTACGTCCACAACAACGGCTTCAGATTCAGTTACGTCTACGTCTACGTCTTCATCAACCGATTCGGCTACGTCTACATCTACGGCAACGTCTTCAAATACTGCTACGGCTAGATCTTTAGCTACATCTACGTACGAGGCTACGGCGAGGTCTACAGCTACGGGTCCAAATAGGCCTACGGCTACGAGCACGGCAATAGCTACGGGCTTCAATATGATAGCTACTGCAACTGCTGTTTCTACGGCTACGACTCGATGTAAGTATTTATTGTGCAATAATCAAAAGAGAAGAAGGGAGCTGTGAAGTTTGGTAGATTATAAAGATTACCACTTACGGCTAACATAGTAATCAATAAGCTTTTAAAAAAGTTCTTGGGATGCCTAGCTTGGTAGTTGGTAACTCTCAAAACTTTTTTGTGCAGCAAGTAGAGTAGTTTTACATTGATTTTTGTTCTATCTGGTTTGTTAATAATAATAAATAAATATTGCGGACAACCCACACAACACTATCTAGCCCCAAACTAAGCAGATCTTGTACTATGGGAACCAGATAGCTGATATAATACTTATATGCATTTTTTTTGTAAATAGGTACTTATACTACAATATAACACTCAGACAGAAAACAAACATCTATATTCACCATACAAATATTTTTTCTCGGTGGGGATCGAACCCACGTCCTACGACGCTTAAGGCAGAGCTTCTACAAACTAGACTGAGGCCGTCATATCATAGTTTTTAGGGTTCCGTAGCCAAATGGCAAAAACGGAACCTTTATAGATTCGTCATGTCTGTATGTCTGTCTGTCTGTCCGTCCGTATGTCACAGCCATTTTTTTCCGAAACTGTAAGAGCTAGGCTGAGAAAACTTGGCGAGTAGATGTATTCTGTGAACTGAATTAAGATTTATAAACAAAAATCGAAAAAAAACAATAATTTTTGGGGGTCCCCATACTTGAAACTGAAACTCAAAAAATTCAAACCCATACGTGTGGAGGGGGAGGGGGGTATCTTTGAATTGGTCTTCAAAAATGATGTTGAGGTTTCAAATATAGTTTTTTTCTAAACTGAATAGTTTGCGAGAGAGACTGTAAAATGTGTGTCCCCCTGTAACTTCTAAAATAAGAGAATGATAAAACCTAAAAAAATTGATGTACATTATTATGTATGTGTACATAACTTCCACCGATATTTGGTTTGAACGAGATCTAGTAAGAAGTTTTTTTTATACGTCATAAATCGTAAACCGCACCTAACCTTGTTACCTTTCGACGAACTAAAAGAACTTTTATATTATGTTACTTGTTGCTACGGAACCCTTCATGGGCGAGTCCGACTCGCACTTGGCCGCTTATTTATATCTATTTTCTGGGTATCTTCACTCACCGCCATTGTGTTTTCAGAAACGATGCTTACGGATTGGAGATTGGAAGATCGTGACCGTATTTAAGGCGGTGACAACAATGTATCCGCTCGCATTACGAGAATAGATACGAGAAACATAATAAATAGCACAGAAAATAAACTATTTTGTTTTATTGTTGAGTGCTATCAGTGACGACTCTGACCCTCCGCACCTCAGCGTTTTACTTGAAAAATCATTTGCTGGGTGTGCCAAAAATTTTAATATTGTACACATTAACGCCCAGAGTATCCCCGGCCACTTTGCCGATATTTTAATATTGTACACATTAACGCCCAGAGTATCCCCGGCCACTTTGCCGATATTTTAATATTGTACACATTAACGCCCAGAGTATCCCCGGCCACTTTGCCGATATTTTTTCCTCTTTTGATCATAAATTAATTGATGCCATACTTGTCTCTGAAAGCTTTCTAAAACCTTCTTTACCCTCTTCCCATTACCCTCTGCCTGGTTTTGTTTTAATTAGAAACGATAGAATTGGCAAGGGCGGTGGTGGTGTGGCTATATATATTCGTGCTGACATAACCTATAATATTATTGATCACTCACCTAGTCAGTTCACTGTTCGTCGAAGTATTTGTCAACCATTCTAAAGTGCTTCTGGGCGTGTATTATCCTCCTTCTAGAAATATAGACTACTTCTCTTCCCTTGAATCAAAATTAGAATCTTTAACTTCACTCTACGATCACACCATTATCCTAGATGATTTCAATACCTGTCTGTTAAAAAATGACGTTCGGTCGAATAAGCTTTTGTCCCTGATCTCTTCTGTCAATATGCACATTCTCCCGCTTACTGCCACTCATCATGCTCCCCATTCTATTCCGTCTCTTCTTGATCTCATTCTCGTTTCTGACATGGACCGCGTGGCTACTCATGGACAACTAACTGCTCTTTTCTCATATCATGACCTTGTTTTTCTTTCGTACAAAATTCGTTCGCCTAGACGAAAATCTAAGTTTCTCCTTCTCCGTAGTTTCAAGGACATTAACCTGGAGCGCCTGAAGACAGATGCTATTGGCATCGACTGGTCTCCTGTCATTGATGCAGTCAATGTGGATGACAAGGTTACTGTTTTTAACAATATCGTAACAAATATTTTTTATATCCATGCACCCTTAAAGCGTGTCAAAGTTAAATATCCTCCAGCACCTTGGTTAACTCAGCCCATCAAGAAGTTAATGTCGAAGCGTGACAAGGCTAAGCGTTTATTTAAAAAGTCACCTACTGAGGAAAATTTTGCTTCCTACAAGAAACTTCGCAATCGCTGCAGCAAGATGTGTAGGAACTCTAAAAGAGATCACATACATGGCTCTATAGACAACTCCAATCCGACTCAAATGTGGAAGTTTCTCAAGTCTCTTGGCCTGGGTAAGAAGGCGGCGGGTGAAACGTGTGTTTCTTATGATTTAAATTCTATCAATCGCCACTTCTCAAAATCACCTCTTAACCTGAATCCCCTTGTTAAAAATGCCACTCTGGCTGAGCTTTCTCACTGGACCATTCCTGACTGTCTTCCTTTCACCTTCGATGAGGTTGCTGAGTCTGATATTAAAAGAATCCTTAACTCCATCTCCACAAAAGCCGTAGGCACTGACGGTATAAACATCCAAATGCTACATCTCCTTTCCTCCGAGCTTGCTCCTGCTATAACACACATTATAAACTTTTCTCTGGAGTCAAGCTCTTTTCCCTCTGCCTGGAAAACAGCTTATGTTGTCCCGCTCCCCAAAACTCCCAATCCAACCTCCGTTTCTCAATTTCGGCCCATTTCTATTTTACCTGTCTTATCTAAAATTCTTGAAAAGGTGGTTCATAAACAGTTGTCCTTTTTTCTCTCTCAAAACAACTTAATGAGCCCTCTTCAATCTGGTTTTCGCCCTGGGCACAGCACTGTTAGTGCTCTAACTAAAGTTTCTGACGATTTACGATGGGCAATGGACAATAGACTTCTGACAGTCTTAGTATTGTTAGATTTTAGCAGTGCATTTAACTCAGTCGATCATGATATCCTTTTGTCCATCCTTTCCTCTCTTAATATATCTCCCTCAGCAACTTCCTGGTTCCATTCATATCTCTCGGGTCGCTCGCAGTGTGTACACTCTGAAGAGTCTTTCTCGGATTGGTGCAACATTACTGCGGGTGTACCCCGAGGTGGTGTTCTGTCTCCCTTACTTTTCTCAGTGTTTATTAACGCCATCACACAACATATCTCTTCTAACTACCATCTTTATGCTGACGACTTGCAATTATACCGTCACTTTAAAGCTGATGAGATTTCTGAAGGAATTAACGCAATCAACGCCGATCTATCTAACATTAGCACCTGGACTAAAACGTTTGGCCTCTTAGTTAATCCTTCTAAATCTCAGGTAGTACTGGTTGGCAGTCCGTATATGCTCAATGTTGTTTCTCACGTTCCACCCCCGCCTGTATTATTTACTGGTGTTCCGATTGCATACTCTAACAAAGCGAAAAATTTGGGAGTACTTTTTGATGGCCAGTTATCTTGGTCTGCTCATATCAATGATATTAGTAGAAAGGTTCACTTCAGCTTCCATTCTCTCAAGCGCCTCCAAAAGTTCTTGCCCTTTGAAACTAAAATTACCCTCGCTCAATCATTACTTTTACCTCTTCTTGATTACGCTGATGTATAATTCTTAGATGCCACGGAGGAACTCTTGAACAAGCTCGAGCGTCTTCAAAACTTGTGCATCCGTTTTATTTTCGGTTTGCGCAAGTTCGGTTTGCGCAAGATCACGTATCCGAGTTCAGAACCCAGCTGAAATGGCTTCCTATCCGTCGTCGTCGTGATCTTCACGTCGTCTCTTTTCTCTATAATATTTTATTCAATCCTCTTTCTCCCTCTTACCTTCGTGAGCGTTTCAATTTTCTTATTCCACGCGGCAAGCCTTGCAGAACTAACATGTCCCTTCTTCTCATGACCCCTTCTCATGCTACCAGCCGTTACGGAGGTTCATTCTCAGTCCGCGGTGTGAAACTGTGGAATTCCATTCCCCACGCTATTCGCGCTAGCACTTCTCTCAATATTTTTAAAGCTAGAGTAAAAGAACACTATCTCTCCTTGTAAGTAAATTCATTATTTCTATTAAATTTGGTCAAAATACGATTATTTTTATATTTGTATATATTATACATATATATTTATATAATATGTATATATGGGTAGGTTAATTATTGTATGTATTTAATGTACTTAGTAGTATGTATGTGTAAGTAGTTTGTTTATTAGTAGATGAGTTTTTCATATTTCTGTCAAACATAATCTTTAAATATGTACACATTGTTACCTCTTTACTATTACCTTTTTCTTAGCACCAAAGGTTTGCTGGAAGAAAACTCTTTTAGGGTTAAGCTCGCCTATGTACATGTCCTTTGTTATTACTCTTTTTGTAAATATTTCTGTGTGCATTAAAGAATTAAAGAATTAAAGAAGTTTTATTATAATGGGATCAGGTTAAATTTTGATATTTATAGTGGTTCTTTGGCCTCCGCAAAGAAAAACATATTTCGAGATGCTGTATAATAAATTATCTCATGAATAAAAAGAAATTCCATCCATCTTTTCTTTGGCCTACTTCTACAGGGTTATTCATTATTAGCTGCAAATACTCAGGAATTAGGTTCAACAAATAAAATAAAAAATATTTATGAAATGATTTTTTAAAGTTTTGTTATGAAAATCCCGAGAAAATCGATAAAGAATATCCTTTGGAATCATTGGCACCTGACCTATTTTGACCTTTGATCCGCGCCCGCGCGCCGTGAGCGACACTCTGCGTTCAGTCACCACCTGGGTGGGTCATCGTCCTGTTCTCCGTGGCAATCATTATGCAATAGCCGTAAAGAAATTAATAAAAATAAAATTTAGATACAAAAACTTAAATTAGTTTAGGAATTAAATTGATCCGGCCAAACAAATATTCACGACCCAAAGATTAGGCCCTGTCAGTTTGTGTAGCTAATAATGAATAACCCTGTATACCCATCCATATTCATAAGTCTAACACTCTTCTCAGTGAAGGAAAACATCGTGAGGAAAACAGCATCCTAGCAACGGTTTTAAGCTTGCAATTTGCCCCGTATACCGTAAACCAACACATCATCATCATCATCATCAGCCTGAAGAAGTCAATTGCTGGACATAGGCCTCCCCTACACATTTCCAGGAAGAATGATTCTGAGCCCTTTCCATCCTGCGACTTCACGCTATCCAAACAATGTCTTTGGCTCATCTGGTGGGTGGGCGCCCTACGTTTCGTCTTCCGGTTCGTGGTCGTCGTTCGAGAACCTTTATTCCTCAACGGTTGTTGGTTCTTTGAGCTATACGACCTGCCCATTGCCACTTCAACTTACTAATTCTACGAGCTATGTTGGTGACCTTGGTTCTTCTACGGATATCCTCACTTCGGAAGACCAGCGTTATAGTGGCGCTCGCTACTAATAGCATATCCTGAGTGATGGTAATTTTTTTTGTCCTTTTTACTTGATTTGATTTGATTTCTACCAACTATACCTACTACAAAATGTAAAATTTTGGGCGTAGGTTTACTCTTAAGACATTTTAAAAAATCTTGAGTATAATTAAATCAAAAATTAAATACTTTGAGATGGAAAAAACTCAACACTTATATATAACTATGAGGCTTTCCTAAAATCTCATGAATTTTGAATTTCTAAATGAAGGAAAGTTCCGCAAACGAATTATTTTGCCTATTTTATAAAGGGTTTCCTAAAAGTAAAATGTTAAAACTCTTTTTGCCAAAACACTGGATTTCCCATCTTTATTACTTGGCATTAAGGGGCAGATCAACGCCAGTGACCTAATCACTTGCACAATTTGACCTTTTCAAAGGAAAAAAATCACCGAACTTATTTATCAAAAATCGCGAGCACATGATTGTGTACAATCCAATTGCACAATGTATAAGAAAAAATATTGATATTAACGCTATTTCCTACTTAAAAGAGTGTTAGTATGTACACTTTGTTTGTACTAAACTTTTTCATACAAGATAATTAAATAAATAAATATTTTGGACATAGTTTGGGACTAGATAGTGTTGTGTGGATTAGCAGAGCTTGTACTATGAGAACCGGATAACTGATTAAAATACTTAAAGACTTTTTTTGTTGTAAATACGCTATAACACACTTAGAATACAATATAACACCCAGACAGAGAACAAACATCGATGTTTACCACACAAATACTTGTTCTCGGTGGGAATCGAGCCCACGACCTACGGCGCAGAAGGCAGAGGCACTACCAACTGAGCTGAGAGGCCTTTTTCGATAAATAAGTTCAGTGATTGAATGATCTTTATAATAATAATTTAATTGACTTCAATAGAACACTAACAACTAGCTTTTAATTTATCTACTTTTTCAGACTTCGGCCCGCTTCCACTCCAAATTTTGCTATGCCCTAAAGACAAGGGCCTATTATGTATTCACCATTTTTTACTTTAAGACTTCACCATGTAACATAATCATTGCAATAAATAATATGAGTATGAGTATGAGTATCTTCAAAACGGTTAAAATGTGCAAGTGAGAAGTACATCGACGGTGGTCTTCGCCTTAACTGTGTGTCGACCGGGAACCAATCTTACACCAGCTGACGTGGACACGTCACCGTCTCGCAATCGCTATTCATGCTTCTTGAAGATCCGCTCGGGGCGCTTTTGGTTTCTCCACACAAAATGGTGGCAGAGGTGGGCGATACGATCGGCGATAGGCGTCAGGCACCGCACACTGATTTCATACGATTGGTTCCCGGTAGGCCTACTGTAGATATCGCGATCCTATCTAAAGTGATAGTACCTGTGGTAATGCTGATTCGACAGAGTATCAGGCCTCACAGCTTTCTGTGCTGAAAATCGTGGATTTGATAGCTATAACATCAGTGCCGTGCGACGCATGATAGAGGAAGATAAGAGAGTGACCTATCAGCAGATACCGGCAAGTCTAGGCGTTGAAGGTTGAAGGGCTATGCTCGGAGTCTCTCTGAAGGATAAAATCCGGAACGAGGTTATCCGTCAGAGAACCAAGGTGGTCGATTTAACTCAAAGGATTAGTAAGCTGAAGTGGCAGAGGGCCGGTCATGTTTGCCGTAGAACAGACAATCGTTGGAACAAACGAATACTAGAGTGGAGACCGCGTTTAGGTAAGCGTAGTGTAGGACGCCCTACGGCAAGGTGGGGTGACGATCTGCGAAATGTAACTGGCAAGTACTGGAAGAGAAGAGCCGAAGACCGGGCTCAGTGGTGCGTCTTGGGAGAGACCTACGTCCAGCAGTGGACTAATATAGGTTGATGATGATGATGATGATGATAGGCATTGGTATGAATCAAGTTCAAAAAATATTACACGAACATTTAAGCGTCAGGAAGCTTTGTACCAGATGGATTCCCCATACTTTAACCGTCGACCAGAAACACTTACGCATAGGCTGGTGTCGCCAAATGTTAAATAAGTTCAACGGTGGTGACTCAAATGCTGTATTTGACATCGTCACAAGTGATGAAAGCTTTTTTTTTTATGTAACTTGCTGATGGAACAAGCATATGGCCCACCTGGTGTTAAGTGGTAACCATCGCCTATAACAAAGCCATGCCTCGTAGGTCACGCACGTCAGGAACGTGCCCTACGATGCACTGCCCTGCGTCCATCAACTGGAGGCATACAGATATTCAGCCTCACGTGCCAGTAATTACACCGGCACCCATACCCTTCAAACCGAAACACAGCGATGCTGCTTCACGGCAGAAATAGGCATGGTGGTAGTACTTCCCCGGACGAGCCCTTCACAAAGAGCTCTACTACTACTAATAGTAGAGCTCTTTGTGAAGCTGGATATATTTCTACGTACCTAAGAACTAAAGATAAAATTCAAGGTATTCGCTTTACGTGCCCTGAAGATGCGGTGAAAGCGTACGAAAATGCCATAGAAGAGACCCCTAAAGATGAATGGGCCCGCTGGATCGAAGCAAGTACAAATCCATGATCTCTGCCTACCCCCATGGGAATGAGGCGTGATTTTATGTTTGTATGTATGTATTCCTCCATTTATGGATCTAAGGAAGTTCAGGAAAAGCCACCACCATCTATGGCCCTCAGGAAGTTCAAGAAAAGAGGTGATGGTGACGGTGGTGGGTGGTGAATGGGGGGTGATGTCGTAGATAAAGATGGCGTGGCTTAATATGGATAAAAAATAGATTACTAACCCCCAAATACTGAAACGCAACTCAAGCGACGAATATTTGACAGATTTTCATTGAAAACTATAAAAAAAGCAATTTGTGACGTGCTCAAAATCTGAGTTGCGTTTCAGTATTCGGGGGTTAGTCTTTAGATATGTAATGATAAGGTAAGCTTAGATAAGGAGCTACATGATTTTATTAATATACAAACCAAAAACAACTGTCACAGAAGATAATTTGAATCAAATCAATAATGATGACATTCCTAAGATTTTTAATCTAATCATAATGGAATACTAGATAACGGTATAAATATGTGCCAATATCGAAGATTATTTAGTTTAGTCTCAAAATGAAGCTCATACTGGTGTTGGCAGGTTTAGTGGCATGTAAGTATCTAATCCTTTATTTTCCTTCTTCTCTGGATTTTCAATTATCTATTTTTGCCAGTATTGACATCCACTGTTTTCTAATTTTCCAAATAAAACTTAGACAATTAAACTAATTTAATTTTACCAAGTCAATTTAGAATTACTGCTGCCCTACCATGAGCTTCATATGGTTATGGTTATGGTTGTCAAAATTGTGTCAACAGTGTCAACACATTCAAACCCAAGAAGAAATGAATGTGTGGGTCAGCCTATCTATACACAATTTGACAGCCATAAACATATGGAGCTCGTGGTAGCCCTGCTGAATTTATAACTTTTTGAAACTATCATGGTTTTTAACACTATTTTTATGGAACCAACAGTAGTGTTGAAACCAATAAAAGAGTGCAAAAGAGGGTAGATCGATTTGTCTGCCAATAACATTTCTTTTACTCGTGGACTTCAGTTCAACCGTGATCATGGTGCGTGCAACTGTGCCGAAATATCGGGAGTCAAAACTCACAAAATGTAATTGTGATAAATATCCCGTTGTTTCAAACAAATTGTGTTACTTATTTGTCAATTTTCAGTATGCTCCAGCAATGCTATCCCGACGATACCTGGCGACAACAGCGAATATGTAGAGGGCAAGAGTCAGTACATCTGGATGCCTGATGGAGAAGGCAAACCTCACCTAGTAGACCTCTTTGAACCTGCTGATGAGTCGGTCGGCAGAAATGGAGCAAACAACCAGTACTGGCTGTTCACCAGGTGAGAGTTTTGCCCCCTCGTTCTTTTAATTAATGGCATCTGTCCATTTTGAAACAATTTTGCCAGTGGCGAGTGAGTGAGGATAAATTACATAAATAAAATAGTTTTTAGTCAAGACAAGTCGGCTGCCACTGGCTTTAAAGAAACCGATGGATGGTGGTTTTCTTTAAAACCATCGGAAACATTTTTGATCAAATCAACATTAATGCACTTTCATTTGAACTGCTAATACTTTGAGCTAAGACTTAAAGTAATGTTGGTTAAAATACCAGCAAAATTCCACAACAGAAGTCAAAATAACATCAGAGAAACAATTAAAATGAAAAAGCTTTGTGACTTCCCAAAATGACAGAAAACGACGTTTTTTTGGTACCTTGGTATATTTTGAGTTCTGCTGTGTAATTTCGTTGGTATTTAAACCAACATTACTTGAGGTCTTAGCACAAAGCGTTAGCAGTTGAAATAAAAGTGCATTAAACGTGGTATCCTTATTTGAACGAAAATGTTTACGATGGTTTTGAAGAAAACAACCATCATTTTTTTTTAAACCAGTAACAGCCGACTTGTCTAGTGACTGACTTGACTAAAAATATTTTATTTATGTGATATTATGATCTTAATTGCCACTGGCGAAATGGACAGACGTCATGCCATTATTTAAGGACTGTTGTCCTACATCATTTATTTCTTCTTCTTTTATTTCGCTATTTCTTCTACTGTATACTAGAATACTATATGCTAATTATTGTTATTCCTATTTTTATTTCCTTATTTTTTTTTCTAGACAAAACCCGAATAACCATCAAATCATAACCCTCAACAACGCCAACTCCATCTGGAGTTCCAATTACCGTGCCACTCGTCCCACAAAGGTCATCGTCCACGGTTGGAACAGCAATGGAAACTCCGAGGTCAACCCTCTCGTCACCTCGGCCTTCCTTGCCGTCCAAGACGCCAACGTTATCGTGGTCGACTGGAGGCAACTCGCCAACTCACTGTACAATACAGCTGCTAGAGGAGTGCCAGACGTGGGCTTTGCCTTGGGCAACTTCTTGACGTGGTTAATCAACACTGCTGGTGGAAACTGGAACAATGTGCACCTTGTTGGGTTCAGTTTGGGAGCTCATGTGGTGGGGAATGCTGGAAGGGCTACTGGCGGTCGGCCTATGAGGATTACTGGTAAGAATATTTTCAAAATTGTATACTTGTCCTCACCACTAACAGCCTTAGGAACTTACTGCTAGATTTGCATCTCCTGCTTGAGTATTTTTATAAAACTTACAAAGAACATAATCATCATCATCATCAACCTATATCAGTCCACTGCTGGACGAAGGTCTCTCCCAAGACGCGCCATTAACCCCGGTCTTCGGCTCTTCTCCTCCAGTGCTTGCCAGCTAAATTTTGCAGATCGTTACCCCACCTTGCCAGAGGGCGTCTTTCACTACGCTTACCTAAACGCGGTTTCCACTCTAGTATTTGTTTGCTCCAACGATTTGATTGTCTATTCTACGGCAAACATGACCGGCCCACTGCCACTTCAGCTTACTAATCTTTTGAGCTATGTCGACTAACCTTGGTTCCCTGTTGGAACCAAGCTGTTGGACCTGCTGGTCTTTCCGGATTTTATCCTTCAGAGAGACTCCGAACATAGCTCTCTCCATAACTTGCTAAGTGAATTTCAGTTTGTGGACCGATCTTAGTGCGAACATGGCCTACCCAAAGTATTCCAACTCGTAGGTCAACAAAATCCCTTTCCAAAAAGCTCAGCTACTTAGTTTCTGAGAGCATAATTGACTTTCTTTGTACTAATCACTACCAAAAATATGAGGGAGGCAGTGGATATCCCAGCAGTGGACATTCCAACTGATTAAAATGTTACCGTTCACCTACAGCAGGAAGAGATTTACTATGCCGTTATCAGAACGCAATAATAATTATTTTGCGATATCTACAATCTATTTGCAATAGTTATTGTTCATGATAATTTATCGATTATCCCTTCAACGCATTTTAAGCCTCTCTGATTAAAAATAGGAAGTGCGTCACTACCCCGGGGGGTTTTTCCAAGTTCATTGGTATAAACCGCAAGAATGTATTAACACTTTTGACAGAAGAGGCACGCTACTGAAATGCAAATGTTGCGATGGATGTGTGGAGTGACAAGGATGGATAAAATTAGGTAATAAAATGAGTATATTGCTGGGCATGCCTATTCCATCTCAAATCCTGTCCCAGGTACTATAGCGTCCCGCAAGTAGGGCTTGAGTAATCACCAGTTGCCCCTGACACTATATAAATCATTTACAAAAGATGGAAAGGCTTGCTTACTTTTGACGTGACAACGTCTTATAACTCGATAGAGCCGGCTGCACGCACTAAAAACATGACTCATGCGGCGTTACCTCACTCTGAGGCGTTCCATTTAAGGCTTGAAGTGCAAGCGAGAGCGCGGAACGAGCGACAAAGAGGCACAATCGGCCTCCGCGTTCGGCAGCGTTCGACACCTGTCTCTCTCCTACTTGAGTGAGCGATGCGTCCGCGTGGACAGCTGTATTACGTTGTCACGTTCAAGTATCGTCAGAAAACTGACTTTACAGACAACCGATTTTTTTTAATTCGAAGTTGTCTGAAAGTAGTGCCAGTGACGCACAAGATGAGGAGTAATAGATTGACCCGGTATGAGAATGCCTTGTGGAGGGATAAAAGTCTTAAAACGAGAAAACTGTTAGATATGGATGGTGGTTATAGAAAAAGAGGTAGACTAAAGAAAAAATTTATGGACTGTGTCAATTATGACATGAGCAAGAAAGAAGTGAGCACTGAGATGACGAATGATAGAGGTGGTTGGAAGAAGACAACCTCGACGTGAGACTAATCCTGCGTTTCTACAGTCATCATCATCAGCCTGAAGAAGTTCACTGCTGGCCTCCCCTACACATTTCCAGGAAGAACGATTCTGAGCTTTTTCCATCCACCGACTTCCCGCGATCTTAACAATGTCGTCAGTCCATCTGGTGGGTGGGAGTCCTACTTTTCGTCTTCCGGTTCATGGCCACCATTCGAGAACCATTATTCCCCAACGGTTGTCGGTTCTTCGAGGTATATTACCATTGCCACTTCAACTTACAAATTCTAAGAGCTATGTCGGTAACCTTGTTTCTTCTACGAATATCCTCATTTCTGATTCTATCACATAGTGAAACTCCCAGCATAGCTCTTTCCATAGCTCGTTGCGCGACTTTGAGCTTGTAGCCAATAGTTACAACAGTAGTAAAATGTATTGAAATGTCTCATGAATAGCTGATGCTGTTTCCATTTGTGTAAAAATAACTTGCCTAAGAGGCAGGTGTCACAGCTTTCAACCAAGAATAACTTTATTACCTCAAGAATAAAAGCTAAGTGTACACTTAACCCACATCATTTTTATTTGCGACCGACTTTGCGATTTTAGCAAAGAAGGAATCTTGAAATGGATTTACAATAATTTATAGGCGATATCGTACAATATCGATTTTATATTCTTCTATAAGCTACTAGCGGACGCCCGCGGCTTTGCTCGCTCCTTTGCCGTTACGCCGTTTTTCTTTTAAACGCTTTTCCTCTTAATCTCTGCTTAGGGAAATCATATTCCATTTTCCTTTCTTAGTGCACCCCTGTGCTATAAAAGAAACATTTTCTTGCGCCATCGTCATCGCCCAGTAGGCCTACCATGAGCTCTGTCTGGCTGTCTCTGGCTCTATTTTTGAGTCTGTGAGTGCTCACCAGTGCATTATACTGTGCGTGTGACGTTTTGACGTAGGGTTTATTTAGTCAACACTCAGACAGACACCAAACCAGAACCAGAGACAGAGCCAAACAGAGCTCATGGTAGGCCTACAGATGTGCGCAGGCCTTAAGACACTGAAGCATTTTTCAGCTTTCGTCAGACTATTTAGAGGACTTTTTGCTTGTAGGTCTGGACCCAGCTGGTCCTACGTGGGGTAATAACGCCAATGCCCTGACTGGCAGTGATGGACAATACGTGGAAGCTATCCACACGGACGGAGGACTTCTTGGCATCTTCGACAGGTAAGGCACAAAAAAGTCGGTTGTCTGTAAAGTCGGTTTACTGACGATAGTTGAACGTGACAACGTCATACAGCTGTCCACGCGGACGCATCGCTCACTCAAGTAGGAGAGAGACAGATGTCGAACGCTGCCGAGCGCGGAGGCCGATTGTGCCTCTTTGTCGCTCGTTCCGCACGCTCGCTGGCACTTCAAGCCTTAAATGGAATGCCTCAGAGCAAGGTAACGCCGCATGAGTCATGTTTTATCGTGCGTGCAGCCGGCTCCATCGATTTAAAGGACGTTGTCACGTCAAAAAAGACAGCAAAGTATCTTCGTTTGGCCGAGATTGTGAAGTTTTCAAACTGTAAATATTGCGGACAATCCACACAACACTATCTAGCCCCAAACTAAGCAGAGCTTGTACAATGGGAACCAGATACCTAATATACTGTACACATCTTTTTTGTAAAATCTTACTTAGAATACAATATAACACCCAGACAGAGAACAAATCTATGCTCACCACACAAATATTAGTCCTCGGTGGGGATAGAACCCATGACCTACGGCGCAGAAGGCAGAGCCACTACCAACTGAGCTGTGGAGGCAGTCATTTTATGGCATTATAAAGTGAATTTCTCGTCCAAATAAAACAGATTTGATTTACTTACTTACTTACTGCTATGGCGCAACGACCCAAAGTGGATCTTGGCCTCCGACACCAGAGTCCGCCAGGCTTTCTGTCCATACAGGCTTCCGCGTAGTTGCTGGCTCCGAGTTCTTGCAGGTCCATTACGACTTCGTCGCCCCACCGGTACCTACCTGGGACGGCCAAAGGGCCTACGTCCGTTGGGCCTGCCAAAGGGCCTACGTCCGTTGGGCCTGCCTGTGTTGGCGCGCCTGACTGCACGATCCTCTCCCATACACCTATGTAAAGAGACGATACTAATAGTAATAACAGACGTGGATGTTTGGTTTTGCCTTGTTATAAACATAACTTTTGCTAAATTTGCATTCAAATCTACTTGTATCGTAAACTGGTTTGTTATATACGGAGAACGTGCCCAAGCCATCGGAGTCTCGGCTTTAGTCTCTCCTAAGATGTTAGGCTCAGCCACTAGGTCTTCAACCTCTTGGTTATTTCGAAGCCTCCATCCGTCTTCCCTTCGGGATTTGATTTAGTCATGGATATTTCCCCAGGATCGCTGACGCAGATTTCTACCCCAACGGCGGCCGCAACCCTCAACCTGGCTGCTGGATAAGCACATGCTCTCACAGCCGCGCTTACGAGCTGTTCGCTTCAAGCGTCAGGACAAACCACCTGGTCGGCAGACTATGCAACAACATCAGCCAGGCTCAGAATGTCCAGTGCAGCGGGAACGTGCTTAATCTGGGCAACGCAGTTATTAACAAACGAGGGTATGTTTTCTACTTCCTATAGCTGTTCTTCTTCTTAGGCTTCTTCTTTTCTCTTGCTTCTTAGCTGTTCCTCTCCACTGCTGAAGGGTCATTCATTTATTTTATTTTATTAGAAAACCAACAGCAGTTAAGGGGCCGGCGGAGCGCGAATTTTCATACAAACGTAATACCAAAATGATTACTAATTTAAGCAGATTTTCACTATATTATTGTAATAATTATATTTGTATTGTATTTACCTAGGTTCCTGAACAGTTTTTATTTTAAATTACTTACCTCAAATGAAATTAACGCCAATCACATTTAACAATGAAAAAAATGTGTAAATGCGATTGGTGTTTATTTCATTTGGTGTTTATTTCATTAAAATAAAAACTGTTCAGGAACCTAGATAAATACTATACGAATACCTTTATTACAATAATATAATGAAAATTTGCCTAAACTAGTAATAATTTTGGTATTACGTTTGTATGAAAATTGGCCCTCCGCCGGCCCCTTAAGATAAAACAAATTAAACTTAAATAAGAGAAAATAACTAGCCAATTACAGGTTTTCCTAGGTAAACTATTACAATACTAATTTTAACGAAAACGAAAAAAAGGTAGTGTTCAAATAAATAGCAAGTTCACTAGTGATTTAAGTGTTTCTGCGCAAGTGTGGGTGTTGTGATTGTGTGTTTTAAATTTTCTTTTCTCTAATGCAAGCCTAAATAGGTTATTTAGGGTGTTATTATCGTCCTGAGTAGTCTACTGCCGGACATAGGCAACCCAAATGCGTAAGGGAGGCAAATGTCCAGCAGTGGAATTCTACGCCTCGATGATGGTAAAAACTGCAGTCAAGGTGGTCAAAACTACATACATCATGAGGTCGCATTATATTAATGACTAGCAACCCGTCCCGGCTTCGCACGGGGTAGACAATATTGTTGTATATTATTTTGTTCTATCGCTAGTTTCGGCAGCGCATTCGACGAAAGACATTTTAAGACTCATTTTTCTACACCTTCGGTTACATTGTTCAAATTTTACCAAGGATCCCTAATTTTTTTTCAAAATGAAATGTAGCCTATGTCAAATTGGAAGAATATAGCATTCTATTGGTGAAAGAATTTTTGAAATCGGCCCAGTACTTCTTGAGCCTATTCATTACAAACATACAAACATACAAAAATAGGTACAAATCTTTCCTCTTTATAATATTAGTATAGATATAGATAATGTTTAAGATGACAATGCTAGTGTTTTAAACCGGTGAAGGAAAACATCGTGAGAAAACCCGCGGCTTTAGCTCCGCACGTATTGACAATGTCTTTCCTGTGGATTAGGCCGACTAAGCTGTCAGGATGGTAAAGGTGTTGGGCAAATCAATTCCATCTCAGTCCCAGGCACTATAGCGTCCCATAAGTAGGGGTATGAGTAAGCACCAGTTGCTCCTGACGCTATAATCATTTACTATAGATGCAAAAGCCAGTTTTTTATATGTTTCTGGATTGAAATTCTCACCACCATTTTCTTTTCAGGAGCGGCATTTTCGGACTAAGTACTGGGAACTCGTGGCCGTATTAATGATTCAAACTGGGTGTTTTTCTACGTACATAAAAGTGATCGTTGCCTGCAAAAATGTTTGTTTAATAAAATGGTTTTTAATTTATTATAAAAAAATGTTTGAATACTTCGTTTAATATCATATTGTATAAGCATTATGAAGGACGTTAGAAAATTAATAACATCTTTTTAATATTAAGGATCTATTATCAAAAACCTTTTGGGACGTCTCGGCAGGTCCCTTTCTTGCCCACGTCAAGCCCCAGCTTTATAGAAAGTGAACTCTTAAAAAAATCCTATAATGAAATAAAAAAGCAGTACCAAGGCATACAACTTTCAAATCAAAAAGATTTTATAATGTCCCAAAAGTTAAGAGCCGAGCGGAATTGGAACCCGCGACTTTAGAACGGGGATTATAAAATTATGTTATTTTTCATATATTATTATGTCAGATTTCTGTTGTGTTTTCTTTTGTGTAAGTTTTCATTTTACGAGTATAATTATGGACTCTTTCTAATTAGCCTTATTGGTCATTAGACTTTTTGCTCTGTTGGACATTTAGCTACTTAGACTTTCTGATCAAGAGGCTCGCCACACACGGTTGACGCCGGTAGCCGCCACACGCCACAATTGTCGCTAATAAAATGTATTCCAGTGCTAGTTTTTTGTCTGTTCTTGGCACGTGCCTTAATGCGGAAAATAAATATATATATATTCACATAATATATTTACTTTCCTTTTCAGATTTACTCGTATCATTTTAGTAAATAAGCTTCCCCTTTGCTTGAAATTAAATGTTTTGCTTCTGGTAAGGCACTTCCGGGCCAGTGGCTTCCCGTTAGCTATCTCCGCCAATTGCATTATCTTACAGAACACGTCCAACGAAAACGTGCCCTACGTGGATCTGACTAACCTTATAAATAAATATGATCTTACATAACGCTTCGGATCACTTTCATTCATGCTGTCTGAAATCTTCTTCTTGCCCTTATCCCACTTTATGTGTGGTCGGCACAACATGTCTTCTTCCTCCATTCCCCTCTGTCAGCCGTCATCTCTGCATTCACTCCTCGCTTATCCATGTCATCTTTCACACAGTTCATCCCTGTTTTCCTTGGTCTACCTCTGCTCACATATCCATCCACATCTATACTCATTACTCTCCTAGTCACATGACTTGTCATGCTGTCTTACATAAAAACTATAAATTCTGGAACCATTTCAACACTGAAAGTATCCTAGACTCATAAAATATAAGCATATAAAGTTATACAAACATTTAAGGCAAAGGTCTCTTAGCTCAGTTGGTAGTAGCTCTGCCTTCTGCGCCGTAGGTCGTGGGTTCGATCCCCACCGCGAACAAACATTTGTGTGGTGAACACAGATTTTTGTTCTCTGTCTGGGTATTCTAAGTAATAATTATGTATTTACAAAAATATATAAGTATTATATCAGCTATCTGGTTCCCATAGTACAAGCTCTGCTTAGTTTGGGGCTAGATAGTGTTGTAATGTTGATTTGTGTGATCGATACGTATTTCTTTAACTAGGGGGGTAAGGCAGTGTGACGTCACACAATGAGTATTTTATCTAAAACTACGTGACTTATAAATGAGACACGCATCAAGTCGGTTAATTTAATAACCATGAATGAAGGCGATAAGAAGCGGCGTGTGTTTATTTTTCTTTTGTTTCGTACAGTATGAACAGTCGCGGTATAAAAATGTTCGTCACCTTAGGGCGCGTTCACATATAATGTCCGTTTTTACAGGATCCTTTTTAACGGATCCGTCGCTACTGGAGATAGTATTCACACAGCATTTACAGGATCTTTTTTAACGGATCCGTCGCTACTGGAGATAGTATTCACACAGCATTTACAGGATCTTTTTTAACGGATCCGTCGCTACTGGAGATAGTATTCACACAGCATTTACAGGATCTTTTTTAACGGATCCGTCGCTACTGGAGATAGTATTCACACAGCATTTACAGGATCTTTTTTAACGGATCCGTCGCTACTGGAGATAGTATTCACACAGCATTTACAGGATCTTTTTTAACGGATCCGTCGCTACTGGAGATAGTATTCACACAGCATTTACAGGATCTTTTTTAACGGATCCGTCGCTACTGGAGATAGTATTCACACAGCATTTACAGGATCTTTTTTAACGGATCCGTCGCTACTGGAGATAGTATTCACACAGCATTTACAGGATCTTTTTTAACGGATCCGTCGCTACTGGAGATAGTATTCACACAGCATTTACAGGATCTTTTTAACGGATCCGTCGCTACTGGAGTTGTGTTGTATTGGTACTATCGTCGCCTGCGTTTGAGGAAGCCCCGGCGTTATTGGATACATCCATTAAATGGCCGCAAATGGCGGCTGTGTGCAGCACCCCACACCCCGCGCACCCCCGCGTGCCAAGCCTCGCGCGGTTTCGATCCGATAAACGGATCAGTATACTGGATCCGGAATACTGTATTATGGTGTGAACTGGCTCATACAACTACATACGCTAATAACTAATAACACATACGTTTAAACGGACCTGTAAAACGGACGTTATATGTGAACGCGCCCTTAGACTCGGTTTTCGCTTGCACCAGTGCATTGATCATGAACAAATTTTGACATAATTTGTGACGTTAACTTATCGGTGTATTCTGTCTATTCAGTTTCAAAAGGTATGTGATCGTGATACGTTGAACAAATCAAGTTGAAAATCGACGAACATTTTCATACCGCCATTACACTCTACCGTACCTTTTGACATTATCCAGTGGTAAGAAATGGCAATAATTTAAGCACTATTTATATTTTAATATGGTTTTGTAAGTGAGGTTATATTATGTTTAAAGTGGAAGACATGTTTATATCACGCAATATTTTTTTTTTTTATCTATATGCGTATTGGATCTAGATCTTTTGACCTCTCTGAGGCGCACTTAAAATCCTATCAACAGACTACAATCTGGGCCTCTTCAAGGCAAGCGTGAATAGGTGTCTTCTAGACCATCCTGCTTCATCGTCGGCTACATCGTCGCTGACCGTCAGGTGAGATTGTAGCCAAGGGATGCTATATAACGTAAAAAAATGACTGGTTTGAAAGACCACGAGGAGACAGGACCTTTTTGAAGAAGTTTTATTAATTAGCTTCTAGGGTTCGCGCAAGAAAACTGAGCAATAAAATATTTTAAAAAAACTGTTACTCACATTGTGTTTACTTATTGCAAGTTATTGGGCGATTATTTCAAGTCAGTTTTTAGCGTTCCGTAGGCAAATGCCAAAAACAGAACCATTGTAGATTCGTCATGTCTGTCTGCCTGTCTGTCTGTCCGTCCGTATGTCACAGCCATTTTTCTCCGAAACTATAGAAGCTACACTGATGAATCTTGGCGAGTAGATGTATTCTGTGAACCGCATTAAGATTTTTACACAAAAGTAGAAAAAAACAATAAATTTTGGGGGTCCCCATACTTAGAACTGAAATTCAAAAAACTTTTTTCATCAAACCCATAACGTGTTCAAAAATGATGTTGAGATTTCAAATATAGTTTTTTTCATGGGCGAGTCTGACTCGCACTTGGCCGTTTTTTTTACACTTTCCGCTATCTGTTTCGCGCATAGTAATATTTCGCGGACTCTAGCACGACGAGAGAGCGATAGAAATAACAACGAGATTTTAATGGCCAACCAGCAAAATTTACTACCGCTGTCGCGTCTGCTTATTTTTAGACAATAGCCCTGCCGTCAAAGCAAAAGCTTCGTGAAAGGGTAACTTCTACGGCACAATAATCATCCTCTGGGGAATGAAACAGTAGGCCTACCATGAGCTCTGTCTGGCTCTGTCTCTGCCTCTGGTTTTGAGTCTGTATGAGTGCTCATATAACTTTGAAGCGTAGCGTGTGCTGTCTTTGAAACTTTTGCTTTTGTATTATTGCATTGCATACGTCTGACTAAGTGAAATGGCAACTCTGGAACTTCACTGCTATTATTTTAGACTATTTTTGATTTTTAAAAGGATCATATAAAAAAACGTTAGGAACCGAGCCGTAGTTTGTTGCCTGTTCTTCTAAGCTTGGTCGCGTGGAACTGGCACCTAGACTCACCTAGCTTTAAGACGTTTCAAAGTGATTCTTGTATCGTTTTGAATAAAAGTTTATTGAGTTTGAGTTTTGAGTTTGCTCACCAGTGCATTATACTGTTGACGTATTGACGCAGGATTTATTTAGTCAACACTCACACATACTCAAAACCAGAACCAAAGACAGAGCCAGATAGAGCTCATGGTAGACCTTCAGGTTCCCATTGTAGCTTTTGTAACTGTTTGAGGAGGACGGGGAAGTACGCAGTATTGAGTGTGAAGTGAGAGAAACCGAGGACTCAAGGAGAGACAAATAAGCGAAACGAAAACAACATTTTGATGTCAAATACTTATAATTTTGACTATTATACAATACTTGTGTGGCATAAATTAAAATAACTTGATTTGATTTGACTGAAAAGATGCATATGCCAATTTTTTTTTTATATATAACAAGCTGATGGAACAAGCATATGGCCCACCTGATGTTAAGTGGTAACCATAGTTTTTGTTAAATACGTCATAAATTAGTAAACCGCAATTTACCTTTCGACGAACAACAAGAACTTTTATATTATGATACTTGTTGCTACGGAACCTTTCATGGGCGAGTCCGACTCGCACTTGGCCGCTTTTTTATAGAGATAGCTAAGCATTTGGCTGCCATCACACCTGATGGAAAGTGAGGATGCAGCCTAAGATGGAGCATGCTTAGCCATAATCCGCCAGTTCAATCTTGTCTTATAAGTTCCTAAATTATAACGTTCCGGAAAATGCATTAAGAGGGCATCACACAGGCGACTCTCCATACAAACGTAGTCCCCTATTTCCTCCCTGGATAATGCCTCTAGAGTAACCATTTTTTATCATAAAATCCTGTATACATGCTCGTATGTTTTCCTTTTTTTCAGAAACTTATTACTGAAGAAAATATGACCCTCATATGATTTATATGAAATATGAATTGGAGGTGATATTTTCTTTATCAATAAGTTTCTGAAAAAAAGGAAAACATACGAGCACGTATATAGCAGATCTGGATTTTATGAGAAAAAATGGTTACTCTAGAGGCGTTATCCAGGGAGGAAATAGGGGACTACGTTTGTATGGAGAGTCGCCTGTGTGATTCCCTCTTAATATCAGCTTAAAAAGATGCAAATGCCTGTTTACTAGGTCAACTAGGCGCAGATGGTATAAGTTCCAGGCAAGAGACACAGGCACTACAGGGCACAAGAGAGGCATAAATTAAAATTAACCCCTGAAAATGCGTTAATTAAATAATGATCTATTCTATATGTTTATAATACCTACTTATCCACTTATGTATCCATATTTTTTATAATTTTTGGGTATAGTCATCTAGCCTTTGCCCAACGATGGTTTCGGGGTAATAGGAATAAGCATCTACGATTTTTATTGATTTTTATATTATTTACTAAGTACACTTAAAAGTATAGAGCCAAAAGAGATTTGAAACCGCGATCTTCCCCTCGGCTTGGCTATTAAATGTTGGGATATTATTTAAACCTTAATGATTTTCATAAGTGTAGTAAACACTTTAACACACACAAATTGCTGCTGTCTGGTTCCCATATTACAAGCTCTACTTAATTTGGAACTCGCGTTGTGTAGATTTTCCAAAATTTTAAAAAAGTAGGTAAGCAGCTTACCATAGTACCAAAAAATTAAATTTTTAGGGAAATCTGAATATAATTCCCTGAAAAAAAAACACTATAAATTTGTCAAAATGATACCTATCGTAGAATGGGTGACACAAAGTTATTATTAATATAAAAAAAATACTTAATTCCGTAAACAGCACCAAGAGAAACATCCTCAACTGGTATTTTTTTTCAATTTCAAAACAATTATTATTATGATGCATTTAATCAAACTGTGCATTGCCAAAACCCCTTAAGATAAAATAACAAGGTACTTACATATTCTTCTTTCTGGCAACAGTTCAACAGCTCAGTTGACCAATAGCTGTTCCAAATCACTGGTTCTATCACACTTATTGATTAAAATGCACTTATCACTTATCAAAACAAGCAAAAAATTTCTATAGGTTCTAAAATAAACAATATCACCATGAAGGTTTCCACCAAAAGAAAACAAAAACTTCACTGGAAATTCCGAATTCGAAACACAAAAAATTTAAAAATAATCTCTACTTTTTTCACATAAAAATTTACAACACAAAAAGTATTCGTTCATTCGAAAATTGAATTCAGATTTATTTTTAATCGATTGTCACCAAAAAGTTTTCGTACGTTATTGCCGGACGCGTCGCGATGCGGCAACGCGGGCGGTAAGCGAAATCTGACTGGCAAAGAAGTAGTTGAATTTGCTACGCGCACGGCCGTTTCGACGTGGTTTTTAAGTGGTACCTTTGATTAATAGTTGAGAGAGATAAACCTCACGCGTATCACTGAATTCCATGCTTTTAATAAATAAGAAATAAAAAGATTTATTTTTAACTGACAGACAAAAAACACGGGACACACACACGGTAAATATAAATAATGTTAATAAAAGAGAGAAAAAACACATTTTAACAGAGGAGATGACATTATACTACAGTTAAAACATTAATTTAGGATTTTTGTTTAAGAAATCAGTAGTTTAGATTAGATTAGAAAATACTTTATTGCACAAAATTTAGTGCATAGGCGAACTTAATGCTAATTAGCATTTTATTCCAGTTTACCATTGTGTTATGTGTTGTAGTTTAAACAAACTATTAGGATCAAGAAATATATTTGGAAGCAAAAATTCTGAAAAGTATAAAAATTATATCGGTTGAAAGAAAAAAACCTCATCATAATCAGCCTGAAGAAGTCTACTGCTCGAGATAGCCCTACACATTTCCAGGTGGAAAGATTCTGAGCCCATCCACCGACTTCCCGCGATCTCTGCAATGTCGTTGGTCCATCTGGTTCCCATAGTACAGGCTCGGCTTAGTTTGGGGCTAGATAATGTTGTGTGGATTGTCCCTAATATTTATTAATCTTATTTATTTATTTATAAAGTAATTTCAGCTGAAACATGGTTAGATAAGTTACAATAAGCAAGACCATATTTAGGTTAGAATAGTGTCATCGTAATCTGACAGCTGTTATCCCTTACTAACTTAATTTGGCAGCTCAAATTATAGCCATGTGTTTTTCGGTATCACATGAAAGCAGGGAAATAATTTGACTGCTGTCAAATTAACTTAAGTTAGAAAAAAACAACTATAGAATTAAACTATGATAAAAGCTTTATTTTTTATTATTACTTATTAAATTTCCTGTAGCGTACTGCAGTAATTTTATTTTAATTATTGCAAGTAAAGTCAGCTTCAAAAGTAGATTGGCAATTTTGATTATTAATTCGCCTTTTCTCTGGATATGTCGAAGACATGGTAACGTCAGTTTACACTAATTGTGACACAAAGCGGATTTCCAAATAAAGTTCAAAATCTAAAGCCTGGTTTCCACTGCGAGCGGAACGGACCCATTAATGACTCCGTTGAACTCGCAAACGCAAACTGCATACTTGTATTTCCACCAACAAATAGTCGGACGGAAAGAGCCGAGCGAGTAGAAATGAGTGATTAATGGGTCCGTTCCGCTCGCAGTGGAAACCGGGCTTAAAGTGAGCTGGTTTTAAAAAATATTCCAGCTTTACAAATCAGAAATGCTATCAACTTTTGATGCTGACTGTAAGTTTTTGTAGCGGGTTCGGTCTTAGCGTAGCCAAAGTGCTACGGGCGTAGCACGTATTTCAATAAAGAATTATCAATATTTTAATAATATAGCCTCAAAGCTAGGTGTTTGATAAGTTTGGTGGTGAATTAGTAACCCCCGCCTTCCGATCCTCAAATCCAGTGGTGCACCAATGAGTTTCTCTGTCCAATTTATTTGCACGATGCCAATAGGTACTTACTCTCAAATGGTGAAGAAAAACATCGCCAGGAAACCGACATGGCATTACACCAAAAAAGTCTGCTTGAGCTCTGAAAATCCTTTCACAACATTGTTTTAAAAAAAACTAGTGTCTCGGCAAGAAGAATAAAGAAACGAATTCAATAGTGACCTAATTAAACCGCAGATTTCCTCATGATGTTTTCCGTCACCGTTTAATAGCCAGGAAATGCAGCACAGGTGAAAATAACCATTAGTTAGGTGACGTTTTAAAAGGCCTATTAAAATATGAAATTGCTCGTTCGCGCCGTAAATATCACATCTGTAACAGCAATTTATAGGATTTATTTATAGAAATAGTGTGGGGCTGATTGCTTACGATATCGATAGAACATATTTTTCAGCTTACCGGGTGGAAAGTGGCAACTTTCGACCCGCCTGGACGAACCGAAGTTGCCCCTTTCCGCCGTCGTCGAGCAGAAATAGTACATTGTTACCCGAGGATTGAAAGTCACGAATTTAAATCCCGAGACGGGTTTGGCTCGAGGAGCTCGATGGAGCTAGAGGGACTTAAATAAGTCTTTCACCCGAAGTAAGCACTGTGCTTTTCATTACGAATACAAGGAAAGTAAAAATAAAAACATGATAGGAAAATTAGTGAATTTTATTTTTAAACTTCTTACCATTGTAATGGGTTTCCACCTTCTTGCTGAATAAAAAGTTGGAATTTGGTTCAATAACCTCTTTGCTGTTTAGAAAGTTGGAACATGCTTGAGTAAAAATGTGAAAATAGAACTTGTTTTTTTTATAATTTGACAGCTGTCAGTAGAAAGTGAATCTCCCTAGGGCTGAAAGTATTACTTTCAATTAGGCCCCTCAGGCAACTTCAGACCTACTTTCCGAGTATGAGCAATATAAAATCGTATACACACCACGGGAAGTAAAAAATAAAGCGATCACATGTTTGTCAACCTCGGCTTCGTCTCGGTAAACATTAGGTACATTACATGTATTGTGATCTGAGACATTTCTTATTTTACTTCCCTGGGTATGTAATATACTATTTTGCATGCTGTGCTTTCTTAGCCTCCCCTAAGGTACAGCTGGGCAATTCTGTAATTCTGTTGCTATCAATATTTTGATACTAACAAAGAACAGTGGTCAATAATCTTGTTGCCATTTTGCCATATTCAACTTTTCGACCAGAAATGAATTAAAATTTAACATTGACTGTTCTCGACTGGGGGTCGTGGGTCCGATCCCCACCGAGAAGAAATATTTGTGTGGTGAACACAGATGTTTGTTCTCTGTCTGGGTGTTATATTGTATTCTAAGTATGTATTTACAAAAAAAAGCAGCCAAGTGCGAGTCGGACTCGCCCATGAAGGGTTCCTTAGCATCAATTAACATAATATAAAGGTTTTTGTAGTTCGTCGAAAGGTAAATTGCGGTTTACGATTTATGACGTATAAAAAAAAACTACTGAGTAGATCTCGTTCAAACCAAATATCGTTGAAAGTTTGCATAGTAATGTACAACATATATTTTTTTTGGATTTATCATTCTCTTATTTTAGAAGTTAGAGGGGGGGAGACCAACTTTTTTCCACTTTGGAAGTGTCCTTCGCGCAAACTATTCAGTTTAGGAAAAAACTATATTAGAAACCTCAACATCATTTTTGAAGACCTATCCATAAATACCCCACACGTATGGGTTCGATGAAAAAAAAATTTTTGAGTTTCAGTTTCAAGTATGGGGACCCCCAAAATTTATAGTTTTAGAAAAAAACGATATTAGAAACCTCAACATAACTTTTAAAGACCTATCCATAGATACCCCACACGTATGGGTTCGATGAAAAAAACATTTTTGAGTTTCAGTTTCAAGTATTTATAGTTTAACCCCCAAAATTTATAGTTTTTTTTCTATTTTTGTGTAAAAACCTAAATGCGGTTCACAGAATACATCTATTCACCAAGTTTCATCAGTCTAGCTCTTATGGTTTCGGAGAAAAATGGCTGTGACTCGGCCGGACAGACAGACAGACAGACAGACAGACAGACATGACGAATCTATAAGGGTTCCGTTTTTGCAATTTGGCTACGGAACCCTAAAAAGTATATATTTAAGTATCATATCAGCTATCTGGTTCCATAGTACAAGCTCTGCTTAGTTTGGGGCTAGATAGTGATGTGTGGATTGTCTTTAATATTTATTTATTTAAACCCTATGCTGAAACTGGTCGCCATCGCATTCGGTGATCGCCTAAATGTCCGCAGGGCTTAAATAAAATGAGTTTTATTTAAACTATCGATAAAATCAGTATCATCTAGTTTTTGGACAACACTTCTGAAATATAAGCAGCTTATTTCGATTTAAATTTGATTGTTTATGGTTTAAAGGTATTGGACTACATTAAATTAACCACACTTCATTCATTCATATAAGTACCTATTTGGTTGCTGTGCTGGCAAATGGCAAAAACGGAACCCTTAGAGATTCGTCATGTCTGTCTGTCTGTCCGTCCGTATGTCACAGCCACTTTTCTCCGAAACTATAAGAGCTACACTGATGAAACTTGGTAAGTAGATGTATTCTGTGAACCGCATTAAGATTTTTTCACAAACATTGAAAAAAAAAACAATAACTTTTGGGGGTCCCCATACTTAGAACTGAAATTCAAAAAACTTTTTTCATCAAACCCATACGCGTGGAGTATCTATGAATAGGTCTTCAAAAATGATGTTTCTTATATCAGTTTTTTTTAAACTTAGTTTTTGCGATAGACACTTCCAAAGTGGTAAAATGATAAAACTAAAAAATATAATTATATGATGTACATTTCTATTTGAACTTCCAACAATATTTGGTTTGAACGAAATCTAGTTAGTAGTTTTTTTTTAATACGTCATTAATCGTAAACCGCTATGTGCCTTTCGACGAACTACTATAACTATTCTATATTATATTACTTGCTGCTGCGAAACCCTTCACGGGCGAGTCCAACTCGCACTTGGCCGCTTTTTAGGGTTCCGTAGCCAAATGGCAAAAACGGAACCCTTATAGATTCGTCATGTCTGTCTGTCTGTCTGTCTGTCTGTCTGTCCGGCTGTGTCACAGCCATTTTTCTCCGAAACCATAAGAGCTAGACTAATGAAACTTGGTGAGTAGATGTATTCTGTAAACCGCATTAAGGTTTTTACACAAAAATAGAAAAAAAACTATAAATTTTGGGGGTCCCCATACTTGAAACTGAAACTCAAAAATTTTTTTTTCATAGAACCCGTACTTGTGGGGTATCTATGGATAGGTCTTCAAAAATGATGTTGAGGTTTCTAATATCGTTTTTTTCTAAACTGAATAGTTTGCGCGAGAGACACTTCCAAAGTGGAAAAAAGTTGGTCCCCCCCCCTCTAACTTCTAAAATAAGAGAATGATAAATCTAAAAAAAATATATGTTGTACATTACTATGCAAACTTCCAACGATTTTTGGTTTGAACGAGATCTAGTCAGTAGTTTTTTTTTTATACGTCATAAATCGTAAACCGCAATTTACCTTTCGACGAACTACAAAAACCTTTATATTATGTTAATTGATGCTACGGAACCCTTCATGGGCGAGTCCGACTCGCACTTGGCTGCTTTTTTTTATTACTTTATCAACTATGCGAAAGCCCTCAACTTAAATACATCAACATCACTCTGAAACTTTTCTTACAAAGTTGAAGGCGTCAAAACTCATTTTTCAGTATCAATTTCACCAAGTGATTTTTTTCAGCTAATTCTACTTTATTTTTTGCGTTGAGCCTTGAGAAATGATAAATAAAGGTTTGTATTACAAAATATAATACAATAGAAAGATGTTTCAAAGCTCAGTTGGCTACCACAAGCTCTGTCTGCCAGTAGTACAAGCTCGGCTTAATTTGGGGCTAGTAGTGTTGCGTGGATTTTGTCTACAATATTTATTTATTTAGGTTTTTTTTCTGCGTTATCATCATCATCAGCCTGAAGAAGTCCACTGCTGGACTCCCCTACACATTTCCAGGAAGAACGATTCTGAGCTCTTTCTATCCACCGACTTCCCGCGATCTTAACAATGTCGTCGGTCCATCTGTGTGTTGACCGGGAACCAATCGTATGAAATCGGTATGTGGTGCCTGACGCCTATCGCCGATCATATCGCCCACTTTGCCACCATTTTGTATGGAGAAACCAAAAGCACCCCTAGCGGATTCTTCAAGAAGCATGTATTAGATCAGGGTAACTTTATATTAAAAAGAAAATATGAAATAGTAAGTAAATGGTTTAATTACATCAATGTCTTTACAATTTACACTTTATTTAACTAAATTATAGCTTTAGACACGTTATTCAACACAAAACTACCTTACAGTAAGAATATATTAACTACAAAGAGAACTAGGTACTTATCTTAACAATAAAGGGGTGTACTCAGAGCCGAATTACATCGACAGTACACAGAACGAAACGATAACCTCCTCCTTCGAGTCTCAAGCCCAGAATAATCCACTGCCCCGCCTAGCCTCAGTCAGGCGACCCCCCTGACAGTTGATAGACAGCGCCCCCTATCGGCAATATTGTCACCCGTTCTGCGTAGCTTCTGACTACCAATAACAATTTATTGATATAATAAATTGTTATTAATTTCGAACAAATAATAATAAAATATAATATTATTTATCAAATGGTTTTAAAGCAACTATACAATGTTCTTAAATTAAATAAAGTAAAATAACTTTTTATTTAAAACATTAAAGACTATCCTTCTTTCATACTTCAATAATCATTATTATATTAATACAGATTTCTAAAAGCATTTAAATATCAAATTGAATAAATTTTAGCCCCTATTATCTACTAGATACGACACATGAATAGCGATTGCGAGACAGTGACGTGTCTACGTCATATGTACGATTGGTTGCCGGTCGACACACTGGTGGGTGGCATCTGGTGGGTGTGGGTTTTTTCTGCGTGGTATTTACAAATTAAAATATATTATTATGCCTACATTGAATTGTATTTAATAAAAAATACATGATAAGTATACAAATACATGATAAGGGTTTTTTCTGCGTGGTATTTACAAATTAAAATATATTATTATGCCTACATTGAATTGTATTTAATAAAAAATACATGATAAGTACATACTTATTTCATAGACATGCGTTTCGAATAACAAGCTACGAGCATTGTTTACACCGTATAGGCACGTAGAAAGATTAACATACCTAGAATTTAACCTGTTATTATTTATCAATAATAAAAAAATCATATTCCCAGAATTTGTTTTAATCTCCTCTGATTCTTGCAATGGTATAAAAAAATATTTTTCTTTGTTTTGATTTGTAATAGGTAGTTATTTTATTTGTAAGGTAAGGTATTTTTTAAACAAAAATAAATAAAATACATGCATACATAATTTTTTTTAGTACAACCATCGTATATTTTATTTTTTCTTTCCATTTACTTCTTTCAAATCTTTTGGCAAGTGATTATATATTTTAATGGCAAATATCATCGGCTAATTTCAGCTTTATAAAGCGTAGTATACGTCAGAAAGAGAGCGCTCTACTTTCGATAGCTCCCCAGCGACACTCGACAGGGCATGGATTATAATTTGCAAGCCTACCCATGATTCTCCCAGTGATCAAAGCTGACTCGACTATCCCTGATTTTATTTTAAAAGCATTGAAAACCTCTTTGAGGCGTTAAATTAATTAAAGTCTTTTATGAATGAAACTGAATATTGGACTCACGGAAGTATCATCATCAGCCCCTGTTGACTGCTGGACATAATATTATGCAGGTGGACCCACGGAGTCCATCCAAAACATCCTAGGTTTTTTACGGAAAACCTAGCATGGAGATTATTCCACAGCCTGAGTCTTCGCGGGAGGAAGTTCCTCTGAAACCGAACGGTGCGCGACCACATGTATTTTTGTTTGTTTGTAACTAATAAACTCAAAAACTACTGTGCCGATTTCAAAAATTATTTCAACATCGGAAAGCTACATTCACCTTGAGTAACATAGGTTATATTAATGTCATTAAAAAAATGATGTCAACCCGTTCGAAGCCGGGACAGGCCGCTAGTCTGAAATATTGAATTGAATTTTTGAATCAGGCGAGTGTGAATGGAACTGCTGGAATAGGAAGACCTAGGCGCATGTATCTCGATTAGATAGCAGATGTTTTAGAGAAAGGCCAGGTTAAGAGTACCCTAAACCGACGAGCATGTATGAAGAATGTTATGAGAGTGAATGAAGCGAAAGAGGTGTGTCAGGATCGTAGCAAGTGGAAATCTGTGATCTCTGCCTACCCCCATGGGAATAAGGCGTGATTTTATGTATGTATGTAATTTTACACTGACCCTGTTCGACCTGCCTTTGACGTGGACTGTACCTCTAGCTTCACCGTAAATGACATTAGCTCTGGATATCGGAAATTATAGCTTCATGCTAAGCCTTTGAAAGGATCTCAGTAAAAGGTTTTAGATGCTACGCCAGGCTTCGAAGCTTGATTTTATAATGTAGCTGCTTCCAAGGTTTTTATTTCTGATTTATGAGTCTCCTTTTGAACTAGTGTTAGTGTGGTGAAAGGCTTTAAGGTGCGCCACAGAGAGAAACAATGACACGAAAAGACTTTTTTTATGCATATAATAGACAAACGGGCTTACGGCCCACCTGATAGTAAGCGGTCACCGTCGCCCATAGACACCAGCAACACCCAGGGTGCTGTCGTTGCGTTGAAAATAAAGGCTTTTTTAACCGACTTCCAATCAAAAAGGAGGTTCTCAATTCGGTTGTATTTTTTTTTTTTTTATTTTTTTTTTTATTTTTTTTTTTAATGTTTGTTACCGCATAACTTCGTCATTTGTGGGCCGATTTGAAAAATTATTTTTTTATCTGAAAGGTACTGCTTCCAGATTGGTCCCATTTTAATTTTATTAAAATCGGTGTTGCCATTTTTTTTTTAATAATTTTTTTAATGTTTGTAACTGCATGCCTCCGTCATTTATGAACCGATTTAGAAAATTATTTTTTTATTTGGAAGGTTATTCTTATGTCCAGATTGTCCCAAACAAATTTCATTAAAATCGGTTTAGCCGTTTGGCAATGAAGTCGGTTTCTCAAGTTTTTTAAACTTATAATTATTGTAATTATAATTCAAAAATTATAAAATTTCAAGACTTTTTCCGAACCCTGATTGAACCAACACTTCCCATACCTCCGCTCTACTATGCCATGAGAGGAAGGCAAGCTTTTCCTCTGTGTTTTTCCTCCATTCCAATGTCTCAATTAAGGCTCGGTAGTACACGGCCTGCCAAATTGATGCTACAGCTTGACCTATGACGTTACCTTCAATTAAAAACTACGTCTGATTTTTGAGTATTGTACTGCTAAAAAGAAAATGGAACAGACGTAGCGTCATGGTTTTGATCTGCACGGTAAATGTCCTTTTCTTCTTTTTCGTGCCGTGGGTTATAAGCAATCGTGCACTTGACACTTATGTTGTTTGACACATAATTGTTGTTTTAACTTTTTATGTTCTACGAGATGTCTCCTAAACTCTCAGTACCCACCTACATATTATGTATTGATATGAAAGCATCCTTTTTTTAATTCAACTTGCTGATAGAACAAGCATATGGCCCACCTGATGTTAAGTGGTAACCATCGCCAATCATAAAGCATTGCCTCGTAGGTCACGCACGTCAAAAACGTGCCCTACGATGCACTCTCCTGCGTCCATCAACTTGAGGCACACAAATGTTTAGCCACACGTGCCAGTAATTTTGCCAGCACTCACACCCTTCAAACCGGAACACAGCAATGCTGATTCACGGCAGAAATAGATAGATAGATAGATAGATAACTCTTTATTGTTCACCACACAAAAGATACAGTACAGGACATAAAAAATTAACAGTTAGGTAAAACAATGGGCGACCTTATCGCTGAGAGCGATCTCTTCCAGGCAACCTTTGCATGGAAAGAAATAACGAATTGAAAGGCGGTGTAGTTACATACGGAAAATTGAAAAAAAAGTAGATCTTAAATACCTACTCACTATTAGGTACCTTATTAGATAGGTATTTACCTAAACTAACTACTTAACTAAAACTAAAATCCTTATACTTATTATATAGATATAACTAAAAATAAACTAATACATACAATATAAATATACATGAATATATGTATAAATAAATAAAAAAAGAAATAGGCATGGTGGTAGTACATCCCCGGACGAGCCCTTCACAAAGAGGTCTACTACTACAATTTTTATTATAAGTTATTATGTTTGTCCTATTTTCTGAAATAAACTTTATTATTATAATTGGTTTGAAGAGTTCTAATTAGCAATGCATACGCTCATGCTAATCCCTATGTAAATCCATCATGAATAACCATGGAAGACAAATTAGATGGGCCTTGGTAGAATACTTACGTAGGTACTTTGAAGAAATAAATTAAAATTAATGTACACAATGCTAGTGCTCTCAAACGGTGAAGGTAAACATCGTGAGGAAACCCGCGGCTAAGTCAGCTCCGCACGTATTGACCATGTCTTTCCTGTGGATTAGACCGACTAAGCTGTCAGGATGGTATAGGTACTGGGAAAGCCTATTCCATCTAAAACCCTGTCCCAGGTACTATAGCGTCCCACAAGTAGAGGCATTTTAGTTATCCCTGACGCTTTATAGATCATCTACAATATATAGATGCAAAGGCCTTTTTACTTTTTACTTTGTAAGATGTTTTAGCCAATTTTAAAACGACTCCAAACGGTCATTCTGGGGCGGATGGGATTTTTTGTCAACTACCCTCGTAGGGGTCGTTAGTTAGGTTGTTCCGGATATTAATCTTAAAAGAATCTTGAACTTTGGACCACAAAATATAATTTTTTCAGAGACTTTTTTTTTTTACATAGTGGCTTGCGTTTGACCGCAATCTCACCTGCGTTAGTGTTGATGCGGTCGACGGTGTAGCACGCTTACCTAGAAGATACCTGTTCACTCTACTCTTAAAAGTTATAAGTGTCCGGAAAAACAGACGCCGGCAAGGAATTCCACTCCTTGGCTGATCTGATTTTCTTTCAATCAGATAATCTGGCATGGATTTAATTTGTAGCTGGCAACTTCTGTAGCTTGAAAGATTTCATTTGACACTAATTTTCTCGTAGATTTATTACCCCTTTTGGACCTTTGACCGCTATCATCATTGAGGCTCCAATGAATCGTGAAATCTCATGAAACCTCGGTTTGACTGAGGCTTACGTTGCTAATTACATTCTTGGTTCCCTAAAAGTGGTAACCGTCATTTTATAAGAATTGGTGACGGATAAAGACACCACTATGAGCCAACCAATATATAATATAAATGAAATTGATATTTTTTTCAAACTTCAGTACGCTCCCACTCCAAATATTGCTATGCCCTAAACTTAGGGGCCTAATAAGTATTCACCAATCTGTTAACTTTTAGACCCACCATGCAACTAATTGCAATAAATAATAAGTACTTACTTATTATAAAAGTATGCGTATTATGATTGATGGCCATTTCATATAATTATAAAAGAATAAATCCATACTAATCCATACTAATATTATAAATGCGTTTGTAACTCTGTCTGTCTGTGTGGCTTTCACGCCAAAACTACTGAACCGATTGAAATGAAATTTGGTACACAGATAGTTGAGGGCCTAAGGAAGGACATAGGCTACTTTTTATTGTGAAAAAAGGTTTACAAACCTTTTAAAACGTTATAAAGAGCATCACATTGATGTTTCTGTCTCACTCTGACACCAAAACACTCCGACGATCACCAATCACCAATTGCAATGAAATTTGGTACACAGATAGGTTAAATCATTAGAAAGGACATTTATGCAACTTATTATTGCAAAACACTTATTGAAAACACAATTTTTCATGAGAATTACACTTTTTTGTACAATTGCGACGGCTTTCGATCGAGAAATTTCTGTTTGTGTAGGTGACTGACTGACTTTTTTTTTGTGCTGGCGGGGATGCAAAGTCTTTTCGCCAAGTCCTTATGACTGACTGATTGCCGACCAGTGTTGCCAGTGGCAGATAGTCATAAGCGTCGATGGATTGAAAAGATCGAAGCTTTTTATTGCGAAAAAAGGGGTTGTAAGGGGTTGAAAACAGGGGTTGAAAGTTGTATGGAAGTATCGTCATTTTTAGAGCTAGAAACTTAAAACTTATTTTTTTAGTCTGTTGATTTGATATAAAAAAATATGACATTCAAAGTTTGTGCTGGGGGGGTAGAGGGAGGGGAGTACAGGGGGGAGTGTGGAGGGGAGTACAGGGGGGAGTGTGGAGGGGAGTACAGGGGGAGTGTGGTGGGGAGGTGCTGGGGGGAGTACAGGGGGGAGTTGGAGGGGAGGTGCTGGGGGAGTGTGGAGGGGAGTACAGGGGGAGTGTGGAGGGGAGGTGCGGGGGGCGTGTGGAGGGGAGGTGCGGTGGGAGTGTGGAGGAGAAAACAGGGGGAGTGTGGAGGGGAGTACAGGGGGGAGTGTGGAGGGGAGTACAGGGGGGAGTGTGGAGGGGAGTACAAGGGGAGTGTGGAGGGGAGGTTCGGGGGGAGTGTAGAGGGGAGTACAGGGGTGGAGTGTGGAGGGGAGTACAGGAGGAGTGTGAAGGGGAGGTGCGGGGGGAGTGTGGAGGAGAAAACAGGGGGAGTGTGGAGGGGAGTACAGGGGGGAGTGTGGAGGGGAGTACAGGGGGAGTGTGGAGGGGAGGTTTGGGGGGAGTGTGGAGGGGAGTACAGGGGGGAGTGTGGAGGGGAGTACAGGCGAGTGTGAAGGGGAGGTGCGGGGGGAGTGTGGAGGGGAGTACATAGGGGAGTGTGGAGGGGAGGAGCGAGGGGGGATGTGTTCAAGGGGAGGTGCGCGGGGAGTGTGGAGGGGAGTACAGGGGGGAGTGTGGACGGGAGGTGCGGGGGGAGTGTGGAGGGGAGGTGCGGGGGGAGTACAGGGGGATTGTGGAGGGGAGTCTGGGAGGAGTGCGGGGGGAATGTGGGGGGGTGTTGAGGAGAGTGGGGGGAGTGTGGGGGGAGTTCGGAGAGGAATGCGGGGGGGATGAAAGTGTGGCGTAGTACGACGCCATATGTCTAAGTTTAGTAAGAGGGCAGACGACTGTGTCACGTGCACGCGAATATGACGTTGTTATTTAATTACTGTTTTCTTCCGCTGCAAATTAAAAATGCTACCCATAGACACTATACCACGCGGACGAAGTCGCGGGCACAGCTAGTATTTACCTATGTTATTATAAGAATAAATATTTTGGACAATCCACATACAGCACCAAATTAAGCAGAGCTTGTACGATGGAAACCAGCTAAATATTTTTTGTATTTTTTTTATATAACTTAACGCCCAGACAGAAAACAATCCTCTTTTTTCACCACTTAAATTTTTGTTCTCGGTCGGGATTGAACCCCGGAAAAATTTAAACTGCTTAAAGGGATACATCATAAAGCGGTCGTCGTTTTTTGAAAACCGTAGTTTCTACATTAGATCGAAGGATTAGCGCGTGTTCGCACCTTTTTTATTTGGGATCTTTATCCTTCTTCTACATTAACCTTTTATCAGGATCTAACCCTATATTTAGTTGCAGAGTTGCCAACTAAACAGGCGTAGAAACAGAAAAACGCCCTGAATATTGATTTAGGCAAATATCGCTACCATAGGAGAGGCATACTTAAAAGCAATGAACCTGCAACACTGTCACGTCACCTCACGTAACCGACACCTCACCTAACCGACACCTCTTCGGCAAAGATTGATTAACTTCGCCTTAGCTACTACTACTAGACTTTATTGTGAAAAACTGACTTACCAATGTTATGTTACTGTAGCGCAATGGTTAAATAAATAAACATCAAATACCAAAACTAAATTCTCTCGTTTTTGACGTGACAACGTCTTATAATTCGAAGGAGCTGGCTGCACGCACGAAAAAACATGACTCATGCGGCGTTACCTCGCTCTGAGGCGTTCCATTTAAGACTTGAAGTGCAAGAGAGAGCGCGGAACGAGCGACAAAGAGGCACAATTGGCCTCCGCGTTTGGCAACGTTCGACATTGTGTCTCTCTCCTACTTGAGTGAGCGATGCGTCCGCGTGGACAGCTGTATGACGTTGTCACGTTCAACTATCGTCAGTAAACCGACTTTACAAACAACTGATTTTTATTATATTTCTGAAATTTTTCTCAAAGCAATTTTCTTGCGGAGCCAAGTGCGGCAACATTTTGACAGGCGCCTAGTTCTTATGAAAGGAAATGTTATTGAAACTTTATTCAATCTAAAAGTTCAATTCAACTCACAACAATCGACTCAAAGAATAAAAAATAAATAACTTTTTCAGGAATACACAAAGTTTTGTATTGTGTTTTTTTTTCATTTGAAAAGTTCTCAAAGTTTTGCAGTGGCTTACAAAGATTTGGGTGTGTAGGTAGGTACAATGTTTTGTATATTTTTATTCTCTGTGCTGTAGACAATTTTATTATTTATTTTTCAGTTTTTTACACTAACCCTTAATTCGTATTCAACCTATTTCATTCGTTATGCCTGATACTTTTTAGCGGTTTGCTAAAAGTCTCTTGTCACTGTCACTTTCATGTCAAGAAATAATGGACAGATGCCATTCATTAAGAAGAAGAAGATGGCAATAGACTGGCAATTATTATTATTATTATTAAGCCATTTTCTATTTATTATTATTAAGACTGGCAATAGAGAGAGATTAATTTTGTAAATACGAGTGCCTACTTAGAATATAATATACACCCAGACAGAAAACAAACATCTGCGTTCACCACACAAATATTTCTTCTCGTTGGGATCGAACCCGTGCCCTGAAAAATCTGTCATACTACAGCGTGTCAAATAATATCATCATCATCATCATTCATCATTATCAGCCTGAAGTAGTCCACTGCTGGACATAGGCCTCCCCAACACATTTCCAGGAAGAACGATTCTGAGCCCTTTCCATCCATCGACTTCCCGCGATCTTAACAATGTCGTCGGTCCATCTGGTGGGTGGGCGCCCTGCGCTTCGTCTTCCGGTTCGTGGTTGCCATTCGAGAACCTTTATTCCCCAACGGTTGTCAGTTCTACGAGCTATATGGCCTGCCCATTGCCACTTCAACTTGCTAACTCTACGAGCTATGTCGGTGACCTTGGTTCTTCTACGGATATCCTCATTTCTGATTCTATCACGTAGTGAAACTCCCAGCAAATAATATACGTGTTTCATAACCATAGTTCCAAAAGTTCTTACATTTTGTGGTATACACCACTCAAAGTTTAGATTGAACCGCGTATATTCTATTTCCCTGCGGGTTACATTGCCCTCAAAATGTCATCGATTGCTACCGAAGTAAAGTGAAACACTTTCATCGCATCTGCATGATTGTTTCGTCCCCTCAAATCATCCGTGTAGCTCGGTGGCTGTATCTTATTGGCGACATTGGGATGCCCGCAACGTTGAACATTTTTATTTTCTTTGGCTGAAAAAAAGTGACCGTCGCAAAGAGGTTGAAAACCCAACAGCAAAGAGTTTTTTATACAACTAGCTAATGGAAGGGAAGTCACAAGCTTTTTCGTTTTAATTGTTTTTCTGTTGATATTTTGAGTTCTGTTGTGTAATTCCGAAATTACAAAACGAATCAGTATAATATCACCGATGGTATCCTGATTTAATCGAAAATGTTTCTGATGAAAAAAAACGACCACCATTTGTTTTCAAAGTCAAGTAGGGCCGACTTGTCTATTGACTGACTTGATTAAAAACTATTTAATGTATTATAATCCTCACTCGACACTGGCAAAATTGACCCGAAATGGACAGATGCCATCTAAAAGAAGAAGAAGAATAGCGTCCAATAACTGGGTTTATAAGCGTCCTGCGGCAAGACCTGGATGAGATTAGCATAAGACCGGCAACAGTGGTACATACAGAGAGGCCTATACCCAGCAGTGGTTGAAGTCGGGTTGTGGATGATAATTTAAATAAAACTAAATTAACAACAATAAAAATTAATGAAATGGCCCAATTCCTTAAGCCAGCTTACTTTAGGTAAAAGTTTTGACTTGAATGAAGCCTTGCGCAAAGTAATTATATTGCCACCAAAGTTAGAGAAGTCATTGAATTTGTAATCTACTTTTTGTCTGGGGCTGCCCAATTGACTACCTACCCTGTTTTTGTACGATGGAAATTGTGCGAGAGAATGCTATAATCATCACCAGTCTAATAGCCCCTTCCCACCGGTGTGTGATATCGCGCACGGAGGCGGATCAGCTCGCACGACACACCATGGGAACGGTCTCGTGCGCCGAGGTGCGCGGTAGCACAGGAGCCCTTTCTGTGTGCGTTGACGTGCGTCGTCATCGGCTGTGCGTGATGATCTGCAGAACCACGCACCGTAGGAAGGCAGCATAAGACGTTCACTGCTAGACATAGGCCTTCCGTATAGATTTCCAACTATGAAAAGTAAAAAAAAACAAATTTTTCTGTCAACAAATTGCTATCATCGTCTATCGCTCCACAAAGCCTGGCTTCTCAGCTTAGTTGGTAGTAGCTCTGCCTTCTGCACCGTAGGCCGTGGGTTCGATCCCCACCGAGAACAAATATTTGTGTGGTGAACATAGATGCTTGTTCTCTGTCTGGGTGTTATATTGTTTTCAAATTATGTAGTTCCAAAAAAATTTTTTATTAGTACCTAGGTACTATAAAAATAAATAAATCAATAAATATTTTAGACAATCCACTCAACACTATCTAGCCCCAAACTAAGCAGAGCTTGTACTATGGGAACCAGATAGCTGATATACTAATTATATAATTTTTTTTTGTAAATACATACTTAGAATACAATATAACACCCAGACAGAGAACAAACATCTGTGTTCACCACACCAATATTTGTTCTAGGTGGGGATCGAACCCACGACCTACGGCTCAGAAGGTAGAGCTACTACCAACTGAACTGAGAGGCCAGCCACTATATCAGCTAACTGGTTCCCATAGCACATAGCTCTGTTTAATTTGGGGCTTGATAGTGTTGTGTGGACTGTCCACAATATATTATTAAAGCGTACCTTTGTATACTACCTATCTATGTGTGTGTATGCTACATACTGAAACTCTACGCCTCTACATAACTGCTCGAGAAATGTCACAAGGCCCACTGATTGCGGCAAGTTCTAGACTTGCCTCAACGTAATAGTTAGACAGCTAGGTCATTTCTGAGAAGGCTATAATTATTTTGGGTCACGATCACGATAGACGCCTCTAACAGACGTGTATAGATAGTGCAATTCACGAAGACGCGCCCCTCGCGGGGTGCGGGGAGTTTGCTCCGAGCGGCAGTCGCGAACCGTAGTCTATTCATTGTAGTGTGCGTGTGCACTCATAGGTAATTAGTGTGTACCGATAACACTCAAACATTGACGGAAGCTTGCACACATATACTATAAACGGTTAGGAGGAATAGTGGGGCGCGTCTTCGTGGATTGCACTATCTATACTGTCGGGACCAGAATGATAATGTTCTGTGGTCGCGACTCCATACCAAGAAGGTTGAAAACCCAATAGAATAGAAAAGAAATGTTTTGTGTCACGATAACCGCCCTTGGCGCCCTAGCCGCCAGCTTTAGCCCTAGAAGGCGTGTTGAAAACTCTCGTGACGATAGAGTTCCTCCTTGGTATGGATCAAGGAGATTGAAAACTCATTAAAATGGAGGGGAAAGGTTTTGTGTTACAATAAGTGCCCCTAGTAGTGCCATGTACTTTTCTGTGTTTTTTCTTTAGTTTGTAAGTATTCTGTAATTACTTTGTCCGTGATGTGACCCGCTCTAGGCCTTGGCAGAATACCAGGGTTGCACTGTGTAGTGTCACGCCATGTGACCTACACGGTGCGACAAATACTGAGCCAGGGACCTAATTGACCATGTGAAACTTTGCGTAAGCACTTATTATTTGTATCTTTTTTATGGTCAATAAACATATTTTCTTTCTTTCTTTCTTAGTGGGCGTGTCGTGAGTAAAGTAGCGTGTGTACTATTCTAGACTATAAATCTATCTATGTGCCAAATTTCATCCAGATCCGCTCAGCCGTTCTGGCGTTATTGAGTAACAAACATCCATTCATCCTGGTTGGATGAATGGATGTTTGCTTCTTTCACATTTATAATTTAAGTGGGATATTTTGGTATCCATTTTGTTTTTTTATGTCTAAATATGCAATTTAGGCTTTCAGCTCTTACCAAAACGCCGAAATGCTAGGAACGATTCATACAAAACGTAGTAAGTACATTAAAGTTAAAAAGATAAAAATATTAGTTTTAGTGGGATAGTAGACTTTCTATTTTTGTAGTAGTGAGATAGTAGACTTTCTATCTTTGTAGTAGTCAGCCAGCTGTTTCGGCAGCGTGTCCTTCAAGTAACTATGTGAGTCGTTGAAGTGTATTCGTCTTGAAATGCCTGCAAACCACCAACAAGCCAGCACCTTTCCAAATAGTTTGCTCCAAGCTCTTGAGAGTACCTTCAAAGCCTTTCTGCGGTTCAATTTGACTCAAACGTAATTTGAGTTAATACTTTATTTGAATTTGGTTTCATGGTTCATTTTCAGTTGACTTGAGCGTATACTAAAATAAAAGTAACACGCCAAGGAGGTTCCGAGTTTTTTAAATTTTATCAAAATTGGTTTATTTTTTTCATATCCGTTCAAATGAAAAAGTTTGCGATAACAAACATTAAAAAACAATAACAATCGAATTGAGGACCTCCTTTCTTATTCGAAATCAGCTTAAAATAGGAACTACGCCGCTAACAACAAAAGGACAAATATCCGGTATGAGTACTGTAAATATGTCATTAGCGGTCACCCGAAACTAGTAAAACTATGACGCATCACGGCATTCTGGACATTCTACAGTATACCCCAAAGTACATTGTCCCATGACCTATTTCACAATCAGGTTACTGAATCGCTGTCTGTGCGAGAATCGAACCTGCTATCAATCGATTGGTGCAGACAACGCGAGAATATGACCTAAATATACGACGGACATGATTTTCAGTGAGGTGCCAAGTCTTTAAATGCTGTGCTCATGTGACCTTATGATCAAAATCACGACAGTTTTGCGATAATATTCATTATTCAAAGCCACAGAAGAAGAACACAGTAAAATATTTAATAAATATTTATATTTAATAAATTATTAAAAAATCGGTTGTCAGTAAAGTCGGTTTACAGACGATAAGTTGAACGTGACAACGTCATACAGCTGTCCACGCGGACGCATCGCTCACTCAAGTAGGAGAGAGACAGATGTCGAACGCTGCCGAACGTGGAGGCTGATTGTGCCTCTTTGTCGCTCGTTACGCGCTCTCGCTTGCACTTCAAGCATTAAATGGAATGCCTCAGAGCGAGGTAACGCCGCATGAGTCATGTTTTTTCGTCCGTGCAGCCGGCTCCATCGACTTTACAGACAACCGATTTTTTTGACTGTTTGTAGATAGATGGAAAATACTTTATTACACGCAATAAATTATAAAAGTACAGGTACAAATAAAATAACTTAAAACTGTTTGCCTCACACAGTGGGCGGTCTTATCGCTAAACAGCGAGTAAGTTAATTCTATCAAAGGATTTTTCTTTTTGTTCCGTCACTTATTTGAAGCATTCTACGTGCTGTTTTCGCTTTAGAATACCTAAAAGTAAGTACAGTTAAATGTTTTATTCAGCATACATTTTGCAAGGTTGCAAAATTCGATTAAACTTAAGCAGAATTTCAAAGTGGACAATAGGAAACTATTTTCCAAAATGTTGAAAGTTTTCCTATTTGAGTACTCCTTTTATATAAAGTCGGTTAAAAATAGTTGTACATTTGCAAAGTTAACATCGAATCAATCATACCACAATCTCTGTCTGGCTCTGTCTCTGGCTCTGGTTTTGAGTCTGTGTGAGTGTTTAGACTAAATAAATCCTACGTCGAAACGTCACACACACAGTATAATTATACTAGTGAGCACTCACACAGACTCAAAACAAGCGCCAGAGATAGAGCCAGACAGAGCTTGTGGTAGGTCCACAGATCTATACAACAGATGCCAATGTGGGGTGGTGCTTAGTTATGTAAGGGTAGTGTTGGGGTGCAATAATACCTATAAATCTTTTTTTTTTGCTGAAGGGCGTTCGGAACCAATATTCTCCCATCGAAAATAAATATTTTATGTGGTATGAACACAGATGTTTGATCTCTGTCTGGATGTTATATTATATTCTAAGTAATAAATTCACAAAAAAAATCTGATGTCTGTAAAGTCGGTTTACTGACGATAGTTGAACGTGACAACGTCATACAACTGTCCACGTGGACGCATCGCTCACTCAAGTAGGAGAGATACAGATGTCGAACGCTGCCGAACGCGAAGGCTGTGTGTGCCTCTTTGTCGCTCGTTCCGCGCTCTCGCTTGCACTTCAAGCCTTAAATGGAACGCCTTAGAGCGAGGTAACGCATGAGTCATGTTTTTTTGTGCGTGCAGCCGGCTCCATCGAATTATAAGACGTTGTCACGTCAAAAAACGGTAGGAACCGAGCCGTAGTTTGTTGCCTGTTCTTCTAGGCTTGGTCGCATGGAACTGGCACCTAGACTCATCTAGCTATAAGACGTTTCAAAGTGATTCTTGCAATCCAACTGAATAAATACACTTGTGATTTTTTTTTATATTGCAGAGTTACTACTAACTGAGCCGTGACACCTGTCAAATCTAGACCTATTTAGAGTCTCGAATAATGTCCCATCCCTAACAGGCGGTTATTCTGTTCAATTTAGTAACTACGTTGGAGCACAATGCTTTTAATGCGGATTGAACGAGAATGGACTGTCTGTATTTACCCGTACTGTAAGCCTACCACAAGCTCTGTCTGGCTCTGGTTTTGAGTCTGTGCGAGTGTTGACTAAGGAAATCCTTCGTGGAAACGTCACACACACACAGGATAATACACTGGTGTGCACTCACACAGACTCAGAGCCAGACAGAGCTTGTGGTAGGTCTACAGGCCAGTCAAAATTGTACTTTATGGAGCATCAAACAAAAAATAATACGTAGCACAAATAAAATAAGCTAATTATTAGCAAGGAAATTAATAAAAAAACCAATCAACATTAGAAGTTGTATTTCTTGTAGTTTGGTCTGATATTTATTTTATTAATGTTCAAAATCTAGTAGGTAATTACGACACGTACCTGCAATCAAAGTTGTTTGGTTATGAGCCCTTGGCACGCCAGTCCAACTCACACTTAACCTGATTTTTAACCGGCTTCAAATAAAAACAGAGGTTCTCAATTCGGTAGATTTTTCTTTAATATTTGGTATCGCTTTATTTCGTCATTTATAAGCCAATTTGTTTTTTTTTTCCGGAGAGGTACAACTTTCAAATTGGTGGTAGATTTTTCATCAAAATCTGTTTGGGCGTTTGGCCATGAAGTCGGTATCTCATGTTTCTTATTTAGAATTTTACGTAGGTACTCTCAAACGTTTCAAAGTGATTCTTGATATTCAACTGAATAAAAACTATTTTGATTTTGATTTTTTGATCTAGCGCGGTGACGACGGCGATAAGTAAAACACTGTCAAACATGACAGCGATATTGACAGCGTTTCACTGATCGCCATCGCGCTATAGATGTGCGCAGGCCTTTATACTCAATAAATTCAAGTCAAAGTCAAAAATCATTAAAGGCCTGCGCACACCTAGTTCGCTGGCGGTAGCAATCAGTGAAACGCTGTCAATATCGCTGTCATGTTTGACAGTGTTTTACTTATCGCCGTCGTCACCGCGCTAGATCAAAAAATCAAAATCAAAATAGTTTTTATTCAGTTGAATATCAAGAATCACTTTGAAACGTTTGAGAGTACGTGCGCAAGGCTTAAGTACCTACTCAAAATAGTACATGAAAGGAACCTCTGAGGTGCACCTAGAATCCTTTCACCACACTAGCTCAAAAGGGTTAGTGACACGACAAGGAGAGATCTAATTTTATAAAGTAATGTAACTACTGAGAAAGATAAAACTTTGCACAAGAAAAAGGACTCAAATTAAACCTGCCCCTTTTTGTAGAGTTCTAAAACTTTTGGGATCTCACTTAGCGAGTTTTGAAATTATGTACATTATACGAGTTGAATATAGCGAAAAAGGTTAAATGAGATGGAGGCAGTACCTACCTACCTACATTTTTACTAATCTTACAATAACATTTTTTATCCTTTACTTTTTATGAGAAATAATGGCTAATTTACGTAGCGATTTGAAGCAATACAGCATTCATTCTTAGCAAATTAAATATTTTAGAAACATCATGTATTTAATATTCCATGTGGCTCCTGACAGCGTGTAATTTAAATAAATATTTTGTAAGATATCACAGAGCGCTCTTTCAAGAGTAATCTTTAAAGATAAAAACGTATTATAATAAATAATAGTTAAAACAAAACACACTTTATAGAAAATCCAACAAAATAATGGAAAATTAAATAAATAAAGCGTATTTTAAAGCTATTAAAAGTTTTTTTGAGATAATCAAACTTATTGCATTAACATCGGTCTTTGACAGGACGTGTGCAAAATTTGAATGAAATCTGGCCGTTTAAAAAGTGGGTCAAAATCGCGTCGTTACAAACATACAAACAAACATACAAGAGAAGCTAATAATGAAGCGTGTAAAAAAACTTTGATTAGAAATACATACTGTAGTATATATTAAGTATCAGCATTGCACCCGTGTGAAGTCGGGGCGGGTCGCTAGTACCAGAGTAAACGACAAGTTCGCGTGGCTATAACCCTTAACACATAAAGGCTCGAACACACCTAGTTCGCTGGCGGGCGCGGTGGCGAACCGTTCAGTTTCAACATAGGGAATTGTATACATCCGCACACACTGCCGCGTCTTTTGACAGTTGCACGCTGCGATCACTACTAATAAAAACGAAAGTTCCCAGATCGTGACAGACAAAGCATCCCCTATTTAATGTTTTACTACCCCCTACTTAATTTTTCTTAATTTTGTGTATTAAATAATCGTCAAATATTTGATCTACTGATTAGTCATCGGTGAAAACGACCCGTAGAGTCTAAAATTTGGAAAAAGAGAACTATTGAGGATTCGTTCTAATATTATTGAACTCTGGAAATGTTTTTCCTATTAGTTTTAATACAAAAAAAATATATTACTTCTAAAAATATTTGTTTAACTACGTTAAAAGCAAAAAAAGATGTTGTGTAAGATAATAATAGGATAGAATCTTATTTGAAACTATTTAAAAATATAGTAATGCATTATGGGCGGTTATATCGCTGCAAATCAGTATTTTCCAATCAAATTTTGGATAGAGAAAAGCTTAGAATAAGATCAAATATCAATAAAAAATTAAATAAGGGCATTTACATACCTAGAATGAACCGTCATAATCAAAGTAAATCAATAAATACAAAAACAAATACAATCATAAGGCTAAGTTTATGGTATTCGATATGAATGTTTAACAGCGTGTTATATTTTGATTGATGGAGAAAAAACAGAACAAGTGAATGTATTTATAATATTTGGGGACTTTTTTATAAGAGATGGAATGCATAAATATAATATCGAAACAAGGAAGTGTATAATCACCACCCGTGGAGACAGTCGATGAAGTCGCGGGCATCAATTAGTTCAGCCACCCATCAGTTTCCCATCTGACATTACGTCCTGACTAGGGCGTGCAAACCCGGTTTTCCGGTTTTGCGAAAAGCCGGACAGCTAAGCAAAATTTATCAATAGTACTTTTTTAAACTTTTGCGATCATAACACACATTAAACTGTTACACGGGTATTTTTACCGCGTTTAGGTAAGCGTAGTGTAGGACGCCCTCCGGCAAGGTGGGGCGACGATCTCCGAAATGTAGCTGGCAAGCACTGGAGAAGAAGAGCCGAAGACCGGGCTCAGTCGCGCGTCTTGCGAGAGACCTACGTCCAGCAGTGGACTAATATAGGTTGATGATGATGATAATGATGATGATGGGTGTTTACCGCGTATAATTTTCCCCGACGCTTCGGCTATGTTGTAATAACTGTGGTCGTGGGCAGACTGGAGCATTGACATGAGTGCTATCGTCGTTGAGAGGTGGAGGTATAATAATTACCCTCACTTCAGGGCCCTGTTTAATAAAACTGACAATTCGACATTTAAGTCAAAAAGCGACAAAATTGTAGAATTGTCGCGCCTAGGCTGTTTTATAAAAGTGACAAATATGCTACAAAGCCTACAAATCGACAGGTATTACGACATATTTGTAAAAACTCGACAATTATTGTAACGTAGATACATTTTAGAAGTATCTAGTTTCTATTTTAATCATAAAATCAGTATTTTAAAGGTACTTTCCTACCTACATATCATTAGGTACCTATGGAAAGTAGCTTCAATTTGCATCAAAATTAAATAATACCAACGTCTGTGCCTCGCAGAATTTGCCTTGCCTGCAAATCTGAGCGCGTCGGCTCGGAGGCACTCGGGCGTGTTCGTATAACGCGGTGCGCGAGCGCCCCGTCGCTGCCACAACCGCCATTCTCCGGTCGGTCGCGGTTGCTCGTACACGCTTCTGAGCGTGTCGTTTGCCGAGCGCCGCCCGACCGGGAATCACTTTGAGGAACATTAATTCTATTCCTTTTTATCTACATAATCTTTTCTTACGTAGACATATCACTCTCGTAAGCTATAATGTAGTAAATTCAGTTTTAAACCCGTATATCGGTAAGTGTTGAACAACCGTCACAAAAATGTTGTAGGTAGGTTCGTGGCATTTTGCAACGAACTTTTATTTTATGTTTCTTTGTGTAATCTTTCTTCTTTTCAGCTTTAGCTTGTTTTATTTTAAATAGCTAGGTATCTAATCTTTTATTAGATATCCTATTTCACATTAACTTCACATTTTGTTCATTTCATATCATTTTCATTTTTGTAATTTAAAATTCTTTCCTATTAATTTCATTCATCTCATTTTGTAAACTCCGCTCTGATTGTGACATCACACACCACCTCGTACTCACCTCACCTCATCATCACGTAATGCTTGCTTCGCACGGTGGTCACAATCAGAGGGTAATGAACCTGGACCTGCTGGTGACACCTACTATGTTACTTTCCAGGGTTCAAAGTTGGGACTTGAAAATTGGGACTTCAATGTTCGGACTTCAAAGTTCGGATTCAATGTTCGGACTTCAAAGTTCGGATTTAATGCTCGGACTTCAATGTACGGATTCAATGCTCGGACTTCAATGTACGGATTCAAAGTTACGGATTCAATGTACGGATTCAATAATGGGACTTCAAAGTTGGGATTCAAAGTTGGACTGCAAAAGTTGAGTCTACAATATTGGGAGGACCTATTCGTGTTCCCCGAGTCACCCACCGACGTCAACTACGTGTGACTACGAACTCCTTCTGACTCCTTCTGGTACCTCGGCCGCCGAAGCAAGCCGGCCGACGTCTACAAACTTGAGGGGAGTACTTTTCCACCTCCTACTTGAAAGCAACCGTCAAATCAGTGACCGGGCAATTGTAAGAACCGTTAATAAATTTGTATACTGTTTATTGTGTTTCCTTTAAAACCAATAGACGTATCACTGGCGCCCATACGTGTTCTTGGTCACTGATTTTGCTTTCAGGTAGGTTGTGTGTTTTTTTTGTGGTTGTGTGTGTTTTTTATTTTATTTTGTAAAACGTTCTTTCTTTTCAGCTTCCTTATTTTTGGTTGCCGGTAACTAAGGTGTACGTAACGTTTTTTAAGTATTTTGTTTGCAACTTAAAATACAGGGTGCAACAAAATTAGTTGATTTTTGTGTCTATTTTTTTATTGATTTATATATTGTTTACTGACTGTTACCGTTACCAGCACCTTCTGTTTTGTTAAATACATATATTTTTTTTGGTACAGTCGGTACAAAAATTTGGAGACAATTTTTTTTCCTTCCCTTTCTTTTTTTAATTGTATGTTTATTTCGTTCGTACACATTAGTTGCATTTAAACGCTTTTTTTATTTTTATTCTTGGTTGCAATATTTTAATTTTTTTTAATTGAAAAGAAAAACAACCAAAACGTTACTAAATTTTTCAAACCTTACTGTAACAGGCGGAGTATTTTGTTGTTTTTTTTTTGTTAGTGACTTATATACGTTGTTCAACTTTTACCGATACTCTTTTTGACATATTTTTTTTTATTTCTAAACCTTTTTGTCCATTAAGACCTTCGGTCAAAACAATTTTTTTTTACTTTCGCGCATCCTTCCACCATTTTGGAATATGTATTTGTAGGGTTTCAAGTTCATATCACAACTTGAACCCCTTTGATGTGTGAGTGCGTCAGTAATTTTAATACACAGTTACTGCCGCTATATTGAAAGCGTGAAGTATGAAATATGAAGCGTGAGGTATGCAAGATGATGAAAGGTATGAATGTGTAGGCAAATACTCGCTTATTTTCCTTTTAGAAGCTATTTTTTTATTTCATTAATATAAAATCTGCAACCTTCCTTCTTTTGGCGATCGACACAAACTCGCACACACTGGGACCTTTTTTCCTTATAGTGTGCCATATGTGAGTAAGTGTAGATTTTGAAAGAATTGTGAGCTTTAGCTTTTGGACTTGCACATTATTTGTAAGATTTCAAACTTTACGTCTAGAGTTTACCATGCGGATTTTATTCTTTTAAGAAATAATAAAATCCTTCACTAAGCGCGGGGGTATTGTAACGTAGATACATTTTAGAAGTATCTAGTTTCTATTTTAATCATAAAATCAGTATTTTAAAGGTACTTTCCTACCTACATATCATTAGGTACCTATGGAAAGTAGCTTCAATTTGCATCAAAATTAAATAATACCAACGTCTGTGCCTCGCAGAATTTGCCTTGCCTGCAAATCTGAGCGCGTCGGCTCGGAGGCACTCGGGCGTGTTCGTATAGCGCGGTGCGCGAGCGCCCCGTCGCTGCCACAACCGCCATTCTCCGGTCGGTCGCGGTTGCTCGTACACGCTTCTGAGCGTGTCGTTTGCCGAGCGCCGCCCGACCGGGAATCACTTTGAGGAACATTAATTCTATTCCTTTTTATCTACATAATCTTTTCTTACGTAGACATATCACTCTCGTAAGCTATAATGTAGTAAATTCAGTTTTAAACCCGTATATCGGTAAGTGTTGAACAACCGTCACAAAAATGTTGTAGGTAGGTTCGTGGCATTTTGCAACGAACTTTTATTTTATGTTTCTTTGTGTAATCTTTCTTCTTTTCAGCTTTAGCTTGTTTTTATTTTAAATAGCTAGGTATCTAATCTTTTATTAGATATCCTTTTTCACATTAACTTCACATTTTGTTCATTTCATATCATTTTCATTTTTGTAATTTAAAATTCTTTCCTATTAATTTCATTCATCTCATTTTGTAAACTCCGCTCTGATTGTGACATCACACACCACCTCGTACTCACCTCACCTCATCATCACGTAATGCTTGCTTCGCACGGTGGTCACAATCAGAGGGTAATGAACCTGGACCTGCTGGTGACACCTACTATGTTACTTTCCAGGGTTCAAAGTTGGGACTTGAAAATTGGGACTTCAAAGCTTGGATTCAAAGTTTGGGATTTCAAGTTGATACTGCAGTATTGGGAGGACTTATTCGTGTTCCCCGAGTCACCCACCGACGTCAACTACGTGTGACCACGAACTCCTTCTGACTCCTTCTGGTACCTCGGCCGCCGAAGCAAGCCGGCCGACGTCTACAAACTTGAGGGGAGTACTTTTCCACCTCCTACTTGAAAGCAACCGTCAAATCAGTGACCGGGCAATTGAAGAACCGTTAATAAATGTGTATACTGTTTTATTGCGTTTCTTTTAAAACCAATAGACGTATCATTATGTCATGAAACCACAGTCAAATTATTTCAGACATTTGTCGGGTTGTCGCGACAATTTTGTCGACTTCTGAGATAATTTTGTTTTACGGAGCTAAACAAACACCTTCAAAATATGATTTCGTGACAGAGGGTAAAGCTCCTGTCAGAATCGTCAGACAATTCTACAAATATGTCAATATTTCGCGACAATTTTATGTTTTATAAAGAAGATTTGACAAGTTGTCAACGACAAATTGTCACCTGTCACTTGTCGTTTTAAAAAAAATATTATACAGAAAAAGGCCGAATTGTCGTGACAATCTGACATATTTGTAAATTTACTACCATCAAAACTTTGTCGCCTGTCGGTTTTATTAAACAGAATAATTGTCGAATTGTCACTTTTTGACATATGTCGGACTTGTCGAATTGTCAGCTTTATTAAACAGGGCCCTGGACGCAATGATCGATAGGCGTATGCCTATACAGTGAGGGAAGTTTTACGTATTCCGATTTTCCTTAGTATCAGAAACATAAATCTTACTGATTGAGCCTCAAAAATATTGTTTTGTTTTTAATCCCCGTGAACAAAAACTACCTAGGTACCCCGGACTAGCGGGTGAATGAATTAAGCTTAGAAAAGATTGCGGCGAACAGTTTCGAACTGCGATGGCGATGGCGATCAGTTTCAAGCGTAGGGTTTTGCATTCATCCCCACACAGCGCCGCGAACTGTCATTGTACGCAGCGAGCTAGTATTAGTGTTAGATACTGTCTTGAAACTGCGCTAAATCTTGTTCCTCAAAAGTCATAACAGTGGCAATATGGAGGCAATGGTGTGGGTGTTGTTTGCACAAGGTTCGCGCGTTCAGTTCACCATCACTTTATTCTTAGCCCTAATATGTCCAGGTAATTGAAACATTACTAAAAAGATGCATTATTTTTATAAATGGATTTTTGTTGTCTAAAAGCATACATAGCTAAAAACCGATAAAACATAATAAAACCAATACTTTTTTTTTCTATTATTGCACTGCGTCTTTTTTTTTAATACATCTAGCTGATGGAACAAGCATATGGTCCACCTGATGTTAAGTGGTAACTATAAAAAAAAAAAAAAAAAAAGCCCATTCATTCCATAACTACATTAAGTTACATTTCATGCATTACTTATTATTTCGATTATTATTATATCATCATTATTATTTACATTCATACATTATAGTCATTATTTTGTTTAAATTTATTTTTAAACTTTATTTTTAATACATATAATATTTTGATGTTAGATTTATTTTTATTAGTTTTTTTTTCAGTTTTACTTTTTGTTCATTTGTGTTCTTATTTTCCTTTAGCTAGGATCCCACTCGGGTATAGGCCTGTAAGTGGTAACAGTGGTACCTATAGCCTGTAACAAAGCATTGCCTCGTAAGTCACACACGCCAGGAATTTGCCCTACGATGCACTGCCCTGCGTCCATCAGCTTCACGCGTACAGATGTTCAGCCTCAAGTGCCAGTAATTTCACCGGCACCCACACCCTTCAAACTGAAACACAGCAATGCTGCTTCACGGCAGAAACAGGTATGGTGGTAGTACTTCCCTGGATGAGCACTTCACAAAAAGCTCCACTACTACTACTAATCTACTCAACAATAAACTACTCAATAATAAAGTAAGTAATATTAAACTTTACTAGATGCTAATTCCTATTTCGTACAATTTTTTAATAGTTGATTTTGTAGGTATCTTAGAATATTGTTTTCTTGTTAAAATTCTACTATATGAAAAAATATTACGTTGACCAAACCTGGCAACGGTTTTTGGCCGGAAGCCGGAGATAATCCGGTTTTTAATACTTTCCTGTTTTGCAAGCGCTATAGTTTTGACGTTTTTTCAAATTGACAATTGATTTCGAGCAAGTCAAAGAGTTATCAAATGGAGATTATAATGGAGTAGTAGTATTCAAAGTGAAAGTCAAAGTAAAGTAAAAATTTTTAATTTTATTCATTGTACCTTTAAAATTACATAATATAAATGATCACTTTGAAAAGTCTTAGAGCTAGGTTTATCTTGTCGATAAACCTACAGCTACAGTATATCTATTTATATAATAAGATAGGTGATGAACTGACAGAATAGTATACATTGGTGGTGCACGACCAAATTTTAACCCACGATCTTTATAAAATAAATTAATAATGTAGACAATCCACAAAACACTATCTATCCCCGAGCTTGTCTTGTACTATAGGAATCAGATAGACATACATTTTACTGCACATCATTTTGTTAACACATAGTTAGAATACAATATAACACTCAGACAGAGAACAAACATCTGCATTCACCAAATAAATATTAGTTCTCGGTGGGAATTGAACCCACGACCTACGGCGCAGAAGGCAGAGCTACTGCCAACTGAGCTGAGAGTCCAGTCAATCTTTGGATTGGATTGCTCGCTACCCTCTAAACTAGACTACCCGTGCTCTAATTCAATAGTATAAGGCCGGGTGTTTAATAGGTAGGTACTTAAGTAAGTACATCAGAAAACGTTTGATAGAAAAATTCTAATGAACCAAGGATACTGTTCAATCTGTCAACTTTCTTACCATTTAGGTCTAGCACAAAATGTGTTCGGCGAAAATCTTGTGCGGATTAGAAATTTAAAACTGATTGAATTTGAATTGTTGTATTCGACGTTTTCTGATCTATCTAATCTATATCGCGCCCGACCTTATACTATTTATACTCGACTAGATAAAGACATAGACTGCGGCGAAGAAAATAAAAAAAGGAAAGGTTATGATTTTCACCGCTATGTACCTATGCTATGTATGTTAACATGTCTGTTCCACGCATTTCATTTAATCTTGGGTGTGAGATGTTTGAGGATCGCTGGATGAAAACTATTTCTGAATGCTTGGGATTCTGCGAGCGTGATGTATAACTGCGTGTGATTTTCTACTTTATTTTTGTTTTTAATTTCCTGACATTTTATTTTATATTTTTCATTACTCATATTCAGAAAGAAGGTCTGAAGTTGCCTGAGGAGTGGGTTGAAAATAATACTTTTCAGTCCTAGATAGAATCGCTTTCAACTGACAGCTGTCATATAATTAAAATAAACTAGGGTAGACTGACCTAATTTTGGCACCGCACTAATTATTGGCACTTCTGTGTTTAAGCCTATAAAATAAGAATCTACCTAATATCACGGTGTTTCAACATATTTAAATAGATTAGTACAATCCTGAGCCACCAAACTGGCAACACATTAAAAAAAGAAATGTCTACATGGCGTCGGAGCGATAACAACAGCTGAACGTGTCTCTACTTGATCGGTGAAAATATTTTTTTGCTAAGGTAAGAGCTTTTTTAAAATCATTTTTAATATGAGTTATCAAGTATTTATAATGTAGTTATGATTGAAAGCAAATTCAGTACGTATTATTCCACATAACTGACAGTTTATTTCCAAGAATTGCATTGTTTTTATTATTTTATCACAGTGCCAACATTTAGTATCTAAAAATGTCCGTATTCTAATTTATTGGCCCTTATGACAATAATTGGTTTTTTAGAGTTGTTGTTTTTAGGTGTTTGTTTTGTGCATTTATATACTAGTGGACCACCTAATTTTGTATGATTAATAAATAAAAGTAAAAAACACAACGGTTCCAAATATTAGCCCCCGTGCCAACCGCAAAATATCTAATTATTGACACTGGGCCAATAATTAGGCATAAGTATGGTAATAATTGGTGTCATCTAACCTATGATTTTATTTTCAGACTACCTGCACCTGTCTCGGAAGTTATTGTAACAGCAAAAGACTTCAATGATGACAATGACGATCGTTTAACAGACAATTCACAAGAAGTTTTACATTTAACTTATAAAGCAGAAGTGTATTATGGTAAGACTGAAAATACGAGAGTTTCTGTTCTGACACAACAAATTAAATATCTAATACTGATTTTATATTGTGTGAACCAACTGATTGCTAAGGAGGTTGCACTGATTGTATTGTTTTCATTATTAAGTATCTAAGTACCTAGCTACATAGGTAATTAATAAAAGTTATTATAAACTAGCCTTTTTTACTTTATCCTTATCCTCTTTAAACAATTTTCTTTTAATCATTAATGAATCCGAAATGCCAATAAATGGGACTAGGCCTATGCAGATAATTGGCCAAAATATGCCAGTAATTGGGAAAATCGTGTTATTTGGAATAGATATAAAAAAATAAATAAAAATGATGAAATAGTTGACGTTCCATTTAATTAAAACAAAAAATAGCTCTTGTTCTGTAATTTTAATAAATTTATTTTACTGGCAACCCTCCATAAAGATAGTTTTCGTGATCTATGTAGAAAGTGATGCTTAAAGTGCCAATAATTGGGTACTTTACCCTAGTTCTATTTTTATATTTATTTGATATAGGGGAACAGATGAGCAATCATAAAATACTTATACACACACATAGTGGTCAATATCATAACATTCCTGTTTGCATCAGCATGTTGGGTAAAAGCAATACCTACGAAGCCGTTTGACTTTGTCAAAAACAATGCTGCTGCTCTATGGGTTTAACAAGTTTTATATTTCCTACTTCTTTGGTCGTGGAGGCGGCGTAGCCACGCCCACCTCTTGTGTCAAAGTTTGGTAAAGTGATATGGTCGAAGACAGAAGGAGTCATTATTATCTACGTTTTGTGCAGCTCAGTGTAGCTCACACCAAAATTGAATCAAACCAAAACTTTTTATTTCAGCTCTCACTTAGAAAGTATTGCAGCCTTAACATACTTAATACTATGGTGACAGAATGTGGATGTGGTGAAAGAATTATAAACGCACCTCAATGAGGCTCTTTTCGTGCACTTGACAATGTTTTACGGTTTATGTAGGTTCTACGACATGCCAGTTATCTCACTATGTATTCCATGTACATAACTAGCCAATCGCCTTAGCTTTGCACAGGCTTAGTGTAGAAAAAAGGAGTGCAAAATGTGCTTTTGTATTTTGCACCCATGCAAAGCCTTAAATTTAAATCTGCAAATTACGAGTTGACAAACGAGCCTTGTGGTCGGCTGGCAACCGTTGTCAACAACGATATGAAGGCCTGTGTACACCTAGGTCACTGGCAATGGCTATCAATGAAACGATGTCAAATATCGCTTTCAAATTTGACAGCGTTTCACTGATCGCCATGGCCAGCGACATATATAGGTTTTTTTTTTATTGTTGATAGCTAAACGTTTGACTGCCATCAAACCTGATGGAAAGTGAAAATGCAGCCTAAGGTGGAGCACGCTTAGCTATTATTCACTTGTTCACTCTTGACTTGAAAATTCCAAGGTTGTAATGCTTCGAAAATACTGACGACGGTAAAGAGCACATAGGTGTGCGCAGGCCTTGAATTGAAGACGATAGTAGAAGTGGTGAAAAAGTTGGACCGAAGAATTGGAACCCCGCGGCAAGCTTAGCCGTGATGGAGTTAGACCAACTAATTATACGGCTGAGCTTGCTGTGGGGTTTGGAGCCTTACGCCTATCTAATTTTAATGGCATAAAAAATATTCAAATGTACAATTTCATAGGTAAAGACCTAGATTAAGACGAGCTATGGAGCCTGGCGTTGCTCGCCCTGATAAAATTGGAAGTCATTCTGGAAGAAGCACAAAGAGATATAAGGTTTACGGTATGCATAGCCAATAATAGAAACTATGTTGAAAATTTGCTTCTGCAATAAATACGTAAGGGCCAAAACCGCACATCATAGCATTTTATACTTTAGCATAGCTAGCAGTTTAATTTTAATAAATAACGGCTCAAAACAAACAGTGGCGATAATAGTTTAAACAGACTTTATTTATTCAGTTTATTTGCTGCTTGCTACTTTGGTAGGTAGGTTAGGTAGGTATTTCAGTGAAAAAAATTAAAGTAGGTAACTATATTAACTGAATGATTCCGAAGTGAAGCCAGAAGGTCTGTAAGCGGCTTAACTTCTGCACTCGCACTTCCACACTTCTACAACAACTACATGATGTTTGAGCCGCTGAGTTGTTTGAGCTGAACAAGCTCAAGGTTGTAAATGAGCCGATTAACTGCAGGTAATTATTTCCCATGCCTAGCAGTAGTTAAGTGTTTTGATTGGGCTAAATATCTTTCATATCTTGACAGTCTAAATTGCGGCCAGTGCTGCCAGGTCCATTCCAGGGTTTGGCTATTTTTACTAATGTATTTTTATTTTTTTTAAATTAAGCATTGTAGTCATAAACCTAGACACTTTAAATGCTTCTAGATACTTTGAATAGACACAAGTTGTCCGATAAAATAGGTGCGCATGTCACAGTGCTCAATAAATATCTTTTTTTTTGGAAAACTCAATAGAAATGTAATTTTTTTTTAACTTGGCAATTTATTTGAACTACAAACTGCGACACGTATTTAAAATCCAAGGTTAATCCAAGATTAGCCTACAAAATAATAGCAGTTAAATGCTTTGAAATTGCGCTAGACCTAGCGCCAAAAGCGCCATTGTGATGGCAATGTACATTTCGAAAACTTCAAATTATTTGGGGGCTAGTTCGCCATCGCTAGCGAACTAGTTCGCTGGCGGTGTGTTCAAGCCTTAAGTTAGTGAACTTATTGAAATTATGATTGTGACTGTAATGGGTTGAAATCACATGTGACCTTAGTAACCTCGGGGGTCGGGGGTATTACGTATGTCATTGTAAGAGCGGATTTTACCTTTACAACCTACGGTGTAACACTATACGTCAGATAAAATAAATAAATAAATATTGTGGACAATTCACACAACACTATCTAGCCCCAAACTAAGCAGAGCTTGTACTATGGAAACCAGATAGCTGATATAATACATAGGTATATGCTTTTTTTTTTTGTAAATACATACTTAAAATACAATATAACACCCAGACAGAGAACAAACATCTGTGTTCACCACACAAATATTTGTTCTCGGTGGGGATCGAACCCACGACCTACGGCTCAGAAGGCAGAGCTACTACCAACTGAGCTGAGAGGCCAGTCAAAAATATAGCAGTTATTATTGACGTGACGTCTTATAATTCGATGGAACCGGCTGCACGCATGAAAAAACATGACTCATGCGCTTACTACAGAAATATGATATATTTTAGACATAATAGATACTTACAAGAGATTTTGAAAATTAGTCATCATGCCTATTAGGTCACCAACGAAAGACAAAAGCACAACAGATTTGGAGCATCATTTGTCAGTATTGAATGACTTTGTGTGGAGTGACTAATGATGTAGAATCTGGTGGCAATGGCTACCATTCAACGAGGACCTCGTGTGCCCGCCCCTAACTTTTAAACGTTAATTAAAATGAATAAAAACCTGCGCACACCTAGGTTGCTGGCGAGAGCGATCAGGGAAACGATTTTCAATTTGACAGCGATATTTGACAGCATTTCATTGATCGCTATCGCCAGCGACCTAGGTAAGGACTTTTTATGCATATATTATAACGTGTAAAAATTACCGGTTAAGGGTTTTTTTTTAATTTTTAAGCTTAGCGTTATATATTTAATCGCATGGCAATTGTATACTGGCGGAATGAAAATGTTCGTCGATTTTCAACTTGATTTGTTCAACGTATCACGATCACATACTACATTTGAAACTGAATAGACAGAATACACCGATAAGTTAACGTCACAAATTATGTCAAACTGTGTTCATGATCATCACTGGTGCAAGCGAAAAGCGTCTCTAAGGTGACGAACATTAATTGGCAAAAATACAATAAAATCTTAGTGAGAAACAAGGACAGAGCACTAACTAACTAAACGTAGGTAACTAGGATAACGGGAACGAGAACGAGGTGTAACGAAAACGGGACGACCGAAGCCGCGGGTGGCCGCATATACGAGCGCTGGTGGCCTGGTAGTAGCGACCCCACCTTCAGATCCTAAGGTCGTGGGTTCAAATCCAGTCGTGTGCCAATGAGTTTTTCTGCCCAAAAATGTATATACACTATGCCAATGCTCCCAATCGGTGATGGAAAACATCGTGAGTAACCGGCACATCGTAGAACCTAAATATTCGAATAAATGTGTCAAGTGCACGAAAGGAGCCTCCTTGAGGCGCACTTAAAATCCTTTCACCACACTTGGTTCGAAAGAAACAGTGACACGATAAGAAGAAGACCAGGGGCTCAATTCTAGACCAGTGACTTTTTTGTCACGGTAGATATAATATCACAAGAACTGTCAAATACACTAAAAAAACTGACAGTTCTTGTGATATATATCTACCGTGACAAAAAAGTCACTGGTCTATAATTGAGCTCCAGGGCCCTGTTTAATAAAGCTGACAATTCGACATATACGTCACAAAGCGATAAAATTGTGGAATTGTGGCGCTTAGTTTATAAATAAAAGTGACAAATATGTCACAAAAGTACGACAATTCCACAATTTTGTCGCTTTTTGATATGTCGAATAGTCAGCTTTATTAAACAGGGGCCTGTAATCACGACTTCTATTAAGGCTCGAACACACCTAGTTCGCTGGCGGGCGCGGTGGCGAACCGTTCAGTTTCAACATAGGGAATTGTATACATCCGCACACACTGCCGCGTCTTTTGACAGTTGCACGCTGCGATCACTACTAATAAAAACGAAAGTTCCCAGATCGTGACAGACAAAGCATCCCCTATTTAATGTTTTACTACCCCCTACTTAATTTTTCTTAATTTTGTGTATTAAACAATCGTCAAATATTTGATCTACTGATTAGTCATCGGTGAAAACGACCCGTAGAGTCTAAAATTTGGAAAAAGAGAACTATTGAGGATTCGTTCTAATATTATTGAACTCTGGAAATTGTTTTTCCTATTAGTTTTAATAGAAAAAAAATATATTACTACTTCTAAAAATATTTGTTTAACTACGTTAAAAGCAAAAAAAGATGTTGTGTAATAATAATAGGATAGAATCTTATTTGAAACTATTTAAAAATATAGTAATGCATAATGGGCGGTTATATCGCTGCAAATCAGTATTTTCCAATCAAATTTTGGATGGAGAGAAGCTTAGAATAAGATCAAATATCAATAAAAAATAAAATAAGGGCATTTACATACCTAGAATGAACCGTCATAATCAAAGTAAATCAATAAATACAAAAACAAATACAATCATAAGGCTAAGTTTATGGTATTCGATATGAATGTTTAACAGCGTGTAATATTTTGATTGATGGAGAAAAAACAGAACAAGTGAATGTATTTATAATATTTGGGGACTTTTTTATAAGAGATGGAATGCATAAATATAATATCGAAACAAGGAAGTGTATAATCACCACCCGTGGAGACAGTCGATGAAGTCGTGGGCATCAATTAGTTCAGCCACCCGTCAGTTTCCCATCTGACATTACGTCCTGACTAGGGCGTGCAAACCCGGTTTTCCGGTTTTGCGAAAAGCCGGACAGCTAAGCAAAATTTATCAATAGTATTTTTTAAACTTTTGCGATCATAACACACATTAAGCTGTTACACGGGTATTTTTACCGCGTTTAGGTAAGCGTAGTGTAGGACGCCCTCCGGCAAGGTGGGGCGACGATCTGCGAAATGTAGCTGGCAAGCACTGGAGAAGAAGAGCCGAAGACCGGGCTCAGTGGCGCGTCTTGCGAGAGACCTACGTCCAGCAGTGGACTAATATAGGTTGATGATGATGATAATGATGATGATGGGTGTTTACCGCGTATAATTTTCCCCGACGCTTCGGCTATGTTGTAATAACTGTGGTCGTGGGCAGACTGGAGCATTGGCATGAGTGCTATCGTCGTTGAGAGGTGGAGGTATAATAACTACCCTCACTTCAGGACGCAATGATAGATAGGCGTATGCCTATACAGAGAGGGAAGTTTTACGTATTCCGATTTTCCTTAGTATCAGAAACATAAATCTTACTGATTGAGCCTCAAAAATATTGTTTTGTTTTTAATCCCCGTGAACAAAAACTACCTAGGTACCCCGGACTAGCGGGTGAATGAATTAAGCTTAGAAAAGATTGCGGCGAACAGTTTCGAACTGCGATGGCGATGGCGATCAGTTTCAAGCGTAGGGTTTTGCATTCATCCCCACACAGCGCCGCGAACTGTCATTGTACGCAGCGAGCTAGTATTAGTGTTAGATACTGTCTTGAAACTGTGCTAAATCTTGTTCCTCAAAAGTCATAACAGTGGCAATATGGAGGCAATGGTGTGGGTGTTGTTTGCACAAGGTTCGCGCGTTCAGTTCACCATCACTTTATTCTTAGCCCTAATATGTCCAGGTAATTGAAACATTACTAAAAAGATGCATTATTTTTATAAATGGTTTTTTTTTGTCTAAAAGCATACATAGCTAAAAACCGATAAAACATAATAAAACCAATACTTTGTTTTTCTATTATTGCACTGCGTCTTTTTTTTTAATACATCTAGCTGATGGAACAAGCATAATATGGTCCACCTGATGTTAAGTGGTAACTATAAAAAAAATTATTAAAAAAGCCCATTCATTCCATAACTACATTAAGTTACATTTCATGCATATTATTACTTATAATTTCGATTATTATTATATCATCATTATTATTTACATTCATACATTATAGTCATTATTTTGTTTAAATTTAATTTTAAACTTTATTTTTAATACATATATTTTGATGTTAGATTTATTTTTATTAGTTTTTTTTTCAGTTTTACTTTTTGTTCATTTGTGTTCTTATTTTTCTTTAGCTAGGATCCCACTCGGGTATAGGCCTGTAAGTGGTAACAGTGGTACCTATAGCCTGTAACAAAGCATTGCCTCGTAAGTCACACACGCCAGGAATTTGCCCTACGATGCACTGCCCTGCGTCCATCAGCTTCACGCGTACAGATGTTCAGCCTCAAGTGCCAGTAATTTCACCGGCACCCACACCCTTCAAACAGAAACACAGCAATGCTGCTTCACGGCAGAAACAGGTATGGTGGTAGTACTTCCCTGGATGAGCACTTCACAAAAAGCTCCACTACTACTACTAATCTACTCAACAATAAACTACTCAATAATAAAGTAAGTAATATTAAACTTCACTAGATACTAATTCCTATTTCGTACAATTTTTTAATAGTTGATTTTGTAGGTATCTTAGAATATTGTTTTCTTGTTAAAATTCTACTATATGAAAAAATATTACGTTGACCAAACCTGGAAACGGTTTTTGGCCGGAAGCCGGAGATAATCCGGTTTTTAATACTTTCCTGTTTTGCAAGCGCTATAGTTTTGACGTTTTTTCAAATTGACAATTGATTTCGAGCAATTCAAAGAGTTATCAAATGGAGATTACAATGGAGTAGCAGTATTCAAAGTAAAAATGTTTAATTTTATTCATTGTACCTTTAAAATAACATAATATCAATGATCACTTTGAGAAGTCTTAGAGCTAGGTTTATCTTGTCGATAAACCTACAGCTACAGTATATCTATTTATATAATAAGATAGGTGATGAACTGACAGAATAGTATACATTGGTGGTGCACGACCAAATTTTAACCCAGGATCTTTATAAAATAAATTAATAATGTAGACAATCCACAAAACACTATCTATCCCCGAGCTTGTCTTGTACTATAGGAATCAGATAGTTGATGTATTACAATCAACTATCTCATTCCTATAGTACATACATTTTACTGCACATCATTTTGTTAACACATAGTTAGAATACAATATAACACTCAGACAGAGAACAAACATCTGCATTCACCAAAGAAATATTTGTTCTCGGTGGGAATTGAACCCACGACCTACGGCGCAGAAGGCAGAGCTACTGCCAACTGAGCTGAGAGTCCAGTCAATCTGTGGATTGGATTGCTCGCTACCCTCTAAACTAGACTACCCGTGCTCTAATTCAATAGTATAAGGCCGGGTGTTTAATAGGTAGGTACTTAAGTAAGTACATCAGAAAACGTTTGATAGAAAAATTCTAATGAACCAAGGATACTGTTCAGTCTGTCAACTTTCTTACCATTTAGGTCTAGCACAAAATGTGTTTGGCGAAAATCTTGTGCGGATTAGAAATTTAAAACTGATTGAATTTGAATTGTTGTATTCGACGTTTTCTGATCTATCTAATCTATATCGCGCCCGACCTTATGCTATTTATACTCGACTAGATATAGACATAGACTGCGGCGAAGAAAATAAAAAAAGGAAAGGTTATGATTTTCACCGCTATGTACCTATGCTATGTATGTTAACATGTCTGTTCCACGCATTTCATTTAATCTTGGGTGTGAGATGTTTGAGGATCGCTGGATGAAAACTATTTCTGAATGCTTGGGATTCTGCGAGCGTGATGTATAACTGCGTGTGATTTTCTACTTTATTTTTGTTTTTAATTTCCTGACATTTTATTTTATATTTTTCATTACTCATATTCAGAAAGAAGGTCTGAAGTTGCCTGAGGAGTGGGTTGAAAATAATACTTTTCAGTCCTAGATAGAATCGCTTTCAACTGACAGCTGTCATATAATTAATAATAAATAATAATAATAATAAATATTGTGGACAATTCACACAACACTAACCAGCCCCAAACTTAGCAGAGCTTGTAATATGGGAACCAGATAGCTGATATAATACTTGAATACATATTTTTTTGTAAATACATACTTAGAATACAATATAACACCCAGACAGAGAACAAACATTTAGGGGAGGGTGGGGCAAAATGAAGCTCGGGGCATAACGGGAAGTTAAGACAGCGGTGCCATTCATTGGTTGTTCAGTTGCCGCACGTGAGTCAGAGTAAGCGGAACGTTTCGTTGCGTGTTTTTATGTCGTGGCTAACCAAAACAGTTTTTGAGAGTTTTGTTATCCGTTTTCATAAAATATACTCTTGTGTAGTGAGGTAAGTACATGACCTGCATTAACTTTTATACCATAAGTCATTGGGAGTGGTATAAACCTATTCAAATTCAAATTTGTTTTTGATGATTTCTTTTGAGGTTAGAAATGGCCGACCTATTTGAAAGAGGTAATGTTTGGGGCAAAATGAATGGGGCACAATGGGATGGTATATCATCAAGGAAAATAAGGAAAATATTCTTATTTTCCTTACTTTCCTGCACCAAAGAAGACAAATGACCAAAGAAAAATATCCAAACCAAATAATAAAAAAAAGGCTAAGAAACAAACCAAGGGAAGTCACATTTTCTAGTTCATCGGAAGAAGACGAAGATGACAGTGCTTGCATATATTGTGGTTATTTGTATTCGCAGACAGATGAGGGTTGGGTTGCGTTTAGCTCTTGTGCGGGTTGGGCACACAATTCCTGCGCCGGATTAGACGAAGATGATGACGAGTCACACATTTGTGCACAATGTTTGCCTGATAAAATTATATCTTCATTTTGCCCCATAGCGTTTCCTGTTTTGCCCCGACCATGGGGTAAAATGGGAAATTTGACACTTGGTGATTAGTTCCTCATAATTAAGAAAACTAGTTGATTAAGCCTAAAAGTACAAATTAAAATAATAAATAAGAGTATAACGATTGTTTCTAATTAAAAAAAATATTAAAAATATCATTGATTTCGTGTACATGATTTTTTTTTGCTTAAGTATCCCATTTTACCCCACCTTCCCCTATGTTCACCACACAAATATTTGTTCTCGGTGGGGATTGAACCCACGACCTACGGCGCAGAAGGCAGAGCTACTACCAACTGAGCTAGAGGCCAGTCAAAATAAACTAGTTCTATTTTTATATTTATTTGATATAGGGGAACAGATGAGCAATCATAAAATACTTATACACACACATAGTGGTCAATATCATAACATTCCTGTTTGCATCAGCATGTTGGGTAAAAGCAATACCTACGAAGTCGTTTGACTTTGTCAAAAACAATGCTGCTGCTCTATGGGTTTAACAAGTTTTATATTTCCTACTTCTTTGGTCGTGGCGGTGGCGTAGCCACGCCCACCTCTTGTGTCAAAGTTTGGTAAAGTGATATGGTCGAAGACAGAAGGAGTCATTATTATCTACGTTTTGTGCAGCTCAGTGTAGCTCACACCAAAATTGAATCAAACCAAAACTTTTTATTTCAGCTCTCACTTAGAAAGCATTGCAGCCTTAACATACTTAATACTATGGTGACAAAAGTTCATTCAAAAGTAATGTGGTGAAAGAATTATAAACGCACCTCAATGAGGCTCTTTTCGTGCACTTGACAATGTTTTACGGTTTATGTAGGTTCTACGACATGCCAGTTATCTCACTATGTATTCCATGTACATAACTAGCCAATCGCCTTAGCTTTGCACAGGCTTACTTAGTGTAGAAAAAAGGAGGGCAAAATGTGCTTTTGTATTTTGCACCCATGCAAAGCCTTAAATTTAAATCTGCAAATTATGAGTTGAAAAACGAGCCTTGTGGTCGGCTGGCAACCGTTGTCAACAACGATATGAAGGCCTGTGTACACCTAGGTCACTGGCAATGGCTATCAATGAAACGATGTCAAATATCGCTTTCAAATTTGACAGCGTTTCACTGATCGCCATGGCCAGCGACATATATAGGTTTTTTTTTTTTTATTGTTGATAGCTAAACGTTTGACTGCCATCAAACCTGATGGAAAGTGAAAATGCAGCCTAAGGTGGAGCACGCTTAGCTATTATTCACTTGTTCACTCTTGACTTGAAAATTCCAAGGTTGTAATGCTTCGAAAATACTGACGACGGTAAAGAGCACATAGGTGTGCGCAGGCCTTGAATTGAAGACGATAGTAGAAGTGGTGAAAAAGTTGGACCGAAGAATTGGAACCCCGCGGCAAGCTTAGCCGTGATGGAGTTAGACCAACTAATTATACGGCTGAGCTTGCTGTGGGGTTTGGAGCCTTACGCCTATCTAATTTTAATGGCATAAAAAATATTCAAATGTACAATTTCATAGGTAAAGACCTAGATTAAGACGAGCTATGGAGCCTGGCGTTGCTCGCCCTGATCAAATTGGAAGTCGTTCTGGAAGAAGCACAAAGAGATATAAGGTTTACGGTATGCATAGCCAATAATAGAAACTATGTTGAAAATTTGCTTCTGCAATAAATACGTAAGGGCCAAAACCGCACATCATAGCATTTTATACTTTAGCATAGCTAGCAGTTTAATTTTAATAAATAACGGCTCAAAACAAACAGTGGCGATAATAGTTTAAACAGACTTTATTTATTCAGTTTATTTGCTGCTTGCTACTTTGGTAGGTAGGTTAGGTATTTCAGTGAAAAAAATTAAAGTAGGTAACTATATTAACTGAATGATTCCGAAGTGAAGCCAAAAGGTCTGTAAGCGGCTTAACTTCTGCACTCGCACTTCCACACTTCTACAACAACTACTTGATGTTTGAGCCGCTGAGTTGTTTGAGCTGAACAAGCTCAAGGTTGTAAATGAGCCGATTAACTGCAGGTAATTATTTCCCATGCCTAGCAGTAGTTAAGTGTTTTGATTGGGCTAAATATCATTCATATCTTGACAGTCTAAATTGTGGCCAGTGCTGCCAGGTCCATTCCAGGGTTTGGCTATTTTTACTAATGTATTTTTATTTTTTTTAAATTAAGCATTGTAGTCATAAGCCTAGACACTTTAAATGCTTCTAGATACTTTGAATAGACACAAGTTGTCCGATAAAATAGGTGCGCATGTCACAGTGCTCAATAAATATCTTTTTTTTTTGAAAACTCAATAGAAATGTAATTTTTTTTTAACTTGGCAATTTATATGAACTACAAACTGCGACACGTATTTAAAATCCAAGGTTAATCCAAGATTAGCCTACAAAATAATAGCAGTTAAATGCTTTGAAATTGCGCTAGACCTAGCGCCAAAAGCGCCATTGTGATGGCAATGTACATTTCGGAGACTTCAAATTATTTGGGGGCTAGTTCGCCATCGCTAGCGAACTAGTTCGCTGGCGGTGTGTTCAAGCCTTGAATGTACAGTAGGTATTGTGACGTCATTTATTACCCTTTGTTAAACTGTACGCTACTATCACAAAACAAACATGTATCGACTACCAAATCGTGAAGTCACACACGTATACAAAAGTCAATATTTAAAATATATGACTAAGGTAAAAAAGATTTCAGCCGTGATTGTAAAGCCTTGAGAGCACTGGTGGTCTAGTGGTAGTGGCCCCGCCTTCCGATCCGAAGGTCGTGGGATTCAAATCTAATCGTGTACCAATGCGTTTTTCAATCGAAAAATTTATGTGCACTATGCCAGTACTCTCAAAACGGTGAAGGAAAACATCGTGAGGAAACCGTGTTGTAGAACCTAAAAAAGTTCGAGCAACACGTGTCAAGGGTCACGCAAAAAGGGCCCACCAGCGTCTTACTTGCGGAAAAACCTTCCCGCACTTCAAGTGTGCATGATAAAACTTGCCGAGAAACTGGCCGAAAGCCTTGCTGCTGCCTTCCTACGGTGCGTGGTTCTGCAGATCATCACGCACCGCGCACGATGACGCACGGCAACGCACACAGAAAGGGCTCCTGTGCTACCGCGCACCTCGGCGCACGAGACCGTTCCCATGGTGTGTCGTGCGTGCTGATCCGCCTCCGTGCGCGATATCATACACCGGTGGGAAGGGGCTATAAGAGAGCAGTGGCGATCAGTGAAACGCTGTCAAACTATGATAGCGTTTCACTGATCGCCACCGCAGAACACTGAATTCCTGTAAACATCTGGGCAATGGCAATGGCGATCAGCTGCTGAAACGCTGCCTGTTAAATATCACTGTCATATCATCTGAAATTCAGTCGAAACTGGAGTTCCAGCTGACCGCCATCGCCGTTGCCTAAATGTGCACAAGCTTATATGGTGAGGAAACTATAATAAAGAAACTTTCCTGAAAATAATTCGTTTAAAAACCATTTATTTTTGCTAATGTACAACAGATTAGTGTTGGTGTTCACTTCGTTGGTGCATTTTAATAAATAAAACTAAATAAATTAGGGAAAAGGGGTTCTTCCAAATTCCATTAGCTCAATTTTTTTTTTTTTTTTATAAATGAAGTAGCTGGGGTTTTTATAGGTTATATTTACATCATACATGCTGAGTAAGTAGGATGTACTGCTGTGCAAAGAGGTTGTATAAGTAGGCATTTAATTTTGATACTCAATGCATTGTAAATGCGTTCCATTTTCAAATCGCTTTACTGTCACACGAGCTTGATATTATTATTCGTAGTTCGTTCATAATCAAGCTATGCAAACCTCCTTGGTGAAACAATCTCTTTTCTTACAAAATGATAAGAAAACTTTTTGGTGAAATAAAGAGTGGATACAGACAGATGTGTGCATTAATGTGCGTCTGCAACTATTTTAGCAGATACCGGTGCAAATATTTTACTACTAATATTATTTTCATAAAATAGTTATTTGTTATACAAGAGTGCAAAGCTGCTTTTTAACCGCGTGCTCAATTTTGATGACCGAGCAAGCGCAGGATTCTAAAATTTAACCACGAGCGGAGCGAGTGGTTTAAAAGTTAGAATCCTAAGCGTTGGCGAAGGAATCAAAAGAGCACAAGGTGAAAAATTGCACTCGAGTGCAACACGTGACTTTTCATCCCACCTCGCGAGAAAATGACTAAATGCAAAAAAGAACATGGCGCGACTAAAAGTAACATACCAAGAAGGTTCCGAGTATGAGTTTTAACAAGTTTAAAAAGGTTGTATGATAAATTCGGCACCATGTAGGTAGAAGTAAATAGGTTGTGTATTCACAAACTTAGTGAACACAATATTCTAAATTCAAATTTACTTTATCCTCTAGCGGATAAAAACGGCTTTTCCAGTCAGATATTGAACAGAAAAAACACACTTTTCGAGCTGGTGGGATGAAAAAATTTTTTTTTCTCTGATAAAAATTACATTTTGTCATACCCATAAATTTTTATTTACCTCGCATGATAAGGTAAAGTAGAATACTTACCTCGGCTTTAGGTAGCTATTGCCCTTGTGTAACAATGTACTATTACTCTCCGACTATAATATAAACACACTAGCGGCCAGTCCCGGCTTTGCACGGGTGGACATTTACTTTTGACGTGACAACGTCTTATAATTCGATGGAGCCGGCTACACGCACGAAAAAACATGACTCATGCGGCGTTACCTCGCTCTGAGGCGTTCCATTTAAGGCTTGAAGTGCAAGCGAGAGCGCGGAACGAGCTTTATAGAGGCAGGCACGGCCTCCGCGTTCGGCAGCGTTCGACATCTGTCTCTCTCCTACTTGAGTGAGCGATGCGTCCGCGTGGACAGCTGTATGACGTTGTCACGTTCAACTATCTTCAGTAAACCGACTTTACAGACAACCGATTTTTTTAAACATACTCGTAAATATAGCCTATGTTAGTCAGGATGAATGTAGCTTTTTAATGATGAAATCGTTTTTAAAATCGGCACAGTAGTTTTTGAGTTTATTCATTACAAACATGCACACAAAATTACAAATCTTTTCTCTTTATAATATTAGTATAGATTACAGTGTTCATTGAACTTTCTCGTTCAATTTTATTACCAAGAGACTTGGAATTCGCAATCATTTTCCAAGAAAATTCTAAGCACCATCAATAAAGTTACAAATAACGTTGTTTTACTTTACATGACATGTAATCTTTGTTTTTTTTTCAATATTGTGGACAATCGACGCAACACTATATAGCCCCAAATTAAGTAGAGCTTGTACTATGGGAACCAGATAGTTGATATAATGCTTAAAAACTTTTTTTTTTGTTAATACAAACTTAGAGATATAAACCCAGACAGAGAACAAACATCTGCAGATGTTCACAAATGTTTTCACCACACGTAGGATCGTAGCAAGTGTAAATCCGATATCTCTGCCTACCCTTATGGGATTGAGGCGTGATTTTATGTATGTATTTTGTATCTAAAACATAGAAATGTTTTTTTAACTCAATCGTTTCTTTAGTCAGTAGAAGCACAAGGATCACTTTGGCCGTCATAGCGCTAAAATGAAACGCTGGCTAACATTTCTACCTCGTGTGTTCATAAGTTTTGAGACGAACTTATTTAATTAATTTAAAAATAAAGTAATTCATGCAACCTTTTTTAAACTTTTAAAATTTAAAATTTTGAATGTTTTGAATCAGAAAAAATATACATTTGAATATTTGTTTCATTCTCCGTGAAAATTGCGCCAACAAAAGATTTGCGTGCGACTGTAATTTCACTGTTTCAAGCAGGAAAAAAATCAATGCAAGTTTTTAGTGAAATCCAAAGTTTGGGATGTAGTCGGAACTTTGTGTATTATACCATAAAGAGGTACAAGGAGACCGGCTCTTTAGAAGACCGTAGAAGATGTGGCCGCCCGCGTTCTGTAAGGACGCCCGCAAACATCAAAGTAATCAGAGAGCGAATTCGTCGCAACCCTTGCCGGACTCAAAAGAAATTAGCTCTGCAGACCAACATTTCGCGAATATCGGTGAACAGGATACTTAAATATGATCTTAAACTAAAGGCCTACAGTCGAAGAAAAGTGCATTATTTAAACGAGCGTCTTCGTAAATTGCGACTGGAACGATTTCGGAACCTATTGAAGAGACACGAACCAAAAAATATCCTGTTTACCGATGAAAAGATCTTCACGGTGGAAGAAAAGTTTAACCGGCAGAACACTAAGGTTTACGCCAGAAGTTCAAAGGACGTCCAGCCATCTGTACGCAATGTCCAGCGTACTCATCATCCAGCAAGTGTGATGGTTTGGTGGGGTGTTTCCTACGAGGGGGTCACTTCGCTTCATTTTTGCCAGCAAGGCGTCAAGGTGAAGGCACAAAATTACCAAACCGACATATTGAAAGCGGTGGTTAAACCATCAAATGATACGCTATTCGCTGGAAAATACTGGGTTTTCCAACAGGACTCTGCTCCCTCCCATAAAGATAAGACTAGCCAACGTTGGCTGGAGGCCAATTTGCCAGGCTTCATTCGGAGCGAAGATTGGCCCTCGTCAAGCCCTGACTTGAATCCTTTGGATTATTCTTTATGGATGGAATTGGAGCTGAGGGCATGCAGAAAGTCTCACCCAAACCTGGATTCTCTCAAGCGAGCCCTTATTAAAGAATCGAAACGGATTCCCATTGAAAAGATTCGTGCCGCCATAGATGAATGGCGCACGCGTTTGAAGGCCTGCATTATATGCAAAAACGGCCATTTTTAATGATTTATTTTTAAATACAGATCTAGATGTCAGTAGTTTTAATTTTAATATCCAATAAATGAATACTCAACTTAGCTCCAAAAATATTTTAGTTTTACTGTGTCTCAAGACTTATGAACACACGAGGTACACTACTCTTATGAGTCGTGACCTACGAGGATATTTTTTTTTACATTATTATAGGCTTGCGTTTGACCGCAATCTAACCTGCTATTAAGTGATGATGCGGATGATGATGATATGCTTTGTTATACGCGATGGCTACCACTCAACATCAGGTTGGCTATATGCTTCTTCTATCAGCTAGTTGTATAAAAATTACTACGTGTAAAATTGATTTTTGCATAAAATATCAGACAATTTCAAAAACAATTTTTAAGAGTACAATGAAATGGACCCGAATGAAACTTCGGCTATCGAGGCCACTCAAACGTAGCCCAATCGTCGTCACTGATCCAATTTGTGGAGCAAACGATTGGTTGAGCGTTTGCACTGGCAAGTTACTATACTGTTTGACTGTCAACTTAGACCCACTAGTCCTGCGGTGCTATTCCTGCCACACGGTTCGGTTGGAGTGATCGTTGAATCCGCGTTCGATTTTAAATTTTTTGAAACCCAAATTAAAAACATACAGCCAATTTTAGCACCACTGCTGTACAGAATTAAGGTCTCAAAATACATAAAAACATATGATTTAATTAGGCACGACATGACAGCTTTATCAGAAATATCATCGAAGGAAAGGTAGAAGGAAAGAGAGGAAGAGGAAGACCAAGGATAAGCTACATGAGTCAAATAAAAGCAAAGATTGCTGTCATGAGGTCAAGGAGGTTGCCCTCAAAAGAAATACCTGGAGAAAAATGCATACATTACGCCGACAAGAGCGTTGCTTTTAAATAAGAAGAAGAAGAAGACGTCTTTCAAATTCCAGCCGCAAGCACAGACATGACTGGACCACCTCTGGAGGTCCTCAGTACACACCAATAATAACAACAAAACCACAGTTCAGCATTTTTACTCTAACACTACATAGATAACTCTACTTTGACTAAAACAGAAAAATAAACTACTTTCCATCTTAAAAAAAATAAGTAATATTTTGTTTTTTTCATCTCTATATGTCATTTCATTTTAAACAACTTGGCATAAATGCAAAAATAAAATAAAAAAATAGCAGCCCGCCCCAACTTAGTTACAATTTTTAACGTGTCAATTACAAAGCAATTTCGTACGCTAAAATAGATCCATTGGAGAAAGAGACAGAGGACAAAGAGAGCAAGATCATTGGATCGTGTTTTAAGTGCAGTTTGAAGTTCTTCTTACAAGTAGCAAGTTGCTAACCAATGTAAACGCTCCATCATTCATTCTGACCATAGTCATCTCATCATTTCAATCATCAAATTCTCTGCAAGCCATTCTATGTCTTTACCTTGCGAAACTCATTTCTACTGAAACGAACAGTCTTGAGTTGTATTCAGAAAGAATTAGAGTCTAAATTATAATAACAGACAGTTCAGTGATAAGAGTTAAATAAACAGTAGTAGGAACTATAAAGGATGAGAAAAACAGTGTAGTTCTGACTTCTATAGAAATAGGGTGTAATTATGTGATAAAAATGGTTTACACTATTACTCAAAGTACTGTGGTAGAGGCTGTGAGTGGTAATGCTTTGTGGGAGGTGGTTTATGCTTTTGCTGGTAAGTTTGTGTTATTATTCGGATATCCATATAGCTATACTAATATTATAAAGCTGAAGAGTTTGTTTGGCTGAACGCTCTAATCACGGGAACTGCTGGTATACTACTTAATATTATAAAAGCTGAAGAGTTTGTTTGGATGAACGTGCTTATCACGGGAACTCCTGGTCCGAACTGAACAAATATTTTTGTCAAAAAGATTTTTATAATGTCCCAAAAGTTAAGAGCCGAGCGGGATTTGAACCCGCGACCTCGGTACGGGGCTGCGCTGACCGCTGCGCCATCGGATCCTAATCACACTCGACGAATAACTCTATATTAAAAAAATTAAAATAATTGCTATAATTGTTTATTTTAATTTTAAATATTTTTGTGTTGGATAGTCAATTTATTGAGGAAGGCTATATAACATCACGCTACGACTAATAGGAACAGCATCAATGAAAAATGTTGCAAAAATATATCTATACTTTTCTAACACTTAGGGACTTTACTATGCTTATCCTTTTCTATCACGTAAGGACTCAATAAATTTTAGATTTTGTCAAAATACTCTTGACTATTTTCATTTTTTACGCAGAAGAAAACTTAAGACATTTCCGTCCAAAAAAGATGATTAGGTACGTGCTTAGTATTTTTTTTATAAATTGAGGGCATGACTCCTTTTAAGACTTTTCCCTAAATCTCGTGGTAACGGACTTGGCCATCACTGGCCAGCATTGAACTTCTTTTGACTGATGATGATATAAAGTTGAATTGCCTTCGATAACTAAAGATTCCAATAACTTCAAGATGGCTGAACAGTAGCTATGAGAAATATTGAGACTAGGTTTCATAATACAATGGATTTTGATTAAGTTTTATCGATAAAAATAAAAGAAACCTCACAATATTGCCCTTCTATAGCCATCAAAACCAATTTCATCAATTTCATAGCTTGTATTCAGTTATTCAGTTAGATGAACAGGAAATTTCAAATATTCGTAAATTCGAAAACAAATCATTCGAACCTGTGAATTGGAGATTGCTATAATGGATTAACTCGGGCAGACATCTTCAAATTGAAGTAAGAATTTAAGTACTTCTTGGAGAAACTTGTAGGAAAATTATGTTTAAGCAAACTTAGACATAGACCTTTATTTATTGACTACATAAGCACACAATCATAAACCAGTAAAAAACAAGGACACTTAAAGAAGAAAGTTACAAGCAATACCTACATCAATTCTGAAGAAGTGCGTCGTGTTTCTGTGTGATACAGCAGCAAAAGGGCCTTGACTCAGCATAATGCCTAGCTACTGTGCGGAAGCTATGCGCTGGTATTCTGTCAAGACAAGGTCAAGACCGTAGGCCAATAGGCCAAAACTAGAATATTAGACTAATCTAAAAGCTCGATGAAGTTTCTTTTGTGCCGAATGGTAGATTAAAATTTGCTAAAATTACCCATTAAATACGAGGCAATTTTTCTCGCTTTAGGGAAAAACGGGGGAAAAGTTTATTTTTATTTTTGTCCAAGTTTTGTCTCTCAAATGATGAGCCTACAAAAACGAAAAAGTTTTTAGTCATAAGTAGAATAGGCAATCATGAATAAAAACTCGACTTCTTACTGTTTCATAAAAATAGAACATTTTATTTTTGAAAATAGAACTAAATCGGCGTTCTTTTTGGAGAAGAAATAAAAAAAAATACATTGGCGCGAAATCTTTAGAACTTTTCTCAACTGTTTCTGTTTGTAAATTATTTTATTTTCTTGCAATCGTAGAGAAAAGTAGAGTGTCACACATGGCGCTAAAAATCCATTAAAACTTGGTTTCTATATAGTAAAAATACCTCTATCAAAATGGGTCATTTTACCCCTTTAGTGCTCGAAAAGCCCCTTCGAGGCGCACTTAAAATCCTTTCGCCACACTTGGTTCGAAATCAATGACAAGCTAAGAAGAAATTTCAGTTTATCTTACTTACTTTATGATAGTTATGTTTATTTGCACTTGTGTCGAATGCAAGAAAGGAGCCTCTTTGAGGCGCACTTAAAATCCTTTCACCACACTTGGTTCGAAAGAATCAGTGACACCATAAGAAGAAGATGTTTACTTTATGTGTTTTTTTTTATGTTACATACTTTTTCCAGTTAGCTTGCCGTTCTTTACTTTGGGAGTCGAGACCTCTTTGGGAGAGCCATTTGAAGATGCTTTCATGTACAATAACATGACAGCCACGTGGTACCAGACAGCGATGCTGGTGGCAGCTGCGGCGTCAGCGCCGATTTTTGCTTTTGTCTCGCAAAAGTTCGGGAGAAAGATCGGGTATTTCTGCATCAGTTTGGTTCAAGGGGTGAGTGGCTTTATTATTAATTTTTGACAGCAACCAAAACCAAGTGCATGAAAGACTCGATGGCTCTAAAGTAAATTCCAGTTCAATCTCATTATACTTGACACAAAATAAGGATGTTCTCTATGGCTGGTTTACACTTTGATTAGTGTGACTGCAGGTGATTAGTGCGAGTGCAGGTGTGTAGTGCGAGTAGTGTCCAATTCACTGCGAGTGTAGGTGATTAGTGCGAGTGCAGGCACGCTGCGAGTGAGGGGGAAGGGAGGGCGCGCGGGATGGCTATTCGCAGTCCACTCGCAAAAAAATAGAACACGCTTCTATTCACTTTACTACACAGCCAACTAATCTCCTGCACTAATCAGTCGCTGTCCACACCTAGTCACTAAGCACCTGCACTAATCACTTGCACTCGCACTAATCAAAGTGTAAACCAGCCTCGTCAAAGTTAAAATTTGATAAGAATCAATTCAGTTAATTCCAAATTTATTGTTGGATACATAAATACGTGAATTATTCTTCTGGTTGAATAATGGTCCTAATACACTTTGGTCTCCCTGTCAGTAGGCCTACCCCAAGCTCTGTCTCTGGCTCTGGTTTTGAGTCTGTGTGAGTGCTCACCAGTGTAATTACTGTGTGTGTGACGTTTTGACGTAGGATTTAGTTAGTCAACACTCACACAGACTCAAAACCAGAGCCAGAGACAGATACAGACAGAGCTTGTCTTATTTTACAAACGCATCATGGCAATTTTAACACAAATCCAATTTCTTCAAGTTATTTCAATAGATGATGCTAGAGTGTTGAAAAGAGTTGAATTTATTCGTTCCTTTCTTTCCAGCTAGTATTTATACCAGTCTTCGTCAGCACCCACGATAGCTTACCATACACTTACATCCTGATCGGGATTTCTTCTGGCGGCATCTGTACAACCCTGCTTCCTTACATCAGAGAGATCACGCTCAGGACACGTGGTTTCTGTCTCACTATGACAATGGTTATGACCATGTCAGGGTACCAGCTTAGGGCTTTGGTGCGAGAGTTCTATGACCCGATGACGTACCTAGTGTTAGGCCTGGTGGCTGTTCAGATGATCATGGTGATCTGTATTGTGGAATCACCGAGCTATTTAGTCATGGTTGGGAAAACTGAAGTGAGTTTTTTTAGCCATATTCTAGTTCATATTTTTTCGGAAAAGCTGCCAATGCAAATTTGGAAAATTTGTCATCCGCACTTGGTGTGCGGACTGGTTTCCGCAAGTAGGCCGCTGGCGGGCCCTTTTTGCGTGACACTTGACACGTGTTGCTTGAACTTTTTAAGGTTCTACGACACGCCGGTTTCCTCACTATGTTTTCCTTCGCCGTTTTAGTACTGGCATAGTACACAGTACACATACATTTTTCAACAGAAAAACTCATTGGCACACGACTGCATTAGAACCCACAACCTTAGGATCGGAAGGCGGGACCGCTAACACTAGACCACCAGTGCTCTAAGTTACCACTGCTCTGGCATATAATATCTGAGAATATAATTTAGAATTTTATATGACAAGAGTGAACAGGTGGATTATGGCTAAGCATGTTCCATCTTAGGCATCCTCACTTTCCATCAGGTGTGATGGCAGCCAAATGATTGGCTATCTATATTAAAAACAAAAAAAAATAATTAATTCTTCCATACTGCGGTGGGATGTATTTTGAAATGTGATCCACAGGAATTCTTAAAGCAATAGTTTCCCGTCAAAATGCCTTTTCGTTGGTAATGAAGAACCTGCGATATGTAGCTGGCAAACACTGGACGAAAATAGTCTAAACCTGAGTTTAGTAGCACGTCTTGGGAGAGGTTTACGTCCAGCAGTTCTGAAAAGTTTGATGCATTGGATAAAACGAGCTGAAGATTAGGCTCAATAGCAAATCTTGGGAGAGACCTAGGTCAAGCAGTAGACTGATGATATAATGCCTGTAACACACAATTGCTCTTGATTATGAGGATGTGACGTCAAGACGTCATGATGTCGTAAATGGAGGATGTCAAATTAGTGGGCAGCTAATCTTTGAGTCTTGTTTTTGGCATTTGTAAAGGATAAAGGATAGCGAGGGAAAGCGAAAAAGATTATGTTGGCTACTTATGGGGGTACGATTTCCATATAAACTTAATTTACACAACTATGGGCGAATAAAGTATTAATGTACACTGAAACAGCTGTAATAGACTTTTACAGTGGTCCATATTACCGGCCAGTTATATAAAGTTGGAGTGTCAGCCATTGGTCGTGGCAGTCGGGGCTTCAGAAAAAGAATGACGAAAATATTACTTTTTTGGTTTTTTATTAATATTTCTGTTATCCTACAGTTTTCTCCAACTTTGTATAACTGGCCGGCAATAAAGACCACTGTGAAATTCTATTATAGCTATTTCAGTGTACATTTATACTTTGTTTGCCCATAGTTGTATAAATTCAGTTTGTATCGGAATCGGGAGTGTTAGAACAAAATATTTTGAGTAATATTTGATTATTTTTGTACAACTAGCTAATGAAACAAGCATATATGATTCACCCGTTGTTAAGTGGTAACCATCGCCTATACCAAAGCATTGACTCGTAGGTCACCCACGTTAGGAACTTGCCCTACGATGCACTGCCCTGCGTCCATCAACTTGAGGCATACAGATGTTCAGCATCACGTGCCAGTAATGTCACCGGCACCCACACCCTTCAGATCGAAATACAGCAATGCTGCTTCACGGCAGAAATAGGCATTGTGGTAGTACGTACCCGGACGAGTCACACACAAAGAGCTCTATTACTACTAAGACATCCTAATGACATCCTTATTTGTTATTTACAGCGCGCAAAATCAGCTTTATCAAGTTTAAAACACCTACCTGAAGATGATTCACAAATTTTAAAAGAAATAAATACCTTAAATGATGAGGTCGCAAGAGGAACCGATGGAAAAACGACTCTTATCAGTCTTTGTAAGCATCTGAGACGTGCTAGACACCGACTTTATTTATTTGCACAGAACATACATAATGATAAGGAAAGGAAATACAATAAAACAATCTAGTTAGTCATTCTGAGATTTAGTAATTTTTATGACTATCTTGAATTTAGTAAGTAAAGTAAACAGGCCTTTGCATCTTTTGTAGATGATTTATATAGCGTCAGGGACAACTGATGATACTCAAGCCTTACTTGTGGGACGCCATAGTGCCTGGGACCGGGTTTTAGATGCAATAGGCTGTACCTATACCATCCTTACAGCTTAGTCAGCCTAAAGGCTGGTTTACACTTTGATTAGTGTGAGTGCAGGTGATTAGTGCTTGTACAGGTGTGTAGTGCGAGTAGTGTCCAATTCACTGCGAGTGTCTTCGGTCCACTTTACCAATTTTTACAACAACAAGCGTCCGACGCTACACACTAAACGCTAAACACTCCTGTCCAGACGTGTTTAGTGGCAGGCACGCTGCGAGTGAGGGGGAAGGGAGGGCGCGCGGGACTCGCAGTCCACTCGCAAAAAAATAGAGCATGCTTGTATTCACTTTACTACACAGCCCACTAATCACTTGCACTAATCAGTCGCTGTCTACACCTAGTCACTAAGCACCTGCACTCGCACTAATCAAAGTGTAAACCAGCCTTTATCTCCAGGAATGACATGGTCGATACGTGAGGAGCTGACTAAGCCATGGGTTTCCAATATTTTCCTTATGTTTAAGTTTATTAAAATACAGGTATTCGCTCGTTAAATATGTATAACAAGAGAAAGATGAAGGGCACCCTACTCAATGTCCTGTGAAGAAGTCCACTAACAGTGAAGGCTCAAAAATCAATCTTATTATAGAAGAGGCCTGAAGAGGAAGAACGAACCAGACCAGGTCTGGTTCGTTCGCTTACGGCCGCACAATCTACTTCTTGTTTTGCCCTACTGACTACTGAAGATAAAAAAATAATCTGTCGTCTAACTGTTGGATAAAATGTTGAAAAGACCGACTTTTCTATCTTTATCCAAAATAAGAGATACATTTAATATTAGGAACAGCTGCTGACTATTTCGACCTACCACTTCTACGGAAGGTGGCGACAGCGGCTACCATACAAACAGCGTATGATTCCCTTCTACTGTCCCTCGTGGCACAAATGGTTTGTTTCATTTTCAGATCGCAATAAAATATGCTGGGACAGCTTAAAGATTGGAGTTCTGTTATACACGACCATGGAACTGTGTGGTAGCCTCGTGTTCCTGGATGCCAAGAACGCGTGTGACTGTGGCATTGGTTTGGGAGATCCTAACATTATCGTGGCCTTTGTGCTGGTGGGAAGCATTCTGACCATGGTGACTGTGACTTTTTGGGATAGAAAGGTGAGCAATGAGTCTACTGGAAGAGCTCGAAGAGTTCTGGAATGGCGATCGTGAATTGAGACAGAACAGCCCTGATAAGCTGAAGACATTGAAAAACTCCCTTAATCTTCTCTTCTCAGAATGGTTCATCCTAGAAAACTACTTTTCTTATTACCATGATTAAATTCACTGTCAGACATTATCTCTCCTTCATATTTGGGGTGGTTTCCGTTGGCCCTTTACTTTTGGCAGATGGATTGGTGACTGTAGTATTCAAATTCAAAATTCAAATTCAAAATAGTCTCTAATCAGTTGAATTTCAAGAATCACTTTGAAACGTCTTAAAGCTAGGTGAGTCTAGGTGCCAGTTCCACGCGACCAAGTCTAGAAGAACAGGCAACAAACTACGGCTCGGTTCCTACTTTTTTTTATATGATCCTTTAACAAATTAATTGCATTGCTAATGTAGCCAGGAGATACTATCTCCATGAGGGAGGACCCATCTCCTGGTACGTTCTTTAACTGTATTATGAAAATGTTTATTTTCCTATTCCAGTATATCCTGACTTTCGGCTACATGGCCATGGCCGTGTGTCTCGGAGTCTACGCTGTCTTCAGTCAGACTCACCCTGGTGGAACGCTGGGAACTGCTTTCACAACTGGCCTGGCTTTGCCAGTTCTTCTGGCAAGTTATGGCATGGCTAATGGACTTCCAGCTGTTGTGATGGTGGAATTGTTCAATATTAAGGTACCTTCATAACCTCTACTCGCCTTTATGCCCTAGCACAATCCCAGTGTTACACTGAGTGGAATGACCCACACAGTGCAACAGATACTGAGCCAGGGCCTAATTGGCCTTTATTTGTTACCTATTACTAAATACTATTGTATGGCAGCTGCTTACCTGCCTGCTGGCTACCATGAGTTCTGTCTGGATCCGTCTCTGGCTCTGGTTTTGAGTCTGTTTGAGTGTTTACAAAATAAATCCTAAGTCAAAAGTCACACACACAATACAAATACAAATACTAACTAAATAATTTCGGTAAACTTAATCATGGTACATTTCATGGGTTTGAAACTCTCTTTTAAGTATGGAAGTACCTGTGTTAGAGAGTCTCGCTCTTCCGTAGTACATTATATTATGACTAAGTAGGTATACTAAGCTTGAACGGATCTTAACAAAATAAAGCTATACAAAAGTTAAGTTAGACAAAAAGGTACAATTAAATTATGATAAGTGTGAGTTCAAAGGAGACGTGGGTGTGTGTGTGTGTGGAGTGTTTTGGGTGTATTAAGGGTGTATGTGTAAGGAAGGCCCTGATGCACTAGACTCATAAGAGTCTGGGTAACAGGACAATCCAGCGTGTGTTGTGAGCGTGTCGTGGGTAGGCCTCCATGATTCCCCCATCAGTCTCTTGAGAGTCAGGTTAGCACAGAGGGAAGAACACACAGTTATAATACATTGGTGAGCACTCACACAGACTCAAAACCAGAGCCAGGCAGAGCTTGCGGTAGGCCTACAGGTGTGTTTTTATAAACTCTAGTCTTTTTGTTTCAGATTTGCACACCGATCCTATCAGCCCTATTCTCCTATTCCCAGCTGCTAAAATTACTACATGCACACACGTTCCAATACCTGGACGAGTACGTCGGCATACATACCATGTTCTACGTATATGCTGGTATCAACTTGTACGGCGGGGTGTACGCTCTGTTTGTGATCCCCAACATTAGAAATAAAAGCTTGAAACAGATTGAGAAGCAAGTAAAGAGGATACCTTTGCCTGCGTGAAAAATTAAATACAATTCCTTTTTTGGTATTTTCATTTGAGAGTAGCCCAACCATGACCCCTTTACTTTTTTTTATTTCTGTAGAATGATTGCGTAATATATTTTTTTGCTACAATCAAAACCTAGGCTCATAAACGAATTGAAACAAAGCTTGACTAGAAACGAATGCAACTAGACTGAATGTTGACGTAATAAACATTGGGATAAACATGGACAGATAGAGTGGTCGGAAATTATGGCACCGAGAAATATAAAAACGGCCAAAAAAATCACGTTTGTTGTTTGGAGCCCCCTGAAATAGTTATCTGTTTTTAGTAAAGAAATCAAATAAAATCATCTGCTAAATTTTACTAACTATCACGGTTCATGAGATAGAGCCTGGTGACGGACAGATAGACAGACGGACAACGGAGTTTTAGTAATAGGGTACCGTTTTACCCTTTAGGTACGGAACCCTAAAAATAGCCCTAGTAAAAAATCATTTCACGCGAACGAAGTCACTGGCATTACTCCATCCATAAGTATTAATTTTTATCACGAGTCTGCAATATTGAATTGGTGCAGTCCAATGCCATAACGTTTTTATGTTTTTTATTGAGCGTATATCAATACTGTGTTGGCATTGCCAAATATGCTCGCATAACTAACACTCATCTATTAAATTCTTAGTTTTCGGAACACACTTGCTTACCTACCACAGGTTACGTATTTAGAAAATAGAGAAGAACTAACGATCAAACGAACTTACCAAGTGAAGTTTGATCACAATTAGGTGAACGGCTTCATTCGACGCGAGTATTTTTTTTAAGGACGCTATTACATTTTTCATTGTCTCGAATTCGGCTTTCTGCACCAGCACACAACAGCAAAGTGACCACGAACACATTCAAGCCCATTTACGCTCCATTTTCTGCATTATTCAAATAATCTTGATACTTGATGGTTAGGTAGGCAATTAATCGAAATTACTTTTTTTATATAAGTCGAATGTGTCGCTATTGTTTTACTCACAAATCAAATCAAAACAAAATCATTTTTTTTTCAGGAATTAAAATACAACCACTTGCGCGTCCCACTGCTGGACCTTGGAAATGACTCAAGCGTACCAAACGCGTCCGAAACGTCAGAAAACGTCGCTTCCGGAAGCTTGCGCATGCCCGAATTAATGCCAAAGAAACTAAAAAGTCTTTTTCCCAACAAGAAACTACTTTGTTTACCTTATTTCAGTCACTTCCTATTAGAAAAGAGTATGGGTATCATGTAGAACATTTTTTTCCGACAAGAAATCATTTAACAGCGGCGGGTAGCATTTTAAAACGATTTTTGTCGCTACCTTGCAATTTTTGAGATTTTGTCGGCTATTCTTATTTTTACGAAAAACTTTTTAGATCACCATCAAGCCTGATTTCCAAGGAAAAAATACATGCATCACAATCCCAAAACAACCCTCAATTAATTTATTATAAACAAAAACAAAACAACGAAAATTGACGAAATTGCGCTTGCGCAGCCATTTTTCGCGCGGAAAATTTTCACTTTTTTACAAATTTAATCATTCTAAAATATTTTTTCACTGGCAACGCGTCGTTTTATGGCTGCAGTCCATGGAGGCAGGACTCAGGCCAGTTAATGCACAACCAGCCACTCAAAAAGTCAATTGTGAACTTTTGGGCACTTTAGTACCACGGACGCGTGGCGGCCGAGCAAATCGTGGCACTGTAGTGACACGATTTTTCTCGGACGCGTGACGGGAAACAAGTTCGTGGCACTATAGTGCCACGTAACGTAATACAAAATTTTGTTTGGGCGACCGATCGAAGCACCGCGTGACCCAGACGCCAGCGTCTTGGGGACGCTTCCGTCTGGCACTGATTTGGATCAGTTGAGCTATCTCTATATCGTTTGTAACGGTCTGCAGATAGCTCAACTGTTTCTTGTGTATTTTGTACATTTTGTAAATACCTACATGTATTAAAGTTTTTTGTGTAAATAAATACTTTATTAAATACTAAATAAAATGAAAATAACACACCAAAACCAAGCAAAAGGTTGATGGATTACATTAATGGGGAACTGAGTACGCTCCTACAATAAACTTCCGAAAAATGCAACTAAGCTTCATAAGCGGAAGTCCTACTTCCTACTTTCCTACTATATATACACCACTATTTTGTAATAACCAGAAAAAAAAATGTCGATATTGGCTGCTGATACTGAAAACATCCACGCAAAAAAAAAATTCAAGTCATAAAAAAAATATTTTTAAATAACCACAATTTTTAGTCTATATTGAGAAATGATTCAACAAGCAAAAATAATTTCATTCATAAACGCTAAATACCAAGCGGAACCGAACAGCGTAATTTTTTTTCTCTAGTACTACGTAACTAATATGTCCATAATTTTTTAAATCATCATTAAAAATGCAGGTCTTGGTCATACCTATCATTTGGGATTAGAACGAAATGTCCGGGACGAGTAGTTTCCGAGATATGACCATTTTAAGTTTGACAGTTGCCATTAAAAATGAAGGTCTTGGTCATACCTAATATTTGGGATTGGAACGAGGAGTCCAGGATGAGCAGTTTCCGAGATATGACCGTTTCAAGTTTGACAGCTGTCATTAAAAATGCAGGTCTTGGTCATACCTATCATTTGGGATTAGAACGAGAAGACCGGGACGAGTAGTTTCCGAGATATGACCGTTTCAAGTTTGACAGCTGTCATTAAAAATGAAGGTCTTGGTCATACCTATCATTTGGGATTGGAACGAGGAGTCCAGGATGAGTAGTTTCCGAGATATGACCGTTTCAAGTTTGACAACTGTCATTAAAAATGCAGGTCTTGGTCATACCTATCATTTGGGATTAGAACGAGAAGACCGGGACGAGTAGTTTCCGAGATATGACCGTTTCAAGTTTGACAGCTGTCATTAAAAATGCAGGTTTTGGTCATACCTATCATTTGGGATTAGAACGAAAAGTCCGGGACGAGTAGTTTCAGAGATATGACCATTTTAAGTTTGACAGCTGTCATTAAAAATGAAGGTCTTGGTCATACCTATCATTTGGGATTGGAACGAGGAGTCTAGGATGAGTAGTTTCCGAGATATGACCGTTTCAAGTTTGACAGCTGTCATTAAAAATGCAGGTCTTGGTCATACCTATCATTTGGGATTATAACGAAAAGTCCGGGACGAGTAGTTTCCGAGATATGACCATTTTAAGTTTGACAGCGGTCATAAATGAAGGTCTTGGTCATACCTATCATTTGGGATTGGAACGAGGAGTCCGGAACGAATAGCTTTCGAGATATGACCATTTTAAGTTTGACAACCGTCATTTTAAAATGCAGGTCTTGAAACCTTTAATCGGCTGTTTTAAATTTGACCGCTGTCATTAACAGGTATATTGGTAATATCATGCTCATCAGCCTGGAGAAGTTCACTGCTGGACATAGGCCTCCCCTATACATTTCCAGGAAAAAAATGTAAATTTCAATGTATAAACATTTTCATTTTCCTTTCCCAGCCAATGCCATGACGTATTTGAAGGTTCGTTCCATGACTTCTTCTGGCTGATAATGATGACTTTTATTATGGTCCAAGAAAGTATCAACTTTATCCAGGCACAGTACACACACGCACGGCGCATCTTGTGTAGTGATGAGAACGACAAGGTTCTTCAAGCAGGCGCCGCAGTGCTTTCTTTAGAACCTTGTCGTATTCATCCTAATTATTTGCAAAAATGTGTGACACCCGTCCTTCCACGACCGCGTCTGAGCGCGGAATGGCGAACGAAATGTAATGAAGTCTACCTACTATCTACCTACCCTTGGAAAAATGTATGGAGAAATTATAGTGCGTTTTAAAATTGTCTATTCTTTCAAAGTAATTTATTTGGGTACAAAATAATAACGAAGACGAATAGAAGACTCTGTATGCCACAATTTCGTTCTATTTTCACGTTATAATATTCCCCGGATTTAGCTATTTATGTACCTATCCAGACCCCCTTTTTAGCGATTTTTGCTATGGTAAAAACGTATTCATGTGAAAATGTTGTATAGGACTGCCCATTTTTTATTGGCTATCACTATAGATGAACATATCATCTTTAATTTTATACCATGTTATATCTACAGTTATGATTCCTGGTTCCATAAATGGTACCCAAAAACCGTTGGTATTCGTAACTCCCCCCTTAAATGCTTTTTATATAAGCAATTCATAGTAGGTAGTAGTAATAAAGCTCTTTAAGTGTGGCTCGTCGTGTGAGTCGGTTAAAAATACAGGGTTATCCTTTTATTAAAACCCAGACCATTTTCACCTGAATAGCAATATTTGTGACCACATGTGTAGGAGACAGGGTTGACATACCATTAATAACTTGTTACAAAAGTAAGGGCTGGTTTTATAATGCTTATTCGTTGAACAAAAAATCACATTTTTCGTCCTTGCTATTGACAAGCATAAATGTAACTTTTGAAAACGTGGATTCAAATCCAGACGTGTACCAATAAGTTTCTATTTTCAAAAATGTATGTGCACAATGCTCTCAAACGGTGGAGACAATTTGCTGTGCACTATGAACTCACAAACGGTGAAAGACAGCATTGTGGGGAAGCCTGCATGTTGTAGAACCTAAAAAGTTTGTAAGATACTTGTCAAGTACACGAAAGGAGCCTCTTTGGGGTGCACCTACAGTCCTCTCATCACACTGGTTCGTTCTAACCAGACACGATAAAAAAGAAGAGTTTGAAGTTAAAAAAAGAGATAACCCTAATATATTTTATTTAACGGATAAATAATAATTTATCTGTAGATTGAAAAATGAGCCCCCGAATTTACAAAAGTGTACGTACAACTGCTAGTCACCTACTGTGATATGCGAGCATCCGCCACTGACAGCATGCAGTGACTAAAAATCGTCCCTCTATCACCTCTTGCATACCTCAGGAGGGGACTAACAGTAGCGCGTAGACTATAAATATTACATTAAAAACTCTTTTCTAGTTCTCTTAAAAACGGTCCATTTATCTTGCAAGTTAGAAAATAAACATGCAACTCTCGAGATATTCGCGCCAGACCGAGCTGAAATACGATATAATTTTGGCGAGTCTGCAACAGAAACTACCTGAATTGATTTCTTCGTTCCACATTCGGATATAGACGACTCGACTCACTAAAAATAACCTGCAATTTAAAATGAGTTTTAAACGCTGGAACATAAAAGTCATAACAGCCATGCGCACATTTTGATAATTGAAAACATTCGATAGCATGGAAGTTCCTAAAGATTGGTCTTAAATATCAATTGAAGGCTCTGCCTTCAACGCTGCAGGTAGTAGTCTCAATTCCGACCTAGGACAACGTTGATAGTTCTTTATTATTGTTTAAAAATTCATTATGTAATCATTCTATCAGTTATCTGGTTCCCATAGTAATAAGTTTAGCTTAGTTTTAGGCAAGATAACGCTGTGTGTCTATCAATATTAATTTACTTATTAATGTCAAAAACATGCTAAGAATTCAGTTGATGGAAAATTATTTCAATGAATTGGACTCAGCGGTTGCCCCATGTTTGGGCGCCAAAATAAAATATTGGCTCCCAACATGGGGCAAACTTGAAATAAGTTTTTATGACAGCACTGACATGGTCGTTAGTTGGACACCAAACTGACAGCTTATCTTATTATTTCAAGTTAGGTTTTCGTAAAAGTTTAGAGAAAGTATTTTAAAATTACTGAATTAGTACTTATCAAAAGAAACTAAATTACGTATAGTTGAGGGTAAATAAGTATTAGTCTTGCAAGTTTGACAACCAAAATGGACACAATTAAAGGGTAGTCAAGGACAAAACCAATTTTATGCACTATTGGTCTAGTTAGTATGTATTTTTTATTTTTATTTTAGACCCGTGTTGGGCGCCAAAATGCTAAGCCTTAAATATGTATATCCATTTATTCTAGAACAAACTTGATAGCGGGTTTTGGACTGAAGAATAGCGGCTTCACGTCCTGGCAACTTATCAAGCTTTGAATCAGTTAATAATTATCTCGCCTTGGTTTTATTTAAATAGCATAACCGTTTGGAAACGTATTATTTATAAAGCCCTTATGGTCTCTTAGGGAATAAGATCTCTCCATTATCTATCTAATGAGGTGACTAAGCTTTGCGCAGATATAGATCGCCTGCGCCTGCAAATATCATTATTGTATTTGTCGCCAAACTATTATTATTTTATTTTTAAAAAGAAAACGTTTTGGTAAGTAAGTTCAAAATGGTCAACCATCTTTGAGGTGGGAGAAAACGACACGAGACCGACATCTTTTCGGCAAAGATTGACATTGAACATAATAAATGAGTGTCGTTTTTAGGGTTCCGTAGCCAAATGGCAAAAACGGAACCCTTATAGATTCGTCATGTCTGTCTGTCTGTCTGTCTGTCCGTCCGTATGTCACAGCCATTTTTCTCCGAAACCGTAAGAGCTAGACTGATGAAACTTGGCGAGTAGATGTATTCTGTGAAACGCATTAAGATTTTTACACAAAAATAGAAAAAAAAAAAAAACTTTTGGGGGTCCATACTTGAAACAGCAACTCAATTTTTTTTGAACAAAATTTCTATTCATCTTTATAATGTCTGAATGGTTATCGTTGAAACTTGAAATTACAATGACCATGTGAGCGAAGCTGCGTGTAAATGCTAGTTGAACATAAGAAGGTCGTACGTTCAAATAGCTTGAGCTGTTAAAAAATTGCAGGCCATAACATTTCCGAGACTAATTCCGAGAAAGTGATAACAATTTTTCATTTTATTGTACTCCACGATGATGGAGGTAGGTTATTTTTCGAAAAATATTATATCCTTGGGAATGTGAGGGTATGAAAACCATACACCTTAACTGTCTTTTTAGGGTTCCGTAGCCAAATGGCAAAAACGGAACCCTTATAGATTCGTCATGTCTGTCTGTCCGTCCGTGTCACAGCCATTTTTCTCCGAAACCATAAGAGCTACACTGATGAAACTTGGCAAGTAGATGTATTCTGTAAACCACATTAAGGACGCTATTACATTTTTGCCTGTCTCGAATTCGGCTTTCTGCGCCAGCACACAACAGTAAAGTGACCACGAACACATTCAAGCCCATTTACGCTCCATTTTCTGCATTATTCAAATAATCTTGATACTTGATGGTAAGGTAGGCAATTAATTGAAATTAATTTTATTTATATAAGTCGAATGTAAGCTATTGTTTTACTCACAAATCAAACCAAAATCATTTGTTTTATTCAGGAATTAAAATACAAAAATACTAAATTTTGTTAAGGCGACCGATCGAAGCAACGCGTGACCCAGACGCCAGCGTCTTGGGGACGCTTCCGTCTGGCACTGATTTGGATCAGTTGAGCAATCGCAGATTGAGGTTGAGGTCTGCAGATAGCTCAACTGTTTCTTGTGTATTTTGTACATTTTGTAAATACCTACATGTATTAATTGAAAGTGTTTTTGAGTAAATAAAAACTTTATTAAATACTAAATAAAATGAAAATAACACACCAAAACCAAGAATGAACGCGAAAGTTTGTAAGTATGGATGGATGTTTGTTACTCTTTCACGTAAAAACTACTGGACCGATTTGGATGAAATTTGAAATGAATACAGTTAATAACCTGGATTGGAATATAGGTTACTTTTTATCCAAAAAAATAACAGGAACGGGTTAATCATAACTACCACGTGGGCGAAGCCGCTGGCAGCCACTAGTCCTAAATATAATTATTACGCCTTGCTATTTGCATTTTTTTCTGTTATTATTGATTAGCTTGTGTGTGAGCTATGATCTCTAAAATCCATTGACCTCGCATAACGAGGGTCAACAAGTTCACGAAGCAAACAGTTATTGTAGAAGTTTACTAAATGCCCCTCCATATTTTCCTTCCAGAACCGGTCGTCTCTTTTTACGAATTCATATTTAATTTTGCCGTCTCCAGTCCAAACGGCAAATACCCACATATTTTGGCCAGTAACTCGTAATTGGCCTTGAATCTGGTAGTACCACTTGCTTTTTTTATCACTGTGTAAACATCACATTTATACAACCAAAAGTCATTTTTTTCTGTTTGATTGCTTCTTCGGGCTCTAAATTGTAAGCTGATGATGGGCATTTTACTTCTGGAGTAGCTCCCAGAAATGAAAATTCTTTGTCAATGTGCAATCCACATTCTTGAATATTAACGTTTAACGTCTTTTCTAAATCCCGAAGCGCTATAAGTTTTCAAAATATGACTATTTTCAGTTTGACAGCTGTAATAAAAAATGCAGGTCTTGGTCATACCTATCATTTGGGATGAGAATGAAAATTCCGGACGAATATTTTCAGAGATGTGACCATTTCAAGTTTGACACCTGTCATTTTAAATGCAGGTCTTGGTGATACCTATCATTTGGGATTGGAACGAAGAGTCCAGGAGGAGTAGTTTTCGAGATATGACCATTTATAGTTTGACAACTGTCATTAAAAAGGCAGGTCTTGGTCATACCTATCATTTGGGATTAGAACGAGAAGACTGGGACGAGTAGTTCCCAAGATATGGCCGTTTCAAGTTTGACAGCTGTCATTAAAAATGCAGGTCTTGGTCATACCTATGATTTGGGATTAGAACAAAAAGTCTGGGACGAGTAGTTTCCAAGATATGACCATTTTAAGTTTGACAGCTGTTATCAAAAATGAAGGTCTTGGTCATACCTATCATTTGGGATTAGAACGAGAAGACTGGGACGAGTAGTTTCCGAGATATGGCCGTTTCAAGCTTGACAGCTGTCATTAAAAATGCCGGTCTTGGTCATACCTATCATTTAGGATTAGAACGAAAAGTCCGGGACGAGTAGTTTCCGAGATATGACCATTTTAAGTTTGACAGCTGTCATTAAAAATTAAGGTCTTGGTCATACCTATCATTTGGGATTGGAACGAGGAGTCCAGGACGAGTAGTTTGCGAGATATGACCGTTTCAAGTTTGACAGCTGTCATTAAAAATGCAGGTCTTGGTCATACCTATCATTTGGGATTAAAACGAAAAGTCCGGGACGAGTAGTTTCCGAGATATGACCATTTTAAGTTTGACAGCTGTCATAAATGAAGGTCTTGGTCATACCTATCATTTGGGATTGGAACGAGGAGTCCAGGACGAGTAGTTTTCGAGATATGACCATTTCAAGTTTGACAACTGTCATTAAAAAGGCAGGTCTTGGTCATACCAATCATTTGGGAATAGAACGAAAAGTTAGTCATTTTAAAACCTTTAATTGGCTGTTTTATATTTGACCGCTGTCATTCACAGGTATATAGGTGATATCATCCTCATCAGCCTGGAGAAGTTCACTGCTGGACATAGGCCTCCCCTATACATTTCCAGGAAAATAGATTTGCAAATTAAATTAAAACTGAAAATTTCTATACATAATCAATGTATAAACATTTTTATTTTCCTTTCCCAGCCAATGCCATGACGTATTTTAATTTTTGACGTATTTGGTTCGTTCCATGACTTCTTCTGGCTGATAATGATGACTTTTATTATGGTCCAAGAAAGTATCAACTTTATCCAGGCACAGTACACACACGCACGGCGCATCTTGTGTAGTGATGAGAACGACAAGGTTCTTCAAGCAGGCGCCGCAGTGCTTTCTTTAGAACCTTGTCGTATTCATCCTAATTATTACAAAAATGTGTGACACCCGTCCTTCCAGGACCGCGTCTGAGCGCGGAATGGCGAACGAAATGTAATGAAGTCTACCTACTACTACCTACCCTTGGAAAAATGTATGGAGAAATTATAGTGCGTTTTAAAATTGTCTATTCTTTCAAAGTAATTTATTTGGGTACAAAATAATAACGAAGACGAATAGAAGACTCTGTATGCCACAATTTCGTTCTATTTTCACGTTATAATATTCAGCGGATTTAGCTATTTATGTACCTATCCAGACCCCCTTTTTAGCGATTTTTGCTATGGTAAAAACGTATTCATGTGAAAATGTTGCATAGGACTGCCCATTTTTTATTGGCTATCACTATAGATGAACACATCATCTTTAATTTTATACCATGTAATATCTACAGCTTTGATTCCTGGTTCCATAAATGGTACCCAAAAACCGTTGGTATTCGTAAGTCCCCCCTTAAGATTTTTACACAAAAATAGAAAAAAAACTATAAATTTTGGGGGTCCCCATACTTGAAACTGAAACTCAATAAAAAAATTTCATCGAACCCATACGTGTGGGATATCTTGGAATAGGTCTTCAAAAATGATGTTGCGGTTTCTTATATCGTTGAATCTCAAGGATCACTTGAAACTTTTAAAGCTATTAGGTACCAGTTGCCTCCATCGATCGTGAGGAAACCGGCATATCGTAGAACCTAAAAAATCCAAAATATGTATCAAGTGCACGAAAAGAGCCTCTTTGAGACGCATTTAATATCCTTTCACCACGCTTGGTTCGAAAGTATCAGTGACACTCTAAGAATAAGAAGAAGATGTTGCCGCCACCGTGGTGCAAACAAACGAGGTTATAAGTAGAAAGAGACTTAGTATGCAAATGTTTGCATAAGATTGCAATAAGCTACAACCTACGAAACACAGTTTCTAACTCATGCGGGATTCAGGAATACGTGAAACGTGTTTACACTGCCTCATTTCAGAACTTGAATGTGGGTGTTTTGAGACATTACTTTGTGTCATACCAGTAAACTCGTTGAGCTCGAAGCTAGCAACGTTCTTCGTTACATACTATAATCGTTACAGTTAGCAACAGAATTTTTTCCCGATGGTTTTGACAAATGCCTCAATTTTCTTCGAAGCCAATGACGGCTTACTTGTCTAGAGACTGATTTAATTAAATTATTGTATTTGTGTAAATGTATTAAACAAATAAAATGGTCTAAGCTTGACTTTGACAAAATTGACAAAACGGACACCATTCAACCGTTTTGCCACCACCACAGATTGAACTTGAAACTTAAAAATATTTGGTTAATTTTAAGTTTCTTTGTGTAAATAACCATTATTGAACTATTATTATTAACCACTATTATTAACCACTTCACTATATTCCCTATCTCTTTACCGAGTATTTTACCTATAATATCATGATAAGAGTGAGCGATTTTACACAACAAAGCACTTAGTTTAAATCGTGTAAAAGTCTTTGGTATAAGTTCACCAAACCGTAAAATCCTTATCTCTGGCTGGCCTCTCAGCTCAGTTGGTAGTAGCTCTGCCTTCTGAGCCGTAGGTCGTGGGTTCGATCCCCACCGAGAACAAATATTTGTGTGGTGAACAAAGATGTTTGTTCTCTGTCTGGGTGTTATAGTATTCTAAGTATGTATCTGGTTCCCATAGTACAAGCTATGCTTAGTTTGGGGCTAGCTAGTGTTGTGTGAACTGTCTACAATATGTATATTTATTTATTTATTGCAACAAGACCGTAAAATGTATTATTGCATAATAATTATGTACGGCCGTCAGGGAGGATACAAAAACGACCAGAATTTGTTTTATTACTAATTTAATTAAAAATAAAAATTACAAATTAATTATTATTATGACCAATGCTCGATATTAGAGACAGAGGTAGAATGAATTGATTCACTGGGATTGTCACACGGTTATGGTGGGATCTGCCGAGGCAGCACTTTACCCGCGGTAGGTAGGTGTCGCGTTGCGAAACGCGACGGAATTCTCTGAAAACACTGTCACTGGTGTCGATAGCTTAACATCTCCCTCCGAAAGATCTGCATCTATTTTGGAGCCATAGCTGAGAATAGTGCAGATGGGGGACTGGAACTGGTTCTCTGGAGAGGGGTCCATCTGTGGTTTCAATACTTGAATGTAGGTTGTTCTAATCAACGCTATTCAGTATTATAATGTTCTTGACTGGTGCTTTATACGCCTCTTCTTCATTGAATGGTATAGGTTGAAGTGTGAAGTGCGCATCCTTTGGGCACGATGGCTATATGACTGCCCTGCAGAATCTTATACTGGTCTTGAAAACATGTATGGCGAACTTTCATGAGGTTAGGAAAGCTCATCACGTAGTGGTGATCATCCAACTGCTCGATGACTTCCGGAGATAGGATAACCAAAGTGAAATGGCAAGATCCGTGGATGTGCTGCCGAAGTAAAAGCTCTTGGTCCTTGGTCCTTGTTGTGTTAGCTTGGATCGTATTCGCAAAGGTGACCGTTACTGTACTTCGGACATTCAGTCTCAATAGACAAAAGATCTCTCTCGTGGATTGCTACAAATGGGTAGGTAGGTGATAGGATTTTGTTATAATGCTTTGGATCTAAGGATATTTAATCTTTGAAGGATATGTTAGTATTACGAACAATTGAAAACTTTATAATCTATATAAAAACTACTAACTAACTATATAATATATATAGTACCCTAATTTAATTAAATCAAAATAAACCTTAAACTAATTTCGTAAGATAAAATCATGACAGTCAAACTATACGAGACCCACTGCTTGCTTAAACTTATTTAGTTGCAAAAGTCCAAATTTCCAAAAATGCTTTTTATAACATAACCTAGGCCGTCTATAAGATCTCTTATTTAAACTCTCAAGTATTATCTCGTCCACTTGTACCAGCTGGAGGCATTGGATCAATGTCAAGGTCAGGACGAGGAGTCATTTCCTGCGACAAACGAGCACTATTAGGTACTCGTTTTAGACGTGACTTAGGTATACGCCTAGCTTTTTTCTTAGTATAGATGTGAATAGGCAAATTTTCTATGACCGTGTCGTGTATATAGCGGGGTGCTAATTTTTGCCTGCTAGCCATAGGGTTTCTAATAAATACTTCTTGTTCAGGAGTATAATTGCGTTCAGGTTCTCGATCCCTATTAATTTTCTCAGTTATTTCAGTTCGACGTGAAGGAGTGCATTCGTTAATAATTGCATAGACCCTGAGCATGCGCTCCTTATGATCTTGTATATATTCTTGCATTAGGTGTTGAGTTACATTCATATCTACGGGATCACGAGGATCGAGGTGACCGGTTATAATATCAATAGGTCTACATTTTGTGAAGCTGTGAATAGAGCTATTATATGCTAAAATAGCGTAAGTCATAAGTGCTGAAATTTGTTCATCTCGATGTTCTAATTTTAAGATACGCAAGTGCTCAAGAAGAGTAGAATGTAGTCGTTCTACCATTCCATTTTCATTGGGCGTATTTGGGCAAGTTTTATGATGTTCAATTTTGTGCAACCTAGTGAATTCTAAAAACAGCTGGTTAGTAAATTCGGGGCCATTGTCAGTGGTGATGGAAAGAGCAATGCCGTGATGAGAAGAGAACTTTAATAAAGCCTGAACAACGCTAACAGCGGTAGCATCTCTCAGAAAATATGCTTGAGCATATTTCGAGAAAGCATCGATTATAGTGAGAAACTTCTGGGATTCTACACTAAGTAAATCTAAATGTAGTACTTGAAAAGGTTTTGTTGGTGGTGGTACAATTTGGAATCGAGGTCTAACTGGGTTACGATCATATTTGGCTTGTCCGCATATGTGGCACTCGTTAATAAATTTAGTTACATGTTCTTTCATTTTAGGCCAATAGTACCTTCGTGAGAGGGCTAGGTAGCTTTCATTAATCCCTCTATGATTCGTTTTTCCCTCGTGATAGTTTTTTATTTTCGTTTGCTGGTTTAGATAGTCTTTTACATTTTCTATTTCAGTTTTTGAAAGAACTAATTGCATTGCCGAATTATGAAAATTCCTCTGAATAATATGTAAGATAGAATACATTTCCAGTGAAGGGTTTATTAAAATTCCAGTTTTTACTCTAGGATTAACAAGTTCTTTAATCGCGTTGATAACGTCCTGTTCTAGATTATTTTTACAGACTTGAATAGAAGTTCTCGTGTGATTCTCGAAGGGCTTTGTGACAATAGGCCTACTTTTGATGTCACTTAATATGACATTGAATACGATCTGCCTGCAAAATCTATTCAGGGGATCGTCTGAAATGGGTACTTCTAGGATAGGATTTTCTGCATCACTATGTACACTATCAGTCCTTGAATCAGCAGTTTCTGTTCTAGAATTATCGCTTTCTGTTCTAGAATCCGACTGGGATCCTTGCGAGACATTGACTATGATCGAACTAAGTTCTTCGTTATGTAATTCGATGCGAGAAAGGGCGTCAGCGTTGGTGTTAGCTTTCCCTGGCTTATATTCGGATTCGTAGTCATATTCACTTAAACGTAGTCTCCAGCGCGTTAAGCGGGAATTGGGTTCCTTGATATTCATTACCCATTGTAACGGACGGTGATCTGTCAGTATCTTGAATTTTCTACCGAAAAGATATGGGCGGAAATATTTCGTGGCCCACACGATAGCTAGCATTTCTTTTTCTATAGTGCTGTAATTGATTTCACTTGAATTAAGTGTTCTAGATGCGTACGCGATAGGCTTATCAGATCCGATAGGGCCTTGAGAGAGGACAGCTCCAATTGCCAAATTTGAAGCATCCGTCGTCAGTAAAAAGGGTTTTGTAAAATCTGGATATTGAAGAATGGGGTCATTTACTAGAAGGGTTTTACATTTTTCAAAGCATTCTACATAATTTGTGTCAAGTGAGATTTTAGAACCTTTCTTTAAGCATTGGGTCATAGGCTTAGTAATTTTTGCAAAGTCGGGTATGAACTTCCTATAGTACCCAAGTAGTCCTAAGAACCTTTTGATTTCTGTAGCGGTTTTTGGTATAGGGTATTTTTTTATTGCCGATATTTTATCTGGATTAGGCTTTATCCCATCTCTAGTTATAACGTGTCCTAGGTATGCCGTTTCTAGTTTTAAAAATTCAGATTTGTCCATTTGTATTTTAAAATTGGACTCTCGTAGTTTTTGAAATACTTTCTGCAAGTTAACCATATGTTCCTGAAGGGAAGTACTGAATACTATGATATCGTCAAGATATACTAGACAAATGGTGTTCTGGAGTTCTCTAAGAACATTGTCCATGACCCTCTGAAAAGTAGATGGACTATTTTTAAGGCCCATAGGCATTCTGAGAAACTCATAATGACCTTGCTCTACATTGAAAGCAGTCTTCGAAATATCCTGAGGGTTCATTTCCACTTGGTAAAAGCCACTAGCCAGATCTAGCGTAGTAAAATACTGGCAATTACCTAATTTATCTAAGACATCTGCGATATTTGGGATCGGGTATTTATCGTCTACGGTTTTTTCATTAAGCTTTCGAAAATCTACTACTATTCTCCACTTCACCTTTCCTGATGCATCAGCTTTTTTTGGTACTACCCAAATTGGGGAGCTCCATGCGGAATTCGAAGGCCTAATGATACCCTGTTCTAACATTTTACCAATTTGATCTTGTACCTCTTGTCTATGTATATATGGGTACCTATAACTCTTCGTATAGACTGGAGCGTCATCAGTTGTTTTAATCGTATGTTTAATTCTATTTGTGAAGGTCAAAGGTTCACCTTCCAAGTAAAAGACGTCCTCATATTGTTCACATAAAAGCTCTAAGTTTGTACGTTCTTCGATGTTTAAATGTTCTGTACGAAGCCGCGAGACTACTTCCTTCGCGCGAGGCGAGCATTGTTCAGTGCGCATGCACTCGTTAGCATGTACTTCAGCGATAACGGCATGATCCATCGAAAATGTGACGTCATTTCGGCTCGGGTTCGTTACTTCGACTATTCCCCGGTTATGACTCACCGTAGTTAAACATTCGCTTATTACGCAATTAGAAATCGACTGTTCTTCTATAAACGCATCTCCATCATTAACATTGATGGGAATGTTCAATAATTTGGATGTACCTGCCGGTATTATTTCTTCGTACAAGTTAGCGTTACGTGAGTTGTACACTACTATAGGGTTCGAAGTTGTTTTGGTGGTAAGTATTTTATTTTTATAATCTATTACAGCCTCCCATTTATCCAATAAATCCGTTCCGATAAGTCCATCAAAAAAATCGTGGAACTTGTAGACATAAAATGTCGTGTGATTTGTGTCGTTAAATTCGGCAAAACTAGGTAGTGTGATGGAATAGTCACTCCTACTTTTAGCATGAACGTTACACACTTCAAAAGGGTCGTAATTTAATGGAAAGTCACTGAAATACCTTTCTACAACAGCGGGACTCAAAAACGATTGGTTGGCTCCCGTATCTATTAAAAGTTTCATAGGTGGTGATGAAATCTGAATATACGGAAGTTGACGTTGCGTGTGTAGATTTATCTCTATTTTAAGGTGCCTAATTTCGGTATTATCTGACTTATCAGTAGAACCTAGAGCAGTAGCGTTCTCGAACTCTTCTGATGGTTTCGTTTCGTTGTGCTCGATGACTTGAGCAGATGACTCATAGTAGGGGTCATATACATACTCTACATACTCACCGTCATAATAAGGTTCAAGGTCGGTGGTATAATACTCGTCGGAATAGGGTTCGTTCAAACAATCGTTGAAATTCATTTCCCTGGTCTTAAAATAATTCGTTGGTGGTGGATTACCTGATTTTCTCCAATCATGCCCTGATAGATCGGGTCGCGATGGTGGAAGCGTCTTAGTGACGTAGTGGCTTACGCCGCTCATTGGATAAGGTTGCTGGTTCGATTTCGGTGGCATTTGAAATGCGTTATGTTGTGAGTTATAATTAGATGGAAAAGCCCTAAAAATTTGCTGGGTGCGAGTAGGACCAAACTGACGGGGTTGGTACACGTTCGGTTTCCACTGTGGTCCAGGTTGTGGAGCAAATTGTGGACGTACAGGTCCTGATGTGGCGGCTGTATTAAAATATGGTCGCGGAGCTGGCATTGCGAAAGGTTGAATAGGCATTTTATATGAGCTTATAAAATGATTAGGTACTGTCATTGAGTTCATTAACCTTCTATCAGGTAGGCATTGGTTTCGTTCTTGCATATGCATGGTATTCATCTCTTCATGAACAAGTTCTAACGCTTTTTCTATACTTTCGGGGCGCATGCAGCGTATGCGCGATCCTAGAGGATCAGCTAGTCCACGTAAGTACGCCTGAAGGGTTAATTTTCTATATAAATCGCGCTTAGCATCGATTACGGTTTGCACTGTGTCATGTAAAGTGACATAGGTAATAATGGTGCTGAAAAGTGTCTGGCAGCGCTCGTAAAACTCTTGAGGACTACTAGAACCTTGACATAAAATTGCTAGGTCGTTATAAAGAGCAGTTTCGTCTCGATGATCCGCGAAATTGTTGACTAAAGCACTACGGATGCCTGTCCAGTCATTTGATATTCCATTTGAATTTATTAAGCGAGCAGCAGGACCTACCACTTTATTTAAAATTCCATTGATTAAAGCATATTTTGATAAGTCGCTGCACTCTGGTTTAGCGAACTGTTTTGCCAACTCGTCACATATTTGTATGAACCTAGTTAGTACGTTCGGGTTCCCGTCAAACTCCGGAACTAATCTCAATGATTTATAGATGGTATCTACTTCTGAAACAGCCATGATTTTTGATCCTTCCTCTAAAATATTTTCTAAATTAACATTTCGCCTATTATCTATGAATCGATTTCTACTACTATTACTACTTAACCTAGGATCAATTAATTTTCTTGAATGAAAAATTTTGATTTATTTTATTTGCCTAGTCCAGCAATGGACTTCTGTCGGCTGGTGATGATGGTGTTAGTTGGTAAGGATTAAAGTCTAGGAAGTGAGCAACCACTAAAAAGAATCTAATGTACTCACATGATTTTATTTCCGGTCCCTTTGCACTATCGATTTCTGGATACCTCCTGGAGCAGCACGCACTGTAGATCCGTTTGATACTCAGCAGCTTTTGATGGCCACACGGGCGGCGTTTCAGCGGAAATTTTCGTGAAACCGACCGCGAGTATCCTACCGCCTGCGCCAATTATGTACGGCCGTCAGGGAGGATACAAAAACGACCAGAATTTGTTTTATTACTAATTTAATTAAAAATAAAAATTACAAATTAATTATTATTATGACCAATGCTCGATATTAGAGACAGAGGTAGAATGAATTGATTCACTGGGATTGTCACACGGTTATGGTGGGATCTGCCGAGGCAGCACTTTACCCGCGGTAGGTAGGTGTCGCGTTGCGAAACGCGACGGAATTCTCTGAAAACACTGTCACTGGTGTCGATAGCTTAACATAATCAAAAATATAACCGTATGATTGTATGGTGAACTCAGGCCAGTCTTAATTTGATTTGAATCAATAGGGGTACAGAAGGGTATAATAAGGCGTATTAATTTGCTTTCAACCCTTCACATTTAATTACCATTTCACAATATGAACAATAGATCTTGTCATTAACCCTTATAAAAGCTGTCACTGGTTTTCATTACAGATGAGCGCTAGTGGTCTAGTGGTAACAGCACCGTCTTCCTATCCTGAGGCCGTGGGTTCAAATCCAGACGTGCACAATTGATTCAGGCGTGACTTTGTGGAATTCCATTGTTAAACATAAGTTAACTAGAAAAAATCGGTTGTCTGTAAAGTCGGTTTACTGACGATAGTTGAACGTGACAACGTCATACAGCTGTCCACGCGGACGCATCGCTCACTCAAGTAGGAGAGAGACAGATGTCGAACGCTGCCGAACGCGGAGGTCGTGCATGCCTCTTTGTCGCTCGTTCCGCGCTCTCGCTTGCACTTCAAGCCTTAAATGGAACGGCATAGAGCGAGGTAACGCCGCACGAGTCATGTTTTTTCATGCGTGCAGCCGGCTCCATCGAGTTAAAAAATATACAGTACTAGTCCGCTAATATAATTTAATATGAAGTATGGTTTGATTATTAGAGTTGAAAAGATTAACTAAGGCTACCACTTGAGTTATTGACCAAAATATTCTTGGCGGCATATTCGAAGAAAAACCACTAAAAAATAAAAATTTACTAAAAGAAAGAAAGAATAACCATTTATACAACCACCACAATTACATAACTTAAAAAAAAAACATTAACAAAATTAAGTAAAATTAACATAAACTTGTAAACAAAAAAAACAATTTAAAAATAATATTCGTGTGCTAAAAGTAGTGGTAAAAAGGTCTACAGTTCAGCATTTATGCTACCAAATTTCTAACATACAGTAGCGCTAACCAAACACCATGCCTATTTCTGCCATGAAACAGCATTGCTGTGTTTTGACAGAAGGCAGAGCTACTACCAACTGAGCTGAGGGGTTAGCTTAGATATTTTTTCAAAGTTAAGCATCGTGATTCTTATCAGAACAGCAGACTTGCAAAATCGTTCTTCGAACAGGCCCAGAATGTATATTAAATATTTGAACCAAAAACCTCAAGGGATAAGAGCCCACTAACCCTTTTAAAGCTAACGCAATAAGGGCCTTTTTATCAAAAATAATTTAGGGTACCACTGAGCAAATCCCATGTGGCCTAATAGGTACTCCATTTCGACGTGATTAGTGTACGGAAATGTACTCAGGTGTAGAGGGGGAAGTTGATTATTATGCTGTAACTAAGTTACTTACTGACGCTCTCACTCAAGCTCTTAAACTCAAGTGGCAATGGGCTGGGCACATTTCACGAAATACCGACGACAGATGGACTAAGCGTGCCAATCAGTGGAAAGGGCCACCAAGCAAAAGATAAGTTGGTAGACCGTACCGTAGAGGGTTAATAGTAATAGTAATACAAAGTTCGAAAATATGTGTCAAGTGCACGAAAGGAGCCTCTTCGAGGCGCACTTAAAATCCTTTCACCACACTTGGTTCGAAAGAATCAGTGACACGATAAGAAGAAGAATAGTAATAGTAATAAAAAAATTGGTTGTCTGTAAAGTCGGTTTACTGACAATAGTTGAACGTGACAACGTCACAAGAAAATACGCGTAGGCTGATTGTGCCTCATTGTCGCTCGTTCCGCACTCTCACTCAAACTCAAACTCAAACATTTTTTATTCAGTACGATGCAAAAATCACTTTGAAACGTCTTAAAGCTAGGTGAGTCTAGGTGCCAGTTCCACGCGACCAAGCGTAGAAGAACAGGCAACAAACTACGTCTCGGTTCCTACCGTTTTTTTATATGATCCTTTTACAAATCAAAAATAGTCTAAAATAATAGCAGTGAAGTTCCAGTGTGGTGCCACTTCACTTAGTCAGACGTATGCAATGCAATAATACAAAGCAAAAGTTTCAAAGACAACACACGCTACGCTTCAATGTAATACTATAGTATCTACACAGCTTATATAATAATTTAAGTTTAAAAAACTTGAGAAACCGACTTCATTGTCAAACGGCTAAACCGATTTTAATCAAATTTGTTTGGGACAATCTGGACGTAAGAATAACCTTCCAAATAAAAAAATAATTTTCTAAATCGGTTCATAAATGACGGAGGCATGCAGTTACAAACATTAAAAAAATTATTTAAAAAAAAATGGCAACACCGATTTTAATAAAATTAAAATGGGACCAATCTGGAAGCAGTACCTTTCAGATAAAAAAATATTTTTTTAAATCGGCTCACAAATGACGAAGTTATGCGGTAAGAAACATTAAAAAAAAAAATAAAAAAAAAAATAAAAAAAAAAAAACATATAACCGAATTGAGAACCTCCTCCTTTTTGATAGGAAGTCGGTTAAAAATAAGATACGAAATAGTAGGTACAGACATTGCAAATTGACATGTTAGCTTTCTATGGGTAGAGTGACCGGGACATCGGGCCACGCAGTTTTGTCATTCATATAGCTATCTAGAGTATAGTACGCTTTCTTTATTAAATTATTCTTAACATAGGCTTTAAACTTCCGAATAGGAAGCTTAGTTGCATTTTCCGGAAGTTTATTATAGAAGCGTACAGTGTTCCCCATAAAAGACCCATTTACCTTCTGCAGACGAAATTTGGAAATATAAAGTTTATTTTTATTTCTAGTGTTAATATTATGCGAATCACAATTTTTCTGAAAGCTACAGATGTGTTTGTGAGTGTACAATAAGTTTTCATACATATATTGTGAAATTACTGTGAGGATATTAATTTCCTTAAATCGCTCCCTCAATGAGTCTCGTGATTTTATTTTATAAATGGCACGTATGGCCCTTTTTTGTAAAACAAATATGGTTTGAATATCAGCTGCTTTCCCCCAGAGAAGGATACCGTAAGACATAACACTATGGAAGTAGCTGAAATAAACTAGCCTAGCTGTAGCTTCATCAGTAAGCCATCTTATAGTCCGAACTGCATATGCAGCCGAACTTAGTCTAGCTGCAAGTGCTTTGATTTGCGGTCCCCACTGCAATTTTTTGTCAATATTAAGTCCGAAAAAAATAGTAGAATCTACAAGGTTAAGTGACTCTCCATTAAGTATAATATTAGTTGGCCGGAGAGTCACATTTGGTAAGATAAATTTAATACACTTGGTTTTCTTAGCATTCAGTAAAAGATTATTAACGTTAAACCAGTTAAGTATTTGCGTCAGAGATGCGTTAACGTCATCGTAATTAGTCTTCAATCTATCGACTTTAAAAATTAATGAGGTATTGTCAGCAAATAGTACTATTTCACATAGTTTTTTAACCAAAAAAGGGAGGTCATTTACGTACACTAGAAACAAGAAAGGACCTAATATCGAACCTTGTGGCACCCCCATGTCAATAATAGACCCAGAAGATCTCTCACCGCCCACATCTACTTTAAGGACTCTATCAGTCAAGTATGATTGTATTAGGTCAATAGAGCGATTTACACGGCACTTGCACTTCAAGCCTTAAATGGAACGCCTCAGACCGAGGTAACGCCGCATGAGTCATGTTTTTTTGTACGTGCAGCCGGCTCCATCGAATTAAATACGTTGTCACGTCAAAAATAAATGTCCACCCATGCGAAGCCGGGCCGCTAGTAATCAATAAATATGTGTGTAAATTAAGTTTGTATGGAAATCGTACCCCCTTAATGTGTTTACTCTTGTTTACATTCATATACTCGTCACAACTACTAGAATACATTTGTTCACCCATCATTCACAAACAGCTAAAACCTTCGATAAAACCCAAGTTAAACCCATTTTCCATAACCGCGTTACGTGATCGAAGCTAATGATGTTATGGTATTAAATATAACGATATATTACAACAGCTGGTTCTCTAGAATAAATATTATAGCAACACAGTTTTTTATTTAAACAACTAGTTAAGTGGTAACCATCGCCTATAACAAAGCATTTCTTCGTAGGTCACGCACGTCAGGAACGTGCGCTACGATGCACTGGTCTGTATCCTTCAGCTTGAGGCATACAGATGTTCAGCCTCACGTGCCAGTAATTTCACTGGCACCTACACCCTTTAAACCGAAACACAGCAATGTTGCTTCACGGCAGGAATAGGCATGGTGGTAGTACGCACCCCCACGAGACACACACAAAGAGCTCTACTACTACTAAACATGTGCATTCATGTAAGTTTGCGGCTAAATTTCGAATTGGGTTGAAAATAAATGGTGTTTATTTTTTATTTAATAAATATTTATTTACACAAAGAAATTTACAATTAAACAAATATTTACAAAATGTAAAAAATACACAAGAAACAGTTGAGCTATCTGCAGATCGTTACAAACGATCTAGAGATAGCTCAACTGATCCAAATCAGTGCCAGACGGAAGCGTCCCCAAGACGCTGGCGGCATCGCCACGCTGAATAGCAATGCTTATACGCTGCGCCAGATACCCACCAGCTCTTGGGTCACGCGTATTGAAAAAAATAATATAAATGGTGTTTATTGAAAAAAATTGCCAATTTTTGCTAACCGCTGTAATGTAGGTACTATTACTTTGTTATTGGCGAACAGACAGAGTGGTCCAGCCGTTTCTTCTACGCTATGACTCTATTAGAGGCATCTTTCAACGAAATGAAGTCAACCGCAGGCTAACCACGATCTAATCTACTTTTTGATGGCTTTATCCGTGTTTTTGAGATTAAACCAGCCCTTAAAATAAGCCTTAATCTGTGCCTAAACCTAGTGGGTCCTATTAATAATCCTGGCGTAGCGTTGGACTAGTTGATCCGTGTTTTGTCTCTTGCATTGACTTGCAATTGTCAACTCGAACAAATGTGACAAAACACGATTTAACTACTCCAGCGTTGCGCCAGGATTATTAAAAACACCCAGTGAGTATCTAACTAAAATTTAGCCAATTATAATTCGTCGCTTCATTCTTCAGTTATAAAACGAGGTAGTATTATTTTATGCTACTGGCATTTGCACATTTTTTAAAGTATAAAAAAAAAATAAAGTTTGGTTTGACATTTCCCTCAGCAGATCGTCATTCTTTTTTTGTGCACGGCATCAAGCACACATTCTGCAGTGAAAAATTGGAAAAAATGCTGAAATGTATTGCCGGCAATACAAATTTGGATATTTTTCCGAAAAACTTCGTAAGCAAAATACGGCTAAAAAGCGTTGCGTGATTGTGATTTCGTCATGATCTGATTCTGATGAAAATCCAGGTAAGTAAGTCTTGCATTTTTGCATTCCTGATACCTGAGTGAAGTGAAAAATGTCACAAGCCGATTTAAATATCAGCATCTAGTAAGCGCCCTGGAGGATTAACTGCGGGTTATCACGAAGGGTTAGCATGATGCTTAAAAATTGCCTGGAGGTTTGACTGCGGGTCAACACGAAGGTTTTAATCTTTACAAAGCACCACCTGTGCCGGCTCTCCTCACGACACCAGACGAGGCCTCAACGCCCCGCATGAGGCTACTAAACCTGTGTCTGAACTCGATACAGAGTCATTACAGGCTTTGGGTAATGCTTCTGATGACCTTAATACCAGTTTATGGTCTTGATATTCATGACAAGCTGGGCCAACTTTGGCTACCAATCCTCAAGAAGGAGATGCAGAAGGAGGTAAAAGAAAAGCTTTTTATTTATTAGAAAGACTATTTTATTTCCAGTAACTGCAAACTGTTGAAAGCAAACACATTAAGCGCGGAAATATCCGCTGCCGTGTCTGGTATAGTGAGAACTAGAAAATTATTATTATTATAAAATTATGCCACGTTGGATCGTCTCTGATGATGATGATGATTTACTCTGTAGTATCGGGTCGTTTCTTGTATTTCTACAAATTAAATAAATAAATGAATAAATAAAATTAAAAGTTGAAGAAAATTCAGACCAAACAAGATTAGCTGGGCCTAGGCATATCAGTACTCAACAAAGCGTGAGTTTGCTTTTGACCAGCGATGATAAGGTACAAGCTGTATGAATATTATCTCATGGTTGCCATATACTAACGGACTTCCACTATGCCGAATCTCAAGTGAGAACAAAGCTTTAGCTCGCTCTAGGATTATAGAAAGCGTTCCTTACATTCATAAAGAACCAAGAAAGAGATATGAAACTCTCTTTGAGAGTGAGTTGCCTGAAAACATTAAGGTTTCAAAGGCAATTTAAAACAAGGGTTACAAATAAGTGTATTTATTCAGTTTGATTGCAAGAATCACTTTTAAACGTCGTCGAAGCCTTCTTCTTCGGATATTCAGTCGTCAGCTGGCAGTTTTTTCAACACCAGGGAAACTGATCGGGCACTCTCGTTACCCCTCGTTACCATTGAGAAAGGGGGGGGGGGGGCAGTCAGCATACAGGACGACAGCGCAACAACCGTATCGATGAGCGCAACGCAACCAACGACACGTCTATGTCTCGGCGCAGTTCACGCGTCCTTCGACGAACTTGTCAAGCTATAACAAATATGCTCCTACGAAACAATAACGTAGGTGGACATGCTGGAAGATTACAATTTTATTATAATTGCTGGATTGGTGTAACTAATAATCAAGTTATTTTGGAACTGATTCGTAACTGTTAACCTTTTAATCGTAGAGTAGAACAAGGTTCTCCTAATAACTTATAACAATAATTTTCATTCAATCAAAGAAAATAATGAAATGAGGTTAGCCATCCAGAACCTAACTAATTTAGGTGCCATTTCTATAATGTTATCCTCAAAAATTTCAATTTGTATCAAATATTATTATTATTTTTTAGCACCAACGCCTAATGGTGGTCACCGATTCTAAGCCTTAATCTGCTAAATAAACTCATTTCTATTGTCCATTTCAACATGGGAGACCATGGGGCTGCGTCGAAAATGATACTTACCTGTGGATTCATGGCGATCATTGATCTTACAGAATCATACTTGTTCCTGTAGCTAAGTCCGATCGAAAGAATTTAAGATTTCAATTTGACAAAACTACATAATCAGTTTAGTGCATGACTTTGTTCGATTTCTCGAACTTTTACAAAGATAATGAAAGAAGTTGCAGGCTTTATTATGAGACATCGCAGATTTAGATCTGTAATATGTATATCTTGACGATTGGCTCTGTCAAGGTGACAGTTTCGAGGAGTGACGGATACATGTTACTGAAACTCTAAAGTTACTTTACTGCTTATATAGGTTTCGTGGTCAATTTCGAAAAAAGATGTTCATCCTCGTAAATGTTGCAATTTTATTTGGACCTATACATCACTATGGGTATATTATATTGTCAATATCACTGCCGTTAACCAAGCGGCACAAAATGTTTTTTGCGAATGCCAGTTGGTAGGTACTATTCAGGAATTTGCCCACTTGTTCGGGATTCTTACATCAATCAGCGTATCCAGCTGTGAAGTATGGTTGGCTCTATACTAAAGAGTTTGAGAGACAAAAATATTTAGCTTGTAAAATATTAGACAACACTCTCTCTGGAAATCCCTTGTTTATTAGTTTTAGCGCCTTGAACAGGATGGGGCGTATATTGTAATTACAGCGCGTAAACGGTGGATGGAAAAATACTGAACTAGATTTCCATAACAACCATTAGAGATACCAAAAGCATGGAGAGATTGTTGTTTTATTATAACAATAATAAACTAATGTTTATTGATTTTTGGTTTCAAATGTTTTGCTCACAAATGTTTTTATGTTATCGTAGTACATCAAAAGGATGGGAGTGATCCAATTCCCTCACCTACCCTACCTGAAAAAAAAAACATTTAGCAATGGTACAAAATATGAAATATCTGTCTGTTAGCTTCTTAAATTTATACAAAAGATAGTCCAGGATCACATCAGGAGTTTAGAAAAATTAATACGGATATTGAATGGTATCTTTCGGTCACGGAATATACCATAGAGTAGTAACAGCTTTTGGAGAACCAGGAATCGAACCAGAACTAATAGTTTGTAGAGGCCAGATCTAGGTGTCATAACAGTTGACGCATTCACTATAGGCTGGAAAAATAATGTAATTATATGCTTTCCTTGCTTTTCACTTGTCTTGAAATGCTTATAGAAAATAAACATGGATGAGGCCTGAAAATATCCTAATATTTCCTTACTGGCCGTCTCAGCCCTAGTTTCTCTCCTCTGCTTAAAAAACTGATTCGCTCGGCTATTATATATTTCACTCTTAATTTTTTGTTCTGTTTCACCGCCAAGACAGTTTATCCTGGCTGCAGCAATGCTCTCCAGGATACCTTTGGAGCAAAAGGATCACCAAGCCTATCACTCGATCTATGTAGTTATGGTTTATTTTTTCAAAATCACTCTGCTTCAGTACAATGAAATGAAACCTACAAACAGTAGTGAAAGTTCTGTTGAACTCTTAATTTAAACCCTTGTGGATGTTCACTTTCAAACATAAAGTTATTCCTTACTCAACAGTAATAATATATTATTATAATGGGACCCTTACGAATCTTTGAACAGTCTTCGCTCAGCTCTTTTTGCTAGGCCGTAACATAGCTTCCGATGACCATGTAAAACGCCTCCTCAAAGGGGCTCACAAGCTTAGACCAGTTTTGCTGAAATATAGTTACGTTCACCGGGGACCCGATCCAACCGGGAAGGTAGTTTGAAACTACATCGCGGATTGGGTATATACCCAGTAGAAACCTACTTCTAGGAAAAATCACCATAAAGTTGGTTGTTCTTTTAGCATTAGGCACAGGATATAATTATAGTGTAAACACTCTCCCTGATAAAATGAGAAAACATTTTAGTTAATTCTACCGGCGTTAAGATAGGTATTTCTGATGTAATCAAAACATCTGGTGCCGGTCATGAACAACCGGTACTGATTTAACCTATTTTCATGAAAATAGAGCAATATGTCCTGCTACTACTATACTACTATAGTTGAAGATTACATACACATCTCACAAAAACAACGTCACAGTCGACGTTCAACGCGCACAGCACGTGGCACGTCGCCTCGTCCGCAGCGCGCACTTCTGTTATCTTGTTGATACGATTATGAAAGCGGCTGGTTGGACTAGTTTTCTAGTCGTTCGCAAAATGTTACCCTCGACCAATATTATATGAGGGTAATTTTGCAAGATCGGTATTATGTATTATGACCTAATCATTCAGTGATTGATTGTAATAAGTAACATAATAAGTAAATTATGTAAAATAGTTCATCATAGTATTTATTGATGATCGGTTTATATAATATAAATACTTAAGATTACGTTAAAAAATCTGAAAGTAAATCATTCCAATTCTAATTTCCCTGCATTTATTTTCACAAAAATTTCGTCTCTAAACGTCTACCTCGTTTTATAACTGAAGAATGAAGCGACGAATTATAATATATGATCAAACGAACTTGCAAAGTGAAGTTCGATCGATATTATATGAGTACGCTTCATTCGAAGTTATAATCACCCTCCCACCCAATACCCAAAGTTAAATTTTTGTGGTTCTTCTCTAAAATGAATGACGATCTGCTGAGGGAAATGTCAAACCAAACTTTATTTTTTTTTTATACTTTAAAAAATGTGCAAATGCCAGTAGCATAAAATAATACTACCTCGTTTTATAACTTCGAATGAAGCGTACTCATATAATATCGATCGAACTTCACTTTGCAAGTTCGTTTGATCATATATTATATTCACTGCATAGCCTTATTACAGTCTTAAATTTAAAAAAAAGCAGCCAAGTGCGAGTCGGACTCGCCCATGAAGGGTTCCGTTGCATCAATTAACATAATATAAAGGTTTTTGTAGTTCGTCGAAAGGTAAATTGCGGTTTACGATTTATGACGTATAAAAAAAAAACTACTGACTAGATCTCGTTCAAACCAAATATCGTTGAAAGTTTGCATAGTAATGTACAACATATATTTTTTTTGGATTTATCATTCTCTTATTTTAGAAGTTAGAGGGGGGGGACCAACTTTTTTCCACTTTGGAAGTGTCTCTCGCGCAAACTATTCAGTTTAGAAAAAAAGCGGCCAAGTGCGAGTCGGACTCGCCCATGAAGGGTTCCGTAGCAATAAGTAATATAATATAGAAGTTCTAGTAGTTCAGCGAAAGGTAAATTGCGGTTTACGATTTATGACGTATAAAAAAAAACTACTGACTAGATCTCTTTCAAACCAAATATCGTTGAAAGTTTGCATAGTAATGTACAACATATATTTTTTTTAGTTTTATCATTCTCTTATTTTAGAAGTTAGAGGGGGGGGGACCAACTTTTTTCCACTTTGGAAGTGTCTCTCGCGCAAACTATTCAGTTTAGAAAAAAACGATATTAGAAACCTCAACATCATTTTTGAAGAGCTATTCATAGATACCCCACACGTATGGGTACAATGAAATAAATTTTTTTGAGTTTCAGTTTCAAGTATGGGGACCCCCAAAATTTATAGTTTTTTTTCTATTTTTGTCTAAAAATCTTAATGCGGTTCACAGAATACATCTACTCGCCAAGTTTCATCAGTCTAGCTCTTACGGTTTCGGAGAAAAATGGCTGTGACATACGGACGGACAGACAGACAGACAGACAGACAGACAGACAGACATGACGAATCTATAAGGGTTCCGTTTTTGCCATTTGGCTACGGAACCCTAAAAACGATATTAGAAACCTCAACATCATTTTTAAAGACCTATCCATAGATACCCCACACGTATGGGTTCGATGAAAAAAAAAAATGCGGTTTACGATTTATGACGTATAAAAAAAAAACTACTGACTAGATCTCGTTCAAACCAAATATCGTTGAAAGTTTGCATAATAATGTACATCATATATTTTTTTTGGATTTATCATTCTCTTATTTTAGAAGTTAGAGGGGGGGGGACCAACTTTTTTCCACTTTGGAAGTGTCTCTCGCGCAAACTATTCAGTTTAGAAAAAAGCAGCCAAGTGCGAGTCGGACTCGCCCATGAAGGGTTCCGTAGCACGACGAACTACAAAAACCTTTATATTATGTTACTTGATGTAACATAATAAGGTTCTTGTAGTTCGTCGAAAGGTAAATTGCGGTTTACGGTTTATGACGTATAAAAAAAAAACTACTGACTAGATTTCGTTCAAACCAAAAATCGTTGGAAGTTTGCATAGTAATGTACAACATATATTTTTTTTAGTTTTATCATTCTCTTACTTTAGAAGTTAGAGGGGGGGGGACCAACTTTTTTCCACTTTGGAAGTGTCTCTCGCGCAAACTATTCAGTTTAGAAAAAAACGATATTAGAAACCTCAACATCATTTTTGAAGACCTATTCATAGATACCCCACACGTATGGGTTTGATGAAAAAAAAATTTTTGAGTTTCAGTTTCAAGTATGGGGACCCCCGAAATTTATAGTTTTTTTTTATTTTTATGTAAAAAACTTAATGCGGTTCACAGAATACATCTACTCGCCAAGTTTCATCAGTCTAGCTCTTACGGTTTCGGAGAAAAATGGCTGTGACATACGGACGGACAGACAGACAGACAGACAGACATGACGAATCTATAAGGGTTCCGTTTTTGCCATTTGGCTACGGAACCCTAAAAAACGATATTAGAAACCTCAACATCATTTTTAAAGACCTATCCATAGATGACATAGAAGACACGTATGGGTTCGATGAAAAAAAAATTTTTGAGTTTCAGTTTCAAGTACGGGGACCCCCAAAATTTATAGTTTTTTTTTCTATTTTTTTGTAAAGACCTTAATGCGGTTCACAGAATACATCTACTCACCAAGTTTCATCAGTCTAGCTTTTATGGTTTCGGAGAAAAATGTCTGTGACACGGTCGGACAGACAGACAGACAGACAGACAGACAGACATGACGAATCTATAAGGGTTCCGTTTTTGCCATTTGGCTACGGAACCCTAAAAAGAAGAGATTTCTCAATTTGGTTGTGTTTTTAGAATGTTTGCTATTACGTAACTTCGTAATTTTAAGTATTTTCAAGAAAATTCACAAAAATAAGTTTAGCAATTTTGCTATTGTTAGTTCTTCTATTAGTGTTGTTTGATCTCTGTCTGGTTGTTATATTAAAACAGAAAGTATCAATGTATTATAATATTATTATCAGCTATCTAGTAGTACAAGCGCTTCTCAGTTTGGGGCTAGATAGTGTTGTATGGATTGTCCGTATTATTTTTTTATTTTTTTTATTTTATTTATATTTATTTTATTTATCTCAGTATTCATTCCTTTCTTTTTTGTTATTGGTTGTTTATTTTTTTAATGTTTGTTACTGCATACCTCCGTCATTTATGAACCGATTTAGTAAATTCTTTATTTCTCTGAAAGGTTATAATTCCAGTAGGCCTACCACAAGCTCTGTCTGGCTCTGTATCTGGCTCTGGTTTTGAGTCTGTGTGAGTGCTCACCAGTGTATTATGCAGTGTGTGTGACGTTTTGACGTAAGATTTATTTAGTCAGCACTCACACAGACTCAAAACGAGAGCCAGAGACAGAGCCAGACAGAGCTTATGGTAGGCCTTCAGATTGGTCACATAGAAACTTAATTTCATATACCTAGTACGTAGCATAGCGCATTGGAAATTATTCTGTAATGATAGGCTAATGATTTTCTAATAAACTGAATTTAAATTCATCTAAATCAGTTCATAAAGTTTTAAACTATTTATCCCAAAAATTTACAGGATAGGTGGTAACGGGAACGGGGCGTGCAAAGCCAACGGGTGGCCGCTAGTAACGTTTATAAAAGTTACTTTCCGAAGAGCTTACTTGAATTCTACTTTCCAAAAATGCTTGCATGGAAAGTCTTTGCAATACAGAACATGAAATTCAATGCTTTTCGAGTTGTCCCTTCAATGAAAACCAATAGATGTTGATACGTCAAATAAACCCACCTCCCGGTATGAGGGAGGAGGTTAGAGGAACAAGGAGTATTAGGGAGTATAGATAGGACAAAGACAAAGGACTAGAATCACTTTAAAAAGAAAGAAAATTCATTTATTTGACATCTATATGTCAAATAACTTTAACTTTGGTTAACTGCCGTGCTAACCAAACGTGCGTATGAAACGATGGTTAATAATTATAAGTTTAAAAAACTTGAGAAACCGACTTCATTGTCAAACGGCTAAACTGATTTTAATCAACCTTCCAAATAAAAAAATAATTTTCTAAATCGGTTCATAAATGACGGAGGCATGCAGTTACAAACATTTAAAAAAATATTTAAAAAAAAAGACTCAAAACCAGAACCAGAGATCTTGAAAATCGTTGTGTTACTACTGAATAAATACATCTTTGACTTTGACTACCGCTGGAGGGGACTAGCAGTTTTGCGTAAAGGTACTGACAGACGTGCTCAAAAAAAGCATGCTAATAAGCTTGCTTAAAATTAGCATGCTCTGCAAACTGTTCACATTGTTCATGCTTGTTTTAAAGCATACTTCCAAATAGGCAAACATAATAATAAACAAACATGTTCAGACGTGCTCGGATCACGCCCCGCCCCCCCCCCCCCCCCCCTACCCGCGCCTCAGGTAGCATGTAAATCAAACGTCGTTTGATTTTTGAGCACGCTCTAAATAAGCATGCTTATTACATTACACACGTGCTATTAATGAGCACTTGCTCAATAAAAGCATGCTTTTGTGCTAGTAATGAGCACGTCTGTCCGTACCTTTAACAATACCTAGTCTACTCTACTACGTTGTTTACTCTTAGGTCGGCAGTCAATTTGATTTCTACGCTCGAGTTACCTCAATATCTACATAATAATATTTTTATTTGTGACATTGGGAAAACATAAAAAGTAACGTTTTGGAATAAGCGATAAAAAAGGAGATTTCTATTGTTGTGCATTTTGCGATGCATACATCGCAAAACGTTTGTGCATTGGATTTATATCATTTCAAACACTTCCAATGGGAACCAAATAGCAATCGGAAAGTATTACCAAAGACTATGGAAAACAAGTAGACTGACAATCTCATCCAAGAAAACGTGCATCGATAAATGATTGCCTACAATGACGCTAGATGTCGCTGATCGTTTTGAATCTGATAAAAACGAGTGAAATGGTTTTTACAGTATTCGCAACAATAGGTTAGCTAACTAATTGATATTGTAGTACGACAAAAAATAGAGAGATGGCGTTAATCTGAGTGGCGTTACTTAAACTTGCGGCGTTGCCAGCTTTCGATGGAGCAAAAACAGGGTAGAGTGTGACGCGACGTTGTCAGCTAGTGTACGGAGATTTTATTTTGATGTTTTTAGTTTGTTCCAAGGATTAAGGTCATTGCTTAATTGCTAACAAGTTGCGCTGAAGCGTCAAAGTGACACTCAGGCAGGACAGGCAGGACCAACCTGGATTTTTAAAAACATTGGGTTATGTAGGTAATAACTTGTTACCTATTTGTAAAATCTTATGCGTAAGTTGTTAGGCAAAGTAAAAAGGCACACCACAATAACGTGTTAGGTATTTATTTTGTTGTGTATGCAAATAAGTTTAAAGATTTAGCATGGAGTTTTAGTTGAGTGATGACTATGACATTTAGTAACAACCTACCGTCTACATACATTGTAGATTGTAGGTATGTACACAATACAAACTGAATGATTTACACACCCATTTTTAGGGTTCCGTAGCCAAATGGCAAAAGCAGAACCCTTATAGATTCGTCATGTTTGTCTGTCTGTCTGTCTGTCCGTCCGTATGTCACAGTCATTTTTCTCCAAAACCGTAAGTGATGAAACTTGGCGAGTAGATGTATTTTGTTAACCGCATTAAGATTTTGACACAAAAATAGAGAAAAAAACTATAAATTTTGGGGGTCCTCATACTTGAAACTGAAACTATAAAAATGTTTTTCATCGGTCCCATACGTGTGGGGTATTTATGAATAGGTCTTCAAAAATGATGTTGAGGTTTATAATATAGTTTTTTTCTAAACTGAATAGTTTGCGCGAGAGACACTTCCAATGTGGAAAAAAGTTGGTCCCCCCCTCTTAACTTCTAAAATAAGAAAATGATAAAACTAAAAAAATATATGGTATACATTACTATGCAAACTTTCAACGATATTTGGTTTGAACGAGATCTAGTCAGTAGTTTTTTTTTATACGTCATAAATCGTAAACCGCAATTTACCTTTCGACGAACTACAAAAACCTTTATATTATGTTACTTGATGCTACGGAACCCTTCATGGGCGAGTCCGACTTGCACTTGGCTGCTTTTTAAATTGCCCGAAAATTGAGTTTCGTTGTTAGCGTGTTTTCCTCGTGTTTATTGTTTAAAGTTTTTTCCGTTTTTCTTAAGAGGGTACCGAGCAAAATAGTGACACAAGCCGAGCAGCAAACGCGATCTTTTGTGTATGCGCATTGAGCTGCGAACAGGTGAAATATGATAACTCAATTTTATTATTATTTGTGCTTTTTACCGTCAAAACAAAATTTTTTTTTGGAACAAATTTTGTCAGAGAAAAATTCGGTTTTCAGAGAAAAATGGAATATGAGATGTGGGATGATTATAATATGAAGAAAAGTGGGGCTCTATTCCGGATAAGGTTTAATTTTTTTTTCTTAAATAGTTGTTAACGTAGATATTGTTTATAGGTTTTTGGGGGCTCTGATTGTGAATTCGACACAATTTTTTTTAATCCAAGATGGCAGCTTTATTTTTTTTCTTGAAAAATAGATATGGGTATCGTTTAATAGGTTTTTGGGGACTCTGATTATGAATTCGACATTATTTTTAAATAAATATGGTGACTTCATTTTTTTTCTTAAAAAATGGATATGGGTATCGTTTAATAGGTTTTCGGGGGCTCTGATTGTGAATTTGACATTATTTTTTTAATCCAAGATGGTGACATAATTTTTTTTCTTAAAAAATGGATATTGGTATCGTTTTTTAGGTTTTTTGGGGCTCTGATTGTGAATTCGACACAATTTTTTTGAATCCAAGATGGCGCCTTTATTTTTTCTTGTAAAATGGATATGGGTATCGTTTAATAGGTTTTTGGGGACTCTGATTATGAATTCGACATTATTTTTAAATCAATATGTTGACTTCATTTTTTTTCTTAAAAAATGGATATGGGTATCGTTTAATAGGTTTTCGGGGGCTCTGATTGTGAATTTGACATTATTTTTTTAATCCAAAATGATGGCTTCATTTTTTTTCTTAAAAAATGGATATGGGTGTCGTTTAATAGGTTTTTGGGGGCTCTGATTGTGAATTTGACATTATTTTTTGAACACAAGTTGACGGCTGCATTTTTTTTCTGAAAAAATGAATATGAGTATCGTTTACACATATCGTAACAATGTCAAACGAGCGACAAAGAGGAACAATCGGCCTCCGCGTTCGGCAGCGTTCGACATCTGTCTCTCTCCTATTTGAGTGAGCGATGCGTCCGCGTGGACAGCTGTATGACGTTGTCACGTTCAACTGTCGTCAGTTAACTGACTTTACAGACAGCTGATTTTTTTAAGGAAATGTAGAACTTGCATTACTGCTGAAGGCCAACAGTTTGAACATTTGCTGTAAATCCTTGATGTAGTTAAATTAAAATCACGATTGAAGAAATCCTATGATTTTATTTTATTTCAAACTTTCACTTAAAACTAACAAATTACTTGAACACCCATGTTTATTACTCTTTCGACAAGATGGTGGCTCTATCTGTTTACTTGCAATGTCGAAATGGTATTTACTTTTACCTGTAAATTGTGAGCGGCTTAAAAACACAGCGTAGGCATTTTAAGTTCATAATTTAAATTAAAGGGTACAAACATTTTATCTCATGAAATAAAATTGATTGGAAATCCGGTTTATTTGAAAAAACATTTTTTATTTCGAAAACTAAAAAGTACTCTAGCAAGTATTATACCATTTTGGAATCCTGAATAAATGTGCCATTTTTTAAAGTTACTTGCCATAATAATGTAGTACATTTTTTTAGCAGTACAGACGGTTAAAGTTGGGTGATGTAATTATCTGAAATGAAATGTTGGCCAAAACTCCACGATTTCATTGAAAACTGAGACAGTTATGGCTTAATTTTGAATTGTAATTTACAGAAGGGTTATTCGTGCTTACGTTGCAGAAAAAAGTTAATATTTGTAGTCACAGGACTTAAGAGATCATCACAGGGTGTCAGTTTTTCCTGTTTTTTTTAAATACTCATAACTCCAAAGTTACATAACAAATATTTTTTTTTATATTTTTCTGATAACTGTCATGACTTGGCGCATTACCCGTTTTCGGCTGGACGTTGACTTAAGGGACACCCTGTATATTAAAAAAAATCCTCAATCTTGGATTCAAAAATGAATAGCAAATGCGAGGCGGAATATAGTTTAAAACTAGTTTTTTCGTGTGCGCGAGCTGCATGCAGCTCGCGTGTCGGTGTGCTACTCCCAGTTTTACATTTGTTTACACTTTAAAAACCCCAAAAAGTAGTAAAGAAAGTCCTAAGGAACCCTAAAAATGTTTACATAATCAACGTCCTAGGTGAAGTAAAATTCCAATCAAAGTCTTAAGGAACCCTAAAAGTCGACCACATAATCAAATTCCTCAATGTAGTAGAACCCCAATCAAAACCCTAAAGAACCCTAGAACGCACTAAGCGTTTTGGCTCCACCTTCATTATGCGAACCTCCAGGGAATGGAACTCATTGCCGGCGGCTGTTTTTCCTGACCACTACAATCTGAGCCTCTTCAAGGCAAGAGTGAATAGGTGTCTTCTAGACCATCCTGCTCCATCGTCGGCTACATCGTCGCTTACCACCAGGTGAGATTGTATCCAAAGGCTGGTCTATATCTTGTAAAAAAAAAAAAAAAAAAAAATTGTTTACATAATCAAGGTCCTAAGTGAAGTAAAATTCCAATTAAAGGCCTAAGGAACCCTAAAAAATGTTTATTTTATCAAGTTCCTCAATGTAGTAAAACCCCAATCAAAATCCTAAGGAACCCTAAAAATGTTACCATTATCAAGCTCCTAAGTGTAGTTGAAACTCCGATCAAAGTCCTAAGGAATCCTAAAAGTTGATCAGTTAATCAAGTTCCTCAGTGAAGTAAAACCCCAATCAAAGTCCTAAGGAACCCTAAAATTGTTTACATAATCAAGGTCCTAAGTGAAGTAAAATTCCAATTAAAGGCCTAAGGAACCCTAAAAATGTTAACATTATCAAGCTCCTAAGTGTAGTTGAAAGTCCAATTAAAGGCCTAAGGAACCCTAAAAGTTGTTTATTTTATCAAGTTCCTCAATGTAGTAAAACCCCAATCAAAGTCCTAAGGAACCCTAAAAGTTGTTTGTTTTATCAAGTTCCTCAATGTAGTAAAACCCCAATCAAAGTCCTAAGGAACCCTAAAAATTTTAACATTATCAAGCTCCTAAGTGTAGTTGAAACTCCAATCAAAGTCGTAAGGAACCCTAAAATTGCTTACATAATCAAGGTCCTAAGTGAAGTAAAATTCCAATTAAAGGCCTAAGGAACCCTAAAAGTTGTTTATTTTATCAAGTTCCTCAGTGTAGTAAAACCCCAATCAAAGTCCTAAGGAACCCTAAAATTGTTTACATAATCAAGGTCCTAAGTGAAGTAAAATTCCAATTAAAGGCCTAAGGAACCCTAAAAATGTTAACATTATCAAGCTCCTAAGTGTAGTTGAAAGTCCAATTAAAGGCCTAAGGAACCCTAAAAGTTGTTTATTTTATCAAGTTCCTCAATGTAGTAAAACCCCAATCAAAGTCCTAAGGAACCCTAAAAGTTGTTTATTTTATCAAGTTCCTCAATGTAGTAAAACCCCAATCAAAGTCCTAAGGAACCCTAAAAGTTGTTTATTTAATCAAGTTCCTCAATGTAGTAAAACCCCAATCAAAGTCCTAAGGAACCCTAAAAATGTTAACATTATCAAGCTCCTAAGTGTAGTTGAAACTCCAATCAAAGTCCTAAGGAACCCTAAAAGTCGACCACTTAATCAAATTCCTCAATGTAGTAAAACCCCAATCAAAACCCTATACGGAACCCTAAATTGTACGTAAAGCCAAATCCTCAACGGGTCGGAACCGCTAGAAGGGACCTTGTCGCGCGACCTACAAGCAGGTCCAAAATGAAGTAAAACGGCAAACATAGGAGGAAAGGGTTCTGGGGGGCCGAGGGGGGGTCCAGCACGGCTCGCTTCGCTCGCCGCGCTGTTCTTCGTAGTCGCGTGGCGGCTCGCTTCGCTCGTCGCAACGCTCCCCCCTAGTTCAGGTAGGGGGGTTCTGGGGGGCGTAGGAAGGTCACAGCACGGCTCGCTTCGCTCGCCGCAATGCTCCACACGAAAATAAAAGGTCAAAATTAGGGCATTTTTAGGTTTTTTAAATAATAAAGGGGTCTAGAGGGAAAAGGGGGGAAAAATTTATTTTGCTTTCAAAATAATCACACCTTCCCTACATGACCCAAAAAAAAAAAGTCTCGCAAGTCACTCCGCTTGGAAGATACGAAAGGGGGGGAAAAAAAGGGGTAGGAGGGGGGAAGTTTTTTTGTTCTTTCAATTCAGGAAGAAACCCTCTATACGAAACCCCAATCGAAACCCCTCTATCTCGATGGCATCTGGTAGCACTCTAAAAAGGGGGGGTCCTGGGGGGCAAGGGGGGCAAAATTTTTTGTGCAATCGAAATCACTCGTGACCGTCTTTAGGTTCCCCATAAAAAAATTATGCAGGACCTCTCGGTTGCAGAGCCCCTCACCAAAAAGTCCATTAAAAACATAATTATGAAACACATCACGATCATCATGGGTTACCTACTTTTACCATTCTAGGTGTAAACGGAGTCGAGCGAACCTATCATTGTGTGCGTGAGTACGCACACAACTAGCGAGCCGCAGTAAATACCTATTTTCCGTCCGCCTTGTTTGCTCGATACCCTCTTAAATAACTTACCTTTGCTTGCCTACCGGACTTGATTGACTACGCCTACCTGTAACCTGTGCTTATTAAACGGACTTCGATTGCCCAAAGAACACTGTCTGACTGTCACGAAAATGTATCTTTGAAGGAAAAGTTCATGATAGTCCTAAAACCAAAGTTTTGAAAAAGACTGCATTAACATTACTGTTACGGATAGGTGGAACTTAAAACACTTATTTGAGGAAGTTAAAAGAAAACCGGCCGGGTACGCGCGGACAAGCTAGTGCTCAGTACCGAGGTTCAAAACCAACTATTTTTGTAGCTGTCCGCGCGCAAGCGGGGGTAGTCTCCAGTTTTATTCAACGAACAAAGTAAGTACATTTTATATTTTTTTAAATCTACCTACACTTTATAATTTAAAAATTGTTTTTTAATATTATTACAGGTTCGTGAGGTGCGTCTGTCTACATTCTCCGCCCAGTGTCACGTCAGGGACACTGATTAGCAACAGGAAGCAGCACCAAGCGAGTAACAGGTCGGAACTCCAGTCTCGGCGTTTATTTCCACAGTGCGTCATACACTTGTCGGGTCCGGACAATAGTAAATCCGCGGTACCTCTCGGCCAAGTGGTTTTGGTAGGTGCTACTCGGCCAATGCGAAGAATGCCCCACTCGCCTATTTGAACAGCAGAAGTACAGCAGTGCAGCAGCGACGACAACTTCTCTAAATGCAGAACAGCTAAGTCGACGCTCTCAGTTGCGTGTACCATTTCTAACGTTTCTTTATTTATTTTTATTTTTTCTTTTTCAGGTGCGGCTGTCATCCAGGGCCATCCGGGATCATCTTTTTCGCACAGGAAACCAGCATCTCGGGACCATTGACAATCTTTGTGTAATTTCAAATTCATATATTTTCTTTCTGAATGTGTGTAACACAACTTGTCTAAATAATTTGTAGTCCAGTACATACCACTCTTATGATTCATCGAAAAATAAATTATATTTATTAGTAATCTGTATGACACCATCGCTGAGGCAGTATGCGCGTACTGCACCCTGTAGATGTACTCGTAGCTCAGGAATCGAATCAGGATTTGTAGGTATGTATACGCGCCAGTAGACGACACAGGCGGCGCCGGGCGGCGTAAGCGGCGGGCGATGTGTTACATTACATAACAACAAATAATGCAGCTCATTTTTCTCGCTTGAACTTGAAGTGATTTGTATTTTATAACTTTTGCATCCTAAAACTTGCTTTTGTAAACAAGGGAACCATCTTGGTATGCTAGTCCGATATTTCATCTGTTGAAGTTGTAGAATCCAATCAGTAAAAATCTTGCCATATTTCGTAGGTATTTGTTCGTATGCTGATATCTTCTTATGAATGTTTATGAGTTGTGCGTGAGGGCGACGCATCAGCTGTGGTCTCGCAGGCACCTGTGCGCGCGGCCACCAGTGGGGAGGTGGTAGTGACGGCGCGGGAGCAGGCGTGGCGGGGCAGGTAGCTGGAGGCGGGGGCGGGGGAGCAGCTCAGCTGTTCCAGTGCACACTCAGAACATTGATGCTTCGAAAGACAGAATCCGTGAACACACGAACCTAGCGGTGTAACGGTGGCACAAGGTTCATTTTTGCAGAGCATTATTGTCTTTATTGGCGCGATGCAATGGTAATTGTCCTCACCAATTAATAACTTTGTTTTTACATTATCACTACACGAAATGAGACAGTTCATATGTAAATTTAGTTCATCACTTTTTCTCGCACTTAGTTCTCGCAGAATTATTGTTTATGTTTGTAACTTTGCACTTTTTATCAGCTACAGATTTTTGTCGATTCTTCGTTACATTTTTACGATTGATCTCGTTATTGTAGGCTGGTATAAATAACTGCGTTGGTCTATGTCTTTTGCGTGCGCTTTTTTCTAAGGCTGCTAGGTATGACCGCGGCTAACTTTTGCCCGAGTAAAAACTTTTCAAATTGAAAGTAATTTTTGTTGTATCTTTTTTGAAGTGATTTTGGTTTTTCAGTCTACGTAAATATGATCCTTCGCGTATTCTATATTCAAAAGTAAGGACAATATTTCCGCGCATGTTTAAGAAAAATATAGTTATAGATGTCTTCTAAAGTGCTTTAAGGTTTAATCCTACCAGAATAAAGAAACTAACCAAAGTCGAGGGCGGCAGTTAGTCTACTTGCAATAAAAAAATAATTTTTCATTAGCGCCATCTATTTTAAAAAAGCATCACTTAGTATGTACCTTACAAAATACCACTACGCCACGCCATCTATCAATAGGTATATGAACATTGAAAATATTGCTCTTTCCAGGCTATTTGCCAGCGCCATCTAGAAATAGCCCGGAATTTTACCATTTTTTGAGTCACAAAATTTTGTTCTCTATTAGCAGTCTACTTGTTTTCCTTAGTCTATGGTATTACCAATCAGATAAAAAAACAAATCGGTTCTTAAACATCGAGATATAAGTACTACGTACTAGAGAAGCTACGTCAAATAACTGAATTGTCCTATTCTTCGTAATTTGTTCTCGGCAAAAAGGTCATAAGCGCCATGTAAATCACGGCACTTACGCGTTTTCGAGAGAGAGCGATTGAGGCGACTGAGTGAGGTGCGGCGCGATCGCCGCAGTTGAACGGGACAAAGTAGGAATTTACGGTGTCTTCTCTAGTACGTAGTACTTATATCTCGATGTTCTTAAATGAATTTAAGCGACTACCGAATTGAGAACCTCCTTTTCTCTGACATAATTCTATTTTTTATTTGCGCAATTGGGAAACAGCGCCTAATGTTTTGGCTTCAAATAAGAAACAATTTCTTAATCGAGATGTTTGTTTCTTACCCATAAACATTTAGAGCAGCTGGAGAACATGGGCCGACCTAAGATTTTGTAAAGGGGCAGAATAAAAAGCCAGATGAAGAAAAGGTCGCTGTCATGTCGTATAAGGAAGTCAAGGAGGTCGCATTCGAAAGACTTAATTGGAAAAAACTGCATCAAAACCCCGACAAGAACTAAGTTCTCAAATTTAAGAAGAGAGATAATAATAATAAGAAGTTACTATTAGTTTTAAGTACTAAGTTATTTCTTCAGTTTTACAGGTTGCTAGGTATTATATTAAATTGACGATAAACTGACTAGCTTCTCAGCTGGTAGTCGCTCTGCCTTCAGCGCCGTAGGTCGTAGGTTCGATCCCCACCGAGAACAAATACTTGTGTGGTGTACACAGATGTTTGTTTTCTGTCTGGGTGTTATATTGTATCCTAAGTATGTATCTACTACTAAAACTAAATAGTTGCTCGCCGTCATTCGCGACGGTTGGTTCACACCTAAAAACGCGCCCGTGTTTTGTGAATTTCTGGTCCAAATATGGCCAAATCCACGATAGATTCGCTTGAAAAACTGTTGGCAAAATACGTTGCCCCCATAGAACAGAAGTTCAATAGTGTACTGAAGGAATTACAGATTCTACAAGAAAAAGTTGACAAAATCGAAGCGAAACAATGTCTCGTTCCGATTGACGAAGCGGGTAGTTTGAACCCCGCCAAACAGCTACCAAAGACGAACGTGTCACACACACTAGCAGCGGCACCACCACCGACACAGACAGCGCGTGATCAACAGCGCCGGTTAACTACACACCAAGACAATGGACGCACGCACACATCGGCAGCGCGCACCACTAACGTTGCGCCTGCGAAGAGGGCTCCCACTTCGGTACCCGTCGTCAGTCCTCGGCCGCCCGCTGTAGCGGCCACTCCAGTATGCAACGGTCGGCCGCAGCCGCGACTAGACCTAACTGATAAGAATGACACAGCTGCGGACGCCATAATAAACACAAATGATGGATGGCAGACCGTGAACCGTAAAAACCAGTCCAGGAAGCAGCGCTCTCAGATCCGTACTGTAATCAAAGGTAGTGGATCAACCGATACAGAACTAAAAACAGTTGAAAGAATAAAAAAAATCCATGTTTGTTTCTTCAGACCAGAAACGACTCAGGACAATATCAAGTCCTATATGCAGAAAAAGAACCCATGTGATGACTACCAGGTAGAAAAACTTAAACTTAGCCATAACCACTATTCGTCGTTCGCTCTAATAATGCCTAGCAGTAAGTACGACTTTTTTATGTCCCCCGAAAACTGGCCTGCTAGCACAGAAATTAGTGAGTGGTTTCGTAGGAGCGCCGGGCGCACGGCCGGTGCGCCCCCCCGCCGCCGTCACCACCGCGGACGCCACAGCAGCGGCAACAGCGCCGCCTCCGCGGCCAGCGCCGATCCAGCCTGCGCCAGCGCCGCTACCGGCCCGCTTACACAATAGAAGTAGAGGAACGCTGTCTAAAGCGGATGCGTCATCCGATAGGCCTACTCAAAGCAAATCACTGCGGCATTTAGTTGTGTGCCACCAAAATATCCATGCATTAGACAAAAAATCTCAGAGATTAGAAGTTCTTTTACGTGATGAAATGGATTGTGACGTACTTGGTTTAACTGAACATTTTTTATGTGAACCTAAGCTAAAATGTGTAAGCTTACATGGATACACCTTAATATCTAGTTTTTGTAGAAAAATTGACCCACACGGAGGTTCATGTATTTTTGTTAAGGATAGCGTTAAAGCTATCGAATGTCTAGTTTTTAATGACATAGCTACTGAACGATACTGTGAAGTATCGGCCATTGAGCTATTAGAATATAATGTTATAATTGTTTGCCTCTACAGGACAAACTTAATATCGTCTATAAGTTTTCTTCCTTATCTAGAACGCCTTCTCGAACGCGCAAATGAGACAGATAAAAATTTTTTGTTTGTCGGAGATTTTAATATTGACTGGCTAACTGACTGCCCCGCCAAAAAGCAGCTAGTCGACATCCTGACGACCAATAACGTGCACAATGAGGTTGATTTTGTAACTAGAGCTGAAAAAACGTCGTCGTCTTGTCTCGATCACGTGTACGGTAGTTTCCCACGGGGGGCGGTTGTGATTTTGCCGCTCAAAACACACCTTAGCGACCACTACGCCGTGAAGGCCTCACTCGCATGTGCACGCATACAACCACGTCCACGCACTCGACTTGTAAGAGAATTTTCGCACACAAATCGAATGGGGTTTCTGGGAGCTATATTGTCTGTGGATTGGAATGATGTTCTTATAAACGCCAAATCTGAAAATGAATTAGCTCAATCCATCATAGCTATTCTAGCAAATAAGTTTAGCATCTGCTTCCCATATAAGCGCAAAAACAACAAGAAACAGTAGTGGGTTTCTCGGGAGTTATTGGGACTGAAAAACATCCTTTACGACGCGATTGATTTGCAGGAAAACTACCCAGACTCGAACCTGCAATCTTTTATCGATAAGGTTACACAACAATATGAGGACTCGGTAAAAAAACAAAAATTCAAACACTACGAGAATATGATTAATAATAGTGTAAATTCTTGTAGGACTATCTGGCGCGTAGTAAATTTAGAAAGAGGCACAACTGTACACACAAACACAAGCTTCACAGAGGTAACGAAAGACTCTTGCGGCAAAAAATTCGTATCTCGTAAAGCAGCGGCCAACGCCATGAATGCGAAATTTGTAAGCGCGGCCGCTACATGTGGAGCCCCACACGCCTCTCTTGCACAGATGAAGGTGGCACTCGATGAAGCGCGCCCCACAGCAGACCGGTCCATGAGGTTAACGAGATTTACTCCAGCGGAAATTTTTAAAATCATAACATCACGCATCCCACGTAAACCCACTAAAGACATTTGTAATGTCTCTATGGAGCTCATAACCTACGTTGCGGAACCGATGGCTCCATGCCTGGCAGTTTTATTCAACCGATGTATCGATAGTGGAACTTATCCAGACTCTTTAAAAGTCAGCAAAATATCACCTCTTTTTAAGGGAAAAGGTAAACGGGAGGATATCGATGCTTACCGGCCTGTGTCTATAATCCCAGCACTAGCAAAAATTCTCGAAAATGGTCTCAGCTCCCGCCTCACTGAATTTCTAGCGTCAACAGAAGCACTGTCGGATCGCCAATACGCGTATCGCGCCGGGTGCTCGACTACCTCGCTTACTCGTGAGGTCCTCCGGCAGGTGATGGCAGCTTGTGAGGCGAAACAGCAAGTAGCAGTCCTGTGCTGTGACTTATCGAAAGCTTTCGACGTTGCAGATCACAGTGTTCTCGCCTGCAAGCTCCAGCACTACGGAATAAGAGGAAAAGCACACGCGCTCTTTACGGATCTCCTACGTGGAAGGTCACAGATAGTGGTTGGTGATGGAGGTGAGACCAAGTCTGAGTCCTTACGAACTGTAATGGGTGTGGCACAGGGATCGTCGGTATCCAACCTATTGTTCTCCCTGCTTCTTAACGACTTGCCGGAGCATGTCTCAGCAGGTGAGGTGTATATGTATGCTGATGACGTAGCCGTGGTGGTCCACGCTCCGTCACTGGATGAGCTCGAGAAACGGTTGAACGATGCTGCCCGGCAGGTAGCAATGTGGTTCAATTGGAATGGACTCGTACTTAACTTAAAAAAGACCCACTTCATCCATTTTTCCATCTCAGGCCGCTATGCAAGGGACTTATCTGTAACGATCCAAAACACACCCATTGACCAAGTTCCATCAACCACCTTTCTAGGGTTTCAAATCGACCGTGGACTAACGTGGGGATCCCATACCGACAAACTATGCGCGAAGCTGGGAAGTGCATGTTTTGCTCTGTATAGGTTGTCACGTGTCGTATCCCCTGACGTTGTCCGCACCTGCTACTTCGCGACCGTCCACTCGCTTTTGCAGTACGGAGCAGAGCTCTGGGGGCGCGCTGCCGATCGCGAGCGCGTCTTCCGCATGCAAAAACGCGCTATTAGGTCGATCGTGAAGGTGGCGCGAGACACGTCTGTAAAAACGTACTTTACATCACTGGGGATACTAACGCTGCCCTCAATCGTAATTATGCAAGTGGCAGTATTTGTGAGGCAAAATTTAGACAATTTTAAAACGCGAGAAGACGGGCATGCTCGGGTTTACAACACTCGGGGTGCACGTAAACTCGTGAGAGTAACACACCGGCTCACCAAGTCTAATAGACTTGCACACGTCCAGGGGATTAATTCTCGGGCCGACCGAGATTTTCAATGTCCCCTTAATAAACATTGGCATTGCACAACCCCACACTTTTTTATGTTTTCCGTATATTGTAGCTGTCGAGGCTTCTACGATGAGGTCGTCGATGAATTACTCAAGGAAATCTGCCATTCTCTATTCGAAAAGAAACAGTAAAATAAAATTGCAAAATGATTGAGATGAGCCGAGAATTAGGCCCCAGGGGGCTAATTCTCGGGCCAATCTCGATCATTTTGCAATTTTATTTTATTGCTTGTTTTCGAAGAGAGAATGGATGATGTCCTTGAGTAATTCATCAACGACCTCATCATAAAAGCCTCGACAGCTATGATATACGGAAAACGTAGAAGAAGTGCGGTATTGTGAAAAGAAGCAATAAAATAAAATTGCAAAATGATCGAGATCGGCCCGAGAATTAGCCCCCTGGGGCCTACTGTGTACAACCGCTTGCCGGAGATTGTCGTCAACGCGCCCAGCCATGCAAGTTTTAAAGCCAAACTCAAATTGTGGCTTATTGAGAAGGCGTTCTACAACATAGAAGATATCTTATAAAATAAAACAATTAGTGTTGCATTAATTTTATTATAATTTTTAACTAATTTACATTATTTACAAATTATTACCTGACCTGTAAACATGCACTTTACCAATAAATTGATTATTACTGATTATTACTGATTATTACTAAATAGGTATATCATCTATCTGGTTCCCATCGTTCAGGCTCTGATTAGTTTGGGGCTAGATGTGTGTTATGTGGATTGTCGAAAATATTTATATTTGATATTTTAACTTTGGTTGATAAAAATTCAACACAATTGTCTGAGACGACAGCTTGGATAAACCCAAATTTTCCCCAATTCCAATCTCAATTTGGTTTAAATTTCGAAAGAAAACCTATAAGAGTTCTGTCAAAACAACAACAAAAATGCGATAGGATTTGTAATTTAATGTAGGTAGTGGGGCAAATGCCCCACGATTTTCCACCTTCAGTACGACCATATTGTAGAAAGCAGAACCTAAGCCGACTGAAAACAATTTTACTGGCTTAGGCTTTTTGTGAAAACGTTTTCTTGAAATACGTCTTAAAACAGCAATTTCCGAAGTAATTAGGTACCTTCCTGTAATAACAGTAAATCGTTTATATTGTGCTTCTCCTCTTAGAATACTGTTAGTCAATTTGTGCATAAACCAGTCAATAAGTATCAAAATTTATGTCCAAAGGGTCGCGTTCCCAAGTAGGTCTCAAATGAGAAATGACAAATCGAGTAAACTTCAAGGGTGCTTTATTGATAGTAAACAAGAAGAGCGTGTCACAATGTAATAGCTGCCTCATACCATATTGCCCAGAACGCAACGATAGCGCGTTCTAGGACTGTTACAAATTTAGCAGCGACATCTAGTTCTGAAGCCGGTACTAATTACGATTTACATTGAAAACTATTGCTATGATATTTTTATAATGAACGGACTTAAACATGCCGCCCACCAAGAACAACTGTTTTGTTCTTAACTAGAGAAACACAACTATGCAGCTAACTTTACATTGACATTATTATAACATTGCTTCAATAGCGATAACAAACTACAAAACTAAGTGGACTGTATACAACAAACTTCAATAAAAACAAAAACTCAACTTCATATAAATAACTAAACATAACCATTTCTGTGAGCGATACAAAACACAACTTAAAACTAATCACTGACAGGCAAAACACACAACCTCGACACAGGTCGTTTGCATAGAGTGCCATTGCACTTCAGAGTCACAACTCGTGTGACCTTGTCCAAACCAGAGTGTTTTTGGATGATTTTACCCATCATCCAACGAGCAGGAGGCACATTATCCTCTTTGACTAACACAATATCTCCAATATTTGGCTCTGGAACAAGCTTGTTCCATTTGTATCTTTGCTGCAAGTGAACCAAATATTCTTCAGACCAACGCCGCCAAAATTCCTGCAATACGCGCTGACATAACTGCCAACGTTTCAACGAACTCAAACTACTATTTTCGTAATTTCGATCAGGCACCGTTATCAGAGGCTCACCTATAAGAAAATGACCTGGTGTTAAAGGAGAAGCGTCGTCGGGATGGTCAGGCATCATTGACAACGGACATGAATTTAAATATGCGTCTACTTGGATCAGTACAGTCGACATCTCTTGATAGTTAAGTGCCGAGTTCCCTATCACGCGTTTCAAATGAGACTTGGTGGACTTTACGCCCGCCTCCCATAGCCCGCCGAAGTTGGGCGCGTGAGGTGGAATAAAGTGCCACGTACCGTTGTTGCCTAACTCTCTAATATCTACAGCCACAGATGACTTTTCTGTGACTACAAGGTGACCTAGTGACTCTTTGGAACCACCAACAAAGTTGGTGCCGATGTCGCTAACTTGACCTTTGCGTCCCACGAATCTCCTAAACCTTGCGATGAAGCCTTGATCTGACAATTCATTTGCGCACAAAATCTCATTACTGTCAATCAGCGGGCAGAGAGATTTTAATTTCTTCTTCACCTTACTTCTATTTCTCAAATCTTCAATTTCTTCCTTTAACTCTTGCTCTTGAACCTGTCTTATGCACACCTTTGTTGCTACTTCTATCTCTACCTTTGTTAAATCAGTTTCGTGCCTTCTACTACTATCTCCCAGATTCCTCCATCTCGAAACCTTACGGCAATATGCTTGGTTTTGAGAGGACTGGACGTGAGCCCAGTGCAAATTGACAATCTGCGAGAGAAAAGCAGAAACTCTGTTCGCAACAAAGGTGGTCCAAATGCTGGGATGACTGCTAAGCCACACCAAAACCACGGATGAAATGGTCCAAGCATGTACATGAGTTTGAGTGATCTTCATGACTTCCAACACGTCAGATATTAAATCTGCTAGCAATACCGCTTTCGTCAACTCAAGCTTCGGGATCGGCTGCTGCTTAACTGGTGAAACTCTGGTACGTGCAGTGACCAAACTAGTCGTAATGGATTGATCCGTTTTAGTATCCCTGACATGCACGACCGCAGCGTAGGCAGCGAAGGATGCATCTGAAAACCATCGCCGAATGCTGAACTTACATTTTTCTACCATATTATGTCGGTAAGTTTGCCACTCTGCCGTTAGTTTCGACGGCAACTCCTCGTCCCAACCTATTCCCGAAAGCCAAAACTTTTGAATAAACACCTTAGATGTCACAGCACAAGGTGCTGCCCATCCCAACGGGTCAAATAGGTGGGCGATGTCCGAGATTACTCTCCGTTTTGTGAGAACGTACATAAACTTATCACAATCACGATCCCATGTACTCCTCAAAATATTCATTACCTCATCCATCTTAATATCCTTTTCCATCATTCCTTGATCCTGATCCATTTCCTTTATGTCATCCCTTTCATCCTTCATTAGTTCATTCAATTTCTTGCAGCTACTCACCCATTTTTGCAACACACAGCAACCTTTGGTAAGTACTTCTGTTACTTTCTTCTTCAACATTAATCCTTCTTTTGTTTTTTCAGATATTTCAGGACAATGTGAGGACTCATCAACAGCTGCCAGTGTTCCAAAGGTTTCGTGCATGGGATCATCGCGCCACACCCCTCTCTGGATATCTGTGTGTTCACTACCACTTCCATCCCTGGAAGTGGTTTGAGAGTGGACGTCTTCGCATTGCTGCTCGTCTTCGGAAAGGATCTCTCGTGATCCGCGGATAGTGGATTCAATCTTCCAGCACTGCTTTAGGAGTGCGTTGTCATCAACCTGATTTGGCATTCTAATAATCCTGTGATGACAATGAATGTTCGAGTCTGAACTCGATGGAACCTTGCCGAACAGAATCCATCCTAAGGCTGTGTTCTGTGCTACGGGAAAGCCTAGGGGACCTTTGTTCAGTCCTTCTCTTAAAACCTGGCCATACACTTCAGCGCCAAGCAAGACATCAATCTTGTTTGGTGTGTGGTATTCTGGGTCAGCTAAAGTGAGCTGTATCTCAGGCCAGTTGAATTTAGCAAGTTTCTCTGAAGGTAAGAGCGACGTAATGGTACCTAACACGAATGCTTCTACTTGGACACTAAAATTGGGATCAAAGCGTGAGTGAATAGTCACTGTGACTGTAGATCTAGAAGCAAAACTGCTCTCCTCACCACCTATCCCTGAAACGACCGTTCTGGACGCTGTTTTCTTCAATCCAAGTAGCTGTACTGTTGATTCGGTTATGAATGATGCCTGGGATCCCTGATCCAATAACACCCTCAACAGTTGTGTAGACCCAGATCCTGTCTGTGCTTCGACAAGAGCTGTGGCCAACAAAACTTGTGTAGGTACTGACCTCTGAGAAAAATGTGAAACTACACTTGACGAAGATGGTTCGTCCTCTGATAACGCTGTCTGAACGGCAGACACCGTTGATTTGACTTCTTCAGCCGTTGAAGTTGATTCCGCATTAGATACGGCTGAATTTGAAACTGATTTGGGATGCAACAACGAATGGTGTCTTCGCTTGCATACGCGACAACAAGAACTTTGACGGCAAAACTTAATGGAGTGTCCTAAACCCAAACAGTTAAAACATAACCTATTGGTTTGAACAAAATCATGACGAGACTCATAACTCTGATTTGCAAATTGCTTACAATTTGCAATTTTGTGGCCTTCGTTACAATACGGGCATGTAACGTTTACATTGGCATTGATGTCGGTGCTAACTACGTGATGTACTTTTGGCTTATTCAAGGACGGTCTAGGTCTGCTATCTTTAGAATCTAAGAATTCTAGTGCCCGAGATCTGGCTTCTAAAAACTCCCTAAGCTCTACTAGTGTGGGCAAATTATCATGGGAGCTTATTTTAGTTTCCCACTGCTTCCGGGACTCGATATCTAGTTTTAAGCTGACAATGTGTATAACAATGATATCCCACGACTTAATCTCTACACCTATATTCTTAAGACCATTCAAACACTCCATCGTAGTGTCTAAAATACCCTTGATCGAAATTGAATTTTCTACCACAACAGGTTGGCTCATCAACCTTTTCAATAAACAATTTGAGATGAATCGCTTATTGTCGAATCTATTACTAAGAATTGACCAACATTCATCATAGTTAGCGGACGTGATCGGAATATTCTGGACTAGCTGTTCAGCTTCACCCGACAACAAACCTTTCAAATAGTGCAACTTTTCTACCTGAGCCAAACTTTCATTTTGATGAATTAATGACACAAACAAATCTTTGAAAGTAGGCCATTGAGTATAATTACCCGAAAATGTGGGAATTGATATTTTTGGTAACTTGATGCTATCATTTTTACATTTTACTGTTTTATCAGAACTTGCAGGAGTCGCAACTCGACTTTCAAACTTGGATACAACTTCTCTCAAATCACATTTATAATTAGTGTACAATTCCTCAGAATTTTCATACACCTCATCTACAAAATATTTATCATCTTTATTTAACTCAGTTACTTTTTGTACAATACTTTCATGAACCTTTACAAAACTGTCCCAAGCCTTTTCTAAAGACTCTAATCTAACTTCTGCGTATGACCGAGTGATTCGTTCCTTTGGCAATTTTTTAAAGTTACTTATCGCCTTCTCTATACGCAGCTTTGTATCGGCTTGCAATTTGTACAAAGATTCCATTTTTAAAAACTATTTTTTTTTTCTAAGTCCAAAAATATTTGTTAAAACTTTACAAGTGTTTGAGATTTAAATAAATTTTCAAAAATCGGGCATGGATTCCCCGTCTCAACAGAGTTTGAATTTCTTACAACTAGCATGCACACAAAAATTACAAGTCCTAAATAACACAAATTTTTCAAAGTCCAATATTCAGTAAAATGTTAAAGTCCCAAATCTCTACCGAAGAACTCTATCTTCGTTTTCACCACAAACTGCTCTACCAAAGTAGATATCGCTCTACACTTCAAAGTAATCAAATTGTACTCACAGTTGCACTGCACAAACCACAACAACTTGCTCCAATCCAGTATTGCCTTGTCTCCAAACGCTCCGTCAACTGCAGGTGGCGCCCTCTAGCGCATCCAAAGTGCACCTCGGCTACTTCCCCGCAGTACCGGCAGGCTGACATCCGCGGCCCGCGGTGATTGCTTCTCCCACCTCTAGTGTGGGGGGCACGTCAGTGGCGATCCACCACTGCTTCCTATGCCCGGCTCGTACAAAAACGTTGGGACTCGCTAGCACTCCAAAACTCCAATGGGGCTAGTGAAATCCGGCTCGAAGGACCATGTCCAAAGGGGTCGCGTTCCCAAGTAGGTCTCAAATGAGAAATGACAAATCGAGTAAACTTCAAAGGTGCTTTATTGATAGTAAACAAGAAGAGCGTGTCACAATGTAATAGCTGCCTCATACCATATTGCCCAGAACGCAACGATAGCGCGTTCTAGGACTGTTACAAATTTAGCAGCGACATCTAGTTCTGAAGCCGGTACTAATTACGATTTACATTGAAAACTATTGCTATGATATTTTTATAATGAACGGACTTAAACAATTTATCTATTTTAAAGAAGAATAATTATCCTTGAGACGGCATAGCACATGCTGTAGACAACAAATTAATAGAGATCGAAATAATTATATGAAATAAAACTGAGTATAACGATTGAAACGTTTAATTTACGATTGATAATCTTAGAAAGTTAGAAGAGTCATATCACAGAGTCCCAAATCATAATGAAAAAGGTGTTAGTCAAAGTACTTCTGATAACCTTTTTAATTCGATCTATGAGGAGCCAAGACGTTACATTCCAAGAGAAGAATAATCTTAGTCGAGAGCTGGACGAAGAACAGGACCTGAGTGATGACTCAGAGCCAAGAAGTAAAGATGAACGAAAAACACTTGACCGCGCTGGTCATGCAAAGCTAAATGGTGATAATAGAAATAAACATGACGAACAAAAGAGTTCTGAACAAAACGAACAAAAAGGAAAACAAACTGGAGAAGCTTCTAAAATGAATAATGAAGAAAAGAAAAAATCTGAACATAAAAAACCAAACAAAAATCCAAGTAAAGACAGTCAATCAACACAAACAGGTGAACATAACATTTCTGAACACTCTGGTAATTTAAAAGACAGTAGGCAGCGCAAACATAAACCTAAATCTGATAGTTCTAATCAGGGCAAAGACAGTACATATGAAAAAGACCAAAAAGAAACGAATAATACCAATAAAAACAAAACTCTTGACGTAAATACAAACCCCAGTCCAAAAGCTGAACAGGAAACTGTTGCACTTCTTCACAACAAAGAAAGATCAAGTCATACGTTCAAACATATTAAAGTGATAGACAATGATTTCGCGTACATGGTAGCTGTGATGAAAGGAGCGTCGTATTTGTCTGCTGGAGCTTTGATTGACGAGAGCTGGGTACTGACTGCAGCAGCAACTGGTGGAATAAACTTGTGAGTTTTTGTATTCAAATTTTATTAAACTGTTAACAGCAGATGCAGATGTCACTGAATATTTAAGAGTGGCAGATGATTGAGGGTTGGAGGGCCAATTGCAAAACAATTCCTCCCCTTTCATTTTTACTTCAGAGGACACTAGGCTGCTAGATAGCTTAAATCCCATCTCTATAAGGATCCCATATAGATAGGCTTATTACTTGCTTAAATATCCAACTCAAAGTCAAAGTCAAAATCAATAATTTTTTATTCATTACGATGCAAGAATCACTTTGAAACGTCTTAAAGCTAGGTGAGTCTAGGTGCCAGTTCCACGCGACCAAGCGTAGTAGAACAGGCAACAAACTACGTCTCGGTTCCTACCGTTTTTTTTATATGATCCTTTTACAAATCAAAAATAGTCTAAAATAATAGCAGTGAAGTTCCAGTGTGGTGCCACTTCACTTAGTCGGACGTATGCAAAGCAATAATACAAAACCCAACTTAGGCTCTTGGCATGATTGCCCTTAAGTTTTTTTCTATTTTGCCTGTATCTAAGTTGGATTGACACAACACCGGATCATTCTCATTTCGTCAAATAATTCATACAAAAAACGGTTGGATACAAACCAGTTTGATGCCTGTTCTTTAAGGCTCAGTCACGTGGAACTTTCGCCTAGATTAAGCTAGCTTTAAGCAGTTTCAAAGTCAACTGATAAAAGATTATGACTTTGACTTTACTCTTTTTACTTACAGAATGAGAGAAACTATCAGATTCCTCCGCATCAGACTTGGAAGTATCAACTACAAAAAAGGCGGAACTGTCCTCCCAGTGAAGTACCTGGAAATCCATCCTTATTTCAACAGCAGTAAGCCTGATTACGACTTGGCACTCATCATGTTGTCGAAGCCAGTGAGGTATACTGCTAGCTTAAGGTCTATAAGGCTACAGTTGAGGCCTAAAGATGTAACGGCAACACATTTTACCATGACTTCGTGGCCAGGTATCCTGGTAAGTTCCTTCTGTGATAAGCTTTAGGTAGCTTAGAATGGTGAAAGAACACATCAGGAAGAAGTTCCAATCCATCAAAGCCATTAGGCAGTAAGAATCTTAAAAATTTACTCAAATCCTGCAAGTGTCTTTTATAATTATCATAACTGGAACAAGTATTCTTGCACATCACGCAAATACTTGTTCCAGAGTGGCAAACAAGTCTCCTTGCATTTCAGCTGGCTTATGATGAGAGCACTGGTGGTCTAGTGGTATTGGCCCTGCCTCCCGATCCTAAGGTCGTGGGTTCAAATCCAGTCGTGTACCAATGAGTTTTTCTGCTCATAAATCTATGTACACTATGCCAAAGCTCTCAAACGGTGAAGGAAAACATCGTGAGGAAACCGGCATATCGTAGAGACTAAAAGGTTCGAAAATACGAGTATGTAACAATTGCACGAAAGGAGCCTCTTTGAGGCGCTTTTAAAATCCTTTCACCACACTTGGTTCGAAAGAATCGGTGACACGATAAGAGGAAGAGCTGGCTTATCTCTTGCTGCAAATTCATCATCAACATGTTAGCCTCTTTAGATGCGCTGCTATGCCCGGTCTTCGGCTCTTCTCATCCAGGGTTTCCCAGCTACCTGCCACAAATTTTTTCACCTTGCCAGCTTGGTTGCGACTCACATCCAAATATAGAAGATATATCTTTATGTTATTTAAATTTAAATTTTACATTGCGCTCTAATTAGACTTTTTAAACTTCTTACCGTTGTAATGGGTTTCCAACCTACTTGCTGAATAAAAAGTTGGAATCTGGTTCAACAACCTCCTTGCAATTAGAAAGACTTTAGAAAGTTGGAACATGGTTGAATAAAATAGAACTTGTTTTTTTTTTTATAATTTGACAGCTGTCAGTAGAAAGCGATTCTCCCTAGGGCTGAAACTATTACTTTCAATTAGGCCTCTCAGGCAGCTTCAGACTTACTTTCAGAGTATGAGCAATGAAAAATTAGTTTTTTTCTTCTAGAAACCAAAAGAAACTGACGACAAAAAACAAAATTAGTCTCCTTTTTCCAGAAACCAGACACATCTCAATCAACAGAAGTAATCAAGCATCACCGTATCCTCTCCGTGTCCCACCTCCATCCGTTGGATACTGAAGAGTGTGTTGAGGACTTGACGGAAATAGGAGTTGACCACGATGGAGTCATGTGCTTCACTGGGGTAGAAGACGCTTGCGTGGTAATAAAAAAAACCCTAGTCCACATCGTGCCACAGCTTGTCTGCTTTTAGCAGTTCTTAGTTATAGATAGTGCAATCCACGAAGGCGCGCCCCACTATTCCTCCTAACCGTTTATAGTATATGTGTGCAAGCTTCCGTCAATGTTTGAGTGTTATCGGTACACACTAATTATCTATATACACGCACACAACAATGAATAGACTACGGTTCGCGACTGCCGCTCGGAGCAAACTCCCCGCACCCCGCGAGGGGCGCGTCTTCGTGAATTGCACTATCTATACAGGTAATGCCGAAGCAACAAATTCATCTTTGGGCATGCTACTTGTCATAATATATAGACTGCCAGCAGTGGGCAAGCGTTAGCAGCAGCGTCTAATAATGCCCATTTTCAGCACTAACCAGACATTGTTTAAACAAATAATGACTTCGGGCATGCCCACTTCTTGTAGTAATCAGGGATTACTAAATCAGCGGCAATGGGCAATTGAGCATGCTACTTGTCAAGTTGATAAAAACTACCGACAGTAGGCCTGCGTCAAAAGCAGTAAAGACATGTCGAAACTATTACTAATTTTATGTTCTTCTTCACCTCTTGTAGTAATCAGGGAAACGGGCAATATGATTTTTAGCCCACTTTTTAGTGCCCAATAATAATATATCCTATATTTTTAAATGACAGAGAGATGCCGGAGCACCTGTTGTGATCAACGGTGTTCTTTGGGGTATCCTCTCGTCGTGGAAACCAGAGGATTGTGATAATGAAGACTCCATATTTGCAACGCTCGTCTCTGATAAAACTGTTAGCAGTTGGATCCATGCTACGGTGCACGCCCATAAGTGGCATCCCGAAAAGTTAATAAAACGGGTTGAATAACGTTTTTCTGTTTTTTATACAAACCTGTATGAGTGTTGACTAATAAATAAATCCTAAACGTCACATGGTTTTGAGTCTGTGTGAGTGCTCAGCAGTGTATTATAATGTATGTATATACAGTATACACTGGTGTACACTGGTGAGCATTCACACAGACCCAAAACCAGAGCCAGAGATAGAGACAGGCAGAGCTTGTGGTAGGCCTACTGATAGGTATATGAATCCAATATAACAACGCATTTAGCACGTCCGGAATGTTTTTTGACGCAACAACGTCTTATAATTCGATGGAGCCGGCTCAGGCACGAAAAAACATGACTCATGCGGCGTTACCTCGCTATGAGGCGTTCCATTGAAGGCTTGAAGTGCAAGCGAGAGCGCGGAACGAGCGACAAAGAAAATCGGCCTCCGCGTTCGGCAGCGTTCAACATCTGTTCTCTCCTACTTGAGTGAGCGATGCGTCCGCGTGGACAGCTGTATGTATGACGTTGTCACGTTCAACTATCGTCAGTAAACCGACTTTACAGACAACCCGTTTTTTTATCCAACTTACTGATTGAACAAGCATATGGCCCGGCTATTTTTAAGTGGTAACCAACACCTTTAACATAATCATATATTATAATAAATATTGTGGATAATTCACACAGCACTATCTAGCTACAAACTAAGCAGAGCTTGACATTTTTTTTGTAAAACCTCAATTAATTAAAATCTAGAAGGTTCTATTGAATCTGTGACCGAAATACCTACCGTATTTACAACAGAGATTCATGACTCTGATAAGAGGTATGAAAGGGTTGAGGTTGAGCCCAGATAAACTCGAATTCAACTGAAAAATAATTAATTTGATTTACAGCCGGGAACTCCAAAAATAACGAATTTTTTTCCAAGAATTGTATCAATTTATTTTCGCTTTTTTCCGTGTTAACCAATCGGTATAAAAAGCCTGATTAAATTCTCAAATTACTTTGAACATTTCTGGAAAAGGATTTATTTACATTTTGTTTGTTTTCAGTGACACTGAGTGTGAGGTAGGCATTAAGACCTGCGCTCACCTAGTTCGCTGGCGGTAGCGATCAGTGAAACGCCGTCAAATATCACTGTCAGATTTGAGATTTGACAGCGATATTTGACAGCGTTTCACTGATCGCTACCGTCAGCGAACTAGATGTGTCCTGCACACACCTAGTTCGCTGACGGTAGCGATTAGTGAAACGCTGTCAAATATCGACCTTTAGAAAAGATTGATGGAAAGAATATAATATATTTATGTCCAAAAAACTTAGAACTGAGATGACGAATGTTAGGGTAGAAATGGAAGAAAATGATAAATATTGTGCCTAGGTCGTTTTTGTATCTGATTTTCTGTATTGAGTCCGAGTTTTGTATATTCAAGATAGTTCTGGGCACGCACAATAGAGGCGCTTATCGTGTTGTGTCGACAAACCAAACCTTTAAAAGCAATAAGTACAAAATACAAACGTTTACGCATAGAAGAAGCCTATGTCCAATCTGATGTTAAGTAGTAACCATGGCCTATAACAAAGCATTGCTTCGGAGGTCACGCACGTCAGGAGCGTGCCCTGCAATGCTCTACTGCGTCTATCAACTTGAAGCATACAAATCAGCCTCACGTGCCAGAAATTTCACCGGCACCCGCACCCTTCAAACCGAAACACAGCAATGTTGCTTCACGGCAAGACACGGCGGCCCTGTCAAATTTAACACACACCTAAAAAAGCTCTTGTTGGATGGGTGTTTATAATCAATTGAAGAATTCATTGACTCCCAGACGTGACATTTTGATGACTTATATATTGTAATTTATTCTGACATTTGTTTTTGTTTGTTTGTGTACTTATATTGTTTGATAACTGTGTATTTAAATGTTTTATTGTTTTTTTTTTATTATTTTGTAGCATGTTAGTTTATAGTAGACATTCAGACACGATTTATAAAAGGATTGTTATTGAATAAATGAAATGAAATGAAATGAAATAGGCATGGTGGTACTACGCACCCCCACGAGACACACACAAAGAGCTCTACTACTACTAGGGTTGGCAGCGTGTGTGTAATGCATCTTCTATTTTAAGTGTCCAAAGAACCATGTGGTAAGATCATAGCTATGGCTATATCTAGGTACGTAGACTTTTCTAGCAATTTTCACAGCATTCTTGCTAGTAAACTACATTCATGCAGACGGCGAGCAACCTCTACGTATATTTACTGTTCACGTGTTCTAAAGACTATCGCATACGGATACAAAAAAAACATTTTTCATTGCTCATACTCTGAAAGTAGATCTGAAGTTGCCTGAGGGGCCTAATTGAAAGTAATACTTTCAGCCCTAGGGAGAATCGCTTTCTACTGACAGCTGTCAAATTATAAAAAAAACAAGTTCTATTTTATTCAACCATGTTCCAACTTTCTAAAGTCTTTCAAACTGCAAGGAGGTTGTTGAACCAAATTCCAACTTTTTATTCAGCAAGTAGGCTGGAAACCCATTACAACGGTAATGTAAAATTTAAATTTAAATAACATAAAGATAGTATTAAATAAATAATACCTATATCTTCTAAATGACTTGATTAATATAAAGCTTCAACTATTTATTTAAAATAACATAGATTTGAGCAATCAATTTACCATTTTTTAAATTATGAAAATGGAAATAATGGCTGAATAATGCTGGCGAGCCGAAGCCGAAGGCCCGCCAGAGAAAAAGAAAAAGGAGTCCCTCAAGCTCCATTGGCGCTTGAGGGACATTAAAAGAGTGCGAAAAAGGGTATAACGGTTTTTGTCTGCCACTAACATTTGTTTTACTCGTGGACTTCGTTCAACCGTGATCATGGTGTATGCAACTGCGCCGAAATATCGCAAGTCAAAACTTACAAAATGTAATCATGGTAAATATCCCGTTGTTATAAAAATAGTGTTAAAAATGTTGTTATAAATTTCAAGTAAAAGTAAGAATACGTCAGACCTTAGCCCATCTTAAGACCTAACATCACTTTATTTTCTGCTTGGAAAAACTACCGGTAAAATGAGGATAATTCTCTTCTCTGGCGTCTGTTTTCTATAATATAGTTAAGCCTAGATACCTACAGGTAACACCGAGTGTTCAGCTGTATTTTGATAAAGTAATAAATTATAGTTTAAAAAACTACACGCTTACGCTACAATAATATTATAAATTTTTGATTGATATAAATTGATTATCACAGTTTTATTTTTAACTTTTTAGTTCAATTAGTTTAAAAGCGTGTTTTTTAGTTTTTTAAACTATAATTTATTTATTTTTTTTTACTTTTTTTTTTTCATATTATTGCATTGTCATCGACCTTTGACAGGTGTGCAAAGTTTGAATCAAATCTGATCGTTCAAAGTAGGACAAAATCGAGCTCAAAGGGGTCGGTTACATACAAGCAAACAAACTTACATACAGCAGCTGGTGAAGCTAATAAAAGCGTTATAAAAATGAATAGTACTGGACATTCCAAAATTTTTAAAGTTTGTAATATAACAAAAATTTGAAAAAATCCAAAGATAATAAAAAAAAATAGGGCCATTAATACCTTTTTCCTGTCAAAGTTTTTGTCAAACATGCCATTAATAAGGCCAATTTAACTGATTGCTAATCGATCAATTAAATATTTGACAGTTGTTTATCACCAGTTCTTTCTTGAAAAACATAAAAGTACTTAGTATTAATAATAAATTATAGTAATAAAATGCTAGTAAAAGCGTTATAAAAAAGACAAAATAGATAAAACTGTTTTAGGTTATAGTTTAGTAAAGTGACATCTATGACACTTTTCACGAATGAATTACCTAGTTAGCTGCAATGGTGCGAAATAGCGCCATCTAGTAAAATTTTCTTGAACTACCAAACTTTTCTTTTCAGGACACCCAAAAAGTTTCCAGTTTTAGACGTACCCGAAAAGGTTTAATCAAAACCTAATTTTAAGGTTTTAGAAAGAAGGTTTTAGTTAGTTGCCGCGGTGCGCGTGTTCCTCTACTACCCCAGTAACCATTTTACTGTATTATTTCAGTAGCCGCAAGGCTTTACTTGCCTGATATATTTTTACTCCGTTCCTGTTATTTTTTCAGGATACAAAGTAACCTGCATAATCATTCAGAATACTAGATAATATTTTTTCAAAATACCATCCAATTCAGTAATTAGGGCGTGATTGAGCCACGAACATCGTAACTTCCGCATTATATAAGTAGAGTAAGGTAGTCGAAATAAAACAAGAGTTTTGAATATAAATATAACATTTATTAATAGAAATATACCCTCAAAGAGCAGGATACTCTTAAATACAATTAGGACACTGTTACTAAAATAAAAAACAGTTGGTAAATTCTCCTGTTATATCCTGATATATTTTGTACCCTTATTCAAAAAGTCATCATTTCATATTTTCTATGTTATTTAATAATCTTATCTTATACCTATAAACGAGAAAATCTTGTATAGTATATATATTTAGGATCTCGGAAACTGCACCAACGATTTTCACGAAATTTAGTATAAAGGGTTTTTTGGGGGCGATAAATTGATCTAGCTAGAATTTATTTTAAGAAAATGATTATTTCAACTCGAGTTTAATAATTAAACATAAACTGAATATGTGACTGCCATCTATTGACGATTGTGAGCAACTAACGGCAAGCATTTCCAGCTGATGGCGTTGTTAAGTATGAATAAGCCAATAAAGATAATATGACTCTTAAGATTTCTTAAAAATACAAATCTATATTTATAAAAGAAAGTCATGTTAGTGACACTATTTATAACTCAAGAACGGCTAAACCGATTTGGCAGAAAATTAGTGGGGAGGTAGCTTAGAACCGGGAGAAGGACATAGGATACTTTGTACCCCGAAACAGTAACGGGAACGGGGCGACCGAAGCCGCGGGCGGCCGCTAGTCAACAGTAAAAAATACCGAGCGAAGCTAGAAATTAGGGATCCTTGGTAAAATTTGAACAATGTAACCGAAGGTGTAGAAAAATGAGTCTTAAAATGTCTTTCGTTGAATGCGCTGCCGAAACTATTAGCGATAGAACAAAATAATGTACAACAATATTGTCTACCCCGTGCGAAGCCGGGACGGGCTGCTAGTACTTACATAATATAAGTTCCCCGAATGGCCTACGCAGACTGGGACAGCATGGCAAGGGATTTAAATTTTTACTAATAGACATTCAAACGTATCGATATAGAAATACGACACAAATTGCTATGTATTACAATGATGCCATGGCATCAAAAGGGGTTTTATTGCACGGAAAGACTCGCCACGGGCTCCCGCGATGGGATGCCGTGGTGTATACAGGGTTATTCATTATTAGCTGCAAATACTCAGGAATTAGGTTCAACAAATAAAATAAAAAATATTTATGAAATGATTTTTTTTAGGTTTTGTTATGAAAATCCCGAGAGAATCGATATAGGAATCATTGGCACCTGACCTATTTTGACCTTTGATGCGCGCCCGCGCGCCGTGAGCGACACTCTGCGTTCAGTCACCGCCTGGGTGGGTCATCGTCCTGTTCTCCATGGCAATCATTATGCAATAGCCGTAAAGAAATTAATAAAAATAAAATGTTGATACAAAAACATAAATCAAAATAAAAAAAAAATAATTGCATATATATTTTTTATTTTATTTGTTGAACCTAATTCCTGAGTATTTGCAGCTAATAATGAATAACCCTGTACTGCGGTAGGCAACGGCATGCCAACGGCAGTTTTGACATACCGCAGAGTGAGGTAGCGTCGTGGCATGCCGTGGCAAGGCGCTAGAAAGCCGCGTTATCTAAGCGGCTTATGTGCGCTGACTGACGGCAAAATCCATTGCCATGCCGTCCCGGTCTGCGTAGGCATTTACTCGTAAACTCGTGGTTGTAAAAACAATTTACAAGAATTTAGTTTTTTTTTCAATAGATTTTGTCAAGAAAAATTTTATTAGGCTAGTTTCATCTTTCTGACTTTTTTAACTTAAAAAATAACATAAATAAGTACTTATACAGAATATTACACATGCTCAAAAAACTGAGGAAATTACCAAATACAATTATTATATTAATATTTACATCTTGTTTAATAAATAACTTTAGAAAATGTACAAAGTCCGATCTTACTCTAAAAAACGTAATTTTCAAATACATTTTTTTTCACACCTTTGTTTGACTAGCCTCGTACCAAGGGAAGGTCGCGAGTTCAGATCCAGCTCGGCTCAAAAATCTTTTTCATTGCTATCTCGGAAAGTAGGTCTGAAGTTGCATGAGGGGCCTAATTGAAAGTAATACTTTTAGCCCTAGGGAGAATCGCTTTCTACTGACAGCTGTCAAATTATAAAAAAAACAAGTTCTATTTTCACATTTTTATTCAACCATGTTCCAACTTTCTACACAGCAAGGAGGTTGTTGAACCAAATTTCAACTTTTTATTCAGCAAGGAGGTTGGAAACCCATTACAACGGGAAGTAGTTTAAAAAATCTAATTAGAGAGCAATGAAAAATTTATTTCTATCATGTTTTTATTTTTACTTTCCTTGTATTCGTAATGAAAAGCACAGTGTTTACTTCGGGTGAAAGACTTATTTAGGTCTCTCGAGCTCCATTGACTTAAATTTGTGACTTTCAATCCTCGGGTAAAAAGTCTAATTAGTTTTTATTTTTACTTTCCTTGTATTCGTAATGAAAAGCACAGTGTTTACCTTGGGTGAAAGACTTATTTAAGTCCCTCGAGCTCCATTGGCGCCTTCGCTACACTCAGGCGCCAAACCCGTCTCGGGACTTTAATTCGTGACTTTCAATCCTCGGGTAACAATGTACTATTCTGTCTCTGAGAACGCTCGCACCCTGCTACTATGATAAATATATATAAATATATAAATATTCAAGACTATCCACTCAACATTATCTAGCCCCAAACTAAGCAAAGCTTGTACTATGGGAACCAGATAGCTGATATACTACTTATATATATTTTTATGTAAATACATGCTTAGAATACAATATAACACCCAGACAGAGAACAAACCTCTGCGTTCACCACACAAATATTTGTTCTCGGTGGGGATCGAACCCACGACCTACGGCGTAGAAGGCAGAGCTACTACCAACTAAGCTGAGAGGTCAGTCAAGATAACGCCTTTAGTGTGGGATAAGGACAGAAAGATGATAGATCTAAAAGAAAGCAGTGTTATAAACATAGCCACCGGCATGGCGGCGTCTCATCTCACAGACGTCCCGTTTCCTATAAGAGGTAGTCAGACGCGTGAGGGTGGTGGAGTTTTCGTTCCCGGGAGGGGTGGTGCAGCAAAATGCTCTGCGGAACTCCCGACGGAATTTACCTGGAAAATTGAATTGTTTATTTACAACAGAATTAACATTTGTTGATTTTATAACAAAGATTTTTATAATGTCACAAAAGTTAAGAGCCCACCCCAAAATTCACCCCGGAGAATTCTCGATAATGCGCGAGGATTCCATAGAAGACGCGCGTTACATTTTTTGGTTCTTATTTAATTTGTGTGTTATACAATTTTTAATTATAAAGTTCAGTATGCTATAAACAAAAAAAGCTCTTGTTCCATTTCGCGGTGGTGTAAATTGAATCTTATGTGGACATAAGGTTCAATTTACACCAACGGCTTAATTTAACCTCTTTTCCCCATTTAACCCCATTTAATCTCCTTTCAGCTTAAAGTTTAGTTTTGTAACACCCTGTATAGGTAGAACCTAAGCAACCTTATTGAAATAGCGACTGTGTTTCTGGATATTTCATGAATATAAGTACTCACCGCTCATAAAGTTGTAAATAAGAGGGTTGACAGCGGAGTTGGCATAGCACAGCACGTGAGAGACTAGAGCGAGAAAGGTGATAATGTCGTTCTGTTCCATGTCTAGGTTGCTCGAGTATCTGAAAGAGAAAGAAACATTTTGATCAAAGAGGGACGCCTAGCTAAAGTAGCTTTTCAAATCTAAAATATAAATGGTGTCGTTATTGAAAATTAAATGACGGATGATAGAGACTGGCCTTTTAGCTCTGCTTTCTGCGCCGTAGGTCGTGGGTTCGATCCCCACCGAGGACAAATATTTGTGTGGTGAACATTGATGTTTGTTCTCTGTCTGGAAGTTCTAAGTATGTATGCACAAAAAAAATATTTAAGTGTTATATCAGCTATCTTGTTCCCATAGTACTAGCTCGGCTTAATTTGGGGCTTAATACTGTTGTGTGGACATTTTTAATTTGCAACGTATTTACGTTGCAAATTGTAATAATTAAAAATGTTATCCGAAAACGCTATTACACGCGAACGAAGTCGCGGGCACAGCTAGTAAATAATATATGAGTATGAGGGTCCTTTTGTTTTCTTGACAAATATTTTCGAACTTTGCCGGCTCTACGACAATGTTTCCTCAAACCACTGATGTGTTACTTCGTTATCACAAAAAGAAGGAAATAACACAGAATAAAACAAATAATTCTTAGTAAAAGAACATAATTTCTCACAGAAAATTTAACGCTTTGTTGAACGAAACATCCGTTGTGCTTAATTACATTAGTATGTGTGTATTTATGTTATCACAAATTTGGGTCACTATTTTTTTCACTATCTAGGTCACTATTCTAAAGGCCTGCGCACACTTAGGTCGCTGGCGATAGTGATCAGTGAAACGTTGTCAAATATCGCCGCCGTCGCCAGCGACATAGGTGTCCCTTAACTCTGCACTGCTACCACATTGTCATAACAAAACCATTTGATATTCATTTATTGAACGATTGCGTTACAGCACATTGGTATGTAATTTTTTCACATTTGGGTCCGTGAGGAACCAAGGCCTTGAGGGTCTTCTAAATTTGACAGCGTTTCACTGATCGCCACCGCCAATATTATTATACCAACGCCAATTTTTTTTAAACCATTTTTAGGTGTACAAAGTGACGTCACAGCTTTTTAATTGACCGATTGCCACATTTTTTAGTAGCTCTAAACCATTGATTCCCAACGTGTCGTCCAGGTTCCCTAAAGGTCCACGAGAGAGTCGATGGGGGTCTACGATGGCGTGACAAAGAAATGGGGCTTCACAATTCGTAAGTGGTGGTCCACGAAAATTTATCTGGTTTCGATAGTGAAGAAATAAAACGTTAGCTTCACTTATGAATTAGTTAATTAACCAATCACTTCTAACTTTTTTTCGTAAACTGTTAAGCCCGGTTTCCACCGCGAGCGGAACGGACCCATTAATGACTTCGTTAAACTCGCAAACGCAAACTGCATACTTGTATTTCCACCAACAAATAGTCGGACGGAAAGAGCCGAGCGTGTAGAAAGAGTAGAAATGAGCTCGCTCAGTTCTAGGGAGCGGAGCGGAGTACTTACGGATTCCGCTCAACTCGCAATTACAATTTATATAGTAGCTCTCATTTCTCTATTTCAGTTTCATTTTGCAGTGGAAATCAAATGACCAACTCTTCGTTGGTGGAAACGCAAACCTATTTCATCAAAAAGGAGTCCGTTCCGCCTAACCATTTTCCGCACATTACCCTTTCGCAGTGGAAACCGGGCTTCAATTCGTGGCACGAACTCAGCCGCAACGCAAATGTTAGTTAGAGCCAATAATATTTTTTTATCGACTGGAAATATAGTAAACTACTGTAGCTGCATGGCAGGGGGTCCACCGGACACAACAAAATTTTAAAAGTGGTCTATGAGAAAGAAAAGGTTGGGAGCCTCTGATTTAGACGGATGCAGAAGCAAAACGAGCTAACATCACAGACCAATGTTAAAATCAACAAATCACTGAGCCATTATTTGATTTGTATACAAGGCAAGGTTTTGCTTTCCTAGGACCGTCTTACCGCGAAACGTGGATGGGAACGGATATTTTTTTTTTTTTTTACAATTTATAGGATAACGCTTGACCGCAATCTCACCTGATGTTAAGTGATGATGCGATCGACGGTGTAGCGCGCTCACCAATTTTATATGAAACTAGCGGCCTACCTTGGCTTCGCACGGGTAGACATTTATTTTATAAGTTACTCAGGGTGAATGTAGCTTCCCAATGGTGAAAGAGTTTTTGAAATCAGCGCAGTAGTTTTTGAGTTTTTTCATTACAAACATACACACAAAAATACAAATCTTTCCTCTTTATAATATTAGTAAAGATTAGTAGAGAGAACATAAAATTTCGACAGTATGTCAATGTGTCAACTGCACTAAAGGAGCCTCTTTGAGGCGCACTTTAAATCCTTTCACCACACTTGTCCCTAAGAGCTAGTGACACGAAAGAAGAAGAATTATTCTGAGCCCGTTCGACCATAAACAAAAACAATCTAGATGTTTTGACGTGACAACATCTTATAATTTGATGGAGCCGGCTGCACGCACAAAAAAACATGACTCATGCGGCGTTACCTCGCTCTGAGGCGTTCCATTTAAGGCTTGAAGTGCAAGCGAGGGCGCGGAACGAGCGACAAAGAGGCACAATCGGCCTCCGCGTTCGGCAGCGTTCGACATCTGTGTATTTTCTTATGACGTTGTCACGTTCAACTATCGTCAGTAAACCGACTTTACAGACAACCGATTTTTTTTATACAGCTAGCTCATGGAACAAGCATATGGCCCTCCTGATGTTAAGTGGTAACCATCACCTATAAACCATTGCCTCGTAGATCACGCACGTGAGGAACGTGCCCTACTATGCACTACCATGCGTCCATCAACTTGTGGCATACAGATGTTAAGTATCCTTTCGACACACAGGTTAAACGAACATAAAGACACAAATATCGGTGTATCTATTTGTATCTTCCTTCTTTTAGTGTCTCTAATTGCGTTTCTGTGTGCTTATATAGTGAATAAATTAATAAATATATATGTCTATGTTAGAATACCATTTGTAGGCCCACCACAAGCTCTGTATGGCTCTGTCTCTGGTTTTGAGTGAGGTTCTGCTCACCAGTGTATTATACTGCGTGTGATGTTTCGACGTAGGATTTATTTAGTCAGCACTCACACAGTCTCAAAACCAGAGCCAGACAGAGTTTGTGGTCTACTGAGCTGGTAAACCTTGACTCTTGGCACAAACCTGAGCATGGAGAGTAGATGGACTGGGAAGTAGCAGACAGCAAACATGATGACCACAGCAGCCAACATCTTTGCAGCTTTTCTTCTAGACCGGAGCTGAACTGAAAATAAACATTATTTCCATTACTCTATGTGGTCCGATTTTCATTTTCATTTTCCAACTTAGTACAGTGTCGCATTCTAAAGTACTTCGGACACGTCTCGCGGCGGGACACTGACTCGATTTAGCGCCTCGTGGTTCAGGGACAAGTGGAGGGTACAAGACCACGTGGAAGATCTCCCATGCGCTGGACTGATCAGGTCAAAACAGCAGTGGGTGGAACCCTACAAGAGTGCTCCCGGATGACGACATGTAGGGAGAAGTGTCGAGATATCGTGAGGCGTGCCACAGCCCTTGATAAAAACAAATAATCATAATATATTCATGATGACCACGACCGCTCTGACAAGAGTGAAGCGACTGAGAAGAAGAAGATGTGGTCCGAAATAAACGATTTTAATCAGGCTTTTATTAGCTTCACCTGTATGTAAGTTTGCTTGTATGTAAGCTTGCTTGTATGTAACCGATCCCTTTGAGCTCGATTTTGTCCTACTTTGAACGATCAGATTTGATTCAAACTTTGCACACCTGTCAAAGGTCGATGACAATGCAATAATATGAAAAAAAAAGTAAAAAGCAAAAAATAAATTAAGTTAAAAAACTAAAAAATCACGCTTTTACAACTTGTTAATGAAATAACCCAAAACCTGAAACTAGTTTGTTTAGAATCGGCAGCAAAATCGAATACAATAATTTTTAACGTAGGTTATTTTTTTCCAAAAAATAATTATTTGTCATGCCGCATCTAATATTTTTAAACGACGCTGGACACTAGGTACTGTCCAACGCGATGTAAACAAACAGCGCGGGCGAGGGTGAGGGGAAGGGGTGCTAGAGCTGGCGCCAAGGCCGAAAAAGGCGATAGAGCTACGAATCTGTAAGAAGTAGCGCGACTACTACATTTACAAATATCTTTTACTATAATTTATGAAAATAAATAATTATACGTCATATCAATTTATTAATATAAAAATCGGGTGGGGTGTCCGAGGTTTTGGGTTATTTCATTAACACGTTGTATAACTAATTGAATTAAAAAGTTAAAAATAAAACGGTAATAATCAATTATTATTGAAAATTTTATATTATTGTACAAAAAGCGATGGGGGGCTTGATTTTGATTGTTGTAAATATTTTATCAACAGTTTATTATATCAGAAGTTATTATAAAAGCACCCCACGCTTTTTGTACAATAATATAAATTTTTCAATTGATTATTACAGTTTTATTTTTAACTTTTTAGTTCAATTAGTTATAAGAGCGTGATTTTTTAGTTTTTTAAACTATAATTTATTATTTACTAAAAAATATTTTGCAAACACACAACCCTATCTCACAAACTAAGCATAGCTATTTTGTGTTGCGTGGATGTTCCAAAATATTTATTTAAATATTATTATTTATACTTAGCTATTCAAAGTCAAAGTCAATGTCAATAGTTTTTTATTCATTACGATGAAAGAATCACTTTGAAACGTCTTAAAGCTAGGTGAGTCTAGGTGCCAGTTCCACGCGACCAAGCGTAGAAGAACAGGCAACAAACTACGTCTCGGTTCCTACTGTTTTTTTATATGATCCTTTTACAAATCAAAAATAGTCTAAAATAATAGCAGTGAAGTTCCAGTGTGGTGCCACTTCACTTAGTCAGACGTATGCACTGCAATAATACAAAAGCAAAAGTTTCAAAGACAGCACACGCTACGCTTATTTGGTTATTTGGTTCCCATACCTAGTACAAGCTCTACTTAATTTGGGGCTAGATAGTGTTGTGTGGATTGTCTGCAATAATTTATTTATAAATTTATTTGAAGTCGGATAAAAATAGGGGTGTGGATGCCACTTCAGCTTACTAATACCGAGAGCTATATATATATATATAAGCCTATCATGAGCTCTGTCTGGCTCTGTCTCTGGCTCTGTGAGTCTGTGTGAATGCTCAGCAGTGCATTATACTGTGTGTGTGACGTTTTGTCGATTTATTTCAAGGAATATAATACTCTCTACGAGAGATTTATTTAGTCAACGCTCACACAGACTCAAAACCAGAACCAGAGACAGAGCCAGTCAGAGCTCATGGTAGGCCTACTGTTGACGTCAATACAAAGATGTTCAATCGGTAAAAAATATATTAAAATCAACATTTATATTTATAGTTTTCGATAAAGATAAATCAATTGAGGAATGTAGTTACTATCTGTATATCAGTACAATCTATCAGAACAGTACACAGTACATAAAAAAAATACATAAGTATTATACCAGCTGTCTGGTTCCCATAGTACAAGCTCTTCTTAATTTGGGGCTAGATAGTCGTGTGGATTGTCCGCAATATATTTATTTACTCACTAGCAGTCGCCTGCGGCTTTGCTCGCCCGTTCCCGTTACTTAAATCCGTTCTCCATAACAATATCTTTATAATTTTTAATTGATTTTATAGTGTTTACTACACTTCAGGAAATTACAAAGATTTTTATAATATCCTAATCACACTCGACGAATAACTCTTAGGGACTGTTCGGCACTGACGCGACCGTGGTTCCATCTACAGGTTTGACGTTACAGTCAACTACTTACCTGCTCGATAACCGAAATTGCATTCAGTTGAATCAACGAGAGATGTCACCTTGGCGATGGCGCAGTGGTCAGCACAGCCCCGTAGCAAGGGAAAGGTCGCGGGTTCAAATCCCACTCGGCTCTTAACATTTGGGATATTATAAATTGTAGCCTATGTCTGATGTTTAAGCTGTATTATTGTAAAGTTTAATTAAACCCCATCCTGTAGTTTTTACGTGAAAGAGTAACAACCATCCATCACTTACAAACTTTCGTGTTTATAATATTAGTAGGATATAAAATAAGATGTAAACATCATCCACTTACCTACCATACCTTGTACTATGGGAAGTACTTGGGCTTGTCAAAAACAAAAGCAGGAAAATATTTGTACGTAGGTTACTCGAGCGTTAAGCTATGTTAAGACGCTGAACTCCGTGAAACAACTTATCGCTCGCACACTTTGACCTTTTGGAATACATAACAACAATTTTTATTGCGCACAGACTAACAAAACAAAAAAAAAATTGACCCTAGCACGTTCTCCTACTAGAAAATCGGTTGTCTGTAAAGTCGGCTTACTGACGACATGAATCTACATACTTCGTGCAAGCAGCCGCCGGCTCCATCGAATTATAAGACGTTGTCACGTCAAAAGTGTTCAGGAGTGCCCAAAAAATATTTGCTCTTGATTTTTCACTAATTATTTTGGTGATTTTGTCTTTCAATAGGTCACAGCGTCACTAGGTTTTTTCGAATGGACTAAATGCTGGTGATCTTCTGATGATTTTCACAGCGCTACTGGACAATAGTGAGCGCAGAGGCAACTTTATAAGAGCAAACTGCCAAGGAGTGAAACTCTTTACCGTCGTCAATATTTCCGGAGCATTACAACTAGCTATCGCTTAGCTATCGCTTAGCTATCAACCTATGATAATTGAACATCTTTTATAAAATATACTAGTAGTTCGCCTCGAACTGAGATCTCGTGATGCGATCCAAATGCTCCAAAAAGTTAGGTACATATAGGTAGATGGTAATCAGAAAAAAAATGTGCCACCATCACTCATTGTGATTTATCTACTTTGAGAAAGTACTCTGTCCAGATTCACTGTTTGGCCTTGCCTCTGACTAACTTTGTATGGTAAATAAGTTTTAACTCAATTAGCCAATTGATTGAAGAGCTCCGTTGGACAGACCTTGGCTCCATCATCAGAACCGGTCACTTTTATCATTTTATGACAACTGAATACCTCCTTAATTTATTTCAAGAAAAAAAATATATGAAAAAGCTAAAGAATTGACCGACCAGTAGAAAAACCTTAGGTAGGTAATATTTTTTTAAAATAGAGTACCTACCTAAGTAATATTAATTAAACCTCATCAAATCAAACTCCCCCGTCTCTTGTTTATGTTCGATTCTGTCCATCCCAAAGGTTGCCTGGTAGAGATCGCTGTTAGCGATAAGGCCGTCCATTGTTTTACTGTGAATGTTTATTTGTAAGCTAATTACTGTATTTCTATATATGTGTCATGGTAATTATTAATGAGTAATCTATCTATCTTTTCGACATGCATTTCAAGAAATTTTACTTTGACATTGAGCTGACTTTGAATAGAAATAAAAAGTTATTTACGGTATTCTGCCTCTTAACGTCGAAAGCACACAAATACCACGAGGTACACTCAACAAGCGAGAATGTGGAAGCATTAGTTTAATTCCTGAAATTCTTAAACAACACGTAACTAACATAAACAATATAAATTATGTTGTCTCGACGTATGTATTGAGGAAGCCACCTCCACAGTCATAAGTTTAATAGTTTAACAATATTTATGTACGTTTTTCTAGAAAATTATGATATTTTCATAAGCATGTAAGCGTAGTGTAGGACGCCCTCCGGCAAGGTGGGGCGACGATCTGCGAAATGTAGCAAGCACTGAAGGAGAGCCGAAGACCGGGCTCAGTGACGCGTCTTGGGAGAGACCTACGTCCAACAGTGGACTGTTATAGGTTGATGATGATGATGTAAGCCATAACAGAGAACAAACATCGATGCACAAATATTTGTTCTTGGTGGAGATCGAACCCACGCCCTCCAGCGCAGCTCTTTGTGTGTGGCTCGTCCGGGGTAGTACTACCACCATGCCTATTTCTGCCGTGAAGCAGCATTGCTATGTTTCGGTTTGAAGGGTGTGGGTGCCGGTGAAATAACTGGCACGTGAGGCTGAACATTTGTATGCATCAAGTTGAACGCAAGGAAGTGCATCGTAGGGCACGCTCCTGACGTGTGTGACACATGGTAGTACTTCCCCGGACGAGCCACACACAAAGAGCTCTACTACTACCAAAACTCTAATCCTGTATCCTGTGTTCTTATAGTACTATATGAATGATCTTACTTCTTTCAGCTGGTGCCAGCTTCGCAGTTTCCGCCTGTCCCGGGATCTTGTCCGACCTCCACAGAACCTTGACGATCTGGTAGTACGCCACTGTCATCAGCATCAGAGGAATGCTGTGGACAAAACCGTTGGTTAAAAATAGTCTCCTATTCACATCTTTCGCTTAAATATTTTTGTTGTCTCGTGACGTTTTAGGCATCGGAAATACATCTAAAATCCACTGCTGGATGGTGGCATCCCCATATGTTTCAAAGTAGAACGCATTCTCCTGTGGACAAAATCCTTGGTTAAAAACAGTCTCCTATTCACTTCATTTAACTTAGAAACATTTTTTATCTCGGGAATTTTGTGGGCTAGGGAATAACAGCAGAAATCCACTGCTGGATGGAAGCAACCCCTAAATTTTAATGTAAAACGCTTTCGGCCATTCTCCATCTACTGACTTCCAACACACGGCTTCATCTTCCGATTCGTGGTCACCATTTCAGAACTTTTAATTCCCAACGGTTATCGGTTCTTCGAGCTATATGACCTGCCCATTGTCACTTCAACTTACCAATTCTACGAGCTATATCGATGACCATGGTTCTTCTACGGATATCATCATTTCTGATTCTATCACGTAGGGAAACTCCCAGCATAGCTATCTTCATAGCTCCATAAGTTGGCTCTACCTAATTGGATTTTCTGACCCAAACTCATCTCTCATTCTGTTTTTTGGAGGTGATGGAGAGGTTATTCGATTCTGGAACCACGTTCAAAAAAAAGCTTATAACTTACGTATAAATAAACACAAGTTTGACGACGTGCCAGAGAAGGTCGCTCTGCGGGGACCAGGTCGCGATGCACTGGACTAAGTACTCCAGGTTGAAGCGCAGAGGAATCGTTGCTTCAGTGGTTAATACCACTAGCTCTGGTGCATCTGAGAATGATAAAACTATCTAAATCTTCTGTCTTAAATCTAAAATCTACTCAAAGTTATAGTTCATCATCATTATCAGCCTGAAGAAGTCCACTGCTAGACATAGGCCTCCCCTACACATTTCCAGGAAGAACGATTCTGAGCCTTTTCCATCCATCGACTTTCCGTAATCTTGACAATGTCTTCAGTCCATCTGGTGGGTGGCCATCTTACGTTTCGTCTTCCGATTCGTGGTCGCCATTCGAGAACCTTTATTCCCCAGCATTTTAGTTAAAAATCGTTTATACAGTTGCAGTTGCATCACAAGGGTCACATTTAAACCTTCTCAAAGCTAGTCGAGTCTAGATCCCAGTTCGAGGTTATCATGCCTGGAAGCCTTCTGCTGGACATAGGCCTCACCTTAACATTTCTTAGAATGAACTAATAAGAGCCTGATATAATACTTATATACTTTTTTTGCAAAGGTATACATATACCTAAGTATACTTGGAATATAATAAAACACTAAGAGAACAAACAGCTGCGTCACCACACAAATATTTGCTCTCGCTGGGGATCGAACCCACGACCTACGGCACAGAAGGCAGAGCTGACCAACTGAGCTGAGAGGCCAGTCAGCATCATCCATCTCACTCCATTCTAAAGGCATAACTTACTAAAGATGAGGGAGACAGCCCATATGATGAGGATGGATATCTTCGCTCTGCCCGTGGTAGACTTGAACTTCAGAGGGAAGCAGATAGCGTACCAGCGGTCTACTGAGATGAACGTCAGGGTCAGGACTGACACCGTCACGGATACCGACTGAAACAAACGAGGTGGTTCATCATCAGGTCATAAAGTCGGAACACAGTAACACGAGCATCACTGTTCACAGCAGGGCCGGATTTAGAAGTCTGGAGGCCTCGGGGCAACAGAGAAGCGGAGGCCCCTGGCCCCAAATTATTTCCCCCCCCAAACAAGTTCCCCACTCAGCCATTGAGTCATTGGGATACTCCCTCAAGATGGGTGTAAATTGCAAGTGCTTATGAGGGCTATTATTTTGATATTTTACTAATTGCCTGATTGGAGTGAAAATAATAAAATATAAATAATATAATATTATTATAATATAGCAGTTAATATTTAACAATAATAATAATCATGTATGTACAAAGTACTGTAGGTAAAGGTAAAACAGCGAAAAAAATAAAATCAACGGAAAAGATGTACTAGTGCTATCTTGTCGGAATTTAAAAGATTTTTTCCGGAGTCGATTGTGGGGGCCCTCCATTTGTGGGGGCCCTCCATTTGTGGGGGCCCTCCATTTGTGGGGGGCCTCCATTTGTGGAGGCCCGGGCCTTTCGCCCCGTTTGCCTTCCCCTAAATCCAGCCCTGCCTCACAGACAGAAAGTAGAAGGAAGTGCGGTACTTTCGCACCTCTTTCTGTCTGTGAGCAGTGATCGGATAGTCTTTCCAGAAGAGTTTTACGAAGTATTAAAGTTCAAATTCCTAATGGTCTTAATGGTCTTAAATTTCAATGGTGGTAAAGATACCACCATTGAAATTTCTTAAAAATCTATTGAATAGTTTGGCTATGAAATCGATTTGTCAAGTTTTTTAGACTTATATCTATACACTAGTGGCCGCCCGCGGCTTCGCTCGCCCGTTCCCGTAACACCCCGTTCCCGTTACCTTTCGGGATAAAAATTCCTATAAAAGTATCCTATGTCCTTCTCCTGGTTCTAAGCTACCTCCCAACCAATTTTCAGCCAAATCGGTTTAGCCGTTCTTGAGTTATAAGTGGTGTAACTAACACGACTTTCTATTATATATAGGTATATAGATATAAATAAAATTAGAATTGGAGTATCTTTTTGTAATATTGAAATAACCGCTTTTTACTACATGCATGTATGGAAATACACGGTGCATTTATCAAAATTACATTTTTTAAAATTTTTGTCTGTCTGTTTGTTCTGGCCAATCTCTGAAATGGCTGGACTGATTTTGACGAGACTTTTATTGGCAGGTAGTAGTAACTTAGGCATTTTTATTCTTTATTCTTTATTGTACACACATACAGATGATAGATAAACATTAAAAAGCGGACATGTACAGAGGCGAGCTGGGTGAGAGAAGCTGCGGGCGGCTGCTTGTTATCTATAAATAAGTTCAGTGATTAGAAATCTTACAAAAGTTCAAAATTTTCAAAGTTATTTCACGATGTTCAGTGCCTTAAGAGCCCCAGTACTTCAACTAGGTAACAGGTAAACAAGTCCCGCTGATTTAAGCTCGACTGCACATGTTGACAAGCTTCCCGGAAACATGTATTGTCATTTTGTAAACAAAATTCCCCTAACAAGGAGCTCTGGTCTCAAGATTTATATTTGTAAACAAAGCTCTTATTAGAAATAGGTACCAAACTAACGCTAAAAGAATGCAACAACAGCACTCACCTTCAAATTCAAATACACTCTAAAGTACAAGCTCAAAACAATGGTAACTAGCAGTTGGTCATATCAAACTAAAAAAAAAGCAGCCAAGTGCGAGTCGGACTCGCCCATGAAGGGTTCCGTAGCATCAAGTAACATAATATAAAGGTTCTTGTAGTTCGTCGAAAGGTAAATTGCGGTTTACGATTTATGACGTATAAAAAAAAAACTACTGACTAGATCTCGTTCAAACCAAATATCGTTGAAAGTTTGCATAGTAATGTACAACATATATTTTTTTTAGTTTTATCATTCCCTTATTTTAGAAGTTAGAGGGGGGGGACCAACTTTTTTCAACTTTGGAAGTTTCTCTCGCGCAAACTATTCAGTTTAGAAAAAAACGATATTAGAAACCTCAACATCATTATTGAAGACCTATTCATAGATACCCCACACATATGAGTTCAATGAAAAAAAATTTTTTGAGTTTCACTTTGAAGTACCCCCAAAATTTATAGTTTTTTTTCTATTTTTATGTAAAAATCTTAGTGCGGTTTACAGAATACATCTACTCGCCAAGTTTCATCAGTGTAGCTTTTAAAGGTTTCAGAGAAAAATGGCTGTGACACGGTCGGACAGACAGACAGACAGACAGACAGACAGACAGACAGACATGACGAATCTATAAGGGTTCCGTTTTTGCCATTTGGCTACGGAACCCTAAAAACGAACTCAAATATCTACGCGGACGAAGTCGCCGGGTATCAGCTAGTGCAAAAATAAAAGTTGCCTGTTCTTCTACGCTTGGTTGCGTGGAACTGGCACCTAGACTCACCTAGCTTTATGACGTTTCAAAGTGATCCTTGATCATTGATCCTCCTTCATCACGTGGATATCAAACCATGAGCAACAGAATCTCAGGCCCGTATTCTGAAACAGTACTTGAGTCTGAGTCGAGCCTCAAGCACAGATTTTTGACACTTTTCAATGGAGAACTGTCATAAAATCTATGCTTGAGGCTCGACTCAGACTCAAGCGCTCCGATATTTATTTGGATTATAAATAGATTAGGTATATCAAATTAATAAAAAATAATTGGTAGAAGCTATTTCTGTACAAAAACATAGTTTGTTTTGTTTTGATAAGAGTGGGTGAAGTTGAAAATATGAGCCCATGAGATATACATGTTTATGACGCTGACAACAGTGCGGGAGTGACCACAGAAAAGAGAAATAGTTATTTGTTATACAAGAGTGCAAAGCTGCTTTTAAACCGCGTGCTCTATTTTGATGACTGAGCAAGCGCAGGACTCTGAAGTTTAACCACGAGCGTAGCGAGTGGTTTAAAAGTAAGAATCCTAAGCGTTGGCGAAGGAATCAAACGAGCACAAGGTGAAAAATCTTTGCACTCGAGTGCAACACGTAACTTTTCATCCCACCTCAGCGAGGAAATGACTAAATGCAAAAAAGAACATGGCGCGACTAAAAGTAACACACCAAGAAGGTTCCGGGTATGAGTTATTAACAAATTTAAAAAGGTTGTATTATAAATTCGGCAGCATGCAGGAAGAAGTAAATAGGTTTAATGGTGTTTTGAATTCACAAATACACCAAGAAGGTTACGAGTGCGAGTTTTTAACAAAATAAAAAAGGTTGTATGATAAAAGTTCGGCACCATGGAGGTAGAAGTAAATAGGTTGTGTATTCACAAACTTAGTGAACACGATATTCTAAATTCAAATTTACTTTATCCTCTAGAGGATAAAAACGGCTTTTGTAGTCAGATATTGAACAGCAAAAACACACTTTCAGAGCTGGTGGGATGAAAACACTTTTTTTTCTTTGGGGGTGACGGTGTGATTGCGTATCTTTTATTGCAATCAAAAGTTATTCGCATCTGTAATTTTTTACATTAGCTTAGATTGTAATAGAAAACGAATTGAAACAAACTTATCTTTGACAAGGAACGATTGCAACAAGACTGAATGTTGACGTAATAAACATGAGATAGGCAATATAAACTTTTCATTACTCATACTCTGAAAGTAGGTCTGAAGTTGCCTGAGGGGCCTAATTGAAAGTAAAACTTTCAGCCGTAGGGAGAATCGCTTTCTACTGACAGCTGTCAAATTATAAAAAAAAATAAGTTCTATTTTATTCAACCATGTTCCAACTTTCTAAAGTCTTTCTAACTGCAAGGAGGTCGTTGAACCAAATTCCAACTTTTTATTCAGCAAGTAGGTTGGAAACCCATTACAACGGTAAGAAGTTTAAAAAGTCTAATTAGAGCGCAATGTAAAATTTAAATTTAAATAACATAAAGATAGTATTCAATAAATAATATATCTTCTAAATTACTTGATTAATATATAGCTTCAACAATTTATTTAAAATAACATAGATTTGAGCATCAATTTACCATTTTTTAAATTATGAGAATGAAAACAATGGCTGAATAATGCTGGCGAGCCGAAGCCGAAGGCCCGCCAGAGAAAAATAAAAAAAAAATACGGGTTGTACTCCGGGAGTGCCGGCAGAAGTGAAAACTTGATTATTAACGTAGGAACCCTAAAAGTTGTTGATTTTATCAAGTTCCTCAATGTAGTAAAACCCCAATCAAAGTCCTAAGGAACCCTAAAAATTTTAGCATTATCAAGCTCCTAAGTGTAGTTGAAATTCCAATCAAAGTGCTAAGGAACCCTAAAATTGTTTACATAATCAAGGTCCTAAGTGTAGTTGAAAGTCCAATTAAAGGCCTAAGGAACCCTAAAAGTTGTTTATTTTATCAAGTTCCTCAATGTAGTAAAACCCCAATCAAAGTCCTAAGGAACCCTAAAAATTTTAGCATTATCAAGCTCCTAAGTGTAGTTGAAATTCCAATCAAAGTCCTAAGGAACCCTAAAAATGTTAACATTAACAAGCTCCTAAGTGTAGTTGAAACTCCAATCAAAGTCCTAAGGAACCCTAAAAGTTGACCACTTAATCAAATTCCTCAATGTAGTAAAACCCCAATCAAAGTCCTAAGGAACCCTAAAAATTTTAACATTATCAAGCTTCTAAGTGTAGTTGAAACTCCAATCAAAGTCCTAAGGAACCCTAAAAGTCGACCATTTAATCAAATTCCTCAATATAGTATAACCCCAATCAAAACCCTATACGGAACCCTAAATTTTACGTAAAGCCAAATCCTCAACGGGTCGGAACCGCTAGAAGGGACCTTGTCGCGCGACCTACAAGTAGGTCCTAAATGAAGTAAAACGGCAGACATAGGAGGAGGGGGTTCTGGGGGGCTAAGGGGGGTCACAGCACGGCTCGCTTCGCTCGCCGCGCTGTTCCCCGTGGTCGCGTGGCGGTTATAACATTTAAATTAATATAAAGTTCTTCGTTTAAGACGCTGAACTCCGTGAAATACCTTCTCGCTCGCTTTGACCTTTTGAAAGACATAGACAGACATTTATTTATTTACAACATAAGCACACATAAACAGTACAAAACAAGGACTAATATACAGGGTTATTCATAATTAGCTGCAAATACTCAGGAATTAGGTTCAACAAATAAAATAAAAAATATTTATGAAATGATTTTTTTAAGTTTTGTTATGAAAATCCCGAGAAAATCGATAAAGAATATCCTTTGGAATCATTGGCGCCTGACCTATTTTGACCTTTGATCCGCGCCCGCGCGCCGTGAGCGACACTCTGCGTTCAGTCACCGCCTGGGTGGGTCATCGTCCTGTTCTCCGTGGCAATCATTATGCAATAGCCATAAAGAAAATAAAGGAAAATAAAATTTTATTACAAAAACTTAAATCAGTTAAGGAATTCTTCTTCTTCTCATCGTGTCACTGATTCTTTCGAACCAAGTGTGGTGAAAGGATTTTAAGTGCGCCTTTGAGGCTCTTTTCGTGCACTTGACACATATTTTCGAACTTTTTAGGTTCTACGATATGCCGGTTTCCTCACGATGTTTTCCTTCACCGTTTGAGAGCACTGGCATAGTGTCTCATAGTGTACATAAATGTAGGAATTAAATTTGATTCGGCCAAACAATTCACGACCCAAAAATTAGGTCCTGTCAGTTTGTGTAGCTAATAATGAATAACCCTGTAGAAGGATAATAAATATTGTTGTAGGTACATGTGTGTAGGTGTTCCTGAGGACATCGGTCTCTTAAGAGTTCAACGTAGGATTTATTTAGTCAACACTTTCACAGACTCAAAACCAGAGCCAGACAGAGTTTGTGGTAGGCGTATAATTGGTAGTAGCAGTGCTGCCAATTATACAGATTTATCTGTATTTATACAGAATTTTGGCTAGTATTACAGATTACAGATTTTACCTTACTTTTATACAGATTTTTGGAATTTGATTTAGTCTATGAAAAAGTAATTCAATATTTGTGTATAATTAGGGTAAAAACGGGAACCCTATTACAAAGGCTTCGCTGTCTGTCTGTCACCAGGCTGTATATCATGAACCGTGATAATTAGACATTTGAAATTTTCACTGATGATGTATTTCTGTTGCCGTTAGAACAGCAAATACAAAATATAACAAAATGTTTTTAGAACGGGACCCTTCGTGCGCGAGTCTGACTCGCACTTGGCCGGTTTTTTTTTGTATATATTTTCTGTTCTATTCTGTGTTGTTTATGTTCTGTGTGTTTTTTCGATCAAATACAGATATATACAGATTTTTAGACTTTGAAATCCAAATATTTTGGTTTGGCACGTGGCAACACTGGGTAGTAGCCTTCTACGCCGTAGGTCGTGAGACCGATCCCCACTGAGAACAAATTAATATTTGTGCGGAGAATACAGATTCCGTACTAATAATTAATTATCGATATCCGGTAATAATGTTAGAAATAAAGACCGGATATGGAGGGATATCCGGTATTGACTTAACAGTTGTTATTCCAGTTGATCCCCTTTCGGCACATGCCAATAATTGATTTGTTTTGCTTATTGACTGGCCATACCTACCTCAATACCTCGAACCGACAACCGTTGGGGAACAAAGGTTCTCGAATGGCGACCACGAACCGGAAGACGAAGCGTCGGGCGCCCACCCACCAGATGGACCGACGACATTGTTAAGATCGCGGGATGTCGATGGATGGAAAGGGCTCAGAATCGTTCTTCCTGGAAATGTGCAGGGGAGGCCTATGTCCAGCAGTGGACTTCTTCAGGCTGATGATGATGATGATGATTGACTGGCCTCTAGCTCAGTTGGTAGCTGCTCTGCCTTCTGCGCCGTAGGCCGTGGGTTCGATCCCTACTGAGAACAAATATTTGTGTGGTGAACGCAGATGTTTGTTCTCCGTCTGGGTGTTATATATTATAGTATTCTAAGTACTTAAATATTATTAACAAAAAATGTATATAAGTAATATTACAGCTATCTGGTTCCCATAGTACAAGCTCTGCTTAATTTGGGGCTTGATATGACAACGTCATGCAGCGTTACCTCGCTCTGAGGCGTTCCATTTAAGGTTTGAAGTGCAAGCAAGAGCGCGGAACGAGCGACAAAGAAGCACAATCGGCCTCTGCGTTCGGCAGCGTTCGACATCTGTCTCTCTCCTACTTGAGTGAGCGATGCGTCCGCGTGGACAGCTGTATGACGTTGTCACGTTCAACTATCGTCAGTAAACCGGCTTTACAGACAACCGATTTTTTAATTGAAGTCGGGTTAAAAATATACCTCATTGTCTTCATTTTCTAATGAAGTTTACTCGTAATCGTATAAAACAACAATGAAATGCCTTTTATGTTTTTAATCACCGAGCCTTGGGCAACGGAAACTTTATGCAAAGGAATGAACAAAGAAAATTACAATTTTAGTAGTAGGTTTCACAATAATGCCTTCTGCGCCGTAGGCCGAGGGTTTAATCCGCACCAAAAACAAAAACTTGTGAGTAGATTTTAAATATTTGTTCCTAAGAGGCAGTCAAAAAATCTCACTGACTGGCCTCTCCGCTCAGTTGGTAGTAGCTCTGCCTTCTGAGCCGTAGGTCGTGGGTTCGATCCCCACCGAGATCAATTATTTGTGTGGTGAACACAGATGTTTGTTCTCTGTCTGGGTGTTATATTGTATTTAAGTATTATGTATTTACAAATGAAAAATGTATACATAAAGTATTATATCAGATAACTGGTTCCCATAGTACAAGCTCTGCTTAGTTTGGGGCTAGATAGTGTTGGGTGAATTTCCACAATAATAATTAATCATAAATTAATAAATTTATGGGCAGAAAAACTCATTGGTACATGACTGGATTTGAGCCCACGACTTTAGGATCGGGAGGCGGGGCCGCTGCCACTAGGCCACCAGCGCTCTTTAAAAACCTCTCTAAAAGTTTTATTACCTGTAAGTATAATACGATCTTGCACATCGCTGCTCCGAAGAACCAGGTCTCTGTGACATCCCATAGCACCGTCGGAGGCAAACACATCAATATCACCATAAAATCAGCAACAGCCAAATTCACAATGTAATAATTTGTTACAGTTCTCATCGAATGGTTCCTAAACACGGCCACACACACCAGCGCATTGCCCACCAATCCCATGATGAATACTAGTGTGTGCGTGGCTATAAGCACCCACTCGTAAGTTTGAGGGTAGATGTAGTTGTTTAACATTTCTATGTAGTCTTCTTTCGTCATGTTGCAGTATTCTTCTGCGCCTATACATTCTTTGGCTAGAACTTCTTCAATTTTACTCGTGTTCTCTCTTTCTATAAGTTTATTTTTATCGTCATCAGAAACAATTTTACTCGTGTTGCCTCTTTCTTTACTTATTTCTATAAGTTTCTTTATATCGTCATTTAAGACTTCAGTTTTATTTGTTTCATCTTGTTTTTGAGGCAATAAACCATTGTTTTTCGTTGTCGAAGCGTTTGGAGACCGTAAAACTATACTAAGGACTAGAATCTTGACTAGATTGTGCATTCTGAAGAATTTTCAGTCCATGACTATCTGAAACAAATGAAAATTGGCTATAATATCAAATTCGTTTCCTGTCATTTTGGGAAGTCACATAACTTTTTTTTTGCGAAATTTGACAGTGCTGTATTAGACAGCGATGCAATGATCGCCATCGCAGGTGATTTAGATGTGCTCAAGACTTTAGAGGTCACCACTGTATACACAATTTGAGTACTTGACATAGTTTTAATCAATCATTCTCTTATCGTTTACGTCAACTCAATTACGATAGTGCGATATGGTTCGAACACTTTGTGATGCCGATTCGATTATACTATTTGGACATTATCCTTGGATAATGCAATAATGGATCAAAAGAGCCGCGTGAGCTTTGAACGCCCTTTTTTAGGGTTCCGTAGCCAAATAGCAAAAATGGAACCCTTATTGATTCGTCATGTCTGTCTGTCCGTCCGTATGTCACACTATACTGATGAAACTTGGTAAGTAGATGTATTCTGTAAACAGCATTAAGATTATCACGTAAAAATAGAAAAAAACATAGATTTTGGGGGTCCCAATACTTAGATCTATAACTCAAAAAATGTTTTTTCATCAAACCCCACCGATATTTGGTTTGAACGAGATCAAGTCAGTAGTTTTTTTTTATACGTCATAAATCGTAAACCGCAATTTACATTTCGACGAACTACAAGAACGTTTATATTATTATTGCTGCTACTGAGCGTAAGAAATTAAAATAACTTACGTTGATATTCCAAGCGGGCCGTTGAGGAATAACTCTATTCTCGTGTTTTAGTCTAACAATAAAAAAAAATGATAAAAAATGAAAGGTTTTTTTTTTCGCCGTATGACTGTGCATTGTAGAGCACGTTTTTAGCGTGAGTAACCGGTAACAATTCTTTGATAGTAGTTTCACCATCAAGTGAGCCATCTGGCATGTGGTATGGTATGCAAAATAAACATACAAAAGTTTAATAAGTTCATCGCTCGCTCCATCAGTGATTAGCGTAGGTATCAGTCAAAACATCATTTAGATACCATTTAAAATAATAAACTCCAGTCTTTCATTTAAAGATTCAAAGACAGGCTAGGTAGTTAACCGCAAATATTTACACGGATTAGTTTAAAAATTCTCGCGTTAAAAGATTTGTGGATACGTATGATCGCACCGCACCGCCTGTGCGATGTGTTTATTTTGTGTCAGTGCTTAGTTACGGTGAATTTTCTTGGGGAGATTGAATTAATATTTTTTATTTTGAATTACTGTTAAGTTTCTAAATTTACAGTTAAATACTATGAAACCATACTCATATCCAAACTTTAGTGTTCGCCAATATTATAGGACGGCGGACTTCACTACATAATACAAGTACAAAAATAAATCACTATCTTAATCTTCCTGCTTTGTCCAACAGCAACAAAGCAGGAAGATTAAGATAGTGATTTATTATATCCTTATTAATATTATAAATGCGTTTGTAACTCTGTCTGTCTGTCTGTCTGTCTTCCTGTCTGGCTTTCACGCCAAAACTACTGAACCGATTGAAATGAAATTTGTTACACAGATAGTTGAGGGCCTGGGGAAGGACATAGGCTACTTTTTATTGCGAAAAAAGGGTTGTAAGGGGTTGAAAGTAGGGGTTGAAAGTTGTGTGGAAGTATCGTAATTTTTAGAGCTAGAAACTTAAAACTTATTTTTTAGTCTGTTGATTTGATATAAAAAAATATGACATTCAAAGTTTGTGCTGGGGGGGTAGAGGGAGGGGAGTACAGGGGGGAGTGTGGAGGGGAGTACAGGGGGAGTGTGGAGGGGAGTACAGGGGGAGTGTGGAGGGGAGGTGCGGGGGGAGTGTGGAGGGGAGTACAGGGGGGAGTTGGAGGGGAGGTGCGGGGGGAGTGTGGAGGGGAGTACAGGGGGAGTGTGGAGTGGAGGTGTGGGTGGAGTGTGGAGAGGAGGTGCGGGGGGAGTGTGGAGGGGAGTACAGGGGAGAGTGTGGAGGGGTGGTGCGGGGGGAGTGTGGAGGGGAGTACAGGGGGGAGTGTGGAGGGGAGGAGCGTGGGGGGAGTACAGGAGGAGTGTGGAGGGGAGGTGCGGGGGGAGTGTGGAGGGAAGTACAGGGGGGAGTGTGGAGGGGAGGTGCGGGGGGAGTGTGGAGGGGAGTACAGGGGGGAGAGTGGAGGAGAGATGCGAGGGGAGTACAGGGGGAGTGTGGAGGGGAGGTGCGGGGGGAGTGTGGAGGGGAGGTGCGGGGGGAGTGTGGAGGGAAGTACAGGGGGGAGTGTGGAGGGGAGTACAGGGGGGAGAGTGGAGGAGAGATGCGAGGGGAGTACAGGAGGAGTGTGGAGGGGAGGTGTGGGGGGAGTGTGGAGGGAAGTACAGGGGGGAGTGTGGAGGGGAGTACAGGGGGGAGAGTGGAGGAGAGATGCGAGGGGAGTACAGGGGGAGTGTGGAGGGGAGGTGCGGGGGGAGTGTGGAGGGGAGGTGCGGGGGGAGTACGAGGGGATTGTGGAGGGGAGTCTGGGGGGAGTGCGGGGGGAATATGGGGGGGTGTTGAGGAGAGTGGGGGGAATGTGGGGGGAGTTCGGAGAGGAATGCGGGGGGGATGACAGTGTGGCGTAGTACGACGCCATATGTCTAAGGCCGAGATTCTTAGACCGAACTTTGACTTTACTTTGATGGAAATTCAACTTTCAACCAAAATTATATTTCATAGTTATGTCAAGCTCTTCTTTATTCAAAACGAACTTTGACTTTACTTTGATGGAAGTTCAACTTTCAACCAAAATTATATTTCATAGTTATGTCAAGCTCTTCTTTATTCAAAATATTGATAGGAAACTTCGATAAACAAAGCTTACTTTGCGAAGACTGCTTTGCTGTAAAGCAAAGTGCGGTCTATGAATCTCAGCCTTAGTTTAGTAAGAGGGCAGACGACTGTGTCACGTGCACGCGAATATGACGTTGTTATTTAAATACTGTTTTCTTCCGCTGCAAATTAAAAATGCTACCCATAGACACTATACCACGCGGACGAAGTCGCGGGCACAGCTAGTATATATATATATATATATATGTTTGTGTGTATCTGTATGAATATTATGTGGTGTGGTGTGTGTTGTCAAATAAGTTTCAATAACAAAATAAAAAATAAATTTTCATCCCACCAGCTCGGAAAGTGTGTTTTTGCTGTTCAATATCTGACTGGAAAAGCCGTTTTTATCCGCTAGAGGATAAAGTAAATTTGCATTTAGAATATCGTGTTCACTAAGTTTGTGAATACACAACCTATTTACTTCTACCTCCATGGTGCCGAATTTATCATACAACCTTTTTTAATTTGCTAAAAACTCGCACTCGTAACCTTCTTGGTGTATTTGTGAATTCAAAACATCATTAAACCTATTTTCTTCTAAATGCATGGTGCCAAATTTATCATACAACCTTTTTAAATTTGTTAAAAACTCATACTCGGAACCTTCTTGGTGTGTTACTTTTAGTCGCACCATGATCTTTTTTGCGTTTATTTATTTCCTCGCTGAGGTTGAATGAAAAGTTACGTGTTGCACTCGAAGGCAAAGAGGTTAAACTTTAGAATCCTGCGCTTGCTCAGTCATCAAAATTGAGCACGCGGTTAAAAAGCAGCTTTGCACTCTTGTATAACAAATAACTATTATTACGCCATAGAGGCACCTAATGCGGAGGTGCTAAAGAGGATAGTTGAGAAAATCGAAAAATTTCATTTTTGTGCCTAGTTTATTTATTTATTTTTCATATGTGTGTTTGATCAGCAGTAAAATAAAAGCTTTTTTATTTTATTTTTATTTTTAATCACTAAAGTTACTGCGACTACTACCGCTATTGCCGAGTGCTACCACAGATAAACAAGAAATGATTTTTATGTGAATCGTGCTTATTTATCTCCTAAAAGTGCGTGTGTGATGTTTCGTTTACAGCGATGACTCAAATAAAGAATGATTAGTTTACGCTACAAGACCAATATACCACCTGTTTGTTTACGTACAAATCGGCTCAGTCTGGGGCTTGTCTATGGTATAGAGCGGAGGCGGACGAGAGACAAGAAAATTAAATACTTCGGAGAATTTGATTTTTTAAGGTAAGCGTCTACAGGCCATCGCATGTATCGGACGCATCGCATCAAACGGATTAACTAGACTGCGTCCACTGTATTGGCAGCGATCGGATTGCCGACACGATTAGGCAATCGGATTGCCGATGCCACCTTCATTCGGATTTTTGAAGTGATCGTACGTGCGGAAAGTGTTGTGAGAATGGAGGAAAGCGATGAAGGAGTCGTTATTGCTTATTTATTAGCAGAAGAGAAAGAATAAGGCCTTGGGCACACTAGACGGAAATTCCGTCGCCGAACTTCCGCGGCGGAACGCCAATACATGTTATTGCATATAAAATACAAATATCGGGCACACTACGCGGAAGATCGGTCGTTCCGTCGCGGACGATAGCGGACTGCTCACTCGTTCGCGTCTGCTCGGTCGTCCGCGCACCGATCTTCCGTCAGCGTAAGATCGGCAACGTTGCATTACAGGTATTTGTATGCGACGCGCCACATTCAGCGGATAACTTGCTATCACTTCTATCGGATCCATCATGAATCACGACCACCGTATAAGCGCAGGCAGCCGACTGATGATCTGCCACTGAAATATAGTGTGGCTGGTATCGCATAGAACGGATTGACCGCCGCGAAAGTTCGGTGACAGAGTTTCCGTCTAGTGTGCCCAAGGCCTAGGGCCGATGATGTGGAGCGAGTGCGCGGGGCGCGTCCACTGATAGGCATTCCGTATGACGTCATCGGTAGATACGTAGGCATTGCCGATGAGCGGTTCGTACGGTGCGGATCAGACGCTGTTGTATGAGCTTTTATACAAGGCAAACTAAAATCCGTTACGTGCGATGCGTCCGTTACGTGCGATGCGGGCCTGTGGACGCTTATGGTAAGCGTCCACTTGTCAGTATCGTACGCAACGGACGCGTCGCATCAAACAGATACAAGTTTTCACAGTGCGTCCACTGTTGCTAAGCGTCCACTTGTCGGTATCGTACGCAACGGATGCATCGCACGCAATGGATCGTAGCATTCTTTGTATAGAGACTCATATAAGTGCGTCCACCTGTCCGCATCGTACGCATCGCACATCGGCAATGCCGACACCGTTGCTCCGAGAGGCAACTTTTGCAATGCGTGTCGATGACGTCATACGGAATGCCGATCATTGGACGCACCCCGCGCGCTCTTGAATATGTCGTGTATCCAGAGACACTATTGTCTCTTTGGTTAGCATATTTTATTTCAACGGAAAAATCAGTGGTAGCCGACCTCCTTTCGCAACGCGACCAAGCCTAGAAGAACAGAACAAACTACGGCTTGGTCCCTACCGTTTTTTTGTATGATCGTCGGTTAGTGACAGATTTTAGTTGTATCCTTATCGTGGCACTGGTTCTTTTGAATCTTAGTGTGGTGAAAGTATTTCAGGTGCGCCTTAAAAAGGCTCTCTTCGTTTGACACCCAGTTTTCTAACTTTTTAGGTTCTACACGGCTGTTTCCCGGATTCCATACAATAGTACAAGCTCTGCTTAATTTGGGGCTTAAAAGTGTTTTGTATAGTTTGTGTTGTGTATGAGTGGTTACCTCCTATAAAATTGCATTCACAAAGCACGTCTGAGAATAAATATAAAAGCATATGGTCCACCTGATGTTGAGTGGTTACTTCTATTACCTACCTCGCACCTCAAAGATAACTTCTACCAATTTTTGTAAATGCGCTCACTTGTAATTAATTTAGAAAATGAAGATAGCAAACAGGCCGTTAAAAGAATATAAAACGATCAAATTACTTTATGTGAATTGTAGAACAAAGAGGGTTTATTACCCTTGGCTCCCATCATTATCATTGCAGTAGTGCTATGTTTGGTTTGAAGGGTGTGGGTGCCGGTGAAATTACTGACACGTGAGGCTGAAAATCTGTATGCCTCAAGTTGATGGACGCAGAGAAGTGCATCGTAGGGCACGTTCCTGATGTGCGTGACCAACAAGGTAATGCTTTGTTATATGCGATGGTTCCCATTTAATATCAGGGGGGCCATAATATGTTTTGTTTTAATTCGTTTTATTGCAATCAAAGCTCAAAATAATGTCAAAACTGACAGATGCGACTAGGCTTTGATTGCAAAAAAAGATACACAATCACTCCACAGGTGCGTGTGCGTCCTACGTTTTGTCTGCCGCGTGGTCACCATTCGAAAACTCTTATTCCCCAAACGGTTGGGAACCCACGGCCATTGTGGGCCAATATATTTTTGTTTTCTTTATACATAAATTATTTGTCTACGAATAGTTATTAAATGTTAATTACAGGCCTCTAGGTAAGTAATGAGTACATGGTGATTAATTTAGGAGCCTGTGATTAGAGGACAGATCAATATAATGATATTATTGCTGTGTTTCAGTTTGAAGGGTGTGGGTGCCGGTGAAATTACTGGCACGTGAGGCTGAATATCTGTATGCCTCCAGTTGATGGACGCAGGGCAGTGCATCGTAGGGCGCGTTCCTGACGTGCGTGACCTGCGAGGCATTGCTTTGTTATAGGCGATGGTTACCATTTAACATCAGGTGGGCCATATGCTTGTTCCATCAGGTAGTTACATAAAAAAAAAAAGATTACTTCCGCCCTACCAGTAACCAATGCCCTACCTCAGATTCAACTCTACCTACAGCCCTGTTGGAACCACGAGGAATGAACCCACTGTCAATGTCGGTCTGATAATTTAGCGTCTAGGAGGGAAGCGCTATTTATGTGTAGTTTTGGGTTGGTTCCATTGTAAATAAATAAATATAGTTGAACCTAACAGAGCTTTGTATAGCATACTTGAACTCTTGTAAGATATACCGCAAAAAAAACAGACACATAGTAGACGTTTCATACAAAAAATACATATCATATAATAGTTTTTTGTTATACAAGATTGCAAAGCTGCTTTTTAACCGCGTGCTCAATTTTGATGACCGGGCAAGCGAAGAATTCTAAAGTTTAACCACGAGCGTAGCGAGTGGTTTAAAAGTTAGAATTCTAAGCGTTGGCGAAGGAATCAAAAAAGCACAAGGTGAAAAATCTTTGCACTCGAGTGCAACAGGTAACTTTTCATCCCACCTCAGCGAGGAAATATTGTGCACCTAAAAATAACACACCAAGTAGGTCCCGAGTATGAGTTAATAACAAATTTAAAATTTATGATAAACTAGTGGCCGCCCGCGCCTTCGCTCGCCCGTTCGCATAATGCCCCGTTCCCGTTGCTTTTTCGGGATAAAAAGTATCCTATGTCCTTCTCCCGGTTCTAAGCTACCTCCCCACTAATTTTCTGCCAAATCGGTTCAGCCGTTCTTGAGTTATAAATAGTGTAACAAACACGAGTTTCTTTTATAAATATAGATTCGGCACCATGCAGGTAGAAGTAAATAGGTTGTGTACAATCTTAGTGAACACGATATTCTAAGTTCAAATTTACTTTATCCTCCTTTATTCACTTCTTTCTTATCCATGTCATGATCACTAACAACAGTAATTAATTCGAAGGTCTCTGACCTTACAGTGTCATAAAAATGAAAGCTCAATGCAATAAAAGTTATGGCAGTGAATGTTTAATGCTCTTTATGGAAATCGTGAAAAATCTTATAGTTAGAGATGCTATGCTTTTGTGACCCAAATAAATTGAAAAATCTTATAGTTATAGCTTTTGTGACACAAATAAATTTAAAAAAAACTAAAAATAAAGGAAAAAATAGTAGTCTAGGGATCGCTGTGTTGAATTGGTACAAATCCTACAAATAAGAAGTTTCAGACCACATAAATTTTCAATCAATCCATCAATCCAATTTATCAATTTTGCGGTTTACCGCAAAATTAAATAAATTAAATTAGAAGAAAAAAAATATTACAAAAATTATATCATAAATTTTCTTTTGATCCGTCAGATAAAAAAATATTCTTGTTTGTGACAAGATGACAAGTCTATAAAGATGCGTCCACATCGGCCGGTCTACTCTTGATCGCGTCAGAATTCCGACAAAACTTAAAATTGGGATCGAAATCGCGTTCAAGAGTAGACCGGCAGGACATTTTAAAGTAAAGCTGCGTGAACATGTACAAATATAAATAATAAAATAAATAAATATTGTGAGTAGAAGGCAAAAGATCTAGAGGCCAAAGCCCTTAGCGTTGTTGGTCGGACCAGATATCTGAGCGGCTGGAAATGCCGATGAATCAGATATCTTATACCTTTAAACGAGAAAATCTTGTATATATATATATATTTAGGATCTCGGAAACTGAACCAACAATTTACATGAAATTTTGTATACAGGGGTTTTCGGGTGCGATAAAACGATCTAGCTAGGATTCATTCTTAGAAAATGTCGCGTTATTCGTGTAGTAAATAATCAACTTTATCATAAAATCATAACTCCTAGCGCCATCTATTGCTTTAGTCATGAGTTAGTCGGACAGATAACGCCATCTATTGACAAGTAGTGGAGTTTATTAATGTCGGTAAGATCGAAAAATATTATTAATATTTCATCAGTATGTAAGTAATTCGTATTTAAATATAATTCACAACAGTTTACCAAAAAAAAAATACCGAGCGAAGCTCGGGCACCAACTGCTAGTAAATAATAAAATAAATAAATAATGTGAGTATAAGGCAAAAGACCTAGAGGCCGAAGCCCTTAGCGTTGGTCGGACCAGATATCTGAGCGGCTGGAAATGGCGATGCATCAGGCGCTCTATCAGGCTACCGACCGCTCCTAATGGAGAGATATTGTCCACATCATGGGAAAGAGTCACGATCCAGGGGGAGGGATTGTGAGCAATCAACAAATCCACACAACACTTCTTCTTCTTATCGTGTCACTAATTCTTTCGAACCAAGTGTGGTGAAAGGGTTTTAAGTGCACCTCAGAGAGGCTCCTTTCGTACACTTGACACATAGTTTCAAACTGTTTTAGGTTCTACGATATGCCGTTTTCACTATGATTTCCTTCACCGTTTGAGAGCAATGGCATAGTGTACATACATTTTAGGTACGCACACAGGACTTGATTTGAACCCACGACCTTATGATCGGAAGGCGGGGCCGCTACCACTAGGGCACCAGCGCTCTCCACACAACACAACACTATCTAGCCCGAACGATGGGCCAAGGTCAGCACAAAGCCTACTATGCGCTGCCCTGCGTCCATCAACTTGAGGCATACAGATGTTCAGCCTCTCGTGCCAGTAATTACACCGGCACCCACACCCTTCTACCCGAATTACAGCAATGCTGCTTCACGGCATTACGGTTGTTGCTTAATTTTTTTTTTTTTGACAAACGCACAAACACTCGGTCGGAATCCCCCTAGATTCCGACCGAGTGTTTGTGCGTTTGTCTGTCGTACGTCGTCACCTCACGGTTCAGCTGAAAATCAGCGTTGGATAGGTACCTGCCGACCTATTCAGCATATGCTGAGCTGAAACCTGTTGAGTGAACACAACACTTAGCTCTTATAGGTGGATGGGTGGGTGCGCGGGACTCTTACCTAGTAGTTAGACAATTTTCATATATTCCCTTTTGTCTCAAACATCTCACCTTGTACCTATACCTTGTTTGTATTTAAGGTTCTTGTTTGTTTTATCTCTTGTGTTCATTCAATAAACTTTTTTCATTTCATTTCATTTCACGGCAGCAATAGGCATGGTGGTAGTACGTACTCCCACGAGACACACACAGAGCTCTTCAATATTCAATACTCAATACTCAATACTCAATACATTTATTGCTTTACACATGGTTTAATTTGTACATACATAGTTTTTAAGTGTAAGTTAGTATCACATGGACCCTGCATAGGGTATAGCAAACATGGAGGCAGGCCGAGGTTTTAAGGTAAGTAGGTACATTCGATTAAATTATAAATAGTTAGCTTGGATATTTCAGTACTACTAAAAGCTAGAGTTAATTTCACTCGTATTAAGATGCATAACATCAAAATATCATCTTTATTGAATAGCCCATAAATTAATTCTTACTAATTTATGGCACACTAGCAGCCCGTCCCGGCTTCGCACGGGGTAGACAATATTGTTGTACATTATTTTGTTCTATCGCTAATAGTTTCGGCAGCGCATTCGACGAAAGACATTTTAAGACTCATTTTTCTACTTCGGTTACATTGTTCAAATTTTACCAAGGATCCCTAATTTTTTTCAAAATGAAATGTAGCCTATGTCAAATTAAAAGAATGTAGCATTCTATTGGTGAAATAATTTTTTAAATCGGCCCAGTACTTTTTGAGCCTATTCATTACAAACATACAAAAATAGGTACAAATCTTTCCTCTTTATAATATTAGTATTATGGCACATAAACGTATGAGGGCTTATGACCCATAAAAGCTCTTTAGGCACTCTATTAAAACTATAAACACTACTTGTTAAGTCAAGTAAGCCAAGGAAAACAAAATAAATAATTGTTGTGTGATTCGTTTTCTGTCGTTTTGGGAAGTCACTTAGCTTTTTTGTTTTAATTGTTTTTCTAGTGTTATTTTGAGTTCTGTTGTGTAATTTCGGTGGTATTTTAACCAACATTACTTGAGGTCTTAGCTCAAAGTGTTAGATGTTGTAACGAAAGTGTATTATGTGATATTTTGATTTGATCGAAGATGTTACTGATGGGTTTGAAAAAGAACAACCACCATTTTGTTTTCAAAGCCGATTAGGGTTGACTTGTATATTGACTGACTTGATTTGACTAAAAACTATTTTATTGATGTAACTCGAAAAAAAAATAAAGGGGAATAATGGTTCTCGAATGGCGACCACGAACCGGAAGACGAAACGTTACCCACCAGATGGACCGACGATATTGTTAAGATCGCGGGAAGTCGATGGATGGAAAGGGCTCAGAATTGTTCTTCCTGGAAATGTGAAGGGGAGGCCTACGTCCAGCAGTAGCCTTCTACGGCTGATTATAATCCTCACTCGACATTGGCATAATTCCATAATTAAGAAGTAGAAGAAGCTATTTATGGAATGCTGTTTTGCTATTAATATAAGCTAACCCGTAGGGGTTTAATTTTTGTTTTCTGTTTTTGTTACTGATTAATGAATTTCTTATTTTTAGGGTTCCGTAGCCAAATGGTAAAAACGGAACCCTTATAGATTCGTCATGTCTGTCTGTCCGTCCGTGTCACAGCCATTTTACTCCGAAACCGTAAGAGCTAGACTGATGAAACTTGGCGAGTAGATGTATTCTGTGAACCGCATTAAGATTTTTTTACAAAAATAGAAAAAAATCTAGAAATGTTGGGGGTCCCCAAACTTGAAACTGAAACTCAAAAAAAAATTTGTACAATAATATAAATGTTTCAATTGATTATTACAGTTTTATTTTTAACTTTTTATTTTTATGCGATAGCTGGTAGACGAGTAGGCGGGCCACCTGATGGAAAGTAGTCACCGTCGCCCATAGACACCTGCAGCACCAGAGGTAGGTGATGACCTTTTCCTGACCTTTTGCTGACTTTTGTTGTGTCACGGAGTTCAGCGTCTTAAATGCAAATGTGTTTTGCGCAGACAATATTATTTTGCTGCAGTTGGCTGTACTTACCTAGTAACACTTTGCGTGGGTGTCACTCGAACGAAATAATCAACAAAATCAAATTGAACTCGTGCTTCCAAGGTCATTTATTTTTAAATTACCTACTATAGAGTATTATTTTATCAGAGATTCCATATTGATTGGATTTAATTAAGTAAGTTTAAAGCTTTATATTCCCAAATTTCGTCTGCAGAAGGTAAATGGGTCTTTTATGGGGAACACTGTACGCTTCTATAATAAACTTCCGGAAAATGCAAGTAAGCTTCCTATTCGGAAGTTTAAAGCCTATGTAGAATAATTTAATAAAGAAAGCGTACTATACTCTAGATCAGGGATTCCCAAAGTGGTCGATATCGACCCCTTGGGGTCGATATTAGTTTCCTAGGGGTCGACATAAACGAAAACTGATTTTGGGGGTCGACGAGGTCTAACAATCGACCCCTATTAAATTAACACAAGTTCTTATTTCAAACTTTCAAGTTAGGTATGTAGGTACTGTATTGTTTATGTTGTGTTACGTGTACTAAGAATAATTAATATTTTTGTAGGAAATAGCATTGTTGTCGTAATGTAAAGTCTCAAGTTCGTACATCGTACGTTTATTTTGTTAAATTAAGATGAGAAAATGGAGTCAACTTTAATCACCTAACCAAGTGCAAAGTTTTCCAATTATTACCTTAGTACCTAGGTATTTTGTATCAATAGGAAAAAACTAAAGATACGTCCCCTTATTCATAATAGTCTGCTGACTTAAAGCATTGCTAATTCTTACTCTGTCTTCTTCTATTGACCTAAATCGAGAGAGACCTATGAAAAATAACACTCTGTAGCAGTTGTTTTATGTTAGCGGACCATTGCGAATAAAGGGGTTGAACTTAAAAGTAGGTAATTTGGCCATGGGGGTCGGAGGAAACTGTTCATTTTGGAAAAGGGGTCACTTGTCCAAAATAGTTTGGGAATCCCTGCTCTAGATAGCTATATGAATGATAAAACTGCGTGGCCCGATGTCCCGGTCACTCTACCCATAGGAAGCTAACATGTCAATTTGCTATGTCTGTACCTACTATTTCGTATCTTATTTTTATATCTGTGTAGATACTATAGTATAACATTGAAGCGTAGCGTGTGCTGTCTTTGAAACTTTTGCTTTTGTATTATTGCATTGCATACGTCTGACTAAGTGAAGTGGCACCACACTGGAACTTCACTGCTATTATTTTAGACTATTTTTGATTTGTAAAAGAATCATATAAAAAAAGCAGCCAAGTGCGAGTCGGACTCGCCCATGAAGGGTTCCGTAGCACGACGAACTACAAGAACCTTTATATTATGTTACTTGATGTAACATAATAAAGTTCTTGTAGTTCGTCGAAAGGTAAATTGCGGTTTACGGTTTATGACGTATAAAAAAAAAACTACTGACTAGATCTCGTTCAAACCAAAAATCGTTGGAAGTTTACATAGTAATGTACAACATATATTTTTTTTAGTATTATCATCTTCTTACTTTAGAAGTTAGAGGGGGGGGGACCAACTTTTTTCCACTTTGGAAGTGTCTCTCGCGCAAACAATTCAGTTTAGAAAAAAACGACATTAGAAACCTCAACATCATTTTTGAAGACCTATTCATAGATACCCCACACGTATGGGTTCGATGAAAAAAAATTTTTTGAGTTTCAGTTTCAAGTATGGGGACCCCTGAAATTTATAGTTTTTTTTTTTATTTTTATGTTAAATTCTTAATGCGGTTCACAGAATACATCTACTCACCAAGTTTCATCAGTCTAGCTCTTACAGTTTCGGAGAAAAATGGCTGTGACATACGGACGGACAGACAGACAGACAGACAGACAGACATGACGAATCTATAAGGGTTCCGTTTTTGCCATTTGGCTACGGAACCCTAAAAACGGTAGGAACCGAGACGTAGTTTGTTGCTTGTTCTTCTACGCTTGGTCGCGTGGAACTGGCACCTAGACTCACCTAGCTTTAAGACGTTTCAAAGTGATTCTTGCATCGTACTGAATAAAAAATTATTGACTTTGACTTTGAGTATGTTTTTTAATTTATTATAACTTCTATTTTTGCACTAGTTGGACTGACGATATTGTTAAGATCGCAGGAAGTCGGTGGATGGAAAGGGCTCAGAATTTTTCTTCCTGGAAATGTGTAGGGGAGGCCTATGTCCAGCAGTGGACTTCTTCAAGCTGATGATGATGATGATGAGCCCCAAATTAAGCAGAGCTTGTACTATGTTTCTGAATACGGGCCATACAGTTTTTGGTTCGTAACCGGGTTATCTATATCTATACTAATATTATAAAGAGGAAAGATTTGTATTTTTGTGTGTAAGTTTGTAATGAATAAACTCAAAAACTACTGTGCCGATTTAATAAATTCTTTCATCACTGGAAAGCTACATTCACTCTGAGTAACATAGGCTATATTTATGTGTTTAAAATATAAATGCCCACCCGTACGAAGCCGGGACAGGCAGCTAGTGAACTAATAAAAAAGTTCCGTCTTCACCCACGCCCTAACTACTAGCTTATCTGTGCTACTGTGTTATTTCACAATATATATATATGAAAACTATTAATTTGGTTAACCAATAGTAGTCTCGTAACCAATATAATTATAAGTTTAAAAAACTTGAGAAACCGACTTCATTGACAAACGGCTAAACTGATTTTAATCAAATTTGTTTAAGACAATCTGGAAGTAAAAATAACCTTCCAAATAAAAAAATAATTTTCTAAATCGGTTCATAAATGACGGAGGCATACAGTTACAAACATTAAAAAAAATATTTTAAAAAAATGGCAATACCGATTTTAATAAAATTAAAATGGGACCAATCTGGAAGCAGTACTTTTCAGATAAAAAAATATTTTTTCAAATCGGCTCACAAATGACAAAGTTATGCGGTAACAAACATTAAAAAAAAAAAAAAACATAAAAAAAAAAATACAACCGAATTGAGAACCTCCTCCTTTTTGATTGGAAGTTGGTTAAAAAGAGTGCGAAAGAGGGTAGATCGATTTATCTGCCAATAACATTTCTTTTACTCGTGGACTTCAGTTCAACCGTGATCATGGTGCATGCAACTGTGTCGAAATATCGGAAGTCAACTCATCAAAATTAAATCATGGTAAATATCCCGTTGTTTCATAAAAATAGTGTTAAAAACCATGATAGTTTCAAAAGTTATATATATATAGGTATATGAAAACTTATTGTACACTCACAAACACATCTGTAGCTTTCAGAAAAATTGTGATTCACATGATATTAACACTAGAAATAAAAATAAACTTTATATTCCCAAATTTCGTCTGCAAAAGGTAAATGGGTCTTTTATGGGGAACACTGTATACGCTTCTATAATAAACTTCCGGAAAATGCAACTAAGCTTCCTATTCGGAAGTTTAATGCCTATGTTAAGAATAATCTAATAAAGAAAGCGTACTATACTCTAGAGGCCCGATGTCCAGGTCACTCTACCCTTAGGAAGCTATTAACATGTCAATTTGCAATGTCTATTTTCCTACTATTTTCGTATCTTATTTTGATATGCTGTGTAGATACATAGAACTTTGAAGCGTAGCGTGTGCTGTCTTTGAAACTTTTGCTTTTGTATTATTGCATTGCATACGTCTGACTAAGTGAAGTGGCACCACACTGGAACTTCACTGCTATTATTAGATTATTATTTTTGATTTGTAAAAGGATCACATAAAAAAACGGTAGGAACCGAGCCGTAGTTTGTTGCCTGTTCTTCTAGGCTTTGTCGCGTGTAACTGACACCTAGACTCACCTAGCTATAAGACGTTTCAAAGAGAATTGAACTGAATAAAGACTATTTTGATTTGATTTGACTAGGGAGTGGAGTGTTTCTAGGGATTTCCAATTATGTACCTTTTTGGTACATAATTGGAAATACACATTAATCGTGCCAAACTGTTCAGATTATCAAACAAGCCATCAATACCAGTGAACAAACAAACGGGAAGCAAACAGGCCTTGCTTGATTCAACATCTGACTCATTGTTGTGGTATTAAAATAGAAATTACTTATTTTTGTAGGTTAAAAATTGTATTATTATACGTGAAGCATATGTAGTGCGAAGGATATATTCCGGTTTCATTAAGGCGATGAGCACCGTGAAACAGCTTTTCGCTTGCACAATTTGACCTTTTAAAAAAGATAATATTCACTTAACTTATTAAAAACTAGCGGCCTGTCCCGGCTTCGCGCGGGTGGACATTAATTTTTTAAATTCATAAATGTATAGCCTAAGGTACTCAGGGTGAATGTAGCTTTCCAATGGTGAAATAATTTTGGAAATCGGCGCAGTAGATTTTGAGTTTATTCATTACAAACTTACAAAAATACAAAATCTTTCCTCTTTATAATATTAGTATAGAAGTATAAAAAAATCGCGAGCAACTATTTTGTTTGAAATCCGATTTCACACAGTTTAGCATAAACATATCCTAACATGTTTTCCTATACAAAGCTTTTCTGGTTTTCATTCATAAAGGCCTGCGCACACCTAAGTCACTGGCGATTGCGATCAATGAAACGCTGTCAAATATCGCTGTCAAGTTTGACAGCGTTCACTGATTGCCATCGCAGGTGACCTAGGTGTGTAAAGCCTACAGCATTTTTTTAAGACATCAAAAGACGGTAATTATAAGGCTTAAAACCTGTATGCTTCATCCCATCATCGTATTAGGATAAGTTTTTCGACCAAAAAGTTTGATTGACTAGTTTTCATACGCATACACAAACTTTTTGTCTTCCCTGTGTTTAACAGCCCTACTTATAAACGCAATTTAAATTTAATCATTGCTTAAAGTTAGCCCTGTCATTGTTTGTCATTACCCAGTGGTAAGAGATGGCAATAGTTATACCACTGTTTATCTTTTGACATATTTTTATAAGTAAGGCCATAAGTCTTTATTCTGAGGATTAGGCTGACAGCTGTCTGGATGGTATAGGTGCTGGGCAAGCCTATTTCATCTAAAACCCTGTCTCAGGCACTATAGCGTCCCGCAAGTAAGGATATGAGTAAAACACACACACATGAGTTGCCCCTGACGCTATAAAAATTATCTACAATAATATGCAAAGACGTGTTTTACAAACTTTTGGTGAAAAACCTTTTTTGGATCATAATGAATTAACTCGTTGAACCTTTGTATTATTTTTCCACGAAACTTTTTTGTTTGCAATATTTCATTAACACAATCAGTGGTTTTAAAGCACATCTAGGCAATTGCGATGGCGATCAGCTGAAACGCTGTCAAATATGACAGCGATATTTGTCAACGTTTCAGTTTATCGCCATCGCCATGGCCTAGATGTGCGCAGGCCTTTATATTTGCAAAAACGCTATAGCATTTTAGCGAGAAATGGTCATGTCGGCTGTCAGTCTTTTAACCAATTTTTTTGAAGTGAAAACTTCTTTAGCGGCGTTGGAGCACTTTCTGTAATGGGTATAAAAACTTAAACTCGCGTCAGGGCGTCAGGATCACGTGACCTTATCGAAAAAGCGTAGGACGGATTTTTTGCAGAAATGTACCCTAAGACTACAACGTAGAGTTCATAATAAAAATCGAAAAAAAGCGTAAGACGCTACAGATACGCTAGTAGTTACTATGACACGGTAACGTCACAGAATAGATAATAGTTAGTAGCAAGCATACCAAGGCGTTTTTCGTGACTGTAGTAGGTATAGGTACATACCTATTATAGATTTTATGAACTAGCGGCCGCCCGCGGCAGGTAGTAGTGGTCATTGGTACAAGATTTTATAGATCTACTGTATTTATTTTTCGAGTGGAGCATTGCGGCGAGCGAAGCGAGCCGCCATGCGACCATGGGAACAGCGCGGCGAGCGAAGCGAGCCGTGCTGTGACTCCCCCCAAGCCCCCCAGAACCCCCTCCTCCTGAACCCGGGGGGAGCGTCGCGGCGAGCGAAGCGAGCCGTGCTGTGACCCCCCCTAAGCCCCCCAGAACCCCCTCCTCCGAAACCCGGGGGGAGCGTCGCGGCGAGCGAAGCGAGCCGCCACGCGATCACGGGGAACAGCGTGGCGAGTGAAGCGAGCCGTGCTGTTACCCCCCTAAGCCCCCCAGAACCCCCTCTTCCTGAACCCGGGGGGAGCGTCGCGGCGAGCGAAGCGAGCCGCCACGCGACCACGGGGAACAGCGCGGCGAGCGAAGCGAGCCGTGCTGTGACCCCCCTTAGCCCCCCAGAACCCCCTCCTCCTATGTCTGCCGTTTTACTTCATTTAGGACCTACTTGTAGGTCGCGCGACAAGGTCCCTTCTAGCGGTTCCGACCCGTTGAGGATTTGGCTTTACGTAAAATTTAGGGTTCCGTATAGGGTTTTGATTGGGGTTATACTATATTGAGGAATTTGATTAAATGGTCGACTTTTAGGGTTCCTTAGGACTTTGATTGGAGTTTCAACTACACTTAGAAGCTTGATAATGTTAAAATTTTTAGGGTTCCTTAGGACTTTGATTGGGGTTTTACAACATTGAGGAATTTGATTAAGTGGTCAACTTTTAGGGTTCCTTAGGACTTTGATTGGAGTTTCAACTACACTTAGGAGCTTGATAATGTTAACATTTTTAGGGTTCCTTAGGACTTTGATTGGAATTTCAACTACACTTAGGAGCTTGATAATGCTAAAATTTTTAGGGTTCCTTAGGACTTTGATTGGGGTTTTACTACATTGAGGAACTTGATAAAATAAACAACTTTTAGGGTTCCTTAGGCCTTTAATTGGACTTTCAACTACACTTAGGACCTTGATTATGTAAACAATTTTAGGGTTCCTTAGCACTTTGATTGGAACTTCAACTACACTTAGGAGCTTGATAATGCTAAAATTTTTAGGGTTCCTTAGGACTTTGATTGGGGTTTTACTACATTGAGGAACTTGATAAAATAAACAACTTTTAGGATTCCTACGTTAATAATCAAGTTTTCACTTCTGCCGGCACTCCCGGAGTGCAACCCGTATTTTTTATATTTCAGATTTCAGCTGTATTGTATATTTGTATAAATGGAACTACTTTTGTTTATAATAGATATACACATGCATACAATTACGCCTTATTCCCATGGGGGTAGGTAGATATCACAGATTTCCACTTGCTACGATCCTAACACACCTCTTTCGCTTCATTCACTCGCTGCTCGTCGGTTCAGGCTCCTGACCGGTCTTTCTCTAAAACGTCTGCTATCTGATCGAGATACATGCGCCGAGGTCTTTGCCGTGGTTGTCTTAATTTTTGACGTGGCCACGTCTTATAATTCGATGGAGCCGGCTGCACGCACGAAAAAACATGACTCATGCGGCGTTACCTCGCTCTGAGGCGTTCCATCTAAGGCTTGAAGTGCAAGCGAGAGTGCGTAACGAGCGACAAGAGGCACGCACGGCCTCCGCGTTCGGCAGCGTTCGACATCTGTCTCTCTCCTACTTGAGTGAGCGATGCGTCCGCGTGGACAGCTGTATGACGTTGTCACGTTCAACTATCGTCAGTAAACCGACTTTACAGACAACCGATTTTTTATTTTTTTATTTAAGGGCCTACATCAGGTGAAACCGAAAATGCAAAGTAGCATTTTTTTTCGTTGTATGGACGAATCCATTTAATTTTTTTGTAAAATATAACAATTAAATGGTGTAAAAAAATTATGTTCCGGCTAGAAATTCTCTTAAACTCACTGGGTTCGATAAAATTGAACGCAAAGTTTGCCAAAAACTCTCAATTTTTTTTGGATTTGAAATGGTTTTTTTCCGTTGCTGTTAGAGCCATTGCAATGAAAGTTTTGTTCCCGTATACCTAAATAAATACGTAAAAACCTGATGTTATTGCACTTTTCTTAGTTGCCGTAGTTTTTATAAAAAAATGAAATTTTCAAAAATATATATAGGTAGGATTTCCTAGCTACTTCTCTCAGTACAGCCCGCGCGGCCGACGAGGTGAGGTCTATGTCAAATTTCGCGACATGACATTTCATCTCTGACTACGTAAAATATACCCTAGATTAAATCATAGCTACTACTGGTACTATAAATTTGCCACAGTGTAACATAAAACAAATTGTCACAGTATAACGAAATGACATAATACCAACTTCATCATACATTATGATCGATAACCTGTATTCACATCATCATCAGCCTGTAGAAGTATATATTTTATGTAGCCTAACTTATCTAGTACATTCTAGGGCACGTTCCTATCGTGCGTGACCAGCGAAGCGCAATGCTTTTGTTAAATACCTCCATTTTTGTAGTTGCATAAGTAGCTATCTTCCTATCTACCCAGTGCTTTCCGTCATCATCATCAGTAAGTAGAAGTCCACTGCTAGATATAGACCTCCTTTATACATTTCCATGAAAAAACAATTTGCCGATTTCCCACGATCTTTAGAATGTCATCGGTCCATTAGGTGGAGGGGCGCTCTGGTTGCTTAGCACCGGTTATATTCTCGTAGCGACCCGCTTTTTGATTCTAAAGGCGTGTGTTCAAACCCCGTCATGCACAAATTAGTTTATCTGCCAAAAAACCTATGTGCACTATGTCAGTACACTCTAACGGTGAAGGAAAACAATAAATGAAACCAACGTGAAGTAGCAAAACTTTTGAGGCACATTCATAATCCACCACACCAGCTTTAATTTTCTATTGACATGACAAGAAGAAGACTCAAAAACTAGTAGCCGATTTTAGGCCTTTATAAAAATAGTGTCGATTTTGCAAAGAGTTTGAGAGCCCATTACAATGAAAAGGAAGTATATATATACATATATTATGGACAATCTACACTACACTATCTAGCCCTAAACTAAGCAGAGTTAGTATTATGGGAACCAGATAGCTGATGTAATACTTAAATACATTTTGTTTGTAAATACATAGGTACTTGGAAAACAATATAACATCCAGATGGAGAACAAATATCTATGATCACCACACAAATATTTGTTCTCGGTGGGGATCGAACCCACGACCTATGGCGCAGAAGGCAGAGCTACTAATAAATGAGCTGAGAGCCCAGTCATAACAATAATATCATGGGTTTTGAGTATTTTTGATTGCCGCCTTTTAAATCTGGAGGTGTCTGTAATGTCCCGAATTCTGGAACTTTCTGTCAAAGGCTTCATGCACGGTGCGCTCAAATACCCAAATACCAAAATACATGTGCCTATTTCTATACACGCAGCAAGGAGTTTCCCAAGATTTTGCGTTTGACAGAACTTTGAAGAGTCAGTTGGGGTTGTCGAAACTCTTTGGTATACCTAATATTTTTAAATGCCGATAAAATACAATAATATAAGTCGAATAGACAGTGTTATTTCACAATGCTTCACTGATCTCCACCGCAATGAGCACCGAAGGCCTAAATGAGTGCAAAGCTTAAAGCCACCCATAAATAATTTCCATTTCAATTCATTTATGAATTGAAATGAAAATTATCTATGCATGTAATGTATTGTATTATGTATATCAGTTATCTAGCACCCATAACACAAGCTTTGCTTAGCTTGGGGCTAGATCATGTTGTGTGAATTGTCCAGCATTATTATTATTATTATTATTTATTTCCATAGGCATGAATTCTATGCACTAAGTTATACTTACTAGATTTACATACAGATCTGGAAGTATAACCTTTTAGATAAAAGAAAAAATTACTAAATTGGATCATAAAATTAAATGACGAAGGTATGCAGTAACAAACAATAAAACAAAACGGCTAAGCCGATTATGATGAAATATTACTTTTCAGAAAAAAAAAGATTAAAAGGGAGAAGACGAAAGAGAAGAAAAAAGATAAGAATGTTATTGTACAAAAAAAATTGCCCCCCTTGCCCCCCAGGACCCCCCCTTTTGTGAGTGCTACCGGATGCCGTCGAGATAGGGGGTTTTCGATTGGGGTTTCGTATAGAGGGTTTCTTCCTGAATTGAAAAAACAAAAAAAACACCCCCCTCTTGCCCCTTTTTTCACCCCCCCCCTTTCGTATCTTCCAAGCGGAGTGACTTGCAAGACTTTTTTTTTTGGGTCATGTAGGGAAGGTGAGATTATTTTGAAAGCAAAATAAATTTTGCCCCCCTCCCCCCTCTAGACCCCTTTATTATTTTTGACCCTTTTTTTCGAGTGGAGCATTGCGGCGAGCGAAGCGAGCCGCCATGCAACCATGGGGAACAGTGCGGCGAGCAAAGCGAGCCTGCTGTGACCCCCCCCCCCCCTAAGATCCCCAGAACCCCCTCCTCCTGAACCCGGGGGGAGGGTCGCGGCGAGTGAAGCGAGCCGTGCTGTGACCCCCCCCTCAAGCCCCCAGAACCCCCTCCTCCTGAACCCGGGGGGAACGTTGCGGCGAGCGAAGCGAGCCGCCACGCGACCACGCCCACCCTACTGAAATTTAGGGAAATTTAGAACCCCCTCCTACTGAAATTTAGGGTGTCTTAGGGGTGTGAAAAAATGTTCACTAGACTGACAGTTCAAAATTCAAAATGGCGGCTGTGCCACTTCCGGTTTTGCAAAAATCGTCCGATTAAGGTCGTTCAAACGGTTCATTCGACTGAGGACTATGATTGGAGATTGAATTTTAGGTTTTTTAAGGTGTTTGATTGGATCTTCACTTGGTTTAGGGTTCCGCCCCTGTGGGAACGCATTGAGGACGCGAGCTGCTTGCAGCTCGCGATGCACGCGACCCGGTAGTCAACGTTTGGGTTCCTTCCAGCGGTTTCGACCCGTTAAGGGTTTTGGCTTGACGTACAATTTAGGGTTCCGTATAAGGTTTTGATTGGGGTCTTACTACATTGAGCAATTTGATTAAGTGTTCGACTTTTAGGGTTCCTTAGGACTTTGATTGGAGTTTCAACTACACTTAGGAGCTTGATAATGTTAACATTTTTAGGGTTCCTTAGGACTTTGATTGGGGTTTTACTACATTGAGGAACTTGATAAAATAAACAACTTTTAGGGTTCCTTAGGCCTTTAATTGGAATTTTACTTCACTTAGGACCTTGATTATGTAAACAATTTTAGGGTTCTTTAGGACTTTGATTGGGGTTTTACTACACTGAGGAACTTGATTCACTGATCGACTTTTAGGGTTACTTAGGACTTTCTTTACTACTTTTTGGGGTTTTACAAGTACAAGTGTAATGGAAAACTGGGAGTAGCACACCGACACGCGAGCTGCTTGCAGCTCGCGCACACAAAAAAACTAGTTAAGGGGCTGACGTATGGAAAATTTTCATACAAACGGAATACCAAAATGATTTCTAATTTAGACAGATTTACACTATATTATTGTAATAATTGTATTTAAATAGTATTTATCTAGGTTCCTCAACAGTTTTTATTTCAAATTACTTACCTAATAAATAATAATAAATACTTACCTAAAATGAAATAAACACCAATCGCATTTTGCACATTTTTATGCTAAACTTATCCGGCCTTATTATAAAACAAGGACTAAAGATAAACCAAAGATGATACCTTAGTTAGACCATGGTTTAGACAAAACCTTATTACAAATCATAGCCTATCTCCAAAACCAGGGTTAAACTATGTTTGTATTACAAAACAATGACTAGTGAAGGACTTCATAAACCATGGTCTAAATAATATCCACAGATTAAATAGCCAAATGGGTATAAATCGTTCATTCCTTCTGGTGCCAAACCTTTCTTTTACGCTCCTCTCACACAAAGCTAAGGTCATAAGATCATACTACCTCGGTTTTCGTCATATTTTTTTCAGTAATTTTGGCACCTTCCCGATACCTAGGTACTAAAGGGTGCCAGGACTGTAGCAGGAGATATAGTGAAACAACACCATGCATAGAAGTACTGCAAATTGACCGTGCGAATGAATTAGCGCGAACTCTTCTGCCTACAAAAGTTATGCATGGTAACTTACTTACTTCATGTCGAAACCACTTGCATTTCAGGGCTCAAGGGGCTTCCTCGAGAATCGTGAGACAACTCTTCACGCAATAAATCTACACTTTTGACGCCGAAACGTTTTGTAAATCGATATTACATATAAAATCTTCGTCACATAGATCAAATGGATCGATTCGTTCACGCTGTCTACTAGGGCGCTGGCCGGTACATCTCCAGCACATCTAAATCTTCGAAACTCATCACGATAATATTAAAATTATTCATTTTCAATTATACCTAACCTCTAAACAATCCACTACTGATGACATGTCATTTGACGGTTTGACGTTAGACCATGGTTAAACTAGGGGTCTCTCGGGTTTATCTTTTAGTCATAGATTAAACCTGGTTTTGGAGATAGGCTATGATTTGTAATAAGGTTTTGTCTAAACCATGGTCAAACTAAGGTATCATCTTTGGTTTATCTTTAGTCCGTGTTTTATAAAAAGGCCGAGACTACTTAGTTCCGGTTTAAACCTAGCCTAAGTCATGTTTTTGTAATAAGACCGGATCAAGTTTTCTACCTATTGGTTTCGTACTAAAAACAACAATATCTTACGTGTTTTTTGTTAAGGAACCTAGTTTATATTGTCTAGTTACAGAATAACAATACTATGTGAAGAATACAAAAAGTTTTCAGTCATCATTTTTGGTATTACGGAACACGATCAAATTCATGGCATTTTCGAACGGCTACTATTGCTATCGCGCACGCACGGTGCGGGTGGCGGGGTGCAGGGGGAGGAAACGCTTGAAGCACACGGGACTATGATTGGAGATTGAATTTTAGGTTTTTTAAGGTGTTTGATTGGATCTTCACTTGGTTTAGGGTTCCGCCCCTGTGGGAACGCATTGAGGACGCGAGCTGCTTGCAGCTCGCGATGCACGCGACCCGGTAGTCAACGTTTGGGTTCCTTCCAGCGGTTTCGACCCGTTAAGGGTTTTGGCTTGACGTACAATTTAGGGTTCCGTATAAGGTTTTGATTGGGGTCTTACTACATTGAGCAATTTGATTAAGTGTTCGACTTTTAGGGTTCCTTAGGGCTTTGATTGGAGTTTCAACTACACTTAGGAGCTTGATAATGTTAACATTTTTAGGGTTCCTTAGGACTTTGATTGGGGTTTTACTACATTGAGGAACTTGATAAAATAAACAACTTTTAGGGTTCCTTAGGCCTTTAATTGGAATTTTACTTCACTTAGGACCTTGATTATGTAAACAATTTTAGGGTTCTTTAGGACTTTGATTGGGGTTTTACTACACTGAGGAACTTGATTCACTGATCGACTTTTAGGGTTACTTAGGACTTTCTTTACTACTTTTTGGGGTTTTACAAGTACAAGTGTAATGTAAAACTGGGAGTAGCACACCGACACGCGAGCTGCTTGCAGCTCGCGCACACAAAAAAACTAGTTAAGGGGCTGACGTATGGAAAATTTTCATACAAACGGAATACCAAAATGATTTCTAATTTAGACAGATTTACACTATATTATTGTAATAATTGTATTTAAATAGTATTTATCTAGGTTCCTCAACAGTTTTTATTTCAAATTACTTACCTAATAAATAATAATAAATACTTACCTAAAATGAAATAAACACCAATCGCATTTTGCACATTTTTATGCTAAACTTATCAAGTTTTCTACCTATTGGTTTCGTACTAAAAACAACAATATCTTACGTGTTTTTTGTTAAGGAACCTAGTTTATATTGTCTAGTTACAGAATAACAATACTATGTGAAGAATACAAAAAGTTTTCAGTCATCATTTTTGGTATTACGGAACACGATCAAATTCATGGCATTTTCGAACGGCTACTATTGCTATCGCGCACGCACGGTGCGGGTGGCGGGGTGCAGGGGGAGGAAACGCTTGAAGCACACGGGACACTTCGGTTGTGTGTGTGAATCGCTCGGACTTCGGACTAGTTAAATACCTACACTGGCATAAAACATAATGCTTAGATATTTGATAATTGTTAGTTTAGGAAGGGTACTAAGTGAAGATGGGAAATACTAAGTACCTAGGTAGGTTGTAGGTTGGGTAAACGAAATCAAGGTGCAGCACTAGGTCAAAAAGTCTGCCGAAATTTCGAAAAAAGCCAACATTTCGACTAAAACAAATTATGAACCATTAATTTCTATACAGGGTGGAATTTTGTAATGCCACCTGGAGGGAAAGTACTCTTAATACTGCAGATAGAAAATTTTACTCAAAGGAAACATTCCTTTATTTTTGGATAGAAAGCAATTTCTAAAATTAAAAATAAAATAATTTTTAAATTAATTTTTTTTTTTGAAAGGAATAAATTTATTCTTTTAAAGAAATGAATTCGTTAAAAGAAAAAATTTGTGTATCCAAGAGAATGGAGCCCATTTCAAGCAACTAATTTCAAGTAACTAGTTAGTTAACCATTTTTTGTAAATAATTAAATTAATTTAAGATTTCCTGGTTTTTCTTTCATTTAATTTATCATGTTTGTTAGAGAGATTTCATCCTTATAATTGACTAACGATCGATGCAATAAAAGTACAAGGTATAATTTTTCTGATTTTAGCCGGTTCAATTCCCGGGTGTGAGAGAATTTTCGAAAAACTTTGAATGCAGTTTGCTTTCTATTCAAAAATAAAGGAATGTTTCCTGTGAATAAAATTTTCTATCTGCAGTATTAAGAGTACTTTCCCTCCAGGTGGCATTACAAAATTCCACCCTGTATATGAAGTATTGATAAAAGGTCTAAGAAAAATTACAGCAAATTATTTTTTTTCTTTATTTATTTGTAGTTCAAAAAACTGCTACCACTCAACGTCCGGTGGAAATATTGATAAAAGGACTGAGAAATACTTGAACAAAATAGTTTTTTTTTTGTATAACTGGAGCTCAATAAACAGAGTACCGCTCAACGTCTGGTGGAAATATTGATAAAAAGACTTGGAAAAATTTCAGCAAAATATTTTTTTTCTTTATTTATCTGAATCTCAAACAACCGACTACCGCTCAACGTCAGGTTATAATATTGAAAAAAGGACTAAGAAAAATGGCTACAAAATATTTTTATTCTTTATTTATCTGGGGCTTAAAAAAACTGATACCACTCAACGTCAGGTAGAAATATTGATAAAAAGACTTGTAAAAATTTGAACAACATATTTCTGTTTTATTTTTCTGGAGCTCAAGAAATAAACTACCACTCAACGTCCGGTGGAAATATTGATAAAAAGACTGAGAAATACTTTAACAAAATAGTTTTTCTTTATATAACTGGAGCTCAATAAACAGAGTACTGCTCAACGTCTGGTGGAAATATTGATAAAAAGACTTGGAAAAATTTCTGTAACGTTCACTAGAAGTTGCTTCATGCAATCAAAATTGAGTTCTATATAGTAATTGTGATAAGACATAAATAATTTTTTTTTCAGTTTGTTTATAATCATTATATAAGTATCCACCTATAGTAGGTTAGCTTGGTACACTTTTTTCGCGAGTTTTGTGCGAAAGCCGAGGTCCATGTAATTGTAGGTCGATGTTCGCAATCGTTGGTTTTGCGAATGTAAATAAGCAGAATAAAAGCAACCTAATTGCTCAACGAATAAAGTATATTTTTAAATGCAGTCACATTATTAGACTTTCTGTACTTTGGTAAGTGAGCCGCTTTGCGTGTTTTTTATTGCTGTGTGTGTGTGATCGATGAGGTCTGGCGAACCACACCCCACCTGATGTTGAGCGGACCTCCACACATGATCTTCAACTGTAACGTCATGACTGGTTTTGAACCCACGCCCCCCAACCGCTAGGCCGATGAGGTCTGGCGAACCACACCCCACCTGACGTAGAGCAGACCCCACCCATCATCTATTACTGTAACGTTATCACTGATTTTGAACCCGCACCCTCCAACCACTAGGCCAATGAGGTCAAGCAAACCACACCACACCTGATGTTGAGCGGACTCCCACCCATCATCCTCTACTGGAACGTCATCACCACAACTCCATCGCTCCGCGCCGGGGTCAATGGCTCTTTCAACTCAACTCGGAGTCAATGGTTCTCTTTACTCTTCTTCAATTTGGTCCAGAACCCGCACAAACCCTACCTGATGAATAAACTCACTCGTATCATGTTAGAGAATTTCCTGGTGTCTTTTCTAAGTGCGTAAATAGCTACTCTGAAGGTTCTTTATCGGTTCAGGAATGTTGTTTTTTTTTTCACTTTATTCTTGCATTCAGAGCATGACCAATCCTTGCTTATTGAATACTAGAAAAGCGAAACAAGCAAGCAATAAGCTTAGAGGGTTAGTCAGGTAATGCAGCCACAAAAAATAAAAACATAAAATTGTAGGGTGCAAAAAGTCAACTCTCTTTGACCAGATTTGAACTCCCGCCCACCTCGTCCTCTCAGTGTGAATCCGCACGCCCTAGCCACTAGCCTATCTGACGCTTAGTAACGTTGACGAAATTAGGCAATGCATAAAAATCGTTATCAGTGGCTGACGCACACGCACAAGCGCGGCACTATGGTTGGATTCACGTATAGAAGTAGCGCGTCACACGAGCGCCTGTGTGTGTATACTACTATTATATATTCCGTGGCGCCCGCATCAAATGAATAGAGATAGCTATATTCGGAGCAGTTTTTGCTCACGCCTCGAATTGAAGTTGCGAGCTGTGTACGTCGGCCCGTTAATATTTAGGCATCCGATTTAGGCGTCGCCTAGGTTTAGTGAAAACGGGTGTTAGTAACGTTGACGAAATTAGGCAATGCATAAAAATCGTTATCAGTGGCTGACGCACACGCACAAGCGCGGCACTATGGTTGGATTCACGTATAGAAGTAGCGCGTCACACGAGCGCCTGTGTGTGCATCAAATGAATAGAGATAGCTATATTCGGAGCAATTTTTGCCCGCGCCTCGAATTGAAGTTGCGAGCTGCGTCCGTCACCCTCTTAATATCTAAACTTAAACATTACGGTATTCTAAATCGCTCCATTGACTTATTACAATCGTACTTGACTGATAGAATCCTTAAAGTTGATGTGGGCGGTGAGAGATCTTTTGGGTCAGTTATTGACATAGGGGTGCCACAAGGTTCGATAAATAAATAAATAATAAATAACCTTCCTTTTTTGGTTAAAAAACTATGTGAAACAGTACTATTTGCTGACGATACCTCATTAATTTTTAAAGTCGATAGATAGAAGGCTAATTACGATGACGTTAACGCATCTCTGTCGTAAATACTTAACTGGTTTAATAATCTTTTACTTAATGTTAAGAAAACTCATAAGTTTTATGAAAAATATTTTTTGAGTGTCAGTTCTAAGTATAAAAATCTTAATGCGGTTTACAGAATACATCTATTTACCAAGTTTCATCAGTACATATAGCTTTTACAGTTTTGTAAGTACCATACTTCAAGCAAATAAATTATTTCTTTTCATTTCATTTCATTTTTTTGAAAAAAAGTGACTGTGACATACGGATGGACAGACAGACAGACATGACGAATTTATAAGGGTTCCGTTTTTTACCTTTAAAAAATACAAGTGTTCATTCACCGACTACCGACATTTATGAACTTGCAACTCACTCTGGTTTTGCATAATATGAGGAAAATCTCTTCTTGGTGGAAGGTTTCTTTTATTAAATCTGGGGCTATTTGCTTGTTATACTATATACTACTACACTACTATATAAGTTAGATTTAAAATGTAGCGTTCGTGGTAGTTTAAAAAATCCGCACAGCTTGCCATTGTTATCACCAATCCTGGATGAAAAATATGCAATGGAAACTCTGCGACGGGAATCAGCTAACATAACAATTGGGTTATATTTATTTACTGAATATCTGTCTGTGTTTTTGTCTAACGAAGCGTATTCTAGTCAACACATTGTAATGTCGTGACAAATGTCAGACCCAAGCACAGAATAAGTAATAGTTGGTATCAAATACATGAATTCACAGCTCAGGTCAGGCAACGCCATCTTTATTTTAAATTTTTCCAACTTTCCGGTCGTGTTTTGTTTTTAGACCAGAGTATAGCGGAGGCTTAATACCTCTGCGTTCTACCAGCGTCTCAAAATTGCAGTAGAATTTCTACGGCGTATATAGAATGAAAATACATAGCATTTTTTTTTTCTACCAGCGTCATAAAATTGCAGTAGAATTGAAAAGACGTACCTAGAAATAAAATACATAGCATTTTTAGGGTTCCGTAGCCAAATGGCAAAAACGGAACCCTTATAGATTCGTCATGTCTGTCTGTCTGTCTGTCTGTCTGTCCGTCCGTATGTCACAGCCATTTTTCTCCGAAACCGTAAGAGCTAGACTAATGAAACTTGGCGAGTAGATGTATTCTGTAAACCGCATTAAGTTTTTTACATAAAAATAAAAAAAAAACTATAAATTTTGGGGGTCCCCATACTAGAAACTGAAACTCAACAATTTTTTTTTCATTGAACCCATACGTGTGGGGTATCTATGAATAGGTCTTCAAAAATGATGTTGAGGTTTCTAATATCGTTTTTTTCTAAACTGAATAGTTTGCGCGAGAGACACTTCCAAAGTGGAAAAAAGTTGGTCCCCCCCCCTCTAACTTCTAAAGTAAGAGAATGATCAAACTAAAAAAAATATATGTTGTACATTACTATGCAAACTTCAACCGATATTTGGTTTGAACGAAATCGAAATCTAGTCAGTAGTTTTTTTTTTATACGTCATAAACCGTAAACCGCAATTTACCTTTCGACGAACTACAAGAACCTTATTATGTTACGTCAAGTAACATAATATAAAGGTTTTTGTAGTTCGTCGTGCTACGGAACCCTTCATGGGCGAGTCCGACTCGCACTTGGCTGCTTTTTTTTTTTATTTTATAACGCAAATAGAACACGCCTCACGCTCATTTGTTACTCAAATCACTTTATTATGTGCTTATTTGCAGAGTGGTTTGTTATTAGGCACAAGTAGGGCTTGGGTAATCACCAGTTGCTCCTGACGCTAAATAAATCATCTACAATAGATTATTTTTCTTACTCATACTCATATTATTTATTGCAATTATTATGTTACATGGTGAAATCAAGAGCGGGTCGTGCGAAAATTTGAGATTTAAAAAAAAAAATTCATAACTAAATAACTAAGTGACATTTTAAAAATCGCAAAAGGACTAATTGTCTATTTAACATGACATTCTATTTAACGCTAAAGATTTGACAGCGATATTTGACAGCGTTTCACTGATCGCTACCGCCAGCGAACTAGGTGTGCGCAGGCCATTAAAGTTAAAAATGGTGAATACATAAAAGGCCCTAATGTTCAGGGCACAGCAATATCGTGTCACTGATTATTTCGAACCAAGTGTGGTGAAAGGATAAGTGCGCCTCAAAGAGGCTCTACAATAGATGCAAAAGCCTGTTTACTTTTTTGTTCTAAGCAAATAATAGACACAATTTCCTTAGTTTGCCATGTTTTTCGTAGCGTTTCGTAGCATTGCTACGCATTTTATTTAAAGTAAATACTTACCTTTGTTTTTACAAAAAAACTGGTTAAGTGCGAGTCCGACGCACGAAGGGTTCCGTATAATATTATTATCTTTAAAAACGGCAAAGAAATCATGTCATGGGAACTCACCCCTTAAATATTGAGTTTAGTATTTTTTTAACCATCTAGCACGGTAAATAAATTTGTTTGCGCTTCTAATGCTTATAGGCATGAGTTAAAATTTGTTGGGGGCATTGTTTCTTGCCCCTGACATCTTCGTTCTAGATCCGCAAATGTCTATTTGGAGTTAATTAACTTCGAGTATGATTGATAGTATATTGATTGGTACTCAAAATAATAATTAATTTACTCAATTAAGGGCCTACGCAGACCGAGACGGCATGGCAAAGGACTTACATTTTTTTCTAATGGAAATTCAAACGATTTATGATGTTTTAAAATGATGCCGTGGCATCGAAAGGGATTTCATTGCACGGTATTGAAAGACGTGCCACGGGCTCTCACGGCAGGATGCCGTGGCGTACTGTGGTAGACAACGGCATGCTAAGGACTCCAGCGCTCATTTTGACATACCGTAGAGTGAGGCGGCGTGGCATGCCGTAGCAAGGCTCTGGAATGCCGTGGTATCTAAGCGGCTAATGTGTTCTGACTTACGATAAAATCCCTTGCCACGCCGTCCTTAGGCCTAAGTGCTATTGCTATGAATTTTTTGACATTATCTGAATGACGCGTTCTAATACAGATGAAAACAGAAACAATTAAGCTTAAGACTTCGATACCAGGCACGGTAGATATCCCTTCAGATCTCTTAATAAGTAATGTGACAACTCAAACTTTGATTGAGTACTCATAATTTTTTACATGATTTAAAATTCTTTATAGACTCTTGAGGTGTGATGTATTACTAATTATAATTGAAAAACGTAATGTAACAAGTGTTACATGGCTAATTTATTTTATAACATTTGTATATTCCTTTGATTATTTTCACTTTAATCAAAAGTTTAATTCATTATTCTTGGCGAATGAATTTTAAAAAAAAGCTTCAATCCGCAAGCAAATTAAAAAACTCACCGCGAAAAATCCTTGCTTCATTAGCTAATCACATCAAACTTTTTCAGTACCCATTTCAAATAACAAGCAAAATCCGTAAAAAGAATCAACACTTCAGCAAAAAGTTTAGTACCTAACCAAAACGTTCGAAAATCGAATGTCAAAAAAACAAGAAAAATCTGTAAAAAGTTTTTGCACTTCAACAAAGAGTTTAGTAACCAAAACGTTTGATTATCGAATTATAAAACAAATTCACGGCCGTTTTGAACGCGGTTCCGGCTTGGGATCATGGGAGCGTTCGGTCCAGCGTTGTATCACTGACTGGGCGCGAGGGCTTTGAGAAAGCTCAATCCACGATAACGCAAAACACATTGATTTCACAGATTATACTACAAAATTGTTGTGACACGACAAGAAGAAGAAGCAGGTACTTTGCACAACCAAAATAAAATTTATTTCTAAATCTATACTAATATTATAAAGCTGAAGAGTTTTATTGTTTGTTTGGTTTAACGCGCTAATCTCGGAAACTGCTGGTCCACATTGAAAAATTGTTTTTGTGTTGGATAGTCCTGTTATCGAGGAAGGCTATATAGGCTAATATAACACCACGTTTTTAGGGTTCCGTAGCCAAATGGCAAAAACGGAACCCTTATAGATTCGTCATGTCTGTCTGTCTGCCTGTCTGTCTGTCTGTCCGGCAGTGTCACAGCCATTTTTCTCCGAAACCATAAGAGCTAGACTGATGAAACTTGGTGAGTAGATGTATTATATAAACTGCATTAAGGTTTTTACACAAAAATATAAAAAAAACTATAAATTTTGGGGGTCCCCATACTTGAAACTGAAACTCAAAATTTTTTTTTTCATCGAAATCATACGTGTGGGATATCTATGGATAGGTCTTCAAAAATGATGATGTTGAGGTTTCTAATATAGTTTTTTTCTAAACTGAATAGTTTGCGCGAGAGACACTTCCAAAGTGGAAAAAAGTTGGTCCCCCCCCTCTAACTTCTAAAATAAGAGAATGATAAATCCAAAAAATATATATGTTGTACATTACTATGCAAACTTCCAACGATATTTGGTTTGAACGAGATCTAGTCAGTAGTTTTTTTTTTATTCGTCATATATCGTAAACCGCAATTTACCTTTCGACGAACTACAAAAACCTTTATATTATGTTAATTGATGCTACGGAACCCTTCATGGGCGAGTCCGACTCGCACTTGGCTGCTTTTATTTCTACTAGCAACCGTGCGAAGCTGGGGCGGAGCGCTAGTTATTCATAATAGGCAAGTAAAAAGATTTCTATAGACTTTGCGCCTCAAACTGGCAACTACATTGATGCAGATTAATTTCCAACGTAAAAATTTCAAAGAACAACGATATTTTTTTATAACAACAACAGAATTACCCATCACCAAGAAGTTTATACAATCACAATGCACAGGAAACAGTTTATTGATCTTATAAAGGCCTTTGTGAACGATATCTTAAAGTAAACATTTTAAGAAGAAAAACCATTCCAGCTACTCTGTGTAAACTCTGTGGGTAGTGCTCGAGTAAGTGCTTTAGAAGTTTTAATTGTCTACCCACAGTGTAGAATAAATTTCTAATAATGTAGACTATAACTTTTTTATTATATAGGTCATTTAAATAGCGCTTCTTCTTCTTCTTCTTAATGAATGGCATCTGTCCTTTTCGGATCAATTTTGTCAGTGTCGAGTAGTTTAATGAGAATGATAATTTATATTACATACAGGGTGTGGCGTAAAGAGTGGATAATCCTTTACCTACGGGTCGGGGGCATCACAACTGTTCAGAAAATAAAAACATGTACCCAGTAAAAGTCCCACGATTTTCGAGTTATTAAACATTTTCGAAATTTTCATTATTTTGTACTTCTGTCCATACTTTTCGATGCCAAGATCACAAATCAAGGAATTTTCTCCATCTGTTTTTTTTATAGCATTCTTAGATAACTGTTCTATCAAACGATAACTGCCATTGGTATGTCAAAGGTACAGTTTTTTTTTAGAATTTTTTTTAGAAATAAAAATGTGATTTGCCAATTTTTTCCAAAAGTTTGACCTCCTGTGGTTTAAAAAAAATGTATGGTCACCCTGAGTGACCAACCAATAAATAACTTGCCTACTTCATTGAGATTCCGAAATGATACCGATGATACCGTAAGAAATTTTAATGTAATAAATGTATTTTAAATATCTAATTTGTTTTATTTTCTGTTTTTAGTAAATTCGATTGCTATGTAAAATCTTACTTGTAATTTGAAAAAATGACCCTTACCCTTTTTTAACACAAATATTCTTTGCATTGAAAGTTGGAACTAGCAAGTGCTATACCATTTCGGAATCTCAATGAAGTAGGCAAGTTATTTATTAGTTGGTCACTCAGGGTGACCGTACATTTTTTTTAAACCACAGGAGGTCAAACTTTTGGAAAAAATTGGCAAATCACATTTTTATTTCTAAAAAAATTCTAAAAAAAAAACTGTACCTTTGACATACCAATGGCAGTTATCATTTGATAGAACAGTTATCTAAGAATGCTAAAAAAAAACAGATGGAGAAAATTCCTTGATTTGTGATCTTGGCATCGAAAAGTATGGACAGAAGTACAAAATAATGAAAATTTCGAAAATGTTTAATAACTCGAAAACCGTGGGACTTTTACTGGGTACATGTTTTTATTTTCTGAACAGTTGTGATGCCCCCGACCCGTAGGTAAAGGATTATCCACTCTTTACGCCACACCCTGTAGATAAAATTCTTTTCCGTCAAGTCAAGTCAGTCAAAGTCGAGTCGGCCCTACTTGGCTTTGAAAACAAAATGAAGGTCTTTTGTTTTCAAAACCATCAGAAACCTTTTCGATCAAATCAGAATATCACAAAATACACTTTTATTCCAACTGCTAAAACTTTGAGCTAAGACCTCAAGTAATGTTGATTAAAATACCACCGAAATTATACAACAAAACTCAGAATAACACCAGAAAAACAATTAAAATGAAAATGCTATGTGACTTCCCAAAATGACAGAAAACGAATTTGAAAAGCCCTATCAAAATGACTCACCTGAAGAAGCTTTTGTTTTAAGGCCTGCGCACACCTAGTTCGCTGGCGGTAGCGATCAGTGAAACGCTGTCAAATATCGCTGTCAAATCTCAAATCTGACAGCGATATTAGACGGTGTTTTATTCAGTTGATGAATTTATTCTAAATTATTTTCACATTCGATTCTATTTGTTGGTTTGTTTTTGAAGTGAAAACTTCTTTAGCGGCGTTGAGCACTTTCTGTAATGGGTATAAAATCTTAAACTCGCGTCAGGATCACGTGACCTGATCGAAAAAGCGTAAGACGGATGGAGAGGACGTTGCCGTTCCGCTCGACTGACCGCGCCGTACCCGGTGTGCGACGTTGCCGCTTCGCTCGCCGGCCGGCACTGTTGCTACGATGGGGGCGGGGCGGCGCGTGCGGTTCGTGCATCTATTAATGATAAAAGTGATGAAGAAATAGCGAAAGAAAATGAGTGAGTACTTTATAAATATACTAGATGAAAATTTAATAAGTTTTAATACGAGCGGCAAGTTTTCACTTCTGCCGGCACTCCCGGAGTGCAACCCGTCTTTTTTTTTTTTTTTTTCTTATAATTCGATCACTGTGCGAGTTTAAATGTTATATTGTTTTTTTTGTAGCATATTAGTTTATCATTCAGACACGATTAGCCGTAGGATTGTTAATGAATAATTATGATAAATGAAATGAACACAGATTATATTTTGAGAAACGCTTGTTACTTACAGGGGGTTGATGTACAGCTATTCTGAAAGGATTCGCGCAATTTCTGACGGAAATTCACGGAATGCAGAGACATTCCTATAGAAATGTGGAGTCAGATATACTGAATAGCTATATTACATACATCAAATAAAGCTCTGCATGGTATGATATAAACCCATTAATAATATTTTTCGACCTTACCGACATAATTATAAACTTCACTACTCGTCAATAGATAGCGTTCTCTGTCCCACTAACTTATGACTTAAGCAACAGATGGCGCTAGAAGTTATGATTTTATGATAAAGTTTATTATTTACTACACGAATAACGTGACATTTTCTAAAAATGAATCCTAGCTAGATCGTTTTATCGTCCCCGAAAACCCCTGTATACAAAATTTCATGAAAATCGTTGGTGGCGTTTCCGAGATTTTCTCGTTTAAAGGTACTTATAAGATATCAAACGAAGCTTTTCAAAAAAAAACTATCCATCTATCTATATCTAATTATTAACTTTCGCGTTCATAATATTAGTAGGAAGATAGGCTGATAGGACGGGGGTAGATTAATGTACACCACCTACCTATATTCAGGGTATTATGAATTAGGGTGTGTCCTCAATCCATCATTTAGTAGTTTCAAATTTCATCGTAACAGGAAGTACCCAACCCAAGACGTTGTACAGTCAGCTGCATTCGTATACACATTTAATTTGTCATTTGCAATGGTTTTAAAGGACAAATAATTAAAAAAAAAATGTACTTCTCACATGGCATCTCAGATCAGTTGGTAGTAGCTCTGCCTTCTGCGCTGCAGGTCGTGGGTTCGATCTCTACCGAGAACAAAATATTTGTTTGGTGAACACAGATGTGTGTTTTCTGTCTGGATGTTATATTATATTCTTAGAAAGAAAGAAAGAAAGAAAGAAAAACATTTTATTGACCTTAAGATAAGTACAATGGGTACCTACCTACTGCCAACTTATAACTTTCTTACGTATGTATTTATAAAAAAATGTATATAAGTATTATATTATCAGCTATCTGGTTCCCATAGTACAATTAATTTGGGCTTAAAGATAGTGTTGTGTGAATTGTCCATAATATAAAAAAAAGCGGCCAAGTGCTAGTCGGACTCGCCCATGAAGGGTTCCGTAGCAACAAGTAACATAATGTAAAAGTTCTTGTACTTCGTCGAATGGTAAATGACGGTTTACGATTTATGACGTATAAAAAAAAACTACTCAATAGATCTCGTTCAAACCAAATATCGTTGGAAGTTTGCATAGTACATCATATATTTTTTTTAGTTTTATCATTCTCTTATTTCAGAAGTTAGAGGGGGGGGGGACACACAGTTTACCACTTTGGAAGTGTCTCTCGCAAAAACTATTCAGTTTAGAAAAAAACTATATTAGAAACCTCAACATCATTTTTGAAGACCTATTCATAGATACCCCACACGTATGGGTTTGATGAAAAAAAGTATTTTTGAATTTCAGTTCTAAGTATGGGGACCCCCAAAATTTATTGTTTTTTTTTCTATATGTGTAAAATATCTTAATGCGGTTCACAGAATACATCTACTTACCAAGTTTCATCACTGTAGCTCCTATAGTTTAGAGAAAAGTGGCTGTGACATACGGACGGGCAGACAGACAGACATGACGAATCTATAAGGGTTCCGTTTTTGCCATTTGGCTACGGAACCCTAAAAAGCGTGGGGGGCTTAATTTTGATTGTTGTAAATATTTTATCAATAGTTTATTATATCTGAAGTTATTATAAAAATCACCCACGCTTTTTTGTACAATAATATAAATTTTTCAATTGATTATTACAATTTTATTTTTTAACTTTCTAGTTCAATTAGTTAAAAAAGCGTGATTTTTTAGTTTTTTAAACTATAATTTATTGTAATGTACATTTTATGTTGTCTGAAATAAATGATATTATTATTACTTATTATATATTTTGGATAGAAAAACTCTTATGTGCACGAGTGGATTCAATCCACGACCTTAGGGATCGCAAGGCAGGGCTTCTACTGCTAAGCCATGCACTAATGCTCTTCTTATTCTTCTTAATGAATGGCATCTGTCCTTTTCGGATCAATTTTGCCAATGTCGAGTAGTTTAATGAGAATGATGATAATATATTACATAGATAAAATACTTTTCCGTCAATTGGAAAAAATGATGGCCATTTTTTCCCAAAACCATCTGAAACATTTTCGATCAAATGAGAATATTACATAATACACTTTAATTCCAACTGCTAACAATTTGACCTAAGACCTCAAGTAGTGTTGGTTAAAATACCACCGAAATTACACAACAGAACTCAAAATTAACTCCAGAAAAACAATTAAAATCAAAAAAATAAGTGACTTCCCAAAATGATAGAAAACGAATCCACACTAGTGCTCCTATGTAAGTTCGGCAAGTTTATCATCCGCACTTGATGTGCGGGCAGGTTTTTCCGCAAGTAGGCCGCTGGCGGGCCCTTTTTGCGTGACCCTTGACACGTGTTGCTCGAACTTTTTTAGGTTCTACGACACGCCGGTTTCCTCACGATGTTTTCCTTCACCGTTTTGAGAGTACTGGCATAGTGCACATACATTTTTCGATAGAAAAACTCATTGGTACACGAGTGGATTTGAAACCACGACCTTCGGATCGGAAGGCAGGGCCACTACCACTAGACCACCAGTGCTCCTATGTAATAATAAGACTGAATTGTGATTGTCATTAATTGTCACTTGCCAGACGTCATAAGAAAAACGTCTTCAGTATCGATAGGTGGTGTTTCATTCTAAATTACAAGCGGCATCGCGTTAGTTCTCTGGCAAAAACGCAACACGCAAATACAAGAATAAAAAGGACAAACATTATTTTAAGAATTATTTAAAATAAGATATAAATAAAGTATTATATACCAATAAAATATACAGCGTTAAATAAATAGCGTAAAAAGCTATAGTCTGTGAGTAATTTTACTTAAAACAAACTGAATTCGCTGTTTAGAAAATAGAAATAAAAAAATACGATGTCTTCGATTTTAAATATTATGGTTTTTTTTTTTTAATAAGCTTAAGTCTGTAAATTATTCTACTTACAAACTAAATTTAGTGTTTTTGGAAAAATAAATTTATATAAAGTGTTAATATGGCGAATAAAGTGTACAAAGTGAGTTCAGAGGAAAAGATTGGAAGCAAACATCATCAAGTACTTATGTCCATTGTTGGTAAGTTAACGACACTTATTTTTGACGTGAGAACGTCTTATAATGCGATGGAGCCGACTGCACGCACGAAAAAATATGACTCATGCGGCGTTACCTCGCTCTGAGGCGTTCCATTTAAGGCTTGAAGTGCAAGCGAGAGCACGGAACGAGCGACAAAGAGGCACGCACGGCCTCCGCGTTAGCAGCGTTCGACATATGTCTCTCTCCTACTTGAGTGAGCGATGCGTCCGCGTGGACAGCTGTAAGACATTGTCACGTTCAACTATCGTCAGTAAACCGACTTTACAGACAACCAATTTTTTTGCGTACGTTTAAATACACCGTTTTTAGATCTAGATTCGAAAGGGAGATAATAAAGATCTAAGAGGATCTAGGTACTTCTTTAAATTTAATCATTGCTTAAAGTTAGCCCTGTCACTGTTTGTCATTACCCAGTGGTAAGAGATGTCAATAGTGTAACCACTGTTTATCTTTTGACATATCTTTATAAGTAAGGCCATTTATTTTTTTGGCATCTATTATGCATTTGCAAAAAAACATGTCTGTTCAAAATACAAAAAAGAAAATATATCTATACATTTTTTACCGTTTTTATAGATATAAGTATATTTTTCTTTTAGGCAACTATAGTTGATGGAACAAGCATATATGGCCCACCTGATGTTAAGTGGTATTCATCGCATAAAACAAAACATTGCCTCGTATATAGGTTACGCACGTCAGGAACGTTCCCTACGATGCACTTCTCTGCGTCCATCAACTTGAGGCATACAACAGATGTTCAGGCTCACGTGCCAGTAAATTCACCGGCACCCACACCCTTCAAACTGAAACACAGCAATGCTGTTTCACGGCAGAAATAGGCATGGATGGTAGTATGCACCCGGACGAGCCCTTCACAACGAGCTCTACTTCTACAAAATAATGGTACGGAACCCTTTGTGCGCGAGTCCAACTCGTATTTGGCCGGTTATTTTATTTTTACCTACCTGTACCGTAGCCATGATAATGAAATAAAATAAAACATCCGTAAATGTATAAATAGAAATGTGTTATTATTATGGATGCGGTATAATCCAGATTTCGCAGAATAATACTAATTTTTAACCGATTTAGAATAATAAGTTCTCAATTCGGTTGTATTTCTTATGATGAATCGATTTAGATGAAATTTCATGGCATGAAAATTCAACATCATTCTGGCATTAAAAACTCTTTCATCATTGGTCTAAGAAACAAATGAACGACAAGAAAAAGTAAGCATGAGACGTTCATAACCGCTTATATTCACTTGACTGGCCTCTCAGCTCAGTTGGTAGCAGCTCTGTCTTCTGCGCCGTAGGTCGTGAGCTCAATCCCCACCACACAAATATTTGTGTGGTCAACACAGATGTTTGTTCTCTGTCTGGGTGTCATATTGTATTCTAAGTATGTATTTACAAAAAAATATACATAGTAAGTATTTTAGCAGCTATGTGGTTCCCATGGTACAAGCTCAGTTTAATTTAGGGTTAGTTAGTGCTATGTAGTGTTAACCAGTTTTGGGAATAGGACATCCCTATTTGGAACAAGCAAGAAGTTGCGTCTCTAGTGGAACAAAAAGAAGCGGAAGAAGGATAATATGGCGTCGTTACCTTTAGTTGTATTGTTTGCGGTGTATTAAACTAAAACAGAGTTGTAGGTATAATCAATGAAGAGTTTTCGTCGTAACAGTAGATTGTCCACATTATGTACTCGTATATACCTACTACGATCGAGCAAGCTAGCATTTCGTGGATCCATGTCGCGGTTTTGCAATACCTATCGCTTGCCAAAACTGTTCACGGGTTACCGGAAATACAACTAGTGAAATTATATACTTACTTAGGTATCTTATATTACAGACTGTGTTACTATGTTATGTAGCCAATTCTAATTACGAAAAACTGTATTTTTTTTATCAATCAAGTTTTTTTTTATTTACTAGAAGAACCTTTATTCAACTATTACTTAAATAACAAAACAGATTCAACTGTCTGATTTTGTTTTTTTTGAAGTGAAAACTTCTTTATCGGCGTTGAGCACTTTTTCTGTAATGGGTATAAAATCTTAAACTCGCGTCAGCGCGTCAGGACACGTGACCTGATCGAAAAAGCGTAAGACGGATGGAGAGTAGACAGCTATCCCCTCTCTACGGCGCGGCGAAAATGTATGCCTGGGCCTACTGTTTCGTTTAGGCAGCGCAGGGCGCTTGCGCGAATGTTCGTGTATGTTACAGCGTGCCAAATAACAAACAAGCCCCCCCTAACCATTCCAAAATATCAAACATGCTCAACGTTAATAATCAAGTTTTCACTTCTGCCGGCACTCCCGGAGTGCAACCCGTATTTTTTTTATTTTATGGAGTTCTAGGTAAGTACAGTTATATACAAAAAAAAATGAACAAATATTTTCATAAATGTACAAAATACACAAGATCTAGAGATAGCTGCACTAATAGATCATTGAAACTAATATTTTCAATAATAAGTAAAATTATTGGAGTTTACTCCTTAAGAATCGGTTTTTTGATATAAGGCGCCCGGTATGAGAAAAATGTGGAGAGTAAAATCTACTGAACGAATGACCTCGTTACGTTTTTGGTGCGCAACCTATCTTGCGCAACTTTCTAATTTGGTGTGAGCAGTGCAGCTAGATCGTGGGTAGTGTGTACTCTTACTTTGCCTTTAAGGAGTAAACTCCAGTCGTGCGTCGGAGCTGACACACACAATTTTTTTTTATTTTAAGTTAAGTACTTATTTATTTGTTTTAAGATGAACAACAGCTTTCTATAACTTAATAACTAATTAATTTAGCCTAGTCAATTATAAAAGATTTCTCAGAACGATATTATCTATTACAAAATTAAATCCATTTTGTAAACAAACCTATTTCAAAAGCCTTTATTGTTTTACAAAATCATTCTGAAAACAAAGATCTACGAGTTTTCGTAAAAGCTTAATAACTTAGCAACCAACTTAATCCTTACGCACATCTAAGCGTTCTGCGATGGCGATCAGTGAAACACTAAAAAAAGTAAGGAGAAGAAGAGAACATTAAAGAAAAAAATAAAACAATTACAATAAACTCCTCCAGGGTAGGCAACGCAACTACAGGGGCCTAATTCTCGGGCCAACCGAGATTTTTTTTTTATATTGCACAACCCCGCACTTTTTCTACGTTTTCCGTATATCCGCAGCTGATGTCGAGGCTTCTACGATGTGGTCGTCGATGAATTTCTTAAGGAAATCATCCATTCTCTCTTTGAAAACAAGCAATAAAATTAAATTTTACAAACGATCTAGAGTTACAAAATAAATAAAAAAACTAAAAAAACACGCTTTTATAACTAATTGAACTAAAAAGTTAAAAATAAACTGTAATACATAATCAATTGAAAAATTTATATTATTGTACAAAAAAGCGTGGGTTTTTTTAAGGTCGTGAGTTCAAATCCATTCTCATCATCATCATTTCAGCAGTCACTCCTTTCTTATGTCATCCTTCACACAATCCATCCATCTTTTCTTTGGCTTACCTCTACTTCTATACCTAAAATTTATTGGTTCAAATCCAGTCTAATATACTAAATGCTAGCACTCTCAAACGGTGAAGGAAAACATCGTGAGGAAAAGGACATGTCTGTCGTAGAATCTTAAAAGTTCGAAAACAAGTGCACAGTGCATAAAAGGTGCGCTTAAAATCCTTTCAGCATACTGGTTGAAAGAACAACTTTATGAAGACTGATCGCCACCGCAGAACGCTTAAATGTACGAAAGGCTTTAATTTGTCGCAGACCTTTTCCGACAATTGCCACGCGGATAAAGATTTGAAATAAAGAAATTAATCCTACAGATTAATAATTTTACAAGCAAAACCTTGATATATTTGAAAGATTTTGTTTATTTGGGTAAAAACATTTGTTATGACAATGTAGGTATGTAAGTATAAAAAACAAGTAAACAGGCCTTTGCATCTATTGTAGATAATTTATACTAGCGTCAGGAGCAACTGGTGATTACTCATACCCTACTTGCGGGGCGCTAGACAGGGTTTTAGATGGAATAGGCTTGCCCAGACCTATACCATCCTGACAGCTTAGTCGGCCTAATCCACAGGAAAGACATGGTCAATACGTGCGGAGCTGATTAAGCCGCGGGTTTTCCCACGATGTTTTCCTTCACCGTTTGTGAGCACAAGCATGTATAATATCTAGTAAGTATAGGTAGTTATTTAAAATTGCATGTTGTACGCTAATATTAAATAAAAGCGTTATAAAAATAGAATGGTTTGAATAATGATAAATCTCAAAAGTTATGGACCAATTAAAAAAAAATTCACTATTAGAAAGCTACATTATCCCTGAGTTCTATTTACTATTTACTGGCTGATACCAAAGCTGGGGCGGATCATCGAAATTAAGTATGAACTGAAAAAATAAAAAGTTTTTTGAACCCTACACCTATTTGTGTTTCAAAGATGTTTTATTAATTATTAATTGATAAAATTTGAGAGGAAGAATAAGATGAAAGTAGTAACTATTAAGCAATAATACCAGGTCGGCCCGAGAATTAGGCCCCAGATGTTGTTTTCGTGTGAGCACGTGTCTCTCTCTTTTGTATGGAAAATTGATGAACCAACAAATTTAACTACGTAACGTACGTATTTTTGCTGTCTCATCTTTTCTCCATACAATAGAGAAAGACAAATAGGCACCGAAAACATTTCGTAGACGAAATGTTGTAAAATTAAGTGGGACTTGTCTTGCAACTTACAAATTCTACGAGATAATAATATCGCCCTTGGTACATTTTTAATAGTAAGTTTTTTTTAAATTTAGGTAGGTATATTATTTGCCATATTAATTATATGTATTTACTTCATTCTTTTTCCAGTATGCATGCCGATCCTAGCATATGGAACAGCCATGGGTTGGATATCCCCCAACAAGGCACTCCTCATGGGTGACTCCAGCCCGTCAACCGCACCGCTCTCCGAGGAAGATGTATCCTGGATGGCTTCCATCATGTTCATCTTTGCTCCCATCGCTGTGTTTGTATATGGGGTCGCAGCTGATAAGTTCGGGAGAAAGAATGCGCTATTATGTGCTTCTTTGCCTATAGCTGTGAGTAACGTTTTCAGTGTAGGCAGTAGGCCTACCATGAGCTCTGTCTGGCTCTGTCTCTAGTTTTGTACCCGAAGTCCCAGTGCATTTACAACATTTCGTTACCAAATGTTGTTTTCGTTTCGCCTATTTGTCTCTGTCTATTGTATGAAAAAGATGAGACAACAACTCTAACTGCGTAACGTATTATTGCCGTCTCATATTTTCTCCATACAATAGATAGAGACAAATAGGCAAAACGAAAACAACATTTGGTAACGAAATGTGGTAGCAAAACTCCGACTTCGGGTACTGGTTTTGACTCTGAGTGCTCTGCTCACCAGTGTTTGTGACGTTTTGACGTAGGATTTATATAATCAACACTCACTCAGACTTAAAACCAGAACCAGAGACAGAGCCAAATAGAGCTCATGGTAGGCCTACTGGAAAATGAAGGCATGAGAATAGGCAGGCCATATAGTTCGTAGAACTGACAGTTCCAGATCCAATTCTGCCCACATAGCACTCAAAGTCAAAAATAATTGTTTTGAAGCATTGATCGCAAGGACTTTATTTTGTAGTAACATCGTACAAGCTCTGCTTAGTTTGGGACTAGATAGTGATAAATAAATAAATACTACAGACAATCCACACAACACTATCTAGCCCAAAACTAAGCAGAGCTTGTAATATGAGAACCAGATAGCTGATATAAAACTTATATACTTTTTTTTTGTAAATACATTACTTAGAATACAATATAACACCCAGACAGAGAACAAACACACATTTACCCACACGCCACCCACCCATTACCCATTTATACATTTGTGTGCTCAGCACACAAATATTACCTGGCCTCTCAGCTCAGTTGGTAGTACCTCTGCCTTCTGCGCCGTAGGTCGTGGGTTCGATCCCCACCGAGAACAAACATTTGTGTGGTGAACATTGATGTTTGTTCTCTGTCTGGGTGTTATATGTATTCTTAGTATGTATTTACAAAAAAAAAGTATATAAGTAATATATCAGCTATCTGGTTCCCATATTACAACCTCTGCTTAGTTTGGGGCTAGATAGTGTTGTGTGGTTTGTCCGCAATATTTATTATTATTATAATACATTATAACACCCAGACAGAGAACAAACACACATTTACCCACACAACACCCACCCATTACCCATTTATACATTTGTGTGTTCAGCACACAAATATTTCTCGGTGGTGATCGAACCCACGATCTACGGCTCAGAAGGCAGAGCTATCAACCTGAGCTGAGAAGCCAGTCAGTGGGAGTGTGTGGATTGTCCACATCCCTCCCCCTCCCTCCATAGTCGGTCCCTCATTATTGTTTATTAATTTTATAGTGTTTACTACACTTAAGGAAATCACAAAGATTTTTATAATGTCCCAAATCCCGCTCGGCTCTTAACTTTTGGGACATTATAAAAATCTTTGCGGTCCCTCATTGTTGAGGATCGTGACCCTTTCCCATTCTGTGTACAATATCTCTCCATTTGGAGCGGTCGGTGGCCTGATGGAGCGCCCGATGCATCGGCATTTCCAGCTGCTCACCTGGTCCGACCAACGCTTAGGGCTTCGGCCTCTAGGTCTTTTGCCTTCTACTTTGCCTGTTATAATCAGTCTCTCGATACAATCGGTATTTCTGCGAACAATCTGGCCAAAGTATATAAAATAATACTACTGATGGATATAAAAGTAGAGGTAGGCCTAAGAAAAGATGGATGGATTGTGTGAAAGATGATAATGTCCAAGAAAGGAGTGAGTACTGAGATGGCGAGTGATAGGGGAGAATGGAAGAAAAAGACATGTTGTGCCGACCCCACCTAGTGGGATAAGGGAAGAAGAAGAAGAATATGGCCAAAGTATTTCAGGATTCAGGCAAATAGAAGACAAACGCTTTCGATGTTCAAGCTTTAGTTGTTTGAGTATTGATATATTCGTTCTATGGGATTGTCCACATATCAAAGTATTTTTCTTCTACAGGTTGGATGGGCAGTGAAGCTGTTCTGCGCTCATCCAATCGCGCTGATCGGCGCCCGCGCCCTTATCGGCTTTGGTTCCGGCGGCGGGTTTGTGGTCTGTCCTCTGTACGTGAAAGAGATCAGCGAGGATAGCATCCGAGGGATGACGGGCACCTTTGTTATATTCTCACAGGTGTGTATCTTATCTTATACCTTTAAACGAGAAAATCTTGTATATGTTATAGTCAAAGTCCGATACACAGTCTCTTCGCGGAAGGACTGGTTTATCCTAGGTTTGGCCAAAGCCATCAGGCAATCCCCGAAATACATTTCAATTTTGCCCTTGGCCTGAAGTATTTTTAGTCAAACCCAGGAGCTCCTAACTTTTCAGTCAAACGTCGAAAGTAAATTATTCTGTTTCGGTTTTGGCCTAGTCAATCCTAGAAGCGACTGCAAAACTCGGTCAAACGTTGATCTGAACATGTTTAAACAGGTTCATGATGTCTCTCGCGGTGTTCCGACCGATTGTTTTGACCGATTGTTTGAAGATGTGCCTGACGTTCGGCTGTCTCTTAGAGAAATCAGTGCAAAGGATTCAAAATTTGGTGGCCAAGGCTTTATAAAATGCCACTGCAATAAAAAATGCTCTTCAAAATTATGCAAATGTAAAAGATCTAATGTATTGTGCAATTCTAAATGTCATAATGCCTCACCATGCCAGAATAAAGATTAATTTTTCATTTTAATTACCTACCTAAGAAATTATTAAAACTATTAACATTAACATTAATGCCTCACCATGTCAGAAAAATGATTAATTTTCCATTTTAATTACTTAAGAAATTATTAAAACAATAAACATCAAAATTTTAAAAATGTTATTTTTTTATACCTAATCTTCCAAACTAACCTCCGTATATTCCAAAGCATTTATTTATTTATTTTATACTTTATTGCACATCGTACAAAAGGCGGGCCTAATGCCACACGGCATTCTCTCAAAGCATCTCAAATATAAAAGCTGACCAATCAGGTGTCAGAACTGGCAGAGTTAAGCGGTTCTTAAGACTTGAAAGCTGCTTAAATGATAAAATGCTTCCAAATATACGAAGATAAGACACTTCATACCTATATCGGAGTTTGACTCGTCAAACCCCGATTTAATAAAACTGTGTTTTGACGTTTGCTTGACCAAATTAGTCTCTCCCAGGTTTGACGAAAATTGTTTAGTTATAGGCCGAAAATTTACATTTGTTTGGGCTTTGACTAAGTCATTCAGTCTGACCTGAGGATTGACCAGTCCAACCTAGGAGCGCCGGAGCTTCGGAGTTTGCCTATAACATATATATTTAGGATCTCGGAAACTGCGCCAACGATTTTCACGAAATTTTGTATACAGGGGTTTTCGGGGGCTATAAATTGATCAAGCGAGGATTCATTTTAAGAAAATGATTATTTCACTCCGAGTTCAATAATTAAACATGAACTAAATATGTGACTGCTCCTGTCATCTATTGACGATTGTGAGCAACTAACTGCAATAATATCCAGATGGCGTTGTTCAGTAAGAATAAACCAATAAAGATAATAATTTTCGAGCGAAGCTCGATTACCAACTTCTAGTATACATTATGTGTGTGATACAGACGACCTACTGCGCAGAAGGCAGAGTTACTACCAACTGAGCTGAGAGGCCAGTCATAATAATAATTGTATCATTAATGTTGTGTTTTTCTTCAGACAGTCGGAAACCTCCTGATCTTCGTCCTAGGTGACCTGCTACCATTCTATACGGTGCTCTGGATTCTACTGGCGATCCCGCTGCTGCATTTCTGTTTGCTGCTGCGGCTGCCTGACACGCCGTCTTACCTCATCAAGCAGGGGAAGAATGAGGTACCTTTAAACCTCGCTCTGAAGATATTACAAACATTCTTTTCCTGCCCTTATCCCACTGTATAGTCGGCACAACATGTCTTTCTCCTCCATTCCCTTCTGTCAGCCGTCATCTCATTCACTCCTCTCTTATCCATGTCATCTTTCACACAGTTCATCCATGTTTCCCTTGGTCTACCTCTGCTCACATATCTATCATCCACATCTATACTCATCACTCTCCTAGTCACATGACTTTCATCCCTGCCCGTACCACGCCAACCCATTGCTCCTCAATTTTTTAAATATTACAAACATACATACATACATAAAATCACGCCTCATTCCCATGGTTCTCTGTCTGGGTGTTATATTGTATTCTAAGGCATGTATTTACAAAAAAAATACGATTTCCATACAAACTTAATTTACACAACTATGGGCGAATAAAGTATTAATGTACACTGAAATAGCTGTAATAGGCTTTTACAGTGGTCCTTATTACCGGCCAGTTATATAAAGTTGGAGTGGTAGCCGTTGGTCGTGGCAGTCGGGGCTTCAGAAAAAGAACTAACAGACTTTTACGACTATTTTGAGACATATGTTTTAAGCTCATTCACGTATTCAATGCCGAGTACCCGTTAGAAAGAATGACGAAAAAATTACTTTTTTGGTTTTTTATTAATATTTCTGTTATCCTACAGTTTTCTCCAACTTTATATAACTGGTCGGCAATAAAGACCACTTTAAAATTCTATTGCAGCTATTTCAGTGTACATTTATACTTTGTTTGCCCATAGTTGTGTAAATTCAGTTTGTATCGGAATCGAAATCTATCGTCTCGAGAAGTATTATTAAAAAAACACACCACATCTTTCCAGAAACTTTTATTTCGCTCCTCTCATGTGAGAGCGGAGAACAACTGAGAACCACTAAAAACAACTAAAATTTTGAATATGACCTTCGATAAAAAAACTATGTTGAACAAAAAGTTCTTAACAGACTAATACAAAGGAGTTCACCACAATGCGATAGGTGGTAATGTAGGTAATTCAATAATTGCACCTGATAGGTTCATTTTCCACTTGCAAGTAATAATTAATTGGCAGTCATACAATTCTATTCAATGTATCTCGGATCACGAGACTAATTGCTTATAAGACGTTTAATTTGTTTCTATCTACCTGTGGGTTGATTGCGTACCTTTTGTTGCAATTGGCTGGTCTCTCAGCTCGGTTGGTAGTAGCTCTGCCTTCTGAGCCGTAGGTCGTGGTTCGATCCCCACCGAGAACAAATATTTGTGTGGTGAAGGCAGACGTTTGTTCTCTGTCTGGGTGTTATGTTGTATTCTAAGTATGCATTTACAGAACAAATACAAAAAAATACTAAAAAAAGGATATAAGTAAGTATTATAATATCAGCTATCTGGTTCCCATAGTACAAGCTCTGCTTAGTTTGGGGCTAGATAGTGTTGCGTGGATTGTCTATAATATTTATATTTCCGTTGGTTACCAGGAAGCATCGCTTTTCCCACCTACATACCAGCACCTACTAATATTAAAAAGAGAAAATATTTGTATTTCTGTATGCACTAACATATGAATTTGGTCTGGTCTCCAGGAAGCAGCCAAGGTCCTGGGTTGGCTCCGCTCTCTGCCTGCAGACCACAAGCTCATCAGCGAGGAAGTAGATGCCCTCATCATTGAACAGACTACTTGCGAACCCAAGTTCTCACCCAAACTCCTGTGTAAGTCATTTAATTCTATACCACAAGCACTGGCGGTCGAGTGGAAGCGGCCCTGGAGCCTAATTCTCGGCTCATCTCATATAATTTTGCAATTCTATGTTGTTGCTTCTTTTCAAAGAGAGAATGGATGATTTCTTTGAGTAATTCATCAATGACCTCATCGTAGAAGCCTCGACAGCTACGATATACGGAAAACGTAGAAAAAGTGTGGGGTTGTGCAATGCCAACGTGTATTTAAGGGACATTGAAAATCTCGGTCGGCCCGAGAATTAGGCTCCTGCTTTCCGATCCTAAGGTCGTGGGTTCATATCGTGCACCAAAAATACGAGAACAGACGGTAGCCGACAGTCAGATTACATAAAGACAACAATGAGATAGAGCTCTTTGTGTGTGTCTCGTCCTAGTGCGTACTACCACCATGCCTATTCCTGCCGTGAAGCAGCATTGCTGGGTTTGAAGGGTGAGGATGCCCTATTAATGAGTCATGAACACGGAAACATTAAACAAACAAACAAACACGTGTTATAAAGCAACAAACAGATTTATTATGCCAATTGGTCGTATTGACCTATCGATCGAAAGATACCTACGTAAGTACAATCAGTAACTTAAGTTTAATATCAGAACAGGTAGGTTTTTGACGTGACAACGTTTTATAATTCGATGGAGCCGGCTGCACGCACGAAAAACATGACTCATGCGGCGTTACCTCGCTCTGAGGCGTTCCATTTAAGGCTTGAACTGCAAGCGCGAGCGCGGAACGAGCGACAAAGAGGCACGCACGGCCTCCGCGTTCGGCAGCGTTCGACATCTGTCTCTCTCCTACTTGAGTGAGCGATGCGTCCGCTTGGACAGCTGTATGACGTTGTCACGTTCAAGTATCGTCAGTAAACCGACTTTACAGACAACCGATTTTTTTTATACAATTAATTGATGGAACAAGCATATGACCCATCTGATGTTAAAGGGTAACCATCGCCTATAACAAAGCATTCACGCACGTCAGGAACGTACAATGCACCGCCCTGCGTCCATCAACTTGAGGCATACAACAGAATGTTCAGCCTCACGTGCCAGTAATTCCACCGGCACCCACACCCTTCAAACCGAAACATAGTAATGCTGCTTCACGCAGAAATAGGCATGGTGGTAGAAATAGGTAAGCTCGCGTACCAAAACCTAGCCGCATCTGTCAGTTTAGATGCAAAAAAAAACGTGTTGAAACAAAACTTATCTTTGACAAGGAACGTTTGCAACAAGACTGAATGTTGACGTAATGAACATGAGATAGCGAATAGGAGCTACGCTTTGTAAAACTAGTATGGCAACAGTCGTCAAAAAGTTATAGCAACGAGATCGCTGTTCCGTATCATTTGTTTGTATCTTATTGTTTTTTTCTCAATTTTTAGTTGAAATTTCACAATGGACCATTTTGTCAGTGAAAGCCTTTATACTTTATACCTAATACAAGTAAAACTTATGTAGCTGACTGTACAAACATATCATTATTCTCAGTGCCACTGTCCTTGATTTCTGAACCTGGTGATCATAATCAATTGCTCCCGCAAACTAATTCGGTTGTGTTCGTTTGCCAATTTAAAATGCTGGTGGTGTAGTGGTAGCTAGCCCCCAAGCTTGTGTGAGTCATTATTATTATTAAGCCACTGTATTTTCATCCCCCCATTTTGGAAAGGTTATTTTTGCTCCTTGATATCTGAGTGCAAAAGCCGTACTTATCCACTAGACTAGAACATCAGGTGCACTTAGTTTGTGAGTTCAAAACATAGCTAAACCTGTTTACTTGTACCTCTATAGTTACGTCGTGATACTTTTGTTTTAATTAACTTTACGCGCGCCATTTTCTTTTTTGCATTTAGTCTTTTCTACACTGAGGTGGGATGAAAAGTTACGTGTTGCACTCGAGTGCAAAGATTTTTCACCTCGTGTTCTTTTGATTCCTTCGCTTGACGCTCAGGATTAAAATTTTTAAACCACTTTTAAATCCCTCGCTTGCTCGGTTTGCACTCTTGTCTAGCAAATTAGTATTATTTACGACATCACATTGGAAACCTCTAAAATTGACAGTGTTTCTACTATATTTAAACATAATATTATTGTATTAAGCACATAAACCTTCTTCTTGAATCTTGAAAAAAACGCACCAAAATCAGTTGCGTAGTTTTAAAGATCTAAGCATACCTACTTAGGGATCTAAGCACTATGACAACGTGAGATTTTGTTTTTGGCCGACTAAAATATATTTTTTTTCACTTAATTTGTATACCCCTTCAATGCGGTACCCTAATAACATAACAATCTAGCCAAGTAGGCTAATGAGCAATTATGCTTTCACTTATTTTTGTAGAAGAAATTTAAAAATTGCAAAAATAAAATGTGTTATGATGAAAACTGCGACTACCAATATTTAGTTCTCAGCACGTCCGATAGGGGCGCTTATAGCGTCGTCATAATATAGTAACACATAAATAAAGACCTATTTCACTTTTTAGAAGACTTTTTGCATCGTGTATTCTACTTCACGTCTGATGCAAATTAATGGCACGGGTCAATTAGGTACAGTGCTAAAGGTTAAGTGATGTTTCGGACTCGAGACAAGATCGCATGTTGTTTTGTAGGTTATTTGCATGGGCAAAGACGTTGCTTGTTGAGAGGGTAGAGGCCAACGAATGAGGCCTGGACAATCAATGACACTTCTAAAAATTAAGGCGATGAACACTATGAAATAAGTTCTCGCTCACACGCATAGGCAAGGTTAAAAGATATTAAATCACTGAACTTCGTGATTTAAAATCGCCAACAGCTATTTTAACAGACTCCAAATAAAAAGCACTTTTTAATTCGGTTGTGTTTTTTTAAGTTTGATAACTAATAATTTCGTCATTCATGATTAGATTTGAAGAAATGTTTTCTATCTGAAAATCAATAAAAATTTCCAGATTGATCCCATAGAAATTTCATTATAATCGGTTTAATAGTTTGGTCATGAGGTGGGTTTTTTAAGTTTTTTAAACTTTTATGCAATGTGATTGCACACAGTTCAGCAAAAACTCGTTGAATGAAGAAGGCTCCAAATTATTCTTCCTGTCTGCTGCGTCCACCAATTTTCTTTTACTTAAATTTAGCTTTCGCATAGGTACAAACCCCAGCTACAAAAATTAAAAAACTCGGAATTGTGCTAACCCAATTAACTCATAGCTCGGTTATGAACTAAGAACTGAATGTCAGAGCTTTTGTATACGTTGGTAACCCGGTTATGAACTAATAATTTTTTATTCGTTAGTAACTAACAAAAAAAATCCGTTTACGTAGCTATTTAGTTACGAAACCCGGTTACGTGCTAGCACTAAAGGCTTTCACCAGGTACCTGTACCTACCTACCTTCTGTACCTTATACTGGACATCTTCAGGCTGAAAACGAGCACCAAACAACCTATACCAGATAACAACAGTCATTATTCTTATACAAGAGTGCCCAAGTATTTCCCAAGCCGATTGGTCCTCATGGGAAAATAGACCACCACCCTCCACCTGATAAAAACAAAAACAAAAAAGCAGCCAAGTGCGAGTCGGACTCGCCCATGAAGGGTTCCGTAGCATCAAATAACATAATATAAAGGTTTTTGTAGTTCGTTGAAATGTAAATTGCGGTTTACGATTTATGACGTATAAAAAATAAAACTACTGACTAGATCTCGTTCAAACCAAATATCGTTGGAAGTTTGCATAGTAATGTACAACATATATTTTTTTTAGTTTTATCATTCTCTTATTTTAGAAGTTAGAGGGGGGGGGACCAACTTTTTTCCACTTTGGAAGTGTCTCTCGCGCAAACTATTCAGTTTAGAAAAAAACGATGTTAGAAACCTCAACATCATTTTTGAAGACCTATTCATAGAGAGACCCCACACGTATGGGTTCAATGAAAAAAAAAATTTTGAGTTTCAGTTTCAAGTATGGGGACCCCCAAAATTTATAGTTTTTTTTCTATTTTTGTGTAAAAACCTTAATGCGGTTCACAGAATACATCTACTCACCAAGTTTCATCAGTCTAGCTCTTATGGTTTCGGAGAAAAATGGCTGTGACACGGCCGGACAGACAGACAGACAGACAGACAGACATGACGAATCTATAAGGGTTCCGTTTTTGCCATTTGGCTACGGAACCCTAAAAACAAGCAACAACAGCGAAAATAATAACAACATCAACGAAAATAATAACAACAACAAGGAGAGCAACAAAAACATGAAATATAGGTTGTTTCTTTTTATTATAATAGATACCTATTTTATGTGAGATCTCTGACGTCAACTGAAAAATAACTAGAATTGCACTAAGCCCTAGAGAACATCAACTGTAATAAAGGTCTGTCTGAAATACGGAGAATCCGTTTTAACATCGAAGAATACGACGAGTATAAATTATTATGCTACGTAGGACAGACTAGAGACAAAATTACAAACTTCATTGGAATCTCAGAAAGAGTAGCCTTACTACAACAAAAAAATTCCGAGGCACTTTAATTCAGAAACCCCTTTGTCCGCAGAAATGGACAGAAAACAATGGAAAAAGACGGAGGAGACCTTTTCCCAAACAGGCTTCCATATCGAAAACTAACATACCTAAGTAATAAGAGTAAGACTAACAACTAGGCTAAAATTAAACACTATATTTCACTAACATACAAACTCTAAAACATAACTTGATTAACCGAGATATGGAAATAAAAGGCTATATTATTATGACCGAGCTTCGCTCGGTATTTTTTAATTACGTACTGATGAATGATGAAATAATATTTTTCGATCTGACTAACATACTACTTATTAATGTAAAAATAGGACGACAAAATAATAAAAAAATAAGAAGTGGTTATTTAAAAAAAATCACGAGTGCAATGAGATAGAAACTTCCGGAACTTGTCTAAAGAGTGTTTACGTAGTCATTTAGTTCCAAAACTCGTCAAAAGATGGCGTTCTCTGTGAGTTCTCAGGTTCACACAGAGCTTAGTTTTTGCTTCTGAGCAATAGATGGCGCTAGGAGTAATGATATTACGATAAAGTTGTTTGTTCTTAACTCCGAACGCCGATATTTTCTAAAAATGAATCCTAGCTAGATCTATTTATCGTCCCCGAAAACCCCTGTATACTAAATTTCATGAAAATCGTTGGTGCCATTTCCGAGATCCTAAATATATATATATACGTATATACAAGATTTTCTCGTTTAAAGGTATAAGATATTATACAAGATTGCAAAGTTGTGATTTAACCGCGTACTGAAGATTAATGACCGTGCAAGCGAAGGAATCAAAAGAGCACGAGGTGAAAAATCTTTGCAATGGAGTGCAACACGTAACTTTTCTTCCCACCTCAGCGAGGAAATGACTAAATGCAAAAAAGAAAATGGCGCGCGTAAAGCAAATTAAAATAAAAGTATTATAGTACCTAGGTACGTTGTACAGCGCATTGGATAATTTTGTAATGCTTTATTATGCTAATGATTGCAATAAACTGAATTTGAATTTGAAAAGTAACACACCAAAGAGGTTCCGAGTCTGAGTTTTTAACAAATTAAAAAAGGTTGAACTAAGATAAATTCGGCACCATGGAGGTAGAAGTAAATAGGTTTAATGATGTTTTGATTTCACAAACTAAATAATATTTTATATTCAATTTTACTTTATCCTCTAGCGGATAAAAACGGCTTTTGCACTCAGATATCGAAGAGCAAAAATACTGTTTCCGAAATGGGAGATCAAATTTTTTTTCTTTCCAGTCGCCGACAAAACAGCAGTGAAAGCATTCTGGGTGGCTCTAATAGTAAACCTCACAAGGGAGTTCTGCGGCTGTATAGCGGTCTTGGTGTACGCCAGCCATATCTTCGCGGAAGCTGGCAAGGACCCTAACAGCAGTATCGCTCTCTCGCCAAACAAGCAGTCCATTCTTCTGGCCACTGTGCAGATTGTCGGGTCGTTTTTAGCATGCCAACTGGTCGACCGAACTGGGCGAAAGGTAATTTTGTTTTGCTTCCTAATACCTACTTAGTCATCATCATCAGTTTGAATTCAATTCTAGACTAATCACACACAAATTAACATTATTTATTTTTTATTTTCAGCCTATCTTGTCCCACTGCAGGGCAAAGGCCTCCCTACCCTTTTTCCAGCTTTCTCGGTCCATTGCTAGATTGCCATTGCTAGCAAATTAACATACTTATAATAAATTATTAAGTTTTTTTTTTAATTTTGTGCTGGCTTGGATTCAAAGTCCTTCCGCCATGAAATTATTACGTAAATTAAATGTCTTGCCAAGTTTAAATATTAAACAGATTGATAATAATATACAGTGCTGCCAACATTAAAACCAGCAAGAGCATCGTAGGGGAAGGTGAGGTAATACGATCCCTGTAGGTCAAATGATCCCCCGCCGTAAATCAGAGACAACTAGTGCCATCTATCCAAATGCGCATGAAACATGTTCCCCGCACCCCTGCCAGTTGCCTCTCCAAGTGTCATGGCAGTGCGAGCGTCTGGCGTGATTTTATTAAAACATAATCAAAAAGTGTGGCTCTGATCTAAAGTAAGCCTGTTTTTGGATTTTCATTACTTTTTACATGTTCGTGTTTATTGAAATGTTGTTTTATTTGCGGGTATTAATAGCAGTTAGCTTATATTTAAGCAATGTTCGAACACCGCACGCGGTATTTGAAGGTTATGTTTTGATCGATATCTTGGAATTTGGTTTTTGGGGCGAAATGATCCCTTTCTGTGTGTTTAAAATGATCCCATTTCTATCCATCAATTCCATTCAATTCCATTCAATTTCCATTTTTTTTGAATGGCTTCGTGGATTCAGACGTAGACATCCGGACATTACGATGCGTGCCCCAGAATCGATGTCTTCTGCTCGAGCGCGAGCTTTTAATAAGCCTGTGGTGGAAAATTTTTTTTCAACTTTGAAAACGTGCAAGAAAAACATTATTTTCCACCCCATCGGATATTTAATGTTGACGAGACGAGTTTATGCACTGTTCCAACATAAAACTCGAGAGTGTTTGCACAAACAGCCCGTAAACAGGTGGCCTCTACCCCAGGGATCATTTTCTACATAGGTGTGTATAAAATGATCCTTTACTAAACTTTAACAAAAACCTCTAATACAAAAAAACTACATACATATAATAAAAAATAGGTATGCATTTACAAAGTTAAGTAAATTCACTACCTCCAACAATAGAACTCGTGCGATTTTGCCTTCAACTTTAGCCACAGTTAAGTTTATCCCTTAAGGGGATCATTATACCTCACCTTCCCCTACAGTTACTTGAAAATAAAAATAGGCTGTTTAGGTATACCTACTCGCGATATGAGTAAAATATAGTAATATCATAGTTATGTAATGTAGGTACTATAATAATGTCTGATACAAATATTGTTTTGTCTGTCATGAAGAATCATCCCTTCCTTTGATTACCAGAGCATAACCTACCTTTTGTAACGATTTGTTTAAGAAACTCTTTTTGGATCGCGATTAAAATCCCCAACATCTCTTCTTCCTCTTGAATCCTAACAGCGCGCCAAATACTTTGTATTATCCCTGGCATGACAGATGACATACCTTGAGCACAGATAATAGAGACCACGCCCTTTAGCGCAGAAGGCAGAGCTATATACTACCCACTGATCTATAAGGGCTGTCCAAAGTTTTAAAATCCCCCTTAGATCGCACGAAGGAACTCAACTGCTTGCATAAGGTCCTCAACTGACCCCAAACAAGTTTGTAACTTCTTCGTGTTTTTAATTTTGTTCCCAGCCTCTTCTAGCGGTCACCAGTGCAGTGGGTGGCTTTGCCATGTGCCTCCTTGGCGTATGGTTCTACCTCCAGAGCATTGCAGTGGAATTGCCCGGCTGGGTGCCCATCACCGCGCTGTGCGTCGCCATCTTTGCGGACGCCTCGGGACTGCAACCGCTGCCGTTTGTCATCATGACTGAAATGTTTAACTTTCAGGTAAGGTTACCTTCTTTATTGCGACTGAATAGTGTAACTGAAAGTTTTTTAAATATAGATAGTGCAATTCACGAAGACGCGCCCCTCGCGGGGTGCGGGGAGTTTGCTCCGAGCGGCAGTCGCGAACCGTAGTCTATTCATTGTAGTGTGCGTGTGCACTCACAGGTAATTAGTGTGTACCGATAACACTCAACACATTGACGGAAGCTTGCACACATAATATACTATAAACGGTTAGGAGGAATAGTGGGGCGCGTCTTCGTGGATTGCACTATCTATAAGCATTGGCTTTCTAAACAACAAAATCAATCATACAATCTCGCAAGACAATTCATCACAAGACAAGGAGCCTATACAACGTGTACCAAAATATGTGTACTATCCTGAAGGGGGGTGAATTTCCACCCCCCGGGGAACAACTTTTGTTCAACGACTTTTCGAACTTCGATTGGTATCTCTGAAAAAAACTGCAACGAAGTTTCAACATGAACAGCTGACTTTATACAAAGTGACAACCCTAAACTCAGCTACAGAGGTAGTAGGTAGTAGTAGTAGACCTACAGAGGTAGTAGGTCAAGGGGTCAAGGGGTTACAAGGATAGGGTTGTCAATTTATTTAGGCATTATGAAATTAAATATTTTTGTATGGGAAACTGAAAATAGGAATTTTTAATTTTCTCCCCCCCACAACTGATCACCATTGTGGTCTGAAACCCCCCACCTTCGCATAGTACACATATTTAGATACACCTTGTATAATTCTCGGGCCGACCGAGATTTTCAATGTCCCCTAAATACAACCATGCATTGCACAATCCCGCACTTTTTCTACGTTTTCCGTATATCGTAGCTGTCGAGGCTTCTACGATGAGGTCATCGATGAATTACTCAAGGAAATCATCTATTCTCTCTTCGAAAAGAAGCAATTAAATAAAATTGCAAAATGATCTCGGTCGGCCCGAGAATTAGGCTCAAGAACCCGTAGGTAGGTATTATCAAACATATCATAATTATCATTTCATTTCATTTAATTTTCATTTATTCAATAACAATCCTTTTATAAATCGTGTCTGAATGTCTACTATAAACTAACATGCTACAAAATAATAATAAAAAAAAAACAATAAAACATTTAAATATCCCTTGAGACCTTATAAAACGGATCCGACTAAGTAGGATTAGTTTAGGTTATGTTATGTGAGAACATAAAAAATATTGCCGCGGCAGCGGCCACCGCGCCGCAGGGCCAGAAAATGTTTCTTTTTACAATAAAATCAGACCGGACCCCAGATGCTTCTATGAGCATGGCTGGTATGCCAATAATAGTATAGGATCCCGCTATAGAAGGACCTTCACCGAGCTGGTTATTTTAATAAAACGTATTTTATATTTAATTAAACATGCCAATAAATAATATATATTCTATATGGGTTGCCTATCAAATTTCAGTCCAGGGTATGGTTAATTAATAATTAAAAAACTAAATTGTTTTTTTAACTTTCCACCGGTTTGTATAATAGACAAATTCTATACCAATCGAAAGTACTTATAGACCCCATAGAATATGCAAATATTTTTTTATATTTTTATTATACTTTCGATTGGTATAGAATAAACAAACCAGTGGAAAGGTTATTTTTTTTTATTTTTTTTTTAATTAATCATAATTATCCTGGACTGAAATTTGATAGGCAACCCATATAGAATATATTTATTGGCATGTTTAATTATATATAAAATACGTTTCATTAAATAACCAGCTCGGTGAAGGTCCTTCTATAGCGGGATCTTAGACTATAATCAGTGATGCATATTGACAGAAAACCCATAAGATTTCTGTCAGAATTCCGTCAAAGCTATACATTGGGATCAGAATCGCGTTTAAGGGTAGGCTGGTTCAGTACATAAGGTTCCACATTGATTCTACTCAGGTAAAGTTAAACACTTTTGTTACAGCTTCGAGGAACAGTAGCCACTCTCATCATGGCGATTTCCCTTGGGACCGACTTCGCTCTACTAAAGATCTTCTCCCCTCTCACTATCCTCATCGGCTACCATTCCACCTTCTGGCTCTTCAGTATCGTCTGCCTGGCCAACGTGTTCTACCTGATCTTCTGCGTCCCGGAAACTAAGATGAGGAGGTTAGAAGATATATACGCTGATCTGGAGGGCAAGAATAGAAGGAAAAAGAAGGAATTGGTTGTCGAAACTAACCATGTTTGAACTGGTAGTATTATTGGATTAACATCTTGAGCCAGCCGCGCTCAGTGGGTGATTGCATTACCTTTTGTTGCAATCAAAACTTATAGTCGCATCTGTCAGTTTTGACATTAGTTTGAGCTTCAACAATAAAAAACAATAAAAAAGAAAACTTATCTTTGACAAGGAACGATTGCAACAAGACTGAATGTTGACGTGCTAAACATGAGATACCGAATACTCCGAATAGGCAACAGGGGCCTAATTCTCGGGCCGATCTTGATCATTTTACAATTTTATTTTATTGCTTCTTTTCGAAGAGAGAATGAATGATTGCCTTGAGTAATTCATCGACGACCTCATCGTAAAAGCTTACGATATAAGGAAAACGTAGAAAAAGTGCGGGGTTGTGCATTGTGCAATGCCAAAAATAAAATGATCGCTTAGAAAATCTCGGTCGGCCCGAGAATTAGGCCCCAGGTACCTAGTGGTCGAAAAATGATGGCAGCCACATATATCACTGTTCTTTATTAGTAGGTAGGTATCATTTATTTGTTATCAAATTTGTTAATATCAGCAATTGTGTCTTGCAATCAGCAAGACTCAATTGCTGATATAACATTATTTGGGTGTACATTAACTTGCCGTTAGTATAATATACATTAACCGGACTTCCTGGACCCTTTTGTACCAAATATTAGATCTTTACATAGATAGATAGATAAGGATATAGGTAGTTTCAGAGATTTCGTTATATAGATACGTACCTACATAGGTAGGTAGATGAATATTTCTAAATAGATATAAAAAAATATTTAAATGTAGGTAACCCGCACTGTGTCGCGTCTCAGTTGCCCACTGCGCCAGTGGTTGGTTTCTGATCGGTAAGTTCTCGACTTGGACCAAGGTTCTAGGGCCAATGGTAAAGGGTGTAAAAAGAGTGCTCCCAAAGACCATAGCTCTTTAAATATCTCGGTTCTGACAAAATCAGTATCAATATGCGATATTAGGTAGGTACACAATACTATTTTGATTTTATACAGTTGTAAGTTGTTGGTAGTAGCTTTGCCTTCTGCGCTGGAGGGCGTGGGTTCGATCCCTAGAGAACAAATATTTGTGTGGTGCACATAGAATAGATGTTTCTTCTGTCTGGGTATTATGCACACATTATACATAGTACTCTAAGTATGTATTTACAAAAAAATATGTGTTATACCAGCTATCTGCGCCCCATAATACAAGCTCTACGTATTTTGGGGCTAGATAATGTTGCGTGTATTGGCCAGTTTTTTCATTTATTTAAATGTTTAACTGAAAGTATCCTTATTATTGTAAATACCTTATCATCATTTATTATTTTATGTATAAATATTATTGCCTCCTATCTATCACACCTTGGGACTAGCTGTGACCTTACCTATATAAAAGTCCCTTCAGTTTGGGGAGTGCTCTTTTTACACCCAGTATTAAGTTTATTTTTTGTTATTTTAGATGCTTACTTTAGAAATAGAATTATTTGTAGTGTGACTGTGATCAGTTTTAAGATATTGTATTGAAGACTAAATAAATATTTTTAAGAAATTTCTGTTATTTACCATTTTTCCCCTCTAATACTCGAATTAATCGAACAGATATTTTATTGACTGGCTTCACAGCTCAGTTAGTAGTAACTCTCTGCCTTCTGCGCCATAGGTCGTGGGTTCGATCCCTACCGAGAACAAATACTTGTGTAGTGAACACAGATGTTTGTTGTCTGTTATGTTATAATCTAAGTACCTATGAATTTACCTACAAAAAAATTGTATAAGTATCAGCTACTTATCTGGCTTCCAAAGTACAAGCTCTGCTTAGTTTGGGGCTAGATAGAGTTATCTACAATATTTATATTTCTAGTAAGTTATAAATTAAACAATTATTAGGTTCTAAGTAATCGCAAAATAAATGTTGGGGTAACGAAATTAAAAAACAAAAATACAGTTTAGGAAGATTTACTTAACGTAATAAATAACCAGCTTAATACAAAAGCATATTTTTTACATTTTTGTTCGCATTTTATTAGAAAACAGACGGTTCGTGTCTAAAAATCAACTTATCATAACCCTTTGCGTTCACGCGCTGTCGGGTAAAAGACTAGGTCAAACACAATGAAACAACTTTTAGGGTTACCCCCAAGCTCTGTCTGGCTCTGGTTTTGAGACTGGGTCAGTGCTATCAAAATAAATTCTAAGTCGAAACGTCACACACACAGTGTACACACTGGTGAGCACAGACTTAAAACCAGAGACAGAGCCATACAGAGTTTGTGTTAACCCTACTATAGGGCTACCGCCAAGTTTGGTCAATATCACCGAGCATAGACAAATACTGATCAATCACCGTTCAATCTTTTTTAAAAGTTGTCGATTGATTGGAATCAGTTGATGTGACCAAACTCTGCGATAGAAGGCTGTTTAACGAATCCAATATGGCGGCGATTGAAAACTCTCACGAGTGAGAAAGAGATGCAACTATTGTCAACAACAAGTGTGTAAGTGAGAGGTTATAATTCGTGTCGCCATTTTAGATTCATAAACGGGTTTGTAGGTTTACAACAGCGTGTTGATAGTTGTGTTTTTACAAAATAAACCTTATTTACTGCATGTTAGCATCAAAACTAAACGAAATAATAATGTGGAGCTTAAAAAGCACAAAACAATAATATACTTCTACAGTGAAAGCGTAATTTCACAACTAAATTTACAACTTTTTGTAACCAAATCATTTTTATAAGTATGTAAGTACCTATATTTAATTTTGAATAGAAAACCTTGAACAGCCTCGATTTAGATTTTCATGCAACATGAACAAAGCTACAAAATTAGACCAAATATAACTATTTACAAAAATTTAAAATTTTGATTCTTAAAAATATGACGATAAAAGCAGTTAAAATAAAAAAATATTTGCCAATTTATGTTTGTTAAATATTTCCTGATAATGATTTCAAATCGCTTAGCCCCAATTAAACACAAAAGCACATACATTTCGGATAAAACTAATGAAGTGATAGTTACAATAAATAACAAAAAAAACTTGATACATATTTCACTGCAATGAGATCTGAAAACGAAATGCCCAATAGGGGGCCAAATGGGAAAAAAATTCCCATCCGCCCAGCGGGATCAAAATATCCAAGAATCAGACAAGAGTTATTGTGACCAATGGGAAAATGATTTCCCATCCGGTGACATTTATTAAAAGCAAATGAGAACAGCCCAGCAGGCCGATCATGAAACTTTTGTTGCAATGGTTTCAATCAAAATCATAATGAAACTGCCAAATTGCGATCAGTATTAGTTCGAAAATTGACAGTTTCAATAAGATTTTGATTTAAACCATTGCAACAAAAGTTACATGATCGCCCTGCTGATCCAAACATCTGCCCAGAAGCAGAAAAAAAAATAAACATAAATATCGTTGGCAAAATATGGGGTTTTTTACCATAATTATAATAAGGAAGAAACTAGTATTTGTCGCGATTACCTTTATTAATATTTAGGTAATTGCGATAAATACCCATTTTTTCCATATTATCATACGACACCATTAATACAGCTTGACAATATTTCAATTGCAGAACCCTATTCGGGATCAGATGGGAAAATAATTTCCATTTGCCCATTGGGAAACTATGGATATTACCACCAAGTGATGGGACTTTTACACATGGGAGTTTTGTTGACAAAAACTAATTATTTTACCAACTGGCCCCATTTATAGTAGATCAATATGAACCCCAAACTAGACGTTTTTTTGAGACCAGTGTTGTATTTGTTAATTTTATTTAAAATAATAAACAGAACTAGGTAAAACACATGTTATAGGCTTACAAATGAAATGACTCATACAATAAATATACCCCACAACAAACAGTGTTGCCATAATAAAAAAATATGATAAAAACTGTAAACTTTTGATATTTTCTACGCAATAATTTTAAAACTTTAATATAATTTGTCTAATGAGGATTTATTATATTTAATGTTTATTATAGTTTTACTAGAAATATCGGATATTCGAGAAAATATCATTTAAAGTCGCTTTATAATTTATTTTTTCTTTAATAATTACTTCAACGCTAACTACGTAGAGGTACTACGAACTAATTTTACGTCCCTACAATTATTTTCCCTTAGAAGTTTTTATAGTGGCGCTAACTTAACACACTTTAATTGAAGTTTAAAAAACAACGGACTTCATAGCAAAACTGCAGGACCAATTTTGATTAGATTTCTATGGGACCAATCTGGAAATATAACCTTCCAGATAAAAATATTTTTTTTAAAACGGTTTGTAAATGATGAATTTATGCTATAAAAACATTAAATAAAAAAATCAACCGGATCGATTTTTTTTTTTTATTTGATATTTGAAGTCGGAAAAAAAGAGAAAAATGAAAAAAGAAACTTCTTGACAGCCGAAACCGCTACTTCAAATTTGTAAAATTTGAAACAGTAGTTAGGTACACTAAGAAAATACTTTTGATAATTCAACCCCTAAAGGGGATGCAGTAGGGGTATATTTATGAAAATAGTTTAACAACAAAGTTGTACTTATTATTTTATTAGTTATAGTCAAGCTAACAGTAATTTGAAGAAAATAGTGGCATTTTTTAAACACTGAGCTAAAATCCCAATTAATTTTGAAAAAAAAACGCACAAAAATTCCAAAACTTGAAATGAATAATGCAAAAACTATGACATAACGTATCGACTTATGGTCTTACTTATAAAAATAAATCAAAAGATAAACATTGCTTAAATTATTGCCATCTCTTACCACTGGGTTATTAACAAAAAGTGACAGGGCTAGCTTTAAGCAATTATTAAATTTAAACAACGTTTATATGGCTGTTAATAGTTAAGCAACTTAAAATCACTTTCATCACACTGTTTCGAATTAATGACTCGACAAGAAGTTAAGTTAGCGACACTATAGCTGGGTTGCGACTGATACCCTGTCAATAGTATATTTCATTACAAGTGCGGGAAGGCTGTCATTGCAAAGAGTTCCGACAAATGTCTACCCGAGCCGAAGGCGAGGGTTGACAGTCGGAACAAGTTGCAATGACGGTTCCGCACGTGTACTGAACGACTATTTTTAATACAGTTGCGAAAAAATTAAGCAATTTAATAAAATAATTAAAATACCATTTGCTTTTTTCTCTTCTCTCCACGCAATAAGTTCGTTGTATGTATGCATGTAGCGACTTTTTGACTTTTCCGGTAAAATGTTCTCCGAAGCATTTTGTGCAATTATACTGAGTTCCGGTGGTGTTAATTCAAAAAAACTAGGGTCGAAATTACTCATTTTGTGCAACAAACAAATAAACTCGCAAAGAAAATTTCAGAAAAATGGCGCCAACGCCAACCGTAAAATATAAGCAGAGATTTTTTTTTTTCTTCACCCATTCTGGAAGGCAAAGGGAACTATACACATACAGCCAAGTCTTCAGTAGATTTTTTTTATTGATATGAATTGAAAATGAAATTTAATGAGATGAAATGAAATGAAACTTAACATAACTCATTCAATCAAATCATTAAATCTGTTAATGAAACAAATTAGTAGCTTCTTTTTAGAAATAATACGTATTTGCATGAATCATAAAAACTTCGATGAATTTTTTTAGTAAAAACTTCATGGTTGGTTTTTCTTTTTAGACATTATTTTGACAGTTGGGAAAGAAAAAGCACTAGTGCGGGAATGGTAAAAAAAAAGCACGCGTGTGTAATAGCCCACATCCCGAACGCTATACGTCCCTGCAATACGCCACTTTTTGAGCAACTGTATTAAAAAATATATTTTTAAAACACGCCCTATAGTCGTATTATAGAAAAAAAGGGTGATATACAGGATGTGATAAGACCACTCCTGAAATTTTTAGGAGGTTCCCCATCAATATGAATTACTTTTTCAATAGAATGGAAAGGAAAACATCGTGAGAAAACCGGCATATCGTAGAACCTAAAAAAATCGAAAATATGTGTCGGAGCCTCTTTGAGACGCACTTCAAATCTTTTCACCACACTTGGTTCGAAAGAATCAGTGACACGATAAGAAGAAGATGGAACCAACACTGTGAACGCAAAAATAACTGCTGTTTTATATTTTAACGTTCAGCGTTGTTCCAAAAAGTTATTCATATCGATGGGTACTTTATACCACTGAAGTTTTTTTTAAATTGTTAAAAGCTAAACGTTTGGCTGCCATCACACCTGATGGAAAGTAAAAATGCAGCCTACGGTGGAGCACGCTTAGCCACTAAAAAGTTAAATTTTACGGTGTGATTTTATTACACTCTGTATATAAATGTTATTTAAAGAATCTTAATCTCTACAACCCAGAAACTAGCACAGCCAAAGATTTACACGAAGATTTTGATGAGACGGTCTTGGCAGTCATATTTCTATTTTATTGCTTACAATTTATTTATTTTTGAATTGGTGTTATTTATTTTCTTAATATAAACTGTGAAACTAGAATCATAAAAAAAATTAAATCGCATCTTAAATTTAAGAGCTTAGCTCTTGTCGGGGTTTTGATGCAGTTTTCTCCAATTAAGTCTTTCGAATGCGGCCTCCTTGACTTCCTTATACGACATGACAGCGACCTTTAACTTATTCTTGGCCTTCCTCTTCCCCGTTTCCTTTCAACCATTCCTTCAATGATGTTCTTTATGTAGCTGTCATGTCATAGAAGATGTCCAAAGATTTGAAAGAAAAATAACCCTTAATTGTAATAAAATAGTAACAGCGATCTGGTTTAAGATGATTTTTGATTATACAGGGTGTATATAGTACAATAAATTAATACATATACACATATCAACATTTTCTAGGTATATTCCAATTCGAATGGATTTTCAGATTTTTCGAGACTTGGTTCCTTCTTTAATTTTTATTATTAAATAATATCAAACAGTTGTATTTTATTATTATTAATAAACACAAAATAAAGATTCTTGCTATACCTAGTTTTCTAAAGAAATTATTTTCAGTTTTTATAAAAATCAACAAAGTGTTGAATATTCCTAGACAATCTTGATGTGTGTACAGGGTTATTCATTATTAGCTACACAAACTGACAGGGCTTAATTTTTGGGTCGTGAATATTTTGTTTGGCCGAATCAATTTAACTCCTAAACTGATTTAAGTGTTAGTTTAAAAAAATATTTTTATTAATTTCTTTACGACATATTGCATAATGATTGCCACGGAGAACAGGACGATGACCTATCGTCGCCAGCCAGGCGGTGACTGAACGCAGAGCGTCACTCGCGGCACGCGGGCGCGGATCAAAGGTCAAAAAAGGTCAGGCGGCTCGCCTTTAGTTATGAATGGACTTTTAGATGTAACAACGCGCCAATGATTCGCAAGGATAATCTTCATCGATTTTCTCGGGATTTTCGTAACAAAACTTAAAAAAAATCATTACATTAATATTTTTTATTTTATTTGTTGAACCTAATTCCCGAGTATTTATAGCTAATAATGAGTAACCCTGTATAAGTTTTAGGGTTCCACTTTTTACAAATGTATGGTTTGTATATTACCAAAACTGCCAAGTGTGAAGCTTATATCATACATATCATAGAGTAGTGTAGGTCAGGGTTCCACCGCTATGCTCTCCTGGGCGGCGGTTTCTGTGATTTCTTCCGTTTTCTCTACTTCTGGTAACTGCTCTGTGACTTTTTCTATGGTATCTTTTTTCTGAAAATAAACAAAACATAATATAAGTAAAAAAACTTGAGAAACCAACTTCATGGTAAAAACTATTTCACCGATTTTGGTGAAATGGCAATGGGACCAATTTGGAAGTATGTATGCAATGAATAACAAATTAAATGTTTGTGACTGCATACCTCTGTCATTTATGAACCGATTTAGTAAATCATTTTTTAATTGGTCCCATTGATAATTTGGAAAATCGGTTTAATAGTTTGGCCATAAAGTAAATATAAAATTTTCAGGCAATAAATAAAACACAACACAAAAAAAACAGAGAAAAAAGAAAAGAAAAAAAAAAAGTTGTCTGTAAAGTCGGTTTACTGACGATAGTTAAACGTGACAACGTCATACAGCTGTCCACGCGGACGCATCACTCACTCAAGTAGGAGAGAGACAGATGTCGAACGCTGCCGAACGCGGAGGCCGTGCGTGCCTCTTTGTCGCTCGTTCCGCGCCCTCGCTTGCAAGGCATAAATGGAACGCCTCAGAGCAAAGTAACGCCGCATGAGTCATGTTTTATGGTGCGTGCAGCCAGCTCCATCGAATAAGACGTTGTCACGTCAAAATAGAAAGTGATGCTATAACACAATACAAAAAATACAACTGTATTGAGAACCTCCTTTTATAATGTATTCAAGTATTATATCAGATATCCGGTTCCCATATTACAAGCTCTGCTTAGTTTGGGGCAGGGAAGTGTTGTGTGAATTGTCCACAATATTTATTTATATTTTATTTATTACTAGCAGCCCGTCCCGGCTTCGCACGGGGTAGACAATATTGTTGTACATTATTTTGTTCTATCGCTAATAGTTTCGGCAGCGCATTCGACGAAAGACATTTTAAGACTCATTTTTCTACACCTTCGGTTACATTGTTCAAATTTTACCAAGGATCGCTAATTTTTTTCAAAATGAAATGTAGCTTATGTCAAATTGGAAGAATGTAGCATTCTATTTGTGAAAGAATTTTTTAAATCGGCCCAGTACTTTTTGAGCCTATTCATTACAAACATACAAAAATAGGTACAAATCTTTCCTCTCTATAATATTACTATAGATTTTTTATTTGAAGTAGGTTATAAAACAGTATCTCACCTCTGTTATAACAGGTTCCTTTGGTTCCTCCTTGTCTGTGCTCTCGGATAGTGAGGGTTTGGAGTCGGTTGAGATGGAGCTTGATGTGAGACTGTTCGGTTGCGAGAGATCTTTGGGCATGGGCTCTTGCGAGCTACGCTCCGACTGGGACTTTTCTTTTGAATCTGTAAATTCATAGTCATAGTCATTTTTTTTTTATACAACAATGTTAGCAAACAAGCATACGGCCCACCTGATGGTAAGCGGTTACCGTTGCCTATGGACGCTTGCAACACCAGAGGCATCACTCGCGCGTTGCTGACCCCTTAAATGTTTAAATTGTTTACTTACAGACATAAAATTTACAAACATACATAAAATCCCGCCTCTTTCCCTAAGGGGTAGGCAGATATCACAGAATACATCTACTCGCCAAGTTTCATCAGTCTAGCTCTTACAGTTTCGGAGAAAAATGGCTGTGACATACGGACGAATAGACAGACATGACGAATCTATAAGGGTTCAGTTTTTGCCGTTTGGCTACGGAACCCTAAAAACGCAACAGTTTCTAAGTATGGATGGATGGATAGATGTTTGTTACTCTTTCACGTAAAAACTACTGAATGGATTTTAATGAATTTTACAATAATATAGCTTATACATCAGAACAACACATTGGCTACAATTTATAAAGATATATTGTAACGGATTTTGTAGTACAAGGTCGTGGGTTAAAATCCAGTCGTACCAGTCGTGTACCAATGAGTTTTTCTGTCGAAAAATGTACGTGCACTATGCCAGTACTCTCAAAACAGTGAAGGAAAACATCGTGAGGAAACCGGCGTGTTGTAGAACCTAAAAAAGTTCGAGCCACACGTGTCAAGGGTCACGCAAACAGGGCCCGCCAGCGGCCTACTTGCGGAAAAACCAGCCCGCACATCAAGTGCGCATGATAAATTTGCCGAATTTACCGAAGTAGTACAAGGATCACTTTGAAACGTCTTAAAGCTAGATCAATCTAGGTGCTAGTTCCACGCGACCAGGCCTAGAAGAACAGGCAACAAACTACGGCTCGGTTCAATCTACTTTTAATAAAAACTAATACTAACATGTAAAACCATAACGTAAACTGAAAGTGCTTCTTCTAAGCGTTTGCAAATCTTCCTTTGCTATTCTTCTAACATTTTTCTAATGTTTGCATGTATTCGCGTAATTTCGCAAAAGATGCGTCATCCACATTCTCAATATATTATCTTAGACAAAAAAGAACAAATAAACTTAAATTATGTACTTTTATTAATAGAAGTTATCATCATCAACAATGTTTGACTGGCCTCACAGCTTAGCTGGTAGTAGCTCTGCCTTCTGCGCTGTAGGTCGTGGGTTCGATCCCCGCCGAGAACTAACAAGCTGCGACACAGTTTTTGCTGTAGTTTTCAGCGTTCACTTTACAAAGACTTCATTGGAGAAAAATGCATCAAAACCTCGACAAGAGCTAAACTCTTAATTTTAGGAAGAGGCGTTTGAAACCTTTTTTAACAAAGTATATATAGCCTCGTAGGTCACGCACGTCAGGAACGTGTCCTACGATGCACAGCCCTGCGTCCATCGACTTGAGGCATGCAGATGTTAAGCCTCACGTGCCAGTAATGTCACCGGCACCCACACCCTTCAAACCTGTACACAGCGATGTTGCTTCACGGCAGCAATAGGCATGGTGGTAGTACGCACCCCCACGAGACACACAAAGAGCTCTACTACTGAATGTCTCTTTTATTGACACAAAGTCTATATCCGAGCGAGAAAAATAGGTGATAGCTAATCGTTTGCTCGACGGTAGTCGGACAAGTGCCTTAAGATCGTTTGTCAGTTATAGATAGTGCAATCCACGAAGGCGCGCCCCACTATTCCTCCTAACCGTTTATAGTATATGTGTGCAAGCTTCCGTCAATGTTTGAGTGTTATCGGTACACACTAACTACCTATGAGTGCACACGCACACTACAATGAATAGACTACGGTTCGCGACTGCCGCTCGGAGCAAACTCCCCGCACCCCGCGAGGGGCGCGTCTTCGTGAATTGCACTATCTATAACAAGCGGTTAAACAAGCTGTTAACTTACCGTTACCGTGCGTCGCGGGCCAAGGTTTTCTGACAAACATGTTTTCAACGATCCTGTCTATGTTGTCTTTCTCTATGGAATTGCCTGGTCTGTGGAATAAAAATATAAACATATAAATTTGGCACAGCCGGAGGGATTAAATCACGCCTCATTCCCATGAGGGGTAAGCAAAGATCACGGATTTCTACTTGCTACGATCCTGACATACCTACCTCTTTTGCTTCATTCACTCGCATATTTTTTTTTTTTATAATAGACTAACTAAGCATTTGGCTGCCATCACACCTGATGGAAAGTGAGGATGCAGCCTAAGATGGAGCATGCTTAGCCATAATCCACCTGTTCACTCTTGTCTTGAAACTTCCCAAATTATAGCGTTCCAGAAATACTGACGCCGGTAGAGAGTTCCACTCTTTGGCAGTTCGTACTATAAAAGTGGAATCAAAACGCTTTGTACGCGAGTGTGGGATATCCACCATAAGGGAGTGGCACTTATCCGTGTTAATTCTTGAGGGCTTTTAACAATTTTTATTAACCTTACTTAACGCCAATAGGCGAAACCAGAGATTTTTTTGTGCATAGCTTAATAAATTAGAGCATAAAAAAATAATGTTGATATAAACAGGCTTGATTACCGAACTGGATGTAAAAAAGCCTAGTGACTTCAGCATAACCGTAAGGATTACTAAAAGCTTAGTGACTTGACTTATTTGGCGCAGCCGTATGGATGTGTTACCTCTAATATAGTTGTTATGAGCTTTTGACCAGCCTAATAAATGATTCGCTCTCACACTCAAGTCTTAACTAAACTTATTATTATTATTGTTATTTAAGCCCTCTGGGTCCCACTGCTGGGAAAAAGCCTCCCCCCCATTCCCTCCAGACATCACGATCTTTGGCTATATTTAGGTACTTAAGCCTGAAAAATAAGTGACTATGGTATCACGATGAAATCAAAAACTTGAGCAGCCGGAGGGATCAATTCATTACCCAAAACCTATTAAACTTATTTGGCTATGCTTAGGTACTTAAGTCTGAAAAATAAGTGACTATGGTATCACGATGAAATCAAAAACTTGAAGCAGCCGGAGGGATCAATTCATCACTCAAAGCCTATGGAACTTTTTTGGCGCAGCCGTACGGATGTATTACCGTTCAGGTTGGTTCGGTTTGACAATGGGTATCGCAGCGGTTGGTCGTCGAGACGTCCTTTGTGGAGGCGGCACTTCTTGTTCCGCGCAGTTGAAATACGTCACGCCCCCGGCTTGCGTTGCCTGAGAAACAATTTATTAAATTCTCAATATGTAGATAGATAGATAGATTCATACTTTATTTATTTACACAAAGAAACTTACAATTAAACAAATATTAAGCAATGGTGGCGCAGCAAAGGCCGGTTCCCACTGAACATGCCAAAGGAAAAACCATTCAGCAGGTGTGTACCAGCTTTAGTATAGGTAGCGGCACATAACTCTAGCGCTGACCGTTATTGCGCAGAAGTCAAAAATAAGGCAACTGAGGGGGGCTAGCGGTATGAAGGGCGGGCGTGCGTAGCGCTGATTGGTTCTCCAGTCGCACTCCGCTCTCTGTACCAATAGGACACTCTGCACACATCCACACATCCAGTGTGCGCGACATGCGTCCACTACGACGCATGCGCAGCTATCCCATCCGCGTATCGCTCAGCGCTAAAGTTATGTGCCGCCAGTTATACTATAGCTTGTGAGTATTAAAATGTGTTTGCTTACATAGTTGTGATGCGGGTAGGGTATCTGCGGGTGCGTATAGGGTGCGGGTGGGGACGCGTACATAGGGGCAGGGCCGTACACCGCTTGAGATCCACTCTGTAACCATACCAATATATTAGTCTCTGTTCTTTATTTGTCTGAAATATCAATGTATGTCACTTTGTTATACAGGGTGTTTTTTTGCGAAGGGAGGTGATGGCCAAGTCTGAAACCGCGAGAGTTCACAAGAAATCATAATCATGGTGGGTGTTCCGGCGCACGATGGCTCCCGACCTTTTTGCACAGTTTCGCAACTGTCAGTGTCAAACGACTGACAGGTGCAGTTAGTGTCGTTGCTGTCACTTTCAATTTGTATAACCTAAAAATTCTCCCAAGAAACCGGCCACGGATTTCTACAATTTCATCATCATCATCATCATCCGCAGCCCGACTTAACCCACTGTTGGGCATAGGCCTCTCTTTGCTCCTGCCACTTACCACGATCTTGGTTACAATATATCTACAATTTATTGTAAAACTATTATAAAATTAAACACAAGTCTTCAAAAACTGGAGTATTCATATCCGCAAGGAACAGTGGGGCTCATGTTCTGAACCATACTACCCCCTAAGACCTGTAAAACACATGAAGCAATGAATAAATGTGAATATAAGATTGATCCTTATCAGCCACAGAGTCTTAATGGTTCATTAATACAGGTTTATTTTTTTTTGAAAAATCATTCGGGTCCATTTCCTTCAAAAGAATAAGTATTTTGAAAAAAAAAAAAATTCAGTTATTGTTTTCTTATAAATCGAAAGCATGACTCCTTTCACAACTTTTCTGTAACTATCGTAGTTTCAGACTTGGCCATCACCGCCCTTCTCAAAAAACCACCCTGTATACAAGTTTTTGTAGACGTCAAAAATTAAAAAGTTTATTTCTTTCCAACTTTTTTATGCAAAAGCCTGTTTACTTTTTTACTTTACCCGTATTTTTTTTTACGTCATGTTACCTGCATATATTGAGCTGGCATCATAGCGGGCGGCGCATAGCCTTGCGTGGGTTGCAGTTGTGGTGGCATTTGACCTGAAATAAATATTGATTCATAATTCTAATATTATAAAACTAGCGACCCGCCTCGGCTTCACACGGGTGAAATGCTGATACTAAATAAACTACTGAATGTCTTCATATACAACGTTCAAGGCTTTTTTTTATCATTATTTCTCATAAAAAGTAAAGGATGAAAAATGGTAATTGTGAGTTATCCTAGGAGATAGATATCGCGGACTTTTTTTTGTAGACCTTTATTTAAATACATTGTATAGGTGTACATTATTTAAATAAATAAATAAACATTGTAGACAATCAACACAACACTATCTAACCCCAAATGAAGTAAAACTTATACTATTGGAACCAGATAGCTGCTAAAATACTTCTATATAATTTTTTTTTTAAACCTAGAATACAATATAACACCCAGACAGAAAACAAGCATCTGCGTTCACCACACAAATATTCTTGGTGGGGATCGAACCCCCGCCCTACAGCGCAGAAGGCAGAGCTACTACCACTTGGGCTGTGAGAAAGCTGTGAACGATGAAGGAAAACATCGTGAGGAACCCGACATGTAGTAGAACCTACAAATTCAAAAATATGTGTCAAGTGCACGATAGGAGCCTCTCTGAGGCGCACTTTCGATCCTTTCACCACACTGTTTTGAAAGAACCAGTGACATGATAAGAAGAAGAAGAAGAAGAAGAAGAAGAAGAGCTGTACAATTATTTTAAACGCAAAATCATACCTATAGCGTGAGGTTGCGGCATACTATGCATCGGATGTTGCGGCGGATTGGGATGCGGCACTTGCTGCACCGGCGGCACCTGACTTTGCTGCACTTGCTGCGCTTGGGCCTGCTGCATTTGCTGCGCCTGCTGCGCTTGGGCTTGCTGCATTTGGTGCTGCACCAACTGCTGCTGTTCTAGCAATCCCAGTCGAACCTGCGAGTTATCATGAAGTTTAATATTTTGTTATCAAAATTGCAGTAATTCAAAATTCAATATTTTTTTCAGTGAAATCGCAACAGATATACAAACATATGAAATTAAAGTAATATGAATGCTCGAAAATGTTGAATTTTTATAAAAATAAGTTAGTGGAAAAAAGCCTATGACGTCACAGAAGCTGAAAACAGCACAAAAAACACAAAGTAGAGCCCACGCAAGATAATTCTGCAAGTGACAGATGGCGAAAAAGAAGATAAATATGAACTGGAAATATATCTTCCGATCAGGGGCATCGAACTTACATTGCGTTTAATTAACGTAAGTTCATATTTGTGATTGAGATTATTTCAAGCTAGGATTTTTTACATTTACTGCCATCTGTCACGCGCAGAGGTATCTAGTGCGGACTCTAAAACGAAACTCATGATTATTAGACACTTTCCGACACACAAAATGGACCAGCAGCCCAGTGGGTGAAGTTGGGCTGTGGATGATGATGATGAATTTGCAAAATAATTGACAGTTAAGAATATTTTTAACTTATTAAACTATCATCATCACTAACATTTTTGAAGTGAAAACTTCTTTAGCGGCGTTGAGCACTTTCTGAATGGGGATAAAATCTTAAACTCGCGTCAGGATCACGTGACCCTGATCGAAAAAGCGTAGGACGGATTTTTTGCAGAAATGTACCCTAAGGGCGCTTGTACACGCTAAGAAAAAACGCCGGGTCTACCCAAGAATTCGTGTCGTAACTAGAAAATAACTGTGTACACTGGTCGCGGCGGTGCACGAAAAAAATCTTATCTGCGCAAGACACGACGCGGCGAACGTTGTTGCGTTTTCGTGTGTGGAAAAGACAAAATTCTTGTCTTGCGCAGATAAGATTTTTTTCGTGCACCGCTGCGAGCCGTGTACACAGTAATTTTCTTGTTACGACAAGAATTCTTGGGTAGGCCCGGCGTTTTTTCTTAGCGTGTACAAGCGCCCTAAGACTACAACGTAGAGTTCATAATAAAAATCGAAAAAGCGACGCTACAGATACGCTAGTAGTTACTATGACACGGTAACGTCACAGAATAGATAATAGTTAGTAGCAAGCATACCAAGGCGTTTTTCGTGACTGTAGTAGGTATAGGTACATACCTATTATAGATTTTATGAACTAGCGGCCGCCCGCGGCAGGTAGTAGTGGTCATTGGTACAAGATTTTATAGATCTACTGTATTTATTTTTCGAAGCGAGCCTTTCTGTGACCCCCCTTAGCCCCCCAGAACCCCCTCCTCCTATGTCTGCCGTTTTACTTCATTTAGGACCTACTTGTAGGTCGCGCGACAAGGTCCCTTCTAGCGGTTCCGACCCGTTGAGGATTTGGCTTTACGTAAAATTTAGGGTTCCGTATAGGGTTTTGATTGGGGTTATACTATATTGAGGAATTTGATTAAATGGTCGACTTTTAGGGTTCCTTAGGACTTTGATTGGAGTTTCAACTACACTTAGAAGCTTGATAATGTTAAAATTTTTAGGGTTCCTTAGGACTTTGATTGGGGTTTTACTACATTGAGGAATTTGATTAAGTGGTCAACTTTTAGGGTTCCTTAGGACTTTGATTGGAGTTTCAACTACACTTAGGAGCTTGATAATGTTAACATTTTTAGGGTTCCTTAGGACTTTGATTGGAATTTCAACTACACTTAGGAGCTTGATAATGCTAAAATTTTTAGGGTTCCTTAGGACTTTGATTGGGGTTTTACTACATTGAGGAACTTGATAAAATAAACAACTTTTAGGGTTCCTTAGGCCTTTAATTGGACTTTCAACTACACTTAGGACCTTGATTATGTAAACAATTTTAGGGTTCCTTAGCACTTTGATTGGAATTTCAACTACACTTAGGAGCTTGATAATGCTAAAATTTTTAGGGTTCCTTAGGACTTTGATTGGGGTTTTACTACATTGAGGAACTTGATAAAATAAACAACTTTTAGGGTTCCTACGTTAATAATCAAGTTTTCACTTCTGCCGGCACTCCCGGAGTGCAACCCGTATTTTTTTTATGAACAACGGGATATTTACCATGATTAAATTTTGCTAGTTTTGACTGCTAGATGATTTTATTTGGCGAGTTCTGACTGTCAGAAGTTTTAATTTTGTGAGTTTTGACTCCCAGAAGATTTAATTTGGCGAGTTCCGACTGTCAGAAGTTTTAATTATGTGAGTTTTGACTCCCAGGAGATTTAATTTGGCGAGTTCCGACTGTCAGAAGTTTGAATTTTGTGAGTTTTGACTCCCAGAAGATTTAATTTGGCAAGTTCCGACTGTCAGAAGTTTGAATTTTGTGAGTTTTGACTCCCAGAAGATTTAATTTGGCGAGTTCCGACTGTCAGAAGTTTTAATTTTGTGAGTTTTGACTCCCAGGAGATTTCATTTGGCGAGTTCCGACTGTCAGAAGTTTGAATTTTGTGAGTTTTGACTCCCAGAAGATTTAATTTGGCGAGTTCCGACTGTCAGAAGTTTGAATTTTGTGAGTTTTGACTCCCAGAAGATTTAATTTGGCGAGTTCTGACTGTCAGAAGTTTGAATTTTGTGAGTTTTGACTCCCAGGAGATTTAATTTGGCGAGTTCTGACTGTCAGAAGTTTGAATTTTGCGAGTTTTGACTCCCAGGAGATTTAATTTGGCGAGTTCCGACTGTAAGTAAATATAATTTTGTGAGTTTTGACTTCCAGGAGATTTAATTTGGCGAGTTCTGACTGTCAGGAGATTTAATTTTGCGAATTTTACTGCCAGGAGATTTAAATTTGTAAGTTTTGACTCACAAAATAAAATCATGGTAAATAAGCCGTTGTTCATAAAAATAAGGAATATATTTCGATAGCGTTCACACTCAGCATGCAAATGATTTCCAACCGTGTTTGATAAAACTGTTATTAAAAACACGAACCTCATACTTCGCGTCTTCGTATTTAGCAGTCTGAAATGTATTTCTAATTTAGTAAAAATACAAAGGGGTTATTTTTTCCCAACTCATATCGTCTCTTGCTGGGTAGAACACCAGAAATTGCAAACGTGCCTTTCTCTCAAGAGTGTTCTCTTCTGGGCCCAATTTAATAAAGCTGACAATAATTCGACATATATGTCACAAAGCGACAAAAATGTGGAATTGTCGCGCTTAAGCTATTAATAAAAGTGACAAATATGTCAAAAAAGCGTGACAAATCCACAATTTTGACGCTTTTTGACATATATGTCGAATTGTCAGCTTTATTAAATTGGGCCCAGAAGAGAACACTCTTGAGAGAAAGGGGCCTGGTGGTCTAGTGGTAGTATCCTCGCCTTCCGAGCCTACAGTCGCGGGTTCGAATCCAGACGTGCACCTATAGTTTTTTCTGTTTGAAAAATGTATGTTCACAATGCTATTGCTCTCAAACGGTGAAGGAAAACATCGTGTGGAAGACCATGGCCATGACTATGGGCATAGTCAGCTCTGCACGTATTGACCAATGTATTTCTTGTTGTACTTTTTTATGTATCATTTATACTAGCAGTAAGTGACCGAGCTTCGCTCGGTATTTTTTTGATAACGTACTTAGGAATGATGAAATTATATATTTCGATCTTACTATCATACTACATAATAATAAAAAATAAGAACTGGTTATTTAAAAAAAAAATCACGAGTGCAATGAGATAGAAACTTCCGGAACTTGTCTACAGAGTGTTTACGTAGTCCATTAGTTCCAAAACTCGACAATAGATGGCGTTCTCTGTGAAACATAACCCTTGAGTTCTCAGGTTCTCACAGAGCTTAGTTTTTGCTTCTGAGCAACAGATGACGCTAGTAGTAATGATATTATGAAAAAGTTGTTTGTTCTTAATTCCGAACGCCGATATTTTCTAAAATTAAATCCTAGCTAGATCGATTTATCGTCCCCGAAAACCCCTGTATACTAAATTTCATGAAAATCGTTGGTGCCATTTCCGAGATCCTAAATATATTTAGGACAATATTTATATACAAGATTTTCTCGTTTAAAGGTATAAGATAAGATAAGATAAGATAAGATACCTGTTGTGGATGCGGGGGTTGTGCGGGGGGTAGTTGGTGCGGGGGGGAGGCCGCGTGTGGAGGTGCTGACGTGTTACGCACTACCTGCTGGAACAATAAGATTAATTTTAATTTTATGTACAGTTGGCTACTAACTTTGAGGGTAGTAAAGATAGATAAATAAATATTGTAGACAATCCACACAACACTATCTAGCCCCAAACTAAGTACTATGGGAACTAGATAGCTGATATAATACTTGCATACATTTTTTTTGTAAATAAATATTTCGAATACAATATAACACCCAGACAGAGAACAAACATGTGTTCACCACACAAATATTTGTTCTCAGTAGGGATCGAACCAACGACCTACGGCGCAGAAGGCAGAGCTACTACCAACTGAGCTCAAAGGCCAGTCAAAAAAGTTTTAGAGTACCTGGTGCATTATATGCTGTTGCGTGAGCTGGGCTGGGTTGTGACCCGCGTTGTTCGACGCTGAGAAATCTCCACCACCTGGAAAAAAAATAATAGAAAATTAATAAAAATAATAAATATATATTTATTAAACACAACATATTTTACTACACCTTTTGGTGAAGCCTTAGTTGGAAGACAAGCGGGGATCACAAACCCATTTGCCGATTATTATGAAAATTAAAGACTATTTTATTTTTAGGGCAATAGGCCTGACGACTAATTTTCAAAATCTCTTCTATCATATTCAGAGGTATCTATTATGTCTAAAATATATCATATTTCTGTAAAAAATTAAGGTTTTTGTGCAATAAAAGTACATTTAAATTTAAATTTTCAAATTCACGCCAAAACGCTCGCTGGTGTCATGGCGTCTGTTATTACGTCACGGTTATAGTATATCAACAGTAAACATTGGTGCTTTTGTACTAAATCGGAATGACGTTTACGAGACCGTGACGTAATTCGCTCTGACCGGTGTTTGAGCCATCATGGCGGATTGTTGTATTTTGTAGATTTATTTTAACAAATAACTTATTAATCTCGGCATTAATAAGAGAATAAATACATATATCAAAATCTTTGAATCCTTTTTCATTAGATCAGATAAATATTTTGGCGATACTTGATTACTGTCTTCATGCCTATTAAGTGAGAAATAGGAACCTATTGTAAAACACCAATAGTGGCTTATTTTATTTCTACACAGGCTACATTGAAAAGGCAAAAAAAAACAACAAACACAAATAATATAGTAGGTCCTATCCAAGCAAAAAACAAACCAACCAACCATAATTATGGCTAAACTCAAGACAACATGGACAGTATTAAAAAAACAAAAAACCGGCAAAGTGCTAGTCGGACTTGCCCAAGAAGGGTTCTGTACCATTATCTACAAAAACAGCAATAAATTAAAATATGGAAGCCGCTGTAAGAATGGATGGATGGATGTTTTTTAACCGACTTCCAATCAAAAAGGAGGAGGTTCTCAATTCGGTTGTATTATTTTTTTTTAATGTTTGTTACCCCATAACTTCGTCATTTGTGAGCCGATTTGAAAAAATATTTTTTTATCTGAAAGGTACTGCTTCCAGATTGGTCCCATTTTAGTTTTATTAAAATCGGTGTTGCCATTTTTTTTTATAATTTTCTAATGTTTGTAACTGCATGCCTCCGTCATTTATGACCCGATTTAGAAAATTATATTTTTATTTGGAAGGTTATTCTTACGTCCAGATTGTCCCAAACAAAATTCATTAAAATCGGTTTAGCCGTTTGGCAATGAAGTCGGTTACTCAAGTTTTTTAAACTTATAATTATATTTATTTATAACTCACCAGGAGGTCCAGCGTATCTGTGCTGTGGTTGCTGCAACGGTTGTTGCAACGATTGCTGTAACGGTTGCTGTAACGATTGTTGCAACGGCTGCTGTAACGATTGCTGCAACGGCTGCTGTATCTGTTGCTGCAACGGTTGCAACTGTTGCGGCTGTTGTTGCGGCGTGTAGGTAGGCTCCGCTAGAGGGCGCTGACGAAGACTGCTGTAACGTTTGCTGCCGCCGCGGGATTCCGAACCTGGTAACAAAATAAATCTTATACCTTTAAACGAGAGAAGCTTGTATAATAATATATAATTTGAATCTCGGAAACGGCTCCAACGATTTTTATGAAATTTTGTATACAGGGGTTTTCAGAGGCGATAAATCGATCTAGCTAGGATTCAATTAAAAAAAATATCGCTTAATTAGTTTTTTCTATAATCAACTTTTTCAAAATAGTGTGTAGTAAGTTTGTTGTAGAAACATCTCTCAAAGGTTTTTTTCAAAAATATTATACTTTTTTTGAAGCTTGAGTTTTTCTGGAATCTTGTTTGTTTCTATAGGTAGTATCAAAAAATAGGTGTAAACACTTAAAAACCATCGGTTGTCTTTAAAGTCGGTTTACTGACGATAGTTGAACGTGACAACGTCATACAGCTGTCCACGCGGACGCATCGCTCACTCAAGTAGGAGAGAGACAGACGTCGAACGCTGCCGAACGCGGAGGCCGATTGTGCCTCTTTGTCGCTCGTTCCGCGCTCTCGCTTGCACTTCAAGCCTTAAATGGAACGCCTCAGAGCGAGGTAACGCCGCACGAGTCATTTTCATGCGTACAGCCGGCTCCATCGAATTATAAGACGTTGTCACGTAAAAATGAAAGGTTCTCACCAGCTGGTTGAGCTGGCTGCGGTTTCTGCTGCGTGGGCTTAATTGCAGAGTTTAATGGAGGACCCTGCAGACAAATAAATAACTAAATATTAGTACACTTCCACACAACACTAGCCCCAAGCTAAGCAAAGCTTATACTATGAGAACCAGAAAGCTGATTATTTTTATTTAACAACCTGTCCAAGCAAATGCATTTTTATTTTATTTTCATCTTGTACCTACTTTATTTTTAAGTATACGCAATTTACCCAGTTATGCGGTGTATTGAAAAAATACTATTATAACTAGCGGCACATAACTCTAGCGGTGAGCGATACGCGGAGGGGATAGCTGCGCATGCGTCGTAGTGTTCGCATGTCTCGCACACTGGATGTGTGGATGTGTGCAGTGTCCTATTGGTACAGAGAGCGGAGTGCGACTGGAGAGCCAATCAGCGCTACGCACGCCCGCCCTTCATACCGCTAGCCCCCCTCACGTACCTTATTTTTGACATCTGTGCAATAACGGTCAGCGCTAGAGTTATGTGCCGCTACCTATACTAAAGCTGGTACACACCTGCGGAATGGTTTTTCCTTTGGCATGTTCAGTGGGAACTGGCCTTTGTTGCGCCACCATTGCTAACACTTTTCGTTGCGGCGCGCCTTCACTGAGGAACAAACGCGTATTACTGGCAAGGTGATATGCACGCTTATTCATATACTTACGGGCTCTTTTTATAGTGCCCAGTGTGGTGAAAGGATTCAAGAGAGAGAGTGTCTCAAATAGACTCTTTTGGACAAGGCAAATTCGGCAAATTTTTATCATCCGCACTTGATGTGCGGGCAGGATTTTCCGCAAATAGGCCGCTGGTGGGCGCTTTTTGCGTGAGCCATGACATGTGTTGCTCGAACTTTTTTAGGTTCTACGACACGCCGGTTTCTTCACGATGTTTTCCTTCACCGTTTTGAGAGTACTGGCATATTGCACATACATTTTTCGACAGAGAACTCATTGGTACACGACTGGATTTGAACCCACGACCTTCGGATCGGAAGGCGGGGCCGCTACCACTAGAACACCAGTGCTCTCATTTATATGTATGTACATGTATGTATATTCATAGGATTCATTATGCTACCTACAAACAGAGTGAAATGTACTATTGTTTATACAGAGTGATTTTTAAGAAGGGCAGTGATGGCCAAGTCCGAAACCACGAGAGTTAGGGAAAAGTCGTGAAAGGAGACATGCACTCGATGTATAAGAGAACAATAACTGCATATTTATTTAATGTTATACAAAGTTAAATGAAAAAAATCGGTTGTCTGTAAAGTCTGTTTACTGACGATAGTTGAACGTGACAACGTCATACAGCTGTCCACGCGGACGCATCGCTCACTCAAGTAGGAGAGAGACAGATGTCGAACGCTGCCGAACGCGGAGGCCGTGCGTGCCTCTTTGTCGCTCGTTCCGCGCTCTCGCTTGCACTTCAAGCCGCGCAATGGAACGCCTCAGAGCGAGGTAACGCCGCATGACGTCTTGTTTTTTCGTTCGTGCAGCCAGCTCCATCGAATTATACGACGTTGTCACGTCAAAAGCAAAAACTTAAAATTACTCACCTGTTACTGACAGCGATGGTAAGTTTCTCAATAGCTGGCATCTTGAGTTCCCTCACCTCTCTCTGATCCCTTCTAACATCTCCGCTCTCCCTCACAACTCTCTCATTATCCCCCCTATTCCTCACATCCCCACTTTCTCTATTTCTCTCCTCCCTCACAATTCTCACATCACCATCCCTATTTCTTACATCCCCACTTTCTCTGTTCCGTTCCTCCCTTACGTTATCTCCTCTTCTAACATCATCCCTCACAATTCTTATCTCTCTTTCTCCCTTTCCATCACTCTTTCTGTCGTTATCTCTTCTGACATCGTTTTCCTTATTTCTCGCGTTTTCGTTTCCATGTTTTCTGAGATCATTCTCTCTATTCCTCCCCTCTTCTCTGTTTCTAACGTCCCCGCTCTCCCGACGGGCTGGTCTCATAGGGGGCGTTCGTACGGTTGCCCGCACGCCTGACTTGATGGCTGGCGATGGTCGATGCTTGGGGCTGCGCATAGAAGCGTAACGCCGTATGGGCGTGCCGCTGGCAGAAGTAGAAATACTCGAGTCGTTCGATTCGGGCTGAGATTGCGAACGCGAGCGAGGAGTTCGTTGTTTGCGACTGTAAAAAAAAAATTATTATAAAAAAACTAGGATTTTTCTATTAATAAAGCGAAAACTACCCATTGATTACAGTTAGAACTCGGTTTATTTTCATAACACGGAAAACAATCATCTTTGCATTACGACGCCATTTTTAACCGACTTCCAATAAAAAAAGGAGGAGGTTCTCAATTCGGTTGTATTTTTTTTTAATGTCTGTTACCGCATAACTTCGTCGTTTGTGAGCCGATTTAGAAAATTATTTTTTTATTTGGAAGGTTATTCTTACGTCCTGATTGTCCCAAACAAATTTCATTAAAATCGGTTTAGCCGTTTGGCAATGAAGTCGGTTTCTCAAGTTTTTTAAACTAATAATTATCTTCTCTCGACTAGTGATGCGTCTCGTTGCCCGCTCGCAGTAGTGATGTCCTATTCCTAAAACCGCTATTTCCCATGGTCATTCCATCACGCGTGAAAGCCTCGACCGAAAATTGGAAGGGACGTAGCTAAAAGCAGGGGACAGGATACTTTTTATCCCGAATAAGTAACGGGAACGGAGCGAGCGAAAAGCGGCCGCTTGTAAGTAATAAGATAAGGCCCTCATCTATGTGTAATAGCCATATATGCCTTCTCAACACCCAAAGGTGTCTATATTATTTTCGACAGTTTCCGTTCCGTCCGTTAAGTTCCGACGATTGGCATCTCAACTTGTCTTCTCGCCAAAAGGTAATAGCTGAAAATCAGTGCTTTGCTTTTGAGCAATATATGAGCTGAGCTACCTTTTTGTCTAGCTGCAACACACACATCATCATTTTTTCGTTGGTAGTTTTAAGAGAGAGATTTGGTTTTGTTTTTATTTTTCTCTGTAACTTTACTGTTTATTCTTTTAATTGTGTATGTTATGCCTAGAAAAATCTCGTTTTTATCTATCTACTAGCGGCCGCCCGCGGCTTCGCTCGCCCCGTTACCGTTCCCATTGAAAAAAAAAACAAAAAAAAACCTTTTAAACCTTCTCTGGACCTCCACAAATCATTCAAGACCAAAATCAGCCAAATCGGTCCAGCCGTTCTCGAGTTTTAGTGAGACTAACGAACAGCAATTCATTTTTATATATTAAGATATAAACTCACGGCTGCCTCTTAGCGGCGTCAAGTTCTGGGAAGTCCTCAGCAGTGGGCGGTTTCCGCGGCTGAGCTTGCGCCGCCGTCTGTCGCTTGTACGCCTCTTCGTCTTCCCACGTGCGAGTGTACTTGTTGGGGCCGCGACTGTACAATAATATATTATTTATATTTATGTATTTTCTTTTTTATACAACCATACCGTAAACGACAGTTCCCCAGGCTATACATCCCGACTAATGGAAGGAAAGTACATTGAATATTGAAGATGGAACATTTTACTGAAAGAAGACATTATTTGAATTAAAAAAAAAAGTAAAAAATAAATTATAGTTTAAAAAACTAAAAAAAACGCTTTTATAACTAATTGAACTAAAAAGTTAAAAATAAAACTGTAATAATCAATTGAAAAATTTATATTATTGTACAAAATAGCGTGGGAAAAAAACAATTTTATTTTATTTTTTTTGTTATTTTCTTTTTTTTTCATATTATTGCATTGTCATCGACCTTTGACAGGTGTGCAAAATTTGAATCAAATCTGATCGTTCAAAGTAGGACAAAATCGAGCTCAAAGAGGTCGGTTACATACATACATACATACATACAGGTGAAGCTAATAAAAGCGTTATAAAAACAATTTGGATTTGACACTATTGTTTACAATAAGTGATATTAAACAAAAGCACATGTACAGTTTTCCCTACATAAGCATGTAACTATAGCAAGAATATCCAGTTTCTACAATATATTTTATAAGTTAATTTCTACACAAGCATAACTATCGAAAGAATATCAGTTTCTACTAAATTTTTGTATTTTATTATTATAAGTATTTGTAAATGGCTGTTAGGAATCACAAGAAGCCTGTAGAAATAACTTCAAGCTACTGAAAATTGCATAAAGTCTACGTATAGTAGTAGGCAACAAATATTGCACATCGGCTAATTTCAGCTTCATAGAGCGTAGTGTGCGTCAGAAAGAGATAGCGCTCTACGAAAGCAGAAAAGCCGATGTGCAATACTTATTGCCTACAACCGTAACAGGGGTGAGGGGAAGTGATACGCGTGGGAACTAGATTGCTCATAAAATACTTAAATACATATTTTTGTATATAATATGTTACGGCTAATACCCGAAATGCGGCTACACCTAGTTTTAGCCGGTTAGAACTAGGTGTAGGGCTCCTCGCGAGTGTTCTGGCTGAGCCATTGCAGATTCAAACTCGCGGCACCCCGACTTAAGTCACAAAAGTAACAGTAGGTTGTTAGGTTTTTTTTTATACCTACTTAATTTCAAGAATAGTAAATAAAAAATAAATAAATATTGTGGACAATTCACACAACACAACCCAGCCCCAAACTAAGCAGAGCTTGTAATATGGGAACCAGATAGCTGATATAATACTTGAATACATTTTTTTTTTGTAAATACATACTTAGAATACAATATAACACCCAGACAGAGAACAAACATTTATGTTCACCACACAAATATTTGTTCTCGGTGGGGATCAAACCCACGGCCTCCAGCACAGAAGGCAGAGCTACTACCAACCGAGCTGTGAACGCAGTCTACTATACATAAGAATCATCATCATCTCCAGACTACAGCAAAGCATCATCATCATCTTCTAGACCATCCTGCTCCATCGTCGGCTACATCGTCGCTTACCATCAGGTGAGATTGTAGCCAAAGGATGGTCTATTTAATATAAAAAAAAAGCAAATTCTAATTCAAATTTGTATTTATCCAATGGTATCCACAAGGATCACTTTGAAACGTCTTAAAGCTAGGTGAGTCTAGGTGCCAGTTCCACGCCACCAAGCCTAGAAGAACAGGCACCTAGACTCACAGCTTTAAGACGTTTCAAAGTGACCTTAACCTGACTTCAACAGGCTGACAAGACAAAGCTGTAAAAAGTCATGCACATGCCTAAAGAAAGTCCTTGACTAACCGTCCATTTCGGAACCACCTTGTCAGCAAGAAAATAGTGTAAATAGATTGTGTTAGCAAATCGGCAAATTCATCATCCACACTTGACTGGTTTTCCGCAAGTAGGCCGCTGGCGGGCCCTTTTTGCGCTTGACATGTGTCACTCGAACTTTTTTAGGTTCTACGACACGCCGGTTTCATCACGATGTTTTCCTTCACCGTTTGAGAGTACTGGCATAGCGCATATTTTAGGTTCTAGGACACGCCGGTTCCCTCACGATGTTTTCCTTCACCGTTTGAGAGTACTGGCATAGCGCATAAACTTTTTATAACAGAAACTCATTGGTCAAGTTTATGATTAAGGCATACAGGCAGAATACCTGCCACATTTCTACTTATCGGGTCACTGGTTTTTTCAAACCCAGTATGGTGAAAGGGTCTCATAGTATCTAAATATCTGCTATTGGTATTTGACAATCATCATCATCAGCCTGAAGAAGTCCACTGCTGGACAAAGGCCTCCCCTACACATTTCCAGTAAGAACGATTCTGAGCTCTTTCCAACCACCGACTTCCCGCGATCTTAACAATGTCGTCGGTCCATCTGGTGGGTGGGCGCCCACCAGATTTGACAATGGACTCACCCATATCTTCTGTTCCGTCGTGCGTGAGGCGGTGCGTCTTCGTTCCTTATGTCATACCCGTAGATAGAAACTAGCTCGTCGCGAGATTTCGGCATCTTATCAACAAAAAGATAGATATTATAGAAAAACTCAAACTAAAACTCAAAATTGACTTTTTTCAGATAAAGTGCAAGAATTACTTAGAAACGTCTTAAAGCTAGGCGAGTCTAAAACTCTTTATTGTACACCATACAAATGAATAAAAAGAAAATTTAACAAACTTCATATAAATTATATGTGCAATTGGCGGGCTTATCGCTAAAAAGCGATCTCTTTCAGACAAAAAGTTTATTCACAATGATTTTATAGGTACTGTTCCAAAAAATATTTTTAAATCGGTTTATAAGTGACGAAGTTATGCGATAACAAACATTAAAAAAATACAACCGTTATACCTTTGGTGCTGGATTATGGATTGCGTTGAGTGAATTATCAATAATATTTATTTATCTTTTCCTACTTCTACCCAACTATCCATCCACACAAATTACTTTTGATACAATTATAACACCCCAGACAAAGAACACATAGCTAGAGACTGCACCGACCTGTTCGTTCTCGTTGTATTTGTCGTGCGACCACTTGTTGATGACGTCACTCTTGCGCGGCGGACGGCGTCGCTCCGTCCCTGTCTCGCTACCTTCCTTCTCTGTTGATTGCTCTGACGTAGTATTCGTAGTCTCTTCGCCACTGGAACAAATAATAACAGTCTTATACAAAAAAAATCAACTAGAATTAGAAACTAAGTTAGAATTAGCGTCTGTTCTATAAGGTACTATTACTTTATGTTCTGTGGTAATTTTTTCTTCAAAACTTAGGAATTTCAAAAGGGCAAGTTTCTGGTTTCTAAAGTTAAATCAAATCAAGAGTTATTTATTTTTATGCCACACAACATTAATAGTATCACTAAAGCAGTGTAACAAACGTCTTTCGCAAGTTAAATATGCGAAATAAAATAGAAATAGAAATATTTATTTTACGTCACAAAACACGAGTTTTTCTGTCGAAAAATTTGTGAGCACAATGCCAGTACTCTCAAAACGGTGAAGGAAAACATCGTGAGGAAACCGGCGTGTTGTAGAACCTAAAAATGTTCGAGCAACACGTGTCAAGGGTCACGCAAAAAGAGCCCGCCAGCTGCCTACTTGCGGAAAAACCTGCCCACATATCAAGTGCGGATGATGAAAAATTGCCGAAATAAAAAAATTACTACCCTTATAGCCATAAAGGGTTAAAAATTATAATGCTACAGTTTGTATTAGAGCCTTCGCTTCATTGAATACATAATGAAACTTGAAATTACATAAATATTGAAAATTGAAGGGCAAAAACAAAACGCATCAATTAATATTGAATTTTCAGTAAGACCCAACTTTCTACAACGCATGGATGAACAGATTGGTCAATACAACTCACTCACATTGTAAGCCTTATTCCCACGTCATAAAGACTATAATAGCGTAGCGGGGGGATAGAAACATAAAACTATGTGTCTTAATGCAATGTAAATAAGAATCACTTTCGCTTGAATGTGTATGAGACCACAGATGCGTTATGTGCGGTTATGATGTAAGATTATTATCTGTAGTAACATGTACAATGTACATACATAAAATCACGCCTCATTCCTATGGGTTTAGGCAGAGATTACAGATTTTCACTTGCTACGATCCTGACACACCTCTTTCGCTTCATTCACTCGCATAACATTATTCATACATGCTCGTCGGTTTAGGGTACTCCTGACCTGTAGGCCTAAGATGACCGACGTGACATAATATGTCTTCGCGAGAAGAGAAAATTTTGTCGACATCGATTCGTTTGTCGATTACGGTAAGATGAGCATCACGAGAGAGACAGCTGTCGTCGACGACTCGCCTATGTCGTGAAGACAAACCAGTGATCATTTCTTCCATATTCTACCATAATCTACCATTGTATTTTTATTTTTTAATGGTTTCGTTCATTCAATTTGATACCTGTGACTGAAAAAAAAACCCCGCCAAAACTAAAATAAAATAATAGGGAAGCAAACGGAATGAAAATGTAAGTAAATACCTATGGTTCCCCTATTTATTGTTAAAAACCGATAGCACTAGCAAAATAGATTCATTGTATTCTCAAAATCGGTACATACCTATGCTGCTAGCTATACTTGTTTGTATTAATATTTCAGGGTTAGAAGTAACAGAATCCAAATAGAGTTTCTTTGCCGGTATAATATGTCCGAGCACTATGAATTTGCGGCAGGTGATTAAAGCTCACTGCAAAGTGTCCAACAAATAACAGCGGGGTGGAACCGCCTCAAGACCGACGAGTTGAGCCTAGGTAGGACGGTGACCAGTGGAAAATTGTACGTTTTGATAGCAACCATACCTGTTTTGACCTGTTGCTATTTATCAATGAGGATTTTTAAAATAGGTTTAAACAATTATATATCGAGGGTGCAGTGTTAAAACCCTCGATATGTAAGTATTAGTTACTTTAATATACTCCGTAGTACATAACTACAAAGTTTTGTTTTCAGTGTCCATTGAGCCGTATCTAACTAAACTAACTCATAGAACTACATAATGTATTTATGTGCGTAGACTAAGCAGTTTGCACTAAAGGAATGATTGCAGGATGCAGGATAGAGAATACAGAAATACCTTAATGAGCATGTCCGTATATTAATGTATTTGTTTCTTTTCAGATTCCACGGGCCATCCACAAACCAAACATTCCACCTTACATAGGTATTTGCATAACTTGTAAATAATATACCTATTTTAATTTATGACAAATAAATTTATTTACACACAGAAAAATGTCTTTTTACCTAAATAATGTTGAACTAATGAAGAGGGCTTTCTTTGTAGGTGCTTATGGTTGATAAGGTATAAATATTTTTAAGGCTTTTGTAATATTCTATTCATTAACATAACGTAGAAGTTCTGCGCGTCTTTGGCCTTGCCGAAGCAGACCCGCAGGTTTTGGGTCCTCTGCAGCCAAATCTCCGTTGATAACTTCTTCGTTTTCGACTCGTGCATCTTCGTCCAATGTCACCCTGTTATTAAAATATTTGTACTAAAGTATTAGATAGGTAGGTAACTATACTCAGTTTTTACTTTGCATAAATTCGTAGTGTAGTAGTTCGTAGTTGGTAAACTGAGATCCAATGACACGTCTTCACTATTGAAACATTGAGTGAATCGGGTAAATGTATGAGAAGTGTTGACTCACACTAACCTAATTTGTTATTATTAATTTTAGACCTTTACAATAACATTTTAAGCAGGATAACACATAGAAATCTATGGGTAGTTAACCTCAAATGAACTAGGTACTCACCTTCGAATGCACCGCCCGCAGCAAGATAGGCCCGTACTAGTTTTAGGCTCTAAATCGGGTTTTAGACGTTTGATGAGGTAGAATTCCCAGGGTTTTGATAATCTCCAGAGGCACTGAAACTCTACCTGAACAACGTCAAAAGGATCACATACCACATACGTCTCTGATTATTTTCCGTTGCATCTTTCTGTTTTGCTTATCGGCGTACATCGCAATAAGATGATTATAGTAAGTTATAGCCATCCTTTGAAAAGTTAGTAAAACAAAATCTAAAAGACAAGCGGAAGACTTATCTCGTTTTCAAAAACTGTCGACGAGAAAATTTCCCGCGCAGAAACGTCAAAAGACGAGAAAATATGGCGGTCATCTTACCATTTGACGACAAAATTCAAAAATCAAAATTCGAATTCCGAGTAAGTCTTCATTTGACAGATGATGACGACATATTTAGGCGGTCATCTTAGCTCGTGTAGAGATATAGACATATCTCTACTTTTGACGAGATAAATCGACTCTCGTGGCGGTCATCTTAGGCCTACTGGCTTGAATGAAGAATGTTATGCGAGTGAACGATGCGAGGTGTGTCAGGATCGTAGCAAATGGAAATCCGTGATCTCTGCCTGCCTCCATGGGAATGAGGCGTGACTTTATGCATGTATGTAAATGAGAGAGTCGTAGAGTTAGTAAGTTAAAGTGGCAATGGGCAGGCTACATAGCTAGAACCGACAACCGTTGGGGAATAAAGGTTCTCGAATGGCGACCACGAACCGGAAGACGAAACGTAGGGCGCCCACCGACCAGATGGACCAACGACATTGTTAAGATCGCGGGAAGTCGATGGATGGAAAGGGCTCAGAATCGTTCTTCCTGGAAATGTGTAGGGGAGGCCTATGTTCAGCAGTGGACTTCTTCAGGCTGATGATGATGATGATGAAATGAAAGAAGACTTACTTGTCGGCGGTACGATCGTCGTGTTCATAAAAGGTGCCTCTTTTAGGTATGTATTGCGGATTGCTCCGGTCTTCGTCGTCATCCACACGTCTCTCGGTTCCGGGTTCCTGTAAGCAATAATTAACACTTATACAGCTCCATCTAGCACCTAATTAAGCAAAGCTTTTTTAATAAGGAAACCTCAAGTCGGGTCTGGTTAATATACGGCCAGTTAATGTACACCCAGTTCAAACGCATCCTTTTTTTCAACTATAAAATTGTGCCCTGTAACAGTTTAATTATTGTTATGCCCCTATCTCGGAAAGATTATTTTTGCTCTTAGATATCTGAGTGCAAACGCCGTTTTTATCCTCTGGAGGATAAAGTAAAATTGAATTTAGAACATCGTTTTTTAATTTGCTTTACGCGCGCCATTATCTTTTATGCATTTAGTAATTTCCAAGCTGAGGTGGGATGAAAAGTTACGAAGATTTTTCACCTCGTGCTCTTTTGATTCCTTCGCTAACGCTCACGATTCAATTTTTTTTCTAATCCTTTGCTTGCTCGGTCATCAAAACTGAGCACGCGGTTAAAAAAGCAACTTTGCACTCTTTTATAACAAATAACTATTATTTTATGTGGATTTGTAAAAAAAAAGCATTTTCGCCAACGGTTGTCGGTTCTCCGAGCTAAAACACCACTCGCCCATGGCTTAAACACATCCACGTGTAAAATCGATGGTATAATCCTTGAAATAGGAATAGAAATAAGCATAAGTACTATAGTTATGTAGATCTTACGTCCGTTCATCATTATCTTATTGAACAACCCTTCGTGAGTAGAGATTACAATATGAAAAGAACCCTTTGCGCATGTGCGTTTCATGGTCACGTTTAACGGTGCACGTGACCTTCAATTATTGGGATAAGGCGTTAGACATAGACATTTATTTATTTACTATAAGCACACATAAACCAGTAAAAAACAAGTACTAGAAAAAAGATACAAATAGATACATCGATACTGGAAAAGTGCTAATTTTTGCTACAGCAGCAAAAGGGTCTTGACTCAGCATAATGCTGTGACATCTTGAAGGGCAAGTCCCACTTTAATTTTACAATATTTTGTCTAAAAAATGTTATCGTTTTACCTATTTGTCTCTCTCTATTGTATGGAGAAAAGATGAGACAGCAACTCGTTTCGACCGTTTCTACGTAACGCATTTTTGCCACAGATAAAACAACAACTTGCCCTTCGTGCCCTTCTGATCGCATAGAATATATTTCCGTTGTTTTTGAAAACAAACGGCCACCATTTTTTTTTCACAGCTTATGACGGCCAACTTGTCTATTTTAGTACATATTTATCCTCTCTTGACATTAGCAAAATTGTCCGAATGGACAGATGCCATCTCATTAAGAATAAGAAGTGAAGATGTGCGCAAATTAAAGAAAAATAAAGATTTATTGCATTTAGGATAAGTAATAAAAATACATAAAATCACGCATCATTCCCATGGGGGTAGGCAGAGATCACGGATTTGCACTTGCTACGATCCTGACACACCTCTTTCGCTTCATTCACTCTCATAACATTCTTCATACATGCTCGTCGGTTTAGGGTACTCCTAACCTGGCCTTTCTATAAAATGTCTGCGATCTGATAGAGATTATATCAATTTACTTTCACAATTAAGTTCTTTGTTCATAAAACTTGACCAATTCGAACTTTATTGTAGATCTCGTTTTACTTTCGACTGGTCTCTCAGCTCAGTTGATGCTCTGCCTTATGCGCCGTAGGTCGTGGGTTTGATCCCCATCGAGAACAAATATTTGTGTGGTGAACAGAGATGTTTGTTCTCGGTCGAGGTGTTATATTGTATTCTAGGTCTAATTAAACACCAATCGCATTTTACACAATACATTTTTTTCATTGCAATATGTGATTGGCGTTAATTTCATTTGAGGTTAGTAATTTAAAATTAAAACTGTTCAAGAACCTAGATAAATACTATACAAATACAATTATTTCAGTAATATAGTGAAAATCTGCTTAAAATAGTAATCATTTTGGTATTACGTTTGTATGAAAATTCACCCTCCGCCGGCCCCTTAAGTATTATATCAGCTATCTGGTTCCCATAATACATACTCTGCTTAATTTGAGGATAGATACTGTTGTGTAGATTGTTAACAATATTTATTTATATCTGTCTGCATAAAGAAAGTTCTGTTAGTTACATTATTAACTTAAGAACGGCTTAACCGATTTGGCTGAAAATTGGTGGGATTGTAGCTAAGAACCAGATGGACATGAGATACATTTTAGCCCGAAAGCCCAAATTATCAGGAATAGGGCAAGCGAAGTCGCGGGCGGCCTCTAATAAATTTAATAAAAATTAGCATAACATTGCAACTTTTCTACGACCTTGATCCAGTTATCTCAAAATATCTGACCTCAGCTTAACCATTCATTAGAACCATAGAGCTAGAAAATTGCACATGCAGTGCAGGCAAAAGTTTGGCTATCAACTTTTTCCATATAGTCTAAGATCCCGCTATAGAAGGACCTTCACCGAGCTGGTTATTTAATGAAACGTATTTTATTATATAATTAAACGTGCCAATAAATATATTCTATATGGGTTGCCTATCAAATTTCAGTCCAGGATAATTATGATTAATTAATAATTTAAAAAAAAATAAAATTAAACTTTCCACTGGTTTGTTTATTAAACAAATTCTTTACCAATCGAAAGTATAGACCCCAGTATTTTTATTCAATAAACATACCGGTGCAAAATGCTAGTATCGATTTACCTGTTTATACCTGGATACCCGAGAGTTGTGACCGGAAAAAAATAGGCAACCTAACGTTTGCATATTCTATGGGGTCTATACTTTAGATTGGTATAGAATTTGTCTAATAAATAAACCGGTGGAAAGTTAAAAAAAACAATTTAGTTTTTTAATTATTAATTAATCATATCCTGGACTGAAATTTGATAGGCAACCCATATAAAATATATTTATTGGCATGTTTAATTAAATATAGAATATGTTTCATTAAATAACCAGCTCGGTGAAGGTCCTTCTATAGCGGGATCCTATACTAATATAGAAGTGTGGATTCATTTTCTATCATTTTTACAGGTTTCAAGTCACATAGCTTTTTCATTTAAATTGTTTTTCTGGTGTTATTTTGAGTTCTGTTGTTTAATTTCGGTGGTATCTTAACTTTACTAGCGGTCTTGGCTCAAAATGTGAGCAGTTGGTATGAAAGTGTATTATGTGTTATCCCATTGTTTTTTTTTATGTTTGTTATCGCATAATTCTGTCATTTATGAAAATATGTTTTTTTTTTGTCTAAAAAGTAACACAATGTATTGACTTAAAAGTAAATGTATCTCCTATTTGGTCCCATTGAAATTTCATACAAATCGGTTTAACCGCTTTGTTTTAATGTTAGTTACTCCACACCACCGTCATTTTTAACCGATTTAGTAAAATCTTTTAATATCTGAATGATAAAAAAAATTCTATGGGAAAAACTTTCAGACTTTTCCCATAGAAATTTTACCAAAGTTGGTTTCTCAAGTTTTTAAAACTTATATTATTTAACTTGTTATTTGTGAATCATTGTTTTTCAATTAGCTAGGCCTCACATCATCTGCCTTCTTTATCCCCTTTTAAGTAGCATCAAATTACATTTCCAAAATACCCACATTTTACAGAATTAGCTTGATATTAAAAGATGAAAGGAGCAAGCAACATTGACAGATATGTATACAAACTACCAAGGTTTATCTATAGGTAAACAGCAATGTTTATTTCATACTCTATGGTTGCAATGGACGTAAATACAAAACTGGTTTCTCTCAAAGATCTTTTGATGTATTAAAAATTTAATGTTTGGTCTATATTGTAAGGCAATAAGGTTTATATTGCTATGGTATTTGAAAGTACACTGAGGTGGTCATATTTTGATTCTATTAGTTTTGTAATAAGGTTGAGTATTTAATGATTTTTATGTTGTATACAATTGCCTACTATTAAAAATAAGGGTTGATTTTCCCAATAATGTTATTGCGAGTAATTTAATGAGATTCTGTGTAGAACATTAACAATATTGTAGTGAATGAATAAAGCCTATCCAAATAAAAAAAAAATATTTACAATTTACTCGACAACTGGCTACAAACCAGTAAAACAGTGCTTAAATGGTGACAAAAAAGAACAATGACAATATCAATTTAATCATTTTTTTTCTTTTCATATGCAATCTAATTTAATCAAATGACTATAATTCAACACTGTTTGACGTAGATACATTAGCGAAAGCTGCTTGTCTATAAATAAATAAATATAATAATAATAATAAAAAAAAATACATTTGCAAATTGAATCGCTTATCAGATTAAGGTGAAAATTTGTTTACATACCTGGTTCTCTGGGTTCTCAGTGTCTGATACGTCTCCGGGCGTCTCATAGTCCGAGTCCACTGGATCACGTTCCTGTAAAACCAAGCACCCTTCCACTTTGAGTAACTGCATCCTGTGATGGTACTTTGATGTTTGTTTGTTTATATTTTGGAACTACGTGGCGGCTCGAAGTTTTTAAAACTATGGCCCAAACACAGCGACAGCGTTTCACAGAGTGCAGGCAGTCGAATTGACCTCAATCCAACGAAAAGAAATGGACATTCCGACACGCGAGTGGACGGAGAAAGTGAGCGTAATACTTTGAGCGCCAAAACGAAAGTTTATTGTACAACCAGTCGATGCACAGTACTCACGTTCCCCGAGTTGCTATGCTCGATTTCTTGTGATCCCTCCGAAAATTCGCCGGAATCCTCAGTTCTTCTAGCCACAGATGTCATTTTACGGTGCTGACCGATCTTTTGTAAAAATCCCAGGGTGGCGGCTTTGAAGCACGGCTGGTCAAGAGTTGGTGGCGATAACGCACACCTAGTTTACGATAGATTTGTGTAAATCCCCCTCTTGATTCACGAAAAATGAATTGAAAGAAATGAACAAATGAACGTCGTCGAAACAAGCGAGCGAGTTCGCAAGTCGCAAGGGGCAGTGTTGCCGTTTTTTATTTTGAGAAAATGCTAGAACTTGCTCCAAATAATGCTAAAAAATGCTATTTTTGTATTTAAAAATGCTAAAAAACATGCTAAAATCCTAATTTTGTTATTAACCTGTCTGTGTACAATTTTTTGGTAGAACAGTAGCCTAACATGTTATTCTAGGCTATAAAGTATCGTTACGCACCAAATGTTAGCAAAAACCATCCAAAAGCCAATCCTTAAACTCGCTTATCTTCTCCCATTCTTCGCGATAATGTTGCTCATATTTAGGAGGCATACCTATACTTTCACTTCACATTCACAAATCACATTGAATGAATTTATTCAAGACAAGAGTCAAGAAGTGGGGTTCGGACGCGAAACGTTCGACGTAAAATCAATCAGAAACTAATTTCAGGGAAGTCCCTGATCCAGAGAGTTGCCATACCTCAATGAAAACCATAGATAAAAAATAATGTCTCTGGTCGGTCTCTATTAAATAATCTGCAAAATCTAAACGCATTGACTTTTGATTTGAAATGCCAAAATATGCTAAATGCAAAATTTACATGCTAAAGAGTCATGAAATATGCTAAATTTAGCACTAAAAATGCTAAAACGGCAACAGTGGCAAGGGGACAGGGGCAGGGAAGCAAAAGCAAACAGACAAGACAGCGGTCAAAGAAAAAAACTTTGGATTCCGTTTCAATCTACGTAGCTACAAATTACAAATTATTCATTTTCAAAGAAATAACATGACAGATACAGAGTCCAATGCGTTAAATCTAGAAGTAAGGATTACATAATATTTCACTTGTAAACAAAGGCTATGCCATATTGAATAACGAAGCGATTTTAGAAAATTTAAGGTATTATTATGTTAATGCTGCGTGAAACGGTGAAGAGGAAAGTAAACAAGCAGTCGGGGTTGTCAAAGTCAAATCTCAAAAGTATTATTATGTCACCGTCACTGTCAAATGTACATTTTTCTGTCACTGCCACTGTCAAACAGCGAAAATCTATTTTTCTTCAATTGTCATATTGTCATGTCATTGCATGTTGATAAGTTGATCGAATTCGAAATGATTTTCAATCGTAAATATTTCGTAAAGGTGATATCAGACGATTCATTTTTTGTTCATTTTTGCCTTTCATTCGGCACTTTTCACGCGAAATGAAACGTGTGAACACCGAATGAAATATTAGTGAACATGGCATGAAAGAAAAATTAACCATTCACTCGAGTGAACATTCATCCGAGTGAACCGTCTGATATCACCTTAAGATCATTATCTGGATTTATGTCTCCCTTGTTCTAGGTGCTTGATTGACTTTAAACAAACTATAAAATGGAAAGGTCAGCATCCCTTTTTTCTCGTTTAAAGATAATCCGCAATGATTGACCCAGTCCTGAAAGTTTTCTCTTGATTTCTTAGTTCGCCAACGTCTGAGGATGTAAGGACAGTGCAGCTGCTAGCTAAAGGAATACTGGAACTGTACGAGCCTCCTCTGACGACCATTAACACGCATTTGAAGGAATTAACGTAAGTCTTCTTACTCTCCTACCTCATCATCGTTTGGGTGAGTGGTTCCTATTCCATAAGCTTACTGAAGAGGAATTAACACCTAAGGCCATATGCAGTTAAAATGCTTGCTTGAGTCTGAGTCTAGCCTCAAACATAGATGATTGAAAAGTTTCAAATATCTAGTTTAGCGTAGGTATTATTTCGTCCATTAGTCATAGCGACTTGAAATTTCGAAGTGAATTCTCTAAGAAAAGTGAAGGTTCATTATGAAAGCGTTGCAGCGGAAGTTGCGTTCGATTCGTATGCAAAAGGCTTAGCTACGCGAACAAAGTCGGGTGGGTTTTTTTTTTTATTATAGACCATCCTTTGGCTATCTCACCTGATAGTAAGCGACGTTGCAGGATGGTCTAGAAGACACCTATTCACTCTTTCCTTGAAGAGGCCCAGATTGTAGTGGTCAGGAAAAACAGCCATCGACAATAAGTTCCATTCCCTGGAGGTTCGAATTCCACTGGTGTCTAATATAACCACTACTCAACAGGGAGAAGCAGGAAGCAGTTCAAGGTATGATCACATCAGAGAGGCGAAAACTAGAAGATCTTCAGAATGATGCTGACCTAGATGCATTGGTGAGCAAACTACCTTACATTTTTTTTATATCAATCTTTGTTCCTATGTAGGCAATAAATATTGCACATCAGCTTTTCCGCTATCTCTTTGTGACGCACACTATGCTCAATGAAGCCGAAATCAGCCGATGTGCCATATTTGTTGCCTACTTTGTATTTCATGCTTTCTCCTAACAAGAAAAAATATTTGAGGAATGATGGGTGGGCCACCAGATGTTAAGTGGTAACCATCACCTATAAATAAGCAAGGCAATGCAGGTACTAAAAGCTAGAGAAAAATGTGTAAGCCTTCAAATCAAATAAATCAAATAATAGTTATTTCAGATTAATCCATCCATAATTTAATTTCCTTATTTTTTTTTATTTCCTCAATAATTTTGTTAGTAATAATGTAACTTTAAAACTAGTGTTATTGATATTACGAAGACTATTAGTATGTCTACGCGAGACGGCAGATGGCGCTGTTTCAAGACAATATAAAGGCCCGCGCTAGCCAGCGCCGCACACACATTTTTCTCCGCACCCATCTCAATAGCACGCTATATTAATTGTTTTTTACATTTTATCTTTATACTTACTTTTTAATACGAATAAAAGTTTTGTCATTCATAAGCTTGATCAGCAAAGACCAAACAAGATCCTTCAGGAACCAGTACCTAGGCGATTAGGCAAGCTAAGGCCGCATCACCACCATAGCCAAACCCAAAGTATCTAATAAAGACTATTTTTCCTTCAGCATTTTTGGTTACTTTGCTTCCAGATGGCAGATATGGCAACAAATAGAGAAAGATTAGCATCAATGTCTGCATCTATGATGAACCTACACAAAAGGGTGCAAGCTCTATCGGTAAGTCACAACAGAACCATAGACAGCCTTCTGTGATTGTCTTTTGACTTCTTCCAAAGACAAGACCATAGAATATAATAGCTCATGCTACTTTATCTTAGAGAGCTTTGGTGGTCTAGTGGTAACAACCCCGCCTTCCGATCCTAAGGTTCAAATCCAGTCGTGCACCAATGAGTATTTCTGTCGAAAAATGTATGTGCACTGTGCCAGTACTCGCAAACGGTGAAGGAAAACATCGTGAGGAAACCAACGTGTCGTAGAACCTAAAAAAGTTCGAGCTACACGTGTCAAATGTCACGCAAAAAGGGTACGCCAGCGGCCTACTTGCGGAAACCAGTCCGCACACCAAGTGTGGTTGATGAATTTGCCAATGCTCGTTTCTCCATACAAGTTCTGTAGTTCTTTCGGTAGTCATACAATGAGAAATACCTTCTTGCGCCGAAGGTCGTGGGTTCGATCCCCACCGACAACAAATATTTAAGTGTTCACCACTTGCTTGTTATATTGTATTCTGAGTATGTATTTACAAAATAAATCAGTTATTGTATCAGCTATCTGGTTCCCATAGTACAAGCTCTGCTTAGTTTGGGGCTAGATAGTGCTGTGTGCATTGACCACATTGTGTATTTATTTATTATTTAAAATGTGATTTTTGCGATATTTCTTGAATTTGTTCATATGTTTCCTTATGTTGCATCAAATGTTTATTCTTTTTTTACAGGTAAGAGCAGCCAACGTGGAAAAGGTAGCGAAGAATAAAACAGCACAAACCAAGAACCCAAATATCTAGAAATAAGATGCTAACGTCAGATTATCTACCTACAGTCAGTCAGTCCCAGACCTACCTATTTGAGTTGCGTGCATCGTAGGCCTGTGAGGCGGTGATTTGACAGTTGATTTTAAAGTTTTAAAGGGTCGGCAACGCGCTTGTGATGCCTCTGGTATTGCAGGCGTCCATAGGCTATGGTAACCGCTTCCCATCAGGTGGGCCGCATGCTTGTTTGTAAACTTAGTTGTATAAAAAAAAAAAAAAGTTGAGGGTTATCACTTAGTGGGCAGAGTAACAGCCACTGTCATACAAAAATTTTAAAAATGCGTGTCAAGGCACGGTAGACATCTACCCTCCGGAGTATCCCAAGTCTGAGTTACACTCAATTTTTCAATACGAGGCTTATTTACTTAGTTGGTTTTGTATGGAGTTATGGAAGTTCTCAAAACGCCCGGTAGGTGCGCTTATCGTGACAAAATACCAAACCCACTCTTCAAAGAATCTTGAGTAGGTTAAAGTAAACATTCCTTTGCATTTTGCATCTAATATATGGATAATTTTATCCTTGTTTTGCATAGGAACCAAGCCGTAGTTTGTTACCTGTTCTTGCGTCGGCTTGGTCGCGTGGAACTGGCACCTTGACACAACTCAATCGCTATAAAGAAAGAAAGAAAAAAAGAAAACGTATTTATTTATGACGGCACACTGTAGAAAAAAGACGAACATTTTAGACAAAATAACAAGACAGTAAGAAAGAAAACATAGAATTAACGCGTTTCAAGTTTAAAGCTAGTAAGTGTTATATTTGACTGGCCTCTAGCTCAGTTGGTAGTAGCTCTGCCTTCTGCGCCGTAGGTCGTGGGTTCGATCCCCACCGAGAACAAATATTTGTGTGGTGAACATAAATGTTTGTTCTCTGTCTGGGTGTTATATTGTATTCTAAGTATGTATTTACAAAAAAAAATGTATCCAAGTATTATATCAGCTATCCGGTTCCCATATTACAAGCTCTGCTTAGTTTGGGGCTGGGTAGTGTTGTGTGAATTGTCCACAATATTTATTTATTATTTATTATATTTTCTAATGGTTACTTAAATGTAAAAAAAAAAACTTAGTTGTGATCAAAAAATATATTTTTAAAGATAATAACAAAATAGCCGCCTTCAAGCCGTAATATCGCCAATAGATTTAATTAAAAACTAACATGAAAGTGACTATTCTAAACTTAAGTACCTAAATATATTAATAATGATAAAAACGAACAAAAAATAACAGGCTTTTTGCGTCTATTGTAGACGATTTATAGCGCCGGGGGGCAGCTGTTGATTACACAAGCCCTACTTGCGGGACGCTATAGTGCCTGGGACAGGATTTTAGATGGAATAGGCTTGCCCAGCACCTATACCATCCTGACAGCTTAGTCGGCCTAATCCACAGGAAAGACATGGTCCATACGTGCTGACTAAGTTTCTATAAAATAAAACGTTACGTCATTTTTTTGAACCAACATCTTTATTGACTAATCTGAGAACTATTAGGTAAGTGTTTGATTAGAATCTAAATGTTAACAAGTGCATTCTACATAATTTATTGCTAAAATTATTGTTGAAACTTATATTATAACTTACCTACTCGCATTTACCCTTATTCAGTAAATACCAGAAAAAAAGAACTGTATGTTAATAGAACTTTTTAATCTCTAACAAACCAGAAACAAAGTTATCGAGGTTCTTAAAGCCAAATATGAAATTATTTTACAAAAAATTGACCCAAAATGCTAACACAAACTCAAAGTAAATTTATTGCTTGAAATACATTTCGAAAAAATGATCAGATATTATAGGTATTGTTGGTTTGGTTGGCGGAATGAAAATGTTCGTCGATTTTCAACTTGATTTGTTCAACGTATCACGATCACATTTGAATTTGACGATTTGAACGATCACTTTTGAAACTGAATAGACAGAATACACCGATAAGTTAACGTCACAAATTATGTCAAAATGTGTTTATGATCAAGGCACTGGTGCAAGCGAAAACCAACTCAAAGGTGACGAACATTTTCATACCGCGACTGTACAATGTATTCTACTTATGTCTAGGCATGCAATATTCCAAATTTAATGTCATGAAAATATATAGTTAGTACTAAGTGAAGTATTTTCTAGTAGTCAGCATGGGACTTTTCAAGAAGGGCGTTTTAAAATATTTAAAGGGTCAGCAACGCGCGAGTGATGCATCTGGTGTTGCAAGCGTCCATAGGCTACGGTAACCACTTTCCATCAGGTGGGCCGAATGCTTGTTTGCTAACTTTGTTGTATACAAAAAAAAAGTCTATAAAATTACTCCTGTTTTTAGGTTAATAATTTTTTTTATTAAAAAGTTTCTGACAGTGCTATCATTACTAAGTAGCCTCTGCTGACACAGTCCTTTTTTTCTGGTAGTCACAAAACATGGATGTATAGCAGCTTATTGGGCGTCCATTTAAATACGTGAGATGTTAAAGGGGGTCAAACCAGACCTCACACAATTTCATGCAGGGGGGGTGGCTTTTCAAATACATTGTAATTTTTATTTCTTAAGACTAAAATTGCAAGAATACTAGGTTCTAATAAGTGGGTAATATGTATATGTTTGTTCTGGGTAATATATGTTTCTCCTCGGTAATAAATGTTTCTCCTCGGTAATATACATATGTATCTTCTTGGTAATATATGTTTCGCCTAGGTAATATAAGGTTTCTCCTGGGTAAAATATTTTAGTCCTGGGTAATATATGTTTGTCCTGGGTAATACATGTTTCTCCTGGATAATAATATGTTTCTCCTGGGTAATATATTCTTCTACTGGGTAATATTATGTTTCTCCTAGGTAATATATGTTTCTCCTCGGTAATATATATGTTTCTCTTGGGTAATATGTGTTTCTCCTAGGTAATTATGTTTCTCCTAGGTAATCCCCAATATTGCCTCACGTGATGAATGAACGCCCGATTATTATAAATGTTTTATTAATATTTAGAACTTATTACACTAACTGCCGGTTTTACCAACTCAAAGTAACGCTACCCATTATATAAAAATAATTCCTCTACTTTATTACTCTTGGAAAAAATAAAGACGGAAATATTGATCTAATGGTTAGTATTACTTAAAGAAAACCTGCCTTTACTATGTTTTTTAATTCTAATCTACTTATATATTTTTTTTATTGAGATAATTGTTACTTATTTTTATATTTAGTATTTATGGATCTAAAGACTAGTTGTTAACTTTAAGGCTGTCGATACATCTGATTATATTTTAAAACTTAATTACAATACACTTTAAAAGCAACGGATCTCGCAAGACTTCTAGAAAAACAAAATATAACTTTTCGAAACTAACCAAACTTTTTGGTAGAATAATCGGTTTGAGGCAAAATTATATTTGTGCCGAACATTTTGTTGTGATGCTCAATTGTTCTACGAACAATGTTATTTGCTAATTTGATTATTATTTATTGAACTATTGCGTTACAGTAATATAAGTAAATTTTGGGACGCCCACTTGAGAGTAAAGGGGTGGGGAGGGTGAGGGTAAATCATATTTATAGAAAAACTAAATTTATATAATAATTAAAATTAAAATAAATAAATAAAATTATGTAACGAAAACCTGTCTTCGGAAATAAAATGGCTTAATAAAAAGAATCAATTTTTCACAATAATGTTGGTAAGTAGTCTTTTTTTCATAAATACATTCAGTAATATTAAATCTTCAAAAACTAGATTTGGCGCGCGAGAAGTTGTTTGACAATGGTCTACCTCTTAATTAACATACGTCAGATGTGTCTACAGCCAGAAGTAAGCTTTAAAATGGCAGTTTACAAAAAATACTGTATACTTAAAATAAGACATAATTATGTTACTGTTTTCCGTTTCTAAAGCCCGTCGCACACCTAGCTGTAATATATGAATATACAGTATAAGTCATAGAAATATACACCACTATTTTGTAATTACAAAAAAAAAATGGCGATATTGGCTGCTGATACTGAACACATCCACGAAAAAAAATTTTTGAGACATAAAAAATAAATAACCAAAATTTTTTTTTTTTTTTATGTTTGCTTTTATTAATTTTATAACAACAAAACAAAAATTCATAATATTAACAAAAAAAACTAAAACTAAACCTTAAAAATCTAACTAAAGTGGGTGTCCATGAGGCATGGTGCCAAGAACGCTGGCTGCATTCCCACGTTGAACAGCAATAGCTATTCTCTGTGCGAAAAAAGAGCCAGCCCTCTTGTCACCAGTGGCGTCGACCAGTTGCTTAAAAATTTTTTTTGTACTGGGACCCCATGGACCAAAAGTTTCAAAACCAAGCGGCACAATTAATATGTAGTCGCTAGAAAGCGTCACATACTTGCGCCGCTTGGCCTCTTCTGCGGCCTCCGCCGCGGCTCCGGCCCTTAAAACCGAACCGCTGAGATGGGAAGGGGCTAACGTGTCGACACATGTAGCATCCCACACGAGAGCCCTTCCCCGCTCCCAGGGTATCAACGTCAGGCCGTCCGGACGCTTGCCATCATCACGGACCATTCCAACAGGTTCTAAAAGAGAAGGAACGTTGATGGTGGCAAGCGCCCGTTTGATGATATCGTTGATAGAGCCGTGGCGGGAAAATCTGCCAGCACTGCGTTGGCAGTATAGTCCATGGAGTCCGTTCCTGTCGACGTCACTGCCACATGGACACCGATGACGCTCGACAATGGCAGCACCCAGTCGAAGACCATTAAATTTTTAGTCAAATATTGAGAAATGATTCAACAAGCAAAAATCATTTCATTCTTAAACGCTAAATACCAAGCGGAACCGAACAGCGTAATTTCCTCGCCCCCGAAAACCCCTGTATACAAAATTTCGTGAAAATCGTTAGTGCAGTTTCCGAGATCCTAAATATATATATATATATATATATATATATATAATTAATTATATATATATATATATATATATATTTAGGATAATTAATTATATATACAAGATTTTCTCGTTTAAAGGTATAAGATTATAGCTACGTGTGTGACGGGCTTGAGATGTGAAACTTTCACTGGTAAAGATTTACCAACTTCGAATTGTGCATATCAATTCAAATAAATTGTGATTACAAATTGAAAATTATTGAATTCCTACAATCGTTCGGATATCCACTAAATTAACAAATTGTTGGGAACTTCAGCTAATAAGATTAGGTTGGGTACAGGTGGTAGAAAGGAGTGAGTACTGAGATGACGAATGATAGGGGAGAATGGGAGAAAAATACATGTGGTACCGACCCCACCTAGTGGGATAAAGGTAAGAAATAGGGTACAGATCGTACCTAGTATTTATAATAAGCTATCACATTTGATGGATTTTTTTTTCTAATACGTATGTATTTTTTTGTTTATTTTACTTACTATTTTTGTTGACATACCTATTTAATGATTTTGTTAACAGAGAAATCTGCTATTATAGTAATTTTAATAAATCTCTATTTGTTGACTTAAATGTGTGTTAAATAATATCCTCACTTGACACCGGCAAAATTTATCGAATGGACAGATGCCATCTAATTAGGAAGAAGAAGGAAAACGAGGAAGTAAGGCCCTTATTCAGAAACAGTGCTTGAGTCTAAGTCGAGCCTCAAGCATAGATTTTTGACATTTTTCAATTTAGAACTGTCAAAAAATCTATGCTTGAGACTCGACTCAGACTCAAGAATAGATTTTTGACATATTTCAATGGATAACTGTCATAAAATCTATAATTTAGGCTCGACTCAGACTAAAGCATAGATTTTTATGATATTTCAATGAAGAACTGTCAAAAAATCTATGCTTGAAGCTCGACTCAGACTATGAATAGATTTTTGACATATTTCAATGGATAACTGTCAAAAAATCCATGCTTGAGGCTCGACTCAGACTCACGCACTGTTTCTGAATATCAACCTGAGAATCGTAACAGATTACCTATTAGCCGAAATCCCTAGTACTATTCAAGTAAACCAGTCCTCTGCTGGTCTTCACTACCCTAGTGATGGTACAAAGGGGTTTCACCAGGTAACCCCTGGGTTATTTCTTCTGGGATACCTCCACTTCGCTGAGGGCTGTCAGCACGAAGGATTCTATGCCGGATTCATTACGACCGCGGGCGATGCGGAAGTATCCATTCTCTCCCCACTCTTGACCCCAGCTGTTCGCAACCAGCTGGAAAAAAGAAATAGGCTTAAGAATTTCTCCAAGAAGTCTCTCATAGCTCTCGTCGGTCCACCTGGTGGGATGGGCGACGTTTCGTCTTCCGGTTCGTGGTCGCCATTCGAGAACCTTCCCTTCGATTCCCAACGGTTATCAATTCTTCGAGCTTGGCCGTTATTCGCAATTGCCGAACCACGCGCGTTGAACACGATCGTCGGATTTTGAACGAATCATGTGAAATAACCAAAACATCAAACGTGGGGCATAGACAACTAGTCTTGTGGCATACATAATACTTACCATTTTCCGATTCCACACCAAGGCTAGTTTGCGTTTAGATCACGTTGTGAAGTCACACGTTTTGGGCACGGAATCTCCAATGTAATAGCGAATAAGGCCCCTGTATGACCTGCCCATTGCCACTTCAACTTACTAGGTAATTCCATTTGTAATATTAGGTAGTAGAACATAAGTAGAAATTAGGAAATGATCATCCCACCAGATGGACTGACGGCATTGTTAAGATCGCGAGAAGGGGATGTTGTGTTGTGAACCGTTCCTGGAAATGTGTAGTGGAGGCCTATGTCCAGCAGTGGACTTCTTCAGGCTGATAATAATGAAAATGATGAGGAAATGATATATGGCTAACATACCCAGTATTTGTCCCCACTTCCCTCCCCCCAGCCAACGATCCTCACGCTGTGGAGTCCCTTCATTTGGTTGTCTCCGAATTGGCTGTGCCTATAGATGCCATCGCGATAGTGGAAGAAGTCTTGGTACACTGTCATGACGGCTGCAAGAGGAATTCAAAAACTCAAAACAAACTCAAACTCAATAAAAATTTATTCATTTCAATTCCAAGAACCACTTTGAAACGTCTTAAAGCTAGGTGAGTCTAGGTGCCAGTTCCACGCGACCAAGCCTAGAAGAACAGGCAACAAACTACGGCTCGGTTTCTACCGTTTTTTATATGATCCTTTTACAAATCAAAAATAATCTAAAATAATAGCAGTGAAGTTCCAGTGTGGTGCCACTTCACGTATTCAGACGTATGCAATGCCATAATACAAAAGCAAAAGTTTCAAAGACAAAACACGCTACGCTTCAAAGTTATAATAAAGTATCTACACAGCATATAAAAATACTAGCTGTTGCCCGCGACTTCGTCCGCGTGGATATTTGAGTTTGTTTTTTTTATTTTGACATGACCAACTGTAGTTACCATAGTTTTGAGCTTGTACTTTAGAGTGTATTTGAATTTGAAGGCAAGTGCTGTTGTTTTATTTTTCAGCAGTGTTTAGTTTAACTATGATAGATGTTTCCCGCGATTTTGTCTTAGTGGTTATCATCGGTTTTTTTGTAAACCTTTGTGTGTACCTGGTGACAGATGCTGCGGTAGCTGAAATTTTTTTAATGTTTTTTTTTGCGTATTTTGTAAAGCTCTTTTTCGTGATTTTGTTAAAGTGGCTAATTTGGCTAATTTGTTGGTGTATAATCGAATCTGGTTTTTTTAATTTGACACGCTCAGCTGGTTACCATAGTTTTGAGCATGTACTTTAGCCGTTTATTTAAACGGTGTTTAGTTTCGGTATGGTAGGTGTTTTCTGCGATTTTGTCTTAGTGGTTGTCGTGGGTTTTATATAAACTTTTGTGTGTATTCAAATTTGATGACAGGTGCTGCGGTAGCTTAATTTTTTTTACTGTTTTTTTGCGTATTTTGTAAAACATTTTTTTGTGATTTTTGTTAAAATCATTTTCCGTTTTTTCTTCTTTTAAGGGAAGAATTTTCTTATTTTCTTTCTTAGTGCACCTCTGCTCTATTAGAGGAACACACCTTCTAAGTTTCATGTTTCTAGGGCTAACGGTTTAAGCTGTGCGTTGATTTTTCTTCAAACCATTTTTCCCTTTTTTCTCCTCTTCGGAAAATAATTTTCCATTTTCCTTTCTTAGCGGATACCTACGTCATAACATCTACCTGCATGCCAAATTTCAGCCCGATCCGTCCAGTGGTTTGGGCTGTGCGTTGATAGATCACTATGTCAGTCAGTCACCTTTGAGTTATATATATTTAGATAGATGGTAGGTGTTTTCCGCGATTTTGTCTTAGTGGTTGTCGTGGGTTTTATATAAACTTTTGTGTGTATTCAAATTTGATGACAGGTGCTGCGGTAGCTGAAATTTTTTTAATATTTTTTTTTTTGCGTATTTTGTAAAGCTCTTTTTCGTGATTTTGTTGAAGTGGCTAATTTGGGCTATTGTATTCGTCGTTGGTGTATAATCGAATCTGTTTTTTTTATTTGACATGACCAACTGCTAGTTACCATAGATTTGAGCTTGTACTTTAGAGTGTATTTGACTGTTATGGTGAGTGCTGTTGGAGCCGATTTTTTTCAGCAGTGTTTAGTTTAAGTATGATTGATGTTTCCCGCGATTTTGTCTTAGTGGTTATCATCGGTTTTTTATAAACATTTGTGTGTATTAAAACCTGGTGACAAATGCTGCGGTAGCTGAAATTTTTTTAATATTTTTTTTTTTGCGTATTTTGTAAAGCTCTTTTTCGTGATTTTGTTGAAGTGGCTAATTTGGGCTATTGTATTCGTCGTTGGTGTATAATCGAATCTGTTTTTTTTATTTGACATGACCAACTGCTAGTTACCATAGATTTGAGCTTGTACTTTAGAGTGTATTTGACTGTTATGGTGAGTGCTGTTGGAGCCGATTTTTTCAGCAGTGTTTAGTTTAAGTATGATAGATGTTTACCGCGATTTTGTCTTAGTTGTTATCATCGGTTTTTTTGTATACATTTGTGTGTATTAAAACCTGGTTACAAATGCTGCGGAAGCTGGATTTTTTTAAATATTTTTTTTTCGTATTTTGTAAAGCAATTTTTTGTGATTTTATGTTATATTAGTGGCTAATTTGGGGTTTCGTATGCGTGTTGGTGTATAATCGAATCAGATTTTTTTAATTTGACATGACCAACTGCTGGTTACTATAGTTTTGAGCTTGTACTTTAGAGTGTATTTGAATTTGAAGGCGAATGCTGTTGGAGCCGACTTTTTTCAGCAGTGTTTAGTTTAAGTATGATAGATGTTTCCCGCGATTTTGTCGTAGTGGTTATCATCGGTTTTTTTGTAAACATCTGTGTGTATTAAAACCTGGTGACAAATGCTGCGGTAGCTGAAATTTTTTTATGTTTTTTTTTCGTATTTTGTAAAGCTATTTTTTGTGATTTTATGTTATATTAGTGGCTAATTTGGGGTTTCGTATGCGTGTTGGTGTATAATTGAATCAGATTTTTTTAATTTGACATGATCAACTGCTGGTTACTATAGTTTTGAGCTTGTTCTTTAGAGTGTATTTGAATTTTAAGGTGAGTGCTGTTGGAGCCGATTTTTTTCAACAGTGTTTAGTTTAAGTATGATAGATGTTTCCCGTGATTTTGTCGTAGTGGTTATCATCTGTTTGTTGGGAACCTTTGTGTGTAATCGAACCTGGTGCCAGATGCTGCGGTAGCTGAAAATTTTTAATGTTTTTTTTTGCGTATTTTGTAAAGCTATTTTTTGTGATTTTTCTTAAAATCATTTTCCGTGTTTTCTTCTTTTAGGGAAAGAATTTTCCTATTTTCTTTCTTAGTGCACCTCTGCTTTATTAGAGGAACACATCTTCTAAGTTTCATGCTTCTAGGGCTAACGGTTTAGGCTGTGCGTTGATTTTTCTTCAAATCATTTTTCCCCTTTTTCTCTTCTTCGGAAAATAATTTTCCATTTTCCTTTCTTAGCGGATGCCTACGTCATAACATCTACCTGTATGCTAAATTTCAGCCCGATCTGTCCAGTGGTTTGGGCTGTGCGTTGATAGATCACTATGTCAGTCAGTCACCTTTGAGTTATATATATTTAGATAGATGGTAGGTGTTTTCCGCGATTTTGTCTTAGTGGTTGTCGTGGGTTTTATATAAACTTTTGTGTGTATTCAAATTTGATGACAGGTGCTGCGGTAGCTTAATTTTTTTTACTGTTTTTTTGCGTATTTTGTGAAACATTTTTTTGTGATTTTTGTTAAAATCATTTTCCGTTTTTTCTTCTTTTAAGGGAAGAATTTTCTTATTTTCTTTCTTAGTGCACCTCTGCTCTATTAGAGGAACACACCTTCTAAGTTTCATGTTTCTAGGGCTAACGGTTTAAGCTGTGCGTTGATTTTTCTTCAAACCATTTTTCCCTTTTTTCTCCTCTTCGGAAAATAATTTTCCATTTTCCTTTCTTAGCGGATACCTACGTCATAACATCTACCTGCATGCCAAATTTCAGCCCGATCCGTCCAGTGGTTTGGGCTGTGCGTTGATAGATCACTATGTCAGTCAGTCACCTTTGAGTTATATATATTTAGAAGATACGAAAATAGCAGGTACAGACATTGCAAATTGATGTTATAAAATATAATATTATACATTAGGAACGGTGAGGCCTTAAAAATGGTATGACCCAAGGAAGGAACATCTAATAATAGCTGAAATAACTTTAAACCCCGGGACCTTTCTGCGCCGTAGGCCGTGGGTTCGATCCCCACCGAGAACAAATAATTTGTGTGGTGAACGTAGATGTTTGTTCTCTTTTTGGGTGTTATATTGTAATCTTAGTACCTTATCAGATATCTGGTTCCCATAGTACAAGCTCTGCTTAGTTTGGAGCCAGATTGTGTTGTGTAGATTGTCAACAATATTTATAAGTCATAAGTGATTTATAAATATTGTTAATAAAATAGTGTAGATTTGATAATTTTAAAATAAGATAGAATATGAATATTATAATGTTAAACTTTTTGTAGGTTTCCATCAAGTACCTACACAGTACCTGACTATTTTATTACTGCCCTTGAATTCATCGTAGGAGTAGAAAGTCTGCTCGACAAGCCAACACTTTAATTTATATTTAAAACAAGCTACATTATGGGCATCCGTGATGGTATCCGGGAGCCTAATACCTCCGGGCCCATGACATGCGTCAGCTTCGATGACTGTGTAAGTGTCCGTGGCAGTATCGCCACATATTTTTTATTATTCCAATTATAATTTTCCGTTTCTGGTTGTTAGTAGGAAGGTAGGTAGGTAGAGACCTCACATTCCATCTCAATGATAAAAACTGCGCCATAAAACGATCTAACACCTAATCAAACATTTCTCACCTAGTCAATCTTATCTGTACCTACAAACTTATCATGTCCTTGGCCAATAAAATAGTAGCTAGAATACCTTGGACAGAATAAGAGTCTACTTGTAATTCATACTTATACATACTTTTCATTGCTCATACTCGGAAAGTAGGTCTGAAGTTGCCTGAGGGGCCTAATTGAAAGTAATACTTTCAGCCCTAGGGAGAATCGCTTTCTACTGACAGCTGTCAAATTATAAAAAAAAACAAGTTCTATTTTCACATTTTTATTCAAACATGTTCCAACTTTCCTAACAGCAAGGGGTTATTGAACCAAATTCCAACTTTTTATTCAGCAAGGAGGTTGGAAACCCATTACAACGGTAAGAAGTTTAAAAAGTCTAATTAGGTTTTATTTTTACTTTCCTTGTATTCGTAATGATAATTACAGTGTTTACCTCGGGTGAAAGACTTATTTAAGTCCCTCAAGCTCCATTGGCGCCCTCGCTACGCTCTGGCGCCAAACCCGTCTCGGGACTTAAATTCGTGACTTTCAATCCTCAGGTAACAATGTACTATTAAAGTTGTGTTAAAATATTCGTTGAAGCACCTTGCTTTACCTATTTACTGCCTCCTGCCTGCTGAGTTAGTTACTTACTCATGGCTCGCCTATTTATATAGAAATCAATAAATACTTAGGCCCGTATTCAGAAATAGTGCTTGTTTTGTATTATTGCCTACGTCTCACTAAGTTGGAGTGGCTCCACACTGGAACTTCACTGCTATTATTATTTTAGTTTTTGAAAGGATCATACTTACAAAAAACTGTAGGATCCAAGCCGTAGTTAGTTGCCTGTTTTTCTAGGCTTGGTCGCGTGGAACTGGCACCTAGACTCACCTAGCTATATGACGTTTCAAAGTGATCCTTAATTGTGATACAACTGATTAAATACATAAGTATTTGACTTTGAATAAAACTTCATAAAATTACTTACCAAAAACTGGTCCACTGTGCAGAATATCATACATAATGTCTTGTTCTTTCACGAGGCGGCCGACAGGACCGACCTAGAAAGGTAAACCGTAATTAGTAGATCGTATGAGTTTCCTCACCGCTATATCTTATTGCATCTTTGAATTATGAGAAAACTTATTTTTCATTGCTCATACTCTGAAAGTAGGTCTGAAGTTGCCTCAGGGGCCTAATTGAAAGTAATACTTTCAGCCCTAGGGAGAATCGCTTTCTACTGACAGCTGTCAAATTATAAAAAAAAACAAGTCCTATTTCCACATTTTTATTCAAACATGTTCCAACTTTCTTCACAGCAAGAGGTTATTGAACCAAATTCCAACTTTTTATTCAGCAAGTAGGTTGGAAACCCATTACAACGGTAAGAAGTTTAAAAAGTCTAAATAGAGCGCAATGTAAAATTTAAATTTAAATAACATAAAGATAGTATTAAATAAATAATATATCTTCTAAATTACTTGATTAATATATAGCTTCAACTATTTATTTAAAATAACATAGATTTGAGCAAAAAATTTACCATTTTTTAAATTATGAAAATGAAAATAATGGCTGAATAATGCTGGCGAGCCGAAGCCGAAGGCCCGCCAGAGAACAAGAAAAAAAAAACCGGGAAGGCGGCAATTCAATCTTCATTTTCACTAATTTTTCTTTCATGTTTTTATTTTTACTTTCCTTGTATTCGTAATTAAAAGCACAGTGTTTACCTCGGGTGAAAGTCTTTTAAGTCCCTCAAGCTCCATTGGCCAAACCCGCCTCGGGACTCAAAAAACGTGACTTTCAACACTCAGGTAACAATGTACTATTGAAGTGAACATTCTTCAGGCGGGCTTTTGAGCATTTTTAAAGTTACAAAGCTTTATTAGAAAAGTAAAGAAGTATAGCGTCGGAATGCGTGGATCATTGTTTTCCGTATTATAAACAAAGTTCTGGTACTTATTCAATTTGTAGTTTTCACTTTATTAGTAACTAGCAGCCCGTCCCGGCATCGCACGGGGTAGACAATATTGTTGTACATTATTTTGTTCTATCGCTAATAGTTTCGGCAGCGCATTCGACGAAAGACATTTTAAGACTCTTTTTCTACACCTTCGGTTACATTGTTCAAATTTTACCAAGGCTCCCTAATTTTTTTCAAAATGAAATGTAGCCTATGTCAAATTGGATAAATGTAGCATTCTATTGGTGAAATAATGTTTTAAATCGGCCCAGTACTTTTTGAGCCTATTCATGACAAACGTACAAAAATAGGTACAAATCTTTCCTCTTTATAATATTAGTGTAGACTAGTAACATCCCGTGCGACTTCGCTCGCGTCAAGCTTTTTCCGTACAAACTTCAACCCCCGCTGCACACCTTTAGGAAATGAGTTTCGGGAAACCCTTTCTTAGTGCACCCCCACATAGTACAGTCATTTGGTCGAAAAAATAGAGGTTACCTGGAAAGTTTTCCGGGAGTTTTGAAAATTGGCAATTTTAAAGATTTTGATATGCTCTTTCCAAATTTCAACTTTGCCACCTCGTATGTTTGCCGCTCGCGCCGCCATATTGAAAAAATGGCGCCCAAAAGCAGTTTTTAGGGTTCCGTAGCCAAATGGCAAAAACGGAACCCTTATAGATTCGTCATGTCTGTCTGTCTGTCTGTCTGTCTGTCTGTCTGTCCGTCCGTATGTCACAGCCATTTTTCTTAGAAACGGTAAGAGCTAGACTGATGAAACTTGGCGAGTAGATGTATTCTATGAACCGCATTAAGATTTTAACATAAAAATAAAAAAAAAACTATAAATTTCGGGGGTCCCCATACTTGAAACTGAAACTCAAAATTTTTTTTTTCATCGAACCCATACGTGTGGGGTATCTATGAAAAGGTCTTCAAAAATGATGTTGAGGTTTCTAATATTGTTTTTTTCTAAACTGAATAGTTTGCGCGAGAGACACTTCCAAAGTGGAAAAAAGTTGGTCCCCCCCCTCTAACTTCTAAAGTAAGAGAATGATAATACTAAGAAAAATATATGTTGTAAATTACTATGTAAACTTCCAGCGATTTTTGGTTTGAACGAGATCTAGTCAGTAGTTTTTTTTTTATACGTCATAAACCGTAAACCGCAATTTACCTTTAGAAGAAACTACAAGAACCTTATTATGTTACATCAAGTAACATAATATACAGGTTTTTGTAGTTCGTCGTGCTACGGAACCCTTCATGGGCGAGTCCGACTCGCACTTGGCTGCTTTTATTTGATAATTACTCCTTTCCGGCGCATGTTACAGGAAAAGTTGAAATTTGGAAAGAGCATATCAAAATCAATAAAATTACCAATTTTCAAAACTCCCGGAAAACTTTCCAAGTAAAACTACCAAGTGACTGGACTAATTTAGATAGGTACATTTTTAATGTTTTTTACAAACCACAAACCAATGACATTTCGTCTTCATTGCAATGGGTTTACGACCATCCAAAGGTAAGTTATTAGGTACCCACATACCTTATATTTTGAGGTCCTCGCTTCGTAGGAGGGGTAGCATTGGTGTTGCTGGAGGGTGCTAGTTTTCGTGAAGGGACACTTGGTTTTGTTTGCCTTGTACGGGAAGCAATTTTCAGGCATCAAGCTGGAATAAAAACGTATACAAGGTTTAATTGGGATAAGGTTACGTTATGAATAAATAATAGTTTGATAAAACTCCTCCTCTCTCCTCCCCTCCCCTCTCCTCTCTCTCCCTCCTCCCCCTCCTCCTCTTCTCTTCTTTGACCTCTCAAAAACTGACCTTCTCTTCTGACTTTCTCTCTTTTTTGTCTTTTTCTTCTGTTTTTTGTTGTTCTTTATAGACTGGTCGAAAGTTGTTCGAAATGCGCATACAATCGATTTTTTTATCTTCTCAAATGACCAGTGTTTATTCAGCAACGCTCGAGCCAAGGTGTTTACAAAAAAAAGCGGTCAAGTGCGAGTCGGACTCGCCCATGAAGGGTTCCGTTATAGCAACAAGTAGCATAATATAAAGGTTCTTGTAGTTCGTCGAAAGGTAAATTACGGTTTACGATTTATGACGTATAAAAAAAAACTACTGACTAGATCTCGTTCAAACCAAATATCTTTGAAAGTTTGCATAGTAATGTACAACAATTTTGAGTTTCAGTTTCAAGTATGGGGACCCCCAAAATTTATAGTTTTTTTTTGTATTTTTGTGTAAAAATCTTAATGCGGTTCACAGAATACATAACTCAACAAGTTTCATCAGTCTAGCTTTTACGGTTTCGGAGAAAAATGGCTGTGACATACGGACGGTCAGAAAGACAGACAGACAGACATGACGAATCTATAAGGGTTCCGTTTTTGCCATTTGGCTACGGAACCCTAAAAATGACAATTAACAAGAAAGTTTGGGTCTAATTCCAACCGTCCAGATACGACTTCCATGCAAACTTCAGCTTTTTCTTCAGATTGATGTCTGAGTACTCTTTTAGATTCTTTATGCAAAGAATGAGACATCAACTCACCCATAGTTTCTGGCGAAGTTCCAGGCGACATCAACATGTCCACCGTCGCATCCTTTCTGATTCCTCACGTTGCATGACAGCAGGGTCTGAGGACTGAGGATCATATTCTCAGCTCCATTCGACTGAATCGCGAATCTGGATAAAAACAAATACATTTTTACAAAAAATTAGTTAGTAGTTGGTTAGTAGCACTACCAAACTAGAGAACCGATTTAAATATTTTTTTTTATGGAACGATTTAGGAATCATTTTTTTTTTATACAACTAGCTGATGGAACTAGCATATGGTCCACCTGATGTTAAGTGGTAACCATCACCTACAGCAAAGCATTGCCTCGTGGATCACGCACGTCAGAGATGTGCCCTACGATATCCTTCCCTGCGTCAATCAACTTGAGGCATACAGATGTTCAGCCTCAGGTGCCAGTAATTTCACCGGCACTCACACTCTTCAAACCGAAACAAAGCAATGCTGCTTCACGGCAGGAATAGGCAGAGGCTCTACTACTACTAAAGTCTGAATTTTCAGATAAATGATTTTAAGTTTAAAAAACTTGAGAAACCGACTTCATGACCAATCTGCTGAATCGATTTTGATGGCTAAATATTTTTAAACTAGGTAGGTACCTACCTACTTAAGTAAAATCGGTAAGTATTCAGAATAAAATCAATTAATTATTTATTTTTGGAGGTACCAGCCGAGAATTACAAACATTGCGAAGTTTTTAGAATCGTTTAAGTACCTATATCAAACTTTTTGGTAAAAAGTGCAACCTTATTCGACATACATTAAAAAAGTAAGAATGGAGCGATTTGGCATGTGTCATTGTGTCAAACAAAAAAAAGATAGAAGCTGCCTCTCACTGCTCCCCTTTAGCAATGCCCTTGCTTCCAGATAAAAAAAAAATCTAAATCGGTTCATACATGACGGAGGCATGCAGTTACAAACACTAAAAATGAAAATAAAAAAAAGCAGCCAAGTGCGAGTCGGACTCGCCCATGAAGGGTTTCGTAGCACGACGAACTACAAGAACCTTTATATATGTTACTTGATGTAACATAATAAGGTTCTTATAGTTCGTCGAAAGGTAAATTGCAGTTTACGGTTTATGACGTATAAAAAAAAACTACTGGCTAGATCTCGTTCAAACCAAATATCGTTGGAAGTTTACATAGTAATGTACATCATATATTTTTTTTAGTATTATCATTCTCTTACTTTAGAAGTTAGAGGGGGGGGGACCAACTTTTTTCCACTTTGGAAGTGTCTCTCGCGCAAACTATTCAGTTTAGAAAAAAACAATATTAGAAACCTCAACATCATTTTTAAAGACCTATTCATAGATACCCCACACGTATGGGTTTGATGAAAAAAAAATTTTTGAGTTTCAGTTTCAAGTATGGGGACCCCCGAAATTTATAGTTTATTTTTTATTTTTATGTAAAAATCTTAATGCGGTTCACAGAATACATCTACTCGACAAGGAGAAAAATGGCTGTGACATACGGACGGACAGACAGACAGACAGACAGACAGACAGACATGACGAATCTATAAGGGTTCCGTTTTTGCCATTTGGCTACGGAACCCTAAAAATGGCAACACCGATTTTGATAAAATTAAAATGGGACTAATCTGGAAGCAGTACTTGTCAGTTAAAAAAATAATTTTTCAAATCGGCTCACAAATGACAAAATTATGCGGTGACAAACATTAAAAAAAAATACAACCAATTTGAGAACCTCCTCCTTTTTGATTGGAAGTCGGTTAAAAAAGAAAAGAAGTCAAAGGCGGGCAATTTTTGAGTTGCTAAAATTCCAGACACTGTTACTCGGCTAAAAGAGGAGAATGGAAGACACGCATGTTGTGCCGACCACACATAAAGTGAAGGGTAAGAAGAAGAAGAAGAAGAAGAAGAAGAAGCAGGTATAACGATAATACTGATGATGACAAATGATGATGAATTATCTATGTTGTCATCGCCCGCACAAACTTGATGATCTAGGCCATTAAGGCCACGGTCATACTAGTTTATATTGTCTACTACCGCATAGTTTGCGGTTATGTGCAAAATTGAGCTCATCAATACTCGTTACCACTTAGCATCAGGTGGGCCATATGCTTGTTCAATCAGCAAGGAAGTATAGTAGAGATAAAAAATACTATAAATACTGTAGATAGTCTACATAACCGATTAAAGAGACATACCTAATATTGCCGATCTCCAAAATTTTTGATAAATAGTTTTAGAGATTTTATATATTTTAATAAAGTGTGCGAGTGATAAAGTCATCGACGGCAGTCTGCTCCTTCTGCCTTCTGATTAAGAGTCAATCCCCTATGTTTTTAAAAGAAGGTTGAAAAAGCTATTTAGGCCACAGGAACCAAGCCGTAATTTGTTGCCTGTTTCTAGGCTTGGTCGCGTGGAACTGGCACCTAGGCTCACCTAGCTTTAAGACATTTTAAAGTAATCCTTGTGATATAACTGAATGTAGAAGTTTGGAATTTGAATTTTTACCTGACACAGCCTTCTCTCATACATTTCCAGGAAAAACGATACTCCGCCCGGCAACGTTATCGTCGGTTCATCGCCAGACGTTCTACGTTTTATTTTATATTTTACTAGTGGCCTGTCCCGGCTTCGCACGGGTGGATATTTATTCTTTAAACACATATATATAGCCTATGTTACTCAGGGTGAATGTAGCTTTCCAACGGTGAAAGAATTTTTGAATTCGGCACAGTAGTTTTTGAGTTTATTTATTACTAGCAGCCCGTCCCGGCTTCGCACGGGGTAGACAATATTGTTGTACATTATTTTGTTCTATCTCTAATAGTTTTAGCAGCTCATTCGACGAAAGACATTCTCATTTTTCTACACCTTCGGTTACATTGTTCAAATTTTACCAAGGATCCCTAATTTTTTTCAAAATGAAATGTAGCCTATGTCGAATTGGAAGAATGTAGCATTCTATTGGTGAAAGATTCTTTTAAATCGGCCCAGTACTTTTTGAGCCTATTCATTATAATAAAAAAATAGGTACAAATCTTTCCTCTTTATAATATTAGTGTAGATATAGACAAACATGCACACAAAAATACAAATTAGAGAGGTTTGGTATCAAAATCAGTCAAGTCCAATTCACCCAATTTGTCATTATAGTGCATAAACTAATTTTTGTTATTGGCAATATTTTTGACAACTCAGCTCAAGGCTGGTGATTCAAACGAGTCTTTTAAAACTAAACTAAACAAATATCTATCTTAGTCTCAAACAAAAAAAGTCGGATTTCAAATAAAATCTGCCGGATTTGACCAAATTTGATAGTGAGGGGCGGATTTGGCCGAATTTGATTGTCATGGCTTTGGATTTGACTGTTTTTGATTGGTTATTTATGGATTTGGCCATTTTTGTATTTGTCGTGTACAGGAGGTCAGGGGTGGTAAATTTTGGTTTCAAATATTCAGATATTCAATAAAAAAGTAAAGAATACATAATATAAGAACACTTTATTTGTTTATTTAGAACTAAAATTAAAACCTTGTGCAACTACACAATTAAAATTAAACAATTAAATTTGGCAACTCTTCCAAAGCTTCACAATCTTCTTCTTCATAAGAATGTAATGATTCAACTGGCCTTAACAACACATCGCTGAAATATTTTAACTCTGGTAGTTACGTCTGGTCGACCACAAAGACAACCAGACTCGATAATTTAAATACATTTTAAAAATTGTCCAGTAGTAAGTAGCTTAGGTTGTTAGTGATTTTATTTTAATACGTAGGAGCAATTTAGCCATCCATGATAATAATAACAAAAAATTAGACTTGATCAAATGCGAACTTAATGCAAAATATTGTTTAGCACCCCTGCCTGTCAAATGTTCGTCAGTAGGACTCGAGTTGATGCAACAAACTTTACTTACCTAGAAACTTTTTGTTCATTACGCTTCCACTTAGTTTTTTGTGTCAGCCGTTTCCTAGACATTTCTGGAGCAGTTTCTTTTATTTCTTCAGTTGATTCATCCATTTTTTCTATTTATTTTTATGTAAAAACGCTAGGAATTCGATCACAACGCAAATCAAGCACTTCGACGTAAAAACAAAATGGCTGACACGCCGTACTAAATCCTTGAATCTGATTGGCTGTTATGGATTTGGCTCATTTTGTTTTGAAATAGGTAGTACTCGATTTGTCTACTTTTGATCCCAGAGTCACGATTTGCAATGAAATTTTATAAAACAAACATGGATTTGGCCAATTTTGAATGACACAGAACTACAAAATGGAACGTTCTTAATTTAGCTGCATATTCAGTTTAAAAAGTAAGTTTTTTGGATTTGGCCGATTTTGATACCAAACCTCTCTAAATCTTTCCTCTTTATAATATTAGTATAGATATAGTATAGATATAGATATGATTGAATAAGCGTTATGGCCTACCTAACGTTTAGGTGGTAACCATTGTGGTGGATAGGTTCTGGTCTTCAAATAAATCACCATATCCATCGTTCAGGTTCTTTTATTGCATCGAAGACTTACATTCTTAATTATTATAATACACGATCTATTCGCTACGTGTCCATCTTGCTGGGGGTTTTTGCAGAGACCTAACCTCTAAAATGACATTGACAGATAACTAACACAATATTATATAAAGCTTATGTTCCACACTGCATTCTACTAATTCTATTTAAAACAATCCACGACATCCATCATAACAAAGCGGTGCCCTGCAGGTCACGCACCTCAGGAACGTGCCCTGCATTAATGAACTTGAGTAGTCGCAGACGTAAGGTAGGTAAACGCTCAAATCTCATATATTATGTTTTGTATACCCTTTTTACCATTCATATTTTTTTTGGTATTACTGTATAGGGGAAGCCGAGGTGAGTACGCTCTCTTAGGCTTTTAGTAATCTACGTTACTACGCAGTAACGCTTATACGCATAAGCGCTACCTACCTACATCAAATTGAAAAATCTGATAACTTACAAAAAACCGTTATTCGCCGTTAACTTTTTACTTCTATAAATAAAAATATGCCTTTTTATTTTCTATACCAACTCATACAATTCATAAATTTACCTACTAAGTTACTTAACACCAATTTATTATAACGTTTCAATTCCAGTAACACTTACGAAGTCACGAATAGAAACCATTTTTCTTACGTTCATAGCCTGAGCCTTAGCCCTTATGTAAACATTCCAGCAAACCAGGCCCTTATCAAACTTATGAGCGTGCCACTAGACGCAACCCCCTTTACCCTCACCCCTCACAGACCCCTGAGAGTCTACAGCGGCTCAGGTAACTCTACCAAGCAAATAAACCAACCAAGCTCTCATCTATGCTAGGGTTGCTACAGAGGTGGTTTTAATTGGAGTTTTTAGATTTAGTCTGAACTAAATCGTCGGAGTCAAAGTTGGTGGCAGGACAGAGATGTATAATAAGCAGGCCTAATAAACTATAATTATACAAATATTATCGAGTCATTAAAAAAAACAAACATGAGTTGTGTAGGTGTTGAAAATAAATAGCAATTTTTCAGAAACTACCATTTGCAAATTAAATCAAGTGAATGTATTATTATACTTTATCCTCCTATTTAAAGTATCGGAGGTGAAGTTGAATCTGGAGAAATAGCCGCAGTTTGTTGCCTGTTCTTCTAAACTTGCGTGGAACTGGCACTTAGACTCACTTAGGTTTACGAACTTTCAAAATTATCTTTGATATTTGATATAGTTTATTTATTGCGTTTGATAGTTATTTAATGCGTTACAGTAATATAACATTTGCAACTAAATTTTTCTGTATAATTATTATTTTCTGTATATTTATTTGTGTATAATTAAATATTTTAATACACACTTAATTAATATTACGTTACGTTTGCAAAAAAGAGAAGGAACAGCTCAAATATTAATTTAAATGGTAAAACGGGTGGCATTCTAAAAGCGTTCTAAGTTTGTTTTTTAATTCGTTTATAGAAAGTTTTGTCACTTGTGTCCTTGTGAAATATATGTGCACTATACCAGTACTCTCAAACGGTGAAGGAAAACATCGTGAGGAAACCGGCATGTCGTAGAATCAAGATCAGAAAAAAAGTTCGAAAACATATTATGTCGAAGGAGCCTCTCTGAGGCGCACTTAAAATCCTTTCACCACACTCTGGATTGAAAGAACCAGTGACACGATAAGAAGAAGACCAGTTAACAAAGGAATTTTTGATTTTGAGATGATTTGTTTTGAATATCAATCGAAAGTTCCAACTTATCGTACTCAGAGTAGTAGTAGAGCTCCTTGTGTGTGGCTCGTCCGGGGAAGAACAACCACCATGCCTATTCCTGCCGTGAAGCATCGCTGTGTTTCGGTTTGAAGGGTGTGGGTGACATTACTGGCACGTGAGGCTGAACATCTGTATGCCCCAAGTTGATGAACGCAAGACAGTGCATCGTAGGGCACGTTCCTGACGTGCGTGACCTACGAGGCAATGCTTTGTTATAAGCAATGGTTACCGCTTAACATCAGGTGGGCCATATGCTTGTTCCATCAGCTAGTAGTATAAATATAAATTATAGTTCAAAAAACTAAAAAAAAAACGCTTTTATAACTAATTGAACTAAAAAGTTAAAAATAAAACTGTAATAATCAATTGAAAATTTATATTATTGGACAAAAAGCGTGGGGTGCTTTTCATAATAACTTCAGATATAATAAACTCATTCAGATAAAATATTTACTTACAACAATCAAAATCAAGCCCCCCCACGCTTTTTGTACAATAATATAAATTTTCAATTGATTATTACAGTTTTATTTTTAACTTTTTAGTTCAATTAGTTATAAAAGCGTTTTTTTTTTTTTACTTTTTTTTTTTTTTTTTTCATATATATATTTTTTTCATACTATTGCATTGTCATCGACTTTTGACAGGTGTGCAAAGTTTGAATCAAATCTGATCGTTCAAAGTAGGTTTTATTTTAATTTTTTAATTTCTTTTCATTTTTTTTTATTTTTTTTTTTCGTATTATTGCATTGTCATCGACCTTTGACAGGTGTGCAAAGTTTGAATCAAATCTGATCGTTCAAAGTAGGACAAAATCGAGCTCAAAGAGGTCGGTTACATACATACATACATACAGGTGAAGCTTATAAAAGCGTTATAAAAAAATTAAAATCGGAGTCAAAGCTCCGTCACATCCCTAATAGTCCCAGCTTCTCGAGTTTCTGGGAGAGTGCCCTTTAGTTATTTTTAGTCCGCAACTTCACAGGTAACATGAGTGTTTCGTTGCGGTTGTATAATTTTAAAACAAATATGGACGCTTTTACAAACATAAACTTCACTTCTTTTTGTCGATCATATTTTATGGTTCCTGGCCTTTACTTTAAGGGGTCTCTACACATTTGCCCATGCTGGGCCAGGCTCCGCCAATGCACAATTGTAGACCACGATCACTTGGTGTTCACACAGTGGCGCATGGCTCATTGCTGCCTGGCAAACCAATTGCGACGGACGTCGAAGTAATTACGGCTGCGGCTATTTACTTTGAACGATCAGATTTGATTCAAACCTTGCACACCTGTCAAAGGTCGATGACAATGCAATAATATGAAAAAAAAAATATATGAAAAAAAATATATATTTTGATTGTTGTAAATATTTTATCAATAGTTTATTATATCTGAAGTTATTATAAAAGCACCCTACGCTTTTTTGTACAATAATATAATTTTTTCAATTGATTATTACAGTTTTATTTTTAACTTTTAAGTTCAATTAGTTATAAAAGCGTTTTTTTTTTAGTTTTTAAACTATAATTTATTGTATACTGTTTACAAGTATTACAGAACGCAACACAAAAGTGTTCTATCCCGGTCAGCGGCCGGTGACGAACTGAACATTGGACGATTGTGTAAACACCACAGGCCAGGCTACGCCACGATTCCTTTGAAGTGTGCCCAAAAAACCGACAACTCCCCGATTGCGCGCCATGCTTGACAAATGTCCGCCAACATATACCAATACCCCCTGTACACATTGGCGTTGGCCTGTAGTGGGCCAGCATGGGCAAATGTGTAGAGACCCCTTTACGGACAATCTTGCCAGAGGCTGTTTTACATTTTTTGTAGTCAGTTTTTATTATTCTGTAATGTTTTGTTTTAAATGAAATGTGGGGTTCTTCTAAAGTTACAGGAAATTATTGTAGGTACCTTAAAGCCTAATGGACTCCCTAATTGTCTGAATAAAGAATTTAAATAATAATTAAATTATTATTAAAGCGATGGCGTTGTACCTGATCGCCAACGCCATCGCCTAGATGTGCGCAGGCCTTTAGACGTTGAAAACCGTAAAACAACTTCACGCTCGAACACTTTTGGAAGTTAAAAAAACTGGCTAAGTTATATTGTGGATAATCTATTTCACCGATGACTAAGAAAAAAGACAGCTGATCCACGATAAAGGTAAAACCGCTGTTCAGCCTCACGTGCCAGTAATTTCACCGACTCCCACACCCGTCAAACCGAAACACAGCGATGCTGCTTCACGGCAGAAATAGGAACAGCCACGACAACAGAATCTGAGGACTGAGGATAATGATCTCCATTCCATTCGACTGGATTGCGAATCTTGAAAAAACATGATTACAAAAATTGTAGGACCCCCACTGAGGTGATCCATCACTGTATCTCTCAGAACTTATAATGGAATGTCATAAAGGATACCCACGGTGGACAGACTCAGGTAATCCAATTGTTAAAGGTATAATTTAGGCAGAATTAACCGCATAACTTTGTTTCTTCCCTTCAGCTTACCTGTCAGAAGTGACACCTGCCAAAGCGACAGCCCAATCAGAGCCGCACCAGCCCTGGTCGATTACTGGCGAGATGTAACCAGGCCAGTGTGTCCTGGCGTCGAAGTTGGCCGGATAATCGATGTCCTTGTCGTATCGGATTGGAACCAAGCGTTTGATGGATGGACTCAGGGGTAGGGTTCCTGGAGAAACAAAGTGAAGAAATAATTAAACTCCTGATAATGTACGGTTAACAACTCAGACGCCTTTGATGTTTTAGGGGAAAACGGGGTGTTGGTAACGTTAATTTATCAGTGGGAAAAAGTGGATTCATTTTAAATACTGGCCGTACATTAACCGGACCTGTTGCACATATTCATATTAATATTCATTTAATTTTACTTATCCAGCCTATTTCCATTTTAGGTGTAGAATTATCGACTGGCTTTTTGTTCTTTGGTCTTTTATGTAGAGAGACTATGATTGTTGCTCAAATAAATCCTACGTCAAAACGTCACTCACACAGTATAATACACTGGTGAGCATTCACACAGACTCAGAACACGAGCCAGCGATAGAGCCAGACAGAGGTTGTGGTAGGCCTATTGTTTGTGAAACTAAACACGATTTATCCTTTCACTTTCTAGCTAAAACTAGATATTATCTAGACATCTCTCCCTTTCACTATCGTCTGAATATGAATATTTTTGTTCGTGGAACTGGCTTCTAACCGATTTGCAGTTTGGTAAAAAGTATCAATACATTTATTCCTAGAAAGCACCGCTTTCGATATATCGTGACTTTAGACCCTTAAAATAAACCTTTGCAGCTTTTTTTTTATACGACTAGCATATCGTAGGTCACGCTCTTCAGGGACGTGCCCTACCCTGCGTCCATCAACTGGAGATATACAGAGGTTCCGCCTCACGTGCCAGTAGTTTCACCGGCACCCACACCCTTCAAACCAAAACACAGCAACGTTGCTTCACGGCAGGAATAGGCATGGTGGTTGTACGCACCTGGACGAGCCACAGACAGAGTTTTACTACTACTTAGTCAAGTCCTCGATTCCTCAATATTTCTTTAGTTTTTGGTTCCTAAAGTATATCGAGGTCAATGGAACCGTTTTTTAGGACGATATTAATAGCCTAATGCTGTAAAAAATTAATGGCTGCGTATTTTTCCACTTTAAATAATAAATCTTCGCAGTTAAATCGTAAAAATTGCTCACAATCCGAACTTCCATAAAATTGGTTAGAAATATTTTTAACTTTACCAACACAACTCAACTATTATAATTGAACACAGTAATACAGCGTAATATTAAACTGTTTAATTTTCAGATCACAGGAACACTATTTTGTCACAGCCTCTCAGCGAGAAGTTAATAAATATAATAATAAATATTGTGGCCAATCCACACAACACCATCTAGCCCCAAATTAAGAAAATCTTGTACAATGGGTACCAGATAGCTGATATAATACATATGTGTATGCATATTTTTTTGAAATACTTAGTTTAATTACAATAAAGCACACAGACAAGTGTTCACCACACAAATATTTGTTCTCGGTAGGGATCGAAACTGAATTTGGTCGTCTGTAGATGTAGATCGGATATTTGGGCCGTTGTTTTATGTTTATAATGATTCATTGCTATTGTCTGTTTTGACCTTTAAAATCGATACTTTATGGTAAGCACACTAAGCACCATACGATTTTATGACAATAAAACCAGGGATTGACTAAGTAATATTTTTACAAATCGCTTTCGCTATTATTATAACCTGGTATAAGTAGAAGCATTTTTAAATTGAAAACTTCAGTATAAATAATCCTTATTAATATTATAAATGCGTTTGTAACTCTGTCTGTCTGTCTGTCTGGCTTTCACGCCAAAACTACTGAACCGATTGAAATGAAATTTGGTACACAGATAGTTGAGGGTCTGAGGAAGGACATAGGCTAATTTTTATTGCGAAAAAAAGGTTGTAAGGGGTGAAAATAAGGGTTGAAAGTTGTATGGAAGGATCGTCATTTTTAGAGCTAGAAACTTGAAACTTATTTTTTAGTCTGTTGATTTGATATAAAAAAATATGACATTCAAAGTTTGCGCTGGGGGGTAGAGGGAGGGGAGTACAGGGGGAGTGTGGAGGGGAGTACAGGGGGGAGTGTGAAGGGGAGGTGCGAGGGGTGATGTGGGGGGAGTGTAGAGGGGAGGTGCGGGGGGAGTGTGGAGGTGAGTACAGGGGGATTGTGGAGGGGAGGTTTGGGGGGAGTGTAGAGGGGAGTACAGGGGGGAGTGTGGAGGGGAGTACAGGGGGAGTGAGGAGGGGAGGAGCGGGGGGAGTGTGGAGGGGAGGTGCGAGGGGGGAGTGTGGAGGGGAGTGTGGAGGGGAGGTGCGAGGGGGGTGTGTCAGGGGGGAGTGTGGAGGGGAGGTGCGAGGGGGGATGTTGGGGGGTGTGGAGGGGAGGTGCGGCGGGAGTGTGGAGGGTATCACAGGAAGGAGTGTGGAGGGGAGGTAGGGGGTAGTGTGGAGGGGAGGTGCGGGGTGAGGTGAGAGGGGGAGTGTGGAGGGGAGGTGTGGGGGGAGGTGCGGGGGGAGTGTAGAGGGGAGGTGCGAGGGGGGATGTGGGGGGAGTGCGATGGGGGAGTGTGCAGGGGAGTGTTTAGAGGGGGGAGTGTGGGGGGAGTTCGGAGAGGAATGCGGGGGGGATGAAAGTGTGGCGTAGTACGACGCCATATGTCTTAGTTGTGCGAATATGACGTTGTTATTTAATTACTGTTTTCTTCCGCTGCAAATTAAAAATGCTACCCATAGACGCCACGCGGACGAAGTCGCGGGCACAGACAGCTAGTAATAAATAATTAAGCGGGGTTAAGCATTTTTTGAGGTGGGAATAAACCAACGAACTAGCCACACTGTTGCCGGCATTGTCACTGACAATGACACTTAATCGGCAAAAATTAACAAACTTCGCCAAAAGGTGAGTAAAATATTACCCACATGGAATGGTGACCACTGAGCTCTATCTTTTCGTATTATATGCCAAAGTTTGCTCATATCTTAGTAAACGGCAGCGTCATGGGCAACTGGTGTTTTTTCATGCCCCTATTTACGGGACGATAATAGTGCCTGGAACAGGATTTTAGATGGAATAAGCTTGTCCAGCCAGCACCTATACCATTTTGACAACTCAGTCAGCCTTATCCACAGGAAAGACATGGTCAATACGTCAATCAATACGAACTGGTAAGCCGCAGGTGTCCTCAGGATGTTTTCCTTCACCGTTAGAGAGCATTAGCGTTGTGTACCTACATTTGACTGGCTTCTCAGCTCAGTTGGTAGCAGCTCTGCCTTCTGCGCCGTAGGTCGTGGGTTCGATCCCCACCGAGAACAAATATGTGTGTGGGTGAACACAGGTGTTTGTTCTCTGTCTGGGTGTTATATTGTATTATAAGTATGTATTTACAAAAAGTTTGGGGCTATACTCGGAATTATAATTCGATTCCAGATTTGACAATAGCTACTGTCATTTTGTGAAATAATGATACCACATATAATAGTGTAGTGATGAACACAAAAATCGATAAACAAAATAGTAGTAATAAGTAGTAGTAGTAAAATAGTAGTAATGAGTAGGCTAGATAATATGTTAATTGACAATATCACAGACACATTTACCATAAAACATCTATCTGTTTTATTTGTCATGTTCCTTCATGATCACATTTTTTTATTTATTTCACACACAATTATAAAAGAAAAGTCTCAGATCGTTAATTAATCGTCAAAACTAAATTATCGGTTCAGAAATATTTAATTTCCTGATATACTTAGTTTACGAGAGTAAAATTATAAACGAGAAGAATCGTCCTGGAAATATTCCATTTCCATATCGAATAATTTCGCAACGTCACTATTTAGTTCTTGTCATAACGTTGCAACTAGGGCATGCTCCCGGGAAGTATCAGTATCGAAAGTACCGGGAATTATCGCTGATTTTGAACTTTTCCAGTACCGGTTCTCCACGAAGGAATTCCCGATACTTTCGATACTTTCGATACTGATCAATTATTGGTGTTTTCTAGTACGATATAAATAAATGTCGATAAAAAACACTAGCTATGCGTTCAGTTTCACTTTTCTGTATACATTGCTAGAAATTTTGACAAATTACAAACCTATAATTTACATCATTCAGATAATATCTCAACAATTTCGGACAGGTCAAAACGAAAATGACATGTTTATTTTACCTGAATTGAAGATTGTTTAATATTGTATTATACAATCTTCATTTTTGTTAGATGTTCGTTACTATTTATGACAAAATCTGTTAGAAAAAGAACGAAAATAACATGGACGGCTTTCTTTACGAAAGATGGAAATGTAAAAGCATTCAACTTACGCCTTGCTGATATTTAGCTATATCTTTGCTGAGCTGATTTAGTTAGATAACGTACATAGGTAGTTACTGTTAGTTTTAACTGTTGATTTATTTGATGGATATTCGATTTAACTTTGATTTAACCTAGCTCTGATTGGTGCGTGCACGCACAGAGAGCTTTAGTGTTATAATAATGAAGATATACGCGAAATAAATGAGAATATCCTGAGTGACCGTCCTCCTGAGTGACCTATACGGATTTCGCCGAAATCGGTCAACAGGAGACCTTCTAGCGTATGTCACTCACTAATGGAGCGAAGCCATCGAGAGAAATTGAGAAGCTTTAGCAGTTTCTCTGGATATCTCGAAAGCTTTTGACCGGGTTTGGCATGACAGCCTATTAAGCAAGCTTCCTAAGTATGGATTATCCACTGGCTTATGTGTTTGGGGTATCAGACTTTCTGAGGGACCGATCAATTTGAGAAGTCGTTGACGGCTGCTCGTCTGATCAAATGGCAATTAATGCCGGAGTTCCTCAGGGGTCAGTTCTCTCTGCAACACTTTTCCTGCTGCACATCAACGATCTGCTTAGGCCCGGTATCATTGGGTATGCAGACGACAGCACCGTTGTAGAGAGATACATACCTGAAGCACGTTCCAGTGGATCTCAGATCCAATCTCATAGAGAGGCAATTAATGAACGCATGAACTTAACGCTGAAGGTAGTCGCAGAGGGGGGCGATGCCTTTTTGGTGAAGTTCAATGCTTCAAAAACACAGGCGTGTCTATTTTCCGCTAAGAGGAGTCAATTTCACCTGACTCCTACTTTCCGAGATGTATCCCTTCCGATTTCAGACCAACTAGAGCTTCTACGCTAACCAGTACATTGAATTTTGGCTCGTTCATAGAATCCAAAGCCAAGACAGCTGCGAAGAAGCTAGGCATTCTATCGAAGGTGAGACAGTACTTTACACCGGGACAGCTTCTTAACCTGTACCAAGCACAAGTCCGGTCGTGTATGGAGTACTGTTCTCATCTCTGGGATGGCTCTGCCAAATACCAGCTTGTGGCATTGGAAGCTTTTGAGAGACGAGCCAAAAGGCTCATTAGTAGCGACACTCTAGTCGAGTCCAAGCTCCTAAGTCTCGAACATCGCCGTTAAGTTGCCAGTCTATCGGTATTTTACAGGATACATTTCGGAGTGTGCTACGGAACTTCACAATTTAGTTCCCCCATCCCCATTCTACCATCGGACCACTAGACGCACGGAAATGCGGCATCCATATCTGGTTGATGTTCCAACTGTCCGTACCAAGCGCTTTGTTTCAACTTTTATGTTGCGGACAGCCAAGGAATGGAATTCCTTGCCGGCGTTTGTCTTTCCGAGTACCTACAAATTGGACGTTTTCAAGAAAAGAGTGAATAGGTATCTTCTAAGTAAGCGTGCTGCATCGTCGACCGCATCATCACTTAACAGCAGGTGAGATAGCGGTCAAACGCAAACCTATAAATTGTAAAAAAAAAATATCGTGTATTTTGTGGTTGTGTGTGTGTTAATTTACGGTTCTGAATAAAAAAATGTATCTCAATAATACAAAGTGTTTTTTCAGTAGTTTTTCTTTCATTGTATATCTATACGGTCAGTTTTATTAAAAAAAATAAGTCAGTATCGAAAGTATCGAAATTCCCGGGAATTCCCGGTTCCGAGCCCAGTATCGGGCGAAAATTCCCGGTTCTGAGAATGGTTCCGATACTGCATGCCCTAGTTGCAACACTGAAATTGTCAAATCTGGAATCGAATTAAAATTCCGAGTATAGATAGTGTTATGTGAATTATTATTGTCCGCATTATTTATTTTTATTTATTTATTTTATACATTTTTCGAACGAACGAACGAAAGGAAAATCCATAATCCTACAACTACAACCCGCGACTATTCAGTCGCGGGTTTCGAATCCAGCCGTGTAGGATTATTGGAAGAGATTACCACCCCACTAGACCACCAGTGTTAATATCTTACCAAGTTTTTTTATCAATCCATCCTTTAGTTTCTTGCTTGCGAACTCCGTATAGTTTGTTGCCCGCCAGGTAAGACGGTTTCGGACGCCATTGATCACTCCCTTGCTGATAATGCACTCGTCTTTTTCGTCGTCAGCCCACTTCGTGATATTCTCACGTTCGTCGTATATGCATGTGCTGTAACAAGAAACTGAAATAAACGTCCGGGTATCTATGGTCAGAATCTAGCTTTCCCGTTACCGCCTACTCTGGACGTAGTTACCTCGACCTCCCCTAGCTTTTATCAAGCCGGCTTCCGATGCTATTTTTAACTGACTTCAAAAAAGGAGGAGATAACCCAAGTATCTCTTATAACGTGTAAAAAAGTTTTTGTTTGAATTTAATAGGGCAGTTTTCCCCTTTTAACATTCCTAAGTTAGAGCCTGCGTCTAAAACATCAAAGCAAAGATGGTACAGTCGATATAAACATTTAACCTTAATCGTCAGCAACAATCAATCAATCTATCAATCTATCAATGCAATGGTGTCATTCGACCTTATTGTCTATATACTCGGATTTTTAATTAGACGAAGCTAGCTGACGTTTACTGTGTTGTCAGTTTTTGATGAAATGAAAATAGTGTTGTGACAAAGTGAATGATTGAAAAAACTCCTGAATGAATGAAATTGCCTCGTTTTTCAAGTGAATAGTTAGTGTGCCGATTTTGACTTGACGTGCCCGGTTGAGGATCCATATCGTTCGCGTGAAACAATATAGCAACAAAATACACAACAATTACCACAGACACAACTTAACGAGAAACTTTACAAAAACAATAACTAAACAGCGTGAGCGCAGAAAAACATTCGTGCTATCAGACCAGAGGTTAGAAGCCGAATTACAAACAAAATGGTTACTGACGCGCAATGCGCATGGCGTTCATCGGTGTTGGCACTAGTCGCCACGCCGCGCTTTCGTCAAAAAACTGATTGTAATTACCTACATACTGCAAGTAACTTATATCAGAGCACTTTTATACATTTTTTTATACAAATTTCAATATTATTTTATACTTTGAAATGATTAACTATTCACTCATTGTTCATTCATCTGATTGAACGAGAACTGAACGCAGCACTATTACTTTAAATATGGCAACATTATTTTACAAAGTGACATTAGCTCCTGTCAGTGGGTATCGTCTAATTAAAAATCCGACTATAGTTGATAGGCAATAAAATTGATGATAAAATCTCGTATGGGCACATAAGAAATAAGCTCTAAAATTGTATGAATTACGGCGTAGATATATAAATATTGTGGACAGTCCACACAACACTATAAAACCCCAAATTAAGCAGAGCTTGTACTGCGGGAACTAGCTGATAAAAGACATGTTAATCCGCTAGGATATAAAGTAAAATTGAATTTAGAACATCGCGTGCACTAAGTTTGTGAATTCAAAACATCACAAAACCTATTTACACTCATACCGAATTTATCAAACAACCTCTTTTAATTTGTAAAAACTCAGACTTGGAACCTTCTTGATGTGTTACTTTTATTTTAATTTGCTTTAAGCGCGCCATTTTCTTTTGCATTGTTATTTCCTCGTTGAGGTGGGATGAAAAGTTAAGTGTTGCACTCGAGTGCAAAAAATTTTCACCTCGTGCTCTTTTGATTCCGTCGCTAAGGCTCAGGATTTTATTTTTTAAACCACTCGTCACTGCACTCGTGGTAAAATTTTAGAATCCTTCGCTTGTTCGGTGATCAAAATTGAGCACGAAGGGTTCCGTAGCAAAAAGTAACATAATATAAAAGTTCTTGTAGTTCGTCGAAAGGCAAATTGCGGTTTACGATTTATGACGATATAAGAAACCTCAACATCATTTTTGAAGACCTATTCATAGATACCCCACACGTTTGGGTTTGATGAAAAAAAGTTTTTTGAATTTCAGTTCTAAGCATGGGGACCCCCAAAATTTATTATTTTTTTCTACTTTTGTGTAAAAATCTTAATGCGGTTCACAGAATACATCTACTCGCCAAGTTTCATCAGTCTAGCTCTTATAGTTTCGGAGAAAAATGGCTGTGACATACGGTACGGACGGACAGACAGACATGACGAATCTATAAGGGTTCTGTTTTTGCCGTTTGGCTACGGAACCCTAAAAAGCAACTTTGCACTCTTGTATAAAAAATAACTATTTCTCAACTGAAAAAGAGAAAGCTAGAAATTTTTCATAAATAGGTGATTTTATATCTTTCAAGAGGTCAAAACGTGCAAGAGAGAAGGTCATCGACGGAGGCCTGACTCTACATTCCTAGAACAGTTAGGTGCGCCTACAAGCTACAGCTTAGAAGGTCAACATTAACAATGCATTGTTGTACAATGACATGCCCTTGCATTTCAATCTAGATTAGTGTAAGCACTGAATAGATAATGACTAAGTACCTAAATACAGTTCAAGAGATGACATCAGTTGCCATTTCATATGCTTATGGCTCTGACAATGCTAATGTTCTTAATCGGTGACGGAAAACATCGTGAGAAAACCCATGGCTTAACCAGCTCTGCTCGTATCTACCATGTCTTTCCTGAGGATTAGGCCGACTGGAACTGGACTTCCGAAGCTGTCAGGAAGGTATAGGTGTCGGGCAAGCGTATTCCAGCTAAAAAATCCTGTCCCAGGCACTATAGCGTCCCGCAAGTAAGGCTTGAGTAATCACCAGTTGCCCCTGACGCTATATAAATCATCTACAATAGATGCTAAGGCTTGTTTTTTTGGCTCCGAACACAGAAGATCATAGTCATTGCTTTTAGATGTCTACTGCTGGACAAAGGCTTATACACTTCCAGGAGCCTAATTCTCGGCTCATCTCGGATCATTTTGCAATTTTTAGGGTTCCGTAGCCAAATGGCAAAAACGGAACCCTTATAGATTCGTCATGTCTGTCTGTCCGTCCGTATGTCACAATTTTCTCCGAAACTATAAGAGCAACACTGATGAACTTGACTGGCCTCTAGCAACACTTTGACTGGCCTCTAGCTCAGTTGGTAGTAGCTCTGCCTTCTGCGCCGTAGGTCGTGGGTTCGATCCCCAGCGAGAACAAATATTTGTGTGGTGATCATAAATGTTTGTTCTCTGTCTGCGTGTTATATTGTATTCTAAGTACGTATTTACAAAAAAAAAAATATTAAAGTATTATATCAGCTATCCGGTTCCCATATTACAAGCTCTGCTTAGTTTGGGGCTGGGTAGTGTTGTGTGAATTGTCCACAATATTTATTATTATTTATTTATTTATGAAACTTGGTAAGTAGATTTATTCTGTGAACCGCATTAAGATTTTTTCAAAAACATTAAGATTTTTTGTTTTTTTTCTAAAAAACAATAAAATATATATGATGTACATTACTGAGTAAACTTCAACGATATTTGGTTTGAACGAGACCTAGTTAGTAGTTTTTTTTAATACGTCATTAATCGTACCGCAATGTACCTTTCTTTACCGCAAAGTACCTTTCGACGTACGAACTACTAGAACTTATATAATATTACTTACTGCTACGGAACCCTTCATGGGCGAGTCCGACTCACACTTGGCCGCTTTTTTTTTATAGCTCCGAACACAGAAGATCATAGTCATCAGCTTTTAGATGCTGGACAAAGGCCCTCTATACACTTCCAGGAAAATCGATTAGAGTGTTTATGAACCGAATGAAAGGAACACTTTAGTTTACGACCATCGGTCTCAGTCAGTGTCAAGTTATGCCAGCGCTAATTATGTTTTTTGTTCATCATGATTTTCCATAAACTTGAGGCGTATACATCAGATGTTCCTCACGTGCCAGTAATTTCACCAGCACCCACACCCTTCAAACCGAAACACAGAAATGCTGCTTCACGGCAGAAATAGGTATTTCTGCCGTGAAGTGGTTGTGTGGACCACAAAATCAGAATGTAAAAAAGTTAAATAAAAAAGATAATATTCAGAGATTTAAAAACAGCGGATTCAATGATTGCATATAACTACCTAAAAATATTAACGTAAAAACTTTAATTTACCGTCGAAATTACCTACATCCGACAGAAATAATAATTATTTGAATAATTAAGTATGAAGGATTTGATCATCGCTAAACTAATTAATGCTAAAACTCGACTTTTACGTCATAAATTAACATACGTAAATTAACACAGGGCCTGCGCACATCTAGGCAATGGCAATGGCGATCAGCTGAAACGCTGTCAAATAAGACAGCGATCGCCATCGCCTAGATGTGCGCACGCCATCGCCTAGATGAGCGCACGCCTTTCGGGTATTTTCAAAATCATAGCGAGTTGCTAGCTAGTTATCACACTATCAGGGGCCTAATTCTCGCGCCGATCTCGATCATTTTGCAATTTTATTTTATTGCTTCTTTTCACAACCCCGCACTTTTTCTACGTTTTCCGTATATCGTAGCTGTCGAGGCTTCTACGATGAGGTCGTCGATGAATTACTCAAGGAAATCATCCATTCTCTCTTCGAAAACAAGCAATAAAATAAAATTGCAAAATGATCGAGATCGGCCCGAGAATTAGGCCCCAGGGGCCTTATTCTCGGCTCATCTCGGATCATTTTAGAACGTAGAAGCCTCGACAGCTACGATATACGGGAAAAGTGCGGGGTTGTGCAATGCCAATGTGTATTTATGGGACATTGAATATCTCCGGAACCGAGATTTTCTAAGCGATTATTTTATTTTTGGCATTGCACAACCCCGCACTATTTCTACGTTTTCCGACTATCGTAGCTGTCGAGGCTTCTACGACGAGGTCGCGATGAATTACTCAAGGAAATCTGCTATTCTCTCTTCGATAGAAGCAATAAAATAAAATTGCAAAATGATCGAGATCGGCCTGAGAATTAGGCCACAGTAATACCGACATTACTAATACAAATATAAAAAAAAGAGTTTTCAATTTCTTGTTCGTTATAATTCAAATAATGTAATGTAGTTTTTTTCTAATTTTAAACTTGCATAATCTTGCTAAAAGAACAAAAAACAAGACATACTAAAAATTACGATGTCTTTTGGCAAATCGAATTCCCTGAGATCTGGTAACCCTGATGTCAATACCTGACACCTGTCACTATCATCCATTAATCTGTCGAGTTGAGTCACATGCACGAGCCCGTAAAATAGGATCAAACAACTTTGGCAGTGTAATACACAGATATGACTCAAATAGTTAATTATCTTGGATCAAATATTATATGATCATTTAAACTATTTTAAATGATCCAAGATAAATGATATTGTAAATGCCCCTTACTAAAAGCCTGTGCTGCCATCTACAAAAAGAGATATCGAGACAGTGTGGTCATGTGCCATCGGTTAAACAGTACAATCTGGACATAATGAAAACAAGCCAAGGTTATACTGATTAATTGATCAGCTGTCTGGCAACACAATTTGAGGTTGACGCCATTGTCACTTAACTTTTTTTATTTGCAAGACTACAAGCGATATGAACACGCGCACACTTTGACCGTTTGTAATTTTTTTATACAAGTAGCTGATGGAACAATAATATGGCCTGTGGTAGCCATCGCCTATAACAAAGCATTGCCTTGTAGGTCACGCTTTCAGGAACCTACGATGCAACGCCCTGAGTCCAACAACAGGACTCATGAGTCATGACTCATGAGGCAAGCAGATGTTTGCGCGTGCCAGTAATTTCACCGGCACTCACACCCTTCAAACCGAAACACAGCAATGCTGCTTCACGGCAGAAATAGGCATGGTGGTAGTACGCACCCCCACGAGACACACACAAAGAGCTGTACTACTACTAAATTACTGAAATTATGATTGTGTGAAAAATCGCAAGCAACTGTTCTTTGTTATGCGAGTTCAGAAACAGTTTAGCAAAAACATAGGTTTCATCCACGTCTGAAACCAGTTTTTCTACAAAAAAGTTAGCTCTGCTGGTTATTGGACAAGTAAGCTGTTTAGGTCCTAGGTTAGATAAACTTACTTATTCCAGGAGCCTAATTCTCGGGCCGACCGAGATTTTTAATGTCCCTTAGATACACATTGGCATTGCACAACCACGCACTTTTTCTACGTTTTCCGTATATCGTAGCTGTCGAGGCTTCTACGATCAGGTCGTTGATGAATTACTCAAGGAAATCTGCCATTCTCTCTTCGAAAAGAAGCAATAAAATAAAATTGCAAAATGATCCGAGATGAGCCGATAATTAGGCTCCAGGTTAGTACTAGTAGCTCTAGGCTCTTTGTATGTGGCTCGTCCGGGGAAGAACTACCACCATGCCTTATTCTCCCGTGAAGCAGCATCACCGTATTTCAGTTTGAAGGATTTGGGTGTCCGGTGAAATTACTAGCACGTGAGGCTCAACATCTGTACCCCAAGTCCCACTGCAATTACAACATTTCGTTACCAAATGTTATTTTCGTTTCGCCTATTTGTCTCTGTCTATTGTATGGAGAAAAAATGAGACAACAACTCTAACTACGTAAAGTATTTTTGCCGTCTCATATTTTCTCCATACAATAGATAGAGACAAATAGGCGAAACGAAAACAACATTTGGTAACGAAATGTGGTTGCCAAACTCCGACTTCGGGTACTGTACGCCTCAAGTAAGCAGGGCGGTGCGGTGCATCCTAGTATTATCTATAGACTAATGGCTTTTAATTTTTTATTAATTTTATAGTGTTTACTACACTTAAGGAAATCACAAAGATTTTTATAATGTCCCAAAAGTTAAGAGCCGAGCGGGATTTGAACCCGCGACCTTCCCCTCGGTACGGGGCTGCACTGACCACTGCGCCATCGGATCCTAATCACACTCGACGAATAACTCTTAGGGACTGTTCGGCACTAACGCGACCGTGGCTCCATCTACAGTTTTGACGTTATAGTCAACTAACCTGCTCGATAACCGAAGTTGCATTCAGTTGAATCGACGAGAGATGTCACCTTGCGTTTTTCATATTTTTTTATTAATTTTATAGTGTTTACTACACTTAAGGAAATCACAAAGATTTTTATAATGTCCCAAAAGTTCAAATCCCGCTCGGCTCTTAACTTTTGGGACATTATAAAAATCTTTGTGATTTCCTTAAGTGTAGTAAACACTATAAAATTAATAAAAAATTAAAAGCCATTAGTCTATAGATAATACTAGGATGCACCGCAACGCCCTGCTTACTTGAGGCGTACAGTAACTGGGGATGTAGTGCCGAACAGTCCCTAAAAGTTATTCGTCGAGTGTGATTAGGATCCGATGGCGCAGTGGTCAGCGCAGCCCCGTACCGAGGGGAAGGTAGCGGGTTCAAATCCCGCTCGGCTCTTAACTTTTGGGACATTATAAAAATAATGGCCTTTAAGTTTGGTGCAATTTAATCTTGATATTTATTCTACCAGAACTACTTAAGTTGAACTGCAAAGGAAGTCAGGAGCGTGATACAGTGCATGAGCAGGGGTAAATCTCCGGGCCATGATGGCCTCAGTATCGAGCATCTGCAGTATGCGGGGCCACATCTGCCTAGAGTTTTATCTATGTTTTACTCTTTGTGTATAAGTCATGCATATCTGCCTCATGAGCTAATGAAAACCATTGTTGTGCCATTGGTCAAGAACAGAACGGGTGACATTTCTGATAAATGTAATTATAGACCGATTTCTCTTGCTACCATTATAGCAAAAGTGTTAGACCGGCTTCTCGATAAATACCTAACGAAACACATACAATTGCACGATGGTCAGTTCGGGTTTAGGCCTGGTCTGTCTACGGAGAGTGCTATACTGAGCCTTAAACATACGACAAGGTATTATGTGGACAGACAGACGCCGGTCTATGCTTGTTTCCTCGATCTATCGAGAGCTTTCGACACTGTATGTTACGATGTACTGTGGCGAAAGCTTCACGATACCAAGCTACCCAAGGAAATCTGTTCTGTTTTTGAGTACTGGTATAATAATCAGGTAAATCATGTAAAATGGTCTGGGACGCTGTCCGACGCATACGGCTTGGAATGTGGGGTGAGACAAGGGAGGGTAAGTTCTCCGCAGCTTTTCAACCTGTATGTGAATGAACTGATAGATGGGCTCAGCAGACAGCCTTTCGGCTATTATGTAGATGGTGTATGTGTCAATAACATAAGTTACGCTGACGATATGGTTCTGCTGGCTCCATCTATCAGTCCACTTCGGAAGCTTGTGCAAATGTGCGAGACGTTTGCTGCTAGTCATGGCTTGCGGTATAATGTCAAGAAGAGTGAGTTTATGGTATTTGCTCCTAAAGGAAAATGTCTGGGGAGTGTACCACCCATTATGTTAGATGGTATTGCCCTGAAAAGGGTGAGCCAATTTAAATATCTAGGGCACATTGTATGTGACAACCTGAGCGATGAGGCAGACATTGAAAGGGAACGAAGGGCATTGACTGTTAGAGCTAACATGTTGGTTCGTAGGTTCGCTCGCTGTTCAAATGAAGTTAAGATAACACTGTTTAAAGCTTACTGTCAGTCTTTTTACACGAGCAGCCTATGGATCACATATACTCAAAAAGCAGTGAATACCCTTCGAGTCCAATACAATAATGCATTCAGGATGTTGTTGGGGCTCCCACGGTTCTGCAGCGCCTCCGGTATGTTTGCCGAGGCGCGCGCTGACGGGTTCGCCGCCTGCAGGCGGAAAAAAATTGCGTCGCTGCTGAGCAGAGTTCGTGGAAGCCCCAATAACATCCTGGGCACCATTGCTGCCAAATGGGATAGCCCTTTTATTAAACACTGTGTGCGAGTGCGAGGGATGACGGCATAGGTGATGCACATTATGACGTCATTACTTGGACATCAGAGCGTTTATTTATTTATTGTTGTTATTTGTTTTGTTTGTTTTGTGAGCCAGCCTAACATAATTTTTAAGTGTGTACCTACTAACAACTATGGATCAAGTTATCTGAAATAAAATAATATTTAATTTAATTTAATTTTAAGTTGTATCTACCGGTTTCCGGACATCAAAATTAAATGATGTCATATGTAAATAAATTATTTTAACAATTTTATTCAACTGATTTCGGTAGTTTTTTGAATAAACATGAGCTTTGTCTATACAAAGCTCATGTTTATTCAAAAAACTACCGAAAAAACTACTACTATTAGTAGGAAGGAAATCAAAGTATGTACTTGGTAGTTACATCATTGAAGAATAATACGTTTGATTTGAAGTCTCTCAGTATTTATAAACAGTGCTTGAGTCTGATGCCGAGCCTCAAGCTGAGATTTTTGACATTTTTCAATGAAGGACTGTCAAAATCTATGCTTGAGGCTCGACTCAGACTCAAACACTGAATAATAATAAGAATGATTTATTGTAAAACTGTGTAAAGAGATCTTATGCCGCCTTCCTACGGTGCGTGGTTCTGAAGATTATCATCACGTACCGCGCACGACGACGCACGGCAACGCACACAGAAAGGGCTCCTGTGCTACCGTGCACCTCGGCGCACGAGACCGTTCCCATGGTGTGTCGTGCGTGCTGGTGCGCGATATCACGCACCGGTGGAAAGGGGCTATTAGGTACAGTCGCGGTATGAAAATGTTCGTTACCTTAGAGTCGGTTTTCGCTTGCACCAGTGCCTTGATCATGAACACATTTTGCCATAATTTGTGACGTTAACTTATCGGTGTATTCTGTCTATTCAGTTTCAAAAGGTAGTATGTGATCGTGATACGTTGAAGAAATAAAGTTGAAAATCGACGAACATTTTCATTCCGCCACTATACATTATACAATTTTGTTCCAACAGACCTGTCAAAAAATTGACAGGTCTCCACAACACAGATCTCTCCACAGGTCTCAAAATTGTTTAAACATACTATAAGTGAATGGATTATCGCATACTCTTTACTACTCAGAAAAACCTTACATAAAAACAAAAATAAACTAAGAAGAAATCAATTTTATTCTACTCCCCCCTAGCCCCTATCCCCTGTCGCCTGAATTCGGCTCTACCAACAACAATGTCAAGTCTATTTTAAAAAGAAAGTTCCTAATTCAAATTTGGCACATTTTCACTGACGTGTAGTGACGAGCGAGTGAGGTCAGGCTTATCGATGAGTATGAGCGATTATCTACGTTCAATGTCAAAGTCATCGATCAATTTAGTAGGACAGTACGGTGGTTTTCAAGGCTAGCTCACATTTGACATTTTTAAAAGTTGGTTACTCTAGTTCTTGTGGGTTGATTGGTTTTGATCGTCAAAATACGAGACAGAGTTTAAAGCTAATTGATCGAGTGAGTGCCTAAACTCGGGCCGACTGAGATTTTCAATGTCCCTTAAATACACATTGGCATTGCACAACCCCGCACTTTTTCTACGTTTTCCGTATATCGTAGCTGTCGAGGCTTCTACGATGAGGTCGTCGATGAATCATCCATTCTCTCTTCGAAAAGAAGCAATAAAATAAAATTGCAAAATGATCTCAGTCGGCCCGAGAATTAGGCTCCAGGTGAGATTGTAGCCAAACGATGGTCTACTAGGGGCACAAAGGTCACGACCCTCAGCAATGAGGTTATCGACGCAAGGAGGAGGGAAGGAGCTATAAAGTTAATAATCCTTAAACAATTACGTCATGCAGGCTGTTATAGGTTGACGTCATCAAGGACATCGTTTGTTCAAGTTTTGTTGACTCTGTCATACCTTTTTATAGGTATTCACAACTGATTAGTAAAATGTTGCCGAGTATCGTTAAAGAGTGGAGAAAATGGGGGAGAGCTTTGCCCAGCAGTGGGACGGAGTTGATTAAAAATAATATGACCATAAAGAATCATGGATATGATCAGAATCTAACCCTGTCTTTTAGGAAGGTTGTACACTTATTTGTCTTGTGTGCCTCAAAGAGGCTGCGTTAGCACATTCGACAAGTGTTTTTTTTAACCGACTTCCAATCAAAAAGGAGGAGGTTCTCAATTCGGTTGCATTTTTTTTTATTGATTTTTTTTTAATGTTTGTTACCGCATAACTTCGTCATTTGAGAGCCGATTTGAAAAATTATTTTTTTATCTGAAAGGTACTGCCCTTTTTTAAAAAATATTTTTCCAGATTGGTCCCATTTTAATTTTATTAAAATCGGTGTTGCCATTTTTTTTTAAATATTTTTTTTTATGTTTGTAACTGCATGCCTCCGTCATTTATGAACCAATTTAGAAAATTATTTTTTTATTTGGAAGGTTATTTTTACGTCCAGATTGTCCCAAACAAATTTGATTAAAATCGGTTTAGCCGTTTGACAATGAAGTCGGTTTCTCAAGTTTTTTAAATTTATAATTATTTCTCACGAGATTGTTCTTTAACGTTTGAGTTTATCTACATTATTGTACATATAACTGACTATGATCAGGAGAAGTTTAAAAGTAGCGCCAGTGACAGAAAAACTGAAGAGCAATAGGTTGGCGTGGTACGGGCATGTCATGAGGAGGGATGAAAGCCATGTGACTAGGAGAGTAATGAGTATGGATGTGGATGGATATGTGAGCAGAGGTAGACCAAGGAAAACATAGATGACCTGTGTGAAAGATGACATGGATAGGAGAGGAGTGAATGCAGAGATGACGGCTGACGGGTGTGGAGGAAGAAGACATGTTGTGCTGACCCCACATGAAGTGGGATAAGAACGGGAAGAAGAAGATGATGAGTGACTATAATACACTGACGAAATGCTCATACATTTTGGGGACAAGAAACTCATTTGTATTTACAACCTTAGGATCGGAAGGCGGGCCGCTACCACTAGACCACAAGTGCTCTCAGTTTAGTAGTTACACCATTGAGGTATTACTACTTTACTTAGTAATAATATCTCAATGAGTTACACTGCGATCGTGACATTTAGTAATCAACGTAGATACAGTCGCGGTAAAATGTTCGTCACCTTAGAGTCGGTTTTCGCTTGCAGCAGTGCCTTGATCATGAACACATTTTGTATTCTGTCTATTCAGTTTCAAAAGGTAGTATGTGATCGTGATACGTTGAACGAATCAAGTTGAAAATCGACGAACATTTTCATACCGCCACTATACCTACCTACCACGCATATTACGTCAGTTTTAGATATAATGTGATAATTAGGCGTTGGTAAGGTTGGAATGTGCAGGTTAAAAAATAGGTAGGTGTTAATGTATAGTGGCGGAATGAAAATGTTCGTCGATTTTCAACTTGAGTTGTTCAACGTATCACGATTCACGATCACATACTACCTTTTGAAACGGAATACCTACACAGAATACACCGATAAGTTAACGTCACAAATTATGTCAAAATGTGTTCATGATCAAGGCACTGGTGCAAGCGAAAACCGACTCTAAGGTGACGAACATTTTCATACCGCGACTGTACCTAGAGTTCGTACCTACTGACTTTTAGCAGTCTTTCTAATCACATATGTGGATACTTTATACGTCTTTAAGTACTTTTGTACCTAACTGGTATGTTATTGCCGCATCGGACTCGTTTTAACAACTGAGCTGTGGCAGGTGTCGTACCCTAAGTATTTACAAAATCTATATATTATATAAAAGAAAGTCGTGTTAGTTACTCCACTTATAACTCAAGAACGGCTGAACCGATTTGGCTGAAAATTGGTTGGGAGGTAGCTTAGAACCAGGAGAAAGACATAGGATACTTTTTATCTCGAAAAAGTAACGGGAACGGGGTGTTACGGGAACGGGCGAGCGAAGCCGCGGGCGGCCACTAGTAAATAATAAAATAATAAATATTGTGGACAATTCACACAACACTACCCAGCCCCAAACTAAGCAGAGCTTGTAATATGGGAACCAGATAGCTGATATAATACTTGAATACATTTTTTTTTTGTAAATACATACTTAGAATACAATATAACACCCAGACAGAACAAACATTTATGTACACCACACAAATATTTGTTCTCGGTGGGGATCGAACCCACGACCTACGGCGCAGAAGGCAGAGCTACTACCAACTGAGCTAGAGGCCAGTCAGAAAAGACAATCTGGTTCCCATCGCACATACAAGCTTTGCTTCGTTTGAGGCTAGATAGTGTTGTATAAATTGTTCGTAATATTTATTACTAAGTATTTTTATTTACGCTCATAAATACCTACTTTAATTTATTTATTGTCTATAATATTAATTTATTATTTATTTAGATTATATGTCACGCCGGTTTCAAACAGTACCTAAAACAATAAAATCAAACTAAGTGCTCTTTTTGTTTTAATGTTATTGCGCACTTATTTTTTAAATGCTTAAAATTTATTATAAATTCAAATCAGGTCATATACTAAACATCAGGGTTATAAACTTGAATAATCGCTAGTTGAATTTAAATCGACAGTTTATTAGTAATCCTTTGTCCACGCGTAAATATTCCTACATAGGTACATTTTCCTAATCTACTTGGCCAGTTGACAAAATAAAACGAAATCAGAATACTGATGTTTAAAACTGTAAAACGATATAACTCTGTTTAATTAGTACGCTGGATACAGCAAAGATTGTCCTTTTTATGGCTTTTTGCCACTCTTTTTATACGTGCTCCTTATGGGTCAACTATACGCAAGCGGCAACCAACGCCCTGCGCGTACAGCATAACAACTAGGAGTGGGTTGTAACAGGTAAAATAAGAAACCTGTTCCGCCTGTTCCAGTTCCAGTAAAATAACAGTTCCAAAAACCTGTTCCAAAATAACAGCTGGTTGTGTTGCATACAACATACCTAGTATGAGTAGAAATATAGGTAACAGGTGCTGAGGAGAAGAACAGTTTCAGTGTATGTTCCTGAAATGAAAACCATCCTTCATGCTTAACAGGCTTAGGACTGACAGCTTGAGATTTGAATTTTGACAAAATACATGACATTTACTAATAAAGCAGGCGCATTGAAATTTTTTTTCTGTATGAAATGAGCCTGACATTTCCGAACGCAACACCCTGTTCTATGCTTGTAACAGGCTATCTCGTTCTAACAAAGGTAAGATGCGTAAGCTAGAATAGAGAAGAGCATGTTCCGTGCGTGGCGTCTCCTTCTAACAAAAGTAATCTCCATAAGCTAGAATAAAGAGACGCATGTTTCGGCAGATTCGGGCTGTTGTGGAATGGAACAGGCTCTCATTGGTTTGGACAACAGTTCCAAGCTGTTATTTTAAAATACCTGTTATTTTTGTCTGTTCCGATATACAGGGTTATTCATTATTAGCTGCAAATACTCAGGAATTAGGTTCAACGAATAAAATAAAAAATATTTATGCAATGATTTTTTTTAAGTTTTGTTATGAAAATCCCGAGAAAATCGATAAAGGAATCATTGGCGCCTGACCTATTTTGACCTTTGATCCGCGCCCGCGCGCCGTGAGTGACACTCTGCGTTCAGTCACCGCCTGGGTGGGTCATCGTCCTGTTCTCCATGGCAATCATTATGCAATAGCCGTAAAGAAATTAATAAAAATAAAATTTTGATACAAAAACTGGAAAAATTTTTTGATCAAATTTTAAAAAAATTATTTCATGAATATTTTTATTCTATTTGTTGAACCTAATTCCTGAGTATTTGCAGTTAATAATGAATAACCCTGTATATGCCTCACTCCTAATAACAACGCTTTCCGGATGTTGTTGGGGCTGCCGAGGCTCTGCTGCGCATCAGGCATGTTTGCTGATGCTCACACAGACGGTTATCATGCCATTATTCGAAAGAGAGCCGCCTCGATGTTAAGCCGCGTCCGGAGCAGTTCCAACAGCATCTTGCGCGTTGTAGCGGACCGGGTGGGGTGTCCTCTAATGTGGCGACTGGTTCAGCTTCACATTCAGTAGTCGTAGGTCGTATTTGTTATTTTTGTTAAATTGTATTTATTGTTACTAACAATAAATACAAGTTTAGCTTTTGTATTTCCTAACCAATTATGGATAATGTGATCTGAAATAAATGAATTGAAAAAGATTATAAAGATTATACTCGCAAAAGCTTAAGGCGTTGAATACCGTAAAACCAGTTCTCGCTCGCACACTTTGTTTCCAAGATTAAAATAACAGAATTTATCTAAGAAAAATGGCGAGCAACAATTTTGTGTTCACTTGATACACAGAAGTTTTCCTAGCAAAACCTTTGTTTTTATGGCTAGCGATTTCTTAGTACTTATATGAAAAGTACTAAGAAATCGCTAGCCTTCATCTTATTGTGTCACTGACTCTTTCAAGCCAAGTGTGGTGCAAGGATTTTAAGAGGCTCTTTTCGTGCACTTGGTTTAGGTAGGGTAGGTAGGGTAGGTAGGGTGCACTTAGGTTCTACGACTTGCCGCTCGTAAGAATCGAGTGTGCAAGAAATCGATTTAAAAAATTTACTGACTTTTATATCTGGTCGTTACGACTCGATCGAAATTCTTGTGCTATTATTGTGCTATATTGTCATTTTGCGACCTTCCCACTTATATAAAAATAAAAGAAGGGCACATTCCGCTTCACAACAGTGAAAATATTTTCAATTTAATTTTTGTTAGTCGGCTATATTATTAAGTTGAACGCATTTTATATATTTTTTTCCATTTGTTTTTTTCCGTGCTAATAATAACTTATCATAGATTTTTTTTCTTTTCGCTTCTTTTGTAGCAGGCTATAAGTACCAAAACCATACCGCCTAGTCTTACTTTTGTTTTTTCCTTGAGTTAGGTTTTTTAAAATTGTTGTCTTTCGTAATTTTCCTATTTTAGTAGAAATCATATCAATAACTGATATTTTTGATTTCATCGCATGTCTATGTTTATGTTTCGGTTGTTGAATAAAAACATTATGGAAAAGACATAAACAAAGACAAGCATTTTTTTACTACATAAGCTTAAGCACCCTACAATCTTGGAGGAATTAGAAACCTACAATACATTACATTTAGAAAAAAAACTAATAGGCTAGATAGGTCTGGCTGCATAGAGAAAAAAAAAGAATGACCAGAGTTTTAAAACGGTTTTGAATTCAGTTTTATTTATTTATTAGTTTTTAATCAAACTATACTAATCTACTACTATTGTTATTCACCTGTTTCTCTCTAATAGCACCACTGAAAGCATGATTCTATTTATTTTGTTACAAATATTTATCGTTCAATTAACAAAATGAATAGCCATTAGTAAAGACAACATATTCGCTATACTATGCCTACAGGCTACCGTCTGCTAAAGCGACGATAAATAAATAAGTAAACTAAAAAAACACGCTTTTAAAAATAAAGTAAAAAAATAGGATAGTGACCTAAGTAAAAGTATGCGAAGCATAAGGCCCGTATTGAGAAACAGTGCTTGAGTCAAGCCTCACTCTTTAACATACATTTTTTGACCGTTCTCTATTGAAACAGGTCAAAAACTCGACTCAAATTCTAGTACCTACTGGTTTTGAATACGGGCCATATGTGTAGCTTACTTCACTCTCAGATTAAAGAATTTACTCATTATATCTCCATCTCTGTCTGTCCCATACTAAATGAGAGGGACAGTCGGCTGCTCTGCTGTAATTAAAACTCGGCCAGCACCAACACCAGCTAGAGGCCCTTACCCTCAGCTGAACAAGCTGCTGGCCTAATAGAATCGTTTTTTGTCATTTTGGGAAGTCACATAGCTTTTTAATTAAATTTTTAATTGTTGTGGTGTTATTTTGGGTTCTGTTGTGTAATTTTGGTTTAACCAACATTACTTGAGGTCTTAACGTAAAGTGTGAGCAGCTGAAACGAAAATATATCCGATGGTTTTGAAGAAAACCGAATCTTTTTTTTTTATGGCTAGTGACAGCCGACTTGTCTATTGACTGATTTGACTGACTTTTTTATTTAGGTATTATATCCTCACTCGACACTGGCAAAGTTGATCCAAAATGGACAGATGCCATTAATTAAGAAGAAGAAGAAGGCCTGATTGATTGTTATTGTGTCACTGTCGTGATTGGTGGACAGTGTGCTGAGTGCTGCAATGGCTACTTGCCAAGGGTCAGATTGACAACGTTGCTTCTAGCACACCTGGATCACGACTAAATATAAACATTGCATTCGCTTAAACAATTCACGATGTAAGCAACATATATCTTGGGATTTCGTGGAACTTTGAGAAACGAACAGCCTTCTTCTTCTTCTTAATGAATGGCATCTGTCCATTTCGGATCAATTTTGCCAGTGTCGAGTAGTTTAATGAGTTTAATGATGATAAATTACATAGATAAAATACTTTTTCGTCAAGTCGTCAGTCGTCAGTCACAAGTCGGCCCTACCCTAATTGGCTTTGGAAACAAAAGATGGCCGTTTTTTCCAAAACCATCTGAAACATTTTCGATCAAATCAGAATATCACATGATACACTTTAATTCCAACTGCTAACACTTTGAGCTAAGACCTCAAGTAATGTTGGTTAAAATACCACCGAAATTACCCAACAGGGGCCTAATTCTCGTAAATAATTATATATAAGGTCTCTTGTTCACATGGTACAAGTAAGCTCTGCTTAATTTGGAGCTAGATAGTGTTAGGTAGGTATGTGAATTGTCCAAAATTCTCACATTATTTTTAAATTAATCTGAAAGCAGCAGAACTGTTTCATCGCCTCAATTGAGCAATTGAAAGTTCGCGGGCAAAGTTAAATTGAAACAATACCTACTTTGAAATTGCTAAAATTGGACGACAAAAAACATTCTAAATCTTTTTAGCTTGTGCTTAAGCTATTGCCATCTCTTACCACTGGGTAATGACAAACAGTGAAAGGGCTAGCTTTAAGCAATGATTAAATTTAAATAACATTTGTATGGCTGTTATATTATAAAGCTTGAATCATCTTCTTCTTCTACTTAATTGATGGCATCTGTCCATTTTGGATCAATTTTGCCAGTGTCGAGTGCGGATAATTATATTACCTATTAATAAAATAGGTTTTAGTCAAGTCAGTAATAGACAAGTCGGTCGTCATTGTCTTCCGTCACAATATGCCCCAAGTAGGTACTTAAAACTGCCAACCACCTGCAGAGCTGCGCCGTTAAGCATAATCGGGGGAACATGAGCCGGTTTAATTTTCCCGCACTTAAAGACCATAACTTCACTCTTCTTTGAGTTATATCTTAGCCCATGTCCCCCCGCATACACCTCACAAATTTTAACAAGTTTGCGAATCGAGCTCACTGTCGGCCCCACAACACCATGTCATCCGCATAACTTACATTATTGACGGATACACCATCAATAAAACAACCAGTATGAGTACTACTGAGCTCGACAATGAGTTCATTGATATAGAGGTTGAACAGCAGAGGAGAGGTTATTCCACCTTGCCGCACGCCACATTGCAGCTTATATGCATCAGACAAGGACCCCGCCCATCTCACCTGGTTTTTTTGACATCTATACCAGTACCTCAGCATAGAAACGACTTCTGCAGGTACACCTACTGCCTCCACCTTGTTCCAAAGCTTATCATACCGAACCAAATCAAAAGCCTTAGACAGATCCAGGAAGCAGGCGTATACCGGCGTTTTCCTATCAGTGTAGTACCTGACAGCTTGCTTAAGACTCATTATAGCACTCTCCGTAGAAAGCCCCGCCCTGAAACCAAACTGAGCATCATGTAGTTTAACGTGCCGCATCAGAACAGTATTAAGCAAGCTGTCAAGAACCTTTGCTATAACTGTCGCTAGCGAGATTGGACGGTAATTAGTCTTGTCCGACGCATCTCCAGTTTTACATTTAATAATAGGTATTACCACAGTCTTTGTCAATCCGTCAGGTAAGTAGCCGTGGCATAGGCACAGATTATAAAACATGGAGGCAGGTGTACACCAGCATATTTCAAATGCTCAATGCTAAGACTGTCGTGTCCAGGAGACTTACCCCTCTGCATGGATTGAATCACTTTACACACTTGCGCCGCACTAAAGCTCACAGCCCTTTCGCTCACAACAGTCTCAGCACTGAGTGACTCACTTGTACTAGAATCTGACTCCAGGTTGACCTTAAAATGGTCTTTAAAGTGATTAGCAATCATAGTGTGATTACTTATATCATCTACACTCATAGGAAGGCCAGACTTAACGTTCATTTTGTTTGTTTGCTTCCAAAAATGCTTAAAGCCCTTCGCAGTATGGTGAGACGCAAGAATATCCATTTTAATCTGCTCTTGTCTATCTTGACACCATTTGAGCTGTTTTTTTAAAAAATTCCTGCTCTCACACATGTCTTCATAAAATTTACCACTGTTTGGTTTTTTAGCTTCCGCCCACGCTAAGAACTTCAGCCTGGCCTCCCTATGAGAAGCCGACACATACATATTCCACCCCGCAATGTACCCGCCCCTCCTCCGTGTCCCACCTCGCTCGAAAGATGAAGTTGCAGCTTCTGACAGGATAGTTACAATGTTTAAGTACATTTTATCCAACAAAACCTTGTGCCCTACATCAAGACAGATGCCATCACAACAACGTGAAAACTGTTCAGGAAAATCCACTACCCTAAGTAAGGCATGGCACCTGCGATGATAACGCTCTTGCTGGGTAAGACTGCGTTCTCCCCATACAGTTTTATTAGTTACAGAGGTTGGGTACTCATCCACATTCGACATGATATTACCCATGTTACACTCTATAAAGAGTGGAAAATGGTCGGACCACTGCACACTGTGCTCTACCCATACACGCTTGATAGTAGCTTGTGCGGCTCCCGTCACAACACAATGGTCTAACCATCTCACACTACCATGCGCTTCACTGATAAATGTATAGGTATCGGAATCAACCCCCAATTTATTTACATCAGCACAGGTCCAGTTCTGATCTTTACAAAAACTTATGAGCTCATTATAGAATAGCTCGTTCGGATGTGCATTAAAATCTCCCAGCATAAAAAAGACACTAGTGTCCCTATGTTCCTCTATGATTGAGCTTATTTTACCTAGACACTGTGTAAACTCAGGCAAATTTTCATATGAGTTAGTAGGCATATATATTATACTAAATACTATCACAGATTTATCATTTAACTTTAGTTTTATAGCCGCCAAACGTTCATCATTACACTTAATAACACGAACAGACGGAAATACAGTTTTTTTCCATAGTATTGCTACACCACCATACGGTCTTCCTCGCAGGGGGCCCGCAGATGTATCGACCGCAGAGGTCCCCGCCGTGCTTCCAAACTCGTCATCTATATTTGTCAGCATTGGCAAATCGTGGGGTAGCAGCCAGGTCTCCTGCAGTGCGATAATCTCCGCCTGCTTACACAGTCCTCTAACACCATCTAAGGAACGCTTTAACGACTTACAGTTGAAAGAGATTAACTTACTGTCGGGTTTACTATCCATTATTAGCGTTTAAAGGGTGCCTCTCATCAACATGCGCAAGTTGTTCGTACTTATGATCTCTTAGGTCTACAAACCTTCTAAAAGAAATTCCTTTCGGCCATAGGCTACCTTCGAGAAAAGTCGGTAAGTTGCTTTTGCTTACAAATATTTTAAAGGCGTTATAGTTTCGCCGTTTTGCCATTTTAAGCATAATAGGCGATACTTGTTCTTGCGTTTTATTTAAAATGTACTCGGCTATATCTGCTGCTGAAACATCTGTGTGTACGTTAGTGACAAAAAGTGGTGTCTTAATGTCAGCTGCCTTAAATTTACTGTTCTGTTCCGAGCAGGCCTTTCCTTTTATCGTACTAAACTTATTACGCAAGCGCTTTCTTTGCACCATCTTCCATTCTTCTTCTGGTTCTGGTTCAAACCACAGTCCTCTTCTTCCTCCCATATCAGCAAAGGTGGGCTTCGACGATATTTCATTGTTTGTTAGTTTATCGTCAGTCCTTTTATTATTTAACATACTGCTGACCTGTTGTCTAGACTCGGGCGCATGAGATTGTCCCGACAAGGTACTTGCAGTGCTTGGGCCACTAATCACAGCGGGCGCTTTTTGTTTTCGCGTAGTTTTGTCCGACGAGTGAGGGCTCGGCAGTGCTCGATTGCGGTTCGGGTCCGCATTCCATGACGAAGTAAGATCGTATACAGCGGCGTTGGCCGACCTAGGTCTCGATGATGCACGATTAGCGCTCGGGTCACAGACGACTGGCGACGATTCATTCTTAGTTAGATCGTGCGCAGCGGTTATTGTTGAGCGCACGCTCGGCAATGCTCGGGCATGAGTCGGGTCAGCAGACAATGCACGGTAAGCACTCAGAACACCAGTACCCGCCCCGCAGTCGTCGTGTCCAGACAGTGCGAAGCGGACCCTTGTACCGCCGGACCCGCCGGTGAATAATTATCCTTTTGCTTGTCGGTTGGCAACAGTGACGCGAGGGTGGCTGAGTTATCACCCGCGTCCCTGCAATTGAGTTTCTTTTCGTCAATCGACAGCTGCGTGGGCGACGAAGAAGTCATCCTATGCGCGGGAACAGTCGCATGGTGGCCCGACAGCAAGCGGCTCGAGTTGTTTTCGGGAGACCTTGATAAACTGCCGGTAACTGACTCCGTCAAGTCCGCCATTGATGGTAATGCCATCGGTCCACTGTTTCTAAGATTTACACCTCGCTTCCGAGTGTTTACAAATGGATCACCGTGATTTTGAAACGGTGAATTTATTATAGAATCATATTTACATGAATGTACCTTTGCCTCTAGTTCGTGCAGCTGTTCAGTTGTAGCGTACGTACTCTTAATACTCTCTATCTACGACTTGAGTAACGTAATTTGTTTCAAAAGAGTCGAGCAATCCAAATGGTCAAAGAGAATCGGTGGAAGACCGCTCCAACTGTCTAGCCACAAAGATTGGAATCACCTCAGGATCTACGCCTTTAAGCACCGTTATAATATCTTCCAAATCTCTTTGTAGGTATTTTGCCTTCAACTTTCTTCTTCCTTTTTATCTTTCTTATACTTGTTGTCATGGAATCAAAAAGTAAGTTCTTTGACTTCTCTACATCCTCTTCACTAAAGGCAGATGCACAAATTCGTAGCAAACTTTCCTGATCCATCACATCTATTTTATTCGTAACGAACGATAACAGTTCGTCAATCACAACATTGCAACTTGCACATTTAACCGTGCTCGACGTCATTTTACGAGCAAGCGAGCAAGGCGCACAAGTCGCACAACCGATCTGTACGCCTACGACACAAAGACTGATAATTAAAGTGTTACGGAAGTGGGTACAGGGATTGGAAGGAAACGAACGTTTTACCGAAAGTGGCGATTTATTCGCACTACGAACACGTAACACTGCACTGAACGCGTAGCACTGCACGAAACGCGTAGCACTGTCCGACACTGTCCCCGCGAACTATGCGGTCCACTGTTCAACGCTGTGCTCTGAACACTGACAGTCCACTGAGAGCACTTCACCACTTTGCACTTCACTTCACTGTTCACTGTTCACTATTCACTTTCACTGTTCACTTTTTCCACTTTTCCACTTTTTCCTTCTTGTTCCTTTCTTCAGATCACTTTCCACTGAACTGCCCGTAGACACGCTTGCAGCTCCTTATATACCCGGAATTTCGATTGTCATTTATTGGATTTCGATCGTCATTTATTGAATTTCGTTAGTCTTTTCGTTTTCTTCTGTTGGATTCCGATCGTCTTTTCCTTCTTACATCATTTCTTGTTTTAGTCCAGAACTTTCGGTTCTTTATTTGAATTCCTTAAAGAAGGCACTCGCCGCTACTAGAATTTTCTGGTAACATTAAAATGTCGAACAAAAATCTTCATAGCTGGACCGGGCTCGAACTCGCGTACGTCTGCTTTGCAGTCGTAGCTCTGAAAGCCCGGCCGTTGTGACAATGACGATGTTTGCCAAAAACTTCACTGCCTTGCACGCTTACGTAGTTACGTCAGCACGGCGTCACACTACCCCCTCCTTAGACGTGCTCGTCCCGAGCATCGTTAGAGCCGTAGTACCGTGCCAACCTGTCCACATGAACCACTTTCGCTGGACTTCTTGGCGTTTTCCGAATTCTATATGTGACATCATTGATCCTCGTAATTACTTGAAAAGGGCCTTCCCAACTCGGTTGTAGTTTTGGAGATTTTCCTTTCCTTCGAACGGGGTTGTGAAGCCAAACAGCAGAACCTTCTTCAAAGGACTTGGAGTTGACGCTTCTGTCGTATCGCGTTTTCATTCGCTCACTAGCACGCAGATTCTCTTCCCTCATATGCCCGTGAACTTCCTCCATTTTCCTTCTCAAATCTTCCGCGTATTCCGAAATACAGCTAGGCGTATCTGGAGGACAACCCGCGAGAAGATCCACTGGAAGTCGAAGCTCTCTACCGAAGTTCGCTCGGGCCGGTGTAGTAGAGGTACTCTCATGAACCGCAGTTCTATACGACAGGAGGAACAGAGAAATGTACTCGTCCCAATTGTTCTGATGGCTTTCAACAACTTTTGCCAGATGCCGCTCTAGAGTTTGGTTGAACCTCTCCACCATTCCATCAGATTGCGGATGGTACGGCGTAGTCCGAGTTTTGTGTATCCCCATAATCTTGCATGTTTCCTGAAAGACTTGCGACTCGAAATTCCTGCCTTGGTCACTATGGATTTCAAGGGGTAGTCCAAATCGGCAGAAAACTTCATTCACCAGTTTGCTAGCCACAGTAACAGCTTCATGATTTGGTAATGCAAACGCTTCTGGCCACTTTGTGAAGTAATCCATTATTACCAAAATGTAACGATTTCCACTATTCGTCATTGGAAACGGCCCGGCCACATCCAAAGCTATTCGTTCCCAAGGAGCACCCACGTTGTATAACTTCAACGCTCCCCGACTTCTTGTTTGTGGTCCTTTGACAGAGGAACAACTCGTACATTTCTTGCACCAGTCTTCAACATCTTCCTTGCAGTGCAACCAGTAATAACGTTGACGAATTTTCACCAAAGTTCTCTTCACACCGAGATGACCGCCTGATGTTCCGTCGTGATACGCTCGCAGTATATCAGAAATCTTTGACTTCGGCACAACTATCTGAAGATGATTGTCTTGTCCTGATGCACTCTCCCATTTTCGACATAAAAGACCATTGTGTAAGAGCAGGCTATTCCATTGTGCCCAATAGCTCTTCGTTACTGCACTCATTCCAGCAACTTCACTCCATCCTGGGCGTGCGGATCCATCTCTCACCCAATTGAGTATTGGTCTAAGGTCTTCATCTTCTTCTTGTAGTTTACGCATGGCATCGCTGCTCCAATCATCATTTACTGTATCAGTTCTTATAACTCGGACCATAGATTTTTCTTTATCTTCCTGTTTCACACAGTGCTTGCAGTCTTCAGAACACGGCCGTCTTGACAAAGCATCAGCATTCCCATGAGACTTTCCACTGCGATGCTCTACTACAAAGTCGTACTCCTGTAGTTGTTCAATCCATCGCGCAACTTGTCCTTCAGGATTCTTGAACTGCAGTAGCCACTTCAAGGCTGCATGATCTGTTCTGACTAGAAATTTCCGACCCAATAAATACTTCTTAAAATGCTGAAGTGTTTTGACAACTGCAAGTAGCTCCCTTCGAGTGACACAATAATTCCGTTCTGGTTTTGACAGGGATTTACTGTAATAAGCTATCACAACTTCTTGATCTTCTTTTCTTTGTGAGAGTGTTCCTCCTATCCCTGTATTACTTGCGTCCGTGTCAACTACAAACTCATTGCACTGATCCGGATATCCGAGTACTGGTGTTTCACATAACCGGCTCTTTAGTTCCTCGAAAGCCACCTGGCATTGTTGGTCCCAAACGAAAGGTCGTTTTTCTTCTGTGAGTCTATGCAATGGCTTCGCTATATCTGAAAAACTCTTGACAAAACGACGGTAATAAGAGCAAAGTCCCATAAACGCCCGTACTCGTGTTTTGTCCGCAGGTACAGGCCAATCTTTAACTGCCGAAATTTTCGATGGATCCGTTTCGACGCCGCTTTCCGAAATAACGTGTCCCAAATAGTTCACCTGCCGTTTGAAGAATGAGCACTTCTTCTGGCTTAGTTTCAGATTTGCACTTCTCAACTTGTTGAATACGGATTCCAGCTTCTTCAAATGGTCATCAAATTCTCGCCCCACTATTATAATGTCATCAAGATACACCAAGCAGGTTTCTCCCAGCAACCCAGCAAGGACACGTTCCATTAACCTCTCGAAAGTAGCTGGGGCGTTGCACAGCCCAAACGGCATCACTCTGAACTGCCAGAGGCCCTTTCCTGTGGAGAACGCGGTCTTCTCCTTATCCTTAGGATCCAACTCCACCTGCCAATAGCCACTTTTTAGGTCCAGCGTAGAAAACCATTTCATGCCGTTGAGAGTATTCAAGGTGTCGTCTATCCTTGGTAATGGATAACTGTCCTTTTTGGTCACGTCGTTTAGGCGGCGATAGTCAATACAGAACCTCGTTGACCCATCCTTCTTCTTTACCAAAACCACTGGTGAGCACCACGGACTGGACGATGGTTCGATTACTTCATTATCCTTCATGTCTTGAATCATGTCGTCCACCTCCTTTTCTCTGGCAAAAGGAATTCGGCGGGGCCGTTGTCGTATAGGTTGTTCATTTCCAGTATTGATTTTATGCTGAACCATGCTCGTCCTTCCGATATCACCATCATTCTTCGAAAATATATCGGAGTACCGACGTAGCAAATTCTTCGCCTTGAGCAATTCAATACTTGTCAAATCTTGCTTACATTTTTCTAGTATACTGTTAACGTCAATTGTACTTGCTTCCGTCTTTTTGGTTTCCTGACAATTCCGCAACCACACAATTTCTTCGCTTCGTCCTATTAGCGTACCCTTCTTTAACACCTGTTCTTCATTGCTCAAGTTCAATACAGGTACCACTGCTTCCATAGATGAATTGACGACTGTACGTGCCGGCAGCCATGATGACTCGTTATCCACTTTTTCCAGTATTGTCCAACGTCGCTGTTTCAAACTTTTATTTCCGGGAAAAATTACTGGAACTAGCGTTTGTGATCTTGGCAACAGTTTAGTGTTCCTAATGCAGTACACCTTGCCCTCGCCACCGCCCCTCATTGGTATTTCGTCTTCCCCACACTTCAGGACACCGGAGTGAATGTCGAGCTTACATCGATGATCCTTTAAGAAATCAAGGCCGATAATGCAGTCATCCACAATGTCAGCTATTACCGCTTGTTGCCAGTACAGCTTGTCACCAATCTTTATAGCCACTTTCTGTTCACCTGATACTGGTATATGCTGGCCGGTAGCCGTTGTTAGCTGGTAAGCTCCCTTCCGAACGTTGATCTTTCCGTTTCTTCTTGTCAGCTGTGTCCCAATTACCGTACGTGACGCTCCAGTATCCAAAGTCAATGAGCACGGACTTCCATTTACTGATCCATTAACAGTTAAGCTGTTGCCATCTGTGCTCTGACAAATCTTGATTTTCGGGGCTTCATGTCCACCGGCCAGTGCCCACCCTTCAGCCCTGGCTGAAATTAGTTTCTCTGCTTCTCCAATGCTTGTACACCAGCATCGGTCCTTCGTCTCTCCACAGTTGTAGCATCTAGGGACGAAAGTTTTGTGTTGGCTTACCCGCGCCACTTCCATTGAATTTATTCCCCTCAGACGTCCACTCTTCGGGTCTCGCCGAACGGCTTCCACCTCGAGCGCATGCGCGACGGCTTCCTTGATGTGACCGTGATGTCCCAAGCGCACGGCAGCTCTTACTTCCGCGTCGAAAATACCGTCGACAAACGACTGCAAAAGCATGGTGTCAATGACCGATGCCGGCGATGTTTGGTACGCCTTCCGGACCAACTTCTCTACCTCCAGAAACCACTGTTGCAATGACTCATTTGCTTGTTGGCATCGATCACGGAGTTGAGCGCGGAAAACATGCTCCAGGTGTGAGTCCCCGTAGTGCAATTCCAAGGCTTCCAGCAATTGCTCGTAGGTTGCATCGCTCCCCAAGGCCTCCAGCACGGTCAAAGCCTTGTCTCGCAGTCCCAAAGTAAGCGCGGTTTTAGCCTGGCCCTTGGTCCACCCATTCAGGTTCATCACAGCCTCAAACTGTAGCTTGTAAGCCGCCCAGGAAGTGGTTCCATCGAAAGGCGGAACTTCAAAATTTCCGCCTGAAGTTGATGCTCTTACTATGGTCGCTGAGGCCGGGATTCCGTCTGTTTTGAGCTTCTTGACGTCTTCTTCAATAGAGGAGAGGCGGTTTTGATGTCGCCGTAAAGCATCCTCTACCGCTTCTACCCTCCGCATGCTCTCGGTGATAGCGGCCAAAATATTTTCCTGCAAAGCGCACAACTGTTCCTCCCGCCGGCGGGCTAGCTCCTCCTGTCGGCGAGCCTGCTCCTCCTGGATGACACGCAGCTGCTCCTCCTGCCGGCGAGCCTGCTCCTCCTGGATGGCACGCAGCTGCTCCTCCCGCCGACGGCCTTGCTCCCCCTGGATGGCGCGCAGCTGCTCTTCCTGCCGCCAGGCTTGTTCCTCCTGCATGGCGCGCAGCTGCTCAAACAAGGCGCCCAGGTCTGGTCCAACCTGGGTACTTGTCGGCGCACTTACGGTAGTTGCCCCACCGGAGTTGTCTTGACGTCCAGGGGTTTCTTCCTCGGAAGCCTCGGCGCCAGAGCCACTGGTTTGCTGCGAAGCAGTCTTGGCGCGTGTATTCACGCCTTCCCTCGGCATGACAGGCATTTTACCTTCCAATCCCACTTCTGACACCAAATGTTACGGAAGTGGGTACAGGGATTGGAAGGAAACGAACGTTTTACCGAAAGTGGCGATTTATTCGCACTACGAACACGTAACACTGCACTGAACGCGTAGCACTGCACGAAACGCGTAGCACTGTCCGACACTGTCCCCGCGAACTATGCGGTCCACTGTTCAACGCTGTGCTCTGAACACTGACAGTCCACTGAGAGCACTTCACCACTTTGCACTTCACTTCACTGTTCACTGTTCACTATTCACTTTCACTGTTCACTTTTTCCACTTTTCCACTTTTTCCTTCTTGTTCCTTTCTTCAGATCACTTTCCACTGAACTGCCCGTAGACACGCTTGCAGCTCCTTATATACCCGGAATTTCGATTGTCATTTATTGGATTTCGATCGTCATTTATTGAATTTCGTTAGTCTTTTCGTTTTCTTCTGTTGGATTCCGATCGTCTTTTCCTTCTTACATCATTTCTTGTTTTAGTCCAGAACTTTCGGTTCTTTATTTGAATTCCTTAAAGAAGGCACTCGCCGCTACTAGAATTTTCTGGTAACATTAAAATGTCGAACAAAAATCTTCATAGCTGGACCGGGCTCGAACTCGCGTACGTCTGCTTTGCAGTCGTAGCTCTGAAAGCCCGGCCGTTGTGACAATGACGATGTTTGCCAAAAACTTCACTGCCTTGCACGCTTACGTAGTTACGTCAGCACGGCGTCACAATATAGTGGCGGTATGAAAATGTTCATCGATTTTCAACTTGATTTTTTCAACGTATCACGATCACATACTACCTTTTGAAACTGAATAGACAGAATACACCGATAAGTTAACGTCACAAATTATGTCAAAATGTATTGTGTTCATGATCAAGGCACTGATGCAGGCGAATACCGACTCTAAGGTGACGAACATTTTCATACCGCGACTGTACCTACGAGTATATTACTTACTTAGTTACCTGCTAGATTTATTATTATAATTATATCATCATCATCATCTACCTGCCCTTATCCCACTGGCGAAGTTTGTCGATCTTTGCCGAAGCGATGTCAGCAACGGTCGCGAGTTCATTAGTTTATTTCCACCTAAAAAAGCTCCCAACCTTAAAAAAGTTTTTCTATTTTATTTGTATGATCTCATATATTTTGCGACCGTCAAAATGTAATTAACAAATTTTAAAACAGTAGAAGGTTGTTCTTTCCGAATAACACTAAACCTATTGAAATAGTATGAATGTTGCCAACCTACTTACTCACTGTGTTAATATAAATACAACAGAAGTTTATTCATTTCACGGGCAATAAAATTAAGCGGTACTATGCGAACGTTAAAATTCCACGAGCTGATTATACAATTATACATACCTACTCATAGTTCGCTAGGAACTACTACAATGATGTAAGTGATGTAACGCCACAGATAAAATAATCTTACAAAAGTAACAAAACAATTGCATCAGGCGAGTGTGAATGGAACTGCTGGAAGGGGAAGACCTAGGCGCATGTATCTCGATCAGATGACAGACGTTTTAGAGAAAGGCCAGGTTAGGAGTACCCTAAACCGACGAGCATGTATGAACAATTTTATGAGAGTGAATGAAGCGAAAGAGGTGTGTCAGGATCGTGTCAAGTGGAAATCCGTGATCTCTGCCTAAACCCATAGGAATGAGGCGTGATTTTATGTATGTATGTATGGTTAAATAGTTTGGTCATGTTGTCGGTTTCTCAAGTTTCTCGACACTGGCAAAATTGTTCCAAAATGGACAGATGCCATCAATTAAGAAGAAGAAGAAGAAGAAGAAGTATCTAGCATTATGAATGAGGCGGAAAATACCCCCACTGTTGATCACCTAATACCCAGGGGCCTAATTCTCGAGCCGATCTCTAACATTTTGCAATTTTATCGTAGTGCTTCTTTTCGAAGAGAGAATGGCAGATTTCCTTGAGTAATTCATCAACGTCCTCATCGTAGAAGCCTCGACAGCTACGATATACGGAAAACGTAAAAAAAGTGCGGGGTTGTGAAAAGAAGCAATAAAATAAAATTGCAAAATGATCGAGATCGGCCCGAGAATTAGGCCCCTGGAGTATGTATCTGCGAAAACTTTAGCTTTAAAATTTCTTTCAACGAGTAACGAGGGCAACACATTTGGCGCGCAAAAACAGACTGATGTTGATAACCTCATTATTTTGTAACACAAATTCTTCAGCGACATGATATAAAGCAAATGTCTGTATTTTACATTCTACCAGAAGATGTGAGATTATGTAAATTACTTATACAGGGCGTCCCACGGATATGGATGGAACATTTTACTGAAAGAAGACATTATTTGAATTAAAAAAAAAGCAGCCAAGTGCGAGTCGGACTCGCCCATGAAGGGTTCCGTAGCATCAATTAACATAATATAAAGGTTTTTGTAGTTCGTCGAAAGGTAAATTGCGGTTTACGATTTATGACGTATAAAAAAAAAACTACTGACTAGATCTCGTTCAAACCAAATATCGTTGGAAGTTTACATAGTTGGAATGTACAACATATATTTTTTTTGAATTTTTATCATTCTCTTATTTTAGAAGTTAGAGGGGGGGGGACCAACTTTTTTCTACTTTGGAAGTGTCTCTCGCGCAAACTATTCAGTTTAGAAAAAAACGATATTAGAAACCTCAACATAATTTTTGAAGACCTATCCATAGATACCCCACACGTATGGGTTCGATGAAAAAAAATTTTTTGAGTTTCAGTTTCAAGTATTAAATTTATAGATTTTTTTCTATTTTTGTGTAAAAACCTTAATGCGGTTCACAGAATACATCTACTCACCAAGTTTCATCAGTCTAGCTTTTATGGTTTCGGAGAAAAATGGCTGTGACACGGCCGGACAGACAGACAGACAGACAGACAGACAGACAGACATGACGAATCTATAAGGGTTCCGTTTTTGCCATTTGGCTACGGAACCCTAAAAACAATTTAAACTGCATTCATAGATATTTTAATCCTTTTATTTTTGACACTAAAGTAGGTATGTAATTTTGTACAAAAATATATTTAAGTATGATGAAGCCTTTCGATCGGTATGATAAAGCTACAGGGTGATGTTTTTTCTCGTGTAACGGGTTCGATTCCCGGTTCAACCATGTAATTATTTAAATATCCATGAATGCAGTTTAAATTGTATTTAAATTCAAATAATGTCTACAAAATTCAAGGTACTTTCCCTCCATGTGGCATATCCGAGAATATTTATTCTAATTTACTGTACTTTTTTTACTTTTTTTTGGTGCGTGATATCGCGCACCAGCCCGCACCAGCACGCACGACACACCATGGGAACGGTCTCGTGCGCGAGGTGCGCGGTAGCACAGGAGCATTTTCTGTGTGCGCTGCCATGCGTCGTCGTGCGTGGTGCGGGCTGGTGCGTGATATCACGCACCGTAGGAAGGCGGCATAAGACTGACTGACTTGACGAAAAAGTATTTTATTTATGTAATATATAATTACGAAAGACTTAAATTTTAAAAAATCCAACACAAGAGAAAAAACAAAACGTAAGACTAAAATAAAAAATAAATAAAATAAATATTGTGGACAATTCACACAACACTACCCAGCCCCAAACTAAGCAGAGCTTGTAATATGGGACTAGGTGGTATGGTTTTGGTACTTCTTCTTCTTATCGTGTCACTGATTCTTTCGAACCAAGTGTGGTGAAAGGATTTTAAGTGCGCCTCAAACAGGCTCCTTTCGTGCACTGCCTGCTTCGAAAGAAGCGCAAAACAAAAATATAAACGGCGTCAAAAATATTTATTTTAATATACTGTGAGATTGACATAATTATACAGTATTAACTAATAAAAAGTGTAGACTAAACGATTTGTGACTAGAATGTGTAAATACTTAGTGGATTTAGTGGTTTATGTAATTACAAATAATCTTTTAGATGGGTTACTATGCCTATCTGTTTGTTTTAAGATCATGAATTTATTTTTGATCTTCCGCATATGATTCAAATAAGTATTTTAACCTGTTTTACTTATAAATAATGCGTTATTATTGATTTTAAAAACAACTTCTAACCAATTTAAAAAAAAACGTTTTGCCGTTATGCCAAAGCTCTCTAAAATATGGCGACAACAGACCAAACGTAAAAATAATGATATCCTCCGCCCTTTTGTAATGCTATTCCTCCTTTTTTGAGTAAGTGTAAAAAAAGTAAATATTGGAAACAATCAACATAACACTATCTAGCCCCAAACTAAGCAGAGCTTGTACTATGGGAACCAGATAGCTGATAATACTTATATACTTACATATTTTTTTGTAAATACATACTGAGAATAAGTATCACCCAGACAGAGAACAAAGTAAACATCTCACCACACAATTATTTGTTCTCGGTGGGGATCGAACCCACGACCTACAGCGCAGAAGGCAGAACTAACAACTGAGCTGAGAGGCCAGTCACCGGTTGAGGTTGGTTAAACAAAATCGGTTGCCTGTAAAGTCGGTTTACTGACGATAGTTGAACGTGAAACGTGACAACGTCATAAGCCGCAATTATCGTTGCAATAAACAATTGACACCACATTCACTTTTCACTGCACTTCATACTTCACGAAAACATGTAAATGTATTATTGTATAGCAGCTGTCCTGCGGACACATCGCTCACTCATTTATCGCCTCTTTGTCGCTCGTTCCGCGCTCTCGCTTGCACTTCAAGCCTTAAATAGAACGCCTCAGAGCCAGGTAACGCCGCATGTGTCATGTTTTTTCGAGCGTGCAGCAGGCTCCATCGAGTTATAAGACGTTGTCACGTCAAAAAGAGACGGTGACTTATAGATAGTCCAATTCACGAAGACGCGCCCCTCGCGGGGTGCGGGGAGTTTGCTCCGAGCGGCAGTCGCGAACCGTAGTCTATTCATTGTAGTGTGCGTGTGCACTCATAGGTAATTAGTGTGTACCGATAACACTCAAACATTGACGGAAGCTTGCACACATATACTATAAACGGTTAGGAGGAATAGTGGGGCGCGCCTTCGTGGATTGCACTATCTTTACTGCTAGTTTGATTTAGATCTATGGTGACTTACCGCATATTGCAATCAATCATTGCACTCTTTCCTTCTAGATATTTCTTCCCGTGGAGATAGCACTCCTTCTTCACGAAGGGTGCGGGGGGCGGCGCCCAATTTTTATGACACACGTCAATGTAGTCCGGACAACAGTCATCGTGCGAATTCGGCCGATTGCAAAATTCGTCGCAGTAGCATCGTGTGTCTGTGTGGAGAATTAGATTATTAGGTGAATTATGGCTAAGCATGCTCCATCTTAGGCTGCATCCTCACTTTCTATCAGGTGTGATGGCCAAATGCTTAGCTTATGTTAAATAAAAATAAATTATAGTTAAAAAATTTAAAAAAACACGCTTTTTTAACGAATTGAACCAAAAAACTAAAAATAAAACTGCAATAATCAATTGAAAAATTTATATTATTGTACAAAAAGCGTGGGGTGCTTTTTATAATAACTTCAGATATAATAAACTATAGATAAAATATTTACAACAATCAAAATCAAGCCCCCCACGCTTTTTGTACATTATTACATACACCACTATTTTGTAACTACCAAAAAAAAATTGGGTAATGTAGTAGGGGTAGAACATTATGAATTTGCAATCAGAATTTGTAGTTTCGATAAAATGACAAAGTTAAATTTTCATAAATCCTGCATAAAATTATAGACACATTAGTTACGTCGTACAAGAGAGAAAAAATTTACGCTGTTCGGTTCCACTTGGCATTTAGCGTCTATGAATGAAATGATTTTTGCTTGTTGAATCATTTCTAAAAATTGTGGTTATTTAAAAATATTTTTTTTACTTAAATTTTTTTTTTCGTGGATGTGTTCAGTATCAGCAGCCAATATCGGCATTTTTTTTTGGTAGTTTCAAAATAGTGGTGTATATCTCTGTAATTTTTTCTTTTTATTTTTATTTTGTGTGTGTTATACTTAGACAAATAAAGTTTTTATCTATCTATCTAATAAGGCCCCAGGACTAGGACTCACCTTTAATTTGATGAGAGCATCCGTCCTGTCGGTTTTCACAGCACTGATGGCCACCGTTCACGCCGCTGCCTCCGCAGTAAGGACCAGGGGGTAGATCATCCCCTGAATAGGCTGCCACGGTGCAAATCCACACGACCAGTATCAGCAGCAGATATCTGAAAAAACGGACAAATTGAATGACTGATAAAAATTATAAGGCTACATACGCCTTATGCGGTTACCCGCAATGCGGCTAGCCGTCCGGCTGACCGCAAGCACAATTATGTACGTAATATTCATTTCTATGCGCACTGTCGGTCTGCGGGTAGCCGCAAGCACAATTATGTATACGTAATATTCATTTCTATGCGCACTGTGATGCGTAACGTACATAATTGTGCTTGCGGTCAGCCAGTTGGATTCAGCCAGTTGGTCAGCCATTCAAATGGATTTGTACCATCTAATGGGCGATTAGATTATTTGTTATTGATTTTATAGTGTTTACTACACAAGAGAAGGAAAAGTTCTCGTTAGTGCCGTATTAATAGTCCCTAAGGGTGTTATTAATAATCCTGGCGTAGCGTTGGACTAGTGGCCTTATTAATAACTAGCTGACACCCGCGACTTCGTCCGCGTGGTTAGTTTAAAGTCATAGTTTGAGTTCGTTTAAAAGAAACTATTTTATGGTGGAAAGCGGACAACTATTGATATGTTTTCACTGTTTTTTGCTTATATTTTGAGAGTTATTTTTCGTGAATTTGCCTTAGTGGCTAAGTTGGGTTATGTATGCGTTGGTTTTACATGACCAAGTTCTGGTTACCTTAGTTTTGAGTTTGCATTCAAAACTATTATAAAGTGTGTTTGAAAGATGGTAACTGCTGTTGTAGCCGATTTTTTCAGCTGTGTTTAGTTTTGGTATGATAGGTGCTTCCCGCGATTTTGTCTTGGTGGTTATCATCGGTTTTTTTGTAAACATTTGTGTGTATTAAAACCTGGTGACAAATGCTGCGGTAGCTGAATTTTTTTAAATGTTTTTTTGCGTATTTTGTAAAGCTCTTTTTCGTGATTTTGTTTAAGTGGCTAATTTGGGCTATCGTATTCGTTGGTGTATAATTGAATCTTGTTTTTTTAGTTTGATATGATCAAATGCAAGTTACCATCGTTTTGAGCTTGTACTTTAGAGTGTATTTGAATTTGAAGGTGAGTGCTGTTGCAGCCGTTTTTTTTCAGCGGTGTTTAGTTTAAGTATTATAGATGATTCCCGCGATTTTGTCTTGGTGGTTATCATCGGTTTTTTAGTAAACATTTGTGTGTATTAAAACCTGGTGACAAATGCTGCGGTAGCTGAAAATTTTTTAATGTTTTTTTTTGCGTATTTTGTAAAGCTATTTTTTGTGATTTTATGTTATATTAGTGGCTTATTTGGGGCTTCGTATACATGTTGGTGTATAATCGAATCTGAATTTTTAATTTGACATGACCAACTGCTGGTTACCATAGTTTTGAGCATGTACTTTAGAGTGTATTTGAATTTGAAGGCGAGTTCTGTTGTAGCTGTTTTTTTTCAGCGGTGTTTAGTTTAAGTATGATAGATGATTCCCGCAATTTTGTCTTGGTGGTTATCATCGGTTTTTTTGTAAACATTTGTGTGTATTAAAACCTGGTGACAAATGCTGCGGTAGCTGAAATTTTTTTAATGTTTTTTTTTGCGTATTTTGTAAAGCTATTTTTTGTGATTTTATGTTATACTAGCTGACACCCGCGACTTCGTCCGCGTGGTTAGTTTAAAGTCATAGTTTGAGTTCGTTTAAAAGAAACTATTTTATGGTGGAAAGCGGACAACTATTGATATGTTTTCACTGTTTTTTGCTTATATTTTGAGAGTTATTTTTCGTGAATTTGCCTTAGTGGCTAAGTTGGGTTATGTATGCGTTGGTTTTACATGACCAAGTTCTGGTTACCTTAGTTTTGAGTTTGCATTCAAAACTATATAAAGTGTGTTTGAAAGATGGTAACTGCTGTTGTAGCCGATTTTTTTCAGCTGTGTTTAGTTTTGGTATGATAGGTGCTTCCCGCGATTTTGTCTTGGTGGTTATCATCGGTTTTTTTGTAAACATTTGTGTGTATTAAAACCTGGTGACAAATGCTGCGGTAGCTGAATTTTTTTAAATGTTTTTTTGCGTATTTTGTAAAGCTCTTTTTCGTGATTTTGTTTAAGTGGCTAATTTGGGCTATCGTATTCGTTGGTGTATAATTGAATCTTGTTTTTTTAGTTTGATATGATCAAATGCAAGTTACCATCGTTTTGAGCTTGTACTTTAGAGTGTATTTGAATTTGAAGGTGAGTGCTGTTGCAGCCGTTTTTTTTCAGCGGTGTTTAGTTTAAGTATTATAGATGATTCCCGCGATTTTGTCTTGGTGGTTATCATCGGTTTTTTAGTAAACATTTGTGTGTATTAAAACCTGGTGACAAATGCTGCGGTAGCTGAAAATTTTTTAATGTTTTTTTTTGCGTATTTTGTAAAGCTATTTTTTGTGATTTTATGTTATATTAGTGGCTTATTTGGGGTTTCGTATACATGTTGGTGTATAATCGAATCTGAATTTTTAATTTGACATGACCAACTGCTGGTTACCATAGTTTTGAGCATGTACTTTAGAGTGTATTTGAATTTGAAGGCGAGTTCTGTTGTAGCTGTTTTTTTTCAGCGGTGTTTAGTTTAAGTATGAAAGATGATTCCCGCAATTTTGTCTTGGTGGTTATCATCGGTTTTTTTGTAAACATTTGTGTGTATTAAAACCTGGTGACAAATGCTGCGGTAGCTGAAATTTTTTTAATGTTTTTTTTTGCGTATTTTGTAAAGCTATTTTTTGTGATTTTATGTTATATTAGTGGCTTATTTGGGGTTTCGTATACATGTTGGTGTATAATCGAATCTGAATTTTTAATTTGACATGACCAACTGCTGGTTACCATAGTTTTGAGCATGTACTTTAGAGTGTATTTGAATTTGAAGGCGAGTTCTGTTGTAGCTGTTTTTTTTCAGCGGTGTTTAGTTTAAGTATGATAGATGATTCCCGCAATTTTGTCTTGGTGGTTATCATCGGTTTTTTTGTAAACATTTGTGTGTATTAAAACCTGGTGACAAATGCTGCGGTAGCTGAAAATTTTTTAATGTTTTTTTTTGCGTATTTTGTAAAGCTATTTTTTGTGATTTTATGTTATATTAGTGGCTAATTTGGGGTTTCGTATGTGTATAATCGAATCACATTTTTAATTTGACATGACCAACTGCTGGTTACCATAGTTTTGAGCATGTACTTTAGAGTGTATTTGAATTTGAAGACAGGTGCTGTTGTACCCGATTTTTTTCGGCGGTGTTTAGTTTAAGTATGATAGATGATTCCCGCAATTTTGTCTAAGTGGTTATCATTGGTTTTTTTGTAAACCTTTGTGTATATTCAAACCTGGTGACAGATGCTGCGGTAGCTGAAAATTTTTTAATGTTTTTTTTTGCGTATTTTGTAAAGCAATTTCTTGTGATTTTATGTTATATTAGTGGCTAATTTAGGGTTTCGTCTGCGTGTTGGTGTATAATCGAATCAGATTTTTTTAATTTGACATGACCAGCTGGTTACCATAGTTTTGAGCATGTACTTTAGCCGTTTTTTGAAGCGGTGCGGTGTTTAGTTTCGGTACGATAGGTGTTTTCCGCGATTTTGTCTTAGTGGTTACGGTGGGGTTAATGTAAACTTTTGTGTGTATTCAAATTTGGTGACAAATGCTGCGGTAGCAGATTTTTTTTTAACTGTTTTTTTGCGTATTTTGTAAAGCAATTTTTTGTGAATTTTCATGAAACTTTTTTCCTTTTTTTTCTTCTTTTAGGTAAATAATTTTCCAATTTTCTTTCTTAATGCACCTTTGCTCTTATAGAGCAAACACATCTTCCAAGTTTCATGCTTCTAGGACTAATGGTTTAGGCTGTGCGTTGATTTTTCTTTAAACCATTTTTCCCCTTTTTCTCCTCTTCGGAAAATAATTTTCCGATTTCCTTTCTTAGTACATCTCTACGTTTTAAGAGGAACATACCCTCCAAGTTTCATGCTTCTAGGACTAACGGTTTAGGCTGTGCGTTGATTGTCAGTCAGTCAGTCAGTCAGTCAGTCAGTCAGTCAGTCAGTCAGTAACGAAAGAGTTTTATATATATTAATAATTCTGGCGTAGCGTTGGACTAGTTAATCCGTGTTTTGTCACATTTGTTCGAGTTGACAATTGCATGTCAATGCAAGAGACAAAACACGGATTAACTAGTCCAACGCTACGCCAGGATTATTAGAGTTTTGTAAGTGTGATAAGGATCCGATGGCGCAGCGGTCAGCGCAACCCCGATACCAAGGGGAAGGTTTCAAATACTGCTCGGCTCTTAACTTTTGGGACGTTATAAACATCTTTTAGATTAAAACTGTTCACTGAAATAACTGTGGTATTTATATTGGTCTCAATTATAGAAAACTATTTATTAAGTTGGAGAGAATAACTGAAGATTAACAGAAATAATAATAAAAACTAAAAATGCATTTAGTTTTATTTACGAACGTACGCTATAAAAATCTGATTGTAATAAAAAAAACTGTACCTATCTACTCTGTAATAATGTTATAAACAAAAAAGTTTTTTTAGATTTTTTATAAGGTATTCACTATTTTTGATAAACTTGCTGATGGAACAAGCATAATGACCCACTAAATGGTAATCATGGTTTATACTATAGATAAGATAAAAGCCTGTTTATTCCATAACTTAATACTAGATATTTTACAAATCATGCATAATATTTATTATCTACCTACTTATAATAATTATTATCAATACAATTTAATTTAATTTAATTCATTTTCAACTTAGTTCATAAATTATTAGGTAGTAGGTACGTGCTTTTTATGATAACAAATTTATTTCTTTCTTTTTTCTTGTTTCTGAATGATTTATTTTAAGTTAATTTTGCTCTCATAAATAGTTAGAATCCCTCTTGGGTAAAGGCCTCCTCCAGTGTTTTTTTTTCCTATGTCGTGCTCTTTTTTTTGTTTTTAGTGTTTTGTGTGTGTTTGGCTGTAGTAGCAGCGTATCAAAATAATATGTCGGAAGACTTGGAAGTATTCATTTTGTTATTTCACTGGAGGGTTGTGGTCTAGCAATCCCGCGGTGACCAACCGTATTGGGATGCTCCGTGTACTAGCGTCAGAGTTAAGATTTTTCGTTTGTTGTGATTTACATTGTTTTTCTTAACTTGTAATTTTTTCTTTGTTGTTTTCTGTGCCGCTCTTTGGCGTTCTTGTTATAATGTATTAGACGAGAGCAGCAATAAATCTATAACGGCCTATATAACAAGTTTATACTATAACAAAACATTAATTATCTCGTAGGTCACGCACGTCAGGACGTCAGGTGCCCTACGATGCGTGTCTGCGTCCATCAACTTGAGGCATACGAATTTCAGCCTAAGCTGAAGAACAGTACCTAGCTTATCGGATATGTTTGTTGCAATTGTGTCAACGACCTCTTACATTGTGAGATGTAAGTCTAGATAGGACAGGTAAAAAAATTAAACAGGCCTTTGCTAGATGATTCATATATCGTCATCAGGGGACACTGGTGTTTACTCATATCTAATATGCCTCTCTACAAACCTGACAGCTTAGTCGGTCTAAACCACGGGAAAGACATGGTCAATACGTGCAGAGCAAACAATTTGTTTCTTTTGGGTACAAACAACTTGCTTGTTATCTGTACTGGGGTTTAGTAATCCTTATCATCGCGTGCATATAAGCAAAACCACGTGCAAAAGTAATATAAATGCATACATAAATACACCCATATACATAAGTATAGTGGCGGAATGAAAATGTTCGTCGATTTTCAAATTGATTTGTTCAACGTATCACGATCACATACTACATTTTGAAACTGAATAGACAGAATACACCGATAAGTTAACGTCACAAATTATGTCAAAATGTGTTCATGATCAAGGCACTGAGGCCTAAATCTCGGGCCGATCTCGATCATTTTGCCATTTTATTTTATTGCTTCTTTTCGACTTTTTCGCACTTTTTCTACGTTTTCCGTATATCGTAGCTGTCGAGGCTTCTACGACGAGGTCGTGTATGAATTACTCAAGGAAATCATCCATTCTCTATTCGAAAAGAAGCAATAAAATAAAATTGCAAAATGATCGAGATCGGCCCGATAATTAGGCCCCTGGTGCAAGCGAAAACAGACTCTAAGGTGACGAACATTTTCATACCGCGACTGTAGGTACATAGTGGTCAAAATCATAACCCTTCTTTTGGATTCGCCGTAGCCGGGTAAAAAAATATTTCTAATTATAATACCTACCAATTTTTTTTTTATTAAAGTAATATTAAAACAAGAAAATAATGCCTATTTCTACGTCTTTTCTGTACTATTTATCTTTGATACTTTTAACAACTGCAAATTGCGTCTCGAGTGGCGCGATATTACGGCGATAAAACTGTTTCCAAGATTTTATTAGGTAAGTATTTTATAATAGCAATAAAAATTTTAAGTATTTAAATATTTTATTTGCTATCGAAGAGATGGCTTTTTCCAGAGACAATTTAAGTGAATTGTTATATATGTTTGTATACATTGATAAAAGCTATTTATTGCTTTAGTTCTTTATAAATTATAATGAGGGTAGGTACTTATTTCTATTCTGATTAGCTGGGTTAGGTTACTACCTACATGCATAGACAATAAAAGTCACCGTTGTGGGTGTCAGTCATCAAGTCCATATGTCATGCATGTTCTTTTTAGAATCCGTTTACGATCTCTAGCCATAAAAATCGATACAATTCGTAGAATGGTACAAATTTGCGTTCAAATTTCAAATCAAAAGGGCAAGTCGCAGTTTTACTCGATTAGATTGGATTCCCTCTTTTTTTTAAGATGAGACAACAATACGTTACATAGAAAGGATCGAAACGAGCTGTTGTCTCATGATATTTTCTCCATACAAAAGAAAGAGACACGAAGCGAAACGAATTGTTCAAACTGATCGAGTCGATCAAGTCATTGTTTCGACAAAAAATAAATCTTCGATCTTTAAAGTGAGAATAAAATTAATTTACGACTATACCAAAGTGCCTAGCAACAAATAAATTGGGAGATCGAACAGATGGCGGCTGTGAATATTATTTAAATATTTTAGGTCTGTTCAAAAGGTAGTATGTGATTGTGATACGATGAACAAATCAAGTTGAAAATCGACGAACATTTTCATTCCGCCACTATACATGCTTTTAATCGCGGGTAACACCGCGGGGCGCAGCTAGTTTTGATAATATTTTCATATGCTTGTCACAGACTACTAGGATGCAAACGTGCTTTATGTCATGTCATCGACCATTAGATCAGCTAATTTAAAACATATTAAAGTTCATTTAAACTTGTTCAATAACCAGTCAGTGGCACGATAAATCTATATTAAGCCAAATGCGTTCTTTGACTGCAAATCATTTTAAAGAATGGTTTTCAAATGCCAGTTTTATTTTGAACCTTATTTCGTTCAGCCAAGATTGAACGGAATGCAATTGAAAGAAGATTGCAGGGTTTGAGATGATAAATGGTTCGATTGTAATTGATGGCTTTCAGATATTGATTAAGGAGCTGCATGCGCCTTTAATTATAACCAATTGAAACCGACATGGCATTACATAACATAACACAATTAAGGTGCATACAAAAAATGAAGAAACGCAAACATAGTTCGTGGGATACAAAATAGATGGCGTTGATAATTTTTTTCAATGCAAAAAGACGTTTTGCGGGTTGAAGCGGGGTTCCTTGTTTTGATACAATGGAGCAGAAAACGAGGCGGAAATTGACTGCGCTATGGAAAAGATAGATTATAAAATGAAACTATTGATCACTCCAAAAAGCATTATACGCCTTCTCGCTCACCACTTGTAGCCCCTTGTAAGTAGCCCCCACTCCATGGCCACAGTCGACATGGCATTCATACACGTCACTACATTTGTACCTACCCCCTTTTTGTTTTCCTTCATGTTTGGTATCGGCATAGCAAAGTAATTCTTATCGTTACACCTGTGTAAAGCGACGATACTAATAACAGACGTGGAGGTTGGTTTTGCCGTGTTATAAACATAACTTTTGCTAAATTTGCATTCAAATCTACTTGTATCGTAAACTGGTTTGTTATAAAGTTCTAATTCACAGTTAAGAATCTAATTTACAGTTAAGAATATTGCTTACAGTAGGTACTTTTGGATAACAATGTATGTATAGATAGAGGAAAAAATTGTATTTTTGTATGTTTTTAATGAATAAACTCAAAAACTGATTTTAAAAAGTCGTTATATTTGACTATTTGACACTGGTTATTAGCCGGTGGTAGGAGTTTGCAACAGTTTATGCACTGTTTATCTTATGACATATTTTAAAAGTACCTACAGTTTTACTAAAACCTACTTAAGTCTAGATAATACAGTCGCAAGGCATGCATTTGTATAACAAAATCACGACTATACAAGGTGTATCTAAATATGTGTACTATGCGAAGGTGGGGGGTTTCAGACCACAATGGTGATCAGTTGTGGAGGGGAGATAATTAAAAATTCCTATTTTCAGTTTCCCATACAAAGATATTTAATTTCATAATGCCTAAATAAATTGACAACCCTATCCTTGTAACCCCTTGACCCCTTGACCTACTACCTCTGTAGGTCTACTACTACTACCTACTACCTCTGTAGCTGAGTTTAGGGTTGTGTATAAAGTCAGCTGTTAATGTTGAAACTTCGTTGCAGTTTTTTTTCAGAGATACCAATCGAAGTTCGAAAAATCGTTGAACAAAAGTTGTTCCCCGGGGGGTGGAAATTCACCCCCCTTCAGGATAGTACACATATTTTGATGCACGTTGTAGATAAACAATTTTAAGTGTCTTCGTAACAGGAACCTCTTCTGCCCATCATAGACTAAACAATAATTAACATTGACAGACTGAGAGCTTATCTGTGACACCATGGAATGTGACGGCCTACAATCTACATGGAATGGAATCAATTTGTTTGCTAAAGGCTCGAACACACCTAGTTCGCTGGCGGTAGCGATCAGTGAAACGCTGTCAAATATCGCTGTCAGATTTGAGATTTGACAGCGATATATGACAGCGTTTCACTGATCGCTACCGCCAGCGAACTAGGTGTGCGCAGGCCTTAACAGAAGATTCTGGCAGTCACTTAATTTAAATTTGGAGCACATGCTGTTTAAATATGGAACAGTGTGCCAAGGATTTTTTGGGTGTTTTGTAACCAGTGTGCTTAATAAAACAGATGTTTTAAAATTGACACAAGAAAAATAGAGATACAATTTACCTACAGTTGTCATTTTAAGATAATTTTAATGCTTTAAATTTTTCACTAAATATTAATAAGTTTCAAAACATAATCCTGAGATTTAATATTTTTTTTGTAAAAAGCCTACTTTTTAAATATTTTTATTACTTTTGCTTTTGTAATTGCCTGCGTTTCACTAAGTTCGAGTGGCATTTTTGCAAAAGGGTTATACAAAAAAACGATAGACCTAAACCGTAAATTGTTGCCTGTTCTTCTAGGCTTGGTCGCGTGGAACTGGCACCTAGACTCACCTAGCTTTAACCGTTTCAAAGTGATCCTTGTGATACAACTAAATATATTTTTTTTAATTTTGATTAACATTTAGATTTTTATTTATCACTAAAATATTGTATTTATTTGCTTTACTTTTTTGAATGAACCAAAACCACGTTATATTTTTTGCTTTATCAGCCTTCTTATCATACACAGCATAGCAGCTCATGCAAATAATACTATCATGATAACCTAAAAAAATTCAATGTCAATTGAAGACGGTATCTCAAGGATAGGTTTTTGACAGTTTTCAATGGAATACCTCTTCTTCTATAACCACCATCGATTCGTTTTCTATCATTTTAGGAAGGAACATAGCTTTTTCATTTTAATTGTTTTTCTGGTGTTATTTTGAGTTCTGTTGTGTAATTTCGGTGGTATTTTAACCAACATTACATGAGGTCTTAGCTCAAAGTGTTAGCAGTTGGAATGAAAGTGTATTATGTGATATTCTGATTTGATCAAAGATGATTCTGATGGTTTTGAAAAAAAAAAAAAAAAAAAAAAAAACGACCACCACTTGTTTTCAAAGCCAATTAGGGCCGACTTGTCTATTGACTGACTTGACTAAAACTTATTTTAGTAATATATCCTCACTCGACACTGGCAAAATTGATCCAAAATGGGCAAGTGCCATAATTAAGAAAAAGAAGAAGAAGATAACCGTCCACATCCTTTAATACTATAATAACTATAAATTGACTGTCAATTTGAACTTTGTCAATTTGAGCTGAACTGAACTGAACTTCTTCTTTCGTGTCAATTATTGACACGAAAGAAGAAGTTCAGTTAATTTATTCATTAAAACAATTAAAAATCGTATTCGAATATTACTTAAAACTAAATGTAAATACAACTTATAATAATAACAATGAAGAAGAGTATACAGCCTGAGTTTGAATTCGTATGTTATCCCGAAAGGTGGTGATAGGGACCATGGTTTTGCACAAGCTATGAAAACCTTTCTGTGAAATACGAAATCTAAATCTTCCATACAAAAAAAATAATCAATTGAAATGCTTAAACAAAATGCTTTGTGTGAAAACCCTACATCTTGGGTGGGGCCGGCGCTAATTTGATTGGATTTTGGTCATTGCAGGCATCCAATCACATTTTTCGCTAGCCAATAATGACACTTGTGGCGGTAATAAATTTTTATTGCTTTTTGACTTGCCAATGGCAGATTTTGGATGTCAAATAAGACATGGGTTGCTTAGCAAGCTTTTAAGCAAAATCATGGCGTAAACTTTACACACCATTTGTTGAATGAAAAAGTCCTGATTCAGGAAAGTCACAGAACTAATGCTGTTGACATTCAGGAGTAGCATAACCCCCTTTCGGGATAACATACGAATTCAAACTCATGCTGTATAGCTGGTAATGAGTAGTCAATGCTATTTTAGCGGTAATAAGTGGTTATACAATGTTAGACTTGCGGTAAGCAGTAAGGAGAGAAGTGCTAATTTGATGTATCTACATTCAGACACAACCTTCACAATCTTACTACATAACTAATGCCCGGGATACACAAGGCTACTTTTTCAAGCAAGGATAGCAAGATAGTTTGGCTGCTTGCAAGCTAGAAGTTCTACTAAATTATTCTTATGCACATTTTTTATGTAAATAAACATACTCAGAAAACAATTTAACACCCTGGCAAAAAAATAAACATCTGCGTTCACCACACATTTGTTCTCGGTGGGGATCAAACCCACGACCTACGGGCCAGAAGGCAGAGTATATATACTACCGTCTAGGGCTAGATATTAGTCTGTGAATTATTCACAATATTTATTTATTACTAGCGGCCACCCGCGGCTTCGCTCGCCCCGCTTCCGTTCCCGTTAAAAAAATCAATTTCATATTTATTTACCTTTTAAACCTTCTCTGGACTTCCACAAATAATTCAAGACCAAAATTAGCCAAATCGGTCCAGCCGTTCTCGAGTTTTAGCGAGACTTACGAACAGCAGAGGAGGTTCTAGAGGAGGTAGGGCATAACGGGACTTTCTCGTTCAAATCTGAGCTGCCCGCCTGGGGAAGTACCTCCGCCTTACAGAAAACTGCAGCCAAATAACACTAGTTCTTAGTGTTGTGTTCCTGCAGTGAGTAAGGTCGCCAGAGCTCTTTTGGGGAGGCGCAGTGTTGACAGCTGGGGGGACCAGCGGTGAGTAGACCGCTAATGGTTCTGTGCAGGCGCGGCATGCTAGCACGGCGGTCAGGGAGACCCGGTGAAACGGCTGTCCGCTGGCCGCCCGCAGACTGAACGGGTTCCCGAACCCAGGGATTATTTTAATCTCCGCCCTGGGAGGCTGAATCACCAGTTTGTGTAAAGTCCTTGGAGTGGTGGTCGTGCCGGAGAAGGAGACCGGAGTGGACCCGACCATTACTCCAGGGGGGGACCGGGGGCCCTTCCGCCCGTCGTGCTAGCAAACTGCAAAACCAACATCAACCCTCAGTGAAATGTCACCGCACCTTTTGTCCAATGTGCTGTCAACACAGTGACTATCCATAATAACTTTCAAAACCCCCCTTTAAAAAAAATGCCTAAAAACAAAAAGAAAATAAGTTTTTCAGCGGCATCCTCGTCCACAACGAATATGGACAACTGCAATATAAGAAGACTTCATGCTAACCTCAACGTAGTTCACCAACACCTTGAAACTGCGCAGCCGACCCTTTTTTTCCTGACGGAGACCCAGATATCTAGCCCGGCCGATACATCGTACCTGCATTACCCTGGATATCGATTGGAGCACAAATTTGTGCCACGCGCCGGGGTCTGCTTGTATGTCCGGGAGGATATTTGCTGTCGCTGTCTTCACGGCCTTGAAGACAGAGACCTGTCAATCTTGTGGGTGCGTTTAGACCACGGTGGCCACACCCACATCTATGCGTGCCTTTACAGGTCTCACAGCGGTGATCCGGTGACTAAGCGACTCATCGAGCACCTGCAACTGACGACTGACAAAGTCATTGAGCAGTATCCCTCTGCGGAGTTAGTGATTCTAGGAGACTTTAATGCCCACCACGTTGAGTGGCTTGGTTCTCGGTCCACTGACTTCGCAGGGAGATCTGCTTATGAATTTGCCCTGGCATATGGCTTTTCGCAGCTGGTTAATTCTCCAACGAGAATCCCGGATATTGAAGGCCATGCAAGTTCCTTATTGGACCTTCTGCTGACCACGCGTCCGGACGGGTACTCTACTGCAGTGGATGCACCTCTTGGTTCATCAGACCACTGTCTCGTTCGGACGAAGGTGCCTTGTGCGCGGTCTGCTCCACCTCGGCCAGCACAATGGCGTCATATGTGGCATTATAATTCAGCAGATTGGGATGGACTGCGTGAATTTTACGCGTCGTACCCGTGGAAGCAGCTCTGTTTCACGTCGAAAAGTCCTGATACCTGCGCTACTGCTGTCACTGAGACAATCATGGCAGGAATGGAATGTTTCATTCCAAATCCATCCGTAGCTATAGGAATGAAACGACGACCGTGGTTCAATCGGCTATGCAGAGAAGCTAGATCGCTCAAGCAAACTGCTTATGAGGCCTGGACCACGGCTCGAACTAATAAGGACCCTAACATCTCCGACGTGAAACGGAAATTGAATGCAGCTTCGAGGTTCAATAAGAGGATGACTGCCAGGGCCAAATTCGATTTCGTTGGCAGAATTGGTGAGCGGCTGGCACGATACCCATCTGGGACTCGTGCTTTCTGGTCGCTTGCTAAAGCTGCTGAATGAAATTTTTGTCAGTCGTCTTTGCCACCGCTTCGATATACCGACGGTAATCTGGCCCATAGTGCTAAAGAGAAAGCCGACCTTCTGGGAAATCTCTTTGCCTCTAACTCGACTTTGAATGACGGAGAAGCCGTACCAACTCCCATCCCATGGTGTGGTATTACTATGCCGGAAATCACCATATCACAACGGGAGGTCCGGCGGGAGTTGCTTTCTGTGGACATTCATAAGTCGAGCGGGCCAGACGGTATACCGGCAGTGGTGCTAAAGCGGTGTGCTCCAGAACTGTGTCCGGTTCTAACGCGCCTCTTCGAGCTCTCGTACTCCACTAGGCAGTTTCCTTCTTCGTGGACGACTGCACATGTCCATCCGGTGCCCAAAAAGGGCGATAGATCAGACCCATCAAACTATAGGCCAATAGCTATAACCTCCCTTCTCTCTAAGGTCATGGAGCGTGTTATAAACCGACAGCTTCTGAGATACCTAGAAGGGCACGATTTGATCAGCGACCATCAGTACGGCTTCCGCCATGGTCGCTCGACTGGTGACCTTCTAGTGTATCTCACACATCGTTGGGCTCAGGCCATTGAGAGTCAAGGCGAGGCATTAGCAGTCAGCTTAGACATAGCGAAGGCTTTTGATCGGGTCTGGCACCGGGGTCTTCTATCGAAGTTGCCATCGTACGGACTGCCCGAGGGTTTGTGCAAATGGGTCGCTAGCTTTTTGTCCGGCAGAAGCATACGAGCCGTTGTAGACGGCGGTAGCTCTGATTGCATGGACATCAACGCTGGCGTCCCGCAAGGCTCCGTTTTGTCCCCAACACTGTTCCTGCTGCATATCAATGATATGTTGTCAATTGACAATATCCATTGCTATGCAGATGACAGCACCGGGGACACTTTATACACGGGTCGTGCTAGCATCCCTCGGGCCGTAGTGGAGGAAAGCCGGAGTAAACTTGTGTCTGATATAGAGGGCATATTAACCAGAGTCTCCGATTGGGGAGAGCAAAACCTGGTTCAGTTTAACCCTACCAAGACACAAGTTTGCGCGTTCACCGCTAAAAAAACCCCATTTGCTATAGCTCCGCAGTTCCAAGACATGCCCCTCACAACTTCCACGAGCATTGGGATCCTGGGTATCGACATCTCCAGTGACGTCCAGTTCCGTCGTCACCTGGAAGATAAGGCCAAGCTGGCATCCAAAAAGCTCGGTGTGCTGAACAGAGCGAAGTCATACTTCAGTGCAGGCCAGCGACTCCTTCTTTATAAGTCGCAAGTCCGGCCTCACATGGAGTATTGTTGTCACCTCTGGGCAGGAGCACCTGGATACCAGCTTGGACCCCTTGATTCGATCCAAAGACGTGCTGTGAGAATTGTTGACGATCCCAAGCTCACGAGCGGTATTGAGCCCTTAAGTCTGAGGAGAGACTTCTCCTCATTGTGCGTGTTCTACCGCTTGTATAATGGGGTATGCTCTGAAGAACTGTTTGACATCATGCCAACGGCTACATTCTATCATCGCACTGCTCGCCATAGGCAGAGAGTTCATCCTCACACCTTAGAGCCTGGTTGGTCGCGCACCGTTCGGTGTCAGAGGAACTTCCTCCCGCGAACACTCAGGCTATGGAATGATCTCCCTGCTGAGGTTTTCCCTAAGGACTATAGCATGGGGTTTTTCAAAAAAGGCGTTTTGAAAGTTTTAAAGGGTCGGTAACGCGCTTGTGATGCCTCTGGTATTGCAGGTGTCCATAGGCTACGGTAACCGCTTCCCATCAGGTGGGCCGTATGGTTGTTTGTCAACTTAGTTGTATAAAAAAAAAAAAAAAAAAAACAGCAATTCATTTTTATATATAAAGAAGATTTAATTAGTCTCGTAGTGGTTATGAAGACGGTTTTCCAAAATTTTTAAATTTATTAAGTACTTCAATTTTGTAATCTAACGCACGCTCGACCTTGGCAGTAGATTAGTTTATAATTAGAAGGAAAAACCGGTTCACACTACTATTTTTTTAATTAAACTTCTAATCTAAAAAAGTTTTCTTCTTCTTAATTAGATGGCATCTGGATTTGCCAATATCGAGTGTCAATTACATAAATAAAATAGTTTTTAGTCAAGTCAGTCAATAGACAAGTCGGCCGTCATTGACTTTGAAAAATAATGGTGCATGGGCGATTTTTTTCCAAAACCATCGGAAACATTTTCTATACTTTGACACTTTGTACCTCTTGGTTAAAATACCATCGAAATTACACAAAAGAACTCAAAATAACTCGAAAAAACAGTTAATATGAAAAAGGTGGCTTCCCAAAATGACAGAAAACAAATAATAAAAGAAGTCATCGCGCTCTGTTATACCAGAGGATTTTATTAAAGCACTCTAAAATCAACTTTAAAGTCATCGAAATAAAGTGCATATTAATTATGCTTGAACCTGACGCAAAAAACTCGCGCGTCAGTGATCCATCTGATCAGAGATCCATGATTATGCACTTTATTGGGATACATTTAAAGTTGATTTTCAAGTGCCATTATAAACGTTTATTTATATTATGTGATTTCTCTGTTGGATGCCCTAAATAAATAAAAAAATACGGGTTGCACTCCGGGAGTGCCGGCAGAAGTGAAAACTTGATTATTAACGTTGAGCATGTTTGATATTTTGGAATGGTTAGGGGGGGCTTGTTTGTTATTTGGCACGCTGTAACATACACGAACATTCGCGCAAGCGCCCTGCGCTGCCTAAACGAAACAGTAGGCCCAGGCATACATTTTCGCGGCGCCGTAGAGAGGGGATAGCTGTCTACTCTCCATCCGTCTTACGCTTTTTCGATCAGGTCACGTGTCCTGACGCGCTGACGCGAGTTTAAGATTTTATACCCATTACAGAAAAAGTGCTCAACGCCGCTAAAGAAGTTTTCACTTCAATAAAAACAAAAAAAATAAAAAATAAACTCCTCTCCGCTGCGCTGCTCTCTATCTGCGCTGATCCTAACCTAACCCGTCCATCTGCGCTGGCAACACCAAATCAGATGCCATCGCTTTTTTGAACGCAGACAGCTTATTTATATCACAAAGCACACAAAACCTCAAGGCTAATGACCTGTCGAGACTTTTAAAGAATAATAATAGTCGCAATGGCTGTAGAGTCCTTGAAAGATTATATCTTTGACTGCATGGCAAAAGGTGTAAAAAAAAGTTACTGTAAATAATCTCCCAATCTTTACTAATATCATGGACAAATTATATAAATTTGTCCATGCTAATATTATAAAGCTGAAGAGATTGTTTCGTTGAACGCGCTAATCTCAGGAACTGCTGGTCTGAATTGAACAAATATTTTTGTGTTGGATAGTCCATTTATTGAGGAAGGCTATAAAACATCACGCTACGACTAATAGGAACAGCATCAATGCAAAATGTTGCAAAAAACAATGTCTATTCTTTTCTAACACGTAGGGACTTTCTATGTCTATCCTTTTCTATCACGTAAGGACTTTTCTATAAATTCTAGATTTTGACAAAATATTCTAGAATAGAATGCTCCTTATCATTCCGGAGTGAACTTTCATGAATGCAATGCTCGATCGGAAGACTTTATCTTTGTTTTTTTTTTTTTAAAACACGGATAAAAACTTGGGCAGATTCTATTTTCGCAATGGATACCTACAATGGCCCCTCCGTAAAAATATAAGTTGAAAATCCGACATCATAACCAAAATACTTAACCAATTTTTATGATAATTCTCCAGAACCAATTAAAAATTACAGTCGTTCACATAAAAAAGAATTTTTGGAGTTACACGATTAAAAAAGTTTACAAGTTCAACTGTATAGGAGGTTATCAACCTCCTTTTTTTGTAAGTCGATCAAAAGCGAGCCGGAAGGTAAAACTAGGTGTATTACTATGTTTTATCGGGTTTCAAGTTTATCATTATCAAATTAGAAGGATTATGTACTAATTAGTTGTATGGCAAAAACTCCGGAGGTTATAATAGAATAAGTATAACTTTATTGTACACTAGAGTGAAATATTTAAAAAACACAAAACAAGAATACTTAAAAACAAAAGGGGCAATGGGCGGTCCTATCGCTAAGAGCGATCTCTTTCAGCCTTTTTTTTTTTTGGTTTTTATTTGGTTGTTTGGGAGAGTTTTCTTTGATTTATTTTTATTTTTATTATAGGTTGGTACTATTTATCACGTGGAGAGATTAAACCATTGCTTATAGAAAACCATACGAAATTATTATGTGTCAGTCGATTTTTAAGTGTTAAAGTTAAATATCTAGGCTAGATATTTAACTTTAACACTGAAAAATCGAATCGAGAATCTAACGATAGCTCAACTGATTCAAATCAGTGCCAGACGGAAGCGTCCCCAAGACGCTGGCGGCATTGCCACGCTGAATAGCAATGCTAATGCTCTGCGCCAGATACCCTAGACAACATTTTGAACACTACTTTACCTTAACCCGGCTAGTGTAGTAAGCCTGCTAGAAAAAATATGGTGTACCTCCACACCAGAGGTTCCCAACCTTTTTTTTCTCATAGACCACTTTCAAAATTTTACAAATTCCGGTGGTGCCCTGCCACTACATTTTTACCAGTCGGCAAAAAATATGGATATAAGATCTAACTATGGCTATGGTGTTGCGGCTGAGTTCCTACGACGAACTAACAGTTATCAAAAAAAGCTTTTACAAGTACGAGTAACTATCGCTAACCTTCTTAAAATGTTATCTGCCTACACTGGTTGGTGAAGTCAACCCAACATTTTAGTTCTTCCCTATCGAAACCAGATAAATTTACGTGGACCCCGCTTACGAATTGTGAACCCTCAATATTTTGTCACGCCATCGTAGACCCCCGGCGATTCTACCGTGGACCCCTGGGGGTCCACCTGGACCACGTTGGGAATCAATGCTCTACGCCTATCATGTGCCTACATTAAGATCACAAGGCAAACAAAATAATAAATCTTTTATAGATTTTTATATTTAAATAGAATCAAGGTCTATTCAAAGCGGCCGCTTGAATTCCGGAGTGATGCCGCTAGACAGATTATAAAGCCGTTATAAATATAAAGTTTCGTGTTATTTTTGGAGTTTACTCCTGAAGAATCGGTTTTTTGATATAAGGCGCCCGGTATGAGAAAAATGTGGAGAGTAAAATCTACTGAACGAATGACCTCGTTACGTTTTTGGTGCGCAACCTATCTTGCGCAACTTTCTAATTTGGTGTGAGCAGTGCAGCTAGATCGTGGGTAGTGTGTACCCTTACTTTGCCTTTAAGGAGTAAACTCCAGTCGTGCGTCGGAGCTGACACACACAATTTTTATTCTGCTAGCTGATAGAAGCTTGTTCTATTTTTTATATAGCCCACCTGATATAAAGTGATAACAATCGCCTAAACCAAAGGATTGACACTCAGGTCACGCACGTCAGGAACGTGCTATGCACTGCCCTGCGTCCGTCAACTTGAGGCATCGTCGGTTTTCTGCCTCTCGTGCCAGTAATTTCACCGGCACCTACACCCTTCATACCGAAACACAGCAATGCTGCTTCACGGCAGAAATAGGCATGGTGATACGCACCCGGACTAGCCGCAAAAATAGCTCTACTAAAACTCATCGAGGGAGAAATATTACTGATGTAAATAGCAGATTATTAAAGCAATGATTGAGGCTAATTGATCTAACAGATGAGGCCTAATTAGCATTTAGATGACACACACAACACCTACATTTTGTTTTGTTTTAAGGCCTGCGCACACCTAGTTCGCTGGCGGTAGCGATCAGTGAAACGCTGTCAAATTTGACTGCGTTTCACTGATCGCTACCGCCAGCGGCCTAGGTGTGCGCAGACCTTTAGAACGACTGCAAATTCTTTTTTTTTAATATACGATATAAAACGGAATAAATTACTTTTTTTAAAAATATCTTTCATGTTTTTTTTAATACCAATTCAAATGTTTTCTTATTTTTATTCTAATAAAATATAATTTAAAGATTTGGCTTATAAATTGTGTCATTATTTTTTTTATATTGCTGATACCTATAAAATACAATACAGGTTTTTGCAAATTATGGAAATAGAAGTTTTTAGTATTGAAAATTAAATAAAATGCAGCAAATAAGTCTAGCATTGCGGGCATACATTTTTATGATCAGAAGAACATAGTACTCGATAGGACTGGATACGAACCCGCGACCTTAGGATCGGAAGGCTGGGTTACTACCACTACCAGTGAATAATAAAATGTAATTCTATTAAATTTTTATAATTCAAATAATAATTCAGAATTTAAATATAGAATGCTTAACTTATACAGGGTGTCCCATAAGTCAACGTCCAACCGGAAACGGGTGATGCGCCAAGTCATGACAGTTATCAGAAAAATATAAAAAAAATATTTGTTCGGTAACTTTCGAGTTATGAGTATTTAAAAAAAAACAGAAAAAACTGACACCCTTTGATGATCTTTTAAGTCCTGTGACTACAAATATTAACTTTTCGTGAAACTTTTTTCTGCAATATAAGCATGAATAATCCTTCTGTAAATCACAATTCAAAATTTAGCCATAACTGCCTCAGTTTTCAATAAAATTGTGGAGTTTTGGCCAACGTTTCATTTCAGATAAATACATCACCCAACTTTAACCGTCTGTACTGCAAAAAAAATGTACTACACTATCATGGCATGTAACTTTAAAAATTGGCGCATTTATCCAAGATTCCAAAATAGTATAATACTTGCTAGAGTACTCCTTAGTTTTGGAAATAAAAAATGTTTTTTCAACTAAACCGGATTTCCAATCAATTTTATTTCAATAGATAAAATGTTTGTACTCTTTAAATGATGGACTTAAAATGCCTACGCTGTGTTTTTAAGTGACTCACAATTTACAGGTACAAGTAAATACCATTTCGACAATGCAAGTAAGCAGATAGAGCCACCATCTTGTCGAAAGAGTAATAACCATGGGTGTTCAAGTAATTTGTTAGTTTTAGGTGAAAGTTTGAAATAAAATTAAGTCATAGGATTTCTTCAATCGTGATTTTCATTTAACTACATCAAGGATTTACAGCAAATGTTCAAACTGTTAGCCTTCAGCAGTAATGCAAGCTCTACATTTCCTTAAAAAAAATCAGCTGTCTGTAAAGTCAGTTAACTGACAACAGTTGAACGTGCCAACGTCGGACAGCTGTCCACGCGGACGCATCGCTCACTCAAGTAGGAGAGAGACTGATGTCGAACGCTGCCGAGCGCGGAGGCCAATTGTGCCTCTTTGTCGCTCGTTCCGCGCTCTCACTTGCACTTCAAGTATTAAATGGAACGCCTCAAAGCGAGGTAACGCCGCATGAGTCATGTTTTTTCGTACGAGCAGTCGGCTCTATCGAATTATAAGACGTTATCACGTCAAAAACCATGTAATAAGAACGGCGACGGGTGAAGGCAAACTTTAGATTAAACCACGATTGAAGTAATCCTATGATTGAATTTTATTTCAAACTTTTACCTAAAACTAACAAATTACTTGAACACCCATGGTTATTACTCTTTCGACAAGATGGTGGATCTATCTGTTTACTTGCATTGTCAAAATGGTATTTACTTGTACCTGTGAATTGTGAGTCACTTAAAAACACAGCGTAGGCATTTTAAGTCCATCATTTAAAGGGTACAAACATTTTATCTATTGAAATAAAATTGATTGGAAATCCGGTTTAGTTGAAAAAACATTTTTTATTTCCAAAACTAAGGAGTACCCTAGCAAGTATTATACCATTTTGGAATCCTGGATAAATGCGCCAATTTTTAAAGTTACATGCCATGATAGTGTAGTACATTTTTTTTGCGGTACAGACGGTTAAAGTTGGGTGATGTAATTATCTGAAATGAAACGTTGGCCAAAACTCCGAGATTTCATTGAAAACTGAGGCAGTCATGGCTTAATTTTGCATTGTAATTTACATAAGGGTTATTCATGCTTACGTTGCAGAAAAAAGTTTCATAAAAAGTTAATATTTGTAGTCACAGGACTTAAAAGATCATCACAGGGTGTCAGTTTTTTCTGTTTTCTTTAAATACTCATAACTCGAAAGTTACATAACAAATATTTTTTTTTTTATTTTTCTGATAACTGTCATGACTTGGCGCATCACCCGTTTTCGGTTGGACGTTGACTTATGGGACACCCTGTATAAGTAAGTAGTGTATGTATATTGTATACACTAGCAGTTGGTAACCGAGCTTCGCTCGGAATTTTTTTCGTTGATTTGTATTTTCAAGAAATCATAAGAGTCATATCTTTATTGGTTTATTCTTACTGAACAACGCCATCTGCTGGATATGCTTGCAGTTAGTTGCTCACAATCGTCAATGATCGAAAAAATGGCAGGAGCAGTAACATATTCAGTTTATGTTTAATTATTGAACTCGGAGTGAAATAATCATTTTCTTAAAATGAATATTAGCTAGATCAATTTATTACCCCAAAAACCCCTGTATACTAAATTTCGTGAAAATCGTTGTCGCAGTTTCCGAGATCCTAAATATATATACAAGATTTTCTCGTTTAAAGGTATAAGATAAGATAAGATAATGACGTGTAAAATGAGTTTTTTACAAATGTTTCTGGTATCTTGTATCTTGTAGGCCACCAGTGCTCTGACTTTACATAAAGTCAAGGTATCACATCCTACCCACACATAATACAATACATCGTACAGTATAGATATATGTATTACGTACATACATCATATCCATTATTATGTTAATTATGTAGATACTATTATGTATTTATTTTAAAATATTTTCAGTTCCAGCCATGACAGTCCATTACCATCTGTTTAGTTTAAACACAGAATATAAATTAGTACTACGAGTTGTACAGGGTGTAAATCAGCTCCTGAAAACTGAAGGAATTTCATGTACTGCGCATGCACATTGTTTCAAACCTAACTTTGACTACTTTTAAGACCTTGACATTATCGTTTAATCTGTTTTACCAAGCTTATTAATTTAAAATAAAGTAACAAACTATCTACATTATAATTCCTGGAATTTCTCAATCTATAATAATATACACGTACCAACCACTGTGTATAAGCCTCGGCCTACCTCCATGTTGCTTTACCCTATTCACAGGGTCCATGTGATACTGACTTAGGGGAGGGGGGCCTAAGGTGGTCACCGGGCCTAAAGCAGGCACCCTTCATTAAAGCTCAAATTTCTAAACCTAATTCGGCGCGACTGCATGGCAACATGCCCCCCCGCCATGCTCCTTCCGCGGCAGTCACCCAGTCCGCCAGCACCCGACGAGCACACGCGTTGCGTTGCGGAAAAATAAAACAGTGCTTTTTGAAAAAAATATCACGGTAAGTTGATTGTGTTTTCATTATCTGTGTGTCAGTTGTCTCAATGTCAGAATGTAGGTAGTGTTTTGGTTATTTTTTCTCGTCTCTTTCTAGTTCGTTAGAGGTTAGAATTTGGTTATAAGAAAAAATCGTTGAAAAGGGCAAAGTGAACCGGGCATAGTGGGCATGCCCACTTTGCCCATTGCTCTTTGTTCCGCTCTGAATCAAAAAGGTTTATCAGGCATTTGTATTTTTTGTTGTAGATGGTAAACAAGTTTATAAGAAAAACCTCACAAGCGGCTTGGGATGAGACGTCAAAGAGCCCATAAAGACGTCAAAAAACTGAAAAAATATGGTATTCCAAGGTCTACACTCCAAAGACACCTTCAATCAGGATCTGCCAAAAAGAAACTAGGACAGCACACTACAGTCTTCACCCCTGAGCAAGAAGAATTAAGAGTATTTACCTAATTAAAAAGTTCCTGCCTTAAATTTTATGAAAAACGTTACCAAATTATTAAATAAATATAGATTAGACGAAAATCAGACAAATTCTGATTTTCGACACGTTTATAAATAAACGATGAATAGAACATATTACCCTCTTTTACTTTTAGCTTTGTTTAAGATTATAATAGAAAATACTAGATATATTTTCATGCTTTATGCAAACACTATTTACATGCCCGTTTTGCCCAAAGCATGTGCCCACTTTAGGCTTACTGTTTGGGCAAAGTGGTCATCAGTAAGGGGTTCGTTTTAACTGTACTCGCATTTTCATTTTAAGAGTTTTTTACAATTTGACCAAGCAATATTAAAGCTTATAAAATACAGCCCAAGCTACAATAAAATATTAACAGTAAATCTTTTTTTAACGTTTTATAACTTTAATTTTTACTAAAGGTGCCTGCTTTAGGCCCCCCTCCCCTACACCTAAGAACTATGTATGTACCTAAACTAAACCATGTTATGCAATAAATGTATTGAGTATTGAGTATTCAATATACAGAAGTTCAACGTTAAAAGTGTTTAAGTAGTTCCTCAATCCTACAAACTATGATCTATAGCCTACCACACAGGCACACAAGCATATGGTCCTTCGAGTCGGATATGAACCAGCTATGGCTATGGATATACAGTCCACTATTGTAGGTGCATACCTATTAAATTTGGAGAATAGAGGATGTTAAGTAACATTAAAACTAACTTGAAATAATCTCCCAATAGCTTGCTTTAAACGCAATGCAATCTATTTCCCCATTCATGTTCGTGATCGGAAGATATACAGCATGAGTTTGAATTCGTATGTTATCCCGTAAGGGGGTTATGCTACTCCTGAATGTCAACAGCATTAGTTCTATGACTTTTCTGAATCAGGACTTTTTCATTCAACAAATGGTGTGTAAAGTTTACGCCATGATTTTCCTTAAAAGCTTGCTAAGCAACCCTATAACCAGCTGATTACTTGACCTCTGTTGAACTATGTCTTATTTGACACCCAAAATCTGCCATTGGCAAGTAAAAAGCAATAAAAATTTATTACCGCCACAAGTGTCATTATTGGCTAGCGAAAAATGTGATTGGATGCCTATTTACCAAATTAGCGCCGGCCCCGCCCAAGATGTAGGGTTTTCACACAAAACATTTTGTTTAAGCATTTCAATTGATTATTTTTTTTGTATGGAAGATTTAGATTTCGTATTTCACAGAAAGGTTTTCATAGCTTGTGCAAAACCATGGTCCCTATCACCACCTTTCGGGATAACATATGAATTCAAACTCATGCTGTATATATTTCCAGTCCATTTTTTTCATGCTTTTCGCGATCTGACTGATAATAGAATTACTAAGGTTGCTATATAATAATTTGTTTTTATGATGGCATTGTATTGAAAAACATGTTGTTGCTCGTTCAACTTTCAGCAGCAGTTGTTTTTCACCCTGTATTAAATATAACGCCCCATTTTATATTATATTCGCTGTATGTATCTTATCTAGTTTAAATAATGTTTCTTTCATACACGTTGCGTGAATGTTATTTTTGTACTAAGGGCTCGTCCGCACAGCTTTTTTTTGCCGCGAAGTTTTTTTTTGGATGGAACAAGTATATATTGTCCTGTGGCCCACCTGTTGTCAAATGGCAGCCATCACCTAAAACAAAGCATTTGCTCGTAGGTCACGTACGTCAGGAACGTGCCCTACGCTACGATGCAATATCCTGCGTCCATCAACTTAAGGCATACAAATGTTTAGCCTCACGTGTCAGTAATTTCACCTTTTTTTGCACAATCCGGTAACACATACAAACTTACTGAAGTAGCAGCACGAACAGTAAAAAAATCGGGCGGGAATAAAATCTGTGATTTGATGCAAATTGAACGCATTTAGGTGTTGCAATTTTTGCGTGCCGTAAAATGGGATGTCACACCCCGTAAATAGGGTGTGTAGGGTATAGGACATCGGGCCGAATTTGATAATTACTCAAAATGTACTAAGCTTTTTTAGACTTTTCTCCGTAAAACGAAACGTAATGAATTTTGTTTTGTTTGTGTTTGCGTTAGCAAGACTGACATTCTGGCGATTATTTCCCAAACTTTCAGTGCAATGAGGTGTCTTAATTATTTAAGTTATTTCTACAAATCATCAGGTGGCTTGTTCCATCAGCTAGATAAAAAATAAAAAATTCAACAAAAGAAATTTCGAACTGCAGCATTACAAACGAACTTTGATAAAAATCAAAGATAAATATTATAAACAATCCACACAACACTATCTAGCCTCAAACTAAGCAGAGCTTGTACTATGGGAACCAGATGGCTGATATAATACTAACATTTTTTTTTTTAATACATACTTAGAAGACAATATAACACCCAGACAGAGAACAAACATCTGCGTTCACCACACAAATATTTGTTCTCGGTGGGGATCGAACCCATGATCTACGGCTCAGAAGGCAGAGCTACTACCAACTGAGCTGAAAGGTCAGTCACTGAGCTGAAAGGCTAGTCGGTAAGATGTAGCATACATTTTAATTTCAATATTAATTAATGTCACCTCGTTTTACGGTAGGTACTAGGTGTAACATCGCGTACCTATAAAAACGCGGAAATAAACCTCGCTGTGCGGATAGGCCCTAATGCTAGCATGTATTTTTGTTTGTTTAATGCTGTTACCAAGACGCTTATACTTTTAGCGAAAGCTCACGTGGCATGCCTCGGTACTAGGTATTTTAATACAAGTGAAGTATAAAAAATTTGAGAACGTTTCATGACCGAAACATTTCTATGGGTGATCCCATAGAAATTTTATCAATACCTTTCAGTAAAAAAAAAATTGGTTCATAAATGACGAAGTTATGCGATAACAAACATTTAAAAAAATACAACCGAATTTTAAAAAAATACAACCGAATTGAGAACCTTCTTTTATTTGAAGTCGGTTAAAAATGGGTCACACGCAACGCTGAATACAGAGTGCTGCCAGATGAAATACGGGTTCTGTAGGTCACAGGCACAATCAGACACAATGCCAAATGCCATACAAAAAACATGTTGTAGGGGAGGGGGGCCTAAGGTGGGCACCGGGCCTAAAGCAGGCACCCTTCTTTAACCCGGGAACGGTGTCCTATATGTCTGTGAGACCGGGTGACTTGAAAAATTCGAATAACTTTTTCCCTCGCCGGCGATTTTCATCGCGATTTCGAGTAGCTGCCTGATTTCCCCTCACACACCGTAATTTCAACCCGCGACGTTGGAGTTGGCGCAAGTTTTTGAGTTCTGGTGCAAACCCGGTGCGGTAGACCGGGGTCACCGAATATGTAAGTAAAATAGGCAGAGTTGAATTATTGATTATTCGTTTTTTGACAGGTTTATGTACATTTTTTACTTACTTTTGCTAGTGTGTTATTGCATTATTTTATTATCAGTAAGTTTATTGCACGATTTCTTAAATTTTATCGTAATAACACGAAATTATTCTTCATCTTGATTCAAATATAAACTTTGCTACAGCATGTCGTACAAAAGCGAATAGCATCGTCTAGAACCACTTCTCTATGAACTGCTTGATGCCGACAGACGATCATCAGAAAGAACAAAGTATACACTTGCCACAACTGCAAGAAACATTTGTGTCTTGAGCATGTAGGGCCATATGCAGTATTGCAGTGTTGACTGGAGAAACGTGATTTTCAATTTTTTTTTTTGTTAGTAGCATGTCATTTTTTGTTTATTATAAGTAAGTTCGGGGAGTCTAGAAACTGAAAAAGCTGAAAAAAAACATAAATATGTTGATTGTTGTGTTTTAAATGTTTAAAAAGCTATAATGTGTAAAAACGAACAAATTTTTTAGGTTCTATGTGAAGTTGTCTAATCATAAGAAAAAATAAATAAACGAGGCTGTGATTCATGAAGTATCATTGTTTTATTGTCAAATAATTTATAATTCATAAAAAATGTGGTAAATTAATAAAAGGTTCTGAGAAATCTTTCATTGAAAAACCCGGTGCGTGGGACCGGGGTCACCGAAAATGTAAGTCAAATTGACGTCACCGTTGGCGGGTTAAAGCTCAAATTTCTAAACCTAATTCGGCGCGACTGCATGGCAACATGCCCCCCCGCCATGCTCCTTCCGCGGCAGTCACCCAGTCCGCCAGCACCCGACGAGCACACGCGTTGCGACGCGGAAAAATAAAACAGTGCTTATTGAAAAAAATATCACGGTAAGTTGATTGTGTTTTCATTATCTGTGTGTCAGTTGTCTTAATATCAGAATGCAGGTAGTGTTTTGTATGTATCTGGAAGTGTTTTGGTTATTTTTTCTCGTCTCTTTCTAGTTCGTTAGAGGTTAGAATTTGGTTATAAGAAAAAATCGTTGAAAAGGGCAAAGTGAACCGGGCATAGTGGGCATGCCCACTTTGCCCATTGCTCTTTGCTCCGCTCTGAATCAAAAAGGTTTATCAGGCATTTGTATTTTTTGTTGTAGTGTAAACAAGTTTATAAGAAAAACCTCACAAGCGGCTTGGGATGAGACGTCAAAGAGCCCATAAAGACGTCAAAAAACTGAAAAAATATGGTATTCCAAGGTCTACACTCCAAAGACACCTTCAATCAGGATCTGCCAAAAAGAAACTAGGACAGCACACTACAGTCTTCACCCCTGAGCAAGAAGAATTAAGAGTATTTACCTAATTAAAAAGTTCCTGCCTTAAATTTTATGAAAAACGTTACCAAATTATTAAATAAATATAGATTAGACGAAAATCAGACAAATTCTGATTTTCGACACGTTTATAAATAAACGATGAGTAGAACATATTACCCTCTTTTATTTTTAGCTTTGTTTAAGATTATAATAGAAAATACTAGATATATTTTCATGCTTTATGCAAACACTATTTACATGCCCGTTTTGCCCAAAGCATGTGCCCACTTTAGGCTTACTGTTTGGGCAAAGTGGTCATCAGTAAGGGGTTCGTTTTAACTGTACTCGCATTTTCATTTTAAGAGTTTTTTACAATTTGACCAAGCAATATTAAAGCTTATAAAATACAGCCCAAGCTACAATAAAATATTAACAGTAAATCTTTTTTTAACGTTTTATAACTTTAATTTTTACTAAAGGTGCCTGCTTTAGGCCCCCCTCCCCTATCACTTTTGTGTTTATTAATTTTACGATAAGGTATGATAGCTGTTTTAATATTTGTTATTATGAAATAGAAATATACCTACAACAAAGTTTGTTTTTTTGACTGGCCTCTCAGCTCTGTTGGTAGTAGCTCTGCCTTCTGAGCCGTAGGTCGTGGGTTCGATCCCCACCGAGATCAAATATTTGTTTGGTGAACGTAGATGTTTGTTCTCTGTCTGGGTGTTATATTGTATTCTAATTATGTATTTACAAAATAAAAATATGTTGGGGCTTGATAGTGTTGTGTGGATTGTGTATAATATTTATTTATTTATTCTAAACTAGTGGCCGCCCGCGGCTTCGCTCGCCTGTTCCCGTAACACCCCGTTCCCGTTGCTTTTTCGGGATAAAAAGTATCCTATGTCCTTCTCCCGGTTGTAAGCTACCTTCCCACTTTTTTTCGGTCCACCAAATCGGTTCAGCCGTTCTTGAGTTATAAATAGTGTAACTAACACGACTTTCTTTTATAAATATATAGATTTGTACTTATCACCTAATTTTTTGTTTTTGAAGTTAAAATGTCTATTTTTTGAGGTGGAAATAAACTGTTAAACTCATCGCCATGCTTTGTGAGGGGAATTTTTCAGTTTTCAATTCTGTTAGCATTTCTGAACAGCCTCGATTTTTTTCTGTATTACAACTATTCAAAAAAAAGTCCAAATCAAAAGTGTATTTATTCAGTAGGATTGCAAGAATCACTATGAAACGTCTTAAATCTAGGTGAGTCTAGGTGCCTGCTCCACGCGACCGATTGAACATCCTCATCAGTCTGAAGAAGTCCACTGGTGGACATAACCCTTCCCTACACATTCAGTATTTAGTATATTTATTGCCTTACTATGCATGTAATTTTAACAGTGTCAGATCTTAGAACTAGTTTTGAATCAATACATCATTTACCCTGCAAGGGTGTTGCAATTTATAGTAGAAGCGGACCGATATGTCCAATCATGCAGATTATAAACAATGATAGAAAAAGGTATTTATAAATTTACGTTATTCTTTTTTTTCGTCGTTAAAGTTTAAGAACTCGTCTAGTGTCTAGTACTTTTTTAGGGTTCCGTAGCCAAATGACGCAAAAACGGATTCTTTATAGATTCGTCATGTCTGTCCGTCCGTGTCACAGCCATTTTTCTCCGAAACCGTAAGAGCTAGACTAATGAAACTTGGCGAGTAGATGTATTCTGTGAACCGCATTAAGATTTTTACACAAAAATAGAAAATAAACTATAAATTTTGGGGGTCCCCATACTTGAAACTGAAACTCAAAAAAAATTTTTCCATCGAACCGATACGTGTATCTATGAATAGGTCTTCAAAAATGATGTTGAGGTTTCTAATATCGTTCTTTTCTAAGCTGAATAGTTTGCGCGAGAGACACTTCCAAAGTGGAAAAAAGTTGGTTCCCCCCCCTCTAACTTCTAAAATAAGAGAATGATAAATCAAAAAAATATATATTATGTACATTATTATGCAAACTTTCAACGATATTTGGTTTGAACGAGATCTAGTGAGTAGTTTTTTTTTATACGTCATAAATCGCAAACCGCAATTTACCTTTCGACGAACTACAAGAACTTTTATATTACCTATGTTACTTGTTGCTACGGAACCCTTCATGGGCGAGTCAGACTCGCACTTAGCTGCTTTTATTTTTTGTAAAAGCATCTCTTTACGTTCGCTATTTATTATGACCCTTTTTACTAATAAGTTAAGCATAAGTTATTGTTGGAAATAAATGGCTTTTTTTAATCGATAAATCACTGGTTTATCTTATCTTTATTGTTTGCTGTGATTGCATGCAGTAAACCGTTATTGGTTTATCAATACCAGAGGTTCCCAACCTTTTTTTTCTCATAGACCACTTTCTAACTTTCCGAACGAAGCCGTAGTTTGTTGCCTGTTCTTCTAGGCTTGGTCGCGTGGAACTGGCACCTAGACTCACCTAGCTTTAAGACGTTTCAAAGTTATCCTTGTAATCCTACTGAATAAATACACTTTTGATTTTGTTTTTATCTATTTTTTTCTGCTTTTATGAAACAACGGGATATTTGCCATGATTAACATGGTCAACATTAACATGTCAACTCAACAAAATTTAATCATGGTAAATATCCCGTTATTTCATAAAAATAGTGTTAAAAACCATGATAGTTTCAAAAGTTATATTTTTTTCCGGCGGACCCCCTGCCCTGCAGATATACATTTATATTATATTTCCAGTCAACAAAAAATATGGAATAAGATCTATGGACATTTGCGTTGCGGCTGAGTTCCTACCACAAATTAATAGTTTTCTAAAAAAGTTTTAACAAGAAACAGTCGCTAAGCTTCTTAAAATATTATCTGCCTACATTGATAGGTGAAGCCAATATTTTAGTTCTTCACTATCAAAACCAGTTAAATTTAAGTGGACCCCCGCTTGCAAATTGTGAGCCCACATTTTTTTGTCACGCCATCCATCGTATAACCCAGTCAAGTCTACCGTGGACCCCTGGGGGTCCACCTGGGCCAAGTTGGGAATCAATGATCTATACGAATACTTAAGAACTGATAACATACCTAGGCTTATCTTTGATACGATATCTTTAAAATTTTATCATTTTACAAAATGACGTGACATCGGTTTAAATTATGAAAAAAGTAGGAGCGAAAACGGTAAAAATTTAGAGATTTGCTACGGGAAAACACGGGAGGGGTAGGGGGGGGAGGAGGGGTGGGGTCCCCCTGCCCCCTGGTACCACCGGCATTACTTGCTGATGCACCATTCCTGAGAAAAACCGATTAATGTAACCTAACCTCAAAACACTTTACAGTCGCTTGAAAGGCGTAGTAAAGTTAAAATTTGGGTTGGCTTTAGTATTGTTAGAGAGGAAGAGGGATGGGGAAGGGGTCCTCTCTGCACTGCCATGCACCATTCTTGAAATTAAGTAGGTATAAAAAAAAAAATACGGGTTGCACTCCGGGAGTGCCGGCAGAAGTGAAAACTTGATTATTAACGTTGAGCATGTTTGATATTTTGGAATGGTTAGGGAGGGCTTGTTTGTTATTTGGCACGCTGTAACATACACGAACATTCGCGCAAGCGCCTTGCGCTGCCTAAACGAAACAGTAGGCCCAGGCATACATTTTCGCCGCGCCGTAGAGAGGGGATAGCTGTCTACTCTCCATCCGTCTTACGCTTTTTCGATCAGGTCACGTGTCCTGACGCGCTGACGCGCTGACGCGAGTTTAAGATTTTATACCCATTACAGAAAAGTGCTCAACGCCGCTAATGAAGTTTTCACTTCAAAAAAAAAAACCTAACAACCTACTGTTACTTTTGTGACTTAAATCGGGGTGCCCCGAGTTTGAATCTGCAATGGCTCAGCCAGAACACTCGCGAGGAGCCCTGAGCGTCGCTTCACCCGCTCAACCTTCGCTCCGCTTAGGAGGTCGCCGGCTCGCTTCGCTCGCCACCTCCCCCCTTCGCTCCACTCGGCATTGCGGGCTAGCTCAACTCAGGACCTCCTCGCGAGCGTCTGGCTTCACGATTTGTATATACACTCTAGGGGTAGGGACCTCAAGACTACGTGGAGTCGGGGTGCTCTGTGTCGGTTTTGTCACACATTTCCAACCTAACTGACTCAAGTCGAGGTGCTCTGTGTAGAAAAACCACGAAACACGGAACACGGGAGCACATGAGCACATTCACGCAACTCGAAGAGAAACGGAATGCACAGAACAAACGAATGACACTGACACTTTTTTTTTACGTTCCGTTTTGCCATTGCTGTTCGTCATTTTTCACCATAGACTATTATGTGGAACAGATTTGGTTGTCAATCAGCCATTTTAACGTTCCGTTTTCGCTATAAAACTTTTTCAATGTTAGAAACTTATTTCACGAATTTCTCGAAAAATATGCAATTCCAAGTAATAATAGTGATAGCGTTATAATCAGGGACCCAAACCAATTCAACATTGACCCTTTTTCCCCTCCTCCGCGCGTAGCAAATCGCTAAAGCCAACCCGCGAAAACTATAAAAATATTAATTAGAGATAACTATTAACGTTTAAAAAACTGGAGAAACTGACTTCATGATCAAACTGCTGAACCGATTCTGATAAAATGTATATGGGAGCAATCTAGAATAAAGAAAATATAACCGGTTTGAGAACCATACCGGAGAAGGAGGTTGGCCTCCTTTTTTTGTCTTTGAAGTTTTGAAATAGGAACAGCAGCAATAAGGACCGATTTCATGGATGAATAATCTACCGACGTTTAATATTTGACAGTTGTTTTCATATGTCAAATGCCCCTCCATAACTATACTCTTTGGTCAAATGTTAGTTCAGATAGCTACGGTAAACAGGACGCTAATAAAAAATTGTAAGATCTCTAGTTTTCTTTTTTAATTTCATTTCTTTTATTGAAATTAGTAGAGCATAATGAGACATTCATATGGGTAAGTACCTACCTAGTGCCATTTCAAACCTCGTATTCTCGTATGTAACTTGTAAAACCTGATATTATGAATTTATAATCTAATCTAAGTAAATATTTAAATGGTAATAATAATTAAATTACTTAGGGCAGATTTTTCCATCTACGGACTAACGCTGTTCGTCAAATAAAAAACAACATTCCTTGTTTTTGACAAGTGTAAGAAAGAGAAGAAAGGGATAAATTTATCTATAGATGGAAAAGTTGGCCCTTATTTGCTTACGTGTTTGCCATCATAACTTCAAAACACTAAGCACTGTCAAAACAGTCTAAAAAGTCCTGCACTAAGTCCCAATCATACAATAATTAAAAAAATATTCTGCCCATTGTCGCAACACTGGCAGTTCAAAGGGCTATGAAAAAAAATGTAAAAGGGGCTTGTATCCAGCGCCGATATAAGTCAAAATAAATATTGACTGAGACCATAAAAATAACATTCGAATTTAAAATATCGTCGCGCGTGCGTTCATAATTAGAACGACAGAGCGTCAGAGCACAGCGCGAGCTGCTTTCAAACTGAGCTCGCGCCAAAGTCCACCTGATTTTATAACACTATAGGAACAGAACAACCGCGTTAATTTTGGCCGATCTTATTTTCACGAAAAAAGAAGAAGCAGATTTATATGGTGTATGTGTGCGTATACGTATGTATATCTACATTTGTGTGCGTAAATCTTATATTTCAACTGTCAAAACTGACATCTCAAACTGTCAAATACCAAGAGGTCAATGTCATTGCTTGCTTCTGCTTGATACTGTTCTTTATTTCTTGCTAGGCTATTTCGAGATTCGAGATACGAGCTAATATTTACGAAATAAAATTCACCGGAATATTAAATAAGACAGAAATGCGATGGCTGCAACAGCATCGGTAATTAATCATCTGTCTTATTATTATCATCTGAAGAGTATTTACCATTTCCTACAGCACAGACGACTCCAATGCCTCCAGCAGCGTTGGGATGGGAACCAACCGCTCATAGGCAACTCCTACGCATAGTTAGAACTGGGCAGTCATCCATCACTAATGAGCCTCTGGGCAGTCATCACCTCTGCCGCATGCCAGACACCTCGTGGGCTTTCATCTTCAGTGGGCTGATGATGTGTGTCAAACTTAGCGCTAGAAGGTGGTAGACCCGACTTTAGTGGGTGTGTGATGTGTGTTTATAACCCTGCCAAAAGTGTGATAGGTCAGATTGTGAATGAAGAAACTAGATAAATGTGTGTGATGGAGTAACTACCTACTAAAGATATCTACAATGTTGTATAAATGTTTTTATAGCGTTAAAGATTTCATTTAAATTATTTAATATTTTGTTTAAGAATTTTTATTCTGAATTGATTATTGTTATTATTCTCTCACTGATTTATTTTAATTTAACTTATATTTTCTACTTTTTGTTTGAATTTTGTATATTGGTTGCTGATGAAGTATGTGAGCCACTTTTTTACATACCCTATGATCTTATAATTGTACCATACTTCTTGCAAATAAATATATTTCATTTCATTTCATTTGTACCAACTGTCGAACTACTCAGTAGTTACTGAACTACAGATGCAGAGTTATTGGTGAAAGAGACTCATTTCCTGTAGGTTTCATTTGCTCGAACTAGATATAATGTAACTATGTTACTCGGGGATAATTCATCAAAGAAATTTATCAGTCCTGTAGTTTTTGAGTTTATTCGTTACAAAAATACAAATCTGTATAATAATGATGATGATGATGAAAGGAAATGGAGGAAGAAGACATGTTGTGCCGACCCCACATAAAGTGGGATAAGGGCAGGAAGAAGAAGAAGAAGAATGATGATGATAAAGTTACCTACCTAAGTACCTATAAGTACATACCTACCTATTTGCTGAGAAGTCCCATTATCACACAGAACGCCTACCTACACATACATAATTATGATTAAGTATTATGATTACACGCTCCTCTGAATCCACCATCAGGTAAGCTTGTTGGCAGAGAGCATTGGTGGTCTAGTGGTAGCGGACCCGCCTTCCGATCCTTAGGTCGTCGGTTCAAATCCAGTCGTGTACCAATGAGTTTTTCTGTAGAAAAATGTATGTGCCAGTAAAACATCGTGAGGAAACCGGCGTGTTGTAGAACCTACAAAAGTTCGAGCAACTCGTTCGTGTCAAGCGCCACGCAATAAGGGCCCACTAAAGGCCTTGCGGAAACCAGCCCGCACATTAAGTGTGGATGATGAATTTGCCGGAGCTCGTTGGCATCAGTGCCTTGTCTACCTTATTCATAATAGGTACCTAATAAGGTAGGCCTAATGATGATGATGATGATGAAAAGGTACCTCTATGTAGGTAGCCAAGTCTATCTACCTATTTGCTGAGAAGTCCCATTTTACACACAGAACTCCTACCTACCTAAGAGCTGGTAATCATTTTAAACATATTCAGCTTCTGAATCCACCATCAGGTACCTAAGCTCGTTGGCATCAGTGCCCACCTTACTCATAATACCTAACTAAATGCAGTAGATCTACAAAATCATGCAGGTAAATAAAACAAACATTCCACAGGATGGATGTTAGCATAGCAATGACCACTACTACGCGGGCAAAGCCTGCCGCGGGCGGCCGCTAGTTCATAAAATCTACAAATCTACAGTCACGAAAAACGCCTTGGGATGCTTGCTACTAACTATTATCTATTCTGTGAACCGTCACAGAATAGATAATAGTTAGTAGCAAGCATCCCGTGTCATAGTAACTACTAGCGTATCTGTAATTCGGAAATATCTTAGATTCACGAAATCTAACATCATCATCACCCTATCCCGAACCTTATCCCATACTAACTATCCTTTAATCCATGTCGTGAGAAACACCGCTTTTTTTTACATTCTAGTTGCATTCGGTTTTATGCCAAGGCAGGAGAAGATTTGACTTCCTTAAAAAAAATGTTTGCTAAATGTTTGCTAGTGTGTATCATCAACTTATTATCCCCTGCTCTGTCAAGCGCGCGCGTTTTTTCAACGCCGGCTCTGTCACGTGTTTAGCGCGCGCGGCGGCATTTTACGAGCGGGTAGCAAAACATAAATTTCTCATGTTTTTTCTATGAAACTACCCTGGACTAATCGTGTATTTCGATTGCAGTTGAACTTTACTATGTAGTATAGTATTTAAAAGTTAAATCTAGTGTCTAAATATTATCCTATGGTCGTTGTAGTTCAAAAAACTGTACATTTTTACTAGTTTGTGAAATAAAACCATTTTTAAAGGGTACTTGTATTTTTTATTTCATATTTACACATCCCATAGACATATTTACACAAATGGGCATCACAATACTTACTACCTACTAGTATTTCGTAGAAATTTTACGAAACATGAGGCACTCAAAAACAACCTACAAAAAATGGGGTCAGCCGCTGTGTGCAGACGGCAAAAGTATGGATACGACATGGCGACAGCGGTGTTGGAAAAATTTACAGCAGGCAGGTACAAGGAATAAAGGTCTAAGTAAATGCATTTCGTATGTAAGTAATCATCATCATTTTACAAGTACAAAAATATAGATACGTTAATCTGAGTAAATCGATTTCGTACGTAAGTAATCATCATCATTTTACAAGTACAAAAATAAAATTACGTTAATCTGAGTAAATGCATTTCGTACGTAAGTAATCATCATCATTTTACAAGTACAAAAATAAAATTACGTTAATCTGAGTAAATGCATTTCGTACGTAAGTAATCATCATCATTTTACAAGTACAAAAATAAAATTACGTTAATCTGAGTAAATGCATTTCGTACGTAAGTAATCATCATCATTTTACAAGGACAAAAATAAAATTACGTTAATCTGAGTAAATGCATTTCGTACGTAAGTAATCATCATCATTTTACAAGTTCAAAAATAAAATTATGTTAATCTGAGTAAATGCATTTCGTACGTAAGTAATCATCATCATTTTACAAGTACAAAAATAAAATTACGTTAATCTGAGTAAATGCATTTCGTACGTAAGTAATCATCATCATTTTACAAGTACAAAAATATAGATACGTTAATCTGAGTAAATGCATTTTGTACGTAAGTAATCATCATCATTTTACAAGTACAAAAATATCTGCTAATAACAGACAAAAACAAATTTTGATGAAAACAAGATAAATTTGATGATGCATCATCATCATTAACCTATGTTAGTCCACTGATGGACGTAGGTCTTTCCCAAGACGTGCCACTGTCACGTAAGGATAGGACACTCTCAAACGGTGAAACGGTGTGAAAAACTGATGTCGGACGAATGGAATAAATAAATATATAAATAAATATATAAATATATAAATAAATATATAAATAAATAAATAAATGGAATAAAACTAGTTTAAAACGGTGAAAGATAACATTGTGAGCCGATTTGATAAAATATCACTGGACTAAAACGGTAAAGGAAAAGATTACGCGATAAACTGGCATGACGGAAGAACAACTAGAACTAAACGAAGAACAACTAGAACTAAACGGGTAAGGAAATACATAGGTAAGATTATTGACGCACGTAAAAACAACTAAAACTAAACGGGTAAGGAAAAACACCGTGAGGAAAGGATGGTGACACACAAAGTGCATGTCCTAAACCTGAGGGGCATAATTGTGCACCAGTGCGAAGCAAGGCCCGCACAGGGCTTTCTCACAGGTAGCACATTGGAATGTTGTCAGTTTTCTGCACCTTCCACATTTTCTCCTCAAGTGCCGCTTGTGTGGACCAGGCCGGTTAATCTCGGGCAGCACTTGATAAACATGGCGGGCACCTGTATCAAAAACTCGCTCCGGAACAACATGTATACGACAATGAGATTGTATTGTACTCTTCTGATGAATCTGCAGGAGCTTGCGGGTCAGATTCATCCTAAACATTCGATGGCTCAGATGTGGTGCCTCTGGTGTGGTGGTATGATTATACATAATCATCGCGTTTAACACGCTCACATTTAAGAGGCGCCTAAAAAATTTCTTATACCAAACCTTTGTCCTCTTTCTTTCAATTGGATACATTGCGAGCATTTGGTCCTTTTTGTCTACCCCCCCCATGCACACATTGTAGTCGTGTATGACCGTAGGCTTGCTGACCCACTGTTGTTGTGTGGCCGACGGTTGTGTGGTGACGGTGACTCCATGGTATGTCGAGATAAGAGCCACACGGTTATTATCTCGCCATACCATCAGATCCACATCTCCAGAGGTGCAACCTGACACCTGGCCTACGGTCATATCTCGCTTGGACAATCGCGTCATCTCGTCTGGAACGAACTGACGGTTCGTTCGCAGGGTTCCCACACAGTCAAGACCAAATGATTTGAGAGTCCGCGCGAGAGCTGGAGAGTTGTAGAAATTGTCCATCCACAGTGTTCTCCCAGAAAATTTAAGGTCTTCCACGAGCCCCAACACGAGGCGTGGAATTATCCCACCAACGGGACTTGCGTCACCGTCGGCTTCGGGTTCGCGGCCCGCGTGGACCTTGAACCTCCACAAATACCCCGATTGGGACTCGCAGACCTCGTAGGTTTTTATACCTATTGAAGCTGCCTTATTTCTAATGAACTGGTTGATTTCCAACCAGCCCTTCCACTGCGTCAGTGACTCGTCTAACGCCACGTTCTGGTTCATGACGTAAAGACTTGAAAATTTGGCGTTGAGGTGGTCAATAATTGGTTTTATCTTATGCAGCTTGACTTCTGCATAAGAGGCCGTGGGTGCCAATGCGAGGTTGTCGTTGAAATGCAGGCATCGGCTAAGCCTCAAAAAGGTGTTGATGGGCATCTCCACGGCAAACCCAGGCGTCGAAAAAATGTCACGAGTACTATTCCAGTACTCGTCAAACCTACTCCTAACTACGATACCGGTTGCCAGTATTATCGCAAAATACCTGTTTAATTCGTCCGCATTAGTATTTTCCCACCGGTTCATTCGGCTGTTCTGGCCTAGCCTGTCTGCTGCCCTAAGCGCATCCTTGTACTGCTGGGCGTACCTATTCGTTTCCTCAGCGATTTGTTCCATTATACGGCGATCCCATATGGCGCAAAACGCATCATATGGGTCGCTGTATGTAGTGGTCGGCCCACTTTGAATTGAGAAGATTTCCCTTCTCTCCGCAGGTGGTATCGGAGAGTCGGAAAATCTTCGCCAGTCAAAGTGGAACAAATCGTGAGGAAATTCAGTGGCGGCAGCGGCAGCGTCAACAGCAGCGACAACTTCAACAGCAGCGGGAGGAGGCTGGAGGACGGGTGCTGGTGCAGGTGTTGGCGCTGGCTGGGGAGGCCACTGCAGCACCACATTTGCCACCGCGTTGGTCACCTGGTCCTCTTCAGGCTCTAGCCCGACGCGGGACACGCGCGGTATATACATCGGCACGGTCTCTTCTTCGGAGTCGTCGTCACTACTTCCTACAAAAACAAATGGTCTGCTATAAATATCCGTCTAAAGATAATCAGTACCTGTACCATCTAACTGAAGTCGTTTACGGTGATATTCTGTTAAAAAGCACACATACCCTTGTTGAGGAAATCCTCAATTTCATCTTCTGTCATCATGTAGCTCCGCCGTTCTACAACCGAGGGCGGGGGCGGCAACGGCACAGGGCTGCTCCCTCCACACTCCACGTATCTGAGAAAAACATTTCTTTTTAATTGATTGTTACAGGATTGACCTTCACGTCGTGGAGTAGATATAAAAATAATACATACAAACTCGGAGATGGTGGGTCCACTATCTGCAATGTGGGTGGCTCTGGGCTGTGTATTGGGCCCTGGATGGTGGGTGGCTCTGGTGGCGGAGCCTGGTAGGCCTCACGCCTCAGCCTCTGGTCTTCCATCCGCCCTTGGATCACCAACATGCGCCTAAGAAATTATGATTTTGATTAAAATACGAAGTAAAAAATTGCAAATTCAAGATTGTAATCTTTACTTACGCGCTTGTCCCCTGCCACGTGCGCTTGCGCGTCTCCAGGGGCACGCCTGGTGCTAGTCCAGCAACATTGCCCAAGTCGATGCTAAAAAAAAATGGTCAAAGATTAAGAAAAATAAGGATAAAAAAAGAAATTGTATATGAGAACAACAAACAGCCCAAGCAATACCTGGCGCCAACGCTCGGGCGAGCCTGCCCTCGCCCTCGCCCCACAGTGGAGGTCGAGGTTTCAGCGTCGCCCTCCGCCCCCACCCGCCCTCGCCCTCGCCCTCGCCCTCGCCCTCGCCCTCGCCCTCCTCGCCCCCCAGAGGTCGAGGCTCCAGCGTCGCCCTCCACCTCCACCTCCACCACCTCCACCTCCACCTCCACCTCCACCTGCCCTCGCCCTCGCCCTCCAGAGGAGGTCGAGGCTCCAGCATCGCCCTCCACTCCCGCCTGTCCTCGGCCTCGTCCGCCTCGTCCTCGTCCGCCGCGCCCACGTCCGCCTCGCCCACGAGCAGATGTTAAATTACCACGTCCAGTCCTACAGCAAACATGCGACATGCTTTCTCTTTAAACCATGCAGCCAGAAAAAATACAAAAGGAATAAATAAAAACCCCCCCCTCAAAAACCAGTGATGATGATGTTGATTTACAACACCATTTGGGCCATCAGCTTAATCTTATTTCATCATAAAAAAAAGATGCTACAAAAAGTTGCTAAATAAATAAAGCCCCCCTCTCCCTCCCCCTCTCCCCAGCATCCCTCCCCGAATACGGGGTTTTTAAAAGAAACCAGAGCCACAATAGTCCCTATAAAAAATGTGATGATGATGATGGTGGTGATTTACAACACCATCAGGTGGGTCATCTAATTATTCCAATTATTCAAAACGTTATTCCAATGCATAAAAATAATGTTTTGAAAAACAATAAAAATGATCGTCCTCAGGCAGATGATTGTCTTATCCACTTTCGGCTTACGTCGCCGGTCTGTCAAAAAAACCCATGGGTCTTTTACGTATTTTTCTCTGTTCTGAGCTCAAGAACAGAGAAAACATATACGTATAAACGAAATATTGAAGTAAATCGATGTTCTGGACTAATGAACAGAGAAATAAATACGTATTTAGCCAAAAAAACGTCGAGATTTGACTAGATTCTAACGGTCAAGGCCGGCATAGTAGCGTCATTTCATAAAAACAACTAAAAACAGCCTAAAACTTGGTCAATACGACGTAAATAATGTAATCACTCATAGATAGATAAATTGTACTTACATTTTAGCAAAAATCCGACTCTTTTCCTATTTATTTCCTATTTTTAGCAATTATCAAACCACACACAAACTCGCTCCGCAATGAAAGAAGTCAGTTCGATGACGCGCCGTATGACAAGCGAATTTCATCAAAATTCCGATAACCTTTTAATTTGAACCTAAAACAATATATCTGTCTCTGTTTGTCATCTGCGTTTTGTTATTATCCATCTCACCCAACACTTCAACCACATGCTTAAAATCAGACGAAAACTCGGGTGAACAAAAAAAGACCCCTGGGTCTTTTTGACAGATGTCGCTCGACAACCCTTGGGTCTTCTTGACAGACCAAAGGTTATTATAAAATGATGAAAGCTTTAATTAAAAATCGATGATAGATGAATGCAGTAAGATTTAACGTAATTAAGCTTACAAAGAAAGAATAAAGAAAGAAGATGAAGAAAGATAGTGGAATATTACAGAAAACTTTAACCCAGAAAGTACAAATTAAAAATTAAAAAAAAAAAAGATAAACATGCCGTGGTGAATATTGCGTAAATATAAGAGCGCCGGTTAATTTTATGGTTTAGATATTTATATAAGAGAGTGTGATCTTGAAGTATATGTTGGCCAAGTTTGAATTTAAACACATTGAATGACATTGTTTTTTTTATTTCTGAAGGAAATTTGTTAAGCTGTGCGCCTGCATAAGTAACCATTTTTTTGCCGAGGTTCGTTCGAGTTTTAGGTAAGACAATAAAGCTGGCACGTCGAGTGTTTCGCTTTGTTATTTGTATTGTTCGAGTGAAGGCTAAGTTAGTATGGATAGATTTATCCAATATTTTTCTAACTAATATGCATGTACAAAATATGTATAATTGCTTCAAGTTCATTATTTTTGTATCCTTATAGATTTTAGTAGTGGAGGTTAGGTAGGGATAATTAAAGAGTAATTTTATTATTTTATTTTGGGTAATTTGAAGATCGGCAATTTTATAATACTTTACGAACAAAAATAATATAACCGTGTCTCTAAACATTTTTTTCTTTTTCGAGCAGGTAGGAAGAGTCCTTACAAAATAACTCTGCGCGCGATTGATGTCGGAAAACATAAAAATTGACTGGAAATAAATTTTCCGAAAACATGAATGGGAACATCGACCTTGCATTGCGTTTATTATAAGTTCAGATAAACAAAAGACTAGGAGACCATTTCCTGTCATTTTCAGTTATTTTAAGAAAAGCTGTAAATTCGTACCTATGCAATCAAAGATTTAGGGCATTGCAACGCAAAGTCTACCTAGGCAGGGGTGAATGACAGGTAAAAAAAGTCGGACTCAAATATTTATTAGGTACCTTGCCAAAAATCTTAATTTGCGGAGAAAACTTAACTTTTTGTGTAATAATAATGTTATTATTACACAAAAAATATTTTTTTGCATTAAAAATGATTAAAAAAAAGCAGCCAAGTGCGAGTCGGACTCGCCCATGAAGGGTTCCGTATAAGAACCTTTATATTATGTTACTTGATGTAACATAATAAGGTTCTTGTAGTTCGTCGAAAGGTAAATTGCGGTTTACGGTTTATGACGTATAAAAAAAAAACTACTGACTAGATCTCGTTCAAACCAAAAATCGTAGAAAGTTTACATAGTAATGTACAACATATATTTTTTTTAGTATTATCATTTTCTTACTTTAGAAGTTAGAGGGGGGGGGACCAACTTTTTTCCACTTTGGAAGTGTCTCTTGCGCAAACTATTCAGCTTAGAAAAAAAACTATATAAGAAACCTCAACATCATTTTTGAAGACCTATTCATAGATACCCCACACGTATGGGTTCGATGAAAAAAACATTTTCGAGTTTCAGTTTCAAGTATGGGGACCCCCAAAATTTATAGTTTTATTTTTATTTTTATGCTAAAATCTTAATGCGGTTCACAGGATACATCTACTCGCCAAGTTTCATCAGTCTAGCTCTTACGGTTTCGGAGAAAAATGGCTGTGACATACGGACGGACAGACAGACAGACAGACAGACAGACATGACGAATCTATAAGGGTTCCGTTTTTGCCATTTGGCTACGGAACCCTAAAAAGCCGGACAATGTGTAGACAAACGTAAAAACGATAATAGCCTTATATTATGGATATGATAGTTTTTGCGTTAAAAGGAAAAAAAAACAGCCAAGTGCGAGTCGGACTCGCCCATGAAGGGTTCCGTAGCATCAAGTAACATAAATAAAGGTTCTTGTAGTTCGTCGAAAGGTAAATTGCGGTTTACGATTTATGATGTATAAAAAAAAAACTACTGACTAGATCTCGTTCAAACTAAATATCGTTAAAAGTTTGCATAGTAATGTACAACATATATTTTTTTTAGTTTTATCTTTCTCTCATTTTAGAAGTTAGAGGGGGGGGGACCAACTTTTTTCCACTTTGGAAGTGTCTCTCGCGCAAACTGTTAAGTTTAGAAAAAAAGCAGCCAAGTGCGAGTCGGACTCGCCCATGAAGAGTTCCGTAGCACGACGAACTACAAGAACCTTTTTAGATGTTACTTGATGTAACATAATAAGGTTCTAGTAGTTCGTCGAAAGGTAAATTGTGGTTTACGGTTTATGACGTATAAAAAAAAAACTACTGACTAGATCTCGTTCAAACCAAATATCGTTGGAAGTTTACATAGTAATGTACAACATATATTTTTTTTTGTATTATCATTCTCTTACTTTAGAAGTTAGAGGGGGGGGGACCAACTTTTTTCCACTTTGGAAGTGTCTCTCGCGCAAACTATTCAGTTTAGAAAAAAACTATATCAGAAACCTCAACATCATTTTTAAAGACCTATTCATAGATACCCCACACGTATGGGTTCGATGAAAAAAAAATTTTTGAGTTTCAGTTTCAAGTATCCCCCGAAATTTATAGTTTTTTTTTTATTTTTATGTAAAAATCTTAATGCGGTTCACAGAATACATATATTCGCCAAGTTTCATCAGTCTAGCTCTTACGGTTTCGGAGAAAAATGGCTGTGACATACGGACGGACAGACAGACAGACAGACAGACAGACAGACAGACAGACAGACAGACAGACAGACAGACAGACAGACAGACAGACATGACGAATCTATACGGGTTCCGTTTTTGCCATTTGGCTACGGAACCCTAAAAACGATATTAGAAACCTCAACATCATTTTTGAAGACCTATTCATAGATACCCCACCCCACACATATGGGTTCGATGAAAAAAAAATTTTTGAGATTCAGTTTCAAAAGAGGACCAAAATTTATAGTTTTTTTTCTATTTTTGTGTAAAAATCTTATTGCGGTTCATAGAATACATCTACTCGCCAAGTTTCATCAGTCTAGCTCATACGGTTTCGGAGAAAAATGGCTGTGACATACGGACGGACAGACAGACATACAGACAGACAGACAGACAGACAGACAGACAGACAGACAGACAGACAGACAGACAGACAGACAAACAGACAGACAGACAGACAAACATGACGAATCTATAAGGGTTCCGTTTTTGCCATTTCATTTCATTTCATTTATTTATTTATTTCATTAACAATTATACATTTGTGTCTGAAAAATAGTACATAATAAGCAAAAATAATATAAGTCATAACATAAATTAAATAATACTAGCAATGTCACTACATATTTATAAAATCATCAGTAGAATAAAAACACCCTTTCAACAAAAGCTGTTAGTTTAGTTTTGAATAAATGTAGACTGTCTACGTTTACTGTCTGATTTGGCTTCGGAACCCTAAAAACCGTAGAAACCAAGCCGTAGTTTGTTGCCCTTCCACTTTAGTAAACGTTAGTTAGGTGAGTCCAGACTCACCTTAGTGGCTTAGTGTTTTTTTTAATTTTTAAAAATTCAAATATTTATCCGTACAATTTTAAATGACAAATAATGCATATAGTCCACACCTGAACGAGGATTGGTTTACGACGTTTACTTAGTGCCAAAATCCATTACTATGGTCCTATTTGTGGACAGTGATCAATCGTAACAACCGATGATGGATGGATGATCGTAACAACCGATAGGAACTGAATAATCGATTATTTTAGGTGAATGAATAATCGGAACTGACCTATCGAATCTACAAAAAACCTCAACGAAGGCTGTGCATGGGCAAATGAATACTGATGAACTAATACGACGTTGTCACGTTCAACTATCGTCAGTAAACCGACTTTACAGACAACCGTTTTTTTTTGATTTGTAAAAGGATCGTATAAAAAAAGCGGCCAAGTGCGAGTCGGACTCGCCCATGAAGGGTTCCGTAGCAGTAAGTAATATAATATAGAAGTTCTAGTAGTTCGTCGAAATGTACATTGCGCTTTACGATTAATGACGTATTTAAAAAAAAAACTACTAGGTAGCTAAATTTCGTTCAAACCAAATATCGTTGGAAGTTTACATAGTACTATAAGTACATCATATATGTTTTTTAGTTTTATCATTCTCTTATTTTAGAAGATAGAGGGGGGGACCAACTTTTTACCACTTTGGAAGTGTCTCTCGCAAAAACTATTAAGTTTAGAAAAAAACGACATAAGAAACCTCAACATCATTTTTGAAGACCTATTCATAGATACCCCATACATACGGGTTTGATGAAAACAATTTTTTGAATTTCAGTTCTAAGTAGGTATGGGGACCCCCAAAATGTATTGTTTTATTTCTATGTTTGTGAGAAAATCTTAATGCGGTTCACAGAATACATCTACTTACCAAATCATCAGTGTAGTAGCTCTTATAGTTTCGGAGAAAAGTGGCTGTGACACGGACGGACAGACAGACAGACAGACATGACGAATCTATAAGGGTTCCGTTTTTGTCATTTGGCTACGGAACCCTAAAAAACAGTAGGAACCGAGCCGTAATTTGTTGCCTGTTTTTCTAGGCTGGTCGCGTGGAACTGGCACCTCGACTTACCTACCTGGCTTCAAGACGTTTCAAAGTGATCCTTGCGATCTTACAGATGTGATGGCAGCCAAATGCTTAGCTCTATATTTCATCTATATTTAAAAATAAAATGATGATAACAACTGGTAGGAAAAATAACCTCCTGAAAATGGGAGTCCGTAATTGGTGCAGCGAGCCAAAGAACGCATAAAAGTGTCTCAGTAAATAACCATTAACTTTATTTGTCCCTAATAAACACGAATTAACTTTATTTAAGGGGCTGACAACCGTCAAACTATATCGCGCACTTTTCAACATTTTGTTTATGTGAAAGAGGAAGTAGAGCATTTTTTAGGTTTAAAAAACAAATGAGCTCGTGACACTGACACGTCACTTATCACTAACCATACGTGTGGGGTATCTATAAATAGGTCTTCAAAAATGATGTTGAGGTTTCTAATATCGTTTTTTTCTAAACTGAATAGTTTGCGCGAGAGACACTTCCAAAGTTGAAAAAAGTTGGTCCCCCCCCCTCTAACTTCTAAAATAAGGGAATGATAAAACTAAAAAAAATATATGTTGCACATTACTATGCAAACTTTCTACGATATTTGGTTTGAACGAGATCTAGTCAGTAGTTTTTTTTTATACGTCATAAATCGTAAACCGCAATTTACCTTTCGACGAACTACAAGAACCTTTATATTATGTTACTTGATGCTACGGAACCCTTCATGGGCGAGTCCGACTCGCACTTGGCTGCTTTTTTTTTACATTTAGGATTGCGTTTGACCGCAATCTCACCTGCTGTTAAGTGTTGATGCGGTCGACGATGTAGCACGCTCACCTAGAAGATACCTGTTAACTCTACTCTTAAAAAAATCGGTCGTCTGTAAAGTCGGTTTACTGACGATAGTTGAACGTGACAACGTCATACAGCTGTACACGCGGACGCATCGCTCACTCAAGTAGGAGAGAGACAGATGTCGAACGCTGCCGAACGCGGAGGCCGTGCGGTGCGTGCCTCTTTGTCGCTCGTTCCGTGCTCTCGCTTGCGCTTAAAGCTTTAAATGGAACGCCTCAGAGTGAGGTAACGCCGCATTTTGTCATGTGGTTTCATGCCTCCATCGAATTATAAAAGGTTGTCACGTCAAAACATCCAAGTTATAAGTGTCCGGAAAAATAGACGCCGAAATTGTTGAACGGCTATCAGCTTCTTAATAAAATTCCGAAGGATGCATTTTTCATTTTATTTGCACTTTCTGCCCTGCCCCAAAAACAGAGAAACGAGGTCCTTTAAAAATACATCGGAAATAATCGAAATACGGTCAGTTATTTAGGATGGCCTGAAAACGCGAGATATTTTTATAGTGACCTGAATTGAAATAACAGTCAGTCTCTATGTATACCTAAAGACTGACTGTTATTTCAATTCAGGTATAGGTAGGCACACAACGTTACCTATAGGTTACGTTGTGATTTGATCGAAAAGGTTTTGATGGTATTGAAAACAAACGACCATCATTTTGTTTTGAAAGCCAAGTAGGGCCGACTTGTCTATGACTGACTTGATTTGACGAAAAAGTATTGTATCTATGCAATACTGGCGGAATTGATCCGAAATGGACAGATGCCATTAAATAAAGAAGAAGAAGAAAAAGACTACAAATACAATTGACGTGAAACAATTTAGCACTTGAAATTGCAAATTAATGGAGATCAGAAGGAATAGGTGCGCACACGCATCTGGTTTCATTCAATGTTGGTTCGATCAATCGAAATAGCTGGCTAGGGTACGCAAACGGGAGACCTATCGAAGGACAAAAAGTATCTTTCTTACCGATTCTATAAATAAAATGAGTTTAAAAAACTTGTGAAACTGACTGAAATTTCAATGGGACCAATCTGGATGTACCTTTTAGATATAAAATCGGTTGTCTGTAAAGTCGGTTTACTAACGATAGTTGAACGTGACAACGTCATACAGCTGTCCACGCGGACGCATCGCTCACTCAAGTAGGAGAGAGACAGATGTCTAACGCTGCCGAACGCTGTGGCCGTGCGTGCCTCTTTGTCGCTCGTTCCGCGCTCTCGCTTGCACTTCAAGCCTTAAATGGAACCCCTCAGAGCGAGGTAACGCCGCATGAGTCATGTTTTTTCGTGCGTGCCGACTCCATCGAATTATAAGACGTTGTCAAAAAAGAATTTACCAAAGTTCATAAATGACGGAGGCATGCAGTAACAAACATTAAAACAAAACGGCTGAACCAATTTTGTTGAAATTTCTACGGGACCACTCTGCCATATTGCCTTTTAAACAAGGCAACATTTTTAGAAGCTTTTTTTTTTTATTTATTGTTCAAATCCTTAAATGACGTATATTTATGCGATTACAAACATTCTAATTACAAATGGAACTGCTGGAAGGGGAAGACCTAGGCGCATGTATCTCGATCAGATCGCAGACGTTTTAGAGAAAGGCCAGGTTAGGAGTACCCTAAACCGACGAGCATGTATGAAGAATGTTATGAGAGTGAACGAAGCGAAAGAGGTGTGTCAGGATCGTAGCAAGTGGAAATCCGTGATCTCTGCCTACCCCCATGGGAATAAGGCGTGATTTTATGTATGTATGTATGTATGTACAAACATTCAAAATAAAATAGAAAAAATACAACCGTATTGAGAACCTCCTCTTTTTTTATTTGAAGTCGGTTAAAAAAAATGCTATCCTTTTTTGCTATATGAATACAATGATTTATGATTTATTTTCTAATAAGAGATAATAAACGTTTTTGTTCTTATACACACTAATCCCAAAACACTTCACTTGTTCGATTATAATTATAAAGTAATCCAAACTGTATACCTAATGATGAAAAACTCCGGCCCCCTCGATAAACATTCAAAATTATGCGCAAATGAATTCGCCTATTACACGGCTCAACGGATTAGCAAATATACATTATGTAAATAACTAGAGACCTGTAGGCCTACCCAAGGCCGTCTTAAACTAGGCTGGGGCCCTTGGGCACACAAGAATTTTGGGCCCTTTTGGAAAGTATTAAAAGCTAATTATAATAACATTTTTTTACTAAGCATAACCATTTATTATAGGTAATGAAATACAGTAGGATATAATGGCGTAGTATTGTGAAAAAAATGTAATGTGCCCGACAAAAATGTTTTGAGAATGAATGTGTTAGAGAAATTGTCGGCCCTTGGGGCCCCCTGAGAATGGGGGCCCTGGGCACGGGCCCCGTGTGCCCTTATGGTAAAGACGGAATAGCCAGCAATTCATGGTTTTTATAGAATTCCATAAAGATCTGTAGGCCTACCATGAGCTCTGTCGGCTCTGTCTCTGGTTCTGGTTTTGATTATGTGTTGTCTCTGTCTGGATCACAAGGATCACTTTGAAACGTGGTATAGATAGGTGGACTTAAACCGCAATCTCACCTAATTGCGGTCAAACGCAAGCCAAAAAAAAATGTTTAGCTTAAATGTGTGCAATCGGATTGCACCTTTGCACTCATTATTTTCAGGATTTCGACGTGATAACGTCTTATAAATCGATGGAGCCGGCGGCGGCGGCTGCACGAACGAAAAAACATGACTCATGCGTCGTAACCGTCAGTGGCTGTTCGATCTCCGCTGAGAACAGTAGCGTCTCGCGTTCGCGCGTAGGTACCTATAGTGCAAAGTGCAAGCGCATCACAAAAACGTCACCGCGGACGTGCTGCCGACTGTGACAATGACCCCGTTCTTTGTCGCGTAAGGCATGTGCATCGACGACGAATTATATTGTTAAGGTGACACCATTTATTGCCTTTACAATGGATACGCCATCAAAGGTACGCTTTACCCTGCATACAGAGCTGGAGCATACTTTGTATGACCACTACAATGACGCAGTCCGTCTTTTTAAAGAAGAAAGGCAAGAGCGTGAAAAGCTTCAGGGCCTTGTTGGGAACTTGAAGAACCAAATTGAAGTTCTTCAAGAGCAGCTGAAATGCGTTGCGCAATCAACAAACATGCCATCAACATCAAGCATGGAAACTTCCTCGGTACAGGTGGAATATGTTACGGACGAGGAAGAGCTAGCAAAAGAGACAGAGTGGATAAGAGCGAAATCCAGGAAAAAGCGGAAAATGAACACCTCGCCCATTGTCTCACCACAAGGAAATGCCAATACTCCAGCAAAAGAAAAACAAAAAAAAAATCCTTCACCACCTCCGATCATAGTAGACGGGGTGAATAATTACCAAAATTTTTACGACTCCTTGTCTTTAAAACAGCCCGCTGGTACCTTTAAAATCAAGATACTAAGCGGTGAGAGTGTTAAAGTAAATGCCATCAATGATGATGCATACAGAGCCTTAACAAAAATTCTAAGCGAAAGCGAGTACCCCTGGCACTCCTATGAAAACAAACAAGAGAGACCGATAAGAGTTATGGTCAAGAAATTGCCTTCCTCGTGTAAACCTGACCGAATTATCGAAGACCTAAATGGAAGAGGCTACAAGATTGAAGAAGTTGTGAACAAACTAAGTTGGAAAACTAAGGAACCACTAAACATGTTCATGGCCACCTTCAGCAACGAAGAAGATGTAAAAAAAATATATGAAATAAAACATATATTGGGGTGCGTGGTCGAGATTCAACCACTAAGATCCACCAAACTTATCCCACAGTGCAAGAAATGCCAAGTATATGGTCATACACAAAAGTACTGCTCCAAAGAACCAAGATGTGTTAAATGCACAGGTAAGCACCTTACAAAGGACTGCAAAAAACCTGCAGAAGAAAAACCAAAGTGTGTGCACTGTGGGGAAGCACACCCAGCAAACTACCGAGGCTGCATGGTAGCTAAAGAAATGCAGAAGATGCGGACCAAAAGTATAAATAAAACTCAGGCTACACCGCAAAACGCCAGCAGCAAACAGCAAGTAGCTCCTCCAGGCTCTAACGTAAGAACTCCTTCAGTTAGCACCACTCACAAATCTGTGTCATATGCCCAGGCAACTGCCAAAAACACACCAACCATGCAGCGCAAAGAGCCAAGCAACGATAACAAGCTAGATGTCATTCTGAAGCTCATGACATCCTTTGATGAGAGATTGAAAATAATAGAAAATAGCACCAAACAAGCTATTCCTAAGAGTAAAAAATGATTTGTACACTTAAAATCATGGCTTGGAACTGCAATGGGCTACTTAATCATCAAAACGAACTGCAAGTAGTCCTAGACATAGAAAATGTCGATTTGTGTCTCGTGTCTGAAACGCATTTCAATAAACAGTCACACATCACTTTCAAAGGCTATAAAACCTATCATGCACTACACCCAGATAACAAAGGAAGGGGGGGTAGTGCTGTTATCGTGAAAGAAAACATAAAGCACTATGAAGTAAGTAAATGTGAAGAGCCAGATATCCAGTCCGTAGCTATTTGCATTAATACAACGCGGTATTCTCTTACGGTAGCAGCCATATACTGCCCACCGCGCCATACGATACATGAACACGACTACTCAAGATTTTTACAAACCCTTGGTGAAAGATTTGTACTTGGAGGTGACTTCAATGCAAAGAATACGTACTGGGGATCCAGACTAACGAATACAAAGGGCCGAAACTTATTGAATGCCATTAAACATATAAAAGGTGACGTTATATCTACTGGTTCACCAACATACTGGCCAACTGACCAAAACAAAATTCCAGACCTGATAGACTTCTTCATCTACAAAAATCTATCGAGTAACTACCTACGAATGAAGCAAAGTTATTTAATTTTAATTTAATTTAATTTATTTATTTATTAATTAAAACGGTTACACACCAATTACATTAATTAAAAATATAGTCGAGTATAATAAATTCAATAATAATAATACAAATAATAATAATACAATTTTCAATTAATTAAAATAACTTAACAAATTAAATATGTCAATCTCATGTTATGATATGAACTCTGACCATTCTCCAATATATCTAGAAATAAGTGAAAAAGTTTCACAAATAGAAAACGCTCTGACCCTGGTAAATAAGTATACTGATTGGGAGAGTTTTAAAATAGAATTGGATTTTAATGTAGAACTAAAAGTTCCTCTGAAAGCCCCCGAGCAACTTAACCTAGAAATAGACAATTTTACTAAAATCATACAACAGGTTGCCTGGAATAATACACCAGTAAAAAAAAAAGAGGCGCAAGAAATCACTACCCTCAGGATATCTTGCAACTCATAAGTGAAAAAAGAAAACAGAGAAACGTTTGGCACCAAACTAGATTTCCACAAGACAAAACTAAATTAAATAATCTCACAAAACTGCTTAAAAGAAAAATTCAAGCTTTTAATGACGAGTCAACTAACAGCTATCTCCAGAACCTCACCAGTGATCGCAGTACAAACTACTCACTATGGAAGGCAACTAAACATATGAAACGACCCATTACCCAAATTCCTCCGATTAATATAGGGTCTGGAAAATGGGCCGTTAGTAACGAACAGAAAGCCAAAAGATTTGCAGAACATCTTGAAGAAATATTTACACCTAACGAAGGCCAAACAAACCAAGTACCTATGATTAACGAAGTTTGTGACGAAACACTTTCGATAAAGCTGGTAACACCCAGAGAAGTCTGGAGCGAAATAAAACACCGTATAAACCCAAAGAAATCTCCTGGATTCGACCTTATCTCAGGACAAATACTACACCATCTTCCACGAAAAGCACTAGTGAAACTGACGACCCTCATAAACGCAGCACTCAGACTAAAGGTTGTACCAGATTTATGGAAGGTTGCCGAAGTCATTATGATAGCAAAGCCAGGAAAACCACCTCATGAGACCTCATCTTAAAGGCCAATTTCTCTGCTACCTATCATGTCAAAATTATTTGAAAAACTGTTACTAAAAAGACTTAAGCCACTTATAGAAAGTAAAAACATCATACCAGATCACCAATTTGGATTCCGAGAACAGCATTCAACAATAGATCAAGTTCATAGAATTACAGATGTTATTGAGAGGACTCTCGAAGAAAAAAAGGTCTGCTCCACTATCTTTTTAGACGTGGCACAGGCATTCGATAAGGTATGGCATGAGGGCCTTTTACTGAAATTAAGAAAAGTATTACCTCCTGAATTTACAGATGTAATAGAATCCTACTTATCTGATAGAACTTTTAGAATAAGGCAAGAAGACGCCTTCTCTGAACTTAAGAAAATAAGAGCTGGGGTACCACAAGGAAGCGTACTAGGTCCGGTCCTTTACCTTCTTTATACAAGTGATATTCCCGTCCTAGCCAATAATACCATTGCAACCTTCGCTGATGACACTGCCATAATGGCTGTCGGAGGCACTCATGCAGAAGCAGCTGAAAAGGTACAAGTAGCTGTTAATGAAATCCATGATTGGACTAGAAAATGGAGAATAAAACTAAATGAATCCAAATCGGTTCACATCAACTTTACTAACAAGAAAGACCAATACTGTGCGGTATTCATTAACAATAAAATCATTCCATATGGAAACACAGCTAAATACCTTGGTATGACTCTTGACGCAAAGCTGCGCTGGAAAGCACAAGTCAAGAAGAAAAAAGAAGAGCTAGAGTTACGCTACAAGAGGATGTACTGGCTGCTTGGAAGGCAATCTACTCTTTCAGTGCCTAACAAACTTTTGTTGTACAAACAAGTCCTAATGCCGATATGGACTTATGGTATACAGCTGTGGGGCTGTACCTGTAAAAGTAATACTGCAATAATTCAACGATTCCAGAATAAAGTGTTAAGGGGCATTGTTAATGCACCCTGGTACGTGAGAGACGAAGATCTGCACCGGGACCTCCAGATCAAATTCGTTGATAAATTAATTAAGAAATTCGCAGAAACTCACGAGAAAAGACTTCATCACCACGTGAATGTCGAGGCCATCCAGCTCCTCGATAACACAGACAAAGTGAGAAGGCTCAAAAGAATCAAACCTTTTGAGTTAGTGTAATGTTAAAGTTATTGTGCAGTAATAATAGTGCTACTTTTAATGAACACAAGAACAAAGTGTCATCACAAAGTGTAGAGACTGTAAGAAAAGTGCCGATGGACACATTCTTGTAATATTTTCTTCTATAAAAATAAGTTAAAGCAAAATTGCTCATTAGCCTACTTGGCTAGATTGTAATGTTATTAGGATACCGCATCAAAGGGGTATACTAATTTAATGAAAAAAAAAAAAAAAAAAAATGCGTCGTAACCGTCGTTCCGCGGCACTATGGGTCAAACGCGTAATTATCGTGCCAAAAATCATTTGACAAAAGTTAGATTTCTACATTTTTTTCAGTGAATATATGAAGTAGGATAGTTGAACTATCATATACCACAAAAAATATGCCATAATAACATATTTTAATAGGGATAACTTAAACTTGAATGCAAGGAAGTAGATTGATTGATGTAGTAAAATTTGTGATATGACACTTTCAGATCGACTTTTTGACCAATATTTGTTGATAAACTATTACTTATTATACATCATTAAAAGCGTGGTACTTAATACTTTCCACGTAATTTAAGCATATTCTTATATGACTAAGAAAGTTAGCTTTTACAGTCAATTTTTGAAAGCCCTTTTATTTTTTCAGTTTTAAAACTTCAAATTGAGTTTTCGTATTTACCGCTGTCTCCCGACAAGGAGTTTTAACTACTATAACGTTCCTTGATCTGTATACTAACAGGAATTAAAATAATTTTTTGCCCCAATTTGCCCCAATTTGACTTAGAGGCAAAAATGTGTACTATGGGAAAATAGAAAAAATCATGAAAGAATTTTTTTTTTGAAAATTGGCTTGAAATAGTAGCAATTATCCTGGGTTTTATTTACTTGATGACCTAACCTTTAGTATTGATTGTTTTATTTTAATAAAAATTAATTATTTTTGACGTTGGAAACATGGTTACCTTAATTAATGAAGGTACCTATTTTATAATTGTTTTATGTGTAAATAGAGAATAACTGCATTAATTTTTAATAACTATCACTTCTATCATAAACCATATAGATCATAAACCACAAAGAAATAAATAAGTTATCAATTTCCAGTGGAAAATATTTCGAGGAACGTGTGCAAGAAACCGCAATGAAAATGTATCTTGCAGACTTTGGCATCTGGTCATGCAATTAACCCTCAAAATTTTTGAGAATACACTCAGAGTACTGCACAATTATACGTTGATAAATATAGGTGGTATTACATGCCCTCTTCTGTATACAAGATCTTAATACAGAGAGAATAAAATACAGAGAGAATAAAATCAAACATTTTGCTGTTTTACCAAATGGACAATTTGTCTGAAGATTCTGAAGAGTCCTGAAATAAGAATTACAAAAAAACCATTCAAGAAAATGCTCCAGATCAGCTACAAATGAGGACGTTTTTCATTCATTTCATATATTATGTATCTCTAGCCTATAGGACACCAAGCGAAACTGTTCCGAAAGAACTGTGGCAAGAAGCTATAAATCTTTTAGATTTTTAACCCATAAAACCGTCCTTTTTTACATATATTTTTTTAATTATATGTATAAGTATATAAAAGTACTTCTGTTATAGTAATTTCTATTAGTTTCCTATTTATCTTTTGTAATATTTGTAATGGGATTTTTATTACTTGTTACTCAAAAAAAGGTAATTTTTTTCTATAAAAAATATTTTATTTAATGTTTAAGTATTATTTTATGTTATGTCAATGAAGATATTTGTTTTAATTATGTCCATTGGATTAGTTAAAATCCGCGAGAACCTAAAAATACTGTTTTTTTAAGTTTAGTGGCAATTTTTTTATTCTAATACAGGATTATTATTATTTTTTTTTCATTTCATTTATAGTCCATATATCTAAGATTGTAATTGCGAAAGATTCATAAAGATATTTAGAAAACTGACAGAGTTACAGATTTTTGGCACGATAATTACGCGTTTGACCCATAGTGCGCCGTTCCGTCGTTCTGTCGAGCCCGAGCCCGAGCCCGGGTAAAGAGTCCGAGTCGAGAGAGTTTTCTTATGACGTTGTCACGTTCAACTATCGTCAGTAAACCGGCTTTACAGTCAATTTTTTTTACGAATAGTCAGACTATTTCCGGAATCTTGTTGTATACCTACTTATTTTAACCGCCATGCGCCATAACATTTGTGAGCCCGGTTTTTATTGCTGGATTTGATATCGATCGAACCTTTTTTTTACGTGGGAAAATGCTTTACGCATGCCTCCTACTTGGGGAAGAGTTGGAGGGGATGTCAGACTCTCTGTCATACTGACAGCATACTGACTAAAAACCCACCGATGTTCCTTCACACACCTCAGTGCCAGTGCATCATCGAACCACACTGGAACTTCACTGCTATTATTTTAGACTATTTTTGATTTGTAAAAGGATCATAGGTATAAGAAAACGGTAGGAACCGCGTGAGTGCGTGGAGATGAAACAAGCTGAGTAAACTGTTACCTGTTTATTTGTTCAGTTTTACTCATACTCATACATTTAGGTAGGTATTGTAATTATATTATGTTACATGGTGAGGTCTTAAAGTTAAAAATGGTGAATACATAATAGGTTTAGGGCATAGCAATATTTGGAGTGGACTCCAAGGGGTCGATATCGACCACTTTGGGAATTCCTGATCTAGACTATTACACGGGTACCTATTTATCAGGTATATTATGTACTTTCTTCATCGTGGAATCCCATCATTGGGAGGTGTATGCGTCGCGATGCCTTACCACAGTGCGTAGATACTATCAGTGTTGTGTGTCGTAGTCAATACCGTCTTTACCATAAGGGCACACGGGGCCAGTGCCCAGGGCCCCCATTCTCTGGGGGCCCCGAAGGACCGACAATTTCTCTAGCACATTTATTCTCCAAAAAAAATTGTCGGGCACACTACATTTTTTTCACAATACAAGGCATATACTACGCCATAATATCCTACTGTATTTGATTACCTATAAATGGTAAAGTATAACACTTAGAAAATAAATGTTATATTTGCTGTTATTGCTTTCCAAAAGGACCCAAAATTCTTGTGTGCCCAAGGGCCCCAGCCTAGTTTAAGACGGCCTTGGTCGTAGTGCGTGCACGGACATTATGGTCAAAGAAGATCAAGTGGATTTAGATTAGGTTGTTTTGGAAGAAGATGTAGGAATGTTGGTATGATAAATAGCATCTTGGCTTGTCCCTTTTCGGATCAAGCCAAGATGTTATATAAATTAGCAGAAATTGGTTTAGCTAGACAATAATAAGTTTGTATAAATTTAGATTAAGTTAAGTTTTATTTGTTGTGTTATTATAGGGCAGTGTGGTCGCATTGCGACAAAGCCCTTTAAATAAATTAAAACAAAAAAAAAAAGATCAAGTGAGGGTAGTTAGTGATGCTGCCTCCACTTCGCAACGACGACGGTAGCAGTCATGTCAATGCTCCAGCCTGCCCGCGACCACGGATATTGCAACATAGCCGAAACGTCGGGAAAATAAATAAAATAAGCGATAATTACCCGTGTAATATTTTAAATATGTTTTATGATCGCGAAAGTTTAATAAGTAGGTACTACATTATCTAGGTTGGTATACATTCTACTTATAGCATTGTGTAATATTACAACAGCTGAAACAAAGCCGGGCAGGTTGAGTCAGTAAAGTCAACAACTCTACATTTGGCACATTTTCGCGGAATATTGATGAGAAGAGATGACTCAAAAATGTGACTTAGGGGGCGTCCACAAATTACGTGAGATGTTTAAGGGGGGAAGGGGTCGAGTCAAATCTTATCATAACTTACGTTGGAGAGAGGGGGGGTCTCGGCAAATATCACGCAATATTTTTTTTATTGAAAAAAAAAAATATGCAAGCTATTTTGGTCCCGTTTTATCACAGGAGTCAAGATTTAAGCAGGTATTCTATTGTTAAATTTTTACACTTAAACACTCAGCAATATTGTAGTCTATATACCTAGTCTTAACTAGTCGTAAATAAAAGCACGAAGCAGTTTTTTTTTTCTTTTTAAATAACAATCTAACGCGTTTACCTAAAAACCCACATTTTGAAAAATCTCACGTGAGATTGGGGGTAGGGGGACGGGTTGAATAAAATCTCACGACATCTCACCAGGGGGGGAGGGAGGGACAGAAAATGTAAAAAATCACCTCACGTAATTTATGGACACCCCCTTAGGAAAATGTTATTTTTGGACTGGCCTCACATATCAGTAGCTTTGCTTCTTGCGGTTGTGGGTTCGATCGATTCCCAGGTCAAACGTTTGCGTGATCAATTTGTGTGTCAGTCTCTGTATTCACTTCTTTCTTATCCATGTCATCTTGTTCATATTCACACTGTTCATCCATCTTTTTGACGTGACAACGTCTTATAATTCGATGGAGCCGGCTGCACGCACGAAAAAAACATGAATCATGCGGCTTTACCTCGCTCTGAGGCGTTCCATTTAAGGCTTGGAGTGCAAGCGTGAGCGCGGAACGAGCGACAAAGAGGCACGCACGGCCTCCGCGTTCGGCAGCGTTCGACATCTGTCTCTCTCCTACTTGAGTGAGCGATGCGTCCGCGTGGACAGCTGTATGACGTTGTCACGTTCAACTATCGTCAGTAAACCTACTTTACAGACAACCGATTTTTTTTATTATTGCCTACCTCTAGCCAAAAAATATCCATCTACATTCATACTCATAACTCTCCCAGTCACATGACTTTCAGCCCTCCTCTTAACCTGCCTGTTGCTCTTCAATTTTCTGTCACTATTGACTTTCACATCTATGAATTTTGTGTCTGTCAACTAAATTTATTTTCTTTCTTTCTTTTCTTTGATCAACTAAGCATAGATAATGTTCTAATAAATATGTAATAAATTATTTTTGTTACATAAAGAATCGGACTGTCTATAATGTAAGAAAAATAATTTATTTGGACCGCGCCGCCGTTTCTTGCTTGAGGCCGGCGGAGGGCGAATTTTCATACAAACGTAATACCAAAATTATTACTAGTTTAGGCAGATTTTCACTATATTATTGTAATAACGGTATTCGTATAGTATTTATCTAGGTTCCTGAACAGTTTTTATTTTCAATTACTTACCTCAAATGATACCTATAAACACCAATCGCATTTTACACATTTTTTTCATTGCAAAATGTGATTGGCGTTAATTTCATTTGAGGTAAGTAATTTAAAATAAAAACTGTTCAGGAACCTAGATGAATACAATTATTACAATAACATAGTGAAAATCTGCTCAAATTAGTAATCATTTTGGTATTACGTTTGTATGAAAATTCGCGCTCCGCCGGCCCCTTAAAGACTGCAACACACGACACAGTTTAAGAAGCAAACTAAGCTTAGCTTCCGCAGAAGGTTAAACGATAATGAAATTCATTATGAATGCACGATATCCAAGAATTTTATGAGATAATCCTTAATTGATCGCGTCATAGTTTACGTGGAGATGGTAATTCGGCCACTTAACGCATGTCTAGCCTTTTATGCCTACCACAAGCTCTGTCTGGCTCTGGTTTTGAGTCTGGGTGAGTGTTCATCAGTGTATTATACTGTGTGTGTAACGTTTTCATGTAGGATTTATTAAGGCAACACTTATAGCAGACTCAAAACCAGAGCCAGACAGAGCTTGTGGTGTGTCTACAGGTATTAACCAATTAAATCGGCATTCTTGTCTGTTCTACATGCCTTAGTATAGCTGATGTCAGAAGAATCAACAACGGTATAGCAGGTAAGAAAATGATTGGTTTATTTTTAAATAAGTATCTATTTCACAAAATAGAGACGTCTTGCACTCAGTGCAAAGATTTTTACCTTGTGCTCTTTTGATTCCTTCGCCAACGCTTAGGATTCTAACTTTTAAACCACTCGCTACGCTCGTGGTTAAATATTAGAATCCTGCGCTTGCTCGGTCATCAAAATTGAGCACGCAGTTAAAAAACAGCTTTGCACTCTTGTCTTGCTTTGCAAATAACTATTATATATGTACTTACCTAATAAACTATATCCTCACTTAATACACTGGCAAAATTGATCCAAAATGGACAGATGCCATTAATTAAGAAGAAGAAGAAAAGGGGGTAAGCATGTACAGTCCGGCAAGTATAACTTGGCGGGTCTGAAGCTAGCCGTTTGGCCAATCTTCCATCAGTCATTGGCCAATAACGATCGAACAGCTCACTTCAGACCCGCCAAGTTATACTTGCCGGACTGTACCTAGACTTGCGAGAAAAAGTAAAAATCACCAACTCAAGCGTCCATTGGAAGAGCAAGTCCAAAAAGAAGAAGTGAGTTAGTCCAAAAATTGCAAACCCGACAAGCGTCCCTAGTACATAGGAACATAGGTAATAAATAAAACACAACATTTAGTAACTAAGAACACACTTTATTATTCTGGCATCAAACTTGATAGGCGCTGTGTAACTTACATTTAAATTGCCGCCAACTTCTCTGCACTTCAGCCAAGTAGCATTCTACTTCTATTCTATGAGACTAGTAGAAGTCTACTATACCTCTCGCCATTAAAGAATCGAAACTTAGAGGCCGGCGGAGGGCGAGTTTTCATACAAACGTAATACCAAAATTATTACTAGAAACAAGACTACCCCCGAATAATTTAGTTTTGCTCTATGTTCAAGCAGTGCACTTCTTCAGGTGTAAGCGTGTTACACCGTCGACCGCATCATCACTTAACAGCAGGTGAGATCGCGGTCAAACGCAAGCCTATATTATGTAAAAAAAAAAAAAAAAAAACATTCGAGGAGAGGTATGAATTTAGCATAAGGATGAGGAGGCATGATTAATTTTAAGATTCGATTCCTTAGTGGCGCAGTTAATTATGAATTACCACGCGAGCAAAGCCGCAGGCGGCAGCTAGCAAAATCTAATAGCTTACAGAAGGTATTTTTATTAACCTACCCCTCTTATTCATATTGGTTTATTGCGAACTTTTTGTTGACAATAGCTTAAAATAGCCGTTAAGTTTCTTATCATAACTTTTTGTTGATAAGAAAGTGACCAATGTGAAACTAACAGATGCGACTTAGATTGACTTAGATTGCAACAAAAGATACTCACATCTTTTGTTGCAATCAAAGCTAGTCACATCTGTTAGTTTCAACATTATTTTGAGCTTCGGTTGCAATGAAAAAACGAATTGAAACAAAACTTATCTTTGACAAGGAATTATTGCAACAAGACTGAATGTTGACGTAATTAAACATGAGATAGCGAATAGGATCTTCGCTTTGTAAAACTAGAATGGCAACAGATAAATAGTGGTCGAGAAATGATGGCATTAAGGGGGTACGATTTCCATACAAACATAATTTACACAACTATGGGCGAATAAAGTATTAATGTACACTGAAATAGCTGTAATAGGCTTTTACAGTGGTCCTTATTACCGGCCAGTTATATAAAGTTGGAGTGTCAGCCGTTGGTCGTGGCAGTCGGGGCTTCAGAAAAAGAACTAACAGACTTTTACGTCTATTTTGAAACAGTGATGCACAAAATTGACTATACTAAAAGCTAGTACCCGTTAGAAAGAATGACGAAAAAATTACTTTTTTGGTTTTTTATTAATATTTCTGTTATCCTACAGTTTTCTCCAACTTTATATAACTGGCCGGCAATGAAGACCACTGCAAAATTCTATTACAGCTATTTCAGTGTACATTTATACTTTGTTTGCCCATAGTTGTGTAAATTCAGTTTGTATCGGAATCGAACAACCTTAAGATATGTTATCGCTGTTCCTTGTTAGTATTATTTATTTGTTAGTATCAAAATTTTGATTGCAACAGAATTACACAATCACTCAGCAGAACATTAGAGCCGTTAAGGGGCCGGCGGAGGGCGAATTTTCATACAAACGTAATACCAAAATGGTTACTAGTTTAGGCAGATTTTCACTATATTATTGTAGTAACTGTATTCGTATAGTATTTATCTAGGTTCCTGGACAGTTTTTATTTTAAATTACTTACCTCAAATGAAATAAACACCAATCGCATTTTACACATTTTTTTCATTGCATAATGTGATTGGCGTTAATATAATTTGAGGTAAGTAATTTAAAATAAATACTGATCAGGAACCTAGATAAATACTATACAAATACAATTATTACAATAATATAGTGAAAATCTGCTTAAATTAGTAATCATTTTGGTATTACGTTTGTATGAAAATTCGTCGTCCGCAGGCCCCTTAAGAAGCTGACTACCGCGGATGACCTTCTTGCTCGCACACTTTGACCTTCTGAAAATACAAAAACACCGAACTTATAGAAAAATCGTGATCAACCAGTTGCGGTTGTAGGCAATAAATATTGCACATCGACTCCTCTGCTTTTGTAGAGCGCTATCTCTTTCTGACGCACACTACGGTCTATGAAGCCGAAATTAGCCGATGTGCAATACATATTTATTGCCGACTACTTACTATAGTCACATAATAACATAACATTTATATAATTTAAATATTCTTTAATGTCATAGAAGCATGCTTCTATGACATTAAAGAATATTTAAATTGTAAAATGTAATTAATTTATTTGAATTTTATTTGTTGACATGTTTTTTTATTTTATTATTTTTAGAATGAATTTTAATTATTTTTTTTGTATGTGATTATCTTTTCCTTTTATTATAATAAAATATGTATTTTGCACGCCTTTATGAGGCAGAATGTAATGGACCTCAAATATTTATATTTTTAATTTAATAACTATTGTACAAACATTCCTGCGAATAAATGATTATGATTATAAAGTTTATAGTATAAAGATACTCTACTTTCTACTTACTCTACTTACTATAAAGTTTATAGTAGTATTTATAGTATAAACAGTTCAACAAAAAAAAGAATCCTATCAAGTTTTTTCATACCAAAAAGTTGATATTTTTTTTTTCAAAAGGTCAAAATGTGCTATTCTGAAAGTCATCGACGGTAGTCTGCCCCTTAAGTGTCAAGGAATATGAATAAGAGGGTACTTAAGTACCTAAACTACACGAAGGCATACTGGAAGAACCGATTTACACATTGTAGTCTTTCGTAGGTTTGATTCCCGTACTGACATCTAAAATAAGGCTGTACTAGTTTAGAATCGGAATTTCGTGTCAATTGCAAAGTATCTACCTACTATTATAATAAGCTAATTTCATTAACTACACACAAACCATCGAGATATAAGTACTACGTACTAGAGAAGCTACGTCAAATAACTGAAATGTCCTATTCTTCGTAATTTGTTCTCGGCAAAAAGGTCTTAAGCGCCATGTAAATCACAGCACTTACGCGTTTTCGAGAGAGGGCGATTGAGGCGACCGAGTGAGGTGCGGCGCGATCGCCGCAGTTGAACGGGACAAAGTTGGAATTTACGGTGTCTTCTCTAGTACGTAGTACTTAATCTCGATGACACAAACATAATTAGTATAGACTTTATTAAGATCTGTAGAAAGTTAAACAACTACACAGTATGTAGCAATGCTTTGTTTTACTAGGGATGGTTACTACTTAACATCAGGTGGACCATAGGCTTGTTCATAGGGTTGGTCTAAGAAAGTCCAATATTTATACTTTTTAAAACAATGCTTAACTGATGACCTGCGAAACAATGCTTTGTACAAGGGATGGTTACTTAACATCAGGTGGGCCATAGGCTTGCATGAGCAAGCAACTTTTTTATTGATTTTTATTTACAGTTTATGTTAAGTTTACTGTTTTTTTTAATGTTTTTTATGGTATGTAATTGTGGTGGTTGAATAAATGGTTTTTCTTTCATTCTTTCTTTCTTATTTCTATAAACATAATTTGTCGTATTGCAAAAACATTAGGTGGTTCAGATTATGCTTGTTTTATTAGCTTGTTATATAAAAAAAAAAACTCAAGCATACACAACCGTAATCTCAATATTTTGATACAATATAAATATACACCCCTATTTTGAGAAAATCGGAAAAAATATAAGGACTGATTTAACAGAGGACTTTTCCCTAAGCGAAGTGGCACCACACTGGAACTTCACTGCTTTTATTTTTTTTGTAAAAGGATCATAGAAAAAAAGAAGCCAAGTGCGAGTCGGACTCGCCCATTAAGGGTTCCGTAGCAACAAGTAACATAATAAAAAAGTTCTTGTAGTTCGTCGAAAGGTAAATTGCGATTTATGACGTATAATAAAAAACTACTGACTAGATCTCGTTCAAACCAAATATCGTTGGAAGTTTGCATAGTAATGTACAACATATATTTTTTAGTTTTATCATTCTCTTATTTTAGAAGTTAGAGTGGGGGGACCAACTTTTTTCCACTTTGGAAGTGTCTCTCGCGCAAACTATTCAGTATAGATAAAAAGCAGCCAAGTGCGAGTCGGACTCGCCCATGAAGGGTTCCGTAGAATCAAGTAACATAATATAAAGGTTCTTGTAGTTCGTCGAAAGGTAAATTGCGGTTTACGATTTATGCCGTTTAAAAAAAACTACTAACTAGATCTCGTTCAAACCAAAAAACTCGTTGAAAGTTTGCATAGTAATGTACAACATATATTTTTTTTAGTTGTATCATTCTCTTATTTTGGAAGTTAGAGGGGGGGGGGACCAACTTTTTTCCACTTTGGAAGTGTCTCTCGCGCAAACGATTCAGTTTAGAAAAAAACGATATTAGAAACCTCAACATCATGTTTGAAGACCTATTCATAGATACCCCACACGTATGGGTTCGATGAAAAAAAATTTTTTGAGTTTCAGTTTCAAGTAAAAAAAACTATAAATTTTGGGGGACCCCCAAAATTTATAGTTTTTTTTCTATTTTTGTGTAAAAATCTTAATGCGGTTCACAGAATACATCTACACGCCAAATTTCATCAGTCTAGCTCTTACAGTTTCAGAGAAAGATGGCTGTGACATACGGACGGACAGACAGACAGACAGACAGACATGACGAATCTATAAGGGTTCCGTTTTTGCCATTTGGCTACGGAACCCTAAAAACGATATTAGAAACCTCAACATCATTTTTGAAGACCTATTCATAGATACACGATACACGTATGGGTTCGATGAAAAAAAAATTTTTGAGTTTCAGTTTCAAGTATGGGGACCCCCAAAATTTATAGTTTTTTTTCTATTTTTGTGTAAAAATCTTAATGCGGTTCACAGAATACACCTACTCGCCAAGTTTCATCAGTCTATCAGTCTCTTACGGTTTCGGAGAAAAATGGCTGTGACACGGACGGCAGACAGACAGACATGAATCTATAAGGGTTCCGTTTTTGCCATTTGGCTACGGAACCCTAAAAAAAGTAGGAACCGAGTCGTAGTTTGTTGCCTGTTCAGAAGAACAGGCAACAAACTACGACTCGGTTCCTACTTTTTTTAGGGTTCCGCGACCAAGCCTAGAAAGGCTTGGTCGCGTGGAACTGGCACCTAGACTCATCTAGCTTTAAGACGTTTCAAAGTGATCCTTGCAATCCTACTGAATAAATACACCTTTGATTTTGATTTTGTTTGTGCCCAAATTTTTTTTACATTATTTTGGCAAAAACCTAAAAAAATAACCTACCCTATGCTAGTACTGTATCCAAAAAGTATCTTTTTTTTGGCAAAAACAAATAAAAAAAACAATATTTTTTCAGTTTCTTACCTAACCTCTGCTGAAGCAGTCCTTCATTTTTTTCTAGGGGTAAATAAATAAATAAAATGTTCCAATAGGAATTGATTTTCAATACGAATAATCATAAAAAGTAAAATGTTTACAAATAAAGCATTATTATGATTTAATTTACATTAAATTCGATTATAACGACATCTTCATGACGAATTTTTTTAAGCTTTTTTAATTGTAATTGAAAATCTGCTTCTTGTGTCGTTAGAAACGAATTACTAGACCCTTAAGGGTATTAAATATTACTAATAATCTCAATTAAAATAATAAATAAATCATATGGAAATACAACGTGTTACAAAAATACCCCGTAAAAATTATCAAAGCCAAAAATGTTGTCAACCCTATTAATAAGCTATGTCATTTCAGGGAACCAGATAATAAATAAATAAATTATAAATATTATAGACAATACACACAACACTATCTAGCCCCAAACTAAGCAGAGCTTGTACTATGGAAACCAGATAGTCAGCTATCTGGTTTCCATAGTACATATAGCTCCATAGTAGCTATATTTTACACAGATGTTTGTTCTCTGTCTGGGTGTTATATTGTATTCTAAGTATGTATTTACAAAAAAAAGTACATAAGTATTATACTTGTACATTTTTTTTGTAAATACATAGGTACTTAGAATACAATATAACACCCAGACAGAGAACAAACATCTGCGTTCACCACACAAATATTTGTTCTCGGTGGGGATCGAACCCACGACCTGCAGCTCAGAAGGCAGAGCTACTACCAACTGAGCTGAGAGGCCGGTCAGGAAAAAAAATGATTCAGGCAGATTATTTAACAGAAAGAACTATGTACCTATTTTACCTAATAATAGTCTTCTTTCATAGTTTTTCTATGTTTCATTCTTAAATGTTTATTTTTTTTATTTTTTGGGATATGTTATACTGCGCTACTACGGTTCTCAAATATTGTGAATGGACTCGTTATAAGGCTCTATTTAACCTCCTTTCAGCTTTATGGGTAGTTTTGTAACAACCTGTACATGTCGCGCGACAGAAATCGAACCCACACTTAATTATCTTCACAGAGGTAAGAAACATAATACTGGAAAGTATTTAAAATCGATGGGAGACATACTTCATACATCTCAAAGTAAATTAAAAATAAAAAAATATCTATGACATAAGACCTCACAGATGACGTATTGCAATTCCACATAGGGCACGTCCACACTGGACGTGTCCTATGAGGTAATGCAAGTTGTTATTGAAGTTACCGCTTAACATCAGGTGGTTATTTTTATTTAAAAAAACATTATCAATGACGAACGAACAAAACGCACACACACAATTTTTAAAAATTTACTCTGTTCAATGTGACTTCAAAGAAAGAACATGATTGAAAATAAATACAGTGTCTATTTTTTCAATTTACAGGTAAATTTATCTGTCAAATTAAAATAATATCTCTTTTTAGGCTTGTCAAAAACAAGGACATATGTATATTTTTTCAACCAATAGATGGAAAAAATATTGAAAGAATTTTCAATATAAATCAAATTAGTTCCGACGACCAACCTAGATGTCGCTGCTAAATTTGTCACACTTCTAGAACGCGCTATCGTTACGTTTTGGTGGAATGCGATAATGTACATCATGTTATGTGTACACCCCTGTTATTACGATGCCAGTTTAGCCACATAATATACACTGTAACAATTGAGACATGGATTTTTGCTTTTTTGTTCTGGCACTGGATACTTATACTTGTCCTTGATACTTTATAGGGCGGATCCGACTTGGATAGGTTAGATTATGTTATGTTAGAACCTATAAATTACACCCAATCCGAGCGAGCAAAGCGAGCGTGACGTGCGTAATTTATATGTTCTCACCGTGCCAAATATTTTTACAATAACCTCAAAGGGGTTGTTCCTTACAGGACAATTATTCATCCATAGATAAAAAAAGTAATAATCGAAATATTTATCTGCTAGTGTACATGGGCCTTAACATTTACACAGTAAAAAAAAAGTGGATTCGTTTTAACTGGGCGTACATTAACCGGACCCGTTTTGGTCATTATGGTATGACAGCTATCACAATGTTAGATCAAATTCAAATTCAATTTCAAATAATTCCGTTCAATGGGAATTTAGAAATTTACTAGATTTGAATTTCTTCTTGGGAACGCGACCCCTTTTGTAAATACAGTCAAAATAAGATAAGTTAAAATAAAAATTAACATAAAACTTAAAACCGACAATGCGTGCATTAAAATATTAGCATTAAAAGAAAATACACAATGATTACAACACAATACAAATATTTTTTGTAAATAATTTTTAAATAATCTCCTTTTTTAGACAAGGACTGAATGATGTAAAAACCAGCCCCTAAGGACTTATATGAACTAATATGGAAGTAAGAACGGGTTACAATTCTGCTATTTTTCTTGCGACTTAAGCTTTTTTTAAGTCTACGTTTTTTAGCTATATTATTACTGAATTTTTGTTGATATTATTATTATAATTTCTGTTTTTGTACCCCTATTCTTAACGCTATTGCATGTCTTTAGGTAAAATCAAGGGTTGGACTAGATGGAATGAGACCATTTACTATTGTAAGTGAAGTATGTGTTATATGCACGCATTGTCGTCTAAGAGTCAATCTTTTTGCTGCTTGATATGGAAGCAGCTTATTCTGAAGTGGTCACACATTTGTCGAACCTGTAACAAAATGTGATTGTTAATAAAAAATGTTTAATCTATGCATCTGAGTCAAATGAGAGATCTGAAAGTGAGTCAGGTCATCTGACTCACAACCTCTGCTAATCTTATTAGACTTTTTTAACAAATATCATACAAAAAACATACACGTGATTGAGTTGACTCCGGCACACCAGGATTCGCTCATAATATATGACTCACTTCAACTCGCGTCTGGTTCACTTTGAGTATATGACTCACCACACATCTCACTCAAATGATTCAATTTGACTCTTGTTTGATTCACTATGAGTATATGACACACCACACATCTCACTCAAATGATTCAATTTGACTCTTGTTTGATTCACTATGAGTATATGACACACCACACATCTCACTCAAATGATTCAATTTGACTCTTGTTTGATTCACTATAAGTATATGACACACCACGCATCTCACTCAAATGATTCAATTTGACTCTTGTTTGATTCACTATGAGTATATGACTCACCACACATCTCACTCAAATGATTCAATTTGACTCTTGTTTGATTCACTTTAAGTATATGACACACCTCACAGCTCACTCAAATGATTCAATTTGACTCTTGTTTGATTCACTATGAGTATATGACTCACCACACATCTCACTCAAATGATTCAATTTGACTCTTGTTTGATTCACTATAAGTATATGACACACCACACATCTCACTCAAATGATTCAATTTGACTCTTGTTTGATTCACTATAAGTATATGACTCACCACACAGCTCACTCATATGACTCACTTTGACTCGCATCTGATTCACTATGAGTATATGACTCACCACACATCTCACTCAAATGATTCAATTTGACTCTTGTTTGATTCACTATAAGTATATGACACACCACACATCTCACTCAAATGATTCAATTTGACTCTTGTTTGATTCACTATAAGTATATGACACACCACACATCTCACTCAAATGATTCAATTTGACTCTTGTTTGATTCACTATAAGTATATTACTCACCACACAGCTCACTCAAATGATTCAATTTGACTCTTGTTTGATTCACTATAAGTATATGACACACCACACATCTCACTCAAATGATTCAATTTGACTCTTGTTTGATTCACTATAAGTATATGACTCACCACACATCTCACTCAAATGATTCAATTTGACTCTTGTTTGATTCACTATAAGTATATGACACACCACACATCTCACTCAAATGATTCAATTTGACTCTTGTTTGATTCACTATAAGTATATGACTCACCACACAGCTCACTCATATGACTCACTTTGACTCGCATCTGATTCACTATGAGTATATGACTCACCACACATCTCACTCAAATGATTCAATTTGACTCTTGTTTGATTCACTATAAGTATATGACACACCACACATCTCACTCAAATGATTCAATTTGACTCTTGTTTGATTCACTATAAGTATATGACACACCACACATCTCACTCAAATGATTCAATTTGACTCTTGTTTGATTCACTATAAGTATATGACTCACCACACAGCTCACTCATATGACTCACTTTGACTCGCATCTGATTCACTATGAGTATATGACTCACCACACATCTCACTCAAATGATTCAATTTGACTCTTGTTTGATTCACTATAAGTATATGACACACCACACATCTCACTCAAATGATTCAATTTGACTCTTGTTTGATTCACTATAAGTATATGACACACCACACATCTCACTCAAATGATTCAATTTGACTCTTGTTTGATTCACTATAAGTATATGACTCACCACACAGCTCACTCATATGACTCACTTTGACTCGCATCTGATTCACTATAAGTATATGACTCACCACACAGCATCCATAGTGTAGATGCGCTAGTACGCTAAGCGCGGTGAGAATGTACAGCGCTGCGGGCTCGCATGCTGGATACCAGAGCGAGAGTAATGCCGCCACTAACACGGCGCCCGTGAGCGAGTTGACACCAGCACATCGGGACCCACTCATCTGACTCACTATCAGTCGACACTGTTGACAATACATAGAAGAGTAAGTACATAAGAGTTGACTCTCAGATGTCTTTGAAACTTTTGCTTTTGTATTATTGCATACGCATCACCAAGTGAAGTGGCACCACACCGGAATTTCACTGCTATTATTACTATTTTTGATTTGTTAAAGGATCATACAAAAAAATGGTAGGAACCAAGCCGTAGTTTTTTGCTTGTTCATCTAGGCTTGGTCGCGTGGAACTGGCACCTAGACTCACCTAGCTTTAAGAGGGCATCACACAGGCGACTCTCCATACAAACGTAGTCCCCTACACGTTCTCGTATGTTTTCCTTTTTTTTAGAAACTTATTGATAAAGAAAATATCACCTCCAATTCATATTTCATATAAATCATATGAGGGTCATATTTTCTTTATCAATAAGTTTCTGAAAAAAAGGAAAACATACGAGCACGTAAATAGCAGATCTGGATTTTATGAGACAAAATGGTTACTCGTAGACTAGAGGCATTATCCAGGGAGGAAATAGGGGACTACGTTTGTATGGAGAGTCGCCTGTGTGATGCCCTCTTAAGACGTTTCAAAGTGATCTTTGAGTTACTACTGAAAAACATCTTTGACTTTGGACTTGATTTATTAATTATACTCACAGCAACATTACTGAACAGTGTTCCCATTAGCAGAAACAATATCCTCAGATCATACTCCACGAGGGTATCAGATCTATGCACCCACACAGAAAGCACTATGAAGATATGCAGCAGCGACCAGAGCGGTCTTATCGCCTCCACGGGCGTCCGCATCTTGCCGGATCGGAGGGCGTAGGATCTGGAAGAGATTACCAAAGCTATTGAAAATCATATATTCATATATTAATCATATATCACAAATCATATAAATTTCTCACGTACAATCTATCGATTTATAAAATTTTGGATATGATTATGGGTCGTGAAGCGTATATTGGTTATGAATATTATCTGTAAAATATTTTCATTAATTCTTATAAATTTTAGTGTTTGTTTGAATTATATCTATACAAATATTATAAAGAGGAAATATTTGTACCTATGTTTGTATGTTTGTAATGAATAGGCTCAAAAAGTACTGAGCCGATTTAAAAAAATCTTTCACCAATAGAATGCTATATTCTTCCAATTTGACATAGGCTACATTTCATTTTGAAAAAAATTAGGGATCCTTGGTAAAATTTGAACAATGTAACCGAAGGTGTAGAAAAATGAGTCTTACAATGTCTTTCGTCGAATGCGCTGCCGAAACTATTAGCGATAGAACAAAATAATGTACAATTGTTGTATACCCCGTGCGAAGCCGGGACGGGCTGCTAGTTAATAAATAAAATGATAACACTTCCTGCGGAAGTGTCTTGGTTTTTACCATGCTAAAAACCAAGAGGGCGACACTGGCTCGGAAGGCGGGTAGAGTAGGGATAGTGGGCAACTGGGTCGTGAAGTGTCATCGCCATTCGAGTACTAGCTTTCGATAGTACTAGCTTTCGATTGGCTGTGTGGTTTAATACGCTAATTTGATGTAAAAGTGAGGTACTAAAGAGCTAGTGATTGTGACATTGGTGTTTTGGACATTATTATCGGACCATCCCTTAAACTATAATAAACTAGCGGCCTGTCCCGGCTTCGCACGGGTGGATATTTATTTTTAAACACATAAATATATCCTATGTTACTCAGGGTGAATGTAGCTTCCCAATGGTGAAAGAATTTTTGATATCGACACAATAGTTTTTGAGTTTATTAAGAGGGAATCACACAGGCGACTCTCCATACAAACGTAGTCCCCTATTTCCTCCTTGGATAATGCCTAGAGTAACCATTTTGTCTCATTAAATCCAGATCTGCTATATACGTACTCGTATGTTTTCCTTTTTTCAGAAACTTATTGATAAAGAAAATATAACCTCCAATTCATATTTCATAGAAATCATATGAGGGTCATATTTTCGGTTTTGAATATTAGTAGAATACTTACTTATTAACATTATATAGTGCCACAGGTAGGTTAGTGACCACTCCAGTAGCATAAATAGCCCACTCGAAGACATTGGCAACAGTATAACCAGCGAACACATATCTCTTGTAGATCTCAGTGCCGTTAGCCCCAGTCCATAAGAAGAGTATGGTGGAAGACTGAAATCATATCTAAGAATTAATAGACTATTCTTTTAAATATACAGGGCTATTCATCATTACCAACAAATACTCAGGAATTAGGTTCTACAAATAAAATATAAAAGACGTGTGGCACTCGGAGACTGCCGCGGTAAAGCTATTGCATAGCATTTTTTTATCAACTTATGCAATTATAATTATTTATTTATTTTATTAATGCAGTATTTTTTCTTTTTTAATAAATCGGTTTGTCCCTACCTTCATGTGCAAATCTCCCTAAAGAACGGAACAAAGTCTTTTGAGCACTGACTTGAACTTTGTTACGTATGGCAACTCTAAAGCTGTTACTTACACGTCATTGAAAAAACGTCATTGGGGGTGTTAGGTTTTTTCGTTACGGAATTTCTGGATTCGGTCCCCACGCTCAAGGCCCGCGATAGAGCTCTACTACTACTAAAGTAGGCTTCTTTGTCTCTCTCTGGGAAGCCTACTTTGCCTATCGTACCCCGGACTCCCACTTATCCATAGAAGACATAAAAATACGAAGATAGTTCTAAAACTCACCCACATCCCAAAGTCATACCCCCAGGGTAGGAACAGTACTCCAGTGTTATACTTCTCCCAATGGCTGAGGTAGAAATTGAGCAGCAAATTCCACATCACATAGTACATTCTGAAAAAAAAAATTTGACAATCTACACAACACTATCTGGCTCCAAATTAAGCAGAGCTTGTACTATGGGAAACAGGGTTATACAGGGTTATTCATAATTAGCTGCAAATACTCAGGAATTAGGTTCAACAAATAAAATAAAAACCTTTATACAAAAACTTAAATCAAAACTTTAAAAAAATCATTTAATAAATATTTTTTATTTTATTTGTTGAATCTAATTCCTGAGTATTTGCAGCTAATAATGAATAACCCTGTATACATTTGCTTTTGTAAATAAAAACTTAGAATAGAATACAGCGTATAACCCTGTATAACACTCAGGCAGAGAACAAACATCTGCGTTCACCACACAAATATTTGTTCTCGGTGGGGTTAACAAATGAGGTATGGATGGACGTCTCGATTGTCCGACGGCTTTTGACGTCAGTACCCAAAGTCCCAGTGCATTTAAAACATTTCGTTACCAAATGTTGTTTTCGTTTCGCCTGTGTGTCTCTCTCTTTTCCATGGAAAAGTGATGAGACAACTCTAACTACGTAACGTATTTTTCCTGTCTCATCTTTTCTCCATACAAAAGAAAGAGACACATAGGCGAAACCAAAACAACATTTGGTAACGAAATGTGGCAGCAAAACTCGGACTTCGGGTACTGTATCCAAGAACTGCTAAAGTATATATCCTCACTCGACACTGGCAAAATTGATCCAAAACGGACAGATGCCATTGAATGAAGAAGAACTTACCTAATAGGCGGCACGGAGTAGTCCAGCCGTCCAAACACGGAGTACAGACAAGCGGGGATGAAGAACACAGTGTAGGAATCCAAGCCGTGGTCGAACAGCTCTCCAAGAGGACCAGACGCACCCGTTCTACGCGCTTGCTTCCCGTCTATACCATCTACAAATAAAACTCAAACTTAATAAAATTTTATTCATTTAAATTCCAAGAATCACTTTGAAATGTCTTAAAGCTAGGTGAGTCTAGGTGCCAGTTCTACGCGACCAAGCCTAGAAGAACAGGCAACTACGGCTCGGTTCCTACCGTTTTTTTATATGACCCTTTTACAAATCAAAAATAATAGCAGTGAAGTTCCAGTGTGGTGCCACTTCACTTAGTCAGACGTATACAAAAATACAACCGACGATAAGGTAAGTGGCTTAGACAAGGACTGGTGGTCTAGTGGTAGCGGCCCCGCCTTCCGATCCGAAGGTCGTGGGTTCAAATCCACTCGTGTACCAATGAGTTTTTCTGTCGAAAAATGTATGTGCACTATGCCAGTACTCTTAAAAACGGTGAAGAAAAACATCGTGAGGATACCAGCGTGTCGTAGAACCTAAAAAAGTTCGAGCAACACGTGTCAAGGGTCACGCAAAAAAGGGCCACCAGCGGCCTACTTGCGAAAAAACCTGCCCGCACCTGAAGTGCGCATGATAAACTTGCCGAACTTACCAGCTGAGCTGAGAGGCTCTTCAAAAAATAAATGTATTCTTACCCAAGGTATAAGCGACGAACAGTAGCACTCCAATAGCATACCACAACGGTTGAGGTACCATAGGCCTGTGGGTCAGAGCCTCGGTCAGCAGATCAGTTCCATTCACAGGTGAACTGGATGCGTAGTACGAATAGTCGTAATACGATAGAAGCACGAAGTCCAAGACTATTAGAAGGAATCCGGCAAACGTTAAAACATTCGGTGCCACCCATTTTGGTACAAACTGAAAAATAAAAAGTTTCCATTTTACTACTTAAGGAAATCGTAAAGATGTTTAAATTTCCCAAAAGCTAAGAGCGGGATTAGAACCCGCGACTCTCCCCTAGCGCTCGCCCGCAGCTTTATAGCTGTAATTCGTTTTGCCTATGTCTCTCTCTTTTGTATGGAGAAAGATGGGACAACAATACGCTACGTAGAAGTCAGGTAGAAGAAACAAGTTTTGTCCCATCATTTCTCGATACAAAAGAAAGAGACACATAGACGTACCGAATTGTTAAAACTGATTGAGTGAAACTCAGACTACGGGTACAGATCTTTGTTATAGGTAAACAGATTATGATTAAACTAGAAATATGCGTAGTTTGCGGGAATATTATGGCAACTTTTTATGCTAGTTTAAATAAATGATTTTCGAACGTTATTTTGACTCTCTTTATCAGCTCACAGCTACATGGGCCTGTCCTATATATATCCAGGAAGAAGTATTCTGAACTCCTATATTATCCTCTCATCAACTCACCTCTACGATCTTGTTCCAGAACGGGTGCATAACATACACACTCAACGGGCTGGTGTCTATGGCCTGATACTGAAATAAAACGTTCTTTTATCAACATCTTTACAATTTATATTTCTCTTCTTCTTCTTCTTTAATTTAAGAGCTTAGCTCTTGTCGGGGTTTTGATGCAGTTTTCTCCAATTAAGTCTTTCGAATGCGGCCTCCTTGACTTCCTTATACGACATGACAGCGACTTTTTCTTTTATCTGGCTCATGTAACTAATTCTTGGCCTTCCTCTTCCCCGTTTCCCTTCAATTATGTTCTATATGTAGCTGTCATGTCGTAGAAGATGTCCAAACATTTTTCCTCTTCGATTTTGTATCGTCTCAAGTATAACTCTCTTCTCCTTTACTCGCTCTAAGACCTCAATACAATTTATATAATAATGTATATTATACAGGGTGGTTTTTTGTAAAGGGCGGTGATGGACAAGTCCGAAACCACGAGAGTTAGGGAAAAGCCGTGAAAAGAGTCATGCCCTCGATTTATAAGAAAACAATAACTGCATATTTATCTTTTACGGAAATTGACCCAAAAATGTTTAAAAAAACGCCTTCTGTGCTGGAAGGCGTGGGTTCGATCCCCACCGAGAATAAATATTTGTGTGGTGAACATAGATGTTTGATCTCTGACTGGGTGTTATATCGTAACACCCACCCATTTACAAAAAAATGTATACAAGTATTATATCAACTATCTGGTTCCCATTGTACAAGCTCTGCTTAGTTAGGGGCTAGATAGTATTGTGTGCATGATCCACATTATTTATTTATTTATAATCACCAGTTGCTCCTGACAATAAATCATCTACAATAGATGCCAATGCCAACGCTAGTCTAAGGTGGGTTTTGTAGAGACAACTCAACACAATAAAATATCTTATCTTATCTTATACCTTTAAACGAGAAAATCTTGTATATATATATATATTTAGGATCTCGGAAACTGCACCAACGATTTTCATGAAATTTATTATACAGGGGTTTTCGGGGACGATGAATCGATCTAGCTAGAATTTATTTTCAGAAAATGACGAGAAATGGGTTTTTGCAATAATCAAACATAAACTCAATATACGACTGTTCCTGCCATCTATTGGCAATTGTGAGCAACTAACTGCAAGCTAGAAGGCGTTGTTAATTAAAAATAAGCCAATAAAGATACGACTCTTCCTGACACCTATTGGCAAATAATAATACTATTTTTTTTTAAACCCGAGCGAAGCTCGGTCATACCGGCTCGTGATTGTAATATGTTGAATACGAAGGTCACTTTTCAACACAAATTTTCAGATTAATCATTACGAATCTAGTTGAAACATAATAGAATTTATATAGTTGGGAAACCCTGCAATCAAGTATTATTATTAAAAACATTGCACACTAAGATAGTTAAGGAAAAGTAAGCAAATAAAATAAATAACCCACTTTGTGTGGTAAACACCTAACATGTGGAAATCTTTTCCTGGAAGTTTTTATATAGTTTACATACCTAATAAACAGTATTGATATTTTTTGTTGATTTTATAGTCTTTACTACACTTAACCAACCAACCAACCAACCAAAAACCAAAGTACCAAGGGGAGGGTCACGCTCGGCTCTTAACTTTTGGTACATTATAAAAATCTAAGGTTGTTATTAATAATCCTGGCGTAGCGTTGGACTAGTTAATCCGTGTTTTGTCACATTTGCTCGAGTTGACAATTTTGCATTGACATGCAATTGTCAACTCGAACAAATGTGACAAAACGCGATTTAACTACTCCAGCGTTGCGCCAGGATTATTAGTAACACCCTTTGGGTCTTATTAATAATCCTAGCGTAGCGTTGGACTAGTTGATCCGTGATTTGTCTCTTGCATTGACATGCAATTGTCAACTCGAACAAATGTGACAAAACACGATTTAACTACTCCAGCGTTGCGCCAGGATTATTAATAACACCCTAATCCTGGCGCAACGCTGGAGTAGATCAACCAGTCCAACGCTACGCTAGGATTATTAATAAGACCCTAAAAGTATTGATATTCAGGAAATTCAAATTATTTACTTCGCACTAGGCATGTGCGGACAAGTTTCTGTAAGTAGGCTGCTGGCTACCTTTACACATTTTTCCTCATAATTTCCTTCACCGTTTGAGAGTACTAACATAGTGTGTATACTTTTTCCGCTAAAAAAATTGATGCACAACTGGATTTAAGCCCATGACTTTAGGGATCGGAAGGCTGCTACCATTAGACCACCAGTGCTCACAATGAGTTCATAAGTTAAACCCGTGATTCTTCCGTTGCTAAAACGCATCCTCAACACTGGCTATTTTGTCAAATATATTTATTCAGTAGTAACACAATGCTCACTATGAGACATCTTAAAGCTAGGTGAGTTTAGGTGCCAGTTACCTACTAGAAGAACACGCAACTACAGCTACGACCAAGCTTAGAAGAACTGTACCCGAAGTCCCAGTGCATTTACAATATTTTGTTACCAAATATTGTTTCCGTTTCGCCTATTTGTCTCTGTCTATTGTATGGAGAAAAGATGAGACAACAACTCTAACTACGTAACGTATCTTTGCTCTGTCTCATATTTTCTCCATGCAATAGAGAGACAAAGGGGGAAACGAAAACAACATTTGGTAACGAAATGTGGTAGCAAAACTCCGACATCGGGTTCAGGCAACAAACTACGGCTTTGTTCCTACCGTTTTTTTATTTATTGCCATATGCAGGCCACCAGTGCTCTAACATCTGGCAGGAATACTTTAGACTGTTTTTCCTGTACCTATGTTTGAACCATGACTGGTTTGACGTAAGAGACTAAAAGTATTGGTATATTTTTAGAACTACATCATGATCCTAGCTAAATATCGAACAATAACTAACAAGCACGGAGCACCAGTAGAAGTGAATGGATTATTTATGTAAAACATAAGTACCTTTAGAACAAAACTAAGCCGGTTATGCAAATTAATAAGTTGCGTTAGAAAAATCGATAGTTTTAAGGTTACGAGCATGAAAACTGCAGTAATGCGGCAGAAACTAGCGTTTATGCTGCACATTTGTTCAATATTGACATAGTTAGACACAGAAAATAGTTTAAACTAATTAAAAACCGTAAATACCTTGTAATTATCGAATCCTTCAAGATGTTCACTGGATAGGTACTTGTAATCAAACATTTTATTGAATTTCTGTCACAACTTATCCCTATTTATATATAAAGAACTGTTATATAGTTCTTATAAAGTTATGTAATAAATTGTAGCGCATTTTAACACGCTAAAAAGATATAAAAAAATATTTAATTCAGTGGAGTCCGCTATCTGCAATATTCCGCAACATTCCACTTAATTTATTAAATTCTTCTTCTTCTTAAAGGCACCTGTCACCTGTCAATTTTGCCCAATGTCAGTCAAGTGACAGATAAATATATTTGTTGTCAAGTCAGTCCGCTACCAAATCGGCTGTTTTTGAAAGCTAATAGAGAGAGAAGGTGGGCTTCTTTCGAATGGAAAGACGAAGCAATAGAACACGCAAAGTGGCTCTTATCAAATGACGGAACGTCTATGGTCTATGTGACAGCATTTAAAAATATACTTTTCATCCCACCAGCTCGGAAAGTGTGGTTTTCCTGTTCAATATCTGACTCGAAAAGCCGTTTTTATCCGCTAGAGGATTAAGTAAATTTGAATTTAGAATATCGTGTTTAATAAGTTTGTGAATACACAACCTATTTACTTCTACCTCCATGGTAGCGAACTTATCATACAACCTTTTTTATTTTGTTAAAAACTCGCACTCGTAACCTTCTTGGTGTATTTGTGAATTCAAAACACCATTAAACCTATTTACTTCTACCTGCATGGTGCCGAATTTCTATTACAACCTTTTTAAATTTGTTATTATCTCATACTCGGAACCTTCTTGGTGTGTAACTTTTAGTCGCGCCATATTCTTTTTTGCATTTAGCCATTTCCTCGCTGAGGTGGGATGAAAAGTTACGTGTTGCACTCGAGTGCAAAGATTTTTCACCTTGTGCTCTTTTGATTCCTTCGCCAACGCTTAGGATTCTAACTTTTAAACCACTCATTGAGCACGCGGTTAAAAAGCATCTTTGCACTCTTGTATAACAAATAACTATTATTCTTCTTTACAAGGTTGCTTTACTTTGGTTTGTTTACATTCTTAAAAACACAGATTGCGGCGAAGGCGGCTTAGCTTTATATGGTTGTAATAAGGTCTATTTTACATTTTCATTAGTCCATTTGACGGCGTTTAAAAAGGATGTTGGGTGGATACCTCTCAGAATAAAGGCTGCTATTAGAATCCTTTTTTATTAGGGTTCCGTAGCCAAATGGCAAAAACGGAACCCTTATAGATTCGTCATGTCTGTCTGTCTGTCCGTCCGTATGTCACTGCCATTTTTCTCCGAAACCGTAAAAGCTAGACTGATGAAACTTGGCAAGTAGATGTGGTCTGTGAACTGCATTAAAATTTTTACACAAAAATAGAAAAAAAACTATAAATTTTGGGGGTCCCCATACCTACTTGAAACTGAAACTCATAAAATTTTTTTTCATCAAACCCATACGTGTGGGGTATAGGTATTTGAATAGGTCTTCAAAAAGCAGCCAAGTGCGAGTCGGACTCGCCCATGAAGGGTTCCGTAGCATCAAGTAACATAATATTAAGGTTCTTGTAGTTCGTCGAAAGGTAAATTGCGGTTTACGATTTATGACGTTTAAAAAAAAACTACTGGCTAGATCTCGTTCAAACCAAATATCGTTGAAAGTTTGCATAGTAATGTACAACATATATTTTTTTTAGTTTTATCATTCCCTTATTTTAGAAGTTAGAGGGGGGGGACCAACTTTTTTCAACTTTGGAAGTGTCTCTCGCGCAATCTATTCAGTTTAGAAAAAAACTACATTAGAAACCTCAACATCATTTTTGAAGACCTGTTCATAGATACCCCACACGTATGGGTTCGATGAAAAAAAAATTTTCAGTTTGAGTTTGAAGTATGGGGACCCCCAAAATTTATAGTTTTTTTTCTATTTTTGTGTAAAAATCTTAATGCGGTTTACAGAATACATCTACTCGCCAAGTTTCATCAGTGTAGCTCTTATGGTTTCGGAGAAAAATGGCTGTGACACGGTCGGACAGACAGACAGACAGACATGACGAATCTATAAGGGTTCCGTTTTTGCCATTTGGCTACGGAACCCTAAAAATGATGTTGTTTCTAATATTGTTTTTTTCTAAACTGAATAGTTTGCGCGAGAGACACTTCCAAAGTGGAAAAAAGTTGGTCCCCCCCCTCTAACTTCTAAAATAAGTGACTGATAAAGCTAAAAAAAATATATGTTGTACATTACTATGGAAACTTCCAACGATATTTGGTTTGAACGAGATCTAGTCAGTAGTTTTTTTTTTATACGTCATAAATCGTAAACCGCAATTTACCTTTCGACGAACTACTAGAACTTCTAGAACTCTATGTTATATTACTTACTGCTACGGAACCCTTCATGGGCGAGTCCGACTCGCACTTGGCCGCTTTTTAATATTATGCATGTACTGATTAGATCCGCGAATAAAGAAATCGCGCAAGAGGTCGCGTTTTTTTATCCGCGAATGGTAAAAAACGCGAAGAAGGAAGCGCGAATAAAGAGCTTTTACTGTATTTAAATGCACATGTATTTCAAATATTATTACCTATACCTAATTATTATGTATGTAGGTATTGTTGAAAACACAAATATAAAGATGGGTTCATAAGCCAGAGTCCTTGTTTAAACGGTTTTTTATTTGTTATTACTCTCCTTTGGCAAACTTTACAAATTCTGCCTTGATTTTAGGCCTCTCTTCTACATCGGGCAAAAATGGATGAATTCCTCTTGCACGCCTGTCGCTGGCCACTTTTCCCTGAAATATTAAAATTAGATATTACACCTACATTATATAAGAATAACATACTATTGTCTTCATGTTTAAGTTTGCAGCTTATACCTTTCCGCACTATCATAAGTACTCTACAAGAATAAGTACAAGTCTTCAACTTCCATGATGTAGATGTACCCAAGTTTAAATTATTTTATCCAGGCGGTTACTAACAAAAGAAGTGTTTTTTCCCATACTTAAACTTTTCTCGTGACTCCGTATGAAGAAGACCGAAGATGCTTACCCAAAACTTTTTGCAAGTATTGTAGTTATCAAAATATGCTTCGCATTTAGATTGATCGTACCCATTCTTATTCAGACATGCATAGGACATTTCTTGCTCCTAAAAAAGGTAATTTTGTTACATAACTTCCAATAGATTTCTGAAAATGTAACCTATGTACTAGGTAATTTTTTTCCACCTTGAGACAAGGGTTTAGTCTTTCTGCGTCTTTGTTCACTAATTTAGTCATATTTGAAGGCGAATGTAAGCATGAATAAACTAAACTTTATTTTATTTATTTGGTAATTATTTGTTTATATTTTTTTGTGTTTTTCTAAATTTTCACTGACAGACAATGACACAAACTTTATTTTGACAGTTTTTTACATTGGCTGCTGTCCCATCAATGTCAGAACGTAACTTTACGTTTCATTTCCTTGCCATTGCATTGCATGATTATGCATTGCGAGAAAAAATTGTATTTACTACCTTCACCTTGCAGTGTAGATAATAGTGAAATACCTACTACGTAATTTTTCTTTTTACTTATAAAAATGTGTGTTATATATTATTCATAGTCATTAGATAGAGGTAACTATTTAATTATGCTCTATGCTAAACAAAATCAGGAATAAAAATTCTGCTTGCATTGGAACGTTCTAACAGTTGTTGAATGAAAGTTACGTTCTCTATTACTATATTTGTATTTTGTTTTATCCAATCGTGGCTATGCTTTTCATATCAAATAAACAAGTTGTAAAGAAAAGCCTCATTTTCATTGGTTATTAATACGTCATCTATTACTAATGCAACAAAAATGTAGGAAACAATAACAGACTTATTTTAATTAGGAGTGGGTTGGAACAGGTAAAATAAGAAACCTGTTCCGCCTGTTCCAGTTCCAGTAAAACAACAGTTCCAAAAACCTGTTCCAAAATAACAGATGGTTGTGTTGCATGCAACATAGTATTTTCCGAACGCAACACCTGTTCTCTGCTTGTAACAGGCTATCTCGTTCTAACAAAGGTAAGATGCGTAAGCTAGAATAAAGAGACGCATGTTTCGGCAGATTCGGGCTGTTGTGGAATGGAACTGGAACTGGAACAGGCAGGGAACAGGCTCTCATTGGTTGGTTTAGACAACAGTTCCAAGCTGTTATTTTAAAACACCTGTTATTTTGTTATCTGTTCCGATATATATGCCTCACATGTTCCGTGCGTGGCGTCTCCTTCTAACAAAAGTAATCTCCATAAGCTAGAATAAAGAGACGCATGTTTCGGCAGATTCGGGCTGTTGTGGAATGGAACTGGAACAGGTTCTCAGTGGTTTAGACAACAGTTCCAAGCTGTTGTTTTAAAATACCTGTTATTTTTACCTGTTCCGATATATATGCCTCACTCCTAATTTTAATTATCTTACGACGCGAGTCAACTAGACTGAACACCGTCATTTTAATTTTACAAAAATTTGCTATTTTACAATGTTGTTTTTGAAATAAAGTGCCTACACATTTTAGAAATAAGTTAATTTAGTGTTAGTGCTATATATAAATGGTTCCGAGATGTCGAAGAACAAAATAGCCTCACGTATTGACAGCCTAAGTGTGGAAGTTAAAACTAAGGTATGTTTCTTTCATTATTATTGCTATTTCCTTGAAGATTACAACCATAATAGGATAAGTTGTAGAATATATCCAGAGGAAAATTCCCGTATCAATGGCTGCTCTATTTGTTACCGGAATTTTCGTAGGTCGTATGCATTCTTTACTAAGTTTCGTTTGAATACGATGTTCTGTATTATGAACCTTATTACGAGCAAATAGCTGCATCAGTTGAAACTAGTTAAATTTTGTGGCTTGTCCTCGTGTTTTTATGAATGTTTTTACCAAACAATGCCTTGCAAGTTACTACCCACTGTAGTAATTGAATAACCTACAGATAAGTACACTGTATCACACTGGTTACCTCTTCTGTGGATCAAAATAACCTATGAATCTATACATATTTCATAACTAGTGGCTGCCCGCGGCTTCGCTCGCCCGTTCCCGTAACACCCCGTTCCCGTTGCTTTTTCGGGATAAAAAGTATCCTATGTCCTTCTCCTGGTTCTAAGCTACCTCCCCACTAATTTTCTGCCAAATCGGTTCTGTCATTCTTGAGTTATAAATAGTGTAACTAACACGACTTTCTTTTATAAATATAGATAACATACTTATGTCTTATTAACACAAAACCAGGCATAAAACGGAAATAAATAAATAGGCAGACTTTCACTTAAAACTAAATGGAACTGATACCATATTTATAAATCTTCTATAATAAATGCATGATAAATGAAGGTCCAATGTTTTTTTTTTTTTTTTTTTATGTAAAAGATAGACAAACGAGCTTACGGCCCACCTGATGGTAAGCGGTCACCGTCGCCCATAGACACCAACAACACCAAGGGTGCTGTCGTTGCGTTGCCTACCCTGAAGGAATTTTTTAACGTTTTTCTTGAAGCTATTCATGTTGTAATTAAGAGGGAACACCTCTGGTGGTAGCTCATTCCACAGTTTATGGGTATGAGGAAGAAACGATCTCGAGAAGCGAGCTGTACGAGAAACCCATGGATCCAGAATGTGTGGATGAGCACGGTCTCTATGTCGAGAACAGGGGTGGTGTCGTGCATTATTATATTAGACTGGTCTCTCAGCTCAGTTGGTAGTAGCTCTGCCTTCTGCGCTGTAGGTGGTGGGTTAGATCACCACCAAGAACAAATAATTGTGTGGTAAACATAGATTTTTGTTGTCTAGTAAGCATATTGCATTCTAAGTATAGATAGTGCAATTCACGAAGACGCGCCCCTCGCGGGGTGCGGGGAGTTTGCTCCGAGCGGCAGTCGCGGACCGTAGTCTATTCATTGTAGTGTGCGTGTGCACTCATAGGTAATTAGTGTGTACCGATAACACTCAAACATTGACGGAAGCTTGCACACGTATACTATAAACGGTTAGGAGGAATAGTGGGGCGCGCCTTCGTGGATTGCACTATCTATACCTATGTATTTACAAAATACAGTATATTGTTCCAGTTTAGCTATCTCTAGATTGCTGGTAACTGTCTGCAGTTAGTTCATTTTGTAAATATTTGATTAATTGTAACTTTCTTTGTGTAAATAAATGAAGATCTTTACAAAAAACAATGTATTTAAAAGCTATCTGGTTTCCATAGCTTTGCTTAAATTTGGGGCTTGGTAGTGTTGTGTGGATTGTCCACATATTTATTATTATTATTCAGATATTTCATTTATTTTCTTATTTTTTAAGTTTTTTACAATATAGGTATAATTATTTAAATAAAAAACATAATTATAAAAAAACATTATAATTATTATTATGAGCCTTCTATGTCCCACTGCTGGGCAAAGGCCTCCCCTAATCCCCTCCACTCTGTGCGATCCTGTGCTGAGATGTTCCACTGTGGTCTGTGCTTATCGAGCTCGTCTCGCCATCTTGTTCTGGGCGTCCACATATTTATTTCCACAATATTTTTTTTCCTTATCATAAACTTGCACATAAGTATGTTAACTAACAACAACATAGCAATTATAACAAGATTTTTGTTGTATTTTTTTACAGTTTGATGCAGAATTTCGTCGTTTCTCCCTAAATCGGACAGAAAAGCTTAAATACGAGGACTTCAAAGGCTTAATTGAGAAGCTACATCGTCTCCACGACGTTACATTCCTCATATCCTACACGGACCCTAGTGATGGAGACCTGCTGCCGATCAACAACGATGATAACCTGGCCCGGGCGTTGCTCACAGCCCGACCACTGCTCAGGGTCATTATACAAAGAAAAGGTAAAATATTGTTTACTAATGTAAACAAAGTAAAAAAGTGAAAAAAAAAAGTGTAAAAAAAATGCTTTGTGGACTAATGTCCATGCAGCACTTTACTTTGGGCATTTTTTTTTAATTAGAATAAGTGTACGCTATGTTTCATAACCTACTCTAATAATATTACAATCTAGCCAAATTCCGGCTAATAAGTAATTTTTCATTGACCTAAAGTAAACTACAACTAAGAATGTGTCCACTAACACTTTTCTTACTGTCTCTATTTATGATGACGACACTTTTTCTTTCGACATGACATCTTATAATTCGATGGAGCCGGCTGCACACACGAAAAAACATGACGTAATGCGGCGTTACCTAGCTCTGAGGCGTTCCATTTAAAGCTTGAAGTGCAAGCGAGAGCGCGGAACGAGTGACAAAGAGGCACGCACGGCCTCCGCGTTCGGCAGCGTTCGACATCTGTCTCTCTCCTACTTGAGTGAGCGATGCGTCCGCGTGGACAGCTGTATGACGTTGGCACGTTCAACTATCGTCAGTAAACCGACTTTACAGACAACCGATTTTTTCTAGTGAAGGTTGGCAGTCATCTTTTTAAACTTTCTTTTATCTAGGGCAAGCCTAAATAGGTCTTCTACTTTCTTGATCCCAGTCCAATCTCCGATGTTGCAAAGCCATGATGTTCTTCTTCTACCTACTCCTCTCTTGCCCACACAACACTATCTAGCCACAAATTAAGCAGATATGGGAACCAGATAGCTGGTATAATACTTATGTTATACTAGCGGCCGCCCGCGGCTTCGCTCGCCTCGTTACCGTTCCCGTTGAAAAAAACTAAAAAAAAAACCTTATAAACCTTCTCTGGACCTCCACAAATCATTCAAGATCAAAATCAGCCAAATCGGTCCAGCCGTTCTCGAGTTTTCAGCCGTTCTCGAGTTTTAGCGAGAATAACGAACAGCAATTCATTTTTATATATTTAGATTTTTTGTAAATACATAAATAGTAACCCAGATAGAGAACAAACATCAATGTTCACCAAACAAATAATGGTGTTTTATGGGAATCGAACCCAAGCCCTCCAGCACAGAAGGCCGAGCTACTACCAAGCGAGCTTGAGTTTGAAGGGCTATCGAGAGAGATTGTAATAAGAGAGGGTATAATTTAATTTGAATTTTAAATTCCCACTGAGACCCCACGAGTTTGTTCCTTATCTGTGTGTTATATTGTGTGCTCTTAGTATGTATTTAATACAAAAAAGTATTATATTGGCTATCAGGTTCTCATGGCACGAGATTTGCTTAGTTTAGGGCTGTTTGGAATGTCCAAACTATCTACGAGGAGTTTTAAGTTCGCCATATAGTATCCATGGATTGTTATTATTAGGAGATGTTAATCCTACTAGCGACCTTGTAATATAATTTAAATGATATGATTTTAATTAAAAAATATTCTACTGCGCCAATTTAGCTTTAATTTCTACCAAAAATGATATATTTATTAGTGTTCCATAAAACAAAAGATAATGTTGTGTACATTTTGTACAAACAACGCTTCATATCTTAGATCTGAATTTGGTCACCATATTTTTACTGCAATCTGAATCTTATTACCTTGACATAAGATTACCAAGTCTAATCCTATTCCATTCTATGCTAAGTAGCTTCCTTTGACACCACAATGGGTCTATCATTGTGGTGTTGAAGGTTTATAGCACTAGTGGTCTAGTGGTAGTGGCTTCGCCTTCCGATCCGAAGGTCGTGGCTTCAAATCCACTCGTGTACCAATGAGTTTTTCTGTCGAAAAATGTATGTGCACTATGCCAGTGCTCTTAAACGGTGAAGGAAAACATCGTGAGGAAACCGTCGTGTTGTAGAACCTAAAAAAATTCGGGCAACACGTGTCAAGGGTCATGCAAAAAAGGGCCCACCAGCGGCCTACTTGCGGAAAAACCTTCCCGCACATCAAGTGCGCATGATAAACTTGCCGAACTTGGCTATCTGTGTTGCATTTGTCCGGAACCTAATTCTTCATCGGAATGACACCATCTATGGCTCCAATTTTGAAAGGACAATGACCGGAGAAGTCTATAAAAGTCCACTGCTGGACTTAGGCCTCCCCTATTCAGTTCCTGCATGCATATGCATATATATTTAGCCTCGCATGCCAGTTATTTCACCGGCATCCACACCCTTCAAACTGAAACACAGCGATGCTGCTTCACGGCAGAAATAGGCATGGTGGTAGTACGCACCCGGACGAGTTTCAAGTTCGGCAAGTTTATCATCCGCACTTGATGTGCGGGCAGGTTTTTCCGCAAGTAGGCCGCTGGTGGGCTCTTTTTTGCGTGATCCTTGACACGTGTTGCTCGAACTTTTTTAGGTTCTACAACACGCCGGTTTCCTCACGATGTTTTCCTTCACCGTTTTTGAGAGTACTGGCATAGTGCACAAAAATTTTTCGACAGAAAAACTCATTGGTACACGAGTGGATTTGAACCCACGACCTTCCGGTCGGAAGGCGGGGCCACTACCACTAGACCACCAGTGCTCTCTTCACCCGGACGAGACATACAAAGAGCTCTACTACTATTAAAAATTAGCCTGTCCATTTGGTCACGCGCGTTGGCCACCGTATATTTCGGCGGTGTAGTGTACCGTAAATAGTTCTAGCATTATAATTCTGTGAAATTAACCTACTTGTTATTACTTCCCGTACGATAGTAGAATCAAAACTGCTGTGGAATTTAAGCGAAAAACAAGCTCACCTAAAAACCGGCCAAGTTCAAGTCCGGCAAAATATTAAAAAAGATTTTTTCACAAACATTAAAAAAAAATACAACTGGATTGAGATTTTTTTTGAAAAAAAAGTTTTTAGTGATTTTTATTATCTCTCAAAAGTTATGAGCCGAGCGGGATTTTAACCCGTGACCTTCCCCTTGGTAGGGCTGCGTTCACCGCTGCGCCATCGGATCCTAATGACACTCTAGTTTAGTGTGTCTCTAGTGTAGTAAACACTATAATTTCAATAAAAAAAATCGTTTGTCTCTAAAGTCGGTTTACTGACGATAGTTGAACGTGACAACGTCATACAGCTGTCCACGCGGACGCATCGCTCACTCAAGTAGGAGAGAGACAGATGTCGAACGCTGCCGAACGCGGAGGCCGTGCGTGCCTCTTTGTCGCTCGTTCCGCGCTCTCGCTTGCACTTCAAGCCTTAAATGGAACGCCTCAGAGCTAGGTAACGCCGCATGAGTCATGTTTTTTCGTGCGTGCATAAGATTAAACGGTGGTACAAACGACGCATGATCGCCTTTCTACTCTTCACTGTATTCTGTGGGATACCGTCATCCATCTGGCCACTGGCCCACAACGCTGACAAAATCGTCAAACCCTTTGTGTTTCTAGATAGAATAGAATATGAATGGTGCTTGCATAAAAACCTGTGCTTCCGCTCTGGTGGAAGCTAACGTAACACGTAATCCATGGCCGTGACTCCGTACTAGCAAATAGAACGCAAGGGTGCGGGCTTGGTTATAGGCGGAGCGACGAGCATACGAGATACGATGATATAAGACGAGATAGGGCGTGGTAGACTTTAAAATGTTTCCTCTACGGTTAAAATGTAACTCTTTATAAAAAAATTGTTGACAATCTAAACATCACGAAATCTAGCAAAATTAAATCAAAAGTGTATTTATTCAGTAGAATCGCTAGGATCACTTAGAAACGCCTTAAAGCTAGGTCAGTCTAGGTGACAGTTCCACGCGACCAAGCCTAGAAGAACAGATAAAAAAATATATAATAATACTTACAGACTCTTTTTGAAAATATATACTAAGAATACAATATAACACCCAGATAAAGAACAGAGCCACAAGTTTAGTCAGGGTCTTTGAAACAGTAGCACGCTCCGCTTGTCGCTCGGCTTATCGCGCTGCTCGTACGCCCACGCTGCTCACATGTGGTCGACACGCGTCACTAGGCGCGTTAGTTTTGATTTGATTACACGCCCGTGTGCATTTCCTATGTAGGACAGTAGGTACCTAGCTGACACTTACAAACAAAACAGGTGCATCAAGCGAGTGTGAATGGAACTGCTGGAAGTGGAAGACTTAGCTGAGGTGAAGTTAGGACTTAGCTGGGGTGAAGTTAGCAAGGGGACAATGGACAATACACCCCATCGCGGGACGTCAGTGTCCCCCAACTCAAATTAGAGTTAGGGGAAGACCTCGGCGCATGTATCTCGATCAGATAGCAAAGGTTTTACAGAAAGGCCAGGTGCATCAGGCGAGTGTGAATGGAACTGCTGGAAGGGGAAGACTTGGCTGGGTTGAGGTTAGCAGGGGGACAATGCACAATACACCCCATCGCGGGACGTCAGTGTCCCCCAACTCAAATTAGAGTTAGGGGAAGAACTCGGCGCATGTATCTCGATCAGATAGCAAAGGTTTTACAGAAAGGCCAGGTGCATCAGGCGAGTGTGAATGGAACTGCTGGAAGGGGAAGACTTGGCTGGGTTGAGGTTAGCAGGGGGACAATGCACAATACACCCCATCGCGGGACGTCAGTGCAGATCTTATGTCCCCAACTCAAATTATTATTAGAAGTTCTCTTCTCATTCTTCTCATCTTTTTTTACAGGTGATAGTTTGGAAGAGCTAAACGGATATGGTACGATGCGACCGCGTAATATCATCTCCTCGATACTAAGCGGTACACCGGCCAAGAACAAGGGGCTGGCTATATCCAACCCTCACGATTTTAGGATGGTGAGTATCTCCTAATTCTTTCTCTATTTTTGGCCAACGAAATTTGTCAAATTATGAATTGCAAAGATTTTTATAATGTCCCAAAAGTTAAGAGCCGAGCGGGATTTGAAGTTTGAACCCTCAATTAGATTTGTGATATCCTTAAGTGTAGTAAATACTATAAAATCAATAAAAAAATATGAATCCTTTGACTTAAGTATGTCCATAATATAGTCGGTCCAAGCTAAACCTGCATTTTTCAAACAATAGTAGAACTCATAAATGTATATTTTGAAACACTGAATGTGTTTCCAGGTTTAAAAGAGGGTTTGATGCTATTGTTTCGAAAAATTTTTGTACCTAAAATTCGATGCCTTTCTTGATAAAAAATTGTTACATTTTCATGATGCAGTGAGGATTTGATACAGAGCTGCCAAATGGACCTGATTTTAAATGGGAACGATCGCCGATAAGAACTACTAAGCCATCTAATGAACAAAAATCAACTCCTCGATTTCTTGTAAACACTGTCGTTTTTGTCAAGGACAACGTCGATTTGTTCCCTTATATCGTTATATTTATTAAGCATATTATAATAGGTTTCGTTAACCTTTTATTGGTTTATCTATCATAGGGACGAATATTTTTAGAAAAATATCCGAGGCAGCTCATATACCATCAAAGTGACTGATAAAAAAGACACCATGTAAAAATCTTTTTGACCAGTGAAATTAATTGACAGAGTTAGCTAGGACGGACTATACAAATAAATCAAACATTTTTTTTGTCGTTTCCAGGTATCAGCGATCATAGACGTAGATATAGTCCCGGAGACGTGTCGAAGAGTAAAACTGCTGAAACACGGCTCAGACCGACCCTTAGGATTCTTTATAAGGTAAACTTATAACTTTAAAAGCAGTGTGTATTCAATAAGCTTATTCTAAGTTTTGTATTTGACAGCTTAGTTGTTTTTTTAAACACCTAGGTCACAAGCTTAAGGTTATTTGTGTGGTGAACACAGATTTTTGTTCTCTATCAGGGTGTTAAATTGTATTCTAAGAAATTATTTTCAAAAAAATGTATTCAAGTATTATATCAGCTATCTGGTTCCCATCATACAAGCTCTGCTTAGCTTGGGGCTAGATAGTGCTGTGTGAATTGTCCACAATATGTATTTAATTATTATGATTTATTTATAAATAATATATTTCTAGAGACGGCACGTCTGTCCGTGTGACACCCAACGGCGTGGAACGATCACCTGGTATATTCATATCGCGGCTCGTGCCGGGCGGACTAGCGGAGTCTACGGGACTCCTCGGCGTTAACGATGAGGTCTTAGAGGTCAATGGCATCGATGTCAACAATAAGACGTTAGACCAGGTCAGTTATATTTTTAGTAGTAGTAGAGCTCTTTGTGTGTGTCTCGTGGGGGTGCGTACTACCACCATGCCTATTGCTGCCGTGAAGCAGCATCGCTGTGTTTCGGTTTGAAGGGTGTGGGTGCCGGTGACATTACTGGCACGTGAGGCTGAATATCTGTATGCCTCCAGTTGATGGACGCAGGGCAGTGCATCGTAGGGCACGTTCCAGACGTGTGTGACCTACGAAGCAATGCTTTGTTATAGACGATCTATTCTTTCTTCTCTATTGGTCTAGCATTAAGCTCTCCTATTGTACAAACTTGGTTTTGGTGCAACAAAGAATTAAATAAATATATCAACAAAACAACTTAAATGAACTATAAATTTTTTATTTTTTTTCATTTAAGTTGTTTTGAGGGTGCAATTGGTGCTTACACCCGAGCTAACTATTCTGTTTTACATCTCGATTGTGAGGTAAGTAGAAAAAAACCGTCATTACAAGAATAAAACGTTTTTTTTCAAGAACGAAATTGAGCTTCGCCGTTCGACATTTAAAATTGATGACTATTATACTCACACGAAGACAAGGCTGAATAGCAAAGCGACCTCTTTGGTCATTGGGCTGAATGCATGATGTCTATTGCCAGTATGATGGTTAGATGTACGCGAACTTTTTGAAAGAAAGAAGTGTTTTTTTTATTACTTATCGCCCTAGGGCTTTTCTAGCTACATTATTACCCTAGAGCGCTTATTAGTCACCTACAAGCCCCATTTGGAGGTAATAAGAACCTACTTACCGAACATGAGAGATGTAAATGTATTTTCTATTTGTTCTAGGTGACAGATATGATGGTAGCAAACTCATCGAACCTCATTATAACAGTCCGGCCGGCCAACCAGCGGGCACCGCCGCCGCCGCCTGCGGAGACTGTCTCACGGCATTCGCAGCCCTCCAGCGAACCTGACGAGGACAGGTATATCTGTCAATCTGGCATTTTCAGTCAAATCTGACGTTTGCTGTCAAATCTGTCATTTTCAACAAGTCACTCAATCAAATTAACAGCCATGCATAAAAACTCTGCACTTGCACACCAAAACGCAGAAAGCAGAATTACTACCAACTGAGCTTTCAATTATCATCATCAGTCTGAAGAAGTCCATCGCTGGATCTCCCCTACATATTTCCAGTAAGAACGATTCTGAGCCCTTTCCATCGACTTCCTGCGATCTTAACAATGTTGTCGGTCCATCTCATGCGTGGGCTCAATTTTATTGCCATTATTTTCAATTATTTTGAAGCTTTATAGCTTTTAATATAATACTACTAGTTGATAACCGAGCTTCGCTCGGATTTTTTTCTCGGTAATTTGTATTTTTAAGAAATCATAAGAGTCGTATTTATTATCTTTATTGGTTTATTCTTACTGAACAACGCCATCTGCTGAATATGCTTGCAGTTAGTTGCTCACAATCGTCAATAGATGGCAGGATCAGTCACATATTCAGTTTATGTTTAATTATTGAACTCGGAGTGAAATAATCATTTTCTGAAAATGAATCCTAGCTAGATCAATTTATCGCCCCCGAAAACCCCTGTATACTAAATTTCGTGAAAATCGTTGGCGCAGTTTCCGAGATCCTAAATATATATTACAAGATTTTCTCGTTTAAAGGTATAAGATAAGACTAGCAGTTGGTGCCCGAGCTTCGCTCGGTATTTTTTTTTTTGGTAAACTGTTGTGAATTATATACGAACTACTTACATACTGATTAAATATTAATATTTTTCGGTTTTACCGACATAATAATAAACTCCACTACTCGTCACTAGATGGCGTTCTCTGTCCCACTAACTCATGACTTAATCAACAGATGGCGAAGGGAGTAATGATATTATGAAAAAGTTGTTTGTTCTTAACTCAGAACGCCGATATTTTCTAAAAATAAATCTTAGCTAGATCGATTTATCGTCCCCGAAAACCCCTGTATACTAAATTTCATGAAAATCGTTGGTGCCATTTCCGAGATCCTAAATATATATATATATATATATACAGGGTTATTCATTATTAACTGCAAATACTCAGGAATTAGGTTCAACAAATGGAATAAAAAATATTTATGAAATTATTTTTTTTAAATTTGATCAAAAATTTTTTCAAGTTTTTGTATCAAAATTTTATTTTTATTAATTTCTTTACGGCTATTGCATAATGATTGCCACGGAGAACAGGACAATGACCCACCCAGGCGGTGACTGAACGCAGAGTGTCACTCACGGCGCGCGGGCGCGGATCAAAGGTCAAAATAGGTCAGGCGCCAATGATTCCTTTATCGATTTTCTCGGGATTTTCATAACAAAACTTAAAAAAAATCATTTCATAATTATTTTTTATTTTATTTGTTGAACCTAATTCCTGAGTATTTGCAGCTAATAATGAATAACCCTGTATACAAGATTTTCTCGTTTAAAGGTATAAGATAAGATTTTGTCGTTGCAGATTCGACCAAGATGACCACGATGAGATAGTAGATCTTACCGCAGTGACACTAGAAGACCAAGCAGAGCCGTTCTCTCACATCAGCAAGGACGACGGACAAGTGTTACATCTCTAGTACATACTCGATAGATACCGACGAGGTATGCTAACGTGTAGAGACATTCCTATTTAGGGCGGGATTACTGGGCCCATAACCTGTTTTTTGTGGATTTGAGCTTATTTTTCACGGATAGCATCTTGTTAAACGTTTTGAGCTTAGATTCATAGATTAAACTTCAATCTGTAAAAATTGACAAATTTGACTTGAGACTTAATTATTTTAATTCTGGAATCTAAGTGAAAATATGATGATATAATCTAATAAGGTAAAGGTCAGCGCACATCTAGGTGAAAACGATGGCGATTAGCTGAAACGCTGTCAAATATCGCTGTGATATTTGTCAGCGTTTCAGCTAATCGCTATCGTTTTCGCCTAGATGTGCGCAAGCCTTTAGTCGTTGGGTACTAAGTGCTATGATTAGTATTTTTTTTTTAATTTAGCATATTGTAAAAACGGGATTAGCAGGGCCCATAACCTGTTTTATTTTTTTTATTGAAATTGAAAATCAAATGAGCTGTTGTATAACTAAATGGAGTCAATTGACCAATAAAAAGAGCTCAAAAATTATATTTGCGGGTAGAAATTATTTTTATTGCAAAAAATGCTCAACTACGTTCTTAGGAACTAAAATTAAGGAATTAAAAAAAATAGGTGCCCAGTAAATTCCGCCCTAATACAACTGCAATAAGTGTCAGAATCGAATGACGAACATTCCATGTTGGTGCAAAATTATTAAGTGAGATTCCGAATAGATATTAGGAAACAAAGACAATACGATTAGCTATTATAGACTTTCAATGGATATAATAAATTGACTACAAAATACTGAGGTAACCGCTTAACATCAAGTGGGACAAGTACTTGAGACCAAATTGTGAATTTTATGGTAAAACTATTGAGAGCCGGTTTCACGGGCTGCTAATCGACCAATCAAAGATTTGACAGTTTATTTTAACCTTTAGCAGAAATTTGAGTCAAAAAACTGTCAAATATTTGATTGATCGATTATCAATCGCCGTGAAACCGGGCCTAAGAGATCTCAGGGCATGACTACCATGCCTGGGAATAATAACTGTCTAAAATTATATATTTTTAACAGTGATTTTTGAGTCAATTTTTTGTATCCAATTGAAATTGTAAGCTTCTAGAATAAACATTCCGAAAGCCTTATATTGTATTTAAGAAGTGTCAAAATAGTTAAGTCACAATATTAGTTGCTGCAAATAAAATGCTGCTTGAGTTTTGAAGCATTCCATTATATAAATTTATATGTTTTATATCCACGGACAATAAGATTAGTTGTAAATTAATTTTAGTATAAAAAATCCATCCATTTTTGTTAGAAATGGCCATACCATTGTCAAATCTTAAAAAGCAACATGCAATTTTAAGGTAAAAGAATAAGAAGAAATTACTTATTAAAAGTAGTTTTAAGAGAAATGGTAGTTCCTTAAAAATAAACAGTGAACTTCTTCAGACTTCTGTTGATATAGATAGTGCAATTCACGAAGACGCGCCCCTCGCGGGGTGCGGGGAGTTTGCTCCGAGCGGCAGTCGCGAACCGTAGTCTATTCATTGTAGTGTGCGTGTGCACTCATAGGTAATTAGTGTGTACCGATAACACTCAGACATTGACGGAAGCTTGCACACATATACTATAAACGGTTAGGAGGAATAGTGGGGCGCGCCTTCGTGGATTGCACTATCTATAATTATGCTCATGTATTGCCTACGTCTCACTAAGTGAAGTGGCACCACACTGGAACTTCACTGCTATTATTATTTTTGCTTAAAAAACGGTAGGAACCGAGCCGTAGTTTGTTGCCTGTTCTTCTAGGCTTGGTCGCGTGGAACTGGCACCTAGACTCACCTAGCTTTAAGACGTTTCAAAGTGATCCTTGTGGCTACCGAATAGATAAATTAATTTGATGACAAAAATCCTCAGTTTAACTAATTTTAGATGCTAAGAATGGTATGGACCATGTTTTTAAGCCTTGTTGGCTTTTCACGTAGGCCTTAAAGTCTCGAAAAATCGTTGATGCATTAAAAATGTATTAAAATATCTATGTTCAATGTTACTGCTCTTGTTATTTGCAAGTTATAACAAAGCTTAAATAATGTAATATTGTTAAAAGTCATGTGTCCACTAAAGCATAGCGGACAGAACTTAAGCCTAGCGCACAGGGGTGCAATTCTAGCAACACAAATCACTCTTCAAATTACCTTCTTTTTTCTAAATTTCACCCGCGCGAAGCCGGGGTGGGTTGCTAGTGTAAAATATAGTTTGTTACTCAGGAACAATGTAGCTTTATGATGAAAGAGTTATTGAAATCGGTCAAGTAGTATTCGTTACATACAAATCTTTCCTCTTTATTAGTATTGATGAATTTATGACTACCCGTTTAAAATCTTGAGTGGACTGGTCTGTGTGAATGAGACAATAGACATGTCAGTATTGCATTTTTAATTTGTAACATGAAGCTATGTATAAGTCTATCTAAGTCCGCTGTGCTTTGGTCGACAGACAGCCTAACTGGGGCCCTGTAATGACAGGGCCCCAGTTAGGCTGACTGTCGAATAGGTTAGCCCTGAATTTAGATGCTTCTATAAGAGTTATGTACAGTATTCATCAAACGGGCTAAGCATTACTTTAAAGTGTCGCTAACTTATCTACACTTATATCGTCGCATTCTACATTATTATTTTGTAGAAAAGTCTTAAAATGTTTGGGATTGATGTATTTTATCGAATGTAGAGTATCTCTCAAAAACTTCCTAGACTATACGTATTTCGATTTCATAAAAGAAAATAAAAGCTTAAACAAAAGGGTAGCGTAGACTCTTTTCCACAAACGCGATAGCGTTTTTTGAATAACGGGGGGGAAAAACAGATCCTAAATAAAGTGACATAAGAGCAGGAAGAAGAAGCTCCAAATAGTTCCAATTTCGTCCACAAATAAGTTACTGACGGTATTAATAAGTTCGTGCTAAATCATCTACTCTTATGCATTCATAACGTGTCTTGAATCTCTTTTAAATAGTGGTTATACATTGTACTTAACGGTTTTTGAAATTTTAATAAACTTTTTCAATACGAATTTCTATTGAACATATCAAAATCAATTATTCCATTAGTATTATCGCTTGAACTAGCATTCGTATGCAGAATGTAAAATAAAAGGCCTGAAATTGTGCCTTGTAGGACACCTATGCTGATAGTTTAATATTGTCGCCGTTTTTGTATCTTTTATAGATTATTATCGTGCTTTTGAACGTAATATTAGTGTTTATAACACTACTTATGTATAATAATAGAATCAAATGTTTTTTTGTGTAATCATTGGTATTGTTACACAGTCGAACGCTTTAGCTAAGTTTAATAAGTCTACATTATTTCAATTATATTGGAATGTTTAATATTTCGTTATTATGTTTCAGTTATATTGAGAGCTTAACCGTATCTTTTAGGTTAATAAGGTCCAATTTAAATCTTCTACAAAGAAATCTGGATTCTTATGATCTTTCTTATGTTTTGATATATCGTGTACTTATAAATTAGTTCATGTTTCTACAGTATTTCTTTCTGTATTAAAGCTAAGTATATTATCGTTTATGAATCAAGTATTTGAAATTATTTACTGTATTCCTCTGTGATTTGTATCATTTTCAATATAAGTACTTACTTTTATCACAATTGTTAAAGATTTATCGTTTTTGAGCCGTTTGAGTGTGAGCTTCACAGACATTTCATACGCTTTTTGATTAAAGGTCTGCGCACATCCTATAACATCGCTGTCATATTTGACAGCGTTTCAGCTGATCACCATCGCCTAGATGTGCGCAGACCTTAACAGATCACGTTTTAAATATTGTTAATAATTAAGACCAGTGTAGCTTCCAATTATACAACGTGTTTTTTTTTATATCTCGTAACTCTAGAGTATGATTGAGGCCATATCAAAGAATCAACTGGCATATGAGTTATGTTCCAATCCTTCGTTATTTTATTTTTATTTTTCATACAAAATAATTCGGCAAAGTCACTATTATTAATGTAAAACACCCTTACGTGAAATATTCAACGTCGACAAGGTAGCTTTCCCTTCACTAGCTGCCGCCGGGAAGCCCCGATACCAACATACGTACATATTTTATTTTACTACATTACAGCGAAGTTTGGCAACCTCGCAAAAGTAAAGATTCGTCATACTGGTGACAATTTTTGACCTAATTTAATTATGATTGATGATATCTCCGAAACGATGCATTTTTGGACCACATATTCTAGGAGTTGTAGTATTATTTTTACCTGCAGAATATAACCCTAGAGTTATGGGATATAAAAAAAAAACAGGTTGTATAAGACTCTTGGTTTGCTACATACTCACACCTGCTTCCATAGGAGTAGGCAGAGTCAAAACTTAATTTTATAACTTTTAATTCATTGGCTCAAAATGGTCCAATCCAATTATAGACGTTAAAATGAATTAGTTTAAAATATAGTTTTATATTACACCTGTAAGCAGTTGAATGCTGTTAATACATGTGTTGTACTTATTTAAAATATATCCCTATTTAATTGATTTATTTGTTTTCTTCCACTGCCCTTGTAGAAAATAATTAATTAGTTAAGTTCCCCCCCATCCCCATCAAAGTTCGAAAATATGTGTCAAGTGCACGGAAGGAGCCTCTTTGAGGCGCACTTAAAATCCTTTCACCACACTTGGTTCGAAAGAATCAGTGACACGATAGGAAGATTCTATAATCGGACCACTAGACGCACGGAAATGCGACATCCATATAGATAGTGCAATCCACGAAGGCGCGCCCCACTATTCCTCCTAACCGTTTATAGTATATGTGTGCAAGCTTCCGTCAATGTGTTGAGTGTTATCGGTACACACTAATTACCTATGAGTGCACACGCACACTACAATGAATAGACTACGGTTCGCGACTGCCGCTCGGAGCAAACTCCCCGCACCCCGCGAGGGGCGCGTCTTCGTGAAATGCGACATCCATACATGGACTACATGGTTGATGTTCCAACTGTCCGCACCAAGCGCTTTGCTTCAACTTTTATGTTGCGGACAGCCAAGGAGTGGAATTCCTTGCCGACACGTTTGTTTTTCCTATCTTGCTTTTCCTGACTATCTATCTCTGTGCCAAATCATCCAAATCCTGGCCTGTCAGCTCAGTTGGTAGTAGCTCTGCCTGCTGAGTTGGTCGTGGGTTCGATCCCCACCGAGAACAAATATTTGTGTGGTGAACTCAGATGTTTGTTCTCTGTCTGGGTGTTATATTGTATTCTAAGTATGTATTCACAAAAAAAATATGTATAGAAGTATTATATCAGGTATCAGGGGGGCAATTCTAGACCAGTGACTTTTTTGTCACGGTAGATATATATCACAAGAACTGTCAAATTTAAATAGACATGACATTTTCAATAGATATCGTATTCCAGCAATATCACTATAGACATTTATCGAGCGAAGGCCGTTAGATATGTGTCGAGTGGTGAGTAGTAGTCGACATTGACATCTCTAATATACTTTGGGTGACTTTGGGCTTTTTTTTTCTTTCGGTCCTTGGAGCAGGCTAGAGTACCAAGACCATACCACCTAGTCTTACTTTTTGATAAAAAGTCAATGATGTTTACTTGTTTGTAGGGGATACAAGTTGGGAGCGAGAACGCGAATAATGCTTTCTCATAAACCTACAATAAGTCAGGAGTGATTGAATTTAGCTCGTACTTAGTAATTATTCAATGGCGCAGTTAGAAGAGCAGTCAATCAGACAGTCAACGTCTATACTTGTATCCGGGGTTCAAGCTTCGAGAGAAATATTCTTTTTGCATTGAATGGCCATCTAGTTGTTAACCTTTGAATTAAAAATTCAAGTCATCGGAGTCCTTCTCTTGAGTGTAATGATTCTGACAATGACATATCTACAACACTTCTACAAAAATTCAGACAACTGACCATAAATTACAAACAACAAAGTTTACAGTTTTATGGAACATAACGTTCCGTGTGTTTCCGGAATTAATTATTGTAACTAACATTTTGTGCGAAAAGTCCATTGATTACTATCTAATGAAAATGAATCTATTATAAACAACAACAAGAACGCATTATAAACGCCGTTTAATAGGAAATGTGTTTATTTGAAGACAATAATAAAGTTAGTGCTATCGAACTATTCTATCGATAGAAACGGAACGTAGATAAACATGAACAACAACGGGATAGTCTGTGGAAGTTCTAAGAATGAACCTTCTTTCTGACATCTCTAAAGTAAAAGTCTAACGTAAAAGTCTAACGGTGGCTAGAATACGCATTTTAGCGCGGTTCGATATTATCTTCGACAAATTTGGTGATATGACACTGCTTTCGCGACATTTCAAATCTCTATTTCGAGCGTAAATCTCTAAAAGTCTAGAATTGGCCCCCTGGTTTCCATAGTACAAGCTCTGCTTAGTTTGGGAATAGATAGTGTTGTGTGGTTTTTCCACAAAGCTACAGCTTACAGCTCGCTCCTCGAGATCGTTTCTTCCTCATACCCATAAATTGTGTAATGAGCTACCACCAGAGGTGTTCCTTCTTAACTACAACATGAATAGCTTCAAGAAAAACGTCAGAACTCCTCCAGAGCCCGAAGTCCCAGTGCATTTACAACATTTCGTTACCAAATGTTGTTTTTGTTTCGCCCACGTGTCTCTGTCTTTTGTAGGGAGAAAAAATGAGACGGCAAAAATATGTTACGTAGTTAGAGTTGTTGTCTCATTTTTTCTCCATACAATAGACAGAGACAAATAGGCAAAACGAAAACAACATTTGGTAACGAAATGTTGTAAATGCACTGGGACTTCAGGCTCTGGTAAGGCAGCGCAACGACAGCACCCTTGATGTTGGAATCTATGGGCGACGGTGACCGCTTACCATTAGGTGGGCCGTAAGCTCGTCTGTCTGTCTTTTACATAAAATAAATTATAGTTTAAAAAACTAAAAAAAAACGCTTTTATAACTAATTGAACTAAAAAGTTAAAAATAAAACTGCAATAATCAATTGAAAAATTTATATTATTGTACAAAAAAGCGTGGGGTAGTGCTTTTTATAATTACTTCAGATATAATAAACTATTGATAAAATATTTACAACAATCAAAATCAAGCCCCCCCGCTTTTTGTACAATAATATAAATATTTCAATTGATTATTGCAGTTTTATTTTTAACTTTTTAGTTCAATTAGTTATAAAAGCGTTTTTTTTTAGTTTTTAAACTATTTTTTTTTTTCATTTTTTTTTTTAATATTATTGCATTGTCATCGACCTTTGACAGGTGTGCAAAGTTTGAATCAAATCTGATCGTTCAAAGTAAGTTCAAAGTAGGTTTTTTTTTTTCATATTATTGCATTGTCATCGACCTTTGACAGGTGTGCAAAGTATGAATCAAATCTGATCGTTCAAAATCGAGCTCAAAGGGGTCGGTTCCATACAAACTTAATACAGGTGAAGCTAATAAAAGTGTTATGAAAAGAGCTTACGTTATAGTGAACTGATAATAATAAGACAAGAAAAAAACAAAACGTCAATTTATTTAACAAAAGTTAGTTGGTAAGTATCACAGTTCTCCGAGCACTTTCTTGGTGTAAGTCCGTGCAGTCTCCACCCACTCCTCCATGAGGTCCTCACTCACTCCGAAGCGCAGGGGGTTGTCCTCCGTCAGGTATGAGAAGTACTGACCCACTGCTTCGTGCGCTTCGTCGCTGTCGCACGACCCTGGAAATGAGATAGAAAAATAAAATAATTATAAAAAAAAAAAATACGGGTTGCACTCCGGGAGTGCCGGCAGAAGTGAAAACTTGATTATTAACGTAGGAATCCTAAAAGTTGTTTATTTTATCAAGTTCCTCAATGTAGTAAAACCCCAATCAAAGTCCTAAGGAACCCTAAAAATTTTAGCATTATCAAGCTCCTAAGTGTAGTTGAAGTTCCAATCAAAGTGCTAAGGAACCCTAAAATTGTTTACATAATCAAGGTCCTAAGTGTAGTTGAAAGTCCAATTAAAGGCCTAAGGAACCCTAAAAGTTGTTTATTTTATCAAGTTCCTCAATGTAGTAAAACCCCAATCAAAGTCCTAAGGAACCCTAAAAATTTTAGCATTATCAAGCTCCTAAGTGTAGTTGAAATTCCAATCAAAGTCCTAAGGAACCCTAAAAATGTTAACATTATCAAGCTCCTAAGTGTAGTTGAAACTCCAATCAAAGTCCTAAGGAACCCTAAAAGTTGACCACTTAATCAAATTCCTCAATGTTGTAAAACCCCAATCAAAGTCCTAAGGAACCCTAAAAATTTTAACATTATCAAGCTTCTAAGTGTAGTTGAAACTCCAATCAAAGTCCTAAGGAACCCTAAAAGTCGACCATTTAATCAAATTCCTCAATATAGTATAACCCCAATCAAAACCCTATACGGAACCCTAAATTTTACGTAAAGCCAAATCCTCAACGGGTCGGAACCGCTAGAAGGGACCTTGTCGCGCGACCTACAAGTAGGTCCTAAATGAAGTAAAACGGCAGACATAGGAGGAGGGGGTTCTGGGGGGCTAAGGGGGGTCACAGCACGGCTCGCTTCGCTCGCCGCGCTGTTCCCCGTGGTCGCGTGGCGGCTCGCTTCGCTCGCCGCGACGCTCCCCCCGGGTTCAGGAAGAGGGGGTTCTGGGGGGCTTAGGGGGGTAACAGCACGGCTCGCTTCACTCGCCACGCTGTTCCCCGTGATCGCGTGGCGGCTCGCTTCGCTCGCCGCGACGCTCCCCCCGGGTTTCGGAGGAGGGGGTTCTGGGGGGCTTAGGGGGGGTCACAGCACGGCTCGCTTCGCTCGCCGCGACGCTCCCCCCGGGTTCAGGAGGAGGGGGTTCTGGGGGGCTTGGGGGGAGTCACAGCACGGCTCGCTTCGCTCGCCGCGCTGTTCCCATGGTCGCATGGCGGCTCGCTTCGCTCGCCGCAATGCTCCACTCGAAAAATAAATACAGTAGATCTATAAAATCTTGTACCAATGACCACTACTACCTGCCGCGGGCGGCCGCTAGTTCATAAAATCTATAATAGGTATGTACCTATACCTACTACAGTCACGAAAAACGCCTTGGTATGCTTGCTACTAACTATTATCTATTCTGTGACGTTACCGTGTCATAGTAACTACTAGCGTATCTGTAGCGTCTTACGCTTTTTTTCGATTTTTATTATGAACTCTACGTTGTAGTCTTAGGGTACATTTCTGCAAAAAATCCGTCCTACGCTTTTTCGATAAGGTCACGTGATCCTGACGCCCTGACGCGAGTTTAAGTTTTTATACCCATTACAGAAAGTGCTCCAACGCCGCTAAAGAAGTTTTCACTTCAAAAAGCCTTTTTATTCCTAAACTAGCGGCCGCCCACGGCTTCGCTCGCCCCGTAGCCGTTACGCCCCGTTGATTTTTCTTTAAAAAGTTTTTCCTCTTTTTCTCCGCAAGACTAAGGAACTAAGAAAGGAAATTGGAAAATTATTTCCCTAAGGAAATAATTTTCCAATTTCCTTTCTTAGTGCACCCCTATGTTATAAAACGAACATACCCTCCAAGTTTCATGCTTCTAGGACTTACGGCCTAGGCTATGCGTTGATTGTCAGTCAGTCAGTAACGTAAGAGTTTTATATATTTAGATAACTAATATACACATGATAGTGATATTCAACAATTTGTTGATATTTACAAAAACTGCAAATAATTTCTTTAGAAACAAAATATGGCAAGAATCTTTATTTTGTATTGTTAATTAATAGTAGGTAATAAAATACAACTAAATCGAAAATCTATTCGAAATGGAATATCTATAGAAAATGTTGACCTACCTACATTGTTGTTTAAAATCTTAAATTAAAAATATTTAGAATCCCTCTTGGGATTCTCCAGATTTTTCCAGTTGTCCCGGTCCAGTGCTAGATCGAGCCAATTTGCTGTTTTTGCTCTTTTTTGAATCTCGCATTTGGTCTAACCGGTCTTTTTTTTCGTTTTGGGCCTTCACATTTCTTTACTATTTTAGTCCATCTGTCATTTTTGCATCCTAGCTACATGGCCTGCCCATTGCCACTTCATTTTTATGGAATACAATATAGATAATACCTAAGTAATACCTCTAATAGGTACCTAGTAATACTTCTACCTTAATAATACTTCTGTTTAATACTAGTAGAAGCAAAAGCAAAATAATTCAAAAAACAAATATTTATTAGGTATTTGGATTTAGAACCAAGGGCTTAAATCTCGGGCCGATCTCGATAATTTTGCAATTTTATTTTATTGCTTCTTTTCGAAGAGAGAATAGCATATTTCCTTGAGTAATTCATCGACGACCTTATCCTAAAAGCCTCGATAGCTACGATATACGGAAAACGTGAATGCGGGGTTGTGCAATGCCAAAAATAAAATAATCGCGTAGAAAATCTCGGTCGGCCCGAGAATACGCCCCAAACTGCATGCGACCTCGCAACCAAAATAATAAAGAGAATAATTTAAATAATTTTACCTGGCCGCATGATCCGGATGACGTTCATGGCCTGATCCGGCTCGAAGCGGTGGAAATGCACGAGGTAGCAAGCCAGCATCACGCCGCAACGGGTCCGACCTTGCCGGCAGTGGACCCCTAATACCTGTACAATAAGGGTGGTTATTAACATCATTATCATCCTTATAATCATCATTAAAATCAACATTATTATCATCATTATTATCATCGTTATTATCATCATTATTTTCACTTACACGTCATTCGATCGTGGATTCAAATCCAGTCGTGCATCAATTAGTTTTGAAAAACTTAAAAACATTCAAAAAGTAAAAAATCAACCGAATTGAGAGACTTTTCCTATTATATTTGAGGTCGGTTAGAAACGGGACATAATCAAAATCTTTATTTGATCTTTTGACATGTCACAAGTGATTAATACTTAGTTAGGACCCGCTACCTTTTGCGTCTCAGCGGTCTCAAGGGTCATCAAAAAGATACGGACCTTTAGACATCCATGAGGTAGGTTCGATTCTCGCTACGAGACAAACTGTTTCGAGGCATTTATTTTATGAGGCACTAGCGTCCTGTCCCGGCTTCGCACGGGTAGATATTTATTTATTATGCACATAAATATAGCTTATGTTACCTACTCAGGGTGAATGTAGCTTTCCAATGGTGAAATAATTTTTGAAATAGGCACAGTAGTTTTTGAGTTTATTACACACATACAAAAATACAAATCTTTTCTCTTTATAATATTAGTGCAGAAGTATAGTTAATGCAATGCAGACTTTTGTAAATTTTGAATTTAGCAAATAAACCTAAATTAGAACTAGCATTAATATCACATTCATCATCACACCTCACCTCATTTCCCACTGCTGCTGCTGGGACACTCAGTGACACATTTGTAGTCGTGGGCAACAAATAACTAGATCGGCCACTTCCGCGGCCGAATTAATTACTAGCAAAAGGTCACATGTTTGACTCCCATCCAGTACTAGGTCGTGCTAATTTACGATCAAAAATTTGTTATTTCAAAATAGTCTTACCTCGCCATTCTTTTCTGCCCTCTTACAAACATCAATGAACTTCTTGATTTGGTCCAAATCGGGCACTCCAAACTCTTCAACCGGTATTTCCGTCCAATTTAATCTGGCAACATCTTCCACTGGAGGTTTCTTATCCTCCGTAAGTGTTACCAGATGTGTGATGCCTTGATTGACTATGAACTGTACGTTCTCTTTATTTCTGGGAAACGCCATAGCTGCCAACTTTTTGGGTATAACCCACGAGAATTTTAACGGTGGGTATGCGTCCACAGCTATCTCAGGGAAAGGGTTTTCAGGTATAAAAATCTGCAGGTCATTCCTGTATTCTTTCGTCGCTCCTGCTAGATTTTTGTCGTCTTCCTCTGTTATCGCCTCAGTCCTCGTGTACACGGGGTGGTATTCCTCTTCCATGATCACTAATTTATCACAAAAAAAGATATAAATATTTTTATAGCAACAGGTGGCTGGCACACGTATCCGACCTGAGTTTCTCGCGTTGACTGACCGGGGGGGAAATTTTGGCAAAAGCTAACAGTCTGGAGATGTATGTAACATTTATTTCTGGAGACACAAAGCCCAAACCAGCACAGCATTGCCAATGCCGAAACACACATTAGAAAACAAAACACTGGAGTTTGAATCTTATTGCGCTTGGAAAAACAGCGTGGACTTCCTAATGATTTTGTTAGTAAATTTTTTTTTTAAACCCACGTTAACGGTATGAAAAAACTTACTGATGCTTTGTTTAAAGTGATGGGAAGGAAAGAGTAATTTCGTTTGTGACGCCATTCAATTTATGTGAAGTTATAAATGACGCAGTTTCTGAAAATACGGAAGAATGAACGCATAAGTTGTCGTAAACTAAATTCGTTTGATGGTAGATTTGTTCGGAATTACGCAGACGCCTTGGCACTGCACTCCAGTGCCTAATGGTGTTTATGTTATGGTTAGAACTCATTAAATAGGCAACTAGTCTAAAAAACATGCAATGTGCTGAACCCAAAAGGCACTCTCTGGTACTCTAAATTACCCCTTTTTAGAATCCAAACTGCAGTTTGTTTAAAAAAACTGCTTATCAAAACCAAAAATTTATTATTTCAGTTTACATTACAAGGAACACTTTAAAACGTCTTAAAGCTAGATGAGTCTAGGTACCAGCTCACCGCGACCAAGCTTAAAAGAACAGGCAACAAAATAACACTTGGTTCCTATAATTTTTTTGTATGATCTTTTTACAACAAAAATAAAACAAATGACAGTAGAGGTGGCAGAAGCATTACAAATCAATGTTTTTAAAAACTAAGGTACATAAAAAGTGGTACCTGATGGGTACCTACATGCTCCCTGTTTATGTTGTAAGGCGAAAATTTAACGATGAATTTGACGAGGAAGGGGTTTAACTTTTGTCTGAATATGACTTACGTATTTTTCGAAATGAACTATGTAGCAAGCAAAGCACTAATCGTGTGGAAACCTCAATCAACACTGCCGGTCGCCAAACGGTCTGTGAACCTTTCATGGGCACGCGTTCAACTTGTCAATCTTTGCGGCCAAGACAAATCGTACCTTTGCCCATTTACGAGAGCTCGTCAAGCCAAAGATAGTTCAGTAGGCCTACCACAAGCTCTATCTGGCTCTGGCTCTGGTTTTGAGTCTGTGTGAGTGCTCACCAGTGTATGTGTGACGTTTTGACGTAGGATTTATTTAGGCAGTACTTATATACACAGACTCAAAACCACAAGCAGAGCCAGACAGAGCTTGTGGTAGACCTACAGGTAGGTAGGTAGAAACTATCACGCGTGGCGGTGCCAAATGTTGACCATGAGCTAATTTCCTAAAACACGGATTAAAGTTCTATAAAAAACCCTGGAATGGAGCAAGGCGGAACGTCGCGACGACGCAACGCAATACGCTCCCTCTGATAAATCACAAAATATGACCTAAGGTAGATTAGCTGGAGGTTTGATTCAAGGGCTAGGTTGAAGGCCGTTCATCGAAGTGTCTCATGTGGTCCCAAGTGCTTTAAGCATCAGTCGTTTGTACAACAATATGATATGATGATGCCTTAGGACGGACCAAAAACTTCGTCAACAGAGTTGTCGTCTAGCCTCATCGATGATCAGAAAATATCCAGCAACCTTGATCTCAAACTGGAGCACTTAAGTATCAGAGCCAAGGTAGCCCACTTCAATCTGTTTACAAAACGGTCTCATCTAATTTTACCTTTCAAGTAGGCCTATCTCGATCTGGCACAACCATTATATCTCCAAATGTCAATAGGTACTTGCCAGAGACGATGCCAGCGTGCATGTGGGTACATCCCATTTGGCAGTCTTCCAATGACGATACCGATATGCTGATGTACAGAAATACTTTTCAATTCACTTGCAATTATTCTCAAGCAGCGGAAGTTGTAAACCATCAAAGAAATATTGTTTACAGTCAGATAACTATTCTCCTGCTTTCAAGTGATGTTTAGTGCGAAAGTGCGGTGAAAATGAGTTCTGTGCCGGATCGTTTGAACGTAAAGCTAGCTAGGCTGTTCTACAAATACGAGGAACCTAGAGAGAAGCTAGAGTTGCCTCCACCAGAAAAACCTTTTGTAAAACCTGATGACTATGAAGCGTATGCCCCTTACAACTTCTCATGGTTCATTGATGGGAAAATCGCGGGTATGGGCTGTCCTAGAAACGAAGCCAACTTGAACTTTCTCGTGGACGCTGGAGTGGACCATCTGATCACGCTATCGCCTGAAAGACATCCGCCTATAGTAGAGTTTGACAGGAAACTGAAGTGGACTGAGATAAGAATTAAGGAATTTGGAGCACCGACCTTGAAGCAGATATTAAAGTTTATTGAGATTTGTCAAAGAGCTGAAATTAGGGGAGAGGTGAGTTTGTTTTACCCGATTGGAGAGACAATTTGTGAAATTGTCATACCTACCAACTTTGGTACCTAGGTAGGTAGATGGTATAAACAAAAGTTGGTCAATTTCCAACAAGATTTTTTGTGTCTTTAAAGATTAATCTTTTCGTGTGTTTACATGATCATCCACCATGTCTATCAGCTATTGACCAAACGTTGATGTAAGCAAGTCATTCTGTGAACGTTAGTGAATTCAACGCCTATTTAAAACACGATAGCAACTGAACGCCTGTGCAATACAGACAGCAATGTTTTATGCGTAAATTGCTTAAAGGCACGCACTTACGTAGCTGTGCGTGCCTGTTTTTCTAATGATTTTTTGTATGCTAAGCACAGAGAAGTCTTGTGACTATTGGTAGGTATAGAATAAATAAAATGCCTTCTTGACTCACTTTATACATATTCTGAAGCAAACTAATGTAGACAAGAATTAGCGATAAACATTATTACTATTGACCTCATAACCAATGTAACCCAATAGCCTGACTGGTACGCAGTTCACGCGGTTGAATATAAGATAATTTTTAAACAAGAGGATGATTTTGTGAGGCTTGTAGGGGAAGGTTCAAACCAAAGATCAAGGGGGTCAGCAAATACCACGTAATCCCCCCGCCCTATATTCAAATATCTAACTATGCTTTTGCAGACAATAGGCGTGCACTGCCGCCACGGCCGAGGTCGCACGGGCACGATGCTGGCGTGCTACCTCGTGCATTTCAAAGACATGGCGCCGGAACGGGCCGTGCTCACTGTGAGGATACAGAGACCAGGTGAGACGTTACTAACCAGGGGTCGTGTGCGTGTCCACAGTGGGCCACTGTTCTATGTTCTATATAATTTCTATGTATCTATAAATAATGATAAAGCGGGAAAATGAGAGAACAAAGAGAGGAGAGAAAGAAGAGAAGGAAAGAGAGGAAGGGAATGGGATGGTAGTTAAAAATCGATTTAATGCAAATTGAAGAGCATTAACCAAATTATGTTTAGAACCCTCCACTGGACACACTTACCGACATTTCTCTTGACTTTGTGCCTAAACGAAATGTTGAGATTAAGTTTTCCAACACCACTGAAGGTGTACCTAAATAACCTTTACTTCCAATGTCTCACTTTCATTCAAATCCTTATTTCTTAATCCAGGATCTTGCGAGACTTACGAACAGGAAAAGATAGTCTGCCACTACCACGATTGCGTTCGAGGAACCATACCCAAACCAGACTACCGACTATTGGAAGACAAAACCTACTTTGACATGTCTATGAAGTATACTTACGGGGAGGGAGAGACTAAGGAAGATACTGACGAAGAGATAGAGGAGAAGAGAGTCGAGTCGGGTGGAGAGGAGAAAGAGAAAGAAGTAAAAGTGAAACGGCGCAGGAAAAAAACAAATGCAATGGTGATTAATCATAAGATTTATTTTTAAAGGTTATTGATGGTTATGAGTGTCGAAAGATTGATTTATGCGTTTTCTTGGAATAAGAAAACTATTTTGTGGGACTTTTAAGTTTGTTTGTCTATTGTATGATTTTTTTGTGATTCAATCAATTTCAATCGTGTTTTACTGTGAATAAATTTATTTTATTTATCAGAGAGTTTATCATACTTGGATACAGTCAGCGTCAAAAGTAGATTGGCAATTTCAGTTAATAAATTCCCCTTTTCTCTGGACTTTTTAAAGATATGGAAAATTCGGTTTGCAAATAATGGTGGTTCAAAACTGATTTCAAATTAATTAAACCCTGAAGTATCGATCCCCACAAAATATAGATCCCATTATCTGACATCAAATAAAATTGAATTGAAAATGAGCCGGTTTAAAAAATAATAGAACTTTAACAAAACAGAAATGCCGATCTACTTTTGACGCCGAGTGTACTATAATAGTACAATTAGCAATGACATTTGATTAACATTTGAATTCAATCACATAATTTATATTAATATCAAATACCTACCTGAAGGCAATTTAGATTTATCAATTTAACGCAAAAAACGCATTTTAATCACAAACTGTCAATCAACTGACGAGGCTGACTGTAGCCACTCCACTTAAGGCTCGAACACACCTAGTTCGCTGGCGGGCGCGGTGGCGAACCGTTCAGTTTCAACATAGGGAATTGTATACATCCGCACACACTGCCGCGTCTTTTGACAGTTGCACGCTGCGATCACTACTAATAAAAACGAAAGTTCCCAGATCGTGACAGACAAAGCATCCCCTATTTAATGTTTTACTACCCCCTGCTTAATTTTTCTTAATTTTGTGTATTAAACAATCGTCAAATATTTGATCTACTGATTAGTCATCGGTGAAAACGACCCGCAGAGTCTAAAATTTGGAAAAAGAGAACTATTGAGGTATCGTTCTAATATTATTGAACTCTGGAAATTGTTTTTCCTATTAGTTTTAATAGAAAAAAAATATATTACTTCTAAAAATATTTGTTTAACTACGTTAAAAGCAAAAAAAGATGTTGTGTAAGATAATAATAGGATAGAATCTTATTTGAAACTATTTAAAAATATAGTAATGCATAATGGGCGGTTATATCGCTGCAAATCAGTATTTTCCAATCAAATTTTGGATGGAGAGAAGCTTAGAATAAGATCAAATATCAATAAAAAATAAAATAAGGGCATTTACATACCTAGAATGAACCGTCATAATCAAAGTAAATCAATAAATACAAAAACAAATACAATCATAAGGCTAAGTTTATGGTATTCGATATGAATGTTTAACAGCGTGTAATATTTTGATTGATGGAGAAAAAACAGAACAAGTGAATGTATTTATAATATTTGGGGACTTTTTTATAAGAGATGGAATGCATACATATAATATCGAAACAAGGAAGTGTATAATCACCACCCGTGGAGACAGTCGATGAAGTCGCGGGCATCAATTAGTTCAGCCACCCATCAGTTTCCCATCTGACATTACGTCCTGACTAGGGCGTGCAAACCCGGTTTTCCGGTTTTGCGAAAAGCCGGACAGCTAAGCAAAATTTATCAATAGTACTTTTTTAAGCTTTTGCGATCATAACACACATTAAACTGTTACACGGGTATTTTTACCGCGTTTAGGTAAGCGTAGTGTAGGACGCCCTCCGGCAAGGTGGGGCGACGTCCTGCGAAATGTAGCTGGCAAGCACTAGAGAAGAAGAGAGAGAGAGAGAGACCGGGCTCAGTGGCGCGTCTTGCGAGAGACCTACGTCCAGCAGTGGACTAATATAGGTTGATGATGATGATAATGATAAATAAACAAATAAATAAATATTGTGGACAATTCACACAGCACTACCCAGCCCCAAACTAAGCAGAGCTTGTAATATGGGAACCAGATAGCTGACATAATAGGTACTTGAATACATTTTTTTTTTGTAAATACATACTTAGAATACAATATAACACCCAGACAGAGAACAAACATCTGCGTTCACCACACAAATATTTGTTCTCAGTGGGGATCGAACCCACGACCTACGGCGCAGAAGGCAGAGCTACTACCAACTGAGCTAGAGGCCAGTCGAGGCCAGTTTTCCTTAGTATCAGAAACATAAATCTTACTGATTGAGCCTCAAAAATATTGTTTTGTTTTTAATCCCCGTGAACAAAAACTACCTAGGTACCCCGGACTAGCGGGTGAATGAATTAAGCTTAGAAAAGATTGCGGCGAACAGTTTCGAACTGCGATGGCGATGGCGATCAGTTTCAAGCGTAGGGTTTTGCATTCATCCCCACACAGCGCCGCGAACTGTCATTGTACGCAGCGAGCTAGTATTAGTGTTAGATACTGTCTTGAAACTGCGCTAAATCTTGTTCCTCAAAAGTCATAACAGTGGCAATATGGAGGCAATGGTGTGGGTGTTGTTTGCACAAGGTTTGCGCGTTCAGTTCACCATCACTTTATTCTTAGCCCTAATATGTCCAGGTAATTGAAACAATACTAAAAAGATGCATTATTTTTATAAATGGATTTTTTTTGTCTAAAAGCATACATAGCTAAAAAACCGATAAAACATAATAAAACCAATACTTTGTTTTTCTATTATTGCACTGCGTCTTTTTTTTTAATACATCTAGCGGATGGAACAAGCATATGGTCCACCTGATGTTAAGTGGTAACTATAAAAAAAAATGCCCATTCATTCCATAACTACATTAAGTTACATTTCATGCATATTATTACTTATTATTTCGATTATTATTATATCATCATTATTATTTACATTCATACATTATAGTCATTATTTTGTTTAAATTTAATTTTAAACTTTATTTTTAATACATATATTTTGATGTTAGATTTATTTTTATTAGTTTTTTTTTCAGTTTTACTTTTTGTTCATTTGTGTTCTTATTTTTCTTTAGCTAGGATCCCACTCGGGTATAGGCCTGTAAGTGGTAACAGTGGTACCTATAGCCTGTAACAAAGCATTGCCTCGTAAGTCACACACGCCAGGAATTTGCCCTACGATGCACTGCCCTGCGTCCATCAGCTTCACGCGTACAGATGTTCAGCCTCAAGTGCCAGTAATTTCACCGGCACCCACACCCTTCAAACAGAAACACAGCAATGCTGCTTCACGGCAGAAACAGGTATGGTGGTAGTACTTCCCTGGATGAGCACTTCACAAAAAGCTCCACTACTACTACTAATCTACTCAACAATAAACTACTCAATAATAAAGTAAGTAATATTAAACTTCACTAGATACTAATTCCTATTTCGTACAATTTTTTAATAGTTGATTTTGTAGGTATCTTAGAATATTGTTTTCTTGTTAAAATTCTATTATATGAAAAAATATTACGTTGACCAAACCTGGAAACGGTTTTTGGCCGGAAGCCGGAGATAATCCGGTTTTTAATACTTTCCTGTTTTGCAAGCGCTATAGTTTTGACGTTTTTTCAAATTGACAATTGATTTCGAGCAATTCAAAGAGTTATCAAATGGAGATTACAATGGAGTAGCAGTATTCAAAGTGAAAGTCAAAGTAAAGTAAAAATGTTTAATTTTATTCATTGTACCTTTAAAATTACATAATATCAATGATCACTTTGAGAAGTCTTAGAGCTAGGTTTATCTTGTCGATAAACCTACAGCTACAGTATATCTATTTATATAATAAGAAGATAGGTGATGAACTGACAGAATAGTATACATTGGTGGTGCACGACCAAATTTTAACCCACGATCTTTATAAAATAAATTAATAATGTAGACAATCCACAAAACACTATCTATCCCCGAGCTTGTCTTGTACTATAGGAATCAGATAGTTGATGTATTACAATCAACTATCTCATTCCTATAGTACATACATTTTACTGCACATCATTTTGTTAACACATAGTTAGAATACAATATAACACTCAGACAGAGAACAAACATCTGCATTCACCAAACAAATATTTGTTCTCGGTGGGAATTGAACCCACGACCTACGGCGCAGAAGGCAGAGCTACTGCCAACTGAGCTGAGAGTCCAGTCAATCTTTGGATTGGATTGCTCGCTACCCTCTAAACTAGACTACCCGTGCTCTAATTCAATAGTATAAGGCCGGGTGTTTAATAGGTAGGTACTTAAGTAAGTACATCAGAAAACGTTTGATAGAAAAATTCTAATGAACCAAGGATACTGTGTCAACTTTCTTACCATTTAGGTCTAGCACAAAATGTGTTCGACGAAAATCTTGTGCGGATTAGAAATTTAAAACTGATTGAATTTGAATTGTTGTATTCGACGTTTTCTGATCTATCTAATCTATATCGCGCCCGACCTTATACTATTTATACTCGACTAGATATAGACATAGACTGCGGCGAAAAAAAAAAAAAAGGAAAGGTTATGATTTTCACCGCTATGTACCTATGCTATGTATGTTAACATGTCTGTTCCACGCATTTCATTTAATCTTGGTTGTGAGATGTTTGAGGATCGCTGGATGAAAACTATTTCTGAATGCTTGGGATTCTACGAGCGTGATGTATAACTGCGTGTGATTTTCTACTTTATTTTTGTTTTTAATTTCCTGACATTTTATTTTATATTTTTCATTACTCATATTCAGAAAGAAGGTCTGAAGTTGCCTGAGGAGTGGGTTGAAAATAATACTTTTCAGTCCTAGATAGAATCGCTTTTAACTGACAGCTGTCATATAATTAAAATAAACTAGTTCTATTTTTATATTTATTTGATATAGGGGAACAGATGAGCAATCATAAAATACTTATACACACACATAGTGGTCAATATCATAACATTCCTGTTTGCATCAGCATGTTGGGTAAAAGCAATACCTACGAAGCCGTTTGACTTTGTCAAAAACAATGCTGCTGCTCTATGGGTTTAACAAGTTTTATATTTCCTACTTCTTTGGTCGTGGCGGCGGCGTAGCCACGCCCACCTCTTGTGTCAAAGTTTGGTAAAGTGACATGGTCGAAGACAGAAGGAGTCATTCATTATTATCTACGTTTTGTGCAGCTCAGTGTAGCTCACACCAAAATTGAATCAAACCAAAACTTTTTATTTCAGCTCTCACTTAGAAAGCATTGCAGCCTTAACATACTTAATACTATGGTGACAAAAGTTCATTCAAAAGTAATGTGGTGAAAGAATTATAAACGCACCTCAATGAGGCTCTTTTCGTGCACTTGACAATGTTTTACGGTTTATGTAGGTTCTACGACATACCAGTTATCTCACTATGTATTCCATGTACATAACTAGCCAATCCCCTTAGCTTTGCACAGGCTTAGTGTAGAAAAAAGGAGGGCAAAATGTGCTTTTGTATTTTGCACCCATGCAAAGCCTTAAATTTAAATCTGCAAATTATGAGTTGAAAAACGAGCCTTGTGGTCGGCTGGCAACCGTTGTCAACAACGATATGAAGGCCTGTGTACACCTAGGTCACCGGCAATGGCTATCAATGAAACGATGTCAAATATCGCTTTCAAATTTGACAGCGTTTCACTGATCGCCATGGCCAGCGACATATATAGGTATTTTTTTTTATTGTTGATAGCTAAACGTTTGACTGCCATCAAACCTGATGGAAAGTGAAAATGCAGCCTAAGGTGGAGCACGCTTAGCTATTATTCACTTGTTCACTCTTGACTTGAAAATTCCAAGGTTGTAATGCTTCGAAAATACTGACGACGGTAAAGAGCACATAGGTGTGCGCAGGCCTTGAATTGAAGACGATAGTAGAAGTGGTGAAAAAGTTGGACCGAAGAATTGGAACCCCGCGGCAAGCTTAGCCGTGATGGAGTTAGACCAACTAATTATACGGCTGAGCTTGCTGTGGGGTTTGGAGCCTTACGCCTATCTAATTTTAATGGCATAAACAATATTCAAATGTACAATTTCAAAGGTAAAGACCTAGATTAAGACGAGCTATGGAGCCTGGCGTTGCTCGCCCTGATCAAATTGGAAGTCGTTCTGGAAGAAGCACAAAGAGATATAAGGTTTACGGTATGCATAGCCAATAATAGAAACTATGTTGAAAATTTGCTTCTGCAATAAATACGTAAGGGCCAAAACCGCACATCATAGCATTTTATACTTTAGCATAGCTAGCAGTTTAATTTTAATAAATAACGGCTCAAAACAAACAGTGGCGATAATAGTTTAAACAGACTTTATTTATTCAGTTTATTTGCTGCTTGCTTTGGTAGGTAGGTTAGGTATTTCAGTGAAAAAAATTAAAGTAGGTAACTATATTAACTGAATGATTCCGAAGTGAAGCCAGAAGGTCTGTAAGCGGCTTAACTTCTGCACTCGCACTTCCACACTTCTACAACAACTACATGATGTTTGAGCCGCTGAGTTGTTTGAGCTGAACAAGCTCAAGGTTGTAAATGAGCCGATTAACTGCAGGTAATTATTTCCCATGCCTAGCAGTAGTTAAGTGTTTTGATTGGGCTAAATATCTTTCATATCTTGACAGTCTAAATTGCGGCCAGTGCTGCCAGGTCCATTCCAGGGTTTGGCTATTTTTACTAATGTATTTTTTTTTTTTTTAATTAAGCATTGTAGTCATAAACCTAGACACTTAAAATGCTTCTAGATACTTTGAATAGACACAAGTTGTCCGATAAAATAGGTGCGCATGTCACAGTGCTCAATAAATATCTTTTTTTTTTTTGAAAACTCAATAGAAATGTAATTTTTTTTTAACTTGGCAATTTATATGAACTACAAACTGCAACACGTATTTAAAATCCAAGGTTAATCCAAGATTAGCCTACAAAATAATAGCAGTTAAATGCTTTGAAATTGCGCTAGACCTAGCGCCGAAAGCGCCATTGTGATGGCAATGTACATTTCGGAGACTTTAAATTATTTGGGGGCTAGTTCGCCATCGCTAGCGAACTAGTTCGCTGGCGGTGTGTTCAAGCCTTTATAGTTCATAGTTCATAGTTCATAGTTTATTTATTGATAACAAATTCGTTACAGGTCAAAGGTAAAGTAAAAATAAATAATACATTGTATAATAAGTAAGTACATATCTATAACTATTGAAAACAATAATTATTAACAATTCTAATTATTTAATAAACTCGTCAATCCTATAAAAACACTGCTCAACAAGCCAATTTTTTAGCCTATTTTTGAAGGATTGTGTTGTCGTTGCGGTAGTTATGGAGTCTGGGAGACGGTTGTAGGCCGCTGGTCCCAGTATTTGAACCAGCTTCGATGATTTCGTGAGCCTCCGCCTTATTGACTGCAGTTTGTTCGCGTTACGCGTCGGATATCTGTGACTGTCTCCAAGTTTTGCGTACTCGTCTAGGTGATGGTGGACATAGACGGCTGCGTTAAATATGATGAGTGCGGGAACGGTCAGTATTTTTAATGTTTTAAATATTGGGCGAGCAGAAGTGTCCCATCGAGCGCGTACGATCGCCCGCACTGCTCTCTTCTGCATCCTGAACACCCGCTCCCAGTCGGCAGCTCTGCCCCATAGTTCCACGCCATATTGTAGGAGCGAGTGAACAGATGCGAAGTAGCAACATCTAGTCATGCTTGGCTCCAGGGTGGCTGATAGCCGCCACAGGGCAAAGCATGCCCGACCTATCCTCTCGCAGAGATTATTGATGTGCAAGTCCCACTTAAGTCCATCATCCACCATGAAACCTAAAAAAGTCGCCTGCCTAACTTGAGCAATGGCCTCGTTCCCTAGGGATATTTCCATCTGTCCATAGGCGCGGCCTGCCAGGTTAAAGTGCATGAAGTGGGTTTTATTGACGTTCATCAGGAAGCCATTCTGATGAAACCACTTGTGCAGTTTGCCTGCTACCATGTTCAATCTCTCCTCCAGAAGGTCCAGACTCGGTGCCTGGACTATTGCAGCAACATCATCGGCGTACATTAATGTATGCCCGTTGTCTATACAGTCTGGCAGGTCATTTAGAAGAAGAGAGAACATGATATTAGACAGTGATGATCCTTGGGCAACACCTATGGACGTCGTTAGAGGCGCCGATTTGATCTTCCCACATTCTCCTGTCACAATTTGGGACCGGTCTCTCATAAAGTCTGTCATGAGCGCTAGGGTGGGGCCTTCGATGCCATAGTGTTTCAACTTTGCAGCAAGGACACTGTGATCGGCAACATCGAAGGCCTTCGACAGATCGCATAGTATGACCGCAACATGCTGTCGGTCCTCACGGGCCTGCAGTACACGGCTCACCAGCTCTCGCGCCACGTCGGTCGTTGATCGTCCTTTCCGGTAAGCGTACTGTCTTTCGGACAACGATTCAGTGGCTGTCAAGTATTCGGTTATCCTTGCGCTGAGGCCGTACTCAAAAATTTTTGCAATACCAGGTATAATTGATACAGGTCGATAGCTATTAATGGCCTCTTTTTTACCCTTCCCTTTGTACAACGGTGAAACTCTTACATTCTTAAATGCACTAGGATACTGCCCCTTTTTCACGCAGATATTAAACAATATTGAAAGAATGTTAGACAGAGGTCCGGCTGCGGCATGTATTAGTGACACCGAGATCTCGTAAATATCCTTTGTAGTCTTATGCGCTACCCCATTGGATATAATCTTATAGATTTCCAGAGGCGTGAAGGGTCGAAGCCTAAGCGAGCGGTCAGCTGGGGCCCGCGCGTCGGCCAAGGCCTGCAACGCGGCTGCGACGTTGGCAGCGGGAGCGCCACAGGTCGATGCGGCATTTACAAAAAATGAATTGACTGCGTCTACTGTCTCCATTTTACTCGCATACTTTGATCCATCGGGTGTCCGTAGGGATTCAATAAAACCGAGTTTTCGTTGACTCCGTCCGGTCTCAAGTTTTACGATATCCCACATGGATTTAGTCGTGTTCGTGGCGTTCGATATTATATTGCAATAAAATTGTTTCCGTTCTGTTTGAAGGACATTATCAAATTTGTTCTGAAATTCATCAAATTTAGATGATAAAGCTACGTTAAATGGATTTCGAATACTAATGGACTTTATCTCGCTAAGTAGGAAATTTAAGGTCACCATGTCCTGGGTTACCCAAGATTTTTTGTTTTTCTTGGACACCAATCGTTTTAGTGGGAAGCATACATCTATTTTGTTTTTAATAATATTGACAATTGTTTGAGCCAATTCGTCTGCAGTATTACGTTTTTGGCTTACCTCGAGCCAGTCGATACTTTCCAATGCTGCTACAAAACTGCAGTGGTTTGCGTTCGTATAAGACCTGGCTATACGCGGCGGGGGCGGGTCACGCGACGCACACAGTAGTTCGACTCTCACGGCATGGTGGTCGCTTCGCAGAACGTGCATCGCGCTCGCGCTCACAGTGCCGGCCTGCACTCGCTCACAGCTCACATATGCATGATCTAAGCACGTACTAGTTGTAGCTGTAATTCTAGTAGGAAAATCACAAATGTTAGAAAAATTGCGTGTGTTTAGTACGTCATACAGTTTTTTCTGGTCACTATTGAGCGGGCAAATGCAGTCCACATTCATGTCACCAACGACGACACAATCCTTTCCGCAGGCAACCAAGTTATCGAGCAAGCGCTCTAATATTGGATAAAATAAGGTAACTAGTGTTAGATTCGATCTATAAAGACACACAATCACAATATTAAAATCAGTGAGTTCGACCGCCGAAACCTCACATACTTGTTCCACAGAGATACCTGTGCAGTCGAACTCTTTACACTTTACATCTTTCTGAACGTAAATACAGGAGCCACCATGATTAATAATAGGCCTACAGTAGTGGGAGTATAAAACATAATTATTAATAGTAGTTAGATCTATTTGATTTTCTTTTAAATGGTGCTCAGTTAAACATAGAACGTCACATTTCATGTCTTTTTCTAGCATCACTTCCAAGTTTCTAGTCTTATTCTTCAACGAACAAATGTTTTGGTGGTAAATCACTACCTTAGCCAAGGAGTTATCGCTATCGTCACTTTGAAGCTGCGGCGGCGTCGCATCGACGCGTGAGTCATGCGCAGGATTCCTAATCAGCGCGCTCGCTGCCCCGCGTATTACGGGGCCGGAACAGAAACCACTCCGAGAAGCGAATACCGGACGGCCAAGCAGTCGGAGTCGTCACCTCACTATACACGTTCTCCGGCATCCCGATGATGAAGGAAGCATGCCTTTCTGATTTTATATTTCGTTTCTCCACAGTGTAATCAGCTTTAATAATCTTGTTTAAAAACTTAACAATTGTTTCGGCTGTAGTATCCGGTTTAAAACACCAAGCTTGGATGTGCTTTAGTCGATCAGCTGCTTGTATATCGCCGCTATCATTTGCGGTCCCGATTATAACAACGGGACGTTGTTGTTTGTGTCGCCGTTGTCGGCTTACTACTTGCCATTCATTAATTTCATTATTTATTGGATCCTCTGGAAATTTGTCAGCTTCTAATGAAGCAGAGGAGACAGTCAAAGCATTCGAAATTGAATGTTTTTTATCGGAGGCTTCTGCACGAGCTGTTATGTCTTTCCCCCTACCAAGTTCAGTTAGCGACGAAGGCCCCGTTGCGGTTTTCATTGGTATCGTAGTACTGTCACGTACATTGCGGCGTTTACTCAACGCGTTAGTCATCTCCGATATAGCGGCCGAGGCTTGTATGCGCGCATTGCGCACCGGTCGCTGAGTCTTGGTGCTCGCGACCGATGTACTCGGCGGCGTGACGACCGTAGCGCTTGCAAGTAACTTGTGGGTAGGAGTTTTATCACTTGGTGAACTGAGTTTAATTATAATCGCTGATTGTTCACTTATCTTACATTCTAGCGACTCAACTTTATTAACCAGAGACACTACAGTTGATTGCAGTTCGCGCAAAACACATTCGATGGATTTTAACGACATTATTCGTGCGTAAAAATTATAAATTCGTGGAGCAACTCCGTAGCTCCGTAGCTACTCACCTATACTATATATCTTATAGGTAGGTATTTTAATATATATCTTATATTAAAATACCTACTACGTTAAACATCAATATATTTACTATTAAGTATAAGTAGATAGGTACTAATAATTACGAAAATTTCAACGTATAAGAGCCTAAGGCTTAAATAATATCACTCAAGGCTACATAATTCAATTTTATACAAAAACAAAACCCCCGATCTAGGTAAACATACTCAGAACATGGTATCAGCTGCATGGTAAAATCCGCCCTAAATACACTAACACAGACTAATACAGATTAACAACATTACTATGTATTTAGATTAGACAACATTATGAAACAATACAATTTTTATTTTTTTTTGGATTTTTCTCTTTTGTTTTACATAGGAGTAATTTGAATATGGACACAATACTAAGATACAAAATTTGCGTATTACGACAAAGCACCATGATTGTGCCCGCGCCTTTAAAGACATATTAAGAAGCGTGTCTTCTTCTTTAAAATTAGTGACGCCATTTTGGATTCAATCATAGAAGCGAATTATAACATCAATTATTGTGATCACTACACATTTATAAAAAAAACATAACAAAACATAATTATACATCACTATTCATTAATTTAGTATCAAAACGTCAACTGATTTGGTACAAAACAGCTTTAAACTTAAAATTAAACCATTTAAATCTACATTTGAGAAGATAACTCGAAATCAACATAATAAAATGGGTATAATCTGTTCAGAAAGAGAGCAGTTGTTCAGGGATTGGAGGGCGCTGCTGTGCGTTTTGATCCTATCACATCATCATTGGCCTCTTACATCTATTGCAGATGATTTAGGTGGCGTCAGTTAGGTAATTGCGCATGGACCAGAAGTCGGGAAGTACACTATCACAACTAGTGTACTATTCCTTTATTAAATTTTTATGATGCAAAACGCTGACAGAAAGAAAGGGATGAGCTGCCATATAAAAATCGAAACGTTAGTTCACAATTTGGCCACGACGGCTCTCTTTCTGAACAGACTCTATACATTTTAATTCTGAACCTCCAGCTTCTGTATATGGCAGCCAAGCAGGCCTCGGTTAGACCAGGGCTTCGGGACAAGGGTGACTCCGATCACAAGAGACCCTCTCAACACTTGCAGGCTTATCGGCTGCCCGATGGAATGTGAGACTATGTTATTAATATCTTCCATGCATGTGAAGTTGCTGCTTTTCACGGTTCCGAATTGGATGATCATATCATTTATGGACAAGCCCTGTAACAGAAATCAATATTCTTATCGTGCCACTGATTCTTTGAACCAAGTGTGGTGAAAGGATTTTAAGTGCGCCTGAAAGAGGCTCCTTTCAATATACAATATTATAAATTCAACGCCATTCCTACCTCTAAGGTTGGCAGGTAGAAAGCATTAAACCCAAGCCCACCTTTTGTACAAAAATTTAAGTTTTTTGTGCAATAAAGAGTTAAATAATAAATTAGTAAAAGTATATGAACTGTTCACTTCACTATTCACTTTCTATTTGTTTGTTCTTTGTCTGGGTGTTAGTGTAATACGTATACAATACAGGGTGTCCCATAAGTCAACGTCCAGCCGAAAACGGTCGATGGGCCAAGTCATGACAGCTATCAGAAAAATATAAAAACAATATTTGTCATGTAACTTTCGAGTTATAAGTAATTTAAAAAAACAGGAAAAACTGACACCCTGTAATGATCTTTTAAGTCCTGTGACTACAAACTTTTCGTCAAACTTTTTTCTGCAATGTAAGCACGAATAACCCTTCTGTAAATTACAATTCAAAGTTTAGTCCTAACTGCCTCAGGTTCAAATAAAATCGTGGTGTTTTGGCCAACATTTCATTTCAGATAATTACATCACCCAACTTTAACCGACTGTACCGTAAAAAAAGGTAGTCACAGGACTTAAAAGACCATCACAGGGTATCAGTTTCCCTGTTTTTTTTAAATACTCATAACTCGAAAGTTACATGACAAATATCTTTTTTTATATTTTTCTGATAACTGTCATGACTTGGCCCATCGCCCGTTTTTGGGAAACCCTGTATATTATAGATATACTTACAGCAATATCAGCAGGAGATCCATTGTCCACCATAGTGACGAGCAAGAATGGTGTCGGAGGCACATGATCGGCATGCTCCTCATTGTTTTCATTCACTTCGATGATGGCCGAGCGTCGGGCCCGGAGCATATCTATAGCTTCCTCTGCATTTACCTCAGCTAGGCCGATCTCGATCAGTGTGAATATGTTTCTGAGATCATTTTGCAGGCCTGGAGCAAAAAAAATCGGTTGTTTGTAAAGTCGGTTTACTGACGATAGTTGAACGTGACAACGTCATACAGCTGTCCACGCGGACGCAGATGTCGAACGCTGCCGAACGCGGAGGCCGATTGTGCCTTTTTTCGCTCGATCCGCGCTCTCGCTTGCACTTCAAGCCTTAAATGGAACGCCTCAGAGCAAGGTAACGCCGCATGAGTCATGTTTTTTCGTGCGTGCAGTCGGCTCCATCGAATTATAAGACGTTGTCCCGTCAAAATGAATTCATCATCAGCACTTGATGTACGGACTTGTTTTCCGCAAGTAGGCCGCTGGCGTCCTTTTTGCGTGACGCTTGACACGCGTTGCTCAAACTTTTTTAGGTTCTACGACACGTCGGTTTCCATACAATGTTTTGCTTTACTGTTTTGAGAGTAGGTACTGGCATAGTGTACATAAATTTTTTGACAGAAAAACTTATTGGTACACAACTGGATTTAAACCCATGAGCTGGGATTGGAAGGCAGGGCCACTACCACTAGACAACCAGTGCTCTCAGGCCTGGAGCAAAGAGTCATAATAATGAATTCCTATTTCCCTTGGTCACCCCATCACATCACGAAACCTAAGGCTTGGTTCATGCATGCTTGCAAAATATGACATTTGACTAATATTTGTTGTAAAGAAAATACATTCTAATATCATTTGGTTTGAGATTATTACATCTTTCAATTTTGTGGAGTTGAGAGATTCATTCATCTTCAGATATTCACATTTCACAGTTATGTGTCTTTCAATTAAATTGGAAAATATTCCACCATCCTTCAAGTACCACACCCTTGCTTATATGAAGTAAACAGTATGGCAATTTTAATTTGCAAAAAGTTCATTTCATTTTAAACTATAACATTCATTAAACAGCATGCTGTAAAATATTATTACTTACTTTTTTAAATATTTTTACTTGGGACATGATCTTAAATAAAAAAAATCTTGCATTTAAGAAATTTAAAAGCCCATGTATCTCTTCTTCTTCCTGCCCTCAACCCACTAGGTGTGTCAGCACAACTTGCATGTTTCCTCCATTCTCCTCTATCATAATCTCAGCACCTACTCCCTCCTTTCTTAGAACTAACATCATGTAACTTACAGATAATATTGTGCCTGGCATGTCGGACCTGGTACACGTCGATATCATCCCGCGGGAATCCCTGATCGTCCACCAGCGACTCGAACATATCGGAATGGTGAAACTGCAAAATGGCATGCTGCTCGTACAATTCCTTTTCCAATTTATATTTTTCCTCCATCAGCTTCAACACTTCGTCCCGTTTCGAACCCCTCACACAGTGATGAGGAACCTGTTGCATCACTTCACTAGGCCGATTCATGATGGCTAGTTCTTGGTGCCGTTTATTTAGAATTAAACTGCACAATGTAAAAATTCACATGCAGCAGAGCGCAATGCACGAAGCAAAAACTATTGATTTTGTTGACATGAAATGAATGACAGAGTTTGTTTGATTTGATTGACTTGCTTGACTGTCAAAGTCAAAATTTATCACTTCACTTCTTCTTTTTTGGCTACTGCGACTTTATGCCACAATTCTGCCAGTGTCCGTTTCATGCTAGTGTCATAAACTTAAGATGGAGTAGAGTAAATTTATCAAAATTTATCGAGTCATCATCCTTTTTGGGTCCGGTTAATGTACGGCCAGTTTTTTTTCTGCAACAAAGAAGGCAAACAAGCCTAGACCCACCCCCCTGATGGAAGGCGGTTACCGTAGCCTAGGTATGCCTGCAATACCAGAGGCATCACTGTTTATGTACACCAAGTTAAAACGAATCCATTATTTTCCACTGTGGAATTGTTAAGGTCTATGTATTTTTTTCTCCCCCTTTAATAATAATAATAATATCGTTTATTTCAGACAACATTAAATGCACACATTACAAAAATGTAACATCTTAGGTCCATAGTTAATAAATACCTTAGAGACTAACATACATAAAATAAAATAAAATTACTAATCAAAATCAAATCTTAGGGGCTTTTTTCGTTAGCGCACCCCTAAAGCAACGATAGACGATTCCTGGCGGCCAGAAATCCGAATTGAGAAACATGTCCCCAATGCTTCGCAGGCACTTGGAGCACGTACGATTTGAAGGCCGTGTCTCTCACTCCCGATGGCTCTAGCCGCTGCAGATGTAGCTGTATTAGTGGCGGGTCCTTAATCCAAAAACAGATCCTCTCCTTTACGTAGCGAAAGACCTCATCACCTGAAGTATTCGGGTCCAATCTCGAGAGGTAAAGGAGGATGGTCGGGTCCACAGCACGCAGGGTGGCTTCGGATGCTATGACGCTCACGGTACCACGTTTATTTCGTGACGGTTTCGCTTTTTTCTCCACCAGGGTGAAACCATCTTTATCGACCTTCTTCGATGTACCTACGGGGATCTTTTGTTTTTTTAAGGGTATTGAAAAAAAACATTTTCTGGCACTGCGGCGGCCACTGCCTTGGCACGCTCGCTCGCCTTGTGCGTAATCTTTATGTTCTAACATAACCTAACCCATCCAAGTTGGATCCACTCTATAAAGTATCACGGACCAGCATATACCTAAATATCGAGTGCAAGAACAAAAAAGCAAGAATCCGTGTTTTAATTGCTCCAGTGTACTAATGGCTTAACTGGCATCGTAATAACGGGGTGTACAATAACATGTACATGATTCCATCCATTTTGACAGGTTTGGGTTGCCAGGTGTTGTAAATTTCTTCCATTATCATGTACATTTTAGCACCCGCGATCACTGCTCGGTTATATAATTGAAAACCAGTACGATTGATTTCACATTCGGAATGATTGAATAATGTTGTAAATGACTTAGGTACTCTCTTCTTCTGTGAGACAAAAGTACGCCACCCAATCTACTAAATTTATTGATTGTCGTCCACAAGATTTTATATTTATTTATGGCCCTCGTAGTAAATATGAAAAGTAGCGTTTCAATGTGAGTAAAATGGTAAGGAGTTAAGAGATAAAATATTTTTTTCTTATGTTAATGAACTTCCAACGAGAAAATATTATTGTTATTTTCTAAGTCCCTCTTTAGAATATATTTTGTCCATTTAGAAAATAACAGATACTAACTCCTTGTTTACTTAGTACAGTTGATTAATATACATACCTATAATAGATACACATATACATACTCATGATTCAAAAACCTTGCAGTTTACGCTTTGCGAAGATATAGGTGCCTACCTACTTACTATGATGTTACAAGGAAATAAAAAACTTATTATTGTTATTCTTTATTTTATATTTTGAAATCAATAATGAGATTTAATAACTGTAGCTCTCCTGGTTGCATTATGATTTATACAAAAAATATTTTAAGCTTTTTAGTTGATTTGCTTTGATTTTACATTCAACATAATTATGCAACAATGTTCTAAATAAAAATGACCAGATTAATAGTTTTATTCTAATAATAAAGACTTAATTACAAAGTCAGATTTATAATAACATTAACAAATAATGTGAGTCTTGGTTAACATTTTTAAACAAAGGAAGGTTACATTTTAAAGCGTTTATTTATTTAAATATCAAAAGTATTCTTAGAATTATTAAGTAATGTCTTTTACGACAAAGTGTACTTTAGTTGATTTACTTAAAGATTAATGTCAGTTATGGAATTCTAGTTGTGAGCTTTTTGTTGGAAAAATACAAAATAATACTTCTTGAGTCTGGCGAAATTCAAAAGAGTATTATGAGTAATTAACAAGCCAAAAATATGCTTAAATTCCCATCACAATCTTGTGCAATCATAAAAGTATAAATAAATCATATACATAATGTACAAAATGAACATCAACTTCAACTAACATTCAATTGAACACAAAAGGATCTAAAACAAGAAATGAAACATGATTGTGCAATACAAAGAAAAATACGAATAAATAATCTATTATCACCTTAATTAATAGCTGACGGAAACTTTTACCAGTCTATCGACACGAGTAATCTGGCGTAACTACGGGTGCAAATGCAACTGTATAAAAACCCCAGTCAGTTATTACCTATCTTCAATACGTTTAACAAAATGGTCCCTAAAGAAAAATATTAAACATAAGATCGAAATCACACTTTCCTTTCGGCCTCCGCACAGAGACTAATACGTATAACATACAAAACATACACTAACAATTATGGCAACGTTGACAATAAATAAGAGGAAGGGGGAATATTCACATAAAAAAACCGCTCAATAACAATGAACGTAATTATAACACTGACAGCACAAAATAAATTAAAAAGTCGGAAGTGCATAACTTGCACGAATAGTACAAAAAAATAAGTATACAAGGCAACATGTGCAGACTTTATGTTATATTACTACCATCTATTGTTTTTAAAAGCCACATTCGCAAATTCGTAATTTCGTAATAATAAGCTTGGCTTGATTCGCGAATTGGTTAATTTTGTTAGTATAATTTACACTTCGTCACTTCCTACGCTAATGCTAGTCGCTCTCACGAGAGTTTTAAATAAATTAGCGGTGTTATATTTGGCTAAACAATAATTACGACCTACAAACTGTCAGAGCGACTTGCATCGCGTGGATAATTTAAGATCGTTTTTGCTCGATTAACTACATAATCGAGCTTATTGGCATTTTTTTTTCGTCTACAATCGGAATGGTTCGCGTTTCTCCGTAGTTCGTGGAGTTGCTCGGCGCGTGGCTGGCGTTGTGGGTGTCCCATTTTCTGAGGCATCCGAGGGCTTTCTCAACAGCCTAGATACGGCCGTCTGCTGTCCTGAGCGCACTGGGGTCGTGCTACCAGACGGCGTTCTTTGCCTGTTATGAAAATAGAAATTAATACCTCATCACTAAATGAATAAGTCCATGCAAAGCTCAACAAAAAAACACCCAAAGAATTTTGTCCACACCGCCAATTGAAAGTCTACAGAAAAATCACCTACAAACAATTGAATAACACAACAATATAAAAGCAAACTCTTAAGTTATATAATTATTACCTATTGAGATTACAGTTAGTATGGTGATCCTTAAGTACGGGGATGCCGCTCCTTCTAGGGGTTTGTCCGTCCGTGGAGGCAAACGAACCGCTCCTATGGTGGTGTTAGCGAGTACAGACATAGAAAATTAGTAAAAAGATAGAAGAAACGTGAGACGTCAGTTTTTGCAAATGCTTATAGAACGTTTCGATAGACAAAAATGTGTCACAAAATAGCATGTGCACAAACTTTATAATTTTTTTATTTGGTTTATTAAACGTTAAGATGCAATCACTGTGATAACTATGAGAGGTAAGCATCATTAGTACTGACTTAAAACAAACTTTGAGATCTGTTGTAGGTAAGTAAAAGTACAACAAAAGCGTTTTTAAGGATACCAGATTGTATCTTTGCGTAGGTATTTTTTAAAACTGCTTACTCAACTAATGTAAGCCTGATAATAAATGTACAGGGAGATAAAGTAAGGAAACACTTAGTCAAAAGCTGTGAATGAAATGCGTGGGATGTGATAATTTAAGCTAGTTTTCGATGTTTTATGCACATGGTGAAATGAGTGTTTTATCAATACCACTGTACACAAAAAAAATTAAATAATACAAGATGCAAAGCTGTTAACCCAGCTCCATAATATTATGCTGTTATTAGTGCGTCAGGCAAACATTAGTTATTACAATTAAAAAATAGAAAGTCTTGATGGGAACAAGTGACAGTGGTGGTAAACGAACGCTGAGTGTTGACAAACAATGTCTTCAAGCAGATGAGATCATGAAATCTGGTGTACATCATGTAAAGTGAACTTTTACAAATTTTTTATGCATTGAAATGCGATGAGGGTAGATGTCGACAACAACATAAATCAAAATGATCAATGAGCATTAATCAAAATAATCGGGCAAAACGAAGCTAGCATTCTACAGGCTTGTACCCTTTGATGTCTCGCTGCGTCGGCTTAGACACCTCACCGCTCGATTCACTTATGTTACTCTCATATTCATTGTCGCTCGTCATTCCCGAAATGCTGAAGAGGGAAGAGTCGTCTTCTGGACTCCTCTGTTCAGATTTCCTGGAGGGGTCCTGGGAAGTGGGGCTGGGTTCTTGTGAAGCCTCTCTAGAGTGCGACACCTGGGATATTTTCAACCGTCTTTCAACGGAAGGGGTTCTTTGGGAACGGGAGCCCACGTAAACGGGAATCTTCGTGGATCCCTGTGTTTGGAATGCTGGATGAGTATGGGATAAGGATTTAGGATGTTCGGACGCCATTGACGATGGCTGGGAATGTGTAGAGCTATTTTATTTCCATTTTGGTATTTGCATGCGGGAAGGAAAAAAACAAAGATATAATCAACACCATGAATTCCCATTTTAAAATAAATGTTAGTATTTGAAATCGTGAGAAGCTGTGTTTAGTTCTGGGACTACCCGTAGATACTCTTTAACATGCTAGACGATACTGAAAAGCTTTTTCTTAACATCATTTTGGACCATGGCACCCATCACCCTCCAAAAAATACAATACAACAGTCAATTTTGAATACTAGGCTTCCCGTGTGTTCTGTGGAAACGTGTGCACCCAAACATATTCGACGTCACTACAAGTCCCTGTAATCCCTTACAAGCAAAGTGACGTGCTTAAAAACTGTATCTCAAGACAAACATGCGGTCGTTATTTGTTACAAAAACAATATATTTTTGTATGATAAGGTTGCATTGAAAGAAGCAGAAATATTTTCTATTCTATTGGTACTTAACAATGTTAAAAAATTATTCTTAAGTCACTACTTCTTTCAATGTACCCATCTCAAATTCCGACCGCAACGATACACAATCCGTTCAAACCCACAAACTGAATTATACCTCACTAGCGCCGGTACAGGAGACAATGTGGGAATACTTGAAGTGCGGTACATGGCGCCTGGATACCTGTTTGTGCGCACATCAGTTCAACCGTTGATTTACACATTTTACCAGTATTAAGAAAACGATGAAAATGTGAGTTTCTTTAAAATTACTTTAAAAGAAAAAAAATAAGGTTTTTACACGATTTGTTAGGTAAATTCTATTAAATAATAACAAGGTCTATTCTTAAACTCGCATATTCTCGTTATAACTAGTGAATGCAGATAGATCAGCCTTTAAATAAAACCATATTTAAAAAAAAATGTATTGTAGATTACTATTTAAATTTTATTTAATGATTTTAGTTCGCCTCATCACCACGGTACCTTTAAAAAGTTACAAGAAATAAAACAATTATTTGGAATACAACAGATTTTCAAGAACGTGTTGGTTAAACCTATCTGCATTCAAGAAAAAATACTAAAACATCTTCAAGTACGTACCTTCCGCTAGCAGGGGTAAGCAGACCAGTTGGAGTGCGAGGTCTGGAGTTCCCGTTGGGTGTGTTTAGGCCAAACTTGCTGGCGGTGGCAGCGGCCCGCGCTGTCGACGCCTTTGTGTTCGTTACTTTGCGCATGGGTATGCGGGATGGCGTTCCCGCATCATCTGTGAAACAAAATGTTTAGTAAACGAATATAAATAAACATAATTTACAGGCTTCTAATTCAAATTGAGTTGGGGGAATAAGATCTGCACTGACGTCCCGCGATGGGGTGGAATTTTAGTTGGGGGAATAAGATCTGACGTCCCGCGATGGGGTATATTGTGTATTGTCCCCCTGCTGAACCTTACACCAGCCAGCCCAACTACGGGCAATTTACGGGCTTATTTATATTCTTAATGGTTCTATAACAATCATTGATCTTAGCAGGACGCCAAGTCTGCTGCCTGAAAGACAAGGATTGTCTAAGCCTTAGACAATCCTTGTCTCCTGACTCTAAGGCTCTGTCCTGACTCTAAGGCATGAAAGTTATAACATCATGTCAAGTTTATTAATAATACCTGTGCTATCTAAAGAGAGATTGGATCCATGTCGTGATGGTGGTTTGGAACCAGCTCTCGATCCTGTTCTTGATCCAGGTCTCGATCCGCCGGGAGTTAACGTTGACCTAGTAGAAGAGAAAAGAAATCATAGAGTGATAATCCGCACAAATTCATATTTTTGGATGAATAAAATGTTATTGTCTACTCACTTGGCAACGCTAGGTTTCCTATATCTTGTTCCGAGTCCACTTGCTGCTTCGTTATCGCTCAAGGAGTCGGGAGTACCCGCGCTGAGAGACGACCTCGACGCGCGACCAGCTACACCACCAGTTGACATCGGCACTGACCGGGCTGTACGTTCCCTTACCTACATCAACATTCATTTTAAAGTTGCTGAATTAACTGATTAGGTAAGTGTTAATGATTCAATATTGTTTTAGCATAATTGTTGAAAACCACACGTGCTTATTTATACTATAAGGCAAAATCGTGTTGTATACTTTAGTAATGACTATGTGCATGCTATACTAATGGACTTGACAATAATAATGATCGCAATTCTATCTAGAATTCACACAATGACAGTACAATAGACAAATGAACAGAAATAAAACCTGCGACACAATGAGCGATAAGAGTGCATCAACCGCCACACTTTGATAGCCTATTTAGCATTACCCAATGATATCCTGGAGAAGGCTGGTATCCATGGTGGTGGGTATAGTGGTGTTCGCCGGGCGTGGTGGAACCTTGAGATCTTGAGTGTCCGTATATAAACGCCTGTTTAGTGCCGTGTGTCGATCCCACGTGTAGCGGATACGAACAGGGAAGTTCTTCTCGCTGCCTTAGTGCCTCAAATATGGGCCTCAGCGCCTCCATTACCTCCTCAGCTAAACGTACCAATACAAAACCGGGAAGCTCATTAAGGAGGGAAGGGAACACATCCATTAACACAACATTTTGCCTTCATAGTGCCAATCTTTTTTGCCGAATCGCGTTTATTTAGACGAGTATCGCGACGAAGTTTCAATGTTACGATTAGTCCACACGTTTAGTCGACGAACGCGGATTTAATTTTGCGAAATGCGGGTAAAATGGGAACTAGCGGGAAGGGTGGACGAAATACTATACCATTAACATCCATAGGCGCTGACGTGCCACCTCTCCAATGCAGTGAATCCAACCAATGATACAGTAACAAACAACACCAAACACTACAACGAGCCTGTGCTTCAATGCTTAGCTTGAACACTCTAATGCAATACGACCAAACGCTACGAGCTCAACACATGCTGCACTCATGTTAATGCACCTTGCAAATGGATACCAGGATCCATGTACAAATTGCAACATTAGAAAAAAACAAGCGAAAGTTGAGTCCCAAACCGATTTGCTCCAACCAACAACTACGGTGCGATTTATGATACGTGTGAGGAAATAAAATATAACTTAGGTATACCTAATCCTGCCGAAAGAAGATTGTGTAAAAACAAAGCTGAATCACTTACCTTGACGATGGGTCCAGTGGATGGTGGTGTGTTGGTGTTAGAGCGGGGAGTGCGTGGTCGGAACGCTGCCATACTCTGTGATACTCCATCCGCCAGTATGAACTGTTCTCGCAGCTCGATGTTGGTGCGTCCCTTGGCTGCATGCAGGCGGCGTCCAATGCGTGTCGCAAACGGAAGGATGGGAACGGGAGGGCAAAGAAAACCATACGGTAAAAGGAAAGGCATAAAAATAACACAAAAGTGTTAAAAGAAAATGGGATAACGTGCAGTGGTAGTGAGGGAAAGAAAAAAAACAACAAACAAATCAGAAAAATGTCAAACAAAACAAACATAACAGTAAAAAGGATTTTAAGTTGAGTGCAGTTAGGAACAGGAATAATAAAATACCATTAGTTTATTCTTCACCATACATTATAATGCAACCAGTACAAATCAAGAGCAAGAATTTTATATCACGTTCAACACGTCAATCAATTATTGTTAAATTCGGATATACATCGGAATAGAAACGCATAGCTTATATTGTTTTATTAAACGATTATTTTATCTGTAATTTATTGATTAACTGTGCAATGATATGAATAATGATAGAATAGTGAAAATTTCAAAGTAATCTTGCGCTTGTTTTGTACACGTTAGTTTCTACTATAAAAAATAAAATTTACCAAAACACCTGAGCTTTATTAAAAATGACAAATAAAAATATCATGCCACTAATTAGAAGCACTAGTCAAATATGTATAATATAGGTACGCTTCAAATATTTACAATATGTTGTGAAATAATATTGTTCATTTGAAAATAGATGTTAACGAGGTATTCTACACATTTGATAAATTCATAAGATCACGGCCGAAGGCAGAGATCAAGGATATGAAATAAAAACATACTTAGGTACTTATTATAAAAGCACAGTATACCAAAAGCATCAAATGTGTAAAAGCACCCATACATTTAGCAAATAAATCTATAATACCCATAGCAAACGTATAAACTAAGCAACACCAACTACAAACGCTTTGCAATGGAACCAGTTAACTTGTGATAAATAAAAAGCTGAATAAGTGTAAAATTTTGAAACTAAAATTAGAGGTTCCAAGGCCAAGTCGTGTCGCTTACCGAGCGGGCAACAAGCCTCATGCTGCTCCGGTTTGTACGGATCAGGCAGCGGTAGCACTAATGAGACTACTTTATGTAAAGGGATTTACGGGATATAAATTAAAATGTAAAAATAATAAAAAATATTTTTCAGGACCACAGGATTTGGAATGGGCAAAGCGAATACGAATTAGTAAATTAGTAGCAACATCATTTTTTTATTGTGGACATCAGTTTTACGATGCTTACTTTAGCTTTACTGGTTGTTGATAGGTACTAGCTTTGTAAATTGGTAGCTCCACAATGAGAGTGAAGAATGTGTGATCACTTATTTCTAAAACATCACAATTCTAAGTTGATTATGGAAAAGTGCTTTTCACCTAAAAAGTTTTTAACCGTTATCGTTATTTCGCGTAACCGCTATTTAGCCGTTATTTAGTTTTGGTAGAACATGGTAGTTTTTTGCTGGCAGCACCGCACCGCTCGAGCAAAGCAATGCGCATGTCAAAAACATCGCGTCGAAAAAGAAAACAAGAACAATGGATTTCAACACGGGTCGATTCTAGTTTTGCGTTGACTCAGATTTTAGTCTTTTCGATGTATTACGCGAGTGATACGCCTTCAAAATGACCGGCACAATAATTGAGAACTTAAGCGGGCGGAAACTGAGTGTATTAATCACGTTTCTATTGTTGTGCCAGCTAACATGTTTTTTGATCGGTGGGCTGGTCGCGCCCATGCCTGCGAACGTGCAAATGATTCTCGGAACGGTATGCAAGGATACTTCTACGGTGAAAAATGACACGACGAAATGGTTTTATAATCGCGGTAAAGGCGCTTGCAAGACTGCCAACCTCGCCGAATCTTTTCACGAGCTTTCCGAGACCGACATTGTTTTCGCGTTTCAAATGCCGATCCCACGCGAAAGCCGGGTGCTGGACTACTCGAGATGGCAGCAGAATCTCATCGGAGTGCTTCAAGTGGACGTCAGCTACCACTCCCAGATGGAGGTGCAGCCTCGAAGCACAATTACGATCGACGCTCGTTTAGCGTATCGAAACAAAGGCGACGCGGACGACAAATGGACATTGTACACACAATCGGTGGAAAAGCGGCATTTGGACTGCGCTATTGATGTTAAAGCAGAGCAGTATCTATACAACTGCACTGCAATACCTCTGTTTGAACTGGGCTCTCTATTCCATGACTACTATTTGCTAAATGTTAGACTTCCTGTCGACACTCCCAACATGAACATCAACATAGGACATGTGCAAGATATGTGGCTGACTGTTATCAACCAGAATGGGGGATTCACTAAAGTCTGGCTGTCTCTAAAGACTGTGTTCTTCCCCTGCATTATTGGTATCATTGTGTGGTTTTGGAGACGCATTCACATGCTGCAACGAAAACCCGTGCTTTTGGAAAAGATGCTCCTCAGCTTAGGAATAGCATTATGCCTTCTAAACATGCCAATTGAGTACTTGACCCTGCATTTTGATCTACCCTTCATGTTGCTTTTGGGAGATATTAGACAAGGTGTTTTTTATGCTACACTGTTCTCATTCTGGCTGGTGTTTGCCGGTGAGCACATGCTGATTCAAAACACCACAGCCCAGAGCTCCCTAAAGCAGTACTGGCGTCATCTTAGTGCTGTTGCTATTGGATGCATCTCGCTTTTCATCTTCGACATGTGCGAGAGAGGCGTGCAACTACGTAATCCATTCTACTCGATCTGGGTCACTGATATCGGAACAAACTTGGCTCTGACCTTCATTATCCTAGCCGGGATATCGACCTGCATCTACTTCCTATTTCTATGCTACATGGTGTACCAAGTCTTCATCAATATATCTCACAAGCGCCAGTCTCTGCCGACTATGTGCTCGGTCCGGCGCCTGCACTACGAGGGAATTATCTACCGTTTCCAATTCCTGATGTTAGCCACCCTGCTATGTGCTGCATTGACTGTTATTGGATTTATCCTTGGACAAGTGGCTGAAGGCCAGTGGAAATGGGACGAGAACATTGAATTGGAATACACTTCAGCATTCTTTACTGGCGTTTATGGCATGTGGAATATCTACATATTCGCTCTGCTGGTTCTGTATGCTCCGAGCCACAAGCGCTGGCCTGTCGCTGAGAACACATCGGACATGCAGAACCTGAGCGAGGAGATTGAATTCAGCCCGTTGCCTGAACGCTCCACCAGTGAAATTTCATCTTTAACCTCCTTTATAAGAAAGTCGACTATCGATTGAATCTCTCTTAGACCTAAGCTGTTTTTGCCTAAAATGTAGACTGCCTGTTTCTAGAAAGTTTGTAGCTATGTATAACGGAACTTAGTTTTAGATTAAACTGTGTACTTATTCCTAACATGGTAATGTTATCTGTAGCGTAGGATTTAGAAACGTTTGTTTAAAAACTTGTAGCCATTATCTTTAAGACTAATCTGAGTCATTTGGAACTGGTTTTGATCTTGGAATGTGCTTCCAAAAATAGAATCAAGTTTGATACTTTTGCTTGTTTGAATATTAAGTTGGTATTATGTTACTGTGATAGTTTTAAGATTTTGCATTTTGTAACAAACAGTATTGCTAGATTAATTTTGTATTGCCAGCGTTACTTAATAATTATAAGTTTTGTGTAGTGATTTGTACCGTAATAAAATATTAAAATAAATGTTATTTTGTTATTTAACACACATATTTTTGGTAACATTGTTATGGTTTATTTATTAGTTTTCCCATATTAGGGTTATTAGGTTAAAAACAGTTACAAAATTATTATAAATATTATTCCCGATACGATGGATTGACACTTTGAATACCATAAAAACCTAAAAAGTTATAACCTACTGATCTTCAGGCATTTTAAAAGGATTATACCCAAAAATCAGTAACCACAAATAGTTAATTTCAACAGAACTTATTCAATGCTTCTGTAAAAAACCAGAGCATAAGTCCAAAATTGTTTTATTATGAAGCCAAGATTTCAATCAAAAAATTCTAGCATAAATATTGGTAGATATTAATTAAACTTAAACATAAAAACATCAAACTTGGCTTCATAAAGTAGAATAATGTATTGCTCATTCAACCAATAAGGGGGCGTCCACAAATTACCTGAGATGTTTAAGGGGGGGGGAGGGGTCGAGTCAAATCTCATCTAATCTTAAGTTGGAGAGAGGGGGGGTCTCGGCAAATATCACGCATTTTTTTCTGATTGAAATAAAAAAAATATACAATTTTGGCCCCGTTTTAAGTATTCTATTGTTAAATTTTTATTACACTCATATCTCTCAGCAATATTGATTATAGTCTTAACTAGTCGTAAATAAAAGCACGAAACCTTTTTTTTTCTTTTTACAATAACAATCCAACGCCTTTACGTAAGAAACCCACATTTTGAATAATCTCACGTGAGATTGGGGAATGGGGGAGGGGGTTGAATAAAATCTCACGACATCTCACCAGGGGGGGAGGGAGGGACAGAAAATTCAAAAATTCACCTCACGTAGTTTATGGACGCCCTCTAAGGTCCCACCTATAAGGTCACCTTAAAACTAGAGTCAGTGACTTGTATCAAGACAAGTCGTGTCCTTTTTAAAATGAAGGTTAAATAGGCATTACAATATTCTCCAAAGTACATAATTAAATTAGAAATAGAACGAGTTATAACTAATTATTTTCTTTATCAGAATGACTTGGAAAACTTATTTCAGCTAGTGAGTAGGCTTATTTTTGACTTGGATGGTAGTAGGACTACAGCAAGTTTCTTTTACTTATTTGTAACTTTTTACTCAGAGAAGAATGGGAGAAAGTTCGACATCTAGATTCAATTTTTCAAATAGATGAATCTATTATTTTTGGAGAACATCCTAAATTCATAGTTTCAAATCCTAGGAAAAAGTATTCACCTACTTCATAAAAAAAGGTTTTACTAAAAGAAATTGACCATTCCCACATTGTAAGTAAAAATAACGGTATTGAAAATGATATTACTTCAAAGTAAGCCTATATTTCAAGGTAATTGTTTATCCTATAATCTGATGGAACTAACATATGGCCCACCTGATGTTAAGTGGTAACCATAGCATATAACAAAGCATTACCTCATAGGTCACGCACGTCAGAAACGTGCCCTACGATACACAGCCCTGCGTTCATCTACCTAAGGTCTATTACACCGGTAGGTTATTGCCGCGTGGAACTTGCTAAACTTACGGTGACTCACCTATTATTATTACTATATTATTTTTCCATATTTTTCATCTCTCGCTAAGCAAGGAGTACCTATACGTTTTTCGCAGGCTATTGGCCTAGCGAAAAATCTATTATTTATTTAATTAATTAACTAAGCTGAAAGCTATTTTAATCTTGGGTTTTAATACAAAAAACTAAGATTAAAATAGCTTACAAAAAAATGTCAAAATCAAAACAAAAAAAACATAATATACAGTAAAGATCAAAGTACCTATGACGTAACTAAGTCATCCTGCGATTGAAAAAAATAATTTTGACTTATAAAGGAGAATGGTCAACTTCCCACGCAAAACAGGCCCTAAGATCTTATTAAATTTGTACATACCTCTGCAAGGATCGTTCTTGACCAAGAACTCGTCTAAAGCCACCCAGCCTCCGCCGACGCGGACCATGACGGTAGACCGAAGAATTCGGACCAGGCGCAGTTTTTGCGAATCACCGAACTGTGCGGGGAGGAATTATGACGAGGTTTCATTGAAGAGTCGTTCTAAGTACTAATAATAGATTATAAAAGCGGGTACCTATTGAAAATGTGATTTTTAAATTGAAGTACACTTGCTCAAAATAGCGCTCAAAAAAATACTTTATGTGCTTACATAAAACATCAATTTAAATTTAATATTTCTGCATTTAGTTTCGTTTTATTTCCTCCTCGTGTCACTAGTTCAAACCAGCGTGGTGAAAGGATTTTAAGTGCCTCAAAAGCTTCTTTCGCGCACTTGAGTGTTTTCGAACGTTTGAGGTTCTACGCCATGCCGGTTTTCTCATGGTTTCAGTTAGAGCACATACATTTTTGGACAGACACTCATTGGTGCACGACCAGATTGAACCCACGACCTTAGGATTGGAAGGCGAGGCCACTAGACCACCAGTACTCTCAGGTATAGATAGAATTATGCGACTATATTTGTGTGAAGTGACTTACCCTGTACTTGCCCTCTCCGACCTGCATGACCCTGAACTTCTGGCGACAGGTGCAAAGCATCACAAGTCGCTTCACTTCATCGTGGATCTTGTCTGCGTCCGTTGGAGGACCACGGCGTTCAACCTGCAATACATTTTCCTTTATAATATGCCTTTGGAGAACATTTAAGGAGTTTTAGAATTTGTAGAACACCTCCCAGCAGTGGGTGAATGTGGGCTTATTAGATACGTCTGAAGAAATAGGTTTCTATCGGCATTTTTAAGGTTTTACAAGCCTTTGCATCTATTTTGATGATACCTAAATAGTGTCTGACAATTTTTTCTCATGCCTCTATTTACGGGACGCTATAGTGTCTGGGACAGGGTTTTTAAATGGAATAGGCTTGCCCAGCTCCTATACCATCCTGACAGCTTAGTCGGTCTAAACAGGAAAGACATGGTCCAATACGTGCGGAGCTGACTTAGCCACGGGTTTCACGATGATTTCCTTCACCGTTCATCATCATCTCAGCCCGGTCTACTGCTGGGTACAGGCTTCCTTCATCTTCTGTCAGTCTCCTCTCTTCTGTTCTGCGCGTCTTGTCCAGGTGTTGCGAGGTCCTGCGACCTTTACGATGCCGTTGACCCAGATTTCTTCGGCCCAACTTCAGCCACCATTCGGTCAAGGCTTTGCTCCAACGGCCATCACCATGTCTACCCAGGTGTCCTACCCAACTCCACTTGAGATTTACCACCTTATCGCACTTTACTTTTTTTTACTTAAGGTTACATTGGTGATTATTCTATAGTTGACTTACCCAGTCAGGTCGGAGAGCCGCAATGAACTCTTCCCAGTCGATGAGTCCGCCGCCGTTTCTGTCGAACAGATCGGCCACGGCTCCCATCTCGAGTCGCGATGTGTCGAATTCTGTTCAAAAATAAACGTTTTTAAAATAAAATTAACATTTTTTAAAGTACGTAAAGGAGAAGGGTTAAAGTCTATGTAAAATTGGCCCAAGCTCAAAACAGAAGAAACTTAACTCAAAATTATCATTATATTAAGGGTACCCATTCTATATAGTTTTTGTTATAAATAGCAGTGGGGTAACTTAGAAAAATGAAATCAAAGAATGAGGCTTCAACTTACTGGTGTTGATAATTCCGTCCATAAACTCGTGTCTCGAGATGAGTCCGTTGTTGTCCTTGTCCATCTTGCGGAAGAGATCCGTCAGTCGGGACTTCTTGTGGTTCATGAACTTCAGGAACTGAGGATAAAGAATTTTATTAGATAAGTTTCAAAAAAAGAATCCTCGGATAGTACTGAATAACTATGTATTTGACTTTGTTGGTTTGATTAAAATAAAATAAGAGCAATTATTCAGGATTCAGGATTCTTGTCTCTGTTAAGTTCATCTGAACAAAAAAAGATAGTGACAGAATTAGAGGCAAGAAATCTTGTTCAGTTCTAGAGGACCAAATTAATTAAAGGCCTTACGTCCCAAAGCATCTTCGCTGCGTTCTGAATCTTATCTTTAAAATAACTAGGTTGAGTTTAGCTTTGAAGTAACTTACCCTCTTTCTCCAGTCGTCCCAACTGAAGTTGGACACGCGCTGGATTTCCTGAAGGTGAGCGAGACGGGCTTGCAGATGTCTCTGTCGCTCCCACGCGAGGAGCCATACGTTGCGCCACTTGTCCCAAAGGGTCTTCACGCGAGGTGACCTGAACTCTGGATCTGAACCCTTGCTGTATTGGAATAAGAAAGGATTTAGTTTGCGTTTTGTGTGGCTGTGGTAACTTTTTATGCTACTACAAAATTACAACTTGTGTCTAAAAATACTATTCCAGCTTTGACGTGCAAGAACCAAATCTTCAAATCTAAAAAAAAATCTAAGATTGGATAATGCAAAAGTGAATTTATTTGAGTACTTTTAGGTATGTATTTATTATAGTAGAAGTTGTTGTTTATAAAAGTAAGAAGTACTCCAGTATATAAGTAAAATAAAGTAAATAAAAGCCGAACTAAGTAATGTAGGTATCTCATGTCATGCACATTGCCAAACCTACATAACTTTTGTAAGAATTTTATAAACATATGCAACGGTTTATTTTTTAGCTTATAACTAGGGCTGTCACGCAACAAACAAACTCACACAACATTGAAGCGAACGCAATATTTTTGACAACACCGCACCGTATTTAAAATGTTTTTATTTTTCTATAATAAATTATTGTGCCTTTCTGTTTTTTTATATTGTCTATGATAGGGTATGTAAAATATGGTATTTCTCCGAGATCTCGCTTTTTTATCTATTTAAAAAAATATGCGTAAAACCCCAGCGCGGGTTCATCATTTTAGTTATTTAAAGGATTATAAACGAAATACTAATAATTACAAAAATAGTTATTGGCAAAAATGGATAGGCGTTCATCCATATCCATATACATGGTACATACTGATAATTGACAATTAAATTGGAATTTGGTGTTTTTTTTACGGATACGGCGTAAAAGAGGGCGACCCTTACCTTCCCTTAGGCAGGAACCTGGGTCCGTACTGCGGCAGGCTGCGATCCGGCGTCTCGCGGCCCGGACTCACGCGACTAGAGCACACGCAACAATGTAATCACAGCAACTCACACACCCGTTAGTGACGACACTGGCTAGTGCCGTGGTTGTGCTGTTAGTACCGTGATTGACCGTGTTAGTGCCGTAATTGACCGAGTTAGTAACGTGATTGAACGTACACGCGCTACAACGACTGTAATCAACAACACTCCTCGGTTAGTGACAAAATTTCGATAGTGCCGTGGTTGTACTGTTAGTAAGTGCTTGGGCTGGTAGAGTGATTGGCCGGGTTGATACCGTGGTTGACCGTTTAACCGTGTTAATAGCGTGATTGGCCGGGTTGGTAATGTGATTGGCCGAGTTAATATCGTCATTGGCCGGGTTGGTGGCGTAATTAACCGTGTTAGTAGCGTGATTGAGCGTGTTAGTAGTGTGATTATCCAGGTACAGTCGTTCCTGTGGTTGTGATTGTAGCGGTTAATTCGGTTTTGTAATTTGTTAAGAAAACACGTGATGTTTGTAAGTAGCCTCAGTTGCAAGAAGGTAAGAAAGATTGAAGCAGGCCTCACTAGTAAGACAAAATGCAACAAATTAAAAGGTGGCCTTTGCTTCCAGAGTAGAAGCTAGGCCAAATAGCGCCAGATAGAGAGGCTCTTAACTTTAGCTATAAAATTGGAGCTGTCAGACTAGTTTATTAACTTGCCAGTAGGTTTATCCATTGGGGCACTACTTTTATCAATTAAGAACTAGAAATATACTTATTTGCCGAAAGTTTAACTTATAGTTAGGTTGGCATTACCGTGATCTGCGTTAAGTTGGTAGCGGTGGTTGTTAGTTTAGTTTGTGTGTGGTAATTAGGTTTAAAGATTTATTATCAAGATTTATTCTAATTCATGCAAACATGCAATGTGAAATGAATATGCAGAAATCGGAATAACGGAAGGAAAACTTTTTGTGATTTTATATGAAAAAAAACTAAAACTTCTTCTGAGTCATGTTTTTTAAATTTCATTTTTTTGTTAAAAACTCTGGTTATAAAATATAGGTAGGTGCATCTAAAACTACTGATAATGTCGCCATATTCTACTCAACACTACAAAAGCTTCAAGCCTAAAAGCAACAATCTAAAACAAAACTAAACAAAAAAAATCAAAATGGCGTCAAACCTTCCTCTCCTACTCCGATAGTGTATCCTCGACCTGGTGAAGCGTGAGTGAACGAGACATCAAGCAACATTTACACGTGTTAGAGCGAGATGGATGTATAGTCAGAATATGAACTGGTTTTGATCTGTTTAAGTTCCGACTGTTAAACCAAAATTAACATTGAAAGCTAATGGAAGTTACCGTTTTAAAAATGGACCCACATATAGCAAGACTGAACTTTCATAACATATGTTTTAAAATAATTAAAGTTCAATCTAAACAATAATAAATTATTTTTTTAATTTAAACAGGCCTTTTTCATAATTTGAAATAAAAATTATAAAAGTAAAACGTTTTCAGCAAAAAAAATGTATAGTATAGCATTTCATTTTCATTTCAATGGCAACCATTTTTTAACCTAATTAAGAAAACTTATAATGAAAAAGACCTGTCTCCAACACAAAACAATTGACAGTTATTTTGAATCCAACAAAAATTAAAACAAATTTTCAAACTGAACATAGTTTAAAACAAAATTTCAATAAATAAAACCCACCTGTAACGCCTAGATCCGTAATAGTCGGGCGATACTGATCTCTCTCTATGCAGATCGAGTTGTGAACCGCGGCTGATCATTCGAAGCACCATGCATGACGGACGGACAGAAACAAAACATTATGGCAATGCATAAACCATGCGACAAAACAAATCACACAATGAATGATGACTCTCTAGCAAGCGTGAGAATCAAACCTAGTCCTGGTTACACGTGCTAAGTTTCTAAACATGAAGGTATTTTTCATGAATAACAATTAAAACAACTTAAAGATGATTTTACTGATTTTAAAGTTAAAACTTAGTTGCATAGGACGTGTAAATCAGGCATAATAGATAGCGGCCGGCAAATAAGTTATATTCTGAGGAGTATGCTATTTGAACAACGCCCATATTCGACTAGCATCACAGAGTTCTTATTTGCCGGCTACTTGTCCCACATAAAGAAAATAGGTATAAAACACTCACTAAATTTGCAAACAAAACTAAAAATGTGCAAACATATAAAACACAACAACGAATAATCAATTGAACTTGACAAACAAGGAAACATTATATTGAATACCTTTATTTTGAAGCTTATTTGTTTTGTTGATGTTCAATTTGAAGAATTTTGTTTTTTGTACGTACCCAGTTGTACCCTTCGTGGCACTCTTTACAGAAATCTTTCGTGGAGTAGTTTCGCGTCCTTGGCTTTGACTCTTCACCTAAATAATAAAAAACAAAATTATACACCGAATTGTGGAATCCCGCTAACTAACGTAACTACTATATTGTATAAATTATCGTATATCTATAGTGTCTCAAAAGTTTTGGGACACTTCGTGATGAGAAAGTGGACCTTCTCCTTTATAAAAATATAGATTATCCTTTGTCTTTGTAGTAACGCCATCTATGTATCATCACACAAACTGGTACAGTTTCAAGGTAAAAATAAAATAGCTTAGAGTATACCTGGTAAGCCTTGCAGACCCTATCGACTTCGATCTGCCGTTTCTGCGTATGCTCCATCAGCTCATTGTGGTCCTCTATCAGACCTTGGAGAAGGTCGATGGACTCTGGTAGTGGTTCCGCTTCCAATGCTGGGGAAACAAAGAGGTGATAATCTTATAGCAAGGAGGTTAAACGACTATATGAGGATACCAAGGAGGTCCATCAAAGAGTTTGCAAACTCTTTGGTATCCTGAGAGACTGTCTATGGAGGAAACGAACAAGTGCTGCGGAAACAAAGAGTTGAGATTCAAGTATAGAGGTTTAAAGTCTATATGAGGATACCAAGGAGGTTGGAAAATCATCAAGGAGTTTCCAACCTCCTTGGTAGCCTCATAGACTGCCCATGCAGGAAGCAAGTTTTTAATAAGAAACCTTCTTCTACAAAGTTTTTTTTAGAAGGCTTCGCGCAGGCAGTAGGTAAATTAAATGGATGGTAATGAAAAAAAATCGACTCTTGTAACTTTTTACCTGTAAGTCATACATGCAGAAAAAACATGCACATAAGAAGAAATAAAACTTTATTTTTTATCTTCTTTATACTTTTTATAGACTTATTTTAAATGTTTGTTGAGACTTCATTAAAAAAACTATTTTGGCGCCTTTTACTACTACTTTTACTCCGAAAAAAATAACGGGAACAGGGTGAACAAAGCTGCGCTAGTTAAAAATAAATATGTACATACAAACAAGGGTGTTCTCCAATCCAGAGAGCCATTGCAGCAGTTCTTCGAGCACCAGATCCAGGTCTTTCAGGCTCTGCATATGAGTCTCCAGCTTTGAGCCTCTCTGCATCGCCCATTGCCAAACCTGGAACAATATGATTTGTTATTACTTTGAAGCGTAGCGTGTGCTGTCTTTGAAACTTTTGCTTTTGTATTATTGCATACGTCTCACTAAGTGAAGTGGCACTACACTGGAACTTCACTGCTATTATTTTAGATTATTTTTAATTTGGAAAAGGAGCTTAGAAAAAAACGGTAGGAACCGAGCCGTAGTTTGTTGCCTGTTCTTCTAGGCTTAGAAAAACCCAGCTCGTAGAATTAGCAAGTTGAAGTGGCAATTTGCAGGTCATATAGCTCGAAGAACCGACAACCGTTGGAGAATAAAGGTTCTCGAATAGCGACCACAAACCGGAAAACGAAACGTAGGGCGCCCACCCACCAGATGGACCGACGACATTGTTAAGATCGCGGGAAGTCGACGGATGGAAAGGGCTCAGAATCGTTCTTCCTAGAAATGCGTAGGGGAGGCCTATGTCCAGTAGTGGACTTCTGCAGACTGATAATGATGAAAGTTACCTGGCCGGGAGTCACTTTACTGAAAATCCTTAAAACTGGCAGCACTGTAGCCACTAGATGGCGCTTATTCCTATTTTGCGGTGTACCCATTTTTAATTTTTGATTGAATTATAACAAAGTTGAATAAAAACTACTTCATCGATCACTAAATGCATAATGATCACGAGTTTTGGATATTTGAAGTTATCATTATCAATGCTAAGATAATCACTTTTATTTTAATCTTTGCGTTGATTTTCCTTATCAAGGTTAAAATAGATTTAGATATTTTGTTGATTTGTGTTTACTTATTTTGTTTAGGTATTATTACATATTAGGTATTTGTCTGTCTGTTTAGTAAAAAAACATTATCCGACAGACAGACATGACGAATCTATAAGGATTAGGAGAACCTCCTCATTTTTAATTTGAAGTTGGTTAAAATATTGCATGTCGGTTTCCGACGAAGTATTTACTTTATTATTAATTACTTTACTTTATTATTAACTAGCAGCCCGTCCCGGCTTCGCACGGGGTAGACAATATTGTTGTACATTATTTTGTTCTATCGCTAATTAGTTTCGGCAGCGCATTCGACGAAAGACATTTTAAGACTCATTTTTCTACACCTTCGGTTACATTGTTCAAATTTTACCAAGGATCCCTAATTTTTTTCAAAATGATATGTAGCCTATGTCAAATTGGAAGAATGTAGCATTCTATTGGTGAAAGAATTTTTTAAATCGGCCCAGTACTTTTTGAGCCTATTCATTACAAACATACAAAAATAGGTACAAATCTTTCCTCGTTATAATATTAGTGTAGATAAGAAGATTTTCAATATTCACCATACTTCAAGCAAATACATATAATTTCATTTCAATAAGCATTTTTTGATGATATGATTTGATGCTAATATGATTGTTAGCTCACCTCATCCCATCTGCTCTGTATGATGGTGATCCAGTGTTTGATGACGGATACAGCGTCAGGATGAGCCTTGCTGAGGATCGATTGGGCCAGAGTTATTGTCTCCTCCTGTGGACACAAACATTATAAATATTTATAGTACTCAATATTTAATTGTATTTATTTACGCGAATACTGGTCGCGAATTCATCCTGCAAGGCTTATTTTATTCTAAGATGTTGACTGCATGATGCAGTCTCTCAGTCTTGTTCTTCATTCGTACCTTGTCTCGTTCATGGCTCTTCCTTTAACCTTAGGTGTTCACTGTACGATGCAGTCTCTCAGTCTAAAAGCACTTTGCGCTTCTAGTAGAGTTCGGTAAGGAAACCCTACCTTTTACACCATCCTTACATTGAATGCAGTCTCTAAAACCTATTTTTACATCATTCTTACATTGCATTAAGCCTCTCAGTCTAGACGGAATCATTACCACAAGGTTACGCTGAACTCAACGAGAAGCGCAGAGACAACTCTGCGCTTCTCAGTTCAGGAGAAATGCCGCGTGCTGGTCGAGTTGGGAGTATGTTGACTGCACGATGCAGTCTCTCAGTCATCATTCGATGCAGTCTCTCAGTCATGACGGAATCATTACCTTGTCTCTGCGATTCTCGTTGAGCTCGGCGCAGAATCTAGCTTGATGGTCGAGTTGGGAGTATTTTGACTGCACGATGCAGTCTCTCAGTCATCATTCGATGAAGTCTCTCAGTCTAGACGGGATAATTACCTTGTCTCTGCGCTTCTCGTTGAGTTCACTTGATGGTCGAGTTGGGAGTATTTTGACTGCACGATGCAGTCTCTCAGTCATCATTCGATGCAGTCTCTCAGTCTAAACGGAATCATTACCTTATCTCTGCGCTTCTCGTTCAGTTCAGCAAGGAAGGCTGCATGCTGGTCTAGTTGGTGCTGTGTTTCCTGCGCGCCCTCTGGCAGCTGTCCTGAGAACCGTAGCTTGGTCTCCGCGTCAGACAGCCATTCCAATAGCATATTCACTGAACGATGCAGTCTCTCCGCCTGAAGAGAATACATCATTTTAATATGCAAGTTATTTTTATATTTATCGTCTCGAAAACTAAAAATGGTAAAATCGTTACATAGGTTAAAAAGTTATTATTGAATGTCTGACTTTTTGAGTTAATTGCACGACTAGTTAATGTACAGGCCGAGATGAAATAAAGTTCCTTATGTATTATGTAGTCAGTTTCACATATTTCACCAAAGTAGTGGCATGCAAATGGTTGGGTGTACATTATCAGGCCGTGCATTGTTGATTACTGATTTTGTACGTCCAGACAGACTGCTGCAATGGTGTATCATGATTATGTGTGCTCAATCATTAGATGTGGCAGTGTAGTTTGGGGAAACTCCAATAAAATATTGAGTATTTCTGGCTCAAAAAAAATATTCGGTATGAGATGACTTTTTTATACATCCAGCTGATGGATTATAGCCCACCCAATGTTAAGTGGTAACAAACATCCTTAACAAAGTATTGCCTCGTAGGTCACGCACGTCCATCAACTTGAGGCATACAGATGTTTGCCTCACGTGCCAGTAATTTCACACCCACACCCTTCAAGCCGAAACTCAGCGATGCTGCTTCACGGTAGAAAAACGTGGGGGCTTATTCGAAATGTTAATAATAACATACCTCCTTCAAAGCACTCTCCAGCCTCGTAGCCTTCTTCTCCGTGAGAGTGATGACGGTCTCCCAGGCCAGCTTGAGATCGGAGCATTGCTGGCGGATGCTGGCGGCGTCTTCGCGAGGCACGGTCGCTTCCAGCTCGCGGCCTGTCTTCATGACGGACGACATTTGCTGTTCGCGGGAGTGGAGGTCCTCCTCGAATTGCTGGGGAAGAAATTTAACATTATACTAATGTCTTGAATAAACACATCTTCTTCTTATCGTGTCACTGATTCTTTCGAACCAAGTGTGGTGAAAGGATTTTAGGTGCGCCTCAAAGAGGCTCCTTTCGTGCACTTGACACATATTTTCGAACTTTTTAGGTTCTACGATATGCCGGTTTCCTCACGATGTTTTCCTTCACCGTTTTTACATAAATTTTTGGGCAGGAAAACTCATTGGTACACGACTGGATTTGAACCCACGACATTAGGATTGGAAGGCCACCAGTGCTTTCAAAGAAGGCAAGTTCTTTATAGGCGCTGACATGGCATCTTTAGCTGGTCGAGTAGCGCTGATATGTCATCTTTAGCCAATCGAGTAGCGCTGACATGGCGTCTTTAGCCAATCGAGTAGCGCTGACATGGCGTCTTTAACCAAATCGAGTAGCGCTGACATGGCGTCTTTAGCCAAACGAGTAGAGCTGACATGGCGTCTTTATCCAATCGAGTAGGGCTAACAAGGCGTCTTTAGGCAGTCAAGTAGCGCTGACATGACGTCTTTAGCCAATCGAGTAACACTGACATGGCGTCTTTAGCCAATCGAATAGCGCTGACATGGTGTCTTTATCCAATCGAGTAGAGCTGACATGGCGTCTTTAGCCAATCGAGTAGGGCTGACAAGGCGTCTTTAGGCAGTCAAGTAGCGCTGACATGACGTCTTTAGCCAATCGAGTAACGCTGACATGGCGTCTTTAGCCAATCGAATAGCGCTGACATGGTGTCTTTATCCAATCGAGTAGAGCTGATATGGCGTCTTTAGCCAATCTAGTAGGGCTGACAAGGCGTCTTTAGGCAGTCAAGTAGCGCTGACATGACGTCTTTAACCAATCGAGTAACGCTGACATGGCGTCTTTAGCCAATCGAATAGCGCTGACATGGTGTCTTTATCCAATCGAGCAGCGCTGACATGGCGTCTTTAACCAATCGAGTAGTGCTGGCATGGCATCTTTAGCCAATCGAGTAGCGCTGACATTTCGTCTTTAACCAGTCGAGTAGCGCTAACATAGCGTCTTTAGCCAATCGAGTAGCGCTTACTTGGCGTCTTTAGCCAATCGAGTAGCGCTGACATAGCGTCTACGAACTAGCCGTATTAGAGGGTATATTAGATTACCTTGTGTTGTTCAATAAGAGCCATCACAGTGTCCAAGTCTCCATGCACCGGTGCATCAGTGCCGAGTCTCGTCTGTTGCTTCTTCAACCAGTCGAGTAGCGCTGACATGGCGTCTTTGAACTGGCCGGAGTAAAGCAACGCTTCTTCTAGACGACGTTGTCTGTGAATAATAAATAAATTAACTATAGTTCTACGATTAACCTACCAATCACAAATTGTTAGTCATAAAAAAACATGAATCAAGATTAAAGTTTTCCCCTTTGCCCTGCAGTGGGACGACCCAGGCTAAAAATAAAATATAAAGATTAAATTAAAGAATGATTGTGAATTAAAATCACAGGCAAAACCATTGAAATTGCATAAAAGTAAAGCTTAACTGTGTTTTTTTTTTAATTGAAGCATTCAACAAAAATTCATAACTTGAAGGTCAAAAGTAGAAATTCAAAAGCCATAAGTTAATTGAAAAATACAATCTACAAACACATGAAAGAAGATTTTAACAATGGTTAATTTAGAAACGTTTCACTCGCTTCGCTCGGTAATATTTTTTATTCGTGTAATTTTTCTATCCACAGTTCTAGACCTTAGTCTAGACTTAACAAACATGTCCTTAAAGGTTCTAATTACCTGTCAACAGCCTTAGAGCACACCGTGGTCCACTTAGTCTTCATATCGTTTAGCATTGTCTTCAGCGGTGCTTCATCCGTCTTCGGCGCTTTGTCTTTCAGCTGCTTGCCTGTCTTCATTGTCTGGTCGTATGCCGGCTGTTTCGACGCCAGTGCTTTTTGGAACTCGCGGTGTTTTGTTAACCTGGAGGAATACAATAATAAATAAATATTCTGGACAATCTACACAACACTATCTAGCCCAAAATTAAGCAGAGCTTGTGTTATAGGAACCAGATAGCTGATATATTTACAATTTTTTTTGTAAGTACATACTTAGAATACAATATAACACCCAGACAGAGAACAAACATCTACGTTCACCACACAAAAATTTGTTCTCGGTGGGGATCGAACCCACGACCTACGGCGCAGAAGGCAGAGCTACTACCAACTGAGCTGAGAGGCCAGTCAGAATAATACCTTTGCTTAATTTTTTCAGGGTCGTTGACGGTGGCTTCAGAGTTCAGCACATCCAACTGCTTCTCTGTGTCTGATAGCCAGTTCATCAGGTTGTTCCTATAAACACATACAAAAATTTAAACTTATGTGACCAAGCTTCCTAGACGGATTTTTTAACTAGTGGCCGCCCGCGGCTTCGCTCGCCCGTTCCCGTAACACCCCTTTCCCATTGCTTTTTCGGGATAAAAAGTATCCTATGTCCTTCTCCCGGTTCTAAGCTACCTTCGCACTAATTTTCTGCCAAATCGGTTTCGCCGTTCTTGAGTTATAAATAGTGTAACTAACACGACTTTCTTTTATAAATATAGATATAGATAGCTAAGCATTTGGCTGCCATCACACCTGATGGAAAGTGAGGATGCAGCCTAAGATGGAGCATGCTTAGCCATAATCCACCTGTTCACTCTTGTCTTAAAAGTTCCCAAATTGTAACGTTCCGGAAATACTGACGGCGGAAGAGAGTTCCACTCCTTGGCAGTTCGTACTATAAAAGTGGAGTCAAAGCGCTTTGTACGAGAATGTCCGCGCGTCTAGATGACCGGAGGTAAAAGGGTGAAGGGGGTATATAAGGTCGTACAGTTCTTGTGCGCACTCCCCGAAATGTAAACGGTAGAAGACCGATAAACACGCCACTCGACGACGGTGTTCCAAGCTATAGAGCTTGGAGTCAAAAAGCTCGTCAAACAGTTTAAAGCCTATGTTAAGAATAATCTAATAAATACAGCGTATTATACTCTAGATAGTACAGCGTAATATACTCTAGATAGCTATATTAGTGATAAAACTGCGTGGCCCGATGTCCCCGAAAACTCCTTAGCCTCTTGAACCCATGGTCTACTCTGGTCTACTCACCACATGTCTGCAAAAATTGAACCCATGGTCTTATACCTTGGTCTACTCACCACAATCCTCCAAGCCTTGAACCCATTATCTACTACTCAAGTCTACTCACGACATTTCTGCAAACCTTGAACCCATGGTCTACTCAGCACATGTCTGCAAACTTCTTAGCCAAGATCAATGGTCTACTCACCACATGACTGCAAACACCTTGAACCCATGGTCTACTCGCCACATGTCTGCAAACCTTGAACCCATGGTCTACTCTGGTCTACTCAGCACATGTCTGCAAACTTCTTAGCCAAGATCAATGGTCTACTCACCACATGACTGCAAACACCTTGAACCCATGGTCTACTCGCCACATGTCTGCAAACCTTGAACCCATGGTCTACTCTGGTCTACTCAGCACATGTCTGCAAACTTCTTAGCCAAGATCAATGGTCTACTCACCACATGACTGCAAACACCCTGAACCCATGGTCTACTCAGCACATGTCTGCAAACTTCTTAGCCAAGATCAATGGTCTACTCACCACATGACTGCAAACACCTTAAACCCATGGTCTACTATGGTCTACTCACCACATTCCTCCAAGCCTTGAACCCCTTGTCTACTCACCACATGTCCACAAACCTTGATCCATGGTCTACTCTAGTCTACTCACCACATGCCTGCACACCTTGGACCCTTGGTCTACCCTGGTCTACTCACCACATTCCTCCAAGCCTTGAACCCATGGTCTTACTAATACCCTGGTCTACTCACCACATGTCTGCAAATTTCTTAGTCAAGATCATGGTCTACTCACCACATGTCCGCAAACTCCTTAGCCTCCTTGAACCCATGGTCCAAGGCCCTGGTCCTCTCAGCAGACTTGGAGACCACTCGTTCCCAGCGATGCTGTACGGAAACCAGCAGATTCTTGATGAGGATCACGTCTTGCTTCTGGCTGAAGTACTTGAGATGAGTCCCCTTCTTGTCCAGATGTAGCATCGTTTCACGGTGCGTGGAGACTTCCTTTTGGAAGGACTTGTGTTCTTCGATTTGGGCTGCAAATAAAATAAGATTTCAAAATTTTAGTTACTTAAAATTAATAAATGGTTGCTTTGGGTCAAATTCGAGGGAGCCGTTTCGAACAAAACCGAACGCGGTTTCAAAACTTGAGCTACTTAAAATTAAAACTTGGTTGCTTTGGGTCAAATTCGAGGGAGCCGTTTCGAACAAAACCGAACGTGGTTTCAAAACTTGAGCTACTTAAAATACTTCTTATCGTGTCACTGATTCTTTCGAACCAAGTGTGGTGAAAGGATTTTAAGTGCCCCTCAAAGAGGCTCCTTTCGAGCACTTGACACATATTTTCGACCTTTTCGGTTCTACGATATGCCGGTTTCTTCACGATGTAAAATTAAAACTTGGTTGCTTTGGGTCAAATTCGAGGGAACTGTTTCAAATAAAATCGAGCGATTATTGAAAAAGAAGCGTGCCAAATATGATATTTGGAAGTGCCTATAAGATTTGACATGGTTCTTCTCGCCATGTTTCGTACTACTCAATGGAGACGTTTAACTCAATCGGGGATTTGTTTTTTATTTAAACAATTTTATCTCTACTGCAACATACAAAATAAGGTCTCCATGACCCTAGATACGTGTCTGGCAGACGTAAAGGTCTCTCAGACTCTTTCAGACTGATGATGAGGCGCCACTACCGTATTTGTATCATTACTTAGCAGTGTCTTGATGACAAGTCTGGCCTCTCAGACTCCTTTAGACTGGTCATGAGGCGCCATTACTAGTTTATTAGGTAACTTACTAAGCAGTGTCTCCAAGACCCTAGACTTGGGTCTGGCAGACGTAAGGGTCTCTCAGATTCCTTCAGACTGGACGTCACTACTAGTTTTTTAATGAATTTATAGCTACATTGTATTTGTAAACTTACTTAGCAGTGTCTCCATGACCCTAGACACGGGTCTAGCAGACGTAAGGGTCTTCTCAGCACTCGTCAGCCAGTCTACAAACGCCTGCAATGCGTCGTGGAACTCTGTCGCTTCCTTCAGAGCGATCTCCAGCTTTATCTTCTTATCGGACGCTCTGTTGGTGATAGAATAATAATTAAATTAGGTAAATCATAAGGAAAAAATCGGTTGTCTGTAAAGTCGGTTTACTGACGATAGTTGAACGTGACAACGTCATACAGCTGTCCACGCGGACGCATCGCTCACTCAAGTAGGAGAGAGACAGATGTCGAACGCTGCCGAACGCGGAGGCCGTGCGTGCCTCTTTGTCGCTCGTTCCGCGCTCTCGCTTGCACTTCAAGCCTTACATGGAACGCCTCAGAGTGAGGTAACGCAACATGAGTCATATTTTTTAATGCGTGCAGCCGGCTCCATCGAATTATAAGACGTTGTGACGTCAAAAAAACGAATGACAACAAAATCGGGGGATACAGTTTAGTGTTACAGCTACATATCTATCATCCCCATACAAATTTCAATTACACCACTAGATAGCTAGAGAATTTAAGAATTTATTACGCTAAGTAAGGACTGTAACACATCGCGCGCGACGGAGGGGGAAGCCCCGATGTTACCGAGACGTATTCACGTACAACAAACGGCCGTGTCCTTATTACAGACGCATCCCGTTTTTTTTTTATACATCTTACTGATTAAACAAACAAAGTCCAAATTAAGTGGTAACCATTAACTATACGGAGTTGACTAAGCCGCGGTTTCCTCACGAAGTTTTCCTTCACCGTTTAAGAGCACTAGCATTGTGAACATACATTTAACATACAAAAAAAATAGAAATGTTTTTTTTGTAAAAGAAATGTTTTTATTCAGAGCAATGTTACATAATGTGCGAATTAAAAGCTAAACGATGAAACTCGAAAGCTATACAACTGTGTTGCAATCTCAACGCCCACCTTCTTAACCTATGAGTATTAAGTTCTGCTATTTAATACAATACAAAGAAATGAAAGGTTGCTTGTGTGTGTGTGAATGTGGGTGTGTGGATGAGGATGTGTGGGAGTGTGTGTTTTTATGAGGGGGTTATGTGTGAAATACAGGTAGCTGGATTCGAACCCACGACTGTAGGCTCTGAAGGAGAGGTTACTATCACTAGACCACTCTAAAACCCTTACCTAGAAGTGACGTTATCCCATCTGCTCTTCAGATTCTTCAGGTTGTGATGTAGCTGCGAGGTCGGGTTTGGTTTCTCCTGTCTCTTGATGTATTCCTGTCCTTGTTGTAACACCGCTTCGACCTTCGGACGGTTTGCGTCTATTTCATGGTACACATCCTGTGGGAGATACAACATTTAGCATATGCAACATACAAAGGTACAACAATCTAGCCCCAAATTAAGCAAAACTTGTACTATTGGGACCAGATAGCAGATAACACTTATATACATTTTTTTTGTAAATAAATGCTTAGAATAAATACACAGAGAGCGAACACACATCTACATAATGTTTCATCACACAAATATTTGTTCTCGGTGGCGATCGAACCCACGACCTACGGCGGCCCTGGCAGACCTGGCGGACCTGGCCAGGGACGCTTATCGTTTTTCTATTCAAAATCGGAGCTAACGACAACGCTAACGATAAGTCATTTTGCGTTAATCTATCGTCAAAATCATGTTTAAACTCAGAATGAGCCTATTACTGTTTAACAAGTATCAACCTAAGGCATGCTCCAAGAGCACTGGTGGTCTAGTGGTAGCGGCCCCGCCTTCTGATCCGAAGGTCGTGGGTTCAAATCCAGTCGTGTACCAATGAGTTTTCCTGCCGAAAAATTTTGTGCACTATGCCAGTACTCTCAAACGGTGAAGGAAAACATCGTGAGGAAACCGGCATGTTGTAGAACCTAAAAAAGTTCGAGCAACACGTGTCAAGAGTCACGCAAAAAGGGCCCACCAGCGGCCTACTTGCGGAAAAACCTGCCCGCACATCAAGTGTGGATGATGAAAAATTGCCGAAATTGCTACTCACCATAAATCGCTCAAGTTGTTCCGTAGCCGTCTCTGGCAGACCACCAACAGGTTTAGAAGCAGCGATCACACTATCTACCTCTGATAACCACGATAGTAGATCTCCAATTTCCGCGTTGAACCTGTGATTTTCAACATTTTTGTTAATATAGCCCCAAACTAAGCAGAGCTTGTATTATCGGAACCAGATTTGATAAAAAAAATCGGTTGTCTGTAAAGTCGGTTTACTGTCGATAGTTGAACGTGACAACGTCATACAGCTGTCCACGCGGACGCATCGCTCACTCAAGTAGGAGAGAGACAGATTACGAACGCTGCCGAAAGCGGAGGCCGTTTGTGCCTCTTTGTCGCTCGTTCCGCGCGCTCGCTTGCACTTCAAGACTTAAATGACACGACTCAGGTAACGCCGCATGATGTCATGTTTTTTCGTGCGTGCATCCGGCTCCATCGAATTATAAGACGTTGTTACGTCAAAAAGAAGAAGAATAGGATATAACACCCAGACTAGTCGGGTTAAATGGAAATCCTATTCCACCTAAAATCCTGTCCCAGGCACTATAGCGTCCCGCAAGTAGGGGCATGAGTAATTACCAGTTGCGCTATATAAATCATCTACAATAGATGCAAGGCCTGTTTTCTTTTTTTTACCTCTGAGCCTCTCTGAGCGCCTGTTCGAGCTCCGACTGTTTGTCTCTGGCTTGCTGTTGTAATTCACGCCATCTTCTGTTAAGAGTGGATAGCTTCTCTGCAGTCTCTCCCGCCTCGTCCGTACCTGTTAGTCGAGTCCACACGGGTTATAGAAAGGTTTTTATTGATTTTAAGTGATTACACTTATGGAGACCACCCACCCACCAGATGGACCGACGACATTGATAAGATCGCGGGAAGTCGATGGATGGAAAGGGCTCAGAATCGTTCTTCCTGGAAATGTGTAGGGGAGGCCTATGTCCAGCAGTGGACTTCTTCAGGCTGATAATAATGATGATGATGACACTTATGGAAATCATAGAGATTTTTAAAATAACCCAGTGTCCCAAAAGTTAAGAGCCGAGCGGGATTTGAACCCACGACCTTCCAGGGCCTGCGTGGAACGCTGCGCCATCAGATCCTAATTACACTCGACGAATAACTGTTAGGGACTGTTAATACGGGACTATCGCGACCGTGGCTCCAGCGTTGATTCCCAACGTGGTTCAGGTGGACCCCCAGGGGTCCACGGGAGACTCTACGGGGGTCTGCGAAACCGTGACAAAAAAATGGGGATTCACAATTTGTAAGCGGGGGGGCCACGAAAATGTATCTGGTTTCGATAGTGAAGAACTAAAATGTTGACTTCCCCTATCAATACATTAATTAACCTGTCAATTCTCACTTTTTTGAAAACTTTTAATTCGTGCTAGGAACTCAGATGCAACGCAAATGTCCATAGTTAGATCTCCATGTTTTTATGTCGACTGGGAATATAGCAAAAATGTCTAGGGGTCCGCCGGAACCAGCAAAATTTTGAAAGTGGTCTTTTAGGAAAAAAAGGTTGGGAACCTCTGATCTACAGGTTTGGCGTTACAGTCTATATTGGTTGTTATTATTTAATCTTAATAACTAAAGGAATTCAATTTTACTAGCATTAGAAGAACGACAAGCATTAGGGTGCGTACAAACTGACGCGGAATAAGATAAAGCTAAGGCTAACAATCAGATTATTTGAGTTACATACCACACAACACTATCTAGCCCAAAAGTAAACAAAACTTGTACTATGGGAACTAGATCGCTGATATAATACTTTTGTTTTTTTTGTGGAAACATACTCGTATTTAGAATATAATATAACAGCCAGACAGAGACCAAACACCTGTGTTCACCACACCAATATTTGATCTCGGTGGGCATCGAACCCACGACCTGCGACGCAGAAGGCAGAGCTTCTACCAACTGAGCTGAGAGACCAGTCAAAGTGAGAGGGAGTTTGTTATGTTTTTTTTTTGTCTGATATTTTTCTTAGCTCCGCTCCACGCGTCAGTGTAAACGCACCCTTAGGACTAAGTAATTGGAACACAAGGACATACACTAAAATACACATTAAAGCATTAGCTTTTGCACGGATTGCTCGATCTCAGATAGCGTGGTTTAACTTGCAGATAGGTTACAGGAAAATGATTATTAAGAAAAACATAGAATAAAAAAAACCTAAACGAACTAATAATGCCGCCAGCGTCTTGGGGACGCTTCCGCCTGGCTCTGATTTGGATCAGTTGAGCTATCTCTAGATCGTTTGTAACGGTCTGCAGATAGCTCAACTGTTTCTTGTGCGTTTTGTACATTTTGAAAATATTTGTTTAATTGCAAATTTGTGTTATTAAATTGTTTAATTCACACCTTGCAGTTTTTTTTGCACCAAGGAAGGATTCTAGAGTAGAATCCTGAACGTCCTGACTAACTTGGGCGTTTTTTTTCTGGTGTTTTTTCACACCAAGTGTGGTGAAAAGATGTCAACAGTAATACAGTATTCTAGAGTAGAATCCTGAACGTAGCAACCGACTAACTTGACCTGTTTTTTGCACCAAGTGTGGTGAAAGGATATCTACAGTTAGTAATGATCCTAGAGTAAAATCCTAAACGTAGCAACCAACTTGGCCGGTTTTATTTTTTGGTGTTTTTTCACACCAAGTGTGATGAAAAGATGTCAACAGTAATACAGTATTCTAGAGTAGAAACCTGAACGTAGCAACCGGCTAACTTGACCGGTTTTTTTTGCTGTTTTTTTGACCGGTTTTTTCACACCAAGTGTGGTGAGAGGTAATGTAATGGTACGTAAAGCAACAAGCCGCTTACGTACCCGTACCCTGAGAGACGATCTGTGCGCCCGCGTCGTTCAGCGTATCCACGCTCGCTTGGTGGGCTGCTATGTCGTTCACGAGGACCTTTAGCTTGGCTAATTCCACTTCCAGGATCTGAGGGTCACCGGCCACCTGTGGAGAAACACTTGTTATCTTATACCTTTAAACGAGAAAATATTTCAGAATCTCGGAAACGGCGCCAACGATTTTCACGAAATTTAGTATAAAGAGATTTTCGGGGGCGATAAATTGATCTAGCTAGGATTCATTTCAAGAAAATGATTATTCCACTCAGAGTTCAATAATTAAAACATAAACTGAATATGTGACTGCTCCTGCCATCTATTGACGATTGTGAGCAACTAACTGCAAGCATATCCAGCAGATGGCGTTGTTCAGTAAGAATAAGCCAATAAAAATAATAATATGACTCTTATGATTTCTTAAAAATATAAATTAACGAAAAATATTCCTATTGTAATTGACCAAGTCGTAACAAAGCTCTTTCAAACAATTGCTGACTCTACCATATAATTCTGGCATGCGGTCAGCATTCTAATAAACCTAGTGGTTGGGCCGCGTGTCTTCCATCGCATGTTGTAATTCACCAAGTCGTAACAAAGCTCTTTCAAGCAGTTGCTGACTCTATCTTATAATTCTGGCATGCGGTCAGCATTATTATCAAATAACTTACCGGCTTTAGAGTATCAAGAGTCTCGCTAGTATTCTTGATCCAGGTCAGCGTATCTTCCAACGCATGTTGCAGCTGACCAAGTCGTAACAACGCTCTTTCAAGTTGTTGCTGACGTTCGACCATGCCCCGCAGAAGTGCTGACCATCTCGCGTTGACTTCTGTCAGCGGTTGCTTGATAGCTGACGCTTGCTCAGATGACGTGCGCTCAGTCAGCTCTTGTGCTTGCCTGTTGGGGATGTAGAAATATCTTGTAGAAATAGGATTTAAAGATAAATGAATATAAGCAGACAAAGTACGAACAAATATGGCTACAAAACGGTATATTTGTACATTCACGCACACACGCAATCTACTTTTAAGAAACAAACAAAGAGGATAAACCACAAACACAAGACAACACTACAGATAACAAACTAACTACATAAATGCACGATTAAATCCTCTGCCCCCTTATTCAGAAACGTGGTGTAGACTTACTTTTGTCTATGATTAGATATTTTTGTCTTTAGAACAAGAACTAATTTCATAGACTTTTTTGAAGATTTTGTCATAAACATGACTTTTTGCTCCTAGTTTGAGCGTATTCAATTTCGAATTATGTTTATAAGTTTGTTTAGCTAAGTTTTGCAAATGGACGCCGTCACAATTGATTTCACATTTCACTTGTATTCTACACCTGTCTAGTTCACAAAATGTCAAAACAAATTTGACATTGGCCGCCATTTGCAAAAATAAGAGCATCTTCTAATAGAGTGATTTCTTTTGACCCACCTGTTTTAGAGCACGTTTACGAAAAAGGGGGAGTTTACCAGAAGTTAAAAAGCACACACACAAAATAATGTTATAATTTCTTGCCTTATAAGACTCCTTCAGTTGCCAATCCACGGAAAAGACGCATAGAAAAATTACACATTAGTATAAGGGAAGTAACAGGGGTGTATGGGGTATAATACTTTAGGATGCGTTTTCAGACGCTTAGCGGAGCAATGCAGATTCAAATTCAAATGTCTATTCAGTTGTATGGACAACACAAGGATCACTTTGAAACGTCTTAAAGCTAGGTGAGTCTAGGTGCCAGTTCCACGCGACCAAGCCTAGAAGAACAGGCAACAAACTACGGCTTGGTTCCTACCGTTTTATTAATTCATTTTTTTCTAGAAACAGTTGAGCTTTCTGTAGACCGTTACACGATTGACGACACGACGAACGATCTAGAGATAGCTCAATTGATCCAAATCAGTACCAAATGGCTGCGTCCCCAAGGAGCTGGCATTGGCAATAATTAGGTATCTTAATTCTAATTGAGAGAATATGTACAAAGTTATAAATAATTTGATAGCATTAGCTCTGCTCCGTATCAGTAAAACGCACCCTAATAGATTGTATTGGGTAAAACACAAGGTGTGAAAAAAAATCTAAGGGCGTGTGTTCAAAAAATTCGTGAAACTTATGTAGGAAAGTGCACGTCTTGCTATGGGGTGTTTTTCTAAAAGGGTATTTACGAGTAAACCAAATATTCTAGATTGTTAAGTGGTATAAACAAAAAGGGATGTTTTTGGGGTGATTTTTAATACATTAAAATCAATATTCCAGTTAAATTGGAAAAGCAATCAAAGTTATTCAAAATACCATCACCTTGAAATATAACCTCATGCTATAACCCTTCTTTATAAAAATCTAAATAAAAAAAAAAGTATTGTTTGGAGCTAAAATATGTGCCGGATAGAGGTCTACGCAGACCGGCACGGCATGACAAGGAATTTTGCCGTCAGTCAGCGCACATTAGCCGCTTAGATACCGCGGCATTCTAGCGCCTTACCACGGCATACCACGCCTTACTCCGCGGTATGTCAAAACGAGCGCCAGAGTCGTTGACATACCGTTGCCTACCGCAGTACGCCACGAGAGCCCGTGGCGCGTTTCAATGCCGTGCAATGAAATCCCTTTCGGTGCCACGGCATAATTTTAAAGCATAGCAATGCATGTCGTATTTCTATATCGATACGTTTGAATGTCCATTAGTAAAGATTTAAATCTCTTGCCATGCCGTCCCGGTCTGCGTAGGCCACAAAAACAGCTTTTACGTTCGGATATCGAAAAGCAAAATTACTCTTTCCGAGATGGGCGGAATAAAAATACTTTTGATAGATGAATGAAAGAGACAACCATAGTTCAGGTCTAGATGAATGAAAGAGACGACTATAGTTCGCTTCATACCTGTTAAGAGCCTCCACCTTCACCATATGGGGATCAACTTCCTGCTTGAAGGAGGCGAGTTGTGCTATCTGTCGTTTGACGGCGTCGATGTCTGATCCCAGTGCGCCCATGCGGCAGAACTTCTCTTCAGCCGTATCGAGGAACTCTTGGAGATTCTGTAATACATGTATTGACCATTTATATGGAGTTGGCATAGCCTTTGATTTTTTTGACTCGTCTTAACTTGTTAGCTTAACTAAACTTTTTGTCTTAACTTAACATGTTGTCTTAACTTAACTTGTTAGCTCAACTTGCCTGTCAAGTATCATCCAGCCCAGGTGTTCTATGTGCTTTTTTACTTCAGGCTTTATTTTTGCTCAATTTAACTTGTTGGCTTAACTTAACTTGTAGGCGTAACTGAACTTGTTGGCTTAACTTAACTTGTTGTCTTGCCTAACTAGTTGTCTCAACTTTCGGCTTGTCTTAGCTTTTTAGCTTAAATTAACTCGTTGGCTTAACTTATAGCTAAACTTAACTTATTGCCTCAACTGGTTAGCTTAACTAAATTTGCTGTCTTAACTTAACTTATTAGCTTAACTTACTTGTAGAGTGTCATGGAATTCCATAGCCTTCTCCATAGCATCGATAAGGTTCTCCTCTCGTCTCGCGTATAGAGCTGTCACATTATCCCATGCCGTGTCTAAATCTTCCATGTGCTTCTTCACTTCTGGCTTGTCTGGTTCGCCACAGAGCGACATAAGGGTTGAACCGGTCTTGCGGACTTTTTCCACCTGAGCAAAATGTATGTTAGATCAGGCTGGATAAGTCCACTGTTGAACATCAAAGTATCGGCAAGCTAGGGATAAAACTAATAGGGGTAAAACTAGGTGTACTTACTAGGAGTAAATCTTCTAGGGGTAAAGTCAAGGGTTAAAGACATTAGGGGTAAGTCAACTACAGGTAAACCTACTAGGGGTAAACCTACTAGGGGTAAACCTACTGTGGGTAAAACTACTAGGGGTAAACCTACTAGAGGAAAACCTACTAGGGGTAAAGTAACTAGGGGTAAACCTACTAGGGGTAAATCTACTAGGGGTAAACCTACTAGAGGTAAACCTACTAGAGGAAAACCTACTAGAGATAAGCCTTCAAGGGGTAAAAGGAAGGATAATATCTACCTCCGGCTTCGTATGATCGATCTCCTGTCTGATCTCTTGCAGCACCAACTGCTGCTGTTGGATCGCCCTCGGCTGCGCTGCTGGCGGAGGCTGGGAGTGCAGCGTGTCTTGTAGATCGGCCAGCACGGCCATGACTTCCGCCAGCTGCTTCCAGAAGCGGTCAGCGGCGGCCAGCGCGCTGTCCAGCGAACGGCCGCGGGAACCGGTTAGGTTTTGCACTTCGTCCCATAGTCTGGAAGAGATGAAATGATTAGGTATGAATGTTCAGAGACTGAGAACAGAAAAATTACTGAAAAAAAACTGCATACACTATTTTTAGGGTTCCGTAGCCAAATGGCAAAAACAGAACCCTTATAGATTCGTCATGTCTGTCTGTCTTTCCGTCCGTATGTCATAGCCACTTTTTTCCGAAACTTTAAAAGCTATACTGATGAAACTTGGTAAGTAGATGTATTCTGTGAAGATTATATAAACAACACATAAAAATAGAAAAAAAACGTAAATTTTGGGGGTCCCCATAATAAAAATAACAAAAATATATATATGGATAGATCTTCAAAAATTATATTGAGGTTTCTAATATAGTTTTTCTTTAAACTGAATAGTTTGCGCGAGAGACATTTTCAAAGTGGTAAAATGTGTTTGTTGAGTAGTTTTTTTTTATACGACATAAATCGTAAACCGCAATTTACCTTTCGACGAACTACAAGAACTTTTATATTATGTTACTTGTTGCTACAGAACCCTTCATGGGCGAGTCCGACTCGAACTGGCCGCTATTTTTTGTATGGCGAAGCCTGTCAACTAACTTGATAGACCTGTCAACTTACTTATTGAGTTATGAGACCAGTCAACTTACTTATTGAGTTATGAGACCAGTCAACTTACTTATTGAGTTATGAGACCAGTCAACTTACTTATTGAGTTGTGAGACCTGTCAACTTACTTGTTGAGCTTCTCCAGCTTGTTCTTGATGTCTCTAACAGCGGGGTCGCTCTTGTTAGCTTTGCTGATGACTTCCGAAGCGGCGCGTTGCACGGTGTTGTATGCTTCTTGACGCTTCTCTAAGTCCTCAACTAGTGCTTCGTTCTCGTCGATTTGATCCCTATAATAAATCAGCATTAAACAAAGTCGTAAGAAATTTGGTGTATAGTTTTTATTAATCACGGTAAATATCCCGTTGTTTCATAAAATAGTGTTAAAAACTAATAGTTTAAAAAAAATATTTTTTTGTAAAAACATACTCGTAACATTATAATACCCAGACAGAGAATAAACATCTACGTTCACCACCAGATATCAGAGCTATTACCAACTGATATACCTATATCACAAAAATGTTTGTTAGTCAAATAGTCAAAGTCAAATATGGATTTATTCAATAGTGTAACATGGATCACTTTGATAAGCCTTAAAAATTACTAAAATATTTTTTTATTCTCTTCTCGGGAATCGAACCCACGCCCTCTGGGAAGGAGCTGTCAAGACTTACTTTATCTTAGGCGGATGAGCAGACACTGGTTCCGCGTGTTGCAACTGATCGGCTGTGCCTGAAAGCGCGCGTAGCATGCCTTCCAACTTGTCGGAGAACTGAGACGATTCTTGTAACGCCTGTGGGAGAATATAGATTAAGGTTAACAGTTAAGTTACAGACCGTGAAACAAAACATTAAAATAACTTATCCTACAAAAAAGTTGATATTTATACTGGTTGTATTAAAATCGTTTCATAGCGAAAGTCTACTCATTGAGGTGTCTAAAGATTTCCATCTGCAATTTTAGTCCAAAAGAGATGTTTCATAATGCGCAGATGTTTCATATTTTACCGCAATGACAGACATAAAATAAGTGTCAGTGTCATGCGATCTGACAGCTATTTGTCAGTTTTACCGCAGTGACTGACACAACTAAGCGTCAGTGTCATGCTAAACATTAGTCACACAATCATAACATACACACATTTCTATTACTTCACGTCATTTCCATTTGCCATGTTTTTGGTAAGTTGTGTTGCTTTCGTTGGTCAAGAGAGACCGACCAGTTTATACTGACCTGTTCAAGATGTTGTTGTCTCGCTCTCAGCTCCGCTTTAAGCGCGGCATACCGCTCACAGTCGGTATACACGGTGTCTTGTACCCTGGCCGCGTCATCGGGACCGACCAGCTGGCAGAGAGCCTCGCCTGTCTTCATTAGCTTGTCGACTAGAGGTTTGTGCCCGGAGATCGATTGTTGCAGCATCTGTGGGGCAAAAATAAGTTATTTTGGTAAAATTCCATGAAAATACTATTAAAAGTACTGTTAAACCCACCCCTTTAGTTTTTTGAACCAGTGTGGTGAAAGGATTTAAAACGCGCTCCTTTCGCAATCATCAGAGCTAGAGTTTACTACCGTCAAACCAGAAAGTGTGAAAATAAGGTGTAAACTAACAAAAAAAACTAACTATATAACTTTAACAAAAAAACAAACGACGAATCCAACTCGTATTGGATTGGTGTTACTCGAATACTGTGTTAGGTAAATGACTTTACATCTTCTTTTCACAGACAATTGACTCAAGAGGACCAATGACTTAAGAAACTGGGACGGTTGGACGCTAGCTAAAATATCATTACATGTTAAAATTATTCTGTATTTTGTATTATTGCCTACTACAATTTAAAAAAATCTACAGACTATCTTCATCATTAACAGGTAGAACATAAGGATCATTATAGCTTGTAATATTTACCTCATTTTTGTCTTGCTGCTGAACTATCTGCTCGGGCCGCAGAGCCGGCATCGCCAGCATCTGGATTTGCTTCTCCATGTCGTCGAGCCATGAGGACAACCTGACAAATTAACACAATATTATTTATAAAAATAATAATTATGTATTGTGCTATGTGTAATATAGGTAGCGGCACATAACTTTAGCGCTGACCGTTATTGCGCAGAAGTCAAATATAAGGTATCTGAGGGGGGCTAGCGGTATGAAGGGTGGGCGTGCGTAGCGCCGAGTGGCTCTCCAGTCGCACTCCGCTCTCTGTACCAATAGGACACTCTGCACACATCCACACATCCAGTGTAGATGTGTGCAGAGTGTCACGACATGCACGGCTATCCCCTCCGCGTATCGCTCAGCGCTAAAGTTATGTGCCGCTAGTTATACGAGCCACGATATACGCCGATAATGTGAGTGTCTGGGTGTGTGAGGGTGTGTGTGTGTGACGGTTCTCCTGATAGCACAGTGCCTCTTAAGAGTCATGGCAACAAGAGAACCAACCACTTATGAGGCTGAAGTTATATAAAATTCTGGTGTTTATGTGGATGGGTGTGTGTGGGTGGTGGGTGGTTGCGTAGGTGTATGTAAGTATGTGCGTGTGTATCTGGGAGTTCTCCTGACAGCAATGTCTCATTAAGAGTGATGGTTATACAGGACAACCCTCATAAACATAAATATGGAGGTAAGTGGGTGGGTGTGTAGTGGGTATCTCTCGGAAATTCCCCACTCGGAAATTGCGTACGCATCACCGAAAAGATGGATGCGTCAAAAAAAATCGGACTAGGACTTCTGTTGGATCGATTATACAGTCTCTTCAATATACAATATCTATTGTTTTTACAATATCACAAGCAATGGGCTAGCTCAAGCAATTTTTCATAAAATGGCACTATGGCACTGGCACTACAAAGATACTTTCAGACTCTCTTCATATAAAAGAGAAAGAGACTTACCCATGATGAGTATCAGCGAAGTGCTCAGCCAAAGGCAAGGCTTGTTCTAGTGCAGCCAATCGCTCGGCGCTCAGATGTCCCACCTCCTCCATCATCTCCTTCAGTTCTGCACTCCTGTCACGAATCACGGCGGTCTCTTCTGATGATTGGCATTCTCGGAGGACCTGGCAAAGTGTTCAGAGCATTAAATTTAGACCCTGATGATTGGCATTCTCGGAGGACCTTAGAGTCTAAGGTATCGAACTGAAGTTAATTTCGGCGTTCACGTCTAAGGCTTAGACAATACCAACTAAATTCTAACTGGGTCGACCAGTGACAATCGGCTTAAAACTCACTGATAATGGACTTTAAGTTAGACAATAAGGCTGCAGGTGGGCAATATGCTTGTTCCATCAGCTAGATATATACAAAAAGCCGTGTTTACACAGCTATTTTTATAACGCTTTATTAGCTTCACCTGTATGTAAGTTTGTATGTAACCGACCCCTTTAGCTCGATTTTGTCCTACTTTGAACGATCAGATTTGATTCAAACTTTGCACACCTGTCAAAGGTCGATGACAATGCAATAATATAAAAAAAAAATATAAAAAATTTAAAAAAAAAACTAAAAAGTAAAAAATATTATCTAAATATATAAAACTCTTATGTTACTGACTGACTGACTGACAATCAACGCACAGCCTAAACCGTAAGTCCTAGAAGCATGAAACTTGGAGGGTATGTTCGTTTTATAACATAAGGGTGCACTAAGAAAGGAAATTGGAAAATTATTTCCCTAAGCGGAGAAAAAGAGGAAAAGCTTTTAATAGAAAAATCAACGGGGCGTAACGGCTGCGGGGCGAGCGAAGCCGTGGGCGGCAGCTAGTTGTACATAAAGGTGCTTTTTATAATAACTTCAGATATAATAAACTATTGATAAAATTTTTTATTAATTTTATAGTGTTTACTACACTTAAGGAAATCACAAAGATTTTTATAATGTCCCAAAAGTTAAGAGCCGAGCGGGATTTGAACCCGCGACCTTCCCCTCGGTACGGGGCTGCGCTGACCACTGCGCCATCGGATCCTAATCACACTCGACGAATAACTCTTAGGGACTGCTCGGCACTAACGCGACCGTGGCTCCATCTACAGTTTTGACGTTATAGTCAACTAACCTGCTCGATAACCGAAGTTGCATTCAGTTGAATCGACGAGAGATGTCACCTTGCGTTTTTCATAATTTTTTATTAATTTTTTTTTTTTTTTTAGTGCCGAGCAGTCCCTAAGAGTTATTCGTCGAGTGTGATTAGGATCCGATGGCGTATTGATAAAATATTTACAACAATCAAAATCAAGCCCCATCTTACCTTCTTAGCCTGGCTGAGTAGATCTCTGACCCTGACGCGTTGCGCCGCCACCTCGTCGTTGAGCGGGCGCTGCTCCTTCAGCTGCAGCCGCACCTCGGCCGCGGCGGCGGACGGCGGCTCGGCCGAGCGGAGCTGGCCGTCGATGGAGCGCAGCCATTCCAGGAGCTCCTCCATGTCGCCTACCACTTCTAGGGAACGCTGGGGAAAGATGTCACAGGAAATTAGGTGCCTATCTTATATCTACGAGCTGGTATGACCGAGCTTCGTAGATTCGTAGCAAGCGGAAATCCATGATCTCTGCCTACCCTTATGTGAATGAGGCGTGATTTTATGTATGTATAGTGGCGGAATGAAAATGTTCGTCGATTTTCAACTTGATTTGTTCAACGTATCACGATCACATACTACCTTTTGAAACTGAATAGACAGAATACACCGATAAGTTATCGTCTCAAATTATGTCAAAATGTGTTCATGATCAAGGCACTGGTGCAAGCGAAAACCGACTCTAAGGTGACGAACATTTTCATACCGCGACTGTACTTACGCAAGCCTATAAATTGTAAAGTAAGTTGGATAAAGAGGGAGTGCGGAGAAATATTACAGTTTTTTAAAAGTCAATGATAAAGAAGATGTAGTAAGTTACCTTCTTGCTGAGCAGCACTCGTTCCGCTTTCCTCTGCACTTGTTCCGCGATGGTGTCGAAACGACGGTTGTCGCGCGTCACCAGCCCTTCGATGTGAGTGGCGCCATCTCCCGGGGATATCTGGAAGTTAACGCAGTTTAGTAGTAACGGTAGGAACCGAGCCGTAGTTTGTTGCCTGTTCTTGCGTCGGCTTGGTCGCGTGAAACTGGCACCTAGACTCACCTAGCTTTAAGACGTTTCAAAGTGGTCCTTGTGATATAACTGAATAAACATATTTTGAATTTGAATCGGCATTGCTCCGCTTAGTGTCTGTGAAAACGCACCCCAAGTGATTCTTGCAGTTGAACTGAATAAATACACTTTTGGTTTGTTTAGTCAAGTTCACGAGGTATCAGAGTATACACTCTATATTTTTATTTGTTCTCTGTCTGGGTGTTATATTGCATTCTAAGTACAATGCATTTACAAAAAAAAATTATATAAGTATTATATCAGCTACTGGTTTCCCATAGTACAAGCTATGCTTAATTTGGGACTAGAAAGAGTTGTTTAGATTGTCGATAACGTTAACCTGTCTTAGCTATGCATGTTGAATTCGATTTATTGGTATCTTCTGTATACTAAATAGAAAGAAGAATAAATAGTAAAAGGAAATAGCCTTTTAGTTTTTATTCTTCTTTCTCTGATTCCTGACAATACGAACACAACAAGAAAAGCATTAGTGAAATCGGTCCAGCTTTTCACGCGTGATGGCGTGACCAAGGAAATAGGAATTCATTTTTATAAGTTTTAGAATATACAGCTAATTTTAGGAATTTTCCACCTCGCCGTCTTTGAAGGCTGATTTTAGCCAAAGTAGCGTATTAAGCACTATTTTTTTCTATGATTATGAAAGCTGGGAGTTCGTAAAAGTTTTTAAATTTATTTTAAAACCATGGAATCACTTGTTAAGATTTTTTATTTAAAGTTGAAAATTGAAGCCATAATTCACCGAATGTAATTTTCTGACTTTACACCAACATATTCATAGTTTTTATCAAAGTTACTTCGCCAATTATTTTATGCGTATAAGAAACACTCATCAGTATTCAGTGGCAAAAAAAAAATCTTAAGAAAGTTTTCTACTTTTTTTTTAGAATTTATTAAGTTGTTCAAGTGGAAAATTTTCTAAAATTCGGAAAAAAATCATAACTCGAAAACTACAAGAAACCGCGGAACATACATGGGGGTGATTCGGGTACCCCAAAGGGCATATCTCTGGAATTTCGCTTGACCATACTTTCTGGGACACCCTGTATATTTATAATACCTGGCACAACTGAGGTCCGATCAGATTGATAGTGTCCAGCACAGGTCTGAACTCCTGGATCTCCGCTTCCAATCTCAGGATGTCTTCCTCTCGAGGCTCCACTGATTGCAGGCAGGTTTCAGCACCCGCCATCCAGTCTGTCAGTCTGAAAGATGAGAATTAACTTTAGTCACCATCAGTGCCGGATTAAGCCAGCGCGGGGCCTGTAGCAAATTCTGTCAAGGGGCCCTTAGTTTTCTTTAGATTCTCAATAAAACACCGAGTACACACGTGAGTTGCACACAGCGCTACGTCACGTACGAAAACAGATTCCGAAGCAATGTCAAAATCACTTTTTTCAAAAATGCCTCACATCTAATAATAATAATAATAATAATTTAGCCTTTTATTTCCAAAATCTCTTAATGTTAGGTTTTACAGTTTGTGTGTTAGTAAAGTGTTAGTGTTTATTTTTATCCTAGTTGTTAGTTTTAATGTTAGTTTTCTTAAATCTATGAGAAGTGGACCCCTTTTTGGGTAAAGGCCTCCTCCATCTTCTTCCACTGTTCTCTGTCCATTCCTGTGGACATCCAGTCTTTCCCAGCAATTTGGATTATGTCATCAGCCCACCGGCTATACGGTCTACCAACTTTTCTTTTGCCTGGTGGCCCTTTCCACTGAGTGGCTCGCTTGGTCCATCTGTCGTCGTTGTTGCGTGAAATGTGCCCAGCCCATTGCCACTTGAGTTTAAGAGCTTGAGTGAGAGCGTCAGTAAGTTTAGTTTTTTGTCTAATTGTATCACTTCTTACTTTGTTTATTTTTCTTAGGTTAAGTATGCTTCTTTCCATTGCTCGTTGAGTGGATCTTATCTTATGTTTTGTTTTACTCGTAAATATCCATGTTTGACTGCCGTACAATAGACAGGGCAAAAGGCATGTGTCGATCACGACTTTTTTTAAGTTAAGACTGTAATTTCCTTTCATAATTTCTTTAAATGACCAAAATTTTTTTTTTTTTTTTTTTTTTTTTTTTTTTTTTTTTTTTTTTTTTTTTTCCACGATATATTTACTCTACGTTCAATTTCTTCTTCATTGCTTGTTTGGGTGAATGATACTTTCTTCCCCAGGTATATGTAGTTCTTGACGTATTCAATGTTATTTCCGGAGACTTGAATTGGAATTTCGTAGCTGTTGGTCATTATCTTCGTTTTGTTTGTATTCATTCGCAAGCCTACTTTTGCGCTTTCGTCATCAAGTGCTCGAATCATTTCTGAAAGTTCCTCTGGTGTATCCGCCAACAAGACTATATCGTCTGCAAACTGAAAGTGACTGAGGTAGCGGCCATCCATTTTAATTCCTTTGTTTTTCCAGTTCAGATTTCTAAATATATTTTCCAGCACAGCAATGAACAGTTTGGGTGATAAAGGGTCTCCCTGTCTAACTCCCCTTTCAATTGTTATTTCGCTACCTCTCGTTTCAAGTTTTACTTTGCTTGTACTGTTGGCGTAGATATACTTGATGATATTTATGTACTTTCGATCAACATTGAAAAGTCGCAACGCATTCCAGATTGCGTCATGACTTATGCTATCAAATGCCTTAGTGTAATCTATGAAGGATATATATAGGGGCCTGTTGAACTCCTTGTACTTGCTGATTACCTGTTCTAGTGCCTGCATATGGTCAGTGGTGCTGAAGCCTGAACGAAACCCTGCTTGTTCTATTGTTAACGAGTCGTCGATTGTTTTTGTTATTCGTTTTAGCAGAATTGATGAGAACAGTTTATATAAGCTTGCCAGTAGGCTGATTGGTCGATAGTTTCCTATATCTAGTGGATTTCCTTTTTTATAGAGTAGTATAATGTCTGAGGTACACCATTGCTTTGGCACACATTCATTAATCAATATCATATTGAATAAATTGGTTAAAGGGTTGAGCAGAATAAGCACCCCCAGTTTGATCGCTTCGTTGTTTATGCTTACGAAATGCTATACATCAAGTTTTAGATTTTCAAGTGGAAGTGAAACATAGCCTAAGCGCTTCGTGTTTATGGCATGCAAGATATTGTACATTCGTATCTTAATTAATATTTCTTTATTGAATTACCGTCATTTATTTAGGCGTTGGAGCGCGGGGCCCCCAAAATCGCAGGGCCCGTAGCATTTGCTACTCTTGCTACGTGGCTAATCCGGCACTGGTCACCATATTTTTTGATCGTTGATGACATAGCGCGCTTACTAATACGATTTCACTCTTCTTGAACATTACCAAATTAAGGGTTTTGAAGTGACAACGTCTTATAATTCGATGGAGCCGGCTGCACGCATGAAAACATGACTCATGCGGCTTTACCTCGCTCTGAGGCGTTCCATTTAAGGCTTGAAGTGCAAGCGAGAGCGCGGAACGATCGACAAAGAGGCACGCACGGCCTCCGCGTTCGGCAGCGTTCGACATCTGTCTCTCTCCTACTTGAGTGAGCGATGCGTCCGCGTGGACAGCTGTATGACGTTGTCACGTTCAACTATCGTCAGTAAACCTACTTTACAGTACCCGAAGTCCCAGTGCATTTAACAACATTTGGTAACGAAATGTGGTAGCAAAACTCCGACTTCGGGTTCTGATAACCGATTTTTTGTATCTTACTTGCTGTGGCTGTTGTAAAGTTGCTGCAGAAGTGGCAGCGTCTCTGAAGCGATCCTCAGGAGTTCAGCTCCACGCGATGTCAAATCATTGTATCTTCTTTGAAGGACGTCCAGTTTGTCCTAGATATTATATTACATTAATATATTGTGAACAGTTTTTTAATTTACTCACACATACATGTACAAAACAAACACAAACACACACACATACTTACATACACCCACACACACACTACTTTCACTGGTACTTTAACCGACGGCGGGCGCTACGAGCCGGGACACAGATATTCTAGTCTGGCTCGTAGTGCGTCACCACATTAAAAATCTAGGTGCATTACTTTATGATATTATTAATTATTAAGTAACCGAAGTAGGTACATTGCAGGTATCACCTGTAATGTACCTACTTCTTTTGTGTCAATAAATATTTCATTTCATTTCATTTGTTCTTGTAGATTCTTTGCAACGACGAACCAGTGTGTTGAAAGGAATTTAAGTCTTACTCAAAGACGCTCTTTTCGTGCACTTGGCACAAATTTTGGATTTTTTTAGGTTCTACGACGTGCTTGTTTCCTTACGATTTTTTCCTTCACCGTTTGAGAACACTGGCATAATGAAACACGGATCAGAACCCACGGTCTAAGGATCAGAAGGCGTTGCAGCTACTAAACCAATTAATTATAAACATTTGTTATCTTTTTATGCATGATTATTAATAACTGGTGATATAACTGGTAGTATTGCAACACCCCTAAAGGGCAAATTATGTATTGATTCAAATAACTAGTCCTAAGATCTGACAAAGTTAAATTTACGTGCATAATAAGGCAATAAAAAACTGGAGCGACTGGAATACAGGAAATGGACGGAATACATATTTTAGATTATTGAACTTTTTTTCCTCACGATCTTTTCCTTCACCGTTTGAGAATACTGGTATAGTGCAAGACAGATTAATACCACGAGCTAAGGATCGGAAAGCGTGGCAGCTACAAGACCACCAGTGCTCACCACCACCATCACCGGTGTTTATCGTCATTACCTTGAGCTGCAGGGCCTCGTCTCCGGAGATGTGCTTCATGAGCTCCAGTCCTGACTCCACGGTGCTGTCGACTGCTTCCTGCTTCGCGGCTATCTCTTCCGTTTTCTCCTATAATACAAAATCCACGTTTAGTTCTTATTCTTTTAGGACCTAGGGACTTAATGAGAGGGGATCTAGGGGAATAAAAAGAGGGATCAGATACAACGAGCTTTTCTATCTACACCTCAGCAGTTTTAAGACCTAAGGAGGGTCTTAATGAGAGGGGATCTAGAGGCATTCGTTTACGACCTAGGGAGGGACTTAATGGGAGGGGATCTAGAGGGCTAAAGGGGGAAGAGATACAGCGAGCTTGTCCATCTACCTCAGCAGATTTAAGAGCTAGGGAGGGAGTTAATGAGTGGGGATCTAGGGGCAGTCATAGGGGGGAAAGGGTGGAAGAGATATAGCGAGCTCGTCTATCTACCTCAGCAGATTTAAGACCTTTGGAGGGACTTAATGAGATGGGATCTAGGGGAAGTGGTATGGGGATAAAGTGGGGAAGAGATACAGCGGCTCGTTTATCTAACTAGCAGTTTTAAGACCTAGAAGATCAATGAAAGAGGATTTTGGAGAATCTAGGGGAAGTTGTAGGGGTGAGAAAAGAGGAAAAATATCCCTACATTTCTCCGCTTTATCACCCCTACAACGGTAAGTATTTTCTTCTAGAAATACTTAAAGAACTTTTGTATGGAGATCAATGGGTTCTAGGAGTTTCAGGAGGAGATCTAGGAAGGGATAAATGGGAGATGAGGGGGGATTAAAAAGAGAGTTGTAGGAGGGATAAAAAGAGAAAGAGTTACTCACAGCAAGCTCATCCATCTGCCTCAGCAGTTTCTCCATATGCACAGGAAGGACCTTCCTCCGTGCCAGGTATGCCTCCATGCCGTCCATCCACGCGGACAGATCCTGGTACGTGAGGACCAGGTGACGTAGACCCTTGCGCGAGTTGTCCAGCAGTTCCCCGACGTTCAGGCTGTGGTCTACTAGAGCTTGGTATCTGGGGGTGAAAGTAGGGATTTAAAATAAAATATATAACCTCCTTTCATTCTCCAAAGTTCTTCTTCTTCCTGCCCTTATCTCACTAGGTGGGGTCTTCTCTCATAACATACGTCATCTTAGTTTCCTTTCTTAGACCTTTAATCTCTCTCTTCTTCAATTGTCACAGTGAAAACAAGTGGTATCCGCCTATGCCTATTGAAAGCTGATGGTTGTGTTTGTTTGCACACAACGCAGAAAGTAGAGCTGTTATATTAACCTAGCTGTAAAGCCTTAAAGCCTGGGCACACCTACATCGCTGGCGATAGCGATCAGTGAAACGCTGTCGAATATCGCTGTCAAATTTGACAGCATTTCACTGATCGCGATCGCCAGCGACCTAGGTGTCCACAGGCCTTTCTCGGTGGAGATCGAGCCCACGACCTACGGCGCAGAAGGCAGAGCTACTACCAACTGAGCGGAGAGGCCAGTCCATGATGGTGATGATGATTATGATGATCAAAAACATTTGCTTTATGTGATTACCTGTCAGTAGCGGCTTGCAGCTTGTCAGCCAACGTGGTAGCTTCATCGTCTCCCACCAATCCCATGAGGGTGGACGCAGTTTCTGTCAGTTGCTTGAACGGAGGCTGCAAAATAATTAAAATATGTTTTGGTAAAAAGTATTTGCACGAGTTTCTAGTTTTAAACTGTTCATATAGCAGCAACACAATAATAGCAGTGAAGTTCCAGTGTGGTGCCACTTCACTTAGTGAGACGTATGCAATAAGTCGTCCTGAGGTCGTGGGTTGAAATCCAGTCGTGTACCAATGAGTTTTTATCCCCAAAAATGTATATACACTATGCTAGTGCTCTCGAACGGTGAAGGAAAACATCGTGAGGAAACCGGCGTGTTGTAGAACCTAAAAAAGTTTGAGCAACACGTGTCAAGGGTCACGCAAAAAGGGCCCACCAGCGGCCTACTTGCGGAAAAACCTGCCCGCACATCAAGTGCGCATGATAAACTTGCCAACTTAGTCTCACCTGTTTAGAGATGATGTCATCATGCAACGCCTTGTGCTCCCGTATCTTCAGCTGTATCTTCTCCTCATCAGTGGGCACCAGCTGGAGAGACTTGACCTTGCGTTCCGCTGTGCCGAGCCATTCGAGCAGAGGTTGGAGCTCTTCTTGGAACTGCTTCGCCACCTAGACAGAAGTGATACAAGAATGAATGAGGATACAAACAAACCAGGTCTAACTTTGATCACCAGATGGTGTAGCATGGCACCAGACGGTCTCAAAGATCTTGGTAACAAGATTCTTTGAGCATCTTTATTTTTTATTTTTTGACTTGCTAGCCACGTTATTACACATCGCGAATGAAAAACAAACCTATCTTCATAGTCTGTTCCAGGTCCATTATTCAATGCTGGGCGCCTGTAGTAAGGCCATCGAACCTGTGCATCCTTTCAGCTGCTTCTTAATGTCTTTCTTTACTAATGGCAAGCCATAGCCACCCATTACCCATCGCAAATGAAGAACCAACCTATCTTCATAGGTCCAGCATCCGTTGCTTGGCGCCAGTGGTGCGACCGCAGAAATTGTGCATAATACCTTTCAGCTGCTTTTCAATGCCCTTCCTTTCCACTGGCTAGCCATAGCCACCTCGTTATCCATCGCGAATGAAGATCAAACCTACCTTCATAGCCTGTTCCAGGTCCAGCATCCGCTGCTGGGCGCCAGTAGTAAGGCCGTCGAATCGATGCATCAAACCCTTCAGTTGCTTCTCAATGCCCTTCCGTTCCGCCGGCTCGCATCCCGCGGCCACCTCGTTGCCCATCGCGAATAGAGACGACATCGAGTTCTGACGGTCCATTAGCATTTTCTTCAGGAACTGGGGGCAGAAAAACACATCATACATTCAATTACGCACACCTTCTTCTTCTTAAATTTAAGAGCTTAGCTCTTGTCGGGATTTTGATGCAGTTTGATGAAGTCTTTCGAATGAGGCCTCCTTGACTTCCATTAACGACATGACAGCGACTTTTTCTTTTATCTGGTTCATGTAACTTATTCTTGGCCTTCCCCGTTTCCCTTCAACCTTTCCTTCAATGATGAACTACGGACATACCCATGTTTTAAAACTATAGGCGACAAAATAAACTTAAAACTTGGATTGAACGATCATACACAAAAACGGTAGGAACCAAGCCGTAGTTCCTGGTAGCCTGTTCTTCTAGGCTTGGTCGCGTGGAACTGGTACCTAGACTCACCTAGCTTTAAGACGTTTCAAAATTATCCTTGTGATACCATTGAATAAATACATATTTGTTAAAAACTCAGACTCGGAACCTTCTTGGTGTGTTACTTTTATTTGAATTAGTTTTACGCCCGCCATTTTCTTTTTTTGCATAATTAGTCATTTCCTCGCTGAGGTGGGATGAAAAGTTACGTGTTGCACTCGAGTGCAAAGATTTTTCACCTCGTGCTCTTTTGATTCCTTCGCTCATACAAGAGTGTAAAGTTATTTGTAACGGCTTGCTCAGTTTTGTTCCCTAAGCAAGCAAAAAATCCTGAATGTTAGGGAAAAGAGCACGAGGTGATAAATCTTTGCACTCGAGTGCAACACACAACTTTTCATTCCACTTTGAAACGTCTTAAAGCTAGGTGATTCTAGGTGCCAGTTCCACGCGACCAAGCCTAGACGAACCGGCAACAAACTACGGCTCGGTTCCTACCGTTTTTGTAAGACTCTCTCAGATATCGAAGAGCAAAAATACTCTTTTCAGCTCACCGGTTGGAAAGTGGCAACTTTCGTCCAGCTGCACGAACCAAGTTGCCACTTTCCGCCGTCGTCGAGCAGAAAAATCGTATACATACCACGGGAAGTAAAACAGAAAGCCTCAGATCACAATACATGTTTGTCAACGTCGGCTTCGCCTTGGTAAACAATTACATGTGATCTGAGACATTTCTTATTTTACTTCCCTGAGTATGTTATATACTATTGGGGGGAATGAAAAGGGTGTGTGTATATTACCTTCTGCTCCTGTAACTGCGCCTTCACGACCTTGTAGTCAGCGGACGGTGGTTTCTGGTTGTTGACCATATCCTCGGTGTCAGCGAGCCACTTCTCGAGTCCCGCGAGCGCCTCCGCAAACTTACCGGACTGCAGGAGGCCTACGTCTAAACGACGCTCGCGCTCGTTCATCTAGCAATTACATTCAAATATGAGAAAGTACATTCAACCCTTAAGGGGCCGGCGGAGGGCGAATTTTCATAATGCAATGAAAAAAATGTATAAAATGCGATTGGTGTTTATTTCATTTGAGGTAAGTAATTTAAAATAAAAAAATACGGGTTGCACTCCGGGAGTGCCGGCAGAAGTGAAAACTTGATTATTAACGTAGGAACCCTAAAAGTTGTTTATTTTATCAAGTTCCTCAATGTAGTAAAACCCCAATCAAAGTCCTAAGGAACCCTAAAAATTTTAGCATTATCGCGCTCCTAAGTGTAGTTGAAATTCCAATCAAAGTGCTAAGGAACCCTAAAATTGTTTACATAATCAAGGTCCTAAGTGTAGTTGAAAGTCCAATTAAAGGCCTAAGGAACCCTAAAAGTTGTTTATTTTATCAAGTTCCTCAATGTAGTAAAACCCCAATCAAAGTCCTAAGGAACCCTAAAAATTTTAGCATTATCGCGCTCCTAAGTGTAGTTGAAATTCCAATCAAAGTGCTAAGGAACCCTAAAATTGTTTACATAATCAAGGTCCTAAGTGTAGTTGAAAGTCCAATTAAAGGCCTAAGGAACCCTAAAAGTTGTTTATTTTATCAAGTTCCTCAATGTAGTAAAACCCCAATCAAAGTCCTAAGGAACCCTAAAAATTTTAGCATTATCAAGCTCCTAAGTGTAGTTGAAATTCCAATCAAAGTCCTAAGGAACCCTAAAAATGTTAACATTATCAAGCTCCTAAGTGTAGTTGAAACTCCAATCAAAGTCCTAAGGAACCCTAAAAGTTGACCACTTAATCAAATTCCTCAATGTAGTAAAACCCCAATCAAAGTCCTAAGGAACCCTAAAAATTTTAACATTATCAAGCTTCTAAGTGTAGTTGAAACTCCAATCAAAGTCCTAAGGAACCCTAAAAGTCGACCATTTAATCAAATTCCTCAATATAGTATAACCCCAATCAAAACCCTATACGGAACCCTAAATTTTACGTAAAGCCAAATCCTCAACGGGTCGGAACCGCTAGAAGGGACCTTGTCGCGCGACCTACAAGTAGGTCCTAAATGAAGTAAAACGGCAGACATAGGAGGAGGGGGTTCTGGGGGGCTAAGGGGGGTCACAGCACGGCTCGCTTCGCTCGCCGCGCTGTTCCCCGTGGTCGCGTGGCGGCTCGCTTCGCTCGCCGCGACGCTCCCCCCGGGTTCAGGAAGAGGGGGTTCTGGGGGGCTTAGGGGGGTAACAGCACGGCTCGCTTCACTCGCCACGCTGTTCCCCGTGATCGCGTGGCGGCTCGCTTCGCTCGCCGCGACGCTCCCCCCGGGTTTCGGAGGAGGGGGTTCTGGGGGGCTTAGGGGGGGTCACAGCACGGCTCGCTTCGCTCGCCGCGCTGTTCCCCGTGGTCACGTGGCGGCTCGCTTCGCTCGCCGCGACGCTCCCCCCGGGTTCAGGAGGAGGGGGTTCTGGGGGGCTTGGGGGGAGTCACAGCACGGCTCGCTTCGCTCGCCGCGCTGTTCCCATGGTCGCATGGCGGCTCGCTTCGCTCGCCGCAATGCTCCACTCGAAAAATAAATACAGTAGATCTATAAAATCATGTACCAATGACCACTACTACCTGCCGCGGGCGGCCGCTAGTTCATAAAATCTATAATAGGTATGTACCTATACCTACTACAGTCACGAAAAACGCCTTGGTATGCTTGCTACTAACTATTATCTATTCTGTGACGTTACCGTGTCATAGTAACTACTAGCGTATCTGTAGCGTCGCTTTTTCGATTTTTATTATGAACTCTACGTTGTAGTCTTAGGGTACATTTCTGCAAAAAATCCGTCCTACGCTTTTTCGATCAGGGTCACGTGATCCTGACGCGAGTTTAAGTTTTTATACCCATTACGAAAGTGCTCAACGCCGCTAAAGAAGTTTTCACTTCAAAAACTGTTCAGGAACCTAGATAAATACTATACAAATACAATTATTACAATAATATAGTGAAAATCTGCTTAAATTAGTAATCATTTTGGTATTACGTTTGTATGAAAATTCGCCCTCCACCGGCCCCTTAAATGCATAAAAAGGTATTGTTATTCTGGAAAAAAAATTGGTGAATGGGTCTATATGACAGAAAACGAATATAAGAAATCTGCAAAAGTTTTAGGCTTTGCATCTAAGGGCTAATTATTAATACGAAAAATGAAAGACCAATGGTAAAAAAGCATTGCCTCGTATGTCACGCACGTCAGGAACGTTTCCTACGATGCACTGCCCTGCGTCCATTTGAGTCATACGTTCAGCCTCACGTGCCAGTAATGTCACCGGCACCCACACCCTTCAAACCTGTACACAGCAATGCTGCTTCACGGCAGCAATAGGCATGGTGGTAGTACGCACCCCCACGAGACACACACAAAGAGCTCTACTACTACTGTTTCTTATCGTATCACTGATTCTTTCGAACCAAGTGTGGTGAAAGGATTTTGAGTGCGCCTCAAAGAAGTCTCTCAAAGTCGTGCATTAGACACATATTTTCTATCTTTTTTTAGGTTCTATGATATGCCGGTTTCCTCACGATGTTTTTCTTCACCGTTTGAGAGCACTGACATAGTGTAGGTACATACATTTTTGGGCAGAAAAACTCATTGGTACACGACTGGATTTGAACCTGCGGCCTTAGAATCGGAAGGGGGAGCCACCACTAGGCCACCAGCGCTCTCACTACTACTTCTAAAAACTTTTTACCTTTTCCTTCATTGCGTTCCATTTGTCGTTCATTTTCTCCAGATCCTTCTCCAACTGCTGAGTATTGACCCCTTGCAAAGCAGATCTGACCAGACCCTGGCCGATCTTGTTGCAATGAGCCACGTTCTGGCCCAAAGGTTCGAGGGTCCGACGCTTCAGTTCAGCGAAGTCTTTCTGCTGCGCGCGGATCTGTTCCACTTCGGATGAGACTGGCTTTAGGTTCCTGACTTGGTCTCCAGCCTGAGTAGTACAATAAAAATAATAAATGGCATTTCTAAAAATGTCTTTCTCTGTGGCTGTGTTAAGGACACGGTCGTTTGTTGTACGTGAATACGTCTCGTAACTTCCCCCTCCACATATCCACAGAGAACAAACATCTACGTTCACCACACAAATATTTGTTCTCGGTGGGGATCGAACCCACGCCCGCCTGCGCAGAAGCCAGAGCTTCTACCAACTGAGCTGTTAGAGCTGATAACCACAACATGTCTGTCCCTCCTGGAGCTATAATCTGTCGTGTTTAATTTTGAATGTATATGGTATTTTTAGGGTTCCGTAGCCAAATGGCAAAAACGGAACCCTTATAGATTCGTCATGTCTGCCTGTCTGTCTGTCCGTCCGTATGTCACAGACATTTTTCTCCGAAACCATAAGAGCTAGACTAATGAAACTTGGCGAGTAGATGTATTCTGTGAACCGCATTAAGATTTTGACACAAAAATAGAAAAAAAACTATAAATTTTGGGGGTCCCCATACTTGAAACTGAAACTCAAAAAATTTTTTTCATACGTGTGGGGTATCTATGAATAGGTCTTCAAAAATGATGTTGAGGTTTCTAATATCGTTTTTTTCTAAACTGAATAGTTTGCGCGAGAGACACTTCCAAAATGGAAAAAAGTTGGTCCCCCCCCCTCTAACTTCTAAAATAAGAGAATTACTATGCAAACTTTCAACGATATTTGGTTTGAACGAGATCTAGTCAGTAGTTTTTTGTTATACGTCATAAATCGTAAACCGCAATTTACCTTTCGACGAACTACAAAAACCTTTATATTATGTTAATTGATGCTACGGAACCCTTCATGGGCGAGTCCGACTCGCACTTGGCTGCTTTTTTGTGTTATGTAATTGATTGGATTTAGGGTATATTATTGAGATTTTTTTATGATGTTTTTTGTTGTAATGTATATATATAGAAACTAAAACTACGATTATGATACATATACGTATATACGTATATGTATCATCTATCGATGAGATAGATATAGAGGGCAAGGATAGAGGAGAGGATAGAGGGCAATGGTTATAAATAAATAAAAAATAAAATAAAAAAAAACATACCTCTTGTACATCGTCCATGACTGAGTCATACGCCTTGTAGAACGCTTCTAGTTTGCTGAGCGTATCGTCCAGGTCTTGTTCCTTGGCACGCGCGCGCTCGTCTAACTTGCCCAGCTGTTTGCGAAGACCTTCCAGCTGTGGATAGCATAATATTAGTTTCTGATACATTTTTATTTTTAACCTGCATTGTCCCACTGCTGGGCAAAGATCTCCCCCAAAATCTTCCAACTATCACGATCTTTGGCGACTTTCCATCAATCCTTCTCCAGAACTTCCAGGTCGTCTCGCCAACGTCTTTTTGGCCACACCGTCGCCTTTCGTCCTCAGACACCCAATGAGTCGTGTTTGCCCACTTTTCAGGGTGCATCCTGCTAACGTGGCCCGCCCAATCACACTTGACCACTGCTGTTTTGCTCGCTACATCGGCAACGCCAGTCACGCATGTTTCATATATATATGCCAGGAACCACGGGTTTTCATTGGCTATAAACTTGAAATACAGCTTTGGATGGCAGAAAAGGCATTGTTATGAACAATAATAAATTATTAGTTTAAAAACTAAAAAAACACGCTTTTATAACTAATTGAACTAAAAAGTTAAAAATAAAACTGTAATAATCAATTGAAAAATTTGTATTATTGAACAGTGGAAATTAGCGCGTACAACCAAACAATTAATCAAACTCTTCAGCTTTATAATATTATAATAGTATAGATATTGATTAGAAGCTTATATTAAAAAACTCACCTGATCCCGAGTATTAGCAGTATCCGTGTACCCACTATCAACCAAAACCTCGGCTGCCCTTTCAGTATCCCCAACCAGGTCATCAGCCTTCTCCAGACGTTTGTAGTATCGAGCTATGTCGTCTAACTGCTGCTTTACTGTCTTCAGATCACGACCTGGAGGCTTCATACCATCTAGTTCCTTCTCCAGGTCAGATAGGTCGTGGGATAGGCTTTTTACTTTCTCCTGTAGGGATAATAGTTGGTAAGATTTCATTAATTTCAAAGATTTTTTTGATTTTTTTTGTTTTTTTTTTAGTTTTTTTTTTTAGATGCCTATATAGTCACCTCTCCCTAGCCTCAAAGGTTTGCTGTAAGAAAACTCTACTCAGGGTTAAGCTCGCCTTTGTACATGTCCTCTATTTCTGTTCTTTTCCTATGTTTGTATTGTGTGCAATAAAGAATTAAGAAAGATTTCAATATTTATTTATTCATCATCATTTATTATATTTCATAAATAAAATAAATGAATATTGTAGACAATCCACACAACACTATTTAGCCCCAAATTAAGCCGAGCTTGTACTATGGGTACTAGATAGCTGATATGATGCTTTTTTTTTTGTAAAAACATACTAAGGCCCGTATTCTGAAACAGTGCTTAGGTCTGAGTCGAGCCTCAAGCACAGATTTTTGACACTTTTCAATGGAGAACTGTCATAAAATCTATGCTTGAGGCTCAACTCAGACTCAAGCGCTGTTTCGGAATACGGGCCTTAGATTGCAATATAACACCCAGACAGAACAAACATCTGCGTTCACCACACAAATATTAGTTCTCGGTGGTGATCGAACGCACGACCCACGGCGCAGAAGGTAGAGCTACTACCAACTGAGCTGAGAGGCCAGTCAAACTATGTTTCATCTATCAATGTCTGACTATATTTTATCTATCCAATGTCATAGTGACTATGTTTTAACTATCAATGTCATAAGAGAGTTTGTTTTATTTATCTAATGTCATAGTGACTATGTTTTATTTATTTAATGTCATAGTGACTGTGTTTTATCTATCTAAATTTAATGTCAAAGTTCCTATGTTTTATCTGTCAATGTTAATTTGACTATGTTTTATCTATCTTATTTCAAAGTGACTTTGTTTTATCTATCTAATATCATAGAGACATGTTTTATCTGTTTTATGTCAAAGTCACTATATTTTATCTATCAATGTCATAATGACTATTTTTATGTTATGTCATAGTGACTATTTTTATCTAATATCATAGTGACTATGTTTTATGTAAGCTCAAAGTCATCGTTACCTGGAACTGGGTAAGCGCCGCGTTAGCTCCAGCTAACCGACTCTTGGCGTCCATAGCCCTGGCTTCCAACGCGTCCAGCCTGTCTCCCAGCGCCAGGGTCTGTTCCTCTAGGACCTGGCGAGCTCGACCAGCGGCCTCCGGCCCACTGCATTCGAGGGTCATAGTGACTATGTCGTCGGCTGCTGTGTTTAGGTTCTGTGGATGGATGTGGAACGTTTAGTTCACAAACTTTCATAGATTATTAAACGTAAAATGCAGTAATATTGAAACCATAGCTGCTGAAGTAACTGAGACAGTTTAAAGAGCTGATTCCAACCAATCAGCTCAAATAATTAAGCCGATTTGTTGGAATTTGGACATGAAAAGGAGTATTCTATGGCGATGAAGGGAGAGTATTCTATGGCCTTGGAAGGGGAGTATTCTATGGCGGTGGAGTGAAAGTATTCTATAGCGATGGAGGGGGAGTATTCTATAGAGATTGAGGGTGAGTAGTCTATGGAAGAGGAGTATTCTATGGCATTGGACGAGGAGTATTCTATGGCATTGGACGAGGAGTATTCTATGGCAATGGACGAGTATTCTATAGCAATGGAGAGGATTATTACCTGCAGCGGCGCCCTCAATGCGTGTATCTGGTCAGCAAGGCTGGCGACGGCCTCAGCGGCGCGCGCTGGCGGCGCTTGCAAGCTCTCAACCAGCCTCTCTTCACAGCGTTGCAGAGGCGTCTCTACGCCGCGGAGGCGTTCATTGAACTCGCCGAGCTTGCGGGCTGTGCTCTCGAGGAACTCCACTTGTTGGAGGACCTCTGTGTGTCAATGAAACATGGGGTTATACACGGCTTTTTATAAAATATTGTGCACATCAGCACAACACTATCTAGCCCCAATCTAAGCAGAGCTTGTACTATGGGAACCAGATAGCTGATTTAATACTTATATACATTTTTTTGTAATTACATTCTTAGAATACAATATAACACCCGGACAGAGAACAGAGATCTATTTTCACCACACAAATATTTGTTCTCGGTGGGGATCGAACCCACGACCAACGGCGTAGAAGGCAGAGCTACTACCAACTGAGCTAGAGGCCAGTCAAAATCGTCTCAGGTTTCAAGTCACCGGTCTCAAATCTCTTGTCTCAAGCTTCAATTCCCAAGTCTTAAATCTGAAGTCTCAAGTCTCAAATCTTAAATCTCAAGCCCCAAATCTCTTGTCTCAAGCCTCATTTACCAAGTCTTAAAGCATCAAGTCTCTAATCTTAAGTCTCAAGTCCCAAATTTCAAGTAATGTAAATAGTGTTTTACCGTTGTTAAGTCTGTCCCAGCGTTCCTTCATAGTATCCAGTTGGCTTCGAACGACATCTTGGTCGACATCACACGCCGAGATGAATGTCTCGCCTAATGTCTTATTGTTTTCATATTCTCCCGATCTGCGTAAAAGAAAATCTTTTATAAGTACGACTAAATTATAACAAAGTCATCTATGACTAAAATAGAACTATAAATAATACTACTATAGGACTAATTTTGTCTAGGCGACTGATCGAAGCAATGCGTGACCCAAGGGCTTTTTTTTATACAACTAGCTGATGAAACAAGCATATGGCCCACCTGATGTTAAGTGGTAACCATCACCAAACATTGTCTCGTAGGTCACGCACGTCAGGAACGTGCCCTACTATGTCAAATCATTTTTTCTTTCTTTCTGTTCCCTCACCTCTTCCAGATATCGTTTCTGATGAGCTGTAGTTGCCTCAGCTGCTTTTCCACCTCCTTCTTAGTGAACACGGTATCAGGTAACTGTGCCAGGCGAGTCTCTGCCTCACCGAGCCATGGGACGAACGACTCTTGAGCTTTGTGGAACTTACGGCAATGCTCCTGTATAACAAATAAAATAAATAAAAAATAAATACCATAATGGGAATAAGACGTGATTTTATGTATGTATGTATGTAAAATAAATAAATTAAAATTTATTGCCAGAGAATTCAGAAAGGGCGTTTTAAAACATTTAAAGGGTCAGCAACGCGAGTGATGTCTCTGGTGTTGCAAGCGTCCATAGGCTACGGCAACCGCTTTCCATCAGGTGGGTATGCTTGTTTGCTAACTTTGTTGCATAAAAAAAAAACATACAGTGCCCTCTCACTCCAAACTGAGCAAAATTTAGACTATGAAAACCAGATGACCAGAGGGGTCCGGTTAATGTACACCCAGTTAAAACGAATCCACTTTTTTTCCACTGTGAAATTGTAAAGGCCCATGCAAACTGTCGCAGATAAATATTTCAATTATTACTTTTTTTATCTAGCGATGGATGATTGCCCTAAACGGCACAGCCCTTTTGATGGTATTGAAAAAAAAATTCTTCATTTATAAGCCCTTTTGGGATTTTTTTTTATCTGTATGGTAATATTTCCAATCAGTCCCATAAAAATTACATTAAAATCGGTTTAGCCGTTTTTAATGTTTGTTACTATCTGAAAACGAATACTTTCAGATTAGTCCCACCAACATTTCATAAAAATCGGTTTATCAGTTTGGCTATGAAGTTTGATTGTCAAATATTTTTGACTAATTATTATTTTACAAACCAATATGTCCTTACCTTAGCTCGCCTTGATCGACAGAATAAAAACATGTTTCTTGGGGTTTTACGTCCTTCAAAAGTCCATAACACAAATAAACACTACACTGTACAGTTTTACGTTTCATCCCCCATTTTTCTTTCTATACAAAAAAGTTCCATATCACAAATAAACACTACTACTAGACTATTACTACTGTCAAGATATTATTTTAAACCTCCCATTTTTCTTTCATACATATTAGTTTATTGCCCAGGATGCCTGATAGACACCGCTGTTAGTGATAATACCACCCCATTTTAAACTGAGAATGTTTATTTTTAAGCTATAAACTGTATTTTATATGTGTCATGGTAATTTTAAGTCCATTATCACAATCATATAAACACTACACTGTCAAGGTTTTACGTTTTTCTTTCTATTTTAATGAGTTTATTGCCAAGGTTGCCTGGTAGACACAGCTGTTAGCAATAAGACCACCCATTTTTTTACTGTGAATGTTTATTTTTAAGTTAAAAACTATATTTTTATTGATTTTATAGTGTTTACCACTTAAGGAAATCACAAAGACTGTGTGTGATTAGGATCCGATGGCGCAGTGGTCAGCGCAGCCCCGTACCAAGGAGAAGGTCGCTTGTTCAAATCCCGCTCGGTTCTTAACTTTTGGGACATTATAAAAATCTATATTTTTATACGTGTTATGGTAATCAATAGTCTTTAACTATAAGAAATCTATCTATCTATATTTTTAACACAACATTTTTCACAGCAAAAACGATACTATAGAGTGAACTTCACATTTAAAATACGAGATAAAAACTGTTTGTATACTTAACTGGCTAAATTATCTAAGAGAAGTGTTATCTAATCTATCAAATCTCTAAGGCTAAGGTTTCGACTGTATATGCCCACACGCAATCGTCTTTTGAGACTACCGAGAGATTTTGAAATGATACTTGGTACTAAACTTCAGTACCCGAAGTCGGAGTTTGGCGACCACATTTCGTTACCAAATTTTGTTTTCGTTTCGCCTATTTGTCTCTATCTATTGTATGGAGAAAATATGAGACGGCAAAAATACATTACGTAGTTAGAGTTGTTGTCTCATCTTTTCTCAATACAATAGACAGAAACAAATTAGGCGAAACGAAAACAACATTTGTTAACGAAATGTTGTAATTGCAGTGGGACTTGGGTTACAGAAGTCGGAGTTTTGCTACCACATTTCGTCTACCAAATGTTGTTTACGTGTGAGCACGTGTCTCTCTCTTTTGTATGTAAAATTGATGAGACAACTCATTTCGATCGTTTTTACGTCACGTATTTTTGCTGTCTCATTTTTACTCCATACAATAGAGAGAGACAAATAGGCGAAATGAAAACAACATTTCGTAGACGACATGTGTGTGTGTGTGCAAGTACTAGTACTAAGTATTAGCCTTAATTTTACTTTTGTTATTTATTTACAAATAAAATAAATAAATAAAAATAAATGTACTCACTATTTATTATAAGAAAAAAACTTATTTTTTTTAAAAGGAGGATGATCTTGAGTTAATGAGCTTCATATGGTTATGGTTTTATCTGTCAAAATTGTGTCAACAGTGTCAACACATTCAAACATCTATACACAGTTTGACAGCCATAGCCATAACCATATGGAGCCGGTGGTAGCCCTGCAGGTATGGATGATACTGAGCCGTGAGTTTGCTAGTCCTATACTGGTTCTGGTTTATTACTCGTCTAATGTTAAAGGCAGACACTCACCGTAGCGGTTTGCAGTCTGTTGTATCGGTCGACAGTCTCCCGCTTCAGTTTGTCCCACTGCGTTTGTATTCTATCAAGGTCTTTGCGCAAGTTGGTATGCGCTGGCTTCTTCTCCATTTCACGACCTGAATAATAAAACAAATGGGTATAATAAATAAAATAAAAAAGTGGACAAACTACACAACACTAACAGCCCCATATTAAGCAGAGCTAATACTATGGGAACCAGATAAAATATAGCCTACATACTTATGTACATTTTATATTATGTTTATGTGTACGTAGCTTTAAGTGACTTATTGGATATCTCTATAAAGTTACTTAAGATTTTTTGCAATAAACTAAACTATAGATAGTGCAATTCACGAAGACGCGCCCCTCGCGGGGTGCGGGGAGTTTGCTCCGAGCGGCAGTCGCGAACCGTAGTCTATTCATTGTAGTGTGCGTGTGCACTCATAGGTAATTAGTGTGTACCGATAACACTCAAACATTGACGGAAGCTTGCACACATATACTATAAACGGTTAGGAGGAATAGTGGGGCGCGCCTTCGTGGATTGCACTATCTATAAACGTACCATTAATTTCACCGGCACCCTTCAAATAAAAAAAAACTAAAAAAGCAATGCTGCTTCACAGCAGAAATAAGTACTTTCTGCACAGTATCTAAATGTATAAAACTCTTACGTTACTGACTGACTGACTGACTGCCTAAACTAATGGTCTTAGGAGTATGAAATTTGGAGGGTAGATTCCTGGTGTAGGGTAGGGGTGCACTAAGAAAGGAATTCCCGAAACACAACCCCTAAAGGTCTGCAGCGGGGGTTGAAGTTTGTATGGAAAACCCTCAACGGGAACGAAGTCGCGCGGGATTCCACTAGTTCTGTATATTTAGTGGCGTATTATGCATGTATTTAACAATGTCAGATCTTAGAAATAGTTTCGAGTCAATTAATAATTTACCCTAATAGTTTATGACTTTTGTGTGTTATTACCTTTGTCCAACAGCATAATAAGTTCGTGTTCTCGTTGCGACAGCTCTCTGTAGATTGGTTCATGTTTCTCCAGCTGTTGCTGCAACTTGGCCGCGTCTGCGGACACTAACAGCCGTGATGGTAGGCCTCCTAACTCTGACTGTAGCCAGCCGAGAGTGCGGGCTACGTTCTCTTCTAGGTTGCGGCTATCCCTGAGAGAAAAAAAAATGTAATAAAATGTATTCATTTGCTTCAAGTGTTGTTAATATTGAAAATCTTAATAACTAGCAGCCTGTCCCGACTTCGCACGGGTGGACTTTTATTTTTTAAACACATATAACAGTCGTGTACCAATGAGTTTTTCTGCCAAAAAATTACGTACACTATGCCAGTGCTCTCAAACGGTGAAGGAAAACATCGTGAGAAAACCGGCATATCGTAGAACCTAAAAAGTTCGAAAATATGTGTCAAGTGCACGAAAGGAGTTTGAGGCGCACTTAAAATCCTTTCACCACACTTGGTTTGAAAGAATCAGTGACACGATAAGAAGAAGTTTGACTCACTTCAAAGCCGCCTCTATTTCCGCCTTCCTATGGTCCAGTTTCCTCTGCAAGTTGTCATACTGGCGGACCACGGCTGCCAGCTTGCTCTGGATGTCCTGTCTCGACGCGGGGTCGGATAGGACAGTCGATAGGGCTGCGCCGGCGCTTTCTAGGTCTGCTAACAGCGGGCGCTGACCTTCAAGTTGACGCTCTAGGTTCTGTGGAGATAGATAGTTTTTTTTATTGCATATGCCTATGCCCGTACATAGGCGAACTTAATGCTAGAGAGCATTCTCTTCCAGTAGCAAAGAATTCTCGAGATAGTAATTGTTAGTTAGATAGTTTTTGTGTTTGATTTGTCTGACTATTCCGCATGGTTAAGAATTTAAGATACAATGAAAATGGATACCACGAAACAAGAAGTGTTTTTTTCTAGAGAGATAATTTCAGCTAAAACCAAAAGAGAACACAGTTTTCACTAATTGGGGAGCCTATGGATTCAACTATGTATTTTTCACTTAAATTCAAATTAATCTCAAATGTATAGTCTACAATTAGTCCTTTTGCGATTTTTAAAATGTCACTTAGTTATTTAGTTATGAATTTTTTAAAAACGCATCTCAAATTTTCGCACGACCCGCTCTTAATGCTAGAGAGCATTCTCTTCCAGTAGCAAAGAATTCTCGAGATAGTAATTGTTAGTTAGATAGTTTTTGTGTTTGATTTGTCTGACTATTCCGCATGGTTAAGAATTTAAGATACAATGAAAATGGATACCACGAAACAAGAAGTGTTTTTTTTCTAAAGAGATAATTTCAGCTAAAACCAAAAGAGAACACAGTTTTCACTAATTGGGGAGCCTATGGATTCAACTATGTATTTTTCCATGCTTATGTCAATAAGCAAGTTATTTTTCATTACTCATACTCTGAAAGTAGGTCTGAAGTTGCCTGAGGGGCCTAATTGAAAGTAAAACTTTCAGCCCTAGGGAGAATCGCTTTCTACTGACAGCTGTCAAATTATAAAAAAAAACAAGTTCTATTTTATTCAACCATGTTCCAACTTTCTTAAGTCTTTCTAACTGCAAGGAGGTTGTTGAACCAAATTCCAACTTTTTATTCAGCAAGTAGGTTGGAAACCCATTACAACGGTAAGAAGTTTAAAAAGTCTAATAAGAGCGCAATGTAAAATTTAAATAACATAAAGATAGTATTAAATAAATAATATATCTTCTAAATTACTTGATTAATATATAGCTTCAACTATTTATTTAAAATAACATAGATTTGAGCATCAATTTACCATTTTTTTAAATATGAGAATGAAAATAATGGCTGAATAATGCTGTCGAACCGAAGCCGAAGGCCCGCCAGAGAAAAAGAAAAAAAAAACCGGGAAGGCGGCAATTCAATCTTCATTTTCACTAATTTTTCTTTCATGTTTTTATTTTTACTTTCCTTGTATTCGTAATGAAAAGCACAGTGTTTACCTCGGGTGAAAGTCTTTTAAGTCCCTCAAGCTCCATTGGCGCCCTCGCTACGCTCTGGCACCAAACTCGTCTCGGGACTCAAAAAACGTGACTTTCAACACTCAGGTAACAATGTACTATTGTATTTGTATTTTTAAAATCTTCCTAAATTAAAGCAGGCTAGGAGATCTTAGAAGCGTCTACCGTGCATGTTTATGACAGGAGTGTGTGAGAGAGAGAGCGAGAGAGAGATTTTATTGTCATTTAATTGCAAAATTTTATAAATAATTTCTATAGAAGACTCATTTAGTGGACTGACTTTGACTGACTATGATTTACAGGTGACTACGTCTGACTAAAAATGATAATATGTATTTTTTAATCTCTAGCTGTTATTTCTATGGAATGACTGGTTTTATACGACTCCTAGATCAATATCCCTTATTCGTATCTCGTAGACCAAAAATCTCTTATTCCTATAGCCTTAAGGTTCAAAATCTCACCTCAATCTTCCTCAGCTGGTCTTCAGGTTCGTTCTCCATAGCTACATCGTCTAACTTATCGCTGATGGTTTGTAGTGCGTCTCGTAGACGAGATAATCCAGCATCGAACTCGCGAGATGTATCCGCTGCAGCGCCTAGACTATCTGCACGCTGTTCTAGTCTGTAAATATAGGAGGGTAAGGTTGAGTATCACGAAACGGAAGACTAGAGCTCTTTTTGAAGGCATTGGCTGGGGAAGTACTACCACCATGCCTATTTCTGTCGTGAAGCAGCATTGCTGTTTCGGTTTGAAGGGTGTGGATGCCGGTGAAATTACTGGCACGTGAGGCTGAACATCTGTGCCTCAAGTTAATCATATGGCACGTTCCTGACGTGCCTGATCTAAGAGGTAATGCCTAACCTACTACCTGTATGTGGTAAGTAGTCATCGTTTATAATATAAGCGGTGACTACTTACCAATTACAATGCTTGTACCATTAGCTAAAAAAAACTAAAATTTTGCATATTCCCTACAGTAGATCACGAATATAAAAATATCAAATTCGAAGTTCAACTTACTTGCCAAGGAGATCGTTCCATCGATCAACGAGGTCAGTGACCTTCTGCTTCAGTTTGGCAGCATCCGGCGACTTGGCGTCGAGGCGATCCAACACAGCGCTGCCGACTTCCTCCAGATGCACTAACTGCGGCTGCTGGCTTCTGAACTCCTCGCGGAGGACCTGGACCTGAGGGTACGGAGTACTTGTTAAGTATGACTATTTGTTATTCTTTTTAAATTTTAGAGCTTAGCTCTTGTCAGGGTTTTGATGTAGTTTTCTCCAATTGAGTCTTTTGAATGCGGCCTCCTTAACATTTTTTTATTATACAAGACAGCGACTTTTTTTTTATCTGGATCACTATTTGTTAAATATTACAATTTTTAACCGTCTTCAAATAAAAAAGGAAGTTCTCAATTCGGTTGTATTTTTTTTGTCATAGCTTTATTGCGTTATTTATAAACTGATTTGTAAAATTATTTGTTTATCTGCAAGGTAATACTTTCAGATTGATCCCATAGAAATCCCATCAAAATCGGTTCAGCAGTTTGGCCATGAATTCGGTTTCTCAAGTTTTTTAAAACTTATATTATTGGCTGACTATTTGTTACATATGACCATTTTTAAGCATGAGAACTTGTTAAGTATGACCATTCCTTAAATACGTCTATGACTGAAACGAAGTTGGACTGATTTACTTACTACTTACGGATTGACTATGACTTACTAGTGACTACGTTTGACTATGACTCACCTGTTGCACTTGCGTCTGCACCATCCTAGAGTCAGTAGAGATGGGTCCAAGAGCTGTCATCATGCGTTCCTTAGCGCCCAACCACTGAGATAGATTGGCATGAGTGTCGTGGAAGTCTTTCATTTCTTCCATTAGACGGATCCTGTAGAATACATACATGTTAATATAGATAGATGTTGTTGAGTCACTAATTTATAAAAGAAAATCATTTTAGTTACACTATTTTTAACTCAAGAACGGTTGAACCAATTTGGCTGAAAATTGGTGGAGCTTAAAATCAGGAGACGGACATAGGATACTTTTAATCCCGAAAAAGTAACGGGATCGGGGCGAGCGAAGCCACGGGCAGCCGCTAGTCTTGTATACATAAAAGAAAGTCGTATTTGTTACACTATTTATAACTCAAGAACGGCTGAACCGATTAGCGTGAAAATTGGTGGGAAGTTAGCTTGGAACCAGGAGACAGACAAAGGATACTTGTTATCCTGAAAAAATAACGGGATCGAGACGATCGAAGCCGCGGGCAGCCGCTAGTTAATAGATGACTATTTATTGTTCATTATACAGTAAACAATAAACAATTTTTCATAGATTTTTAAGGAAAACCACAAAGATGACATATTTTTATTTATTTTATAGTGTTTGCTACACTTAAAGAAATCACAAACATTTTTATAATGTCCCAAAAGAATGACTAATAAAATCCTGCTCGGCTCTTAACTTTTGGGACATTATAAAAATATATTGTTGTTTCAAAAGATATTGTTTCAAAAGTAATGGGAAAGAACCCACATCCTTCTCCGTAAAACGGGGATGTGCACAACAAACTTACTTGTCCTTGAAAGCGTCATGGAGGGCCTTCCATCTAGCGGCAACTTCCTCCATCTCATCATGCAGTCTATCCGCGCCTAGCACGCTTTGCTTGCGCTTCAATAGCTCACGAACCTGGAAACAAAATAAATTTACCACCAATCGCACTGACTGGCCGTGGGTTCGAACCCAACCGAGAAAAAATATTTGTGTGGTGAACATAGATATTCGTTCTCTGTCTGGGTGTTACATTGTATTCTATGTATGTACAGTCGCGGTATGAAAATGTTCGTCACCTTAGAGTCGGTTTTCACTTGCACCAGTGCCTTGATCATGAACACATTTTGACATAATTTATGACGTTAACTTATCGGTGTATTCTGTCTATTCAGTTTCAAAAGGTAGTATGTGATCGTGATACGTTGAACAAATCAAGTTGAAAATCGACGAACATTTTCATTCTGCCATTATAATTACAAAATAATGTATTTCATCAGATATCTTGTTCCCATAGTACAAGCTCTGCTTAGTTTGGGGCTAGATAGTGGTGTGTGGATTTTCCGCATTATTTATTTAGCTTAACCTTAAAAGACTTTTCTTCCAGCAAACCTTTGGTGCTAAGAGAAAGCTAAAGTTCGAAAATATACTACTAAAAAACTACACACTACACACACACAGTTACAGTACTAAATATAGTACTGTTTGTTTTCCTAAGATATAAAAATAAATAAATAAATATGTGTCAAGTGCACGAAAGGAGCCTCTTTGAGCCGCACTTAAAATACTTTCACCACACTTGGTTCGAAAGAATCAGTGACACGATAAGAAAACAAGAAAAGAAAGCTAAAAGTAAAAGGTTTCATGTGTAAATGTGGGTTTTTGGTCCAAAATATTACCTGAGTCTTAGTAGAATCGAGGATACTCTGCTTCTCATATATCTCTTCGAGCACGGTGCGAGCTTGTTTGATCGTCTTGTCGGCTTCCTCCTTTGTTGGTACCGACTCCTTGGGTAGCTGTCTTTGGATCTATAGAAAAAACCGACTTATATTCAGAATCTCGGAAACGGCTCCAACGATTTTCATAAAATTAAGTATACAGAGGTTTTCGGGGGTGATAAATCGATCTAGCTAGGAATCATTAAAAATATTGTTTAATTCAAATATTCAACAATCAACTTTTTCATTATATCATAACTCCTAGCGCCATCTGTTGTTAAGCTCACGAGTTAGTGTGACAGAGAACACCATCTATTGAAGTGTAGTGGAACTACTGCGTAAACACTCTGATCATTAATCTTTTAGTATGTACACCTGCTATTTACATAATTAACCATTTATCAGGATGTCTACCATGCCTAGGCACCACCAAACTCACCTTATCCAAGAAAGTGTTGAGCGCGCGAAGGCTGTCAAGATGCCTCCTAACTTCCTCCTTGACAGCGTCCAGCTCTGACTGTCTGTCTGACAGTTTGCTTCCAATCAGACTGTAGCGGTTGTTTATGTCTGACAGCTGCTGTTGCACCGGTGACAGTTCTGTGGAAAAACCTTTAGTTAAAATGGGAAATATAACTTGTATATTTTTTTTTCCCGCAGGCTGATGGGTATCTGCCGTAGCGCATTAGCATTGCTATTCAGCGCGGCAATGGACTGCCCTCTTAGCACAGTTGGTAGTAGCTCTGCCTTCTGCGCCGCAGGTCGTGGGTTCGATCCCCACCGAGAACAGATATTTGTGTGGTGAACGCAGATGTTTGTTCTCTGTCTGGGTGTTGTATTAAATTTAATTAATTAAAAATTTGTTTATTCAGATGTCACAAGATCCATTTCTAAAGCTAACACAACACATGCAATAGCAAAACAAAAATTAAAATAAACAGAAAACATTACAGTAGGAGTTCACACGAATGGTTAGTACGACAGCCTTAATTAATGTAATAAACTACTTAGTTATTTCTACTTAGTCTGTCTACTTAGTATTGCATTCTAAGTATGTATTTGCAAAAAAAATATGTATGTATATATGTTACCATAGTACAAGCTCTGCTTAATTTGGGGCTAGATAATGTTGTGTGAATTGTCCACAATATTTATAGGTATATTTTTTTAATGCCGGCAGCGTCTTGGAACGCTTCCGTCTGTTACTGATTTGGATCAGTTGAGCTATCTCTAGATCGTTTGTCACGGTGTGCAGATAGCTCAACAGTTTCTTGTGTGTTTTGTAAATTTTTTTTATATTTGTTTAGGTGTTGAGCATACCTTCCAAATGGAATCCATCCTGGCTGGAGCGTCGTGATGAGAAGCCACTAGATGTGGAGTGCGTTGACCCCGGACTGACTAGACCGTGACCTTTGTTGGGGGATGGCGAACGTCCGTCTAAAGTGCGGCCTAGTGAAGAAAACAGAATAGTTGTTTATATCTATCATGACCCAAATCCAACCTAATCAAAAGAGTGGAGTAAGAGTGGAGTTAGAGTGGAGTGAGAGTGGAGTGAGAGTGGAGTGAGAGTGGAGTGAGAGTGGAGTGAGAGTGGAGTGAGAGTGGAGTGAGAGTGGAGTGAGAGTGGAGTGAGAGTGGAGTGAGAGTGGAGTGAGAGTGGAGTGAGAGTGGAGTGAGAGTGGAGTGAGAACGGATCGAGAGTGGAGTGAGAGTGGAGTGAGAATGGAGTGAGAGTGGGGAGAGAATGGAGTGAGAGTGGAGTGAGAGTGGAGTGAGAGTGGAGTGTGAGTGGAGTGGAGTGAAGTGAGAGTGGAGTGAGGGTGGAGTGAGAGTGGAGTGAGAGTGGAGTGAGAGTGGAGTGAGAGTGGAGTGAGAGTGGAGTGAGAGTGGAGTGAGAGTGGAGTGAGAGTGGAGTGAGAGTAGAGTGAGAGTGGAGTGAGAGTGGAGTGAGAGTGGAGTGAGAGTGGAGTGAGAGTGGAGTGGGCGTTGAGTGAGAGTGAAGTGAGAGTGGAATGAGAGTGGAGTGAGAGTGAAGTGAGAGTGGAATGAGAGTGGAGTGAGAGTGGAGTGAGAGTGGAGTGAGAGTGGAATGAGAGTGGAGTGAGAGTAAAGTGGGAGTGGAAGTGGAGCGGGAGCGGAGTGGGAAAAAATATATTTCACAATGTATGAGTAACGCTACTTGGTAGATTTCAAAAATACTCTTTTTCTGACATGTTAACAGAAGGTGAGGGTATCAGTACCCGAAGTCCCAGTGCATTTACAACATTTCGTTACCAAATGTTGTATCCGTTTCGCCTATTTGTCTCTGTCCATTGTATGGAAAAAAGATGAGACAAAAACTCTAACTACGTAACGTATTTTTGCCGTCTCATATTTTCACCATACAATAGAGAAAGACAAATAGGCGAAACGAAAACAACATTTGGTAACGAAATGTGGTAGCAAAACTCCGACTTCGGGTACAGATATTGTGAATAGGTGTAATGTATTGGTCGCTACTTCGAAATACACAAATAAACAATATGTATACTCACTAGGTGTTTGCCGCTTGGTCGGGCTGTAAAGCTGTCTCTTCCTATGCGGGCTGTCGGCGCGATCCCCACGGGTCAAAGCCTCGTACACCGCCCCGGCTTCATTCAACTGTAAGAACACAATTTTGTAAGAAAAGCTATTTATTTGCGACAAAAATCGCTCTCAATTATTCTGTTTCATTTTCTTAAACAAACCTAACAAAAACTGTACTTAAAATGTAGCTGCCCTCCTCAAAACAGAAGTATCAAAGACGGCCTAGATATATATTTTTTTTATTTTGAAAGAGATACATACTTTCAGACTGGTCTCATGAGTTTTTATGAACATCGGTGCAGTATTTTTTAATTCAAACCGGGTTTTAAATCAAAATAACTGGAATAATAAATATGTAATCCCCGTCAACGAAGATACAATTTTAAATTGATTTTCCCAGTTTTTTAAATAGATTAAACTAAAGTGACTTTTCGACTAGTTTTCTTGGTCTATGTCGTCGTATTCTAAGACCTTAGTACCTTCTCAATAGTGATTCCCATGTCTCGGTACTCCTTGGCCAAGGGTCTGAGTTCGTCCTGCTGCTTCTTGATAACCTCCAGGTCTACCGCGACAGGTTGCAGGCGGTTCACGCGGCTCTCCATTGACTGCAGCCAATCTAACACCTGGACAAACACATATTATGGTTAGGAGAGGAATTAAAAATAAGTGTACTAAAGAATAATATACATTGGTTCAAAAAACTAGTTCTAAATCTGACAATTTTAAATTTACACGCATAATAAGGCAATAAATATACTGAATAACAATACATAGATAGAGACATGACCACGGCTCAATAGATGATAAAAAGTTATGCTATCACTGCATAAGAAAGCGGCAGATTTTGTAGTCATCTTAATTAGTATTGACTGACGTAAAAATACCCACAACTGTACCCGAAGTCCCAGTGCATTTACAACATTTCGTTACCAAATGTTGTTTTCGTTTCGCCTATTTGTCTCTGTCTACTATATGGAGAAAAGATGAGACAGCAACTCTAACTACGTAACGTATTTTTGCCGTCTCATATTTTCTCCATACAATAGAGAGAGACAAATAGGCGAAACGAAAACAACATTTGGTAACGAAATGTGGTAGCAAAACTCCGACTTTGGGTACTGAACATAAATACGCAATTTTTTTAGGTTGTTAGTTTGACGTTATCTGCTAATTTGAACTCTAGCGTAAATATAATAAGAACGTTCAAGTTTAACAATACTGACGCCAATTTTTTATTATCTCGCAACACACGAAAATATAATTAAAGAAAAACATTTCTGTTTACCTGTAACTTCAAGCTCTCATATTGGTTGAGCTGATCAGCTCTCTGCTTAGATAACTTCAGCTTCTCTTCCAACGACGTATTGAAATCCCTCCAGTCGTTCTCAAGCGCTCGCATTCTGTCGCGAACAGCGTGTGTGTCTGTCACGTCTTTCATAGCGATTAGATTTTTGCCGTTGCGCAGGCAATCTTCGAGCAGGGGCATTTGTTTGTCTCTGAGGAACGAATATATCTTTAAAATAAGCGAACAGATATTATAAATTAATCATTGCAGAAAAAAGAAGCACATAGGTGACTTGGATTTACTTAGGATCCGTATCAGCTCCACTGACACTGAGTCAAAGATCTGCATCATCTCCAATAACACTGAGTCAAAGTACTGCATCAGCTCCATATACACTGAGTCAAAGAGTTGCATCAGCTTTACTGACACTGTGAGTCAAAGATATAAATCAGCTCCACTTGCTTTGAGTCAAAGATCTGCATCAGCTTAACAGACACTGAGTCAAAAATTTGCATCAGCTCCACTAACTTTGAGTAAACAATCTACAATATCTTCACTGACACCGATTCAAAGGTTTGCATCAGCTCAACTAACATTGAGTCAAAGATCTGTATCAGATCTATGACACTGAGTCAAAGATCTGCATCAGTTCCTTGCCTCTTGTGACAGATGTTCGTTCTACTTGTACCCACGTACCTCCACTTTTATAGTACGAACTGCCAAGGAGTGGAACTCTCTTCCGCCGTCAGTATTTCCGGAACGTTACATTTTGGGAACTTTTAAGACAAGAGTGAACAGGTGGATTATGGCTAAGGCTGCATCCTCACTTTCTATCAGGTCTGTTGGCAGCCAAATGCTTAGCTATCGATATTAAAAAAAAAACTGTGTGTGTCAGCTCCGACGCACGACTGGAGTTTACTCCTTAAAGGCAAAGTAAGGGTACACACTACCCACGATCTAGCTGCACTGCTCACACCAAATTAAAAGGTTGCGCACCAAAAACGTAACGAGGTCATTCGTTCAGTAGATTTTACTCTCCACATTTTTCTCATACCGGGCGCCTTATATCAAAAAACCAATTCTTAAGGAGTAAAATAAAAAAAAAAAACCTGTAGTGCTGTAGATCAGAGAGCCTAGTGCTCAGCTCGTCAGCAGATACTCTCTGCAGGTCGCGTGCGTCCGCTTGTTCCGCGAGCTGAGCGCGCGCCGCGTCCAGCTGCGCCGCTTGACCACTGAACTGCATCAGATCCACTGACACCGACTCTAGGAACTGGCCGCGCTTGCTCGAACGTTCTAGGAGCTTCTCGTATCTGAGGGAGAGAAACATGAAGTTATTTTATTTTATTTTATTTATTCAGGGACAACAAACAGCTATAACGTAAAAATAAACTAAATTAGCTTAAGAGTAGGTATTATTCTACCTACCTACTTGACTAATAATATTGCAGCCCACTGAGTTATCCTCAAGTTAAATTGATTGAATTATTTATAATTGCGCCACTTGAGGCATTAAAAATATGCATACATTGAAATAAAGAATTGAAATAGAATAATTACATTACAGTTAGCAGAGAAAATGACCATAGAAATATACCATATCAGTTTAAAGAACAATACTGCTAGACATAGGCCTCTCCCATACTTGGGGTTCATGAAATAGCCACCATGCTTGGCAGACATGCAGTATCCGTATCAGAGCCCGAAGTCCCAGTGCATTTACAACATTTCGTTACCAAATGTTGTTTTCGTTTTGCCTATTTGTCTCTGTCTATTGTATGGAGAAAAGACGAGACAACAACTCTAACTACGTAACATATTTTTGCCGTCTCATATTTTCTCCATACAATAGAGAGAGACAAATAGGCGAAACGAAAACAACATTTGGTAACGAAATGTGGTAGCAAAACTTCGACTTCGGGTACAGTACTCAGGAAAACTGCTGCCAATCTATGAGATATTCCGTTACGTTCTTACGTTTTGTAGCCGCACGAGAAATATTCTAATAACGTAAAGGATAAAAAAATACCCGAGAAACAACTTACTTGGAGTAGATGTCCTCAGCTCGCTGCTCCAGCTTCTTAGCTATCCTCGCGTTGGACGGCGTGAGTGCCGCGTCTCGCGCTGAAGACAGCAGCTTGGCGAGCGTCGGCCGGCGCGAATCCAGCTCGCCGTGTTGGATGCGATGCTCGCGAACTTGCTCGTCGAGCCGCTCGCGGATTAGAGATGCCGGTTTGTTCTGGCTCCTGGAATATTCATATTTAGATTAAAATTTTCAGTGTATTATGGAACGCTTCTTAGAATTCAACCGCGCGATAACGATTGTAATAAAGTGCGAGCGACTTTGAATTGAGCTGACCAGACCAGCTCTGACTCAAAGGATTGAAATTATATCGTGTCACTAATTCTTGCAAACCAGAGAGGTGGGTTCTTTAATTAAAAAAAATTGGTTGCCTGTAAAGTCGGTTTACTGACGATAGTTGAACGTGACAACGTCATACAGCTGTCCACGCGGACGCATCGCTCACTCAAGTTGGAGAGAGACAGATGTCGAACGCTGCCGAACGCGGAGGCCGTGCGTGCCTCTTTGTCGCTCGTTCCGCGCTCTCGCTTGCACTTCAAGCCTTAAATGGAACGCCTCAGAGCGAGGTAACGTCGCATGAGTCTTGTTTTTTTCGTGCAGCCGGCTCCATCGAATAATAAGACGTTTTCACGTCAATAAAATATGTGAAGTGACACGACAAGATGAGGAAGTAGTAAGACTTTTCTTACATTTTAGACCATCCTTAGGCTACAATCTCATCTGATGGTAAGCGATGATGTAGCCGACGATGAAGAGTTATAATAGCCCTTGGAAGACCATCATGCTCCATCGTCACCTATTCACTTCACTTTTTTGCCTTGAAAAGGCTATTGTAGTGGTCAATAAAAACAGCCAACGACAATGAGTTCCATTCCCTGGAGGTTCGCATAATAAAAGTAGAGCCAAAACGCTCAGTGCTTAGTTACTTACTTGGAGGCTGCATCAGCGTTCGCTAGCCAAGCCGCCTGTGCCTCCGCTGCATCTTGCAAGCCCTGGCACTGAAGCAATGCTGCCTCCAGCTGTCCACACTTATCAGCCACTGCGGCCGTCAGCTCGTTGTAACTGGTCGTGAGGTCGATGACCGGGACCTCCAGGTGACGGATCTCGGAAGGTGTTAGGTTCCCTTCGAGGGATTTTACTAGCTGGTCGCAAGCCTGGAAGAGAGTGTGGTTTTAGTTGACAGTTTTAAATAAATATTATAGACAACACTATTTAGCCCCAAACTAAGCAGAGCTTGTACTATGGGAACCAGGTAGCTGATATAATACTTACTTATATATTTTTTTTTATTGTAAATAAATACTTAGAATACAATATAATACACAGACAGAGAACAAACATTTGTGTTCACCACACAAATACATGTTATCGGTGGAGATCGAACCCACGACCTGAGGCCAAACAAGCCAGTCAGTTTTGACTCATCATCAAAAAAACGGTAAGAACCAAGCCGAGAGTTTGGTGCCTGTTCTTCTAGGCTTAGTCACGTGGAACGGGCACCTAGACCTAGCTATGATACCAGTACAAAAAGAAAAAATGGGATGTGGCTATGTTAAGGACACGGCCGTATATTGCACGTGAAAACGTCTCGTTACTCGGGGCTTCCCCCTCCGCCGCGCGCGATTTACAGTCCTTACTTTGCGTAATAAGTTCTTTGATTCTTTGGCTATCCAGTGGTGTAATTTAAATTTGGATGTGGATGATATTATTATATAAGTAGCTGCAACACTAAACTGTATCCCTCTAATTTGTTATCATTCATTTTTTTGAATTGCGTCCCTATGGAAGCCATTTTAAAGGCATATTCACGTCAAAAGAAGCTTTCTTATTTTTTCAACTCGAGGCAAAGTGACGATAGCCAACCTAAAGATACGATGAAACGTCACTCACAATGATTTTTCACGAGGTCTCTTACTCCATATCTGCTATGACTATTGACCTAACTTGATCTAAGTTTACTCTTATGACCCAACTTGATCATAGATTGGCCTCTCAGCTCAGTTGGTAGTAGCTCTGCCTTTTGAGCCGTAGGTCGTGGGTTCGATCCCCACCGAGAACAAATATTTGTGTGGTGAACTCAGATGTTTGTTCTCTGTCTGGGTGTTATATTGTATTCTAAGTATGTATTTACAAAAAAAATGTATGTAAGTATTCTATCAGCTATATGGTTCCCATAGTACAAGCTCTGCTTAGTTTGGGGCTAGATAGTGTAGTGTGGATTGTCTATAATATTATAATAATATTAATATTGATCTTGGCCTAACTTGATCTAACATGTAGTTATTCAGTACTCACGTCCTTAACATTGTCGATAAGCCTTCCTTGCGCAATAATCTCATTGTGAAGACTCTTGGCCTTCGATAGCTGTGACTCCACAGCCCTCGGCTCGCCTCCCACTGGCTCGGATAGCACTGAGCGGACTTGGGGCTCAATCTGGAATAAAATGGCTTGGTTAAGGCTGTAAGATCCTTCTAGAACACTTGATGGGGCTGTGATCAAAGTAAGGCGTCCATGTTTGAAACCAGTACCCGGAGACCAAGTTTTGCTACCACATTTCGTTACCAAATGTTGTTGTCGTTTCGCCTACGTGTCTCTGTCTTTTGTAGGGAGAAAAGATCAGCAAAAATACGTTACGTATAGTTAGAGTTGTTGTCTCATCATTTTTCCATGCAAAAGAGAGAGACACGTAAGTGAAACGATCATTGGCTGCCCTCCTCACCTTTCAAAAAGCCTCAATACGCCTTCAACACCAAGCGACTGAAGTACCAGGCGCTCAGAACTTTGCAGGAGCTGGTTATAATACTCACTTCCTTCATCAGAAGTCATCAAAGTCAGGACCAAGCGTGATCGCCTGGATGTCCTGATGGACATTATAGGAACAGCAAAATACTCACTTTTTTCATCCACTTGGTAGCACCATCCACAGACATATCGCCATCACAACCATCTAAAATACCAGGGGATCAGAACTTGGTAAGAGTTGTCACAGATTTTACTCACTTCCTTCATCCACTTGGCCGCGCGTTCCACCGCGTCATTATAAACCCTGGTGACATCGTTGGCAGCCCTCAGTCGGTCCTGGAGTCTCTGAGCGCGAGCACATAAGTCCGCGTGCCTCCGTCGCGCCGCAGCCGCTTCGCCGCGGACCGCGCTGTCGCCTGATTGGACGTGCGAGAGACGGGTGGGGAGGGTAGTGCGGTACTCGTTCAGGATTGATAGGAATTCCTGGAGACGAAAGATATGTTATGTTTATGTAGGTTCATCATCATCATCATTTCAGCCCGGTATCACCCACTGCTGGGTATAAGCCTCCTTCATATTTTACCAGCCTCCCTGTCCTACGCGTCTCTTGTCCGTGTTTTCTGCGACCTTTACGATGTCGTCGTCACATCGCGCTTTCGGTCGCCCCAAATTTCTTCGGCCCGACTTCGGCCACCATTCGGTCAAGGCTTTACTCCACCGACCATCACCACGTCTAGCAAGGTGTTCTGTCCAACTCCACTTGAGATTTACCGCCCTGTCTCCGACGTCGTTAACTTTTGACGACGTCGGACTTCAGTGTTGCGTACTCGATTTAAAAGTGTTATGCCGAGCATGGCTCGCTCCATGGCCCGTTGTGCAACTCGTACGCGGTGCACAGTTTCCTTAGTGAGCGTCCATGTCTCGGCACCGTAAGTCGTATGTAGGTTGGTGAGGAGAAAATTGCATCGTTTTTTGAATTCATAAACAAAATTAAACATAGACATGGACTATGAATGAGGAGGCTTCAAACTTATAATACTTCTTTTATTGGACTGAAATGACAAAGCACTCTAAAGCTAAGGACAAAAAGTTGACTTTACCTTGCTCTCATCAACGAACTTCTGCGCTGACATGGTGATGAACCTAAGGTCAGCTTGATGGGCGATGACGTCAGAGACGAATTCCCTCACATCCTCACTCTGTCCCGGGAGGTTGTTAAGCTTGGAGAGTGCTGCCTCCTTCTCATCGAGGGTACGGTAGGCAGATTCCATCCAAGTGTTGAAAGTGTTCAGCTCATTACTGTGGAGGAAATAATTAAAAATCAGGTTAATGTTTTTCTTATACTTACAAAAAGCCTTTGCATCTATTATTGTAGATGATTTTTACAGCGTCAGGGGCTAATTGTTTACTCATGCCCGTAATTACGGAACGCTATTGTGCCTGGGACAAGTTGGCCTACCACAAGTTCTGTCTAGCTCTGGTTTTGAGTCTGTGTGAGTGCTGTCTAAATACTCAAGCGTTCATGGGCTACGGTAACCGCTTTACATGAGATGTAAATGATGTTAAGGCCTACCACAAGCTCTGTCTGGCTCTGGTTTTGAGTCTGTGTGAGTGCTGATCAGTGTATTATACTGTGTGTCTCTCGTTTCGACGTAGAATTATTTAGTTCTCATTGGTTCCCATTACAGAAAGCAAAAGCGTATTTGCTGTTCTGTGGTTCCCATGGTACAGGCTCTGCTTAGTTTAGGGCTAGATAGTGTTGTGTGGATTGTCTACAATATTTATTTTATTTTTTATTTCTGTCATATGATATTCAAACCATTTGAACATCACTCAATTCTCGGGTGATTTGTCGTTGAATCAAACGACAAAATACCCTCAGAATGGAATAAATAGACAAAGATGACGTAAGATACTCACGAGAACTTCCCAAGCTCATCTCTAGCAGCGGCGAGACGACGCAGCATCTTATCACACTTGTCTGTACACTTGTCGCAACGTGTCTTCAGTTGTCTCACGCCGCGCTCCAGTGCTGCCACCTGCGAAGCGAGGTAGTCACTTTCATTGTTTGTGGGAAATGGGCCGAGACGAACAGTACCATCAACTGTTCAATTGACCATAGACGAACTAATAACGTCGTAAAGATTTTATAATGTTCCAAAAGTTAAGAGCAGTACTCGAAGTCGGAGTTTTGCTACCACTAAGCGCTTTGCCTCCACTTTTATAATGCGGACAGTTAAAGAGTGGAACTCGTTGCCGGCGTCTATTTTTCCGAATACCTATAATTTGGGAGTTTTCAAAAAAAGAGTGAATAGGTATCTTCTAGGTGAGCGCGCTACACCGTCGATCGCATCATCACTTAACATCAGGTGAGATTGCGGTCAAGCATTATCCTATAAATTGTTAAAAAAAAAAAAAAAAAACATTTCGTCTACGAATGTTGTTTTCGTTTCGCCTATTTCTCTCTCTATTGTAATTATATGGAGAAAAGATGATACAGTAAAGATACGTGACGTCGAAACGAAACGAGTTTTTGTCTCATTATTTTCCGTACAAAAGAGAGAAACAACATTTTGAACGATATGTGGTAGCAAAACTGAAATTAAATTTTTTTTTGAATTTATAAAAAAACGTTATTTTTCCTTCTTCTTCTTAAAAACGTGGTAAAAGGATTATAAGTGCGCTTCATAAAGGCTCCTTTCGAGCACTGCAAAGTTTTTTTTGTAAAGTAGGTTGCTTTTATACATTCTGGAACAGTTTATAAGCTTCTTGAATTGCAGCGACAATGAGAACCTTCGTCTATCTTCGGCTTACCTCATGAGGAGCCAACACATCACCACCAGACACAAGCAGTTGCTTCGCCTGGTCGGCACACGCTGACACTTGGCGCTGGTGGCTGTCGAGGTCGTCCTTGATGAGCTAGAAAGAAATAACGAATAAATGAATGAAAAAAAAGCAGCCAAGTGCGAGTCGGACTCGCCCATGAAGGGTTCCGTACCATCAAGTAACATAATATAATAAAAAGCGGCCAAGTGCGAGTCGGACTCGCCCATGAAGGGTTCCGTAGCAAAAAGTAACAATATAAAAGTTCTTGTAGGTCGTCGCAAGGTAAATTGCGGTATACGATTTATGACGTATAAAAAAAAACTACTGACTAGATCTCGTTCAAACCAAATATCGTTGGAAGTTTGCATAGTAATATACAACATATATTTTTTTTAGTTTTGTCATTCTCTTATTTTAGAAGTTAGAGGGCATGCAGACATGACGAATCTATAAGGGTTCCGTTTATGCCATTTGGCTACGGAACCCTAAAAAGCCTGAAGAAGTCCACTGACATAGGCCTCCCTTATACATGCCATTCATGAATAGCTTCAAGAAAAACGTTAAAAAACTCCTCCAGGGTAGGCAACGCAACGACAGCACCCTTGGTGTTGTTGGTGTCTATGGGCGACGGTGACCACTTACCATGAAGTGGGCCGTAAGCTCGTTTGTCTATCTTTTACATTAAAAAAAATGCCAGGAAGAACGATTCTGAGCCCTCTCCATTCACCGACCTCCCGCGATCTTAACAATGTCGTCGGTCGGTGGGTGGGTGTCTAACGATTCTTGGTTGCCATGCAAGAACCTTTATTGCACAATGGTTGTTGGTCCTTCGAGCTATATGACCTGCCCATTGCCACTTCAACATACTGATTCTACTAGCTATGCCGGTGACCTTGGTTCTTCTACAAATGCTTACCTTGAGTATGTTGATCTGGTTCCGCAGCTCATCGAGATCTTCCTTCACAGCCTCCTGGTTCGCCAGGCGGTCTTCTACCACCGCGATCCATTCCAGCAGCTTGCTCAAAGTCTCGTCGCAAAGTCGGTACTTCTCCTCAACTGCTTGCTATAGAGAGAAGAGTGTGAGAGTATGTTCTGAGAGGAATGGGCTGGTCTTTTGAACATCTATCATGAACCGGAAGGTAGCGTGAAGTATCAAATTAAGGTGCACTTGGGTGCATGGCCAATGGTCTGTTTCAGTTTTTGGTTTTCATTTTTTGCAATTGAGCAACGAGAGATAAGACCATAGGTCTATACTAGGGTATGCAGTATCTGTACCATTCTCAGAACTGGTAACTTTCAGCCGATACTGGGCTCGGAACTGGTAATTCTCGGTACTTTCGATATTGTCTTGTCCTGTCCGTTCTTGCTTCATGGAGAACCGGTACTAGTTAAGTTCAAAATGAGCGGTACTTTCGATACCGGTAATTACAGGGAGCATAGCCTAGTCTACACCAATTGGTCTTCTCTAAACGAAATTGAGATAATATTGAGGAGTAGTGTAAGAGGATTATGTCCAGTGAACACTTCCGGTTCATGATAACCCATGCTTTCTATCTACAGATGTTCAAAAGTCCCAAGATATACCCCATTCTTGTTCACACTTACACTTACTATTTGGGCATTTACAATACTATCTACAAGTGCAGCCGTTCGACAATCGGCTTTGTAATCATGTACATTGAGTGCTAATTGAATTGGATGCATTGACTGTACATTAAAGTATACAAGACAGTGATAGTCCGACATAGTTTACCATTGTGAACCTTAACCTTGGAGAATAAAGTCAATAATGGTAAAACAGTACGTGATACGGTGATACCTCAACTTCATGCAAAAGATAAGGCACCGGATCCTGTAAAAGAAGCAAAGATAGACAACACTACGCAAAAAGAAAGCAAAGACAATCCAACGAAGAGAGGCGACACCGAAGAAGGCAATCACGAACAGCATGGAGATGATACCACAACAAAAACCCATGTCGTGTAAAACACAAAACATATATCTAACATGCATAAAGCGCGACATGCAAGCAGTGATGACAAACATCAAAAAGAAACAACTTATGATGTCTGCAAACTATGGTATCAATACCGTTTCCTTAAAGTAAAGTTTTGATTAGAGTTATTTGTTAGAGTAAAAGTTAAAAGTATACCTTTATTGGATATCTGAAAAAGTATTGTTGAAAAGTATAGTAAGAATAATATAATAAAACTTGATAAACACGTAAACTTCACGATTTTACATTTAAATAAATAATGAGATATCATTTCATGAATCGATAATGAAAACAACAGAACGGTTAATAATGAAATGAAATCTCACGACGATTTAAATAAAGACGATAATTAATAGATAATACCTTTCATGTTTGTGTTTCTCGAAAATGTTTTACCATTTGATGTTACTGTGAATGTTTGTATCGAGTGTCCCGCCTCAACATCACAATAGCATAGCTCCGTTCATGCATTCCAATGAGCACAGGGTCCAAGGAATGAGTATACTGGATCTAACGAATCTAAAGATCGTTTCGATCGACCAGCAGTCATAAAACACTGGTTTGTAATGAGGAAGCAAACACTAAAGCCGGAACTAAGGCCGATGGAGGCACTCGAATCAACTGCATTGCACAAAGTGATTATGATAGGTTAGATATTTGGCGGGACGGTGATGATTCTTTGTATCGTCGTTAATATGATCCCTCACAGGCAAGCATTCACGATTTAGCTCAAAAGGGTTCTTTAGCATCGCAGGCAACGGCTGTAAATAAAAAACAACATACATCGAGCCTTAGTACAATGAGTGTAAGCACGCTTTTCAATTGGCAGTTTTCCAAATTAGTTTTGTGTGTAGGAAAAATGACAATTGTATTATGCGTTGTTGTATGTAACCTAATCTTAAGCATCTAGGAGACATCACAAGAAGCAAATAAAATCTAGTGTATTTTTAATCAACTTGTCTACAATATTTGTCAATATAATCAAAGTGATAACTAATTTACTGTCACTGAAAAACTTTTACATTGTGAATATATTATAAACATGACGTGCTTCTAAAATGTAATTCTAAAGTAACAAACAATAATTTTGATTATAATTTGATGGAATGATGAGTTTAATGTGCCACAAATACAAATTGTGACTTCACCCGGCAAATCAAATACCCAATTATCGACACTATGAAAATTCAGTGGTGTCGTGCCATGCCAATGTATTAAGCCAAACGCTTAGATAGAGATCACCTTCTAAGAACGGAAACAGGAAACGTAAAGCAACACCTCTGCTTGATAGAAGCACAACATATAAAGCGAAATCAAATTCAGACTTACCCTTGTTTCTGCTGGCAGCAAATACCCCTTCTTTAGAGCTTTGAGCAAATCTAGTTTGATTCCTTTCTTTGGATCGACGACGAGCTTGCCTTCCACGGGGTCAACGAGCTTTTGTTCTATCGCTTGAACCAATGGCCATATCTTTCCGGTTTCCGGTTCTTTGACAACCGTACTAGAAGCATCCACGATTCTCTGGTTTATTGCTTCACCAAGATTTAGTCTCTTCCTATCTATCACGCTTGTTGTTATAAAAGGATCGTTTAGGGCACCGGTAGTCGGGTTGTAAATACCAAAGTTCAACGTCTCGATCAAGCTGAAGCTCTTTTTTGGTGTCATGAGCAGACCGCTCTCGATTGCAGCGGTCAATGTGTTCAGCTTGGACGTCTCAGTGTCCAGAATGTTTCCTTTCTCAGCGTCCATTAGACCTTTACGGAACGCTTCGGGGAGTTTGACCAGCCTCTTCTTGAGATTATCTTTGACGAGCGCTGTGTCTGAATCAATGTAGCCCAAAATGGCCGCGTCTTTAATAGTCAGCACTTCGTTGGATTGAAGATCAGTAAAACGAGCAGTAGCCAAATTCAACTGACCATTTTCTACAGCTTGCTCAAACGTAAGAGGCGTGCGGACGTAGACTATCAAACCGTTTTCAAAGACAAAGCAAAGCGTTTTTGATCTGTTCTGAGTATCGAATGAACCTTTTGCGTTTTTATCGATAATGCCCTCAACTATACCTAATTTTAATGGAATGTATTTATTCTTATGAGGATCTTTGATAACGGCCGTTTCTGGGTCGATAAATTCGTATTTGATAGCTTCATCTAATGTGAATTCTCTCATTACGGGTTCTTTAGATGCGTTCGTGTCTGGTACGTACCGTTTAGTAACAGTTTGAGAAGTGATAGGTTGTATAACAGTAACGAGTAGGCCTTTATCGAAAGCAATGTCTAAGCTATACGTCTTCTTTACTTTTGTATCTAGTACCCTCCCCTTGGTAACATCAACATCACCTTGCTGAATAGCAACAGGCAATGGTTTGAATTTGTTTGTGAAGCTATCTTTGACAATAGTTGAATCCGGATTCAAAAGATTAGTTTCGATAGCTTTGTTTATGTCTACATATTCATTAGTATTTGGATCAACAATTTTACCGTTATCCGCCCTAAACAGACCGTTCCTAATTATTTCTTCTAAGCTTAAATTCTTCTTAGTTGTTACGATGAGACCGCGGTGTTTAGCATCATAAAAGTTAATTTGGTTGCCGTTCGGCAGATTGTACACGTTATTTTCTTCGTCCACAATACCAGTTTCAATTGCTTCCTTAAGTTTTATGTATTTACTCGAGGGAATGTGTTTGACTAGAGATGTTTCTGGGTTGATAAATTCTTCTACGATTGCGGTTTTCAAAGATATCTTTGTTTCGGTAACGGGATGCACAAATACTAGTTCAGTTATGTTGTACATATTCATCGCTAAAGTTTCGTACAAAGTAAATCCTGCGCTTTCTATGTCTACTATCAGACCTAGGCTCATGGCTTCAGAAAGAGGAATTAGAACATCAGAACTAGGTTCATGGAACTTACCACTTCGTCTGTCAACAATCTCGCTACGGCAACAATCTGCCAGCGATATAGGTTTTTCAGATTTTTTATCAAAATAGCAGAGATATTTTGGGCTGATGATAGATTTTCTAATAGCTTCGTGTAAAGTTATCTTGCGATTGGTGGCAGGGTCAATAATTTTGCCAGTACTGTCTTCATACAAGCCTTGATGCAAAGCTCTTTGTAAACTGATTGGCGCTTTACTATCAACGAGAAGTCCTATTTCGAAAGCCTTTCGTATGGTGATCTCTTCATTGTCACTGTTAATATTCCGGATTTTACCTGTTTGGTCATCAATTACTCCAGTTTCTAATGATTCAGATAGTGTGATTTTATCCCACTTGCCTAATCTGTTATCTCGAATGTGAACAGAGTGAGGATCGATCAAATTCATTTTGATAGCCTCGGCTAAAGTAAACTTTTTTCCACTTTGTGGGTCCATGAAAAGTCCAGTGATTTCATTGTAAACGCCCTTCTCTAGTGCTTCCATGAGAGAAAGGGGTTTACGAACTTCAACCAAAATCCCTCTTTCAAAAGCTTCACGGAAGTCAATTTTTTCGGGGCCTAGAACTATGGTTCCTGTTCTACCGTCTACAATGCCTTTGTCTACTGCAAATTCGAATGGTATCACTTTACCTGCCACGTGAACTAAAGTCGACTGAGGGTCGATCATACGCTTCTTTATAGCTCTGTCTGTCTGTATTTTTTCTTTACTCTGTGGGTGCGAAAACTTTCCAGTCTTAGGATCGTAAAAGCCTTTGAACACTGCCTCTGGAAGACTGAGATTCTTCTTAGCTGGGACAATAAGACCTCGCTCCGAAGCATCTGTTAGTGAAATCTTGTCACCGTGGATAGGGTCTCTAACCTTACCTTCTTTCGAATCAATAATACCTACCTTAATGGCATCAGCTAAAGAAATTATTTCTCCAGTTACGGAGTTTCTTACTGTCAAAGCTTTGGGATTGATGTTACCATCTTTAATAGCGTCTTCTAGAGTCATTGTGACACCATTGATTGTCAAAAGACCCGTTTCTGGGTCATAGAAACCTTGCACTAAGCCTTCTTGTAACGTCCATGGTTTCTTGTCACTAAGCAAGTATCCTTTATCGCTAGCATCTTTAAGGTTGATAACAGGTGACGTAATAATACCTTTTTCTAAATCTATGAGCCCTGATTTAACAGCTTGATTAAAAGGCACAACTGTCTCAGACTTATCATCTTTGATCTTGACATCGGAAGGATCTATTAGATTTTGTTTGATAGATTCTTTGAGAGAAATAACATCACCAGTTTTGGGGTTCAAAATTTTGCCGGTCTCTGGAGAATAATAGCCCAACTCGATAACATCAAATAATGAGAAAGTGACCGCTTTAGTAGCAATCAGGCCTTTCTTCAATGCTTCGTCTAATGGAATGTCTTTACCAGTCTTTTTATCTTTAATTTTAGCAGTTTCAGGGTTAATCAATTTTGTATTGAGAGCTTCCGACAGGGGAACAAGTTTATTTGTCGCAGTATCTTTAATTTCAGATATGGTAGGGTGAACGATATTCCTTTGTACAGCGTCAGAAATACTGATAAGTTGGTCAGTTATAGTGTCTTTGATTTTTCCGCTTTTAGGTTCATACAATTCTTTTACAACGACTGCTTCGATTGAAATCGCTTTGCGAATAATAGTGATGGTACCACGTTGGATGGCGACAGATATCTCAATAGTTTCACGAGTTTCTACAATTGTTATAACACCATTGTATATTTCTATTACGCCACGGTCAACTGCGTCTGCTAGCGAAATTACTTCATTTGAGCGCGGTACTTTTATCAGTAAGGTTTCTTGATCAATAAGACCCTTTTCAACGGCCTCACCTATTGGCACCAGAGCACCCGTGTTAACGTCTTTAATTTGACCCGTCTGCGGATTGTATAGACCTTGTTCAATGGCAGATTCGATAGTTATCTGCTCTGGGACGGAAACATCCTCAGGTTTCTCGACAATCCATCCTAATTGTATACATTCTAAGAACGGAACTCGTTTTCCTGTTCTGGGGTGCACCATGTGACCGGTTGTTTTATCAATAATAGGTATAGCGATGGCTTCGTCAAATGTGATGTAATTATCATGTTTAGAGGTCAAGTCTTTTACTAAAATTGACTCGGGATCAAATATTTGTAGACCATAAACGAGTTCTTCAAACGAAATCTTTGCTCCGGTTTCGGGGTTTAGGAATATTTGTTTTTCAATATCGTACACACCCATTTCCGACAACTCCTCTGGAGTAAGTCTGTGAGAAATAGCAACGAAATACGTAGGCTTTAATTCCCTAACAATTACGCAGTTCTTAGAAATTACGTCAACGGGAGCAAATCTACTGATCTGTTCTTGTTCTAGCGAGTCTTGGACGGTTAAATGCGATTCAATCCCGTTTATAATTATTCTACATACCTTAGGTTCGATTTTATTTTGCGCGATAGCGTCTATGAGAGGAATATTTTCGTAAAGCGGTTTAATTTGTTCCAACTTTTCTTTAGTTACATTTTGTTCAGTAATTTCATCAATTACTCTTAATGGCTGCCGCTCAGCGTCAATAAGCATAGCAGACACAGTCTTGCCATCGTGTACTGTCGTCTTTGTCAAAGTAGGTATTTCCAAAGTTTTCTTTTCTACTAGTGTAGAAGCAGAAACTGCAGGAGAGTATTCTGTTGTTTCAGTTATTGTAACTTCATCGGGACGGGTTGTTGTTTTAGTAGAAGACGTATAAGTTGTCAAAATTTCTTCTCGTCGTTGTCGTTGAGCGTCAGCATGGGACGTAATGGCATCAGACTTTGTGGTGACATCAGATGTTTGTACTTGGATAGCCTCCTCTAACTTTTTGTATGTTTCAGGTTTGACTAAACCTTTATCACGTGCTTGATCTAATGGCACTTTCTCACCAGTTTTAGGATCAACAACTACAGCCCTCTTTACGATGTCAATTACCTTCGAAGCAGCTAAAATAGGAGCACCTACAACAGCCAAGGCACCGAGCTTAGCAGCATCGGCTAAGCTCATCTTTTTGCCAGATGAGTCTTTAATTTCACCAGTTTTTTTATTAACCACACCCTTATTAATAGCTTCCTTGAGAGTAATTGTTTTTCCAGTTTTAGGATCTTTGACAATAACAGTTTCTGAAGGTACTACGCCTTCTTTGACTGCATCCCAAAGGTTGTCTGTTACACCTGATGTTGCAGATATGACAACCGACGTATTTGGATCATATATGACACCTGGAGCGACTTCTACGGGTTTGCTCACTTCAATTTTTTCTAGTTTGCTTGTTTCTAAAGTTTTCTCAACTACAGGCTTGTCTTTAAGTTGCTGGAATGAGTCAGCCTCTGACGGAGACTGTTCTCTTGGTATGCGAAATTCTTTTACATCTTCATGTAAATGTGTCTGCCTTTTGTCTATTTCATCGTCATCTGGAGAATCGACGCGATATTCTTCTATAGTCGTTTCAGACAACTCAGGAGGGCTTATAGTTTCTTCAGTAACTACTTGGTACGATTCATTTTGTGAAAATTCTGTAACTGTAGTAACCCTTGATGAGGTAGTTGTAGATTGTGATGAAGTTATAACAGTACTGCTGTGTTCAGTAACATACTCTTGAGGCTCTGATGAAGAAACAATAGTTCTGACTATATTAGTTGCTTCTTTTTCGTCTGGAGTAGTTTGTCTAAGCTCTCGGACACCTGGTGTATCTTCAACTATTAGACCTGACTGATCTATCTTTTTTGGCTTAGAATTTTCTTTATTTGATGATTCTGGTAGTTTTGAGGAACTAGGACTCTCAATGTCACCTAATTTACTTTTGTCAACGGGCAGTTTATCAGAGCTAGTCTGGTTAGTAGCCGAGAGGTATGTAGGTAGACCAGTGACATCACACGTCTCAGACATAATTGTATCGTATTCAACCGTCTTTGAAGTTGTTGTTTTAATAACGGTCAATATCTCTTCACCATCAGAAGTCATCTGTCGGTATTCTTCTACGACTGGTTTCCCTTCAATAACTCTTTCTTCGATGTTTATGGTTTGGATTGGTTGATGCTTTTCAAGTTCTTGTTTGTTCGTTATCTGTCTATCTGAAGAAACGTCTTTAATTGACAAAATATCTTTTGGTACTTGTGGAATACCTTTTTGAGGGATCATTTTATCATCCGGACGACTTATGAGCGCATCGGGTGTTTTTTCAACTTTAGTTTTTATAAGTTCTTTTTCTTTAAGTTTATCGTCCTTTCCGGTAGTGGTCACTGTGGTTTCTATGGTGACACGTTTACTCTCAGAAGTCATAAGAGGTATATCTTTTGAAGCAACTTGCTTCGCAGATGGTTTATCGCCAACCTCATCTTTTATGGTGGGTTTCTTACCAGTAGTATCAGTTTCGGTTTGTAATGGTTTAGGCGATTCTTTCTCAATAGGCTTTAATACCTTTTTGGAATGATCAGTATTTTGTGAAACCTTTGGAAGAGCTTCAGGAGTTTTCAATACTGGCTTTGACTGAACGACTATTTTTTGTTTCAGTATCATATCCGAAGGCCCACTGGTAGGTTCTACTACCTGTTCTTGCTTGGGATGCATGATTTTACTACTAACGGCCTTCGCACCTTGCACGACAGCCATACCAGCCAATACTGGTGCTGCAACTACAGCAATCAAACCCATTTTTGCAGCATTTTTAATGTCAACCAACTTTCCTGTTTTCGGCTCTTTGAGCTTACCAGTTTTTTTGTCGATTAAGCCAGTATTCAGGGCCTCTTTAAGCGACACTGTTTTACCAGCTACCACGTTGTAAATAACCGAATCAGGATTGATTACTTTCTTTTCCAGGGCTTCTTTAAACGTTAACTTTTTATTCGGCGATTTTGGATTTATAAACTTCTGCGTTTTCTCGTCGAACAGGATCTCAAACGCTTCATTGAGATCCAACATCTCCAGTTCTTTCCTTGCTGGTGATGTTGATTTTACGGATTCAGACGGCATTTCAGTATTAAGTACACCAGTGCTGACAGCTTCACTTATGCTAATAATTTGTCCCGTTTTGGGATGTGTGAATGTACCAGTTTCAATATTAATGTATCCGAAATTAAGGGCGTCCTCAAAACTGAAGTTTGTATCATTAGTCAAGAACTCTTCCTTACTTGTTTGTTCATCTCTCACAATACCCTTTGCTCGAGCTTCCTCTATGGAAATTATTTGACCCGTTTTAGTGTTCTGAACTTCAGTGGCATTAACGAGAACATAATCGGCCAAAAGCTCAATCATTTTTGTGGTGATTGTGTGCTGTGACGAGAAGGATTCGGTTATTGTTGTTACCACACCACTAGCTTGCATGACATCAGTCACTGGTTTTACTGACAACAATCCTTTTTCTAGAGCTTGCTCTATAGGCAGCACTTCCTTGGTTTTGGGATCTGTGTATGTTGCATGTTTAATGTTTACTATGCCGTTATCCAAAGCATCTTCCAAAGAAACTGTTTCAGCAGTCTGGGGGTAAGGAATAGCCATAATTAGATCTTTTTCTATGGCTTCCCTTACAGGAATAATTTCCCCTGTAAGTGGATGTCTGATTTCTCCAGTGTGAGGATTAATGAGATTCTTTTTAATAGCTACATTAAGCGTCATTGCAGCTGGTGGTATATTCTCAACCAGTTTTCTTTGCTCGGTAGTAGGAAACACATGAACATTTACGGCCGAAATGAGGTCAAGAGGACCTTCACTAGATTTTATTGTGTTCTTTTCACTGTCAATTATATTCTTTTCTATTGCCTCTGCCAGAGTAAGTTTTTTACCAGGTGAGATGGTGATACTAGATAAAGGATCTACAATCTCGCAAATGATTGCCTCTCTCAATGTCAGGAGGTTTCCAGATTCAGGATGAATTATCTTTCCTGTGGCAGGATCTAACAAGCCTTGCTCTAAAACTTCAGGAATAGAGAGGCTTCTAGCCAGAGGAATCAATACTTCATCTTGACCTTCACCATCTAAGATACCCCTCTTTAAAGCTTCTTTAATAGTAACGACGTCACCGTGTACTGGGTCAACGATTTTGCCTATTTTATCATTAACTAAACCGATTTCAATGGCCTTGTCAAGTGTAATAGGCGCTCCGCTATTATCTTTATAAATCCGTACAGTTTCTAAAATGTTGGCTGTTTCCTTATCAATAAGTCCTTTCTCCACAGCTTCGAGGGGAGTAACAACTCGTTTCCTTAGTTTCTGAAGGACTATCGGTTTAGTTTCTAAAACTTGCATATCAGGGGTACCATCTCTGGCAATACTGATTTTGTATTTGGGTTTTTCGGAGGGGGATGTTTTGTTAATTTGGACTACATCAGTTGAAACCTTCGACTTATGTGTTGGAAGCTCCAGAACTTTCCTGTTGTCAGCCGATAAACTGTTTTGTATAGACTCTACAGTGATGAAACCTTCTGATACAGCCGCCCCGACTGATAAAGGCTTGGTCGTAGCTTGGGAAATAGTAACCGTGCTTGCACCTGGTTTACTGACTCCAGGTATAAAATCGATCGTTTTTGTTTCTTTATAAATTTTGTACGAGTCAGAATCGATCAATCCTCTCTTGAACGCGTCATCAATATTTATTTCTTCACCAGTTTTAGAATCTAAGACCACGGTTTCTGGAGATGTTTTTGCACTCTCATTAAAGGTTACCGTACTTGAACTGAGAGAAGTAGTATCAAAAGAGGATTCCCGTTCCGGTGTATTATCTTTGCTGGAAAGTTCGTATTTTTTGAACGAAATAGGATCAATAAGACCTCTTTCATAAGCAGTTTCGATAGGTAGTTTTTCACCAGTGTTGGGATCTACTACAACCGTAACTGTTTTGGAAGATGATGGTGTTGTGGTCGTGACTTTAGATATTGTTACCGTTCCGTGACTTTCAGGAGAATCCTGGTATTGTTTGAAAGTGTCAGGGTCTATCAAACCCTTTGCGTAAGCTTCTTCAATAGGTATGTCTTTACCCGTTTTGGGGTCGCTCACGTACGTGACAGTGGTCATACTTGATGGCGAAGATTTTGTTATGACTTCAGAGAATGTAACTGTGTCAGTACTGGATATTTGGCTTTCACGATATATTTCACTCTCTGGAGATCTATCCCTGATCGAATCTTCGTACTTTTTATACGTCACTTGATCTACCAAACCTCTTTCGTAGGCAACTTCCATGGGCAGCTTTTCCCCAGTTTGAGGGTCAACAACCATCGTACTCTTAACCAGTTGAATTACTTTAGATGCGGCTACTAATGGTGCTCCTACTACCGCGATTAAACCAATTTTTGCTGCATCGACAAGACTGACTTTTTTTCCTGATTTATCTTTATATTCTCCTGTTTTTTGGTTTACAATACCTTTGTTTAAAGCCTGCTTTAATGTAATCGATTTACCTGTTTTAGGGTCTACAACAGAAACAGTACTAGATGAAACTACTCCACCATCAACAGCTTCTAAAATATTTTCTGATACACCGGTGTTAGTAGAAATAACTAAAGCCGTTGCCGGGTCAAAGATGATGCCCGGCGCGACTTGAACTGGTTCTAAGGCTGATTGATCTTCAGTGGTAGTATCGAAAGGCATCTCGAACATTTCAGATACTTCCATTTTATCCGGCATTCCGGCAACAGAGGTAATTGTTATAACTTTTTGAGATGACTTAGTCGTAATCATTTGAATCAAAATAATGTATTGCCGTTCGATAGCTTCGGTCATTGAAAGTAATACGGTTGAATGCTTGTAACGACCCTGGTTATCGATTACGCGGAATTCCAAGGCTTTATCTAAAGGCAGTTCTTTCTTAGTTTTAGGATCTTTTACCTTGGCTGAATCTGGGTTGATAATATTAAGTTTAACTGCCTCATTCAGATCCATTACTCTATCAGTGCCAGGGATGGTAAAAATGCCAGTAGCAGGATCAAAAAGATTTTGCTTAATGGCGTCTTTGAGAGTCCAACCACCACGCGGTAGTTCTATAGTATTTTTTTTAATAGTCAATGACGTGACTGATGGTTCGGAAACCACGGATTGCTTTGTCACAGTTCTTATCTCTTGAACCGATCCCTCGCGGGAAGGTATCGTTTCACGAATGCTAAAGTCAGGGCTTTTTACAGTTTCGGGACGGCTATCGCGTTGGACTTTTCCTTCAGGACTCGGCGGTAAGTCCTTGAAATAAGATTTCTTTGTGATTTTAAGCTCTACAATTTGGCCGGGCATCAAGTCTTTCTGGGCAGCACGGTCTGAAATATGAACAACTCGAGGTTCATTTTGCTCGACGCCTAGTAAACCTTGGTCCAATGCTTGTTGAATTGGCATTATTGTGCCAGTGGAAGGATCCATGAATGTCTGTTTCTTTTCATCGATTAAACCACGTTTTATCGCTTCTGCGAATGTAACGCTAATCTCAGATCTTTGTTGCGTGTTAGTAACGGTAACGTAACGTTTAACTGTTTTCGTAACAGTTTGTAATGTCAGAGTAATATTCAAGAGAGAGTTCAATAAAGCTGCACCTTCGGGAGTTATCATATTAATCTCTACAGCTTTGTTGAAAGGAATAGGTCTCTTGGTAGACGCGTCTAGCAAATGACCAGTTTTAGGATCAAGAATATTTTTAAAAACTGCGTCTAGAACGGTAAGCTCTTTCCCATTATCATAAATGCCTACCTTACGATTGAACATTTCTAAAACTTCAGGCCTTACAATTGAAACTTTAGTACAGTCTTCTAGGAAAACAAAATCTCCGCTTTCTGACCGTAGGAACGTTTCGCCATTAACATACTTAAGGCATCCCTTGCTAAGCGCAACATTGAATGAAACAAATTCGCCCGTTTTCGGATCTCTAAACCCGTCGATATCGAAAATAGATCTTTGTGAAACCGAAGTTATAAGACCTCTATCTACTGCTTCGGGAATGGAACAGATCTCGTCAGTTAGATTATCACGGAATTTACTGTCAAGAAGAATAATTTTTGCTCCTAACGCTTCAGTCAGAGTAAGAAGTTGACCCGTTGTTGTATCTGTAATACATTTCACAGTATCACTGTCAAGAACTCCTGCGGAAATAGATTCTAGTATATTTAGCGGTGCTTTGTTTGCTGGTGATAATATTTTACTGTCATTGGTCATTAGATTACTGTCACAAACGTCTTTAAGAGTCATTGGTTTGCAAATATACTGTTTGCTTGCTGCGTCTTTGAAAGACAACTTTTCTTTAGTCATATTATTCACGTATTTCGAATGTTTTGTATTTATAATATTCTTTTCTATAGCTTCAGCAAGCGTTACTTTAGTGTCATTTTTATGATCAACGATTTCGCGTACGTTTGGATTAATCAACTCATTATTAATAGCTACATCTAGTTGGAATCTATCACCCGAATTCCTGTCTAAAATCCAACCGCTGTTGTCCACTATGTCTTGACTGATTGCGTCAGAGAGAGACAAAGCACTCGACTTTATTTTGATGATCTCTTTGTAGATGAGGTAGCCCCGTTCGTAAGCTTCTGCTATGGTTATGTAGCTTCCGTTTGGTAGTCTATAAAGACCTCTTTGCAGGTCAACTTGTCCGCGATGAAGTGCGTCCGATATACTCATTCCTTGGCTTGGCCTTTCACTTTCAACTGTTACCTTGATCCTCTTCTCTGCCGGATCTGATACTCCTTGTTCTGCGTCGTAAAGTTCGCTCTGAATAGCTTCAAGCAGTGTTACTTCATTTCCATCTTCCGTCATTCCACAGGGTCCTGTTAATCTTGCTGCTAGTTTTGGGTCTATGAGACCTTCTTTAGCCGCTTGGTCTATCGTCATAGTTTGTCTTGTTTCCGGGGATGACAGTAACCTTCCCGTCCGGACATCGAGTATTCTCATACTAATAGCTTGACCTACAGTCAGTATTTCTCTGGTTTCAGGATGGACTATACCTCTGGATTCTATTATATTGGGTCCTTCGTACATTCTGTGGACTCGCTTTAGTTTTCTTACGTCGGGCCTGTCATCTTCTGAGATTGTAGTTTTCGTTGTGTAGTTTGGCGATGTGAGTTTGCCATTGGCCATTGATTTAACGTGTGTTTGACCATCAAGTTCTGTTGATTGTGACGATCTCACGTATCTGTTGTTGAGAATGACATGTTTAGCAAAAAAATTACCTACATTTAGTAAATTATAATAAGAGGGTAGAACTAAAAGACTTACTTCTCAGAGGTATAGTGGGTTGTGTAGGTAGTTTCTGTGGTCAGGTCCTGCATGTTGAACTCTTGGCGGAAGGACCGCGCTGACCGAGGCGCCATCGCCTCCACAAGGCGCTGAAATAACATTTGAAGTTAGAACATATTTCTTCTGTTTTCAAAAGGAGGTTTAACTCTCTTGCGAACTCTTTTGCGAGGCTAAAGAGGACGATTGTTTTAGAAGACACAACCAAAAAGTTTGTAGTTGAAATTATCATTGGGTTTTTATGATCACACATTAGATTAGCAAACAACAGTAGAAAAAGTAAGTTAACTTTCTATACTTATATTGTGTTTGAGAGTGATGAGACGCATTATAAAACCACATAGGGCACGTGCACTGAAGAAACGCAATGCAATTGTTATAGACAGAGCTAACCACTACACATTAGGTAAGTCCTTATTAGTGTTGTACAGCCAGTATCAGAAATTGCTATCTTCGTCAGAATTTTCTAATTATTTATTGCTTTAAGTAACAATAATTTTGAAATTTTTTTTTGGTTTCACTTCTCAAAGTAAGTATTTATCTAGGTAGTAAAAACATGTTTAAATATCTAGACATCATTCATAAACTCTTTGAAATCTTCACCGATCATTACATTCTACTTTTACCTCAATTTAAAGAAAAAATTGGTTACCATAATGGACCGATAAACTGGATTTAAATACTCGTTCTTGTACTGATTTATTGCCAAAAACTTGAAATAAAGACATTTCAATAAATTCTTGCATAAAACCGAAAACAGGATTCAACAACCTCTCAGTAAGTTGCTTTTCAATGTTACGAAATTTCACGTTTTGCGTATACAGAAAACTACCGGTTCAATAGTAATTATTCGCGACATTTCTCAAAATGTTGTGGCATATACTCGTAGAACTGATTTACAACCAACATCAAAAAATGGAGGAGGTTTTCAATTTTAACTGTGTTTTTGACGTGATAATGTCTTTATAACTCGATGGAGCCGGCTGCACGCACGAAGAAACATGACTCATGCGGCGTTACCTTGCTCTGAGGCGTTCCATTTAAGGCTTGAAGTGCAAGCAAAAGCACGGAACGAGCGACAAAGAGGCACGCACGGTTTCCGCGTTCGACATCTGTCTCTCTCCTACTTGAGTGAGCGATGCGTCCGCGTGGACAGCTGTATGACGTTGTCACGTTCAACTATCGTCAGTTAACCGACTTTACAGACAATCGATTTTTTTCTTAATCTTTGCTATCGCATCGCATATCGCAAAAAATAGATCCAGACTAGTCCTATAGAAATTTAATCAAAATCGATTCAGCAGTTTGTCCATGAAGTTGGTTTCACAAGTTTTGTTTTTGTTTTTTTTTTGTTGTTAAACTTCACTTGTGTTCTACATAATTTTGCCGCATTGTAGAAGCAATCAGCTTGTTCATTGAACAATGACGAATAAAACATAAATTTATTCCATTTCATCAATAGGGTTGATGCTACCCCTTCTATAACATAACATTATCTACCTATAACTATTATGTCGGTTATACATGCAACGCACGAGGAAGGAAAACGTAGGTAACGGAAAGGATCTTAAAAAAAACGGTAGGAACCGAGCCGTAGTGTGTTGCCTGTTCTTCTAGGCTTGGTCGCGTGGAACTGGCACCTAGACTCACCTAACTTTAAGACGTTTCAAAGTGATTCTTGTAATTGTAATGAATAAAATTTTATTGAGTTTGAGTTTGAGTTTGAAACCAGTATATTCAATAAAATCGAAGGCTTGTGATTTGAAAATTAAAGTGCCAAGTCCTCATCACTTTTTTGGTCAAGCAGTGGATTTGTTCAGGGCAGAAGAAGAAGAAGAAAAGAAGTGAATTTGTTCAGGGTGGTGCCGATGATTTTAAATGTTGATTTTTTTGCAAGACAAAACCATTTGTTAGGTTGTTCCCAAAAAATATTGAATAATGAACTTGAAAAATAAGTTACGGTCGTAGTCAAAAGAATTTAAAACAATAGGATAGCTTCATCAACATGGTAATTTTATGTTTATGAAACTGCGTCAAACTGCAGAAATAGCGTTTGTATTCAAGTCAAATAATTTACTTTGATATTTATGCAACGTTTTCCAAAATTTTTATTATAATAAACGTGTTTTTGTGACAATATGAGAAAAGTACCCGTAATTTTGTTTGACGTTCTGACAGCCCTATGTTTGAAAAACATACTAACCCGGCATTCGTAGGCGAAGTCATACTCGTACTCCGCCATGATCCACACAATTAAAACACTTACACTAGAATCGTTTTTCACATTCACTTATCACTAACATGATTCACACAATGTTCACATTTGTCAAAAACATCGTCTTAAAATCACTTATTAGTTATTACATAAACCTATTAGGTAAAATAAAGAAAAAAATAAGTTATGTACTGGCAATAACAATAAGATAGATGATAAAATTCCTAAAATCATAAAAAGAACACAGCTAGCCGGATACGTGACTGGCTGAAAACTGAATGAACGCCAAAAAGCCGTATACCGAAAAAAAACATTAGACGATTCTAAATTTGAATTATTTCGTCATGACGTTCCTATTCCCTATTCCACGGACGTCTAGACGTGCCGGTAAGCGATGATTTTGCTGATCAAATCACGTAAACGTATGTTACGAACAGCTGTTCAGAGGTAGTTTTGAGGTTATGAAAGCCGAGTAACTTGTTCAATACTGGTAGGAAAATTTTTGCGGTGGTTGCGCGCGCATCTGCGGGGCGGAGCGATGCCCGCTTAATCTTGACATTATGACACGATCCCGTAACAATAGTATGGGAATATTTATAGATGCTGTACTATTGAGTTGCGTGGCAGAGGGTGAACCGGTATCGGTAGGGTGAGTAAAGGTATACTTTCAATTTGTGTGCCTTTGAATTGATTTAATAAGATTGTTTCTAGAACCACGGTGGCAACGAATTGGGGAGAATGTAATCGTATCATAAAAAATAACTATATAGAGCAACTTTAATACAAGTTGGAAGCAAAGGTTTTTTCAAATAGATTATATTAATTAAAAAAAAATACTTTTTAGCTACCAGCTGCCGGCAGTGGCGGCTTCAAATTTCGTTCAGAAACGTGATACGCTTACGGAAATCTAATTAGGAAATAAGATTTGAGTTTGTTTTTTTTTCAACAGAGCTATTTACTTAGTTAATGTAACTAATGGTTTATGAAACAGCAAATTTAGGAACGACATTTTTTCAAAAACAATAATCATCATCAGCCTAAGTTGCAAGACATGTGCCTCCCTTACACATTTCCAGGAATGATACACTCCATCCAGCGACTACCCGCGATCTTTAAAATGTCGTCGGTCCATCGGGTGGATTTTAATAAAAGTATGTTCTAATCTAACTTTTTTGCCATCAAAATACCGTACAAAAAGAAGTACGTAGGTATGTGTTATGAAGAAGATTATGATCTAATCGGGTAGGTCTGCAAAAGCCAACCCCTATAGTTGGACTACATTTATAATAGAAATTGTAAACCAATTATTTTTCTTTTAAGATAGTTAAATTAGCCGTTAAATGAACAATTAGCATGCTATGAGAGAAAGTACGTGTAATTGGAACAATATTTCACGATTTCGAAAAGAAAAGTTACAAATAAAATAATAAACTTGAATACTCTTGGCTTTGCTTCTAAAATATTTCGAAATAATAACAATGCTTGAAATCGATGAAAAATGTGGAGAAAAAGTAGGTCCTTGCTAAACTCCTTATCGAAATGGCCCGAAACTAAATTAAATAATAAGCATAGCAATGCTAATATTTACGAACAAGATATTTTGATACGGATTTAGTTAAAGAACAAGCGTTAGTAACCGAAAAACTAATATTTTCCTTAAACTAAAACCAACAACGCAGTCGATAGCCTTTGCAATAACCAACTATACGGCCATGATAATAAGCTCGAAATATTTTCCCGCTCCATTAACGTGTATGTGTTAGTCATAACAGTTACATCATGCCAAAAATTGTAGTCCATTGATCACACACGTCCAAGGTTGAATTTAATGTCAAATCTTTGAGTTGTTTATTCGGTAAATTGCCGAGTGAAATGTGTCCTTTTGCTGAGATCACTTTGGAATTTGGTCCGCAGTCTCTGTTGCCTGATTAATTACGGAACAATACACAAAAATGGTCAGCTTTGAGGGATGATTGTTTAATTAGGTATTTTAATGTGTTCTTGAGTTAAATCTTTTTTGTTTTGAATCTATTTTGACTACTATATATTATTAATTATATTCATACATCGCATAGGTTTACATGTTGTCCGTTTCCCAAATTGGTACCGCATTTATCTAAAGAGAATCTTTAGACATCCCTCCAAACATTTAATTAGAAATATACCCTGAACACTGAAAGCTAAATGAAGCACAATTAATTAAAATCTATACATTTAATTCAAACGACACGTCACACGAATATGGGTCTCCGCACAGGACTGGCGAACAAGTATCAAAGGAACAAGGAGTTCTTATAAGTAATACACACACGCATAGAAAATGCCATACTACTGCTCATTGGCAACATTTTGACTCTATCAGTTCGGCCATTCTGACATTATCGATGCCCTCATCGAATCATCAAACACAATTTAACCGTTATTAGTTCACAATTGATTAACACTTAGGCTTACTAGACCATCATTAAAGTTAAGAAAACATATTGACATCTGCCGGAGCAGGCATCTGCCGCAACAGGGAACCATAGTCATCTGCCGGAGCAGGCATCTGCCGCAACAGGGAACCACAGTCATCTGCCGGAGCAGGCATCTGCCGCAACAGGGAACCAATCATCTGCCGGAGCAGGCATCTGCCGCAACAGGGAACCACAGTCATCTGCCGGAGCAGGCATCTGCCGCAACAGGGAACCACAGTCATCTGCCGGAGCAGGCATCTGCCGCAACAGGGAACCACAGTCATCTGCCGGAGCAGGCATCTGCCGCAACAGGGAACCACAATCATATGCCGGAGCAGGCATCTGCCGCAACAGGGAACCAATCATCTGCCGGAGCAGGCATCTGCCGCAACAGGGAACCACAGTCATCTGCCGGAGCAGGCATCTGCCGCAACAGGAAACCACAGTCATCTGCCGGAGCAGGCATCTGCCGCAACAGGGAACCACAGTCATCTGCCGGAGCAGGCATACCATAACCATCCTCCAGTTGTCTGAAAAAAAGGTTACTGAAAATGTTCATCAATAGATTTCTCGTCAGTTTTACAGCTTCTAGCTATGTGGCCCTTCCGCCCACATTTAAAACATGTACTTTGACTCTCAAGGCCCATTTTCTTTTTATCTGGCTGAGCGTCTTGACGAATGTTGCCTAAATAGATCAATAGTGCCGCTGTATCTTTACAACCCGCTGATACGGCACCAACTTCAATCATTTTATCCCCAATTGTCCCTACAATTGCTTCAGTTATTACATTGTCGGGCAACCCACAAGACATGCCAAGGCCGAGTTTTTCATAATAAAACCTTATCGGATCTTCCAATGGTTTTCGTGTGTCGTTCACCAAAGAGCGCAACATTGTCAACTTGTTTTTAGTAAACGGAAAAGCTTTTATTAGCCGAATTTTCCATTCGGCCCACGATACGTCAAATTGATCCAAACGCTCATACCAATCCTTTGCGTAACCTCGAAGATTTGTGGTACAATTGCAGATGATCGTTCTTTCGTCCCATCCATACATAACTCCAATGGATTCAATATTTCTAATCCATCGGTCAATGGGCACAACAGTAGTTTGCGGATCAAACTCCGGTACACATTCATTGCGCCCTATGTAACGAACATCTCGTTCTCCCTCTCTCTCGTTTGACCGTGTTTGCTCTGTGCTACCGCTAACTCCCGGAGAAGTCGACCTTACGGGATGAGCATCGTTCCTTATTCGACACACTAACTCTTCAAGTGCTTCGATTCTGTGATCCCGTTCTTGAATCATTTCAGTACTGCGCTGTTTCCTCTTCCTGCGTCGGTCGCCACTCCTAGAAGATGACGAAGACGAAGAAACATCACGCTTAGAGCGTTTCTTATGACGCCCCATCATATACTTTTAACTGTTGCACAATATTAAAATGTTTATTCACTCACGGTGATAAAAGTACCAAGTTCACAGTTATAAACTTTAAACAAAACCAATAGTGACTATGCAGTCCACCTTAAAATAATTCAAGGGCCTCTTTATGCCCTGTCCCTGTGCCTGTTGTATAAAGTAACATGAAACGGGCTCACCGATTCTCAGTTTGTTAATGTAAACAAATGCGGCATGGGAACGCAGGTAGGTCGGTCGGGCGCGGCGTCACCGCGGTACTTCCCCATGCCCCGGCGCGGTAACTTGGTACACGAACGCACAACACTTCATTGTCACAGGGTTAATCACAGTTCTCACTTTTTTTTCAATTATCACGTAACAAAATCATCACTTTGACTCTACGTCAAGAAGCGTATTAGTTCTTGCCACTTCTGACTGAAAGCTAAATGAAGCACAATTAATTAAAATCTATACATTTAATTCAAACGACACGTCACACGAATATGGGTCTCCGCACAGGACTGGCGAACAAGTATCAAAGGAACAAGGAGTTCTTATAAGTAATACACACACGCATAGAAAATGCCATACTACTGCTCATTGGCAACATTTTGACTCTATCAACACACACATACGACATAGCTCGTAGAATTAGTAAGATGAAGTGGCAATTGGCAGGTCATATAGCTCGAAGAACCGACAACCGTTGGGGAATTGGCGACCACGAACCGGAAAACATAACGTAGGGCGCCTACCTGGCGCTTACCCATCAGATGGACCAACGACATTGTTAAGATCGCGGGAAGTCGATGGATGGACCGGGCTCAGAATCGGTCTTCCTGGTGTAGGTGACGCCTATAAATATATTAAATATTGTGTTCAATTCACACAACACTACCCAGCCCCAAACTAAGCAGAGCTTGTAATATGGGAACCAGATAGCTGATATAATACTTAAATACATTTTTTTTTTTTGTAAATACATACTTAGAATACAATATAACACCCAGACAGAGAACAAACATTTATGTTTACCTCACAAATATTTGTTCTCGGTTGGGATCGAACCCACGACCTACGGCGCAGAAGGCAGAGCTACTACCAACTGAGCTGGAGGCCAGTCTATGTTTAGCAGTTGATTTCTTCAGGCTGATAATGATGATGATGATACCCTGAATGAGTCTACCAATCTTTCAGTAAGAATTTTAAAACAAGGCTGAAACCGCACATTGGCGCCAACGAAAATTGACAGCAATTTATAAGTCCGTTGACCTGAATCGCGTAATCCGTTTAAACGGCCACTATAAATACGTTTTTTCAACAGTAATCCATAAATCTTCTTGCGCAACTACGCCATCCGTCAAACTGCATAATCTATCTATCTATACTAATATTATAAAGAGGAAAGATTTGTACCTATTTATGTATGTTTTTAATGAATAGGCTCAAAACGTACTGGGCCGATTTAAAAATTCTTTCACCAATAGAATGCTACATTCTTCCAATTTGACATAGGCTAAATTTCATTTTGAAAAAAAATAGGGATCCTTGAAAAAAATTGAACAATGTAACCGAAGGTGTAGAAAAATGAGTCTTAAAATGTCTTTCGTCGAATGCGCTGCCGAAACTATTAGCGATAGAACAAAACAATGTACAACAATATTGTCTACCCCGTGCGAAGCTGGGACGGGCTGCTAGTGAGCTAATAAATATAAATTATGTTTTTATGTATCGGCATATAAATAGCGATAAACACTAAACGCAATGATAAATTTTCTAAGCGCAATCTATTAAAAACTAACTATATCTTAGTCGTTGAAAAGTGTTTGCCTTGATTTGCTCCGAAAGTAGTGCTAGGAAAACTATGATAGAGGCTAGATTAAGTCATAAAAACACCTGGCAACCTTGCATTCTAAATGGCTGTAATAAATAAGGTAACATAATAAAGCAACGTAATATTTTGAAGGAAAATAATACTAAGTAACTTTTTGAGTATACTTAATGCAAAAGTACCAAAATTAGTATCGAGCGACAGAGCATTGCCCTCAATAATATTATAATAATGATACTCTTTGACTGATAAGAAGTCAAACTAAAAGCATATTGTAAGTCATGATCAACGAAACCTACATATCGCAAAAGATTACGATTTAGAAAAACAACAAAAATTTTACAAATGTAAACCCTAACAATAATAAACAAACCAACTCACATCATAGAGAAAGCAAAAATAATCCATAACACACAGTGACAACGGCGAAAGTTGAATAAATACTGATATTTTCAACAAAATACTGTTTGGTCAAATACACATGAAGCTATCCATTTATTGAACTTGTACGAAGTTCACGTAGCGATTTGTAGAAATGGCACTAGTCTGAAATTTATCAATGAATGCCGCAACGTAAGTTTGTTTGTCTTTTGAAACCCGAAGATAGATAATACATATGATAGGTACTTTAGGATACCAACATATAGAAACTGAACTAGTGAATAACTGAAGAAATGCAGTGAATTCCATTCCACTACTCTTAAAAGTAGCTTGATTTGCAAATTTTGAGAACAAAAACGCAAGAAAATATAAAAATTGGCTAAATAAAAAGTGCACAAGCAGACGCATCTGATAGATAGATAGATAGAAAATTCTTTATTGCACTAAAACAAAAATTGCATTGTACATAGGCGAACTTAATGCTAGAGAGCATTCTCTTCCAGTTAACCTTTGTGTAATTCGGACATTCTTATGATGAAGTAATGACTGCAATAGGTATAAGACAAGTGAATCTTGTAACAATAGCTAGTACAACAGCATACAAAAATAGGAAGATCTGACGTGACCTGGCAACACGTGGCGAGATGTTCCGCCGGCTGCCAAATAGCTTGGAATGGAGCTCAATGACTACGTTTTTATAGTTCGACAAAAGATTTAGTAAGGTTGGATGTGTAGAATATCATCGAAGGTTTGAGGCGACAGAATAAAGAGAGAGTCCGCATGGAATAATGAATTAGCTGTGACTATGTTTACGGATTTCAAAAAGTCCCCTTTTTAACACGAAGATACACAGAGCGATAATGAAGTTTCTTGGGAAATGGTAAATGGAAAATAATCTAGGGATAGTAGCGGTCCAGCCCTTGATGTGATTAGATGAATATCGAAACTAGGAAAAAAACTATGAATATATCGTTGAAACTTGGGTATTTTTTTTGGATTTTGTAGATTTTTTGAGAAATTACTTTATTGGTACCAAAAACAAACGAATATTTTAGAGTATTTCACGGATAACCTCTAACGTAGTTGCCGGGTGAAGTCGAGAAAACAATCCAAGACTACACAAGAAAATAGGCTAAGACCAAGATCACACCTCAGTAAACACGCTTCTGTAATCTTAATCCTCTCACCAACCTTACTGGGTCATTGAATTAATAAAGGTGACACTATACGAAGATATCTACTTATAACCTATAGCAAGGACCTACCACGCAGAGCATAAATCTCAATTTAGTTTGTGTAATGCGTTCAGCCGATAAATTCAAAGCGATTATTTTGTTAGCTCACGTAGTTACTTTAACTAGTGGGTTACGTTCGCACTATTTTCAGCAGTACATTAGACAAAACATTTTTTTTTCGTTCAGAAAACTACCAATTTTATTTCCCGTTAATTACTTTTGAGGTGCACATTATCCAATTGTACAAAAATGAAGACAATGAGTAAATGGTCCGAAAAAAACCACTCACCTGGAGAAAACAAATGCATATTCCTGTCTTGCTTTCTACGTATAAATATTACGTATGTACGTATTATATCAATACTGATTTTAATTAAAAGATTTCAAGTCTGTTGGCTAAACTACTAAGCCAAATTGGCACGAAAATAGCTTGTATTTGGGAGACAAACATAGACTGTTCAAGCATATCAGAGTAATAGTTTATCCATACACGACGAAGTTTGCCGAAACTCTTTGAAATGATTTTAGCGCTCATATTCATAGTGAGTAGTGGTTGGTGGTTGGGTGGGTCTATAGCAGTCAGTATTCTTCTTCTTCTTTTTAATGAATGGCATCTGTCCTTTTCGGATCAATTTTGCCAGTGTCGAGTAGTTTAATGAGAATGATGATAATATATTACAAAGATAAAATACTTTTCCGTCAAATCGTCAGTCGTCTGTCAGGTCGGCCCTAATCTAATTGTCTTTGGAAGAAAGATGGCAGTTTCTTCCAAATCCATCTGAAACATTTTCGATCAAATCAGAATATCACATTACTTCCAATTGCTAACACTTTGAGCTAAGACCTCAAGTAAAGTTGGATAAAACGCCACCGAAATTACACAACAGAACTCAAAATAACACCAGAAAAACAATTAAAATCAAAAAGCTATGTTCCTTCCCGAAATGACAGAAAACGAATCTAGCAGTAAGTCAGTTGCCATCTCTATTTCTTGACATGTAAGTGACAGTGACAGGAGACTTTAAGCGAGCCGCTAAAACGTGTCAGGCATTATGAGGGGGGTAAGTATTTACCTTCTCAGTGCGTGGTTGGAACTAAGTTATTAAACAGTAAGCTATGTTGACTGAAACATTCATCGCCAGCATGACATCATGGCTTTTACAAGATGGCGCGGAAAACGACAAGCGATTGAACATGACTCTAGTTTTCCTGAGACAAAATCGATAACATTACTGAAACTCACTGTGAAAGTATCGACGTAAGTTGAAAATATAAACAATTGGATAAAGCAGAGAACGATTACATAGTCTGTAGTGAAGATAGTACAGAAAATAAAAAAGAAGGTATTTCAAATACACATAATAAAATTGAGGAACTATCTACGAAAAAATCAACAATTGCATAAGCCAGAGAAAGATTACATTGTATTTGGTGAAGAATGTATAGAAAATAAAAAAAGTAAGCATTGCAAATTACATCACAGTAAAATTCAAGAATACTATATCTATACCGACAAACAAGATTACCATTTTATTATAATAAGACCTTCAAAATAAAGTTCAGTAGGTCTTCCGATAACATAGATGATATTAAAATTGCAACAAACTAACAACATGATAAGTGAGTTGCATTATATTTTTTCCAATTTGCTAAATAGATATATAATAAGAACAAATAATAGATAAGTAATAACAACTTCGCTAAAGTTAAAGGTGTTCCACTATAGTCAGATAACTTAAGAGTGCATATCGATACCGGCTATCTTCAAACGATTAATCCATTTATCAGGAATATCATCGATAATATAGTAACTATAGTTCGGCCGTTCAGAGAATGCGTTTGACAGTTTGATCAGTTATTCACAGTTAGTCACATAGTTAGTACAGCACAACAAATATAAAGCGCTGACATAACCTTGTAATAGCGCAGTATAGATTTAGAAAAATATTGTATAACAAGTTATTTGACACTCAGTTTGGCACAAAATTATAAAATTCATTGATTATTGATATAATAATGTTGTTTTAATGCTTATCAATTGTTAAAACGGTAAACAACCAGCAAAAATATTTTTATCGTAACTGCAACGCCATTACAAAGTTACGTCGTCAGATCAATCGCGACGTGTCAGGAACGCATTCTCTGAACGGCCGAATTATAACTCTTTAACTAAGTATAGTAGCCTAGACTCCCAAACGTTGAGTTAAGTTTTATTACTGGCACGTGAGGCTGAACATCTGTATGCCTCAAGTTGATGGACGCAGGGCAGAACATCGTAGGGCACGTTCCTCAGCGACGAGGAAAGAACCCTCATAAAAGTTGTTGAAACTAGAAGAGGAAAGGTTTGACCATTTTGTTCGACATAACAGCTTTATCAGAATTATAATCGAAGGAAAGAGAGGAAGGGGAAGACCAAGGACTACATGAGCCAAATAAAAGCGAAGATCGCCGTCATGTCCTTTAAGGACTCTAGAAAGAAATACCTGGAGAAAAATGCATAAGTACATTATGCCGAAAAGATCATTGCTCTTAAGAAAGAAGAAGAAGAAGAAGAAAACATGAACGTATAAAGTGTATATCGAAACAGTAGGTAGTTAGAAATTACAAAAACATCCGGATAGTGTAAACATGTATTGTGAATATTGTGACTTTAGACTACTTTAGGTTACATGATGTTATATGACTAGGTATAGGTCCATTTAACTCGTCAAAAACACAGGCACGGTTTGTGCCCTGAATAACAGTTGTGCCGCGAAAAACTCGAAATAATTATACATGTCCCTAATTATTACACCAGTGAATCGGTTAAGGCCAGTACATAATTAACTCGTAGCTTGAACCTGCATACGAAAATTGCTTAAATACATTCCGATATCGAATCATTATCTTTCTGTATACAAAACTTTAGATAAACCATTGTAAAGTTATTTAGATAAGGTAAAGAAAAATTATCAAACTCAAACACGAATTCACAATCATAACTCCTTGCACCAACACACGCAAACTTATTCCACAATTATTAAATAAAAAATATAAACACTGGCACTCAACAATATTTAAATTTCGAAATTCGCGTTCGTTCAGTAGCGCGACCAACGTCGACCGGCCGTAGGAGTAAACGAGCAACTGAAAACGGACGTGTTTTATTTCGCCATCGAATCCAATCAAGTATTGTGTATATTTGTGATACGATGCAGTTGGCTTTCAGAGCGGAACTCAGGAATTGAGAGTAATAATTTTCACAAACTATCATCAGTAACTGTTTTTCTGGCCTGATTTTCCGGTCAGCTAATTATGGCGTTGAAATTTGAACTCTGACTTTCCACTATAAAGATTTTAACCCCGTCCTACCTAAGTAGATTTTTTATATATAGTTGTAGCATTTGTGAGCTGTGTTATTGTATTAAATGCGTAGACCATGTAGGTAGATAATTCAAAAATAAAACACCGGAGGCACGTTGTTTATCTAGGAGACTTTTCAAGGGCGCTGACATGCTTATAGAATGACATAATTCCACGTATTTTTTTAATACTTCGTTTTGCTTAATAAACTCATTAATTCAACTATCTACAACTATATCGGAGGCTATTTTGCACATTGATTGTGTATTCATTTAAATATTCTTGTTTAAAAAATTGTGGCCCTCCGCGAATGCCGATAAAAGTGAAAACTGACTTTTAGCGAAGTTTGTCGATCTTTGCCGAAGAGGAGGCTGGTTACGAGTTCATTTGTTTTTTCCCAATTTAAAAAAATCTCAAGCCTGTCTGAAAAAGTTTTCTCTTCAACATGAGTGAATTTGTTATCTCGGCTTCATCGGATTAGTTTCGAAGAATTGAACCGTCGGTCGTCGCCTTATCGTTTGTTATTATAAAAATACAATTTCAAAATAACTGCCAACGAGTGCAGTTATTTCAGCTATTTTTCCTGAAATAGTGTGGCTTACGCAATGGTAACTTCAAACTAATCCATTGCAGCTATCGTTTACCATAAAACTAAGCCGTTTACATCCACCAAATGTACCTAACCTTGACCTCAACATGACCTCGATAGAGCCTAACCCTAGTGATTTAGGAGCTCGCGTGTAGCCTCAATTTATAAGCCACTTGACATGTTCAAAAGAGCTTAGCTGGTTTATACTAAAACGTTGCTTTTCAGAAGTAATAATTATCCTTTTTTATTACCCACAATCATCAGAATTTTCGTGGAAATCGCAAATAATCGATTTCATTACCTCTTTTGTTTGCGTTTGACTTCACCTGTCCTGACATACCCGCATACGAATCGATTTGTTTTATCAGATGGAAAACTTGCATAAGATTGTGATAATATTGGACGTATCACACATATCGAGTTTATTATAAATAACGATATGACTAGCCAAACAATGTAGATTCAATCGATATGTCATTTGAGAACTTTACACTTACTCATACTCACCCACCCCTCACACTTTCTCACTCACACAACTCAATTCACCAAGCTACACACAGAATCTCCTGTTGCCCAGACTCTTAAGAGACTGGTGCCTCAGGAGATCTGTACATTCACTCATACACACTCACCCTTCACCCACACACACACCACACTCACACACCACATTCATACACCACATTTACACACCACTACACAATACACACCTAAACACACCGTTCCCTTTTGCAAAAGTGTTTGCATTATTTTATTATATTATAGGTATATTCTTATTTAATTTTCCTTGTGTCCATTTTAAATATTTCTACCTACTTTGTTGTAAATCACCTGCCAAGAGGAGGGCGTTACTGGCTGCGACACAGTTTATACTTCTGCAGTCAGTATCGTTTACACTTGTTTTTGTATAACCTTGTACCTTGAGTCCAAATAAATATATATTTTAGATTTTTTTTTTTGTTTCTACTACGTATAATGTTATCAATGCAAATATTTAGTTAGTTGTTTGGATAATTCTTAAGCCGTAACGTGGACGATATGCATGATAAAAATATTGTAAAGTTTAAATAAATTGAAAAATCGACTTCAAGGCCTAACTACATTAAAAATAACAGAAACATTAAAAATAATACAACCGAATTAAGAACATCCTCATTTTTTTATTTAAGGTTAGTTAAACATAGATAGTAATCTACAATAGATTTAAACCTTTTTATCTGGATAACAAACAAGAAAACCGCGTGTGAAGTTGAAAATAGTTTTGCCATGTGTCAAAAGTTATTCATACGCTTCCGGAGTGGCCTTGACACTATGACCATGTGCTTAATGTCGCCGATGACGTCAGGTAGTTCTAGGCAATTTGTAATATCCTCACGCAAAGACTATGCGGGCTATATAGTGAATTGATTTCTTATGCCACATTTCCGTTCAATTTCGGCCACAATATTTACTTGGTATTATGTTTTTTATTCACTCTTCTTCTTAAATTTAAGAGCTTAGCTCTTGTCGGGGTTTTGATGCAGTTTTCTCCAATTAAGTCTTTCGAATGCGGCCTCCTTGACTTCCTTATACGACATGACAGCAACATTTTCTTTTATCTAGCTCATGTAACAACTTTTTTTTTTCACTACACAGCATTTAATTACATTATTTTCCAGTAAATTATTAAGTTTTATAAGGAACTGTTGCCCAATTCAAAGTTTAATAGGTCCTTATTTTTATTCATTTCAAAAAGTATTATTTTAGACATAGCGCATTTTAGTCAGAGGAGTACGATTATGTTTGCGTAAATTTTGACTCGGGAACTTTTTTTTTGTAAGTGGCCAGTTTTTTTATTAAAAACAAATAAGTAGAGGTGCTTTATCTACTTCTGCGACGAAAGTTTATTGTAGCTCAATGACCTTTTTTGCTCGACTTTGCAAAAAAATAACGACTTCGGTTTGTAGAAAATCTTGACCCAAGGAGGATTTTTCAAAACTTTTACCAAAACTTTAAACCAAGAATTTTTCAATCACTTTTGTTCCTGGCTGTACACTAAGTACTTATAAAAGCACTTGTAAAGATGAGCAACCAGCACATAAAGCTGTTTTTTCCACTTTATTCCTTAAGTTTCGGCGATGATGTAATCGCAATTAAAATAGCATTAGTAAGTTTTGTGATTGAAGGATTTACGTCCAAATGTGCAAATCTCAAGACAGATTAGAATATTATGTGATCACTATTTACTGCGTAGGTGATATTCTAACAAAGGTTGACGGAAGAGATTTCAAGAAGCAATGAGGCCAGCCATTGTGTTATTAAACCGACTTCAAAAAAAGGAGAAGGCTCTCAATTGGTTTAGATTTTTTTGCTTTCTTTTTTGTGCTACCGCATAACTTTATCATTTTAATCGACTTTGGAAAATTCATATTTCATAAGGTTATACTTTCATAATGGTTTTCTAGAAATCTCATCAAAATTAGACGGTTATTCGGAAATTGTCATCAATTTTTTTTATAGTTTTTTTTACATAAACAGTAAATATATTTTTCTTACTAGTGACAATGGCCACTCATCGGTATTCAGCTATGATACCGAGAATATTATCTCGTCATAGAATGACGTAACCGACTTGTTCTCACGTCCTGCATTTAAATTTTCATAGACTGTGTGTAGAATGAATAGAAGAATAAGTTTCACCATTTAATATTTATTATTATAGACAAAATGACAGCCGATTTGACGTATGCATTTCTTTTTGACAGATGAGTATGGCCACTGAAAATCCCTTAAGCCTAAGGAGCTGCCTGGAAAGGAAGGCATATAGGAAGCATAAATGGCTGAGCCCCGCGGCCCAGGGATCGTTGTCCCTGCAAGTAGCAGCCAGGGCGATGGGTCACACACCCGAGGCCCTTACCTGCAACTCCCATGAAGTTGAAGAGCGAGTTGTAGAAGACCGGATGATGATGAAATCCCTTGACTCTGACGTAATGAAACGTCAAAATGACAGACAGCCGTAAACGAGATGACAATATCACAATGAACCACAGTTTTTTGCCGAGAGGTACTCATGATGAGTTGTGGGTGGCGAGCGCCAGACACTGCGCAATTCTAGATTATAGCTAACCATTATTTACCTGGGTGACGTAAACTCTGTTCATGATAACTACAATCCCAAGGCAAAGCCGATTATTTGAAAGAACATTGTTTCCTCTTCACAAAGAAACTAGCTAAAGAAGAAGCCCAACACTAAATACAGCATTTGTCAAGAGTAATAGATGCCTCTAACTCTTAAACAGACTACACTAACTTAATTATAGGTCTTGAAACTTGGTGAGCGGACTGATTTCGTCGAAATCGTCCATCAACTAGAGGCATACATATGTACAGGCTCACGTGTCAGTAATTTCACCGGCAGCTACACCCTTCAAACCGAAACACAGCAATGCTGCTTCACGGCAGCAATAGGCATGGTGGTAGTACTTCCCCGGACGAGCCCTTCATAAAGAGCTCTACCTTGCTTGCGGCCCTTGCTAAGTTGCATAAAAATTGCAAACGAAGTACAAAACTTGAAGAGTTATAAACACGAAGTAAAGAATGGATGATCAGCCATGCATTACGAGTTTTTGCGAGCTTCTAAGTAACCGAATCTAAGTGTCAATGACACAAGCTGAATGGGTTTTTGTACTTGTTTTGATTATTTGATGCAACAATTGGCTATTCGCCGTTTGAATGTATGGCATTGGAATGTCAATGTCAAAATTATTTTTAACTTACCAATTGAATTTATACATATTAGTTTTCTATTCTTATTCGAAGCAATTGGCCATTTTGATTCAATATCAATTTAAGTTTGGGTAATTTAGTGGTATTTTAACTACTTCGTTTACCGAAAGTTTTAAAAAGTCCGCCGCCATTTTGTTGAAGACAAATGACAGCAGACATTACTTTTGTTTAAAAATTTAAATCACTTGACACGAGCAGAACTAACCTTCAAATGTCAGACAGAAACCATAAATTACAGAATGGAGATAAGTATTTATTTCTGGGTAAAACACGTAGAACATTCAATAGTTTATTTCTATGGTGACATGATCCGATAAAAAAGCCTTTTTTAGAATGAAAGAATGTACTGAATTATGAGCAATGTCACCTTCATACGTTTTATGGTTTTCTGCCTAAAAATCGATTTCTGTTTAAGCCGGTTTCTATATAAAGCTAAAGAATATTTTTTAGGCTACGCATAAATGAATTATAATTACCTATCTAATGTGGGCAATGGTATTTAAACGAACCTCTTAATATCGAAAACAAAAAAAATATTTTGATGATGATTACGAACTTTTTTTTATATTTGAACGACGCGGTGCGGAAGTCCCGATTCGTGAGGGGCTCACCACAGTATCCGTTCTTTATTTGTATTGTATGTTCTGTGGTAGAAGTATAGTTACGTCTTTGTAGGTAAAATAAAGCTTGCCAAATAAAGGTAATCCACTACCTACACGGTTCCTTAACCGACTGTGTGGGAGCTTTAAGTGTGCTTTTACAACATAACCTGGCGGTTCTTTAAGGCTTTATTTTGTAGGAAATTGAGGAGTAATTAGTGTGGGTGGGGTTTACCGTACAGCGCTAATTGAATAACTCTTTGATGTTAAACAAAGCTCTTAAGCCTTTATTCTATTCTAAATGCGATTTCTGAAAAACGAGATTGTCTGTCAATCGTTATTAGTAAAAAATACTTAACTATATTTTCCTGTTTTTTCTAACACTTTTTTTTAAGATAATTTATTTATAGACTAACAAATCTTTGGTAGTATGGTAACAAAATTGCATTAAGTTGTCTTAATAAAGAATGTGATTATCACTATTACCCCTGCCTGACCGAATAAAATACTTTTTGAGCAGGTATATAAAACCGCCTACATTTTCTTCAAATTCACATTCGTTTTGAGACAAATTCAAATATTATTTCTATCAACACTGACAAGAATATATCCGTAAAAAGTTTTTTTTTTATGAAATTTCAGATGAATTTAATAAATGTCAGATCTAACCCAAGCTTAAATTTTTTTATATCGCAACTGAATTATTTTTTTCAATACGATCCAATTAGTTTTTTGTGGGATCCAATTAACAAATCGTCTTGCAATAAAATAAGTTAGGTATTTATTAAAGTTAAATACAGGCTCTAACAGATCACCTTGAACACGGTCCAATATAATATTATGTATAAGTAATACTTTATGTAAGTTATATCATGTTATGATGACAGAATGACATCATTTACCTAAAGTGAGGTCAACATTGCATTGACATTAATTTTATCGAAGGAAAATTGCATTAAATTTATATAGCAAGTTGATGACGTTTTTATTCTGTACTATACTAGACCACCCGTCCCGGATATGCCCGGATTAAACAAAGTCACTGTCAAACTAAAAAAAAAGTTTCGGCAAACTGAGTGGCATAATGCACTTTTTTGAAATGAAAACTTTTCAAAGTTTAGAAGCATTTTTTGAGGTGGGAAAAAATCTATGAACTCGCAATATCGTCTCCTCTTCGGTAATCTTCTTCTCTCTCTACTATTCTTCTCTCTTCTCCGATATTTATAAAATATTCTATAGCCATCTCAAGAATGCAAGCTTTCTTATGCATTTAATCTCAATTCATTCAGTTGTTTTGCAAACGTACTTAACCATGACAAAAATGCTATAAATAGCTGTCAATTATATTTTTACAGCATAATATTTATTGTGAAAACTTTTACAGTAAGTATAATATTTATTTTGAAACTCGTGCTAGGGTTAAGCTCGCCTTTGTACATTGTCTTCTATTTATGTAATTATCCTATGTATTGTGCAGTATGGACAAAATTAGGTATGATATTCTAAAACCATTTTTATTTCGGTAAAGTACCTTACATATTTGGTAGGTAGGTACTTGTATTGTTAGGATCGCGTGACCAGTATATTAAATTTCTAGATTGTTCTCATTAGCTCAAATTAATTAAGTCATTCATACTCATAGAGGGTATTTTAGTCATATGTTTTACTGAGGTCAAAGTCATTGCAAGTAACTAACGTATATTAACATTTCCAAGTTTTATTAATCCTGTAATTTCAATTACACCTACAAAGTAACTGAAACAACAAGCTTCTATACACATCACACATCAGTAACGTGTTTTTTTTTAAATTTTGTGATGACTTAGATTCAAAGTCTTTTTGCCAAGTTCTTTTTGTTTATCAGAATTTTTTGTCACTTCATTCACGTTCACTCATGTTTGTAATCAGTAACGTAGATTGGTTGAGGCTGTCATATTCTCTTAGATTATAACGATTTCTGTTTTTGTACATCCTCATAATAGTATTTAAGTAATTTAATAATATAATCAATCGTTAAGAATTGTATTGTTTAAACAAATAATCTAGCTGCTGTCTATAACAATAGCATTACTATACAAATCAAGTCCCCGGTGACATTGCATATAACTGCGTCTATCACTCTTAGAAGCAAAGGTAAAAATCACTTACCAGAGTAACAATATCCCCTGGATTCGCCGCCGCGATTCTCCTCAGCCGTTCGTACAGCAGATCCAATAGTCTCTGGTACTTCGCGTTCAGATCATCGAGCTCCTTCGCAACCGCTTCCGAGCCCACAGCTATCCTCTCCGGGTCAACTGGCCTGTTCTGCTTACGGAGCCATTCAGACATTTCCACGTCAGCTTGGCGCTTCAGTTGGCGCATATCGAGGGAAGGATGGACCTCTTCGCAAAGCCACTCCGCGTATCGCTGACATCTCGACGAATGTATCTATTTGGTTAGGGTCGTGGAGGTTATTGGAGGTTAGTTTTTGGCAGAATGGTTTTAGGTTATGTTGACTTTTATACTTATCTTGTAATAAAAAAAAACTGTTTCAAAACTTATCGGAATATTTAATTTGATAAACATTCTGCCAGTTTGAAGCCATCATTAGACATTATTTTATTAAAATTCCTTACAAAATCTCATTCAGACATAACCTAGTTTTTAAAATACCGAAATCTCACATTCTTAAAATATGGGATAATTTACTTGTACAATGTAAAATTATACGTAAAATATGATATACATTTAAAAATATCTCAGTAAATAATAATGAAATCTTCCATACAATCAATCATTTTCATACATGGCAACACACGTCCAGCTTTCAATCAAGGCACCCAGATAGAATCATGCTGACATAAGCCTGTACACAGAACAGGATTCTAAGCGTGCAACACCCATTGCATTGTGCTATTTAACACTTAATTTCGTGCATTTTTTTTTACAAAGCACCCCTTTAAGGCCTGCGCACACCTAGTTCGCTGGCGGTAGCGATCAGTGAAACGCTGTCAAATATTCGCTGTCAAATCTCAAATCTGACAGCGATATTTGACAGCGTTTCACTGATCGCTACCGCCAGCGAACTAGGTGTGTTCGGGCCATTACAAATAAAAAACAGTTATTATAAAAAAATTTATCGTTTTGTAAAACAAAATGGAAAAAAATACTTACTGGCAATTCCAAAATACACAAATGCATGCAAAGTTATGAAACCAAATAGTTGTACATCTTTTATATATGTTTTGCTGTCATAAGTCGCTTAAAAATTTCTTAGTCACAAAATACAAAATACAGTGCAAGAGCAGTATTTCATTGCTGTTTAAAATATTTTCAATCAAACATCACTCATTCATAGAGTTAGTATTAGTTTGCAAAACTAAATACGTTAGAGTTATTAGAAAGCTAGCATTATCTAGTTAGAAGCGTCAAAGAGTAGCCGAGCATTACTTTTGAGCAGAAGCGACAATCATGCATGATCAACACAACACTGTTGAGCCTTACTCCGATGCACAAGAGACTCGAAGACCCAAAGAAAACTAGAAGCACAAATAGGACAGAAGAGACGAAACGCTGGACTTTCTCATAGAACCTTTCAAAAACTCACATTTTTAACATCAACAAACAATAAATACATCAGACATTTTTCAGCACAACTGTAAATGAATGATGTTGGTAAAAGACAAGTGACAGTGACATTTTGAGAAAATCTTTAAACAATTTTGACAGTAGCGGGTAACCCTATTCAGCATTTTTTTAAAAAATGACGTGGCAAAAAGGCTTAGTTTCCAGCGCCAAATCAAACTTAAAAAAAAGATTTTTGCGACTGGCAATGTATCAGTTTTCTCAAAATGCCACAGTTTGAAGTTAGAAATCATACCTTGGCCTCGCGTATGAATCTCCCACCGTCAATGTTAACCTTCTCAATCTTAGGAGTTCGCTCCACCACTCCGGTCAGAAGAGTCTGTTGAACCAACACACCCCTATATTATCAAGTTTAGTACAGTGCATATCATTATGGATTTTATTTTATTGTGATTAGGGATTTGAGTACATTGTGTGAGCCGTGTGCTACAATGCTTGAGACGAGTCGAGCCTCAAGATTTTTTGACAGTTCTTCATTGAGTAATGTCAAAATGTCTATGGATCGACTCCGACTTACGCATATGGCCGTAAAAATATAATGAAATGTATTTTGTCGTTTAACTTTCGAGTAATGCATTTTGACAAATGACTAATCGGACAATCACATTATTTGACAGTAGTTTAAATCAAACCTTGCAAGCAAAAATTTAGGTTAATTAACTGTCAAGTATTTGATTGGGCGATTAGGCATTCGTGAAACGGGGAAAAGGTAAATTTATTTAATAATGTTTAAGACATTCACATGCATTTCTTATTATATTTATTTATGAATGATGTACCTATTGTGCTTTTTAGATTTAATTATATTCGTGTCATGCATATTGATTGAAAACTTATACTTTTAAGTTTTCAGTGTTTTATACATTCACATGCATTTCCTAACATAGATCAATTAGGTATTGTGTTTTACTTTAAGTAAAGAATGACTAGTTTTACCATGGAACCAAAAAAACATGCTAAATATATTTCTCATTCAAGTGATGTTAGTATTATTGTATTTAAAATAATGTACAACCAAGAATAACGCAAAATACTATCGAAGGAATATCCAAAGAGAAATCCAAAGACAAAAGAGTAGATAGAAAAACTTTCAGGAAACAGGAAAGCACTGAAAAAATACATTTTTAAAGTAGATTATGTAGAAGAGAAATTGTTTTTTTAATGCGATACAGTTTATAATTATATGACAACTAAGCTATATCTAACCAAATTCAGTGTAGAATTTTTGCAAACAAAGCCTAAAAATCACTTTTTTCTTGTTGATTTTGTTACAGATTTTGCCAATAAATCGAATACTAACAATCTTCTCAAACTCGAGGCAAAGAGGATAATTTTAGATTTCTGTGGTGTTGTTTACACACATTCTATATCGAATTTGATTGGAGTATAAATCAGGAGCCTTAGCACGAATTAATTCGTCTCTGGTAACGTAAACATATCCTTAATATCAACAAAATAAGATTGAATATCGGTTCGGTATGTTAACGCCACTTATGTCAAAATGTGTTCTTGCTTGAGACTTTCTTTTAAAACATTCGGAAATGTATCTGATCAGTTCTATCAGAATTTGTCTCTCTCACTCTTGTATTGTTTGTATGTAAAGAAAAGAGATAGAAACTGGCGTTCGATCGGGAATGTTTCCAAATGTTTTTAAAACTGAGGGTAGATCCGGATTTTTGTTAGCTTACCCTAGTAGGTTCAAATTGCTCCTTAGGCCGGATTTCGATAGGTGGTTGAGCTTGTAGCTTGTTGTAGGCGTCATCGATCCATTCAGCCTCCTTTTCAAGACCTGCGTTGTAGTTGCGGAGTAGCTGATAGGCGGCCTCGCAGCTGCGCAGTCTAAAACAAATGGATAAAAGCATAATTCGTTTGAAACGTTTGTAAATCTTACAAAGTCATATACGTCCGATAGCTCTTCAGAAACCTCCTCCTCCTCGCGTCGTGCTCCTCACTGCTGAGGGTCGTGACCCCCTCCATGGATCAATTTATTTTTAAAAATATTTCGCCACCTGGACCTGTTATTGGCAACCTAAATGGCTTTATGGACCTTCACGTTGAGAGTGGAACGGATTTGGTCGGACCAATGTATCGGTCATCGGCCTCGTAGTCTCTTGCTTTCAATTCAGCTCTTCAGAAACCAGTTTGGGAAAAAAGTTGATAGAAAGATTTGTGAACTTAGGCATAACTATGGTGCAACACTGCATGAACTGAACCCTATCTTGGTAATAAATGCTTCACGGTGAAAAAAACAGCGTCATCTACCGTCGTTTTTCGCAACTTTTGCTGTCTGTAATGTCAGGCTAACCGCCATTTAGTTTTGACCAAATTTACAATACAGCAGCTATGGCCAGTGGCTTTTGACATTTTATTAATCTAGCGTTACCGACCAGCCGGTCTACTCTTGACGGAATTTTGACAGAAATCCTATGGGTTTTCTGTCAAAACTCCGTCAAAACTTAAGATTGGGATCGGAATCGCGGTCAAGAGTAGACCGGCTGTAGACACAAAAATACTATAGTAGAATTGTAAAAAGCGCCATCTATGATTCCTTTTCTTTACCTCTCAGACAGCTGAGTGCAGACGCTATTCCACCGATTATTCAACTGCGACACTTCCTTATCCACTCTCTCCAGATCGATGTGTTTCCCGGCGCGCGGCAAGGAAGCATGGGGTAGGGCTGCTCTTGAGGATTCTACCAAACGACGACAGTTCTCAGAGTCATCGTTCATCTGGTCGATGGCGACCTGCTGTTTGCTGACGGCTACTTGCATTCGGAGGAGGTCTTCGTGCATCTGGAAGTTATGATATAAAATTTGAGGGTCTTATTAATAATCCTGGCGTAACGTTGGAATAGTTGATCCGTGTTTTGTCTCTTGCATTGACATGCAATTGTCAACTCGAACAAATGTGACAAAACACAATTTAACTACTCCAGCGTTGCGCCAGGATTATTAATAACACCCTGAGGGTTTTGACCAAAAAGTTAGTGGAAAATTTTGAAGGACAGGAAGGGTTAGATAAAACCCGACCAGTGATTTTGAAATGGAGTCATTGGCAAACAGGGACCCCGAAACAGCTAAATAAAAAAATTGGTTGTGCCTGTATTATGGACACGGCCGTTTATTGTAACTTCGGGGATTCCCCCTCCGCCGCGCGCGATGTTACAGTCCTTACTTAGCGTAATATTGTTTTGATTTATACAACACGTTATAGAAGAATTGTATTAAAACATAATTTTTAGAGTCCATTGAAATTCCCTGCAAAGCCCTAAGCATTATCTATACTAATCTACACGAATATTATAAAGCGGAAAGATGTGTATTTTTGTGTGTATGTTTGTAATGAATAAACTCAAAAACTTCTGTGCCAATTTCAAAAATTATTCTACCATTGGAAAGCTATATTTATCCTGAGTATAGATAGTGCAATTCACGAAGACGCGCCCCCCGCGGGGTGCGGGGAGTTTGCTCCGAGCGGCAGTCGCGAACCGTAGTCTATTCATTGTAGTGTGCGTGTGCACTCATAGGTAATTAGTGTGTACCGATAACACTCAAACATTGACGGAAGCTTGCACACATATACTATAAACGGTTAGGAGGAATAGTGGGGCGCGCCTTCGTGGATTGCACTATCTATAACATAGGTTATATAAAGTGTAAAATAAAAGCTTACATCCTTGAGTAGTTCCACGTCATTCGGCAGGTCATTGAACTGCGCCAGCTTGATCTCGAACTCGGAGATGGTCTGGTGGTTCTCTTCCATGCTGTTCACCACTATCTCCACAAACTTCAACCTGCGGACCAAAGCATATTAATTACAAAGAAGTAAGTTCACAAAGTGATGATGCTTTGGGGCTGCTTCAAGACCTCTTTTACCGTGGCTTAATTCGAAAAAACAAGGGACACGAAAAACTCTATGGAATCTTACTTAAAAACTTACTTTTCCCATTTAAAAGTTTGCCATTTTCTAACAAAAAGTTTACGATGTACGAAAACTAGTTGGTTCTCGTACATCGTAAAATAAAATAGATAGAGTAAAATGTAATAGAATCCAAATTATTATTTTTTTGCTATGCCAATAGTTTCTTGCGATTTCTCATTAATAAGTTCAGTGGTTTTTTATCTTGCAAAAGGTTGGAGTGAGCAAGTGTTAATGGCCTCAACAGCGGTCTGCCCCTTCTTCTTCTCATCGTGTCACCGATTCTTTCGAACCAAGTGTGGTGAAAGGATTTTAAGTCCGCCTTAAAGAGGCTCCTTTCATGCACTAAATAAACGGTTTTTGTATTCGGCTTAAAATCACTGAAATTCTACTTCCTATTTTATTGATCCCTCTTCCAATCGTCTAAAGGTAAAAACTTAACATTAAAATTGCTAAAGCCCTAGAATACCTTCAAAGCTACCCACACCACCAAACGAGGCTATACCCGCCACGGCACGGCTACGGTATAGCTATAATAGTACCAAAGCCATGAGCAGACGCTAGTCTCATAGGGTGTTATTAATAATCCTGGTGCAACGCTGGAGTAGTTAAATCGTGTTTTGTGACATTTGTTCGAGTTGACAATTGCATGTCAATGCAAAAGACAAAACACGGATCAACTAGTCCAACGCTACGCTAGGATTATTAATAAGACCCATATAGTATGACCAAGCAAAAGTTCCAAAAATAGATTCCAAACCCCTAAACGAGGCACATTAAAAACCTATTAACTCAGTCTCAGATGGATGGCATTTTGGTTTGATAAAAATCAACTATCTAATGACGGTGCCTCACCTCTCAACAAAGAGTTGACTCTTCGAATGCATGTCGTTCCATTTGCCGATCACTTTGTCGAGATTCTTCTTCATCGCTGGAGTCTTGAGGGCGATGCCTGAAAAAAAAACAATAAAATTAAAACCGAGTATCAAAACAAATAACTGTCAATACAGCTCTAATTTAGCACTTGAACCCCTTTTGTCAAAGTTGTCTAAGAATAAGCGTCATCATACTACTAAAACTTCTGGATTAATCAAACAAGTGTGGCTCGCTTCGCTCGTCGGGCATAGTCATAATCATATAACATATGTATTCACGTTTGGAACACTAGAGACTTTGTTTGATTTGACGAGAGAAACTTCAAAGAACAATAAAGGAGCTTTCGTTATCGGTTGTACATTGTACATTACATAGGCTATCCGATCATATCAGTTCATGTCAATTTGTAGAGTATTTGCGAGTCACAGCTTTTCAAGCTTATAATGCAAGGTTTGATACCACGAAATAAAGAAGAAGCAAAAGCGTGTTTGGTGCTCTGTGTTTGATACTATGTTTGACAAATAATAGTCAAGACCCTGAGTTTACCTCTGAACGTCTCTAAACCTGCCTATATAGTCACCTCTCTCTAGCCTCAAAGGTTTAAGAAAACTCTGCCCAGGGTTAAGCTCGTCTTTGTACATTTCTTCTATTCTGTCCTTTTCTTATGTTTTTTATTGCGTGCAATAAAGAATTAAGAACATTTGAACGTATTCTTAGGTTTAACCTCAACAATTAATATGGCGGGATGTGGCTTGCAACACTCTCTTACAGCTGACTTAAGTTTGACCCAAACTATTCCATGTTTCTCATAATCAAAATTCATTTATTGCGAAAACGGGTAGGTATGTACAGTCGCGGTATGAAAATGTTCGTCACCTTGGAGTCGGTTTTCGCTTGCACCAGTGCCTTGATCATGAACACATTTTGACATAATTTGTGACGTTTAGTTATCGGTGTATTCTGTCTATTCAGTTTCAAAAGGGAGTATGTGATCGTGACACGTTGAACAAATCAAGTTGAAAATCGAATGAAAATCATTCCGCCACTATACATGTCAAAATAAAATCTCGAAGGTTCGATCAAGCCAGCTTACCTCTAAACGTATTCTGGACCTCTTCGACGTCATTGGACAGCGCATGGACCGCGTTCTGCCAGTCCTTATGCTGTAAGACTAGATGTTCCAACGAGTCTAGGTCCCGAGGGATGTGACTCGCTATCCTCTCGTGCAGCTGTCGCTCCAGGATCTCCAGACGTTCCAGCAGCTGAGAGGATTGCTCGGTGAAGATGCGAGCGGCGTTCTTGGATTCCTCTGCAAGGGAAAATAATCATTAATATTTTTTTCATTAACAGACTACGGCTTCGTATAATACCCCGTCATTCATGTTTTCGAATGAACTAAATGCTGGCTCGTCTGACGATTCTTATGCCGCCTTCCTACGGTGCGTGGTTCTGCAGATCATCACGCACCGCGCACGACGACGCACGGCAACGCACACAGAAAGGGCTCCTGTGCTACCGCGCACCTCGGCGCACGAGACCGTTCCCATGGGGTGTCGTGCGAGCTGGTGCGCGATATCACGCACCAGTGGGAAGGGGCTATTACAGCGCTACCGCACAAGCTTACAGCGCTACGGGACAATCGTGCCATTCCAAGACCTTGGGCTACCCTCATTCATCTACGGCCCACGACGCTGACAATGTCGTCAACCCATCGTGATAATGGACGTCCAACGCCTCTCTTCCCAGTCCTCGGCCACCACTCCGTCAAACTTTTGCACCACCTGTCGTCACCAACGCCTTGACAGATTTGTACGTAACGAATAAACTCAAAAATGTAGAAGAAAAAATAACTATTAAAACAAAAGGCTAAACCAATTTCGAATTTATATGGGAATAATCAGTTTTTTTTTATATCGATTCATAAATGACGAAGTTATTGCTATAACAAACATTTAAAAATCCCGAATCGAGAACCTCCTACTTTTTATTTGAAGTCGGTTAATAAGATATCCCTTTATCAAATTCTCATTTCCATTAACACATTGAACTCAACACAGCTGCAACAAAACAGTAAGCCAATTCCTCACATTCATCACACACCTATAACTAAGTACCTGATGTTTCATAATAACTCCTTTCAACAGTTCTTTCTTTGTAAACCAATATAATGCACTTCAAAAACATTTAAATGACAAACGCTTGAATCAAATATGCAGAACGAATGACTGCTGTGGGGAAACTGAAAATTGAGTTCTAGATTTCTTAAACGTTTGTGTAGTGTAACAACACAGTAGGTAAACTTTGAAAGGTAACAAGACTTATGTTTTTTAAACAAATAATACGGACCATCCATACGATACTATTTTGCCCCTAACTAAGCAGAGCTAGTACTATGCGATCCAGCTATCTGATATAATACTTCATTATATTTTTTTTTGTAAAGACATACCGAGGTTGCTGTTTTAAAACACATTAAATGCAGAAAAATCTAAAATTTGTTTTTATAACTCACAAGAAGCAGAATTTTTTGTTCGTACCAAAACAGAGAACGAACATTATGTTCACCCCAAATATTACTTCTCGGAGAGGATCAAACCCACGACCTACGGCACAGAAGGCAGAGCTTACTGAGTTGAGAGGTCAGTAAATGTTATAGATTCATATTTTTTACTTATTAACCGACTTCCAATCAAAAAGGAGGAGGTTCTCAATTCGTTTTTTTTTTTTTTTTAATGTTTGTTACCGCATAACTTCGTCATTTGTGAGCCGATTTGAAAAAATATTTTTTTATCTGAAAGGTACTGCTTCCAGATTAGTCCCATTTTAATTTTATTAAAATCGGTGTTGCCATTTTTTTTTAAATATTTTATTAATGTTTGTAACTGCATGCCTCCGTCATTTATGAACCGATTTAGAAAATATTTTTTTTATTTGGATGGTTATTCTTACGTCCTGATTGTCCCAAACAAATTTGATTAAAATCGGTTTAGCCGTTTGACAATGAAGTCGGTTTCTCAAGTTTTTTAAACTTATAATTATGATTATTTTGAACTACAAAAAATATAGCCTACTGATCTCGTTACACTGTGCCCCACCCACTCCTAACTTGATTGGAAATTGCAACTGTACAAATCACCCGCATTGCTCCACAGCGTAACGAATAGTTAGTACTAACCATACCACAGTATACGTAACAGTTTGTATTGAACAAGGTCACAGTACAATGAATAGTTTGTACTGTAGTGTACCGGTAGTAGTCGCAGTATAAGTGATAGTGTCTACGTGTTCGCAGCCAAGGTCGTAATAAGTCTGGACGCCTAAAAAATATGACATCATTGGGTGTTTGTAAGTTTGATTGGTTGATGTATGGGGGGAAAGATTGGTCTAATTAAATCATGCGTTTGACATTGAGCCTACAACAATTGGTATACTTACATTTTATTTTGGTAAATGTGTTAAAAAAAGTCGCTTGGAGAAGAAAATTGTCGTTATCAAAACTTTGTGTAACGCTGAGTACAGCGGCTGAGAGCACTGGTGGTCTAGTAGTCCCCCCCTCCAATCCTAAGGTCGTTGGTTCAAATCCAGTCGTGTACCAATGAGTTTTTCTATAGAAAAATTTATGTGCACTATGCCAGTACTCTCAAACGGTGAAAGAAAACATTGTGAGGAAACCGGCCTGTCGTAGAACCATAAAAAAGTTCGGACAACACGTGTCAAGCGTCACGCAAAAAGGGCCCGCCAACGGCCTACTTGCGGAAACCAGTCCGCACACAGTGGCTTCCGTATTCGTCGTGTTCCGAATTCGTTGTACTCCAGATTAGTAAGTCAGAGTCCAAGGGGCCCCTTAGTGCCCCAGGGACCCAGGGCACTGCCCCATCTAGCCCTCCAGTAGTTATGCCACTGGCTGAGTTCGCCCTGGGGGGCAATTCTAGTGACTTTTTTGTCACGGTAGATATATATCACAAGAACTGTCAAATTTAAATAGACATGACATTTTCAATAGATATCGTATTCCAGCAATATCACTATAGACATTTATCGAGCGAAGGCCGTTAGATATGTGTCGAGTGGTGAGTAGTAGTCGACATTGACATCTCTAATATACTTTGGGTGACTTTGGGCTTTTTTTTTCTTTAGGTCCTTGGAGCAGACTAGAGTATCAAGACCATACCACCTAGTCTTACTTTTTGGTAAAAAGTCAATGATGTTTACTTTTTTGTAGGGGATACAAGTTGGGAGCGAGAACGCGAATAATGCTTTCTCATAAACCTACAATAAGTGAGGAGTGATTGAATTTAGCTCGTACATAGTAATTATTCAATGGCGCAGTTAGAAGAGCAGTCAATCAGACAGTCCGACTTGTATCCGGGGTTCAAGCTTCGAGAGAAATATTCTTTTTGCTTTGAATGGCCATCTAGTTGTTAACCTTTGAATTAAAAATTCAAGTCATCGGAGTCCTTCTCTTGAGTGTAATGATCCTGACAATAACATATCCTAATAATGATCCTGACAATGACATATCTACACTTCATAGACAACTGACCATAGATTACAAACAACAAAGTTTACAGTTTTATGGTACATAAAACGTTCCGTGTGTTTCCGGAATTAATTATTGTAACTAACATTTTGTGCGAAAAGTCCATTGATTACTATCTAATGAAAATGAATCTATTATAAACAACAACAAGAACGCATTATAAACGCCGTTTAATAGGAAATGTGTTTATTTGAAGACAATAATAAAGTTAGTGCTATCGAACTATTCTATCGATAGAAACGGAACGTAGATAAACATGAACAACAACGGGATAGTCTGTGGAAGTTCTAAGAATGAACCTTCTTTCTGACATCTCTAAAGTAAAAGTCTAACGTAAAAGTCTAACGGTGGCTAGAATACGCATTTTAGCGCGGTTCGATATTATCTTCGACAAATTTGGTGATATGACACTGCTTTCGCGACATTTCAAATCTCTATTTCGAGCGTAAATCTCTAAAAGTCTAGAATTGGCCCCCTGGTCAGACTTTGGAGCCCTAAAAAGATGAGCAATAACAGAACCGTTGCAAAGCTATAATCAGTTTAAATTGTCATGTTTACAATGTAGTCAAATCATTGCGTGAATGATGTCACTAGGTATCTCCGGATCTAAATGGTCTCTGTTATTGACCTTGCGGACACCTACGAGGGAGATCACTCCAATTTGTCGAAGGTGGCTCGGATAGCATCTTAAGTGACATCTCGGGGTATTTTTTATGAGGAACGGGATATTTACCATGATTAAATTTTATGAGTTTTGACTCCCGATATTTCATAAAAATAGTGTTAAAAACCATGATAATTTTTAGCAACAGTTTTTAGAAAAATCATTCGGGTCCATTTCCTGTATAAGATTTTTGAAAAAAAAAATGGGTGTCTGTAAAGTCGGTTTACTGACGATAGTTAAACGTGACAACGTCATACAGCTGTCCACGCGCCGCATCGCTCACTCAAGTAGGAGAGAGACAGATGTCGAACGCTGCCGAACGCGGAGGCCGTGCGTGCCTCTTTGTCGCTCGTTGCGCGCTCTCGCATGCACTTCAAGCCTTAAATGGAACGCCTCAGAGCGAGGTAACCGCATGACGTCATATATTTTCGAGCGTGCAGCCGGCACCATCGAATTATAAGACGTTGTCACTTCAAAATATGCAGTTATTGTTTTCTTATAAATCGAAGGCATGACTCCTTTCACGACTTTTCCCTAACTATCGTGGTTTCAGACTTGGCCATCACCGCCCATCTCAAAAAACCACCCTGTATAGCAGTGGACTGATATAAGGTTGATGACGATAAACATGCTGAATCTAGAATTTCTCACCTCCTTTCCCTCTAGAAAACATACGTTTTATATTCTTCATTTTGTTCTTCAAAATTAAACTTTATTCACAACACAAAAAGCACACTTTTCTTTAACACTTTAGTTTCAAAGCAGTTTGAAAGTTGTGACTCATTAGTTTGATGTGGATTACGATATTCGTTTGATCTAAATATAAAATTGATTAAATATTGATTTTGTATTGACTAGACCTGTAGGCCTACCATGAGCTCTGTCTGGCTCTTGTCTCTGGTTTTGAGTGTTGACTAAATAAATCCTACGTCAAAACGTCACACACACAGTATAAAGTTCTGATGAGCACTCACACAGACTCAAAATCAGAGCCAGAGACAGAGCCAGACAGAGCTCATGGTAAGCCTACTGATAGGTGGGCTAAAGATGTCACGGAAAGGATAACCACAGAGGGTAAAAGATATCGCAGTCGTTCGAGAAAACGCTGGATAGACGACCTAAACTCCTTCAAAACCGGTGCACGGACGGAGTGGAAAATCTTGGGGAGACCTTTGCCCAGCAGTGGGATAGTAAAGGTTAGAAAAATACGGAACCCTAAAAAGACCAGTCGTCCGTGACTTCTAGGGCTTAGTGGTGGCTCTTGAATGATGATTTTTAATTCAATAGATTTTTGAAAAACTATTTGCAGAAAGTTTAGTTATAACGTAAGTCTTTGTTTTCTTTCAATTTCTTCTGGGATTTTAATAAATAACTTTGGTTGTAAGGGAGCAATTTGTACTTATTTATAGGTTTCCACGTTAGCTTCAAATACTACAATCCATAGCCCTCATTTTACCAATGATTTAATTAATTAATAATTATTTGAAATGTATTAAAGATAATTCAAAATAATATTTATTCAATTCAATCACAGATCAATCTTTGAATATTACATTCTTAATTTAGCAACTCCACACGAAGTTGAGGGCTATAACTAGTATTTATCAAATTAAAAGTAGATTATTAATTTAAAAACATCGAAATCCCACTTTTTTCACTCGAAATGTACACTTCGTATCGTAATACGTATATCGGTACTATGCGTAAGCACATAATATTCGACCGACCGACTAATTGCGACTGGAGTCCCGTAGGACTTGTCCTTTGTCACTGAGACGAATGAAACGGAAAGGAGGTTTGATACTTGAAATATTAGACAGCATTAAATTTTCTTTTAATTTTTATTTTAAGTTAACTTTTATTTTATTGCGACAGGCGTAGGACTTAGTCTACGTAGCAAGGAGGTTTGCAGCTGTATTTTTTTTTAGTTTCTTCCAATTTAACTAATGGCCTTACTTATAAAAATAAGTCAAAAGATAAACAGTGCTTAAACTATTGCCATCTCTTACCACTGAGCAATGACAAACAGTGACAGGGCTAACTTTAAGCAATGATTAAATTTAAATTGCGTTTATAAGTAGGGCTGTAAGTCACTAAGACGAATGAGACAGAAAGGAGGTTTGATACTTAAAATATTAGGAAGCTGGTTTGTTTATAGTTTCTCTGGTGTTTCGTAGGACTTGTTCTTCGCCAGTAAAGCGAATTAGAAAGCAAGGAGATTTGTTTATTTTCAAATATCAAACCTCCGTGAACTTGAACAAATAAAAAAACATGCAAATATTTTTTTATTCGTAAAATAGTGTCCTTTATCTCTAAAGAAGGTCTAGTATTTTTTAAACTTGAAAACCTCAAGAAGCGGGAATATGCATTATAACAGCAATGAAAAAAAACTTCTACTTTGGCGCCCTCAGCCATAACTTCAAATCATTTACTTATTGCATTTTATGGTGTTTTTACCTTCCTATAGCATTTTCTCTTTAACCTGATACAAAAACCTGTAATTTTTCACTCAAGCATCAAAACCACACATCCTGACTACACCATGATTACACCCGCACAATAAATCACAATGCCAACCCATTTATTAGCTTATCGTTTGCGAGCAAGTATCAAAACTGTAAGGTCTAGTACACTCGAGATAGGAGTATCACCCATGTCTCATTTCTAATAACTGTTAGGGTGACTGTACCTGTGCATTAAGCATTAGCTTAAGCATCAAAGTCTAACACGCTCATACAATCAAAGCAAACGTATGCAGATGCCCGCAGTTTGACAGGTTTGTTGCTTGTTCTCCTAGGCTTGATCGCGTGGAACTGGCACCTGGACTCATCTATCATGAAAGTGATCCATAAGATACAATTTAATAAAGTATTTTGACTTTGTCTTTTTGAAATGGACTAATACAAAAAGATCAAAAAATATGTATTTTCAGTACATCTGTTTTCGATAGTCGTTAATCGTAACTTTTGTCGGTAAAGTAATTTATTTTAGGTAACATCCAACGATATTTTTTGCTGCTAGCTTTTATAGAAATTTCATCAACATCGGTGTAGCCGTTTTGCCATGAAGTCGGTTTGAGCTTGAGATCTACTACGGGCTAAATATATGTACCAGTCTATTAAAATCACAACAAGCAGAATCGCTAGCGATTCGAGACGATTTGATAAAGTAAGAAACTAATGCTAGGGGCGCTGGTAAACAAGTGATTTGGTTTTAGTTTCATTGCGTCATAAGAAAGTTATTTAAGAGCTTATTTAGTTTGAAATATTATATTTATGTATACTAAGAAGCAACGTTGGACCAAGATTTTGATAATGTCCCAAAAGTTAAGAGGGAATCACACAGGCGACTCTCCATACAAACGTAGTCCCTTATTTCCTCCCTGGATAATGCCTCTAGAGTAACCATTTTGTCTCATAAAATCCAGATCTGCTATATACGTGCTCGTATGTTTTCCTTTTTTTTTCAGAAATTTATTACAACGGCAATGCCCGTCAGTTAATGCAGCATGGTGTTCCGTACTCGGTCAAATAGAAGTTAAACCTTAATAAATAACATTTTTTTTTTTATAATAGACAAGACAGCTAAGCATTTGGCTGCCATCACACCTGATGGAAAGTGAGGATGCAGCCTAAGATGGAGCATGCTTAGCCATAATCCACCTGTTCACTCTCGTCTTGAAAATTCCCAAATTATAGCGTTCCGGAAATACTGACGCCGGTAGAGAGTTCCACTCTTTGGCAGTTCTTACTATAAAAGTGCACATACCTTAAGTGTTACATACCTTCAGCCCTCGCTCGTCTCTCGAACTCGTCAAACAGTCGGTTGACGTCATCGATCTCCCGCCGCAGTCTCCTCAACTGAGGGTCTGCAGGGTCGCCTTCCGCCAGCAGTTTCTCTGCATCCTCGTTCAAAGCACGTCTGATGGCTTGACGCTGTTCCGCTCCCATTGCTACAAACTGTTGAAAAAAAAATAATTAATTTCACAAAATTCAATAATTTAAGTTTTTTTGAGGAATCTTTTATTTCGAAACATTTTATTCGGTCATGAAGTCTTGGCCCAATAAAATGTTTCGAAATAAAAGATCGTTCCATTATTAAATTACACGACAGCAGTGCCGTAACTAGGGCGGTGCCAGCGGTGCCCAGGCACAGGGCGCAGACCCTGGAGGGGCGCAGAAATGACCAGACCAGTATCTTGTTTTGTTTCATGCATGCTAGTTAGTAGGTACATTTTGTTTTATTGCGAATATGGTGTAGACGCGCCCTCTGTACTATCTATATCTATATGGCATTCTGACGCACTAGCGTGCGAGAGATAGATAGAAAATTCATCGTTCGACAAGAGTGAAAAGGATGACTTACAAAACTAAACGATTCACAAACGTTCCATTCTGCCGCGCCGTCCCTCCCACCCAATGTTCGGGGATTCCCCGATACATCGAGAATCACGCATTCAGATAGCCGGCCGGGGGCACTCGGATTGATTGTCTTGCTTCTCAACCATGGTCATTATTTGTATAAAATTTCATTAGTTTAAAGTAAAATTGTGTGTGAGAGTGAATAAGTGTGTAATCAAGGACTTCGCAATGAGAAAAGCGCGGAAAGTAAATCTTTGAGTAGGTAGCTGTCCTTTTCTTGTGATTACGGTTTACCTTAGCCTTGGGTCTTTACTATCGAGTACTTTGTGTCATTTCTGTATTTGAGCAAATATTTTTGAATAAACAATTTTATCTTAATGAAATCTACTAAGTACCTACACCTTCGTAAACAAAAAATAGATAGATTTATTTTTATGCACATTTGTCCACTTTATTGTCAGAGCCTGGTTAGAGCATTTTTCAAGGGCGCAGTTTTGAAAGCTCGCACCGGGCGCATAAAAGGCTAGTTACGGCACTGCACGACAGATACGAGTTAACTGGCCTCTCAGCTCAGTTGGTAGCACCTTCTGTGCCGTAGGTCGTGGTTCGATTCCCACCGAGAACAAATATTTGTGTGGTGAACACAGATATTTGTTCTCTGCCTGGATTTTATATTGTATTATAAGTATGATTTTGCAAAATAATGTATGCAAGTATTATATTAGCTATCTGGTTCCCATAGTATAAGCTCTGCTTAGTTTAGGGCAAGATAGTGTTGTGTGAATTGTCCAAAATATGTATTTATTCATTTACGTATTATTTATTTATTTATTATAGGTATTTATTTATTTAATAAATTGATAATTAAAGTCTTTATTCTGACAACTATGAAGTCCATGGAATTAGTAACAATAACAGAAAAGTTGGTAAGTAACTTATAAAACGATTTAGTACTCTGGATGAGTCTCCATACCAGAGACTCATCCAGAGAGAGAGATAGAGAGAGAGTATAGAAAAACACCATAAAAGCGAATAAATATCGCTTACCTGAGGGAAATCCCATCCTTTCACCACCTTGATGGTAGCGAAGATCATGTTCTGCCTCATCCTCAACTGCTTCCTCTGCCATAGCTGGATCACCTGCAAAACAAGTGTCAAATAACATTTAAAAAAAAAGAAAAAAAAAAGTGTGTGTCAGCTCCGACGCACGACTGGAGTTTACTCCTTAAAGGCAAAGTAAGGGTACACACTACCCACGATCTAGCTGCACTGCTCACACCAAATTAGAAAGTTGCGCACGATAGGTTGCGCTCCAAAAACGTAAAGGGTCATTCGTTCAGTAGATTTTACTCTCCACATTTTTCTCATACCGGGCGCCTTATATAAAAAAACTTTTAAGATTCTTCAGGAGTAAACTCCAAAAAATTATACATACTGTCAGCCGGTTTTGGAAATAGGACATCCCTACTGAGACCGGGCGACGAGTCACATCACTAGTCGGGAGAGGAAAAAAAACGGCGTCGTAATGAGTAGAATTTTTGTTTGTCGTGTTGTTTTTAAAGTTCTGGCTATAGACAATGGATAGTTTTCGCCGTAACTTAGAAAACAATATAACACCCAGACAGAGAACAAAAAACTGCGTTCACCACAAAAATATTTGTACTCGGTTGGAATCAAACCCATGACCTACAGAAGACAGAGCTAGGATAAGTAAACTGAACACTTTGTTGCACGAAAGGAACTTCTTTGAGGCGCACTTAATATCCTATCACCACTCTGGTTCAAAAGAACAAATGACAGGAAAATAAGATTTGAATGAGAAAATGCAAGTTAAATTGTGTTTGCCTCACGTGCCAGTAATTTCACCGGCACCCATACTCTTCAAACCTGTACACAGCGATGCTGCTTCACGGCAGCAATAGGCATGGTGGTAGTACGCACCCCCACGAGACACACACAAAGAGCTCTACTACTAAAAGATTTTTATAATGTAGATTCTGTTCAGAAAGAGAACCGTCGTGGCCAAATTGTGAACTAACGTTTCGATTTTTATAAGGCAGCTCATCCCTTTCTTTCTGTCAGCATTTTGCATCATAAAAATTAATTAAAAGAATAGTACACTAGTTGTGATAGGATCAAAACGCAACAGACGCGCTATTGTATTGCCCACTAAATAAAAAAGGTGATTAAGCACAGAAGCGCCCTCCAATCCCACGACGGCTCTCTTTCTGAACATACTCTACTAAAAGTTAAGAGCCGAGCGGTTTTGAACCGCTGCGCCATCGGATCCTAATCACACTCGACAAATAACTCTTAGACTGTTCGGCACTAACACTCTACTAATAATATGTGTATCGAAACAGTCACCTTTTTCACAAAATAACATTTTAACAATACCACTAAAAACACAATAAAAAGAAACAAATCCAGCAGTATCATATTCCTTCACCAACAGTTTACTACTAATTTAAAATAACATCACATTAAAATAAATGAATATGTGAACATCATTCGTAATGACTTAACTAGTAATGACAGTGTAATGAGGATATAGGTCAAGAATATTATAAAAGCTACTTGTAGGTATTTGAATTTGCTATCAGTGGACTCAGTCATTTGTTTACTTATCGAACTAAAAGGTCGTTTTGACCGATTGCGGAAACCAGAAAGATTATAATTTAAGTCACTCTAAAATAAAATAACACACAATTCTATCCTAACGTAAGACATTTCCAAAATTCAGGAAATAAGTCTCTTATCGTACGACTTTGTTTCAAATTATTATCCTGTAGTAGTACCAAAATAATTAGGTATCGCTATCTAACGAATAATGTACTGTGTGAATATTCCTATGATTTTGTATAATCAAGTCAATCAGACGGACAGAGCGGAGTTATCGATCACTACTGTGGAGTTCGAGCATCGTCACTGCTTCACCCTATCGTATGAGTTGCGGAACGCGTCAGCGAGACCGAGCGGAGTCATCGATCACTCTTACAGAGTTGTCGAGCACCGTCACTGCTTCACCCTCTAACTCACCCTGTCGTAAGAGTTGCGGAACGCGTCAGCGAGACCGAGCGGAGTCATCAATCACTCTTGCGGAGTTGTCGAGCATCGTCACTACTTCACCCTCTGACTCACCCTAGCCTAGGCGTTGCGGAACGCGTCAGCGAGACCGAGCGGAGTCATCGAACACTCTTGTGGAGTTATCGAGCATCGTCACTCCTTAACCTTATGGTAGGAGACGCGTAACGCGTCAGCGGGATCGAGCTGAGTCATCGAACACTCTTGCGGAGTTGTCGAGCACCGTCACTGCTTCACCCTCTAACTCACCCTATCGTAAGAGTTGCGGAGAGCGTCAGCCGCGTCAATAGCCTCCTGCGCCGGCGGCGGCAGTGCCAGTACGGCACCAGGTAACTGCGCTTCAGTGCCAGCGCCGCCGAGCCTCACGCGCCAGCGAGAACGCCCTGAGTTATCGAGCACTGTCACTGCTGAGCCCTTTTCTATCGCAACCTGAGAAAAAAAATGAGTATCATGGTCAGACAGAACGTTTTACGGACAGATATTTTTAGGGAATAGTTTTTTGTTATCTATATTTGATTAAAAAATAGCACATACATAGCCTTATCTAAGCGATCTGCGATGGCAATCAGTGAAACGCCGTCAAATATGACAGCGATATTTGACTGAATTCCAGTGATCGCCATCGCCATCGCGCTAGATGTGCGCAGGCCTTTACGTATCCGTCGGTTGCACGTATGCGCGATTGCTCTATGTAACTCTCAGCTCAGTTGGTAGTAGCTCTGCTTTATGCGCAGTAGGTGGTGGGTTCGATCCCCACCGAGAACAAATATTTGTGTGGTGAACACAGATGTTTATCTGTCTGGGTGTTATATTGTATTCTAAGTATGTAAATAAGTAAGTATTATATCAGCTATCTGGTTCCCATAGTACAAGTTCTACTTAATTTAGGGCTAGATGGTGTTGTGTCCAAGGTCACTAACATAGTATCAGCTCGTAGAATTAGTAAATTGCAGAGGCAATGGTTAGGTCATATAGCTCGAAGAACCGACAACCGCTGGAGAATAAAGGTTCTCGAATGGCGACCACGAACCGGAAGACGAAACGTACCCACCAGATGGACCGACGACATTGTTAATATCGCGGGAAGTCGGTAGATGGAAAGGGTTCAGAATCGTTCTTCCTGGAAATGTGTAGGGGAGGCCTATGTCCAGCAGTGGACTTCTTCAGGCTGATAATGATGAAATGATGACTTACATTAGCATGTTTATAAGCGCAGACGGTCTCAGCCCGCATTGGACGGGTGACCGGCGCTCGTCGTTGCTTCAAGGGCCTCACAGCCCTAGCCTCCTCCCCAAGACGGGAGACCAGGCCTCCGTGAGTGTTTAGTTCCTCACGCAGATCCTGCATTCCTTTGAGGAGGCGTTCGCCTTGGTCGAGGGTGAACTCAGATTGGGAAAATGAGGTATTTAGGGCCTCTTCGCGTCTGGAACAAGGGAATTGTGAAAGTATAAGTAGATTATTAAACAAAGCCAACAATCTGAAAGCACTTGTATTCTAAGTATGTATTTACAAAAAAAACTACAAGTATTATATCAGCTATCTGTACTGACAGACAAGCATACGGTCCACCTGATGGGAAGTGGTTACCGTAGCCAATGGACGCCTGCAATACCAGAAGCATCACAAGCGCGTTGCCGACCCTTTAAAGCTTTTAAAACGCCCTTCTTGAAAAACCCCATGCCTATAGTCCTTAAGGAAAACCTGAGCAGGGAGTCTCTGGCTCAAAACCAGAGCCAGAGACAGAGCTAGACAAAGCTTTTGGTAGTAACAGTACATACTTCTGAATCCATTTCTCAGCTTCCTTCACTTCCTCGAAGAAATGATGGTATTGCGTGGTGTGCTTCAGATGTGTCTCAAGACATAGCGTCAGCTGCAAAACCCACGCCCATTGGGATTGCATCACCTGTAGACGAAATCTGATTAATCGATGGAAAATAAATAAAGCTTTGAAGATAATTTCCTAAGTACTTCAGATACCTAATGACGCAAGTTTTCGTACCAAAAAATATGAAACGAATCATCAACATAATCAGCCTGAAGAAATCCACTGCTGGACATAGGCCTCCCCTACACATATCCAGGAAGAACGATTCTGAGCCCTTTTCATCCATCGACTTCCCGCGATCTTAACAATGTCGTCGGTACATCTGGTGGGTGGGCGCCCTACGTTTCATTTTTCGGTTCGAAAACGAATAAAGTATACTTTTTTTAATAGGTCCTGACCACCACCTGATGTTAAGTGGTAACCATCACCTATAACAAAGCTTTGCCTCGTCAGGAACGTGCCCTACGACGCACTACCCTGCGTCCATCAAATTGAAGCATACAGAGCCCGAAGTCCCAGTGCATTTACAACATTTCGTTACCAAATGTTGTTATCGTTTTGCCTATTTGTCTCTGTCTATTGTATGGAGAAAAGATGAGACAACAACTCTAACTACGTAACGTATTTTTGCCGTTTCATATTTTCTCCATACAATAGAGAGAGACAAATAGTCGAAACGAAAACAACATTTGGTAACGAAATGTGGTAGCAAAACTCCGACTTCGGGTACAGATGTTCAGCCTCTCGTGCCAGTAATGTCACCGGCCCCCACACCCTTCAAACCGAAACACAGCGATGCTGCTTCACGGCAGCAATAGGCATGAGTGGAGCTGGTAAAACAATGTCTTATTTCTATAGCATTACGGTTGATTTCAGCACAAACCTGCAGATGAGTTTCAATAGTCTTCAGCGCAGGATGATGTTGTGCGATCAGCGCCTCTCCTCTATCGATGACGTTGCTGAACTGAAGCTCGCGTTTCTCCAACGAAGACATCAGTTGCTGGAAAATTGAACTTATTTACCAGGCACGTTTAATGTTCCTACATGGTCGGTAGCAGTCTTCTTCTTCGTCATTACATGGCATCGAATAAGAAAGACCTACAGAAAATCAGTCATTTCGGGAAAAGTTATTTTTGAGGTACGAACGTTATGTGAAGATCCATTCTGGAACAATTTTGCCAGTGTCAAATGAGGATAAATTACATAAATAAAATTGTTTTTTGTCAAGTCAGTCAATAAACAAAACGGCCCCGTTTTGTTTATTGACTGACTTATTGGCTTTGAAAAATAATGGTGGCCGCTTTTTATAAAACCAATGGTAACATTTTCGTTTCAATCAGGATATCACTTTCATTCTAATTGCTACTTTATGTTAAGACCTCAAGTAATGTTGGTTAAAATACCACCGAAATTACACAACAGAACTCAAAAATAACACCCGAAAAACAATGAAAATGAAAAAATTATGTGACTTCGCAAAATTTCAGAAAACGAGTCCCCGAGGGGGAAAGACTTAGGTTGGATTTCAAACATCACAAACTAATTTTCAAAGATATTTAACACGATCCCAAAAGTTACGCACCGAGCGGGATTTGAACCCACGACCCTCCCTTTGAAACGGGGTTACGCTAACCAACCTGAATGATTAAAATCATCACAGTGCCATAATATGTACTGCCTATAAGAAACTCGACTTTTTTTTTTTTTTTTATTTTTTTTTTATTTATTTTTGAAAAAGGAATTCTAAAAAGCACATCTAAAATGAAAACGCAAAACATAAAAGATAAATAAAATGTTGAAACGAACCTCGTTGTCGTCTCCAAAGGAATGCTTGTAAAATAAAACCAATTTAAAATATCACACGACTGAAAACTATTAAATATTAATTAAATACACAATTTTGAACCAGTTCCATTCCTTTGCAGCCATTTTGTGCGGAAAGTGCGTATGAGTGATTACTTCATATTAGACAATGATAGGTGGGTAATATATGTTTTTAACTATAAATTGTTTTTCATGCAAAGGACTGGAAGAGAGCACTCTCAGCGTTAAAGCTGCCCATGTTATGGTCTAAGTGAAATTGAATTCATTTATTGATTGATTAACAGTGAGAGAGTGAGTGAATAAGATTGAGCTGCTAAAACCTGAGTTGCTGCAGCTCAGTTCTTACTCTCTTATACTACGGTATTAGATGCAAACTAGCAGTTGGTGGTATTTTTTTATGGTAAACTGTTGTTTTATATTTAAATACGAATTACTTACATACTGATTAAATATTAATATTTTTCGATCTTACCGACATAATAATAAACTCAACTACTCGTCAATAGATGGCGTTCTCTGTCCCACTAACTCATGACTTAATCAACAAATGGCGCTAGGAGTTATGATTTAATGATAAAGTTGATTATTTACTTTACGATTAAGGGGACATTTTCTAAAAATGAATCCTAGCTAGATCGTTTTATCGTCCTCGAAAACCCCTGTATACTTAATTTCATGAAAATCGTTGGCTCCGTTTCCGAGATCCTAAATATATATATATATATATATATATATATATATATATACAAGATTTTCTCGTTTAAAGGTATAAGATAACAGTTGAGCTCAGCTGTAGCAGACTGCAGGAAGTTCCAAGGCACGGTCGACACCTTACCTCGTAGTAATGCTGGACGGCCGGCAGATTGATGTGAGGGTCTGCCCAGTCGCGGGAGAGCTCCACTTGCTCCTTCTCATTGAGCCAGTTCAGCTCAGCTGTGGCTGATTGTAAGAAGTCTTGGAGTGCGTCTAAATCGGATATACTGTGGAGAAATAATAAATTAATAAATATTGTGGTCAAGTCCACAAAACAATACCTTCCTTCAAAAAGACAACTGAGCGAGTCAAAATTACAGTGTTATTACTTTTATCCTACACTCGTTCTTACAGCACAATCACAGAAATAAATATAATTTTATTATTAAGTCAAAAAGACATTTTCCTACTTAAAAGTTGGCATAACTAGTTTCCTCAAATAAGTTAACTTTTTATTAGGATCAAATTTTTTTTGCCTAGCTGTGTGTAATCGGATGACTCACAAAATCATCATCATCATCGGCCTAAAGAAGTCCACTGCTGGACATAGGCCTCCCCTACACATTTCTAGGAGCCCTTTCCATCCATCGACTTCCCGCGATCTTAACAATGTCGTCGGTCCATCAGATGGGTGGGCGCCCTACGTTTCGTCTTCCAGTTTGTGGTCGCCATTCGAGTCTTTATTCCCCAACGGTTGTTGGTTCTTCAAGCTATATGACCTGCCCATTGCCACTTCAACTTACTAACTATACGAGCTATGTCGTCACAAAATAGTAGCACGTGATTTTCGATATATTTTAATAGATTAAAGTGTGGAGGGGAGAAGTTGTTTTACGGTTTTCATCGTCTTTAGATAGATAGATAGATAGATTAATACTTTATTGTACACATAAGAAACATATTATAACAGAAACATTACAAATATAGGTACAATGGGCGGCCTTATCGCTAAAAGCGATCTCTTCCAGACAACCTTGGGATGGAGAGATTTTACGAAAACAGTAAAACTTTACTTTAGTCTTTATTGGCGAATCAAATGAGTTGAATGCGACATACCGTTTAGTGCTTGTAGACAGCAGTTCAGCATAAAGCTTCTGCAATTGGCTGAGGTGCTGGTTGTACAGGGTTAGCTCTTCGCCGGTAAAGTTGCCGCGGTTGTGGACGCATTGTTCCACCTAGAAACACAAACAAATTGGTTCAAACATAAGTTTATAATAGATCGTTTGCGCTCTTTAGACACGCGCTATCTATTTACAGGGTTATTCATAATTAGCTGCAAATACTCAGGAATTAGGTTCAACAAATAAAATAAAAAAGATTTATGAAATGATTTTTTTAAAGTTTTGTTATGAAAATCCCGAGAAAATCGATAAAGAATATCCTTTGGAATCATTGGCGCCTGACCTATTTTGACCTTTGATCCGCGCCCGCGCGCCGTGAGCGACACTCAGCGTTCAGTCACCGTCTGGGTGGGTCATCGTCCTGTTCTCCATGGCAATCATTATGCAATAGCCGTAAAGAAATAAAAAAAAAAAAAATTGATACAAAAACTTAAATCAAAATTTAAAAAAAATCATTTCATTAATATTTTTTTATTTTATTTGTTGAACCTAATTCCTGAGTATTTGCAGCTAATAATGAATAACCCTGTAAATGAACGGCGTCATAGATTTTTGCGATGCGATGCAAATTCGTAGTTTTGTGTGTATTACAAACAAAGATTCACTCACTGACATTGCTTTGTCTTTTTTTCTTAAAATGGAACTGTTCTTACCTTGGAATGGAACTGGTCGATCTGTTTGTGCTCGCGTCCATGCTTGTCTAACTCGTGCTGTACTGTTTGTAGATCAGATCCGTATTCTGATTCGTGAAGCTTTTTCTGTAATAATAACAAACATTTACATTGCAAATCCAATTGATGGTACAAACTTTAAAACGTATATCCAAAACGTTGAATGAACTACCCTTCACCGAAGATTACCAAAACAAAATACAACAAAATACAAGTACAACAAAATACAAGTACAACAAAATACAAGTTCAACAAAATGTCTTCTTCTTTTATCGTGTACTGGTTGTTTCAAACCAGCTTTAAAAACTATATCAAGGACGGAGCTGAACTGGAGCTGAACTGAACCTAAAGTGAGACATTTTGAGAAACTGATTTCAACTTAAAAATCTCGGGAAGTCGGTGGCTGGTGGGGGCTCAGAATCGTTCTTTCTGAAAATATACAGGAGAGGTCTAGTTGTGGAATTATTTAGGCTGATACGCATGATGAAAACAAATCGCACTTGAAAAATAATTTTTATGCGAAAGTTTTTTTTTTTATGTAACTAGCTGATGGAACAAGCATATGGCCCACCTGATGTTAGGTGGTAACCATCGCCTATAACAAAGCAATGCCTCGTAGGTCACGCACATCAAGAACGTGCCCTACGATGCACTGTCCTGCGTCCATCAACTTGAGGCATACAGATATTCAGCCTCACGTGCCAGTAATTACACCAGCACCCATACCCTTCAAGCCGAAACACAGTAATGCTGCTTCACGGCAGAAATAGGCATGGTGGTAGTACTTCCCCGGACGAGCCCTCCACAAAGAGCTCTACTTCTATTCCTTATTACTAGTCCTTACCAGTTTCTCCTTGCACCATTTAGTAGCTTCACTGAGCTGCTGGAACTTGGGGTCGGTGTCATGGACCCTGGTCTCCAGCACCGTGCGGGTTTCCCTCCGGACGGTGGTCTGTTGAACCGGCATGCGGACGGACGATAATCGGGGGAGTAACCGGCCGGTGAACGACTGACGGGCGTTTAACCAGCGGTCGTGAATCTGTTGCACTCTGTGGGGGAAAGAAGATATTAACAATCTTTTTTTTTTATGCCATAGCTGGCAGACGAGCAGACGGGCCACCTGATGGAAAGTAGTCACCGTCGCCCATAGACACCTGCAAGACCAGAGGTGGTGCTGATGCGCTGCCGGCCTTTCAAGAAGTGATAGACCCGCCTTTTGAAGGACCCCATGTCGAAGCTCCGAGGGAAAACCGCAAAAGGCAGTTCAAATCAATCTGAGGAGGAACTTCCTCCCACGCACTCTAAGGTTGTGGAATACTCTTCCTGCTGAGGTTTGCCATAGACTACAGTAAGGGTTTTTCAAAAAGGACGTTTTAAAATATTTGAAAAGTCAACAACGCTCGAGTGATGGTTGAGGGCACTGCTTGTCTAGTGATAACAGCCTCGCCTTCCAATCCTAAATCGTGGGTTCAAATCCAGGCGTGTACCAATGAGTTTTCTTGCCTAGGAAAAGTGCACCACTAAAAAATCGGAACGTGTCAAAATTTATTCTGTTTATCTATCTTAACTTATTTTATTTATTGAGTCTACATCACGTGATCAAAGCCTGCAGGATTATTTAAAGCAAGTATCATCAAATAGCATCTTCCTATCAATACCATCAGCCGCCATCTTGACATCTAGAAGACTCCAGAAGGTTCTAGCGTCTTACCTCCTGAGTAGTTCAGCCACCTGTGGGTATCTCCCCTCCCGCAGTGCATGCGCGTCCTGGAACATCTCCTGGATGGTATGCTCCATGGCTCTAAGCTCCGCCTCTATCTGTTCGGCCGCCATCTAGACATCTAGAAGACTCCAGAAGGTTCTAGCGTCTTACCTCCTGAGTAGTTCAGCCGCCTGTGGGTATCTCCCCTCCCGCAGTGCATGCGCGTCCTGGAACATCTCCTGGATGGTATGCTCCATGGCTCTAAGCTCCGCCTCTATCTGTTCGGCCGCCATCTAGACATCTAGAAGACTCCAGAAGGTTCTAGCGTCTTACCTCCTAAGAAGTTCAGCAGCCTGTGGGTATCTCCCCTCCCGCAGTGCATGCGCGTCCTGGAACATCTCCTGGATGGTATGCTCCATGGCTCTAAGCTCCGCCTCTATCTGTTCGGCCGCCATCTAGACATGTAGAAGACTCCAGAAGGTTCTAGCGTCTTACCTCCTAAGAAGTTCAGCAGCCTGTGGGTATCTCCCCTCCCGCAGTGCATGCGCGTCCTGGAACATCTCCTGGATGGTATGCTCCATGGCTCTAAGCTCCGCCTCTATCTGTTCGGCCGCCATCTTGGCCTCAGCGGGGTGCACACCGCGCTCGACACGACGGATTTCGCTCTCAATGTGTCGCTCGACGTTGTCGAGGCCGGCTTCTGTTTGTTTTATATCTCTGAAACAAAAACGTAATTATAAATGTTTTATTTACTGGCTAAAACCCGGGAATATCTCAGTCAATGCGATATGTAAAATATTAAACATTTTAAGGTTCATGGAATCTGTTTCCAAAATGAGCTGATTTTATGCGGCGTAGTCGGCTGGATCATCCAACCGCCTGCGCCATGTAAAATCACAAAATTTCATTCAATTCAGACACAGAAGTCATCCAGATTTTCCAAACAATTGCTAGGAAATAAAGATTCTCGAACGACAACCACGAACCGGAAGTATAAAGTATAGTATAGTAAAGTATAGACCTACAACACTTTAAAGTTAACAAGAAGTCTGTGGATGGAGAGCTGAAATTCGTTCTTCTTGGATACAATTGTAGTACCTTCCATTGATATAACTTGCATTGAAATTAGAGCTTGTGGCGCGACTGGAAAGTATCACACACATGTATGGGGAAAACCTCTTTGTAGAACATTCAATAGTGATCTTCTCCAGGCTTATTTAAAGTCCCACCTGTGCAGTTTCTCAGCAAGTCGCTGCAGTCTCTCAAGTCGCCGGATCTCATCATTAAGGTCCCGTTCCCTCTCTTGCTGCGCCATCAGAAGACGCGCCCACGCCTGCTCTAGCGCATCGGGTCGCAATGTTGGCTCGATGTCGCATTCGCCTACCGTTTCAAAGTATTTCTGGAAAGATAAACACATACTTGGCGTTATTACTTGAACGCACACTCAGAAAACTCACTGACCGCTAAGTCCAGAAAGTTAGACCACAACTATGCCAGCTTAAAACAACATGCTTGATTTTAACCATAATAGGTATGGTCAGCCTATGACAGACAAAATACAAGCCACACCTCAGAAAATACGCATCAAAATGCTTCGTCCTCCACAAAATGCTTATTTAGGTAAGTAAGTACATAATAAGAGCAAGCAAATCAGCTCATTTATAGATTGCAATGACTCGTGACTCGTGTGTTATAGGCGGTATACCATACACAGTAAATTTAACCCAAGACGCGGGTAGCGGCAGTAAGTTAAATCTCAGTCACGAAATGCTCAGGGTCATCATTCATGGTTGATGTCCCTCAACAACGCACAAAACGCTTCGCTTCCACTTTTTAAGTGCAAACTGCCAAAAGTGGAATGTTGTTACTCTGCATTTGATCTGGATGACATTTGGCACAAACATAGATAACAGTCTGGAATATCACATAAGCTACTTTTTATTCCAGTAAAATGTTAGTTCCCGTGGGATGAATTTATTTTAATTTTTCATAGAGCTAAAGAACGTGATTTTTGCATAGGTAGTGGTAGTTTAGAGGTCATCTTTCATCCCGAAAAAATCTTAATAAAATTTTGCAAAGGCAGTTAGTAAAGAATAATAAAAAAAGGGCTACAGCCTTACCTCCAGCTCCCGGTACTGATGGAACAGCTTCTGTTTCTCCCGCTGTCGGAGCGGCACCTCCTCGGCGCGGAACCGACTGCTCTCGCTCAGTAGCTTCTTCATCTCGATCAAAGTTGACGGGAAAGCACGGTCCTGCAGACAACATTACTATTACTAATGGAAAAGGAGGTCGGAATATCTTCTGGCGTACGTAATGTATGCATTTTTCGTCAGGTATTTATTTCTGAAACCTCGTGGGCAAAGTGGACCACAAAGTGAATCCCACAAAATGCAAGGTGGCAAGACCTTGTGTAAGACATTGTGTAAGACCAAGAATGAGATGGCGGGACGAACTTGACTACCACCTTAGATCGTGGTCTGTCACTGCGTTGAGTCGTGAAGAGTGGAAAGAGGGAAGGGAGGCCTTTACCGCAGGGTAAAGGACTCCTTTCTCTCTTTCCACTCTGTGGACAAAAACGGCTTCATAATAATAATAATATTTATTTTAGGAGCAACCATGAGAATAACTCGATAAAGAGCTTAGACTACGGATTTCGTAGCTAAGCTACGTAGCTTAGCTTAGTAAATCCGTAGTCTAAGCTCTTCCAAAACCAACGAAGTTTCTGATCAGAAGGCTCACAATGACTTAGGAAAATAACCTCTAAATTGGCCGATTTTCCGTTCTTTTGGGCTGAAGGAAATGAAGAGCGTCACTTTAACGCATTTTTGAACGAAGATTTGAAAGCAAATTAAGTAGATTTGAAAGAATGTGATAGCCTATACACTACGACACGCTTTGTGAACGCGGTGGTGAACAGCCTATAACTTGTTACCTTTACCCACATCCTAGCCTATAATGTTACCCTAGCCTACAATATGTTACTAGTGCTACATTGTACCATCCTAGAAGATGTTACCTGCATCAAGGCGCAGTTCTCATGCAGCCAAGCACGATGCTGGGCCGCGTGCTCGGTGTAAGCAGCGGCACGTCGCTGTGACTCAGCATCGAACAGAGGATGAACAGCCGGCGGTTCGGGGAATGTCTCGTATAATGAAGAGATGTAAGTGATGAGAGATTTCTCATCAGGTTCGTGTGTGTCCACATCTGAAAGGAAAATAACATTAAATAAGCTAACGTTAAATAAAACGTTCGTTGTTGGGGAATAAAGGTTCTCCGCGACCACGAACCAGAAGACGAAACGTAGGGCGCCCCACCAGATGGACCGACGACATTGTTAAGATCGCGGGAAGTCGATGGATGGAAAGGGCTTAGAATCGTTCTTCCTGGAAATGTGTAGGGGAGGCCTATGTCCAGCAGTGGACTTCTTCGGGCTGATAATTATGATGATGAAGCTAACGTATAGATAAATATTGTGGACAATCCACGAAACATTATCTAACCCCAAATTAAGCGGAGCTTGTATTATGGGAACCAGATAGCTGATATAATACTTAAATACATTTTTAACCGACTTCCAATCAATTTTTTTTTTTTAATGTTTGTTACCTCATAACTTCGTCATTTGTGAGCCGATTTGAATAAATAGTTTTTATCTGAAAGTTACTGTTTCCAGATTGGTCCCATTTTAATTTTATTAAAATCGGTGTTGCCATTTTTTTTAAATATTTTTTTTAATGTTTGTAACTGCATGCCTCCGTCATTTATAAACCGATTTAGAAAATTATTTTTTTATTTGGAAGGTCATTCTTACGTCCAGATTGTCCTAAACAAATTTCATTAAAATCGGTTAAGCCGGCAATGAAGTCGGTTTCACTAGTTTTTTAAACTTATAATTATGTCTTCTTTCTTTGATATATCGCCACCCAAAATGAACAACATTGTAATCAATTTTTGCTAGTTTTCAGGAGAGCGAATTTAAACTTTTTGGCGCCGTTTTTTAGCTCTCCTGTGGTTGTTTATTGATCGATCTTTATGTTTTAAAAAGGTTTTTTCATAGTTTTCCTTCTTTTTTCATTGGCATTAATCCTGTGAACGTAGTATAAGCGGAAGGGCTATTTTGATCAAGTTACGATGTCAAAAAATACGACAACCTGGCAAGAAAAGCATTGTATTTATAGTTACAATGAGGTTCTACTATGTGATACGAAAAACAATACAACAACATAATTGTAAGAAATATTACAATGCCGTCCGTGGTAATGGCTTCACAAGAACAAAATCGCAAGTAGTTTTACTATTGAATTAAATAATTTTCTTTTGGAAAAGTTTGGAGAATAAAACTGTATTCTGATTTATAGTGGTACTATTGTCAGTATTTTAGAAGATAATCATTGTAAAAAAAACTTTTCCTATGAACTTTTGCTGAAGCTCGTAGGAAAAGTTTGTCTGTTTATTGTAGCAGAAGATTATAATGAAAAATATAACAAATTAGGTAGATAAATTAGAAACTTGTATTTAAATCAAGAGGAAGTTACTGAGGTCAATAAATTTTTAATAACAATTAGACGTTATTGTCTTAAAATATATTATGGACTTCTAAAGTGGAAAGTATAAAAAAATTCTCAAAAAGACAAAAAAAAGCATCGCTGTTGAATGGATTACAAAGTTCTGAGTAAAACAGCTTATAAAAAAACCGTAATCAAATTAAATGCAAAGTAAGTTCTTCATTTTCTGACAGATCATGCAAGGCAAGTTCTATTTCAGCAATGGGCAGACTGGTATAAAAAAATATTTATTGTTCAGGAATTACTCCACTGTTACACATCGACATCAAGTCTTGATATTAGGCTTTCGAAAGGGGATGTGACCCAGAATAATTATGCCGCAGGCAAAATCTTATCCCATACCGCTTCTAAGTATTTTACACTTTTAGTCTTTCGCGTTGATCTAGATGCTTTGTTTTCCAAGTCAATTGTAGGGAGCTCCATAGAAATCATATTAGAAATTCAAGAGATTTGGATGCTGTGCATTGATTTCCAGGTGCTGAATCTTGGACCACATCACTTTTTATTGTTCTAGTCGGTTTCCCAGTTTGGTATAACTACCACAAGTGATTTTATATCATAAATATCGCTCTGACTCAATTCCTTACAACGTAGGGGCTTCCTGTGGTTTGGCGCATTTTAGTAGCGTATATCCTTGCTGGGGAATGTTAATCACTTGGTGTTTCTTCCTTCTTTCAATCAAAGTGGACATTGAGTCTCCTTCGGACTGTGAATGCACTACTTCGAAGAAGTTGTCCGTTATGTTAACTCCGTAAATATTGGCAGCGTAGACGTACATGAGGAACATGATACGGTTGCATTTTATCTCCCACAGCAATCCGAATAAAACCCAAGAAGAAACCCAAGAAGGCATCATGGATTTCAATCAATGATGCCTTCAGCAGACTTCATTCGGATGTAGTCTAGTAATTGTACTTCTTACTTCGTTTGGTCCTGTTTTACCATGGTTTCATCCCAAACATGCCTAGCCTAGTAAGTAGCCTTGAGCTTTCCCCAAATCAAATACCGTGAAGTTCCTCTTGTAATAGAACGTTGACACTTCTGGCTGAGGTGTTGTCAATATCTTTTGTAGGTGTAAGCTAGCAGCTAGAGTGGGGTTATTAGAAGCCATCCACTCAACGTACATGCTAGTGTTCTCAAACGGTAAATGGAAACATCGTGAGAAAACCCGCGGCTTAGTCAGCTCCGCACGTATTGACCATATCTTTCCTGTGGACTAGGCCGACTAAGCTGTCAGGATGGTATAAGTGCAGGGCAAGCTTATTCCATCTAAAATCCTGACCCCAGGCACTATAGCGTCCTGCAAGTAGGGGCATGAGTAAACACAAGTTGCTTTTGACGCTATATAAATCATCTACAATAGATGAAAAGGCCTGTTAACTCAACTTTACAAATGTCAATGTTTCATCAAATACTAATTTGATATTCTGCTACTAACATACCTAATGCGATTCCTTGCATGGCACTGAAAGAACAATCATGGTCACGGACAGATTCTTCTTCATATTTTCGTCAAGAACATTTCCTCTATTGCTATGTTGCCCTCTCAAATCCTTTTCTATAGAGTTGTTTTCATCCATTTTCTTAAACAACGTAGTTATCCACGTGTCTGTTACATCAAAAGTTTCAATAAACATTGTCTTACAGACTCTGTGATATAGTTTCCGAACAGAAAGATCAATTTCTTCAGGAATCAGTAGACCCATCGGGTTTCAGAACTATAGTTGCATAATCTGAATACACATACTGTTATCCTACACCAAACTCATTAAACATATTTTTGCTACATCAGCAATAACATCATTGTAAATGGCGATATAATTTGGTTTTATCAGACAACCAAATAAAAATTTGAAGATTAATTCATTGTACGTTTACTTACTGTTTATTTATCCCCAAATAATCATCATCTCAGTATAAACAACATTGTAACTGGAATTACAAAAATAACATGGGATCGTATGATTAATTACAATGATTTTAAAATGGAATCGGCTTGAATATAAGTAAATATTTTTTTTGTAACTTGATATACTCTATTTTTATGACCCAAACGTGAAAAAAATGACAAATTACCATTTTGTATGTTTCACGAAATCATAGTTCTAATTGTCATAAAAATACGGGACCCAGACCGAAAAAAAGCTAATTTTTTTCTAAGTTCTCCAGTAGTATAGTTAGATTTCATTGTAACTCGAGTTACAATGTTGTTCATTTTGGGTGTCGATATATGCTTGATATATTTACGACACTTGAATAACTGGGTCAGACCGTACCATCTATAACTCAAGATTGAAATACAGGGACCTTAAGCGACACCTACGACCTACGCCGCCTACATCTCGTAAGCACATAAGGTCATCGTGCAAACCTTACGACAGTAATCGTTGTAGTCATGTTGTTAAAACAAGACATAATAGTCGGCTATTATTCACGCCAAATTATATGCATTGTATTGTATTGTTTTAAATCCTTGCCTTCATCTAAGCGACCTTTCATTTTTTTATACAACAATTTTTTTATATACAACCAGCTGTTGGAAGCTTATGGTCCACCTGATGTTAAGTGGTAACCATCGCCTATAACAAAGCATTGTCTCGTAGGTCACGCACGTTAGGAACGTGCCCTACGACGCACTGCCCTGCGTTCAACCTCATAAATATGCCAGTAATTTCACCGGCACCCACACCCTTCAAACCGAAACACAGCGATGTTGTTTCACGGCAAGAATATGCATAGCGGTAGGTACGCACCCGGACGAGCCCATCACAAAAAGATCTACTACTACTAAAAACAACTAGATGTAACAAGTTTAAAGCCCACTTCATGTCTATACTATTTTTACGTGACGTGAAATAAATAATTTTAGATTTTTTGTCGCCTTATGATAGCACGGCGTAGAGAGGGGAGTGAAGGAAGAGATACAGCGATTAGAAGAAAAGAGACGACGCGGTTATTCCGCCCCGCCTAACCACACAATGCTCGGTAAGGTTACGGGCAAACTATAGGTAGAGTCCGCGCAAAATAACTCTACGCTTGACAAAACATGAAAAAAATGTACTAAAAATATATCTTCCGATTGCAAACATTAATGGGAAAATCAAAATTGCTTTGCTATTAATGCAAGTTCATAATTGTGATTATATCAAGTATTTTTTTAAAATTTTCCGCCATCTGTCACACGCAGAGCTATCTTGCGCGGACTCTAGTAAATCCTATTAGTACTTAAATCCCACTTAAATCAATTATCAAGCCAATACAGAATGTATGAGATATATGTATGAGATGTATGATGTATGACGTCATCCATTATATTGTATCAATTACACGAACAATCGATCATAAAGATTTGCGACCTGCTAGCAACCTGCTGGCCTACCATGAGCTTCATATGGTTATGGTTATGGCTGTCAAAATTGTGTCAACAGTGTCAACACATTCAAACCCAAGAAGAAAATGAGAGTGTGGGACAGCCTATCTATACACAATTTGACAGCCATAGCCATAACCATATGGAGCTCGTGGTAGCCTTGCTGTTCCAATAGGTTGATAAAATTTGGGGCCCCGTAATTTAATTCAATTCTAAAATAGATTTAATTGTATCACATTTCATGTTCTTTTGACTCAAGACTATGGGTATTCTGCGCCGTAGATCGTGGGTTTGATCCCCACTGAGAACGAGTATTTGTATGGTGAACATAAATGTTTTTTCTCTTCTACAAAAAAAAATTATAAAGTATTATAACAACCATCTGGTTCCTATCGTACAAGCTCTGCTTAGTTTGGGGCTAGATAGTACTGTGTAGATTGTCTATAATATTTCTTTATTTTATTTATTGAATACTACATTTAAGCAAATTTTTTCGAATAGAGAATTCTGTAGTTTTCTTATTTCTATGATACGACTCAGATCAAAACTCTCTATAACCAGCTATACGGATCATCATCATCATCATCAGCCTGAAGAAGTCCACTGCAGGACATAAGCGTCCGCTATGTCCAGCAGTGGACTTCTTCAGGCTCTTAGCTCCGGTTCGTAGTCGCCATTCGAGAACCTTTAAGAAAATAAAAATTATGACTTACCCTCGGGGTCCAGAAGACGAGTAACGCCATACTCCTTCTCAACCACGTGGAATGCAGTCTCCAATCTCTCACGAACATGTCTTGACCTGGAAAGCAGATATAGCATTTATAGTTTGAAACTTTCAGACCCCATAAATAGGTCAGTTTGTTCAACAAATACTATTTCAACAATAAATGCATTGGTGGTCTAGTAGTAGTGGCCCCGCATTCCGATCCTAAGGTCATGGGTTCAAATTCAGTCGTGTACCAATGAGTTTTCAGTCAAAAAAATGTATGAGCACTATGCCAGTACTCGTAAACGGTGAAGGAAACCATCGTGAGGAAACCGGCATGACGTAGAACCTAAAAAGTTCGAAAATAAATAAATAAATATAAATGTGTCAAGTGTCATGTGTCAAGTGCACGAAAGGAGCCTCTTTGAGGCGCACTTAGAATCCTTTCACCACACTGCGAAAGAACTATTGACACGATAAGAAAGAAAAGAAACTCAATAAATACCCTTGAACTTTGACACAAATGTGCTTAGCATGGTCGAAAACCCTGGCCTAATGTTAGTCCAGTCGATCAGGTCAGATATGATCCTGTTTATAAGCGTGTTGAAAGCGAGTCCGTCCCGCCAGGAGGAAGTAAAGTCAGCGACCCTCACGCCAGAATACTTGGCAGTAACGCCAACAGATGAGAAACCAATGCTAGCTGATGGATATGGTAGGTTTTACCTGATGTTACGCCAGTCGATCAGGTCAGGCCGGTTCCTGTGTATAAGCGCGTTAAAAGCGAGTCCGTCTCGCCAGGAGGAGGTAAAGTCAGCGACCCTCACGCCAGGATACTTGGCAGTAACGCCAACAGCTGAGGAACCAATGCTAGCATGATGGACGTGGTAGAAGCTTTTACCTGATGTTACGCCAGTCGATCAGGTCAGGCCGGTTCCTGTGTATAAGCGCGTTAAAAGCGAGTCCGTCTCGCCAGGAGGAGGTAAAGTCAGCGACCCTCACGCCAGGATACTTGGCAGTAACGCCAACAGCTGAGGAACCAATGCTAGCATGATGGACGTGGTAGAAGCTTTTACCTGATGTTACGCCAGTCGATCAGGTCAGGCCGGTTCCTGTGTATAAGCGCGTTAAAAGCGAGTCCGTCTCGCCAGGAGGAGGTAAAGTCAGCGACCCTCACGCCAGGATACTTGGCAGTAACGCCAACAGCTGAGGAACCAATGCTAGCATGATGGACGTGGTAGAAGCTTTTACCTGATGTTACGCCAGTCGATCAGGTCAGGCCGGTTCCTGTGTATAAGCGCGTTGAAAGCGAGTCCGTCTCGCCAGGAGGAGGTAAAGTCTGCGACCCTCACGCCAGGATACTTGGCAGTAACGCCAACAGCTGAGGAACCAATGCTAGCTGATGGACGTGGTAGAAGATTTTACCTGATGTTACGCCAGTCGATCAGGTCAGGCCGGTTCCTGTGTATAAGCGCGTTAAAAGCGAGTCCGTCTCGCCAGGAGGAGGTAAAGTCAGCGACCCTCACGCCAGGATACTTGGCAGTAACGCCAACAGCTGAGGAACCAATGCTAACTGATGGACGTAGTAGGTTTACCTGATGTTACGCCAGTCGATCAGATCAGGCCGGTTCCTGTGTATAAGCGCGTTGAAGGCGAGTCCGTCTCGCCAGGAAGAGGTAAAGTCAGCGACCCTCACGCCAGGATACTTGGCGGTAGAGCGCCTAGCCCAGCTGAGGAGTGCCTCTCGTGCAGTCACGTTTGGCTCTTGGCCGACCACGATGTCTGATATCTGGGGAAGAAAGGTGAAGGTTAGTTAGATTTGGGTTCACACAGAATACAGCCAAGCAGTGAAATTCTTGCCGGCGTCTGTTGTTCCGGACACTGGACTGGATGTTTTTAAGAGTAAAGTGAACAGGTATCTTCTAGGTAAGCGTGGTACACCGTCGACCGTATCATCATTTTAAAGGAGGTGAGATTGCGGTCAAACGCAAGCCTATAATAATTATGTAGAAAAAAAACGAAAAAAAACAAAGATCTAAATCATAACCAAATGATTCAAAAGATTGCGTTGTTGTTAGTATTTTAATTTTGTTAGAGCTTTTAAGCTCCTTACCAGCGATGCCATGGAAAGCTACAAAAATAGGGTGTGGCTGTTTTAATGACACGACCTTTTGTTGTATGGGAATACGTCTACGAACTTCGGGGCTTCCACCTCCGACGCGCGCGATCTGTTTCAGTCCTACAATTAGCGTAATAAGTTCTTTGTTTCTTTAGCCATCCAGTGATGTAATTGAAATTTGGATGACGATGATAGATATGTAGCTGCAACACTAAACTGTATCCCCTGATTTGTTATCATTAGTTTTTTTGAAATGCGTCAAAAATAGGACCGAGAACAAGAAGTCATGATATCTCAACAGCCTGCGGCTAGATTCGTCATCTAAGAATTAGATTTATTATTATTATTTATTATTATTATATTTATTATATGGCTCTGGTAATCAATTAGTTTGTATTCATGATGAGCGATCACAAACATAATAATAACATAAAATACATCGATGATCATAATCAGTTTGTTAAATATTCTAGCTAAAAATGAATAGGCGCCTTGTCTAGTTTAAAGTCGTTAGCTTATTTTGTAGTAGTGCAGTAAAAGCAAAGGAAAAGGTTCAACTATGGCCCAAAAATAAATAAATAAATAATGAGGACAATCCACACACCACTATCTAGCCCAAACTAAGCAGAGCTTGTACTATGGGAACCAGATAGCTGATATAATACTTTAATACTTTTTGAAGTGAAAACTTCTTTAGCGGCGTTGAGCACTTTTTCTGTAATGGGTATAAAATCTTAAACTCGCGTCAGCGCGTCAGGACACGTGACCTGATCGAAAAAGCGTAAGACGGATGGAGAGTAGACAGCTATCCCCTCTCTACGGCGCGGCGAAAATGTATGCCTGGGCCTACTGTTTCGTTTAGGCAGCGCAGGGCGCTTGCGCGAATGTTCGTGTATGTTACAGCGTGCCAAATAACAAACAAGCCCCCCCTAACCATTCCAAAATATCAAACATGCTCAACGTTAATAATCAAGTTTTCACTTCTGCCGGCACTCCCGGAGTGCAACCTGTCTTTTTTTTTTGTAAATACATGCATAGAATACAATATAACACCCAGACAGAGAACAAATATCTATGTTCACCACACAAATATTTGTTCTCGGTGGGGATCGAACTCACGACCTACGGCGCAGAAGGCAGAGCTACTACCAACTGAGCTGAGAGGCCAGTCAAGAAAAGACGGCAATCTATAAAATTCATGTAATCGATTATAATAATAGATCAGAACAATATTTCGTACAAAGTTTAATTAAAATCGAGCTGCGAAGCATCACTTTCTGTGACCTTATGCCTAACTCTCTAACGCATTTTTGACATGACATGGGAAACATCTTAATCACAATGAAGTATAATACAGACATGTCCGATTAAATCTGTTATGCTAGTGAGAGTACTGGGAACATAGTTTTATAGAAATTACTCACACTTAATTAATTAGTTTTACGCCTTGCAGAAACTGATACGAGAATGTTTTAATTTTTTATTGTGTCTTAATTTATTGTCTTAATTTAGTGTATTTATGCTGCACCATAGTTTATAGTTTATTTGTGTTTTTCTTTTATGTAAAACTTTTTTTTTACAACTAGCTGATGAACAAGCATATGGCCCACCTGATGGTAAGTGGTAACCATCGTATAAAACAAAGCATTGCCTCGTAGGTCACGCCAGTCAGGAACGTGCCCTACGATACACTGCTCTTCGTTCATCAACTTGAGGCATACAGATGTTCAGCCTCACGTGCCCCACTTCAAATCGAGACACAACAATGCTGCTTCACGGCAGAAATAAGCAAATTCGAACTTCTTTGAGTTTAAAACATTAGAATAAGAAAATTACAACGGTTTTATTCACTCATCGTAAAATTTGATGTAAATAATTTAAGTTTAAAAAACTTGAGAAACCGACTTCATTGTCAAACGGCTAAACCGATTTTAATCAAATTTGTTTGGGACAATCTGGACGTAAGAATAACCTTCCAAATAAAAAAATAATTTTCTAAATCGGTTCATAAATGACGGAGGCATGCAGTTACAAACATTAAAAAAATTATTTAAAAAAAATGGCAACACCGATTTTAATAAAATTAAAATGGGACCAATCTGGAAGCAGTACCTTTCAGATAAAAAAATAATTTTTCAAATCGGCTCACAAATGACGAAGTTATGCGGTAACAAACATTAAAAAAAAAACAAAAAAACAAAAAAAAAAAAAAAAAAACATACAACCGAATTGAGAACCTCCTCCTTTTTGATTGGAAGTCGGTTAAAAAATAAACCAATGTGTGGTGACAGGGTTATTAGATAGTTATCATATCACTGACCTATCCAATTTAGTTAAACCCCAGTTTAACTACTCCAGCGAAAGTGCTGGCTAACTTCCAGAGCCAATAATAGCTGATGCTATGAGGAAGTGCGTCTTTATCCTGCTATTGCACAGACAAATTATTCAGTTATACTTGGACGTACTTCTGGCTACCCTTTTATATATGGTTAGCTTTAGCTTACCGAGATTAATAAGGCAATCAAAAATGCCTAACCCAAATTCCGAACGGAACTTCCGAGTTCTTTGTAAAATTCCAACAAACCGCTCTGTTATTTTATTTGTCAAAAATACTCATGTATGAATCTTTAAAAAACTAATAATGAAAATAAAAGCCTTTGGAATTCCAAGCTTGTATAACAGTTGTATAACAATAACGTACAGTCTGAACAGCAGTAAAATAGTTCTGACTGTATATTTCTTTTGATGCGTATAACATGAAAATATGTAAGGAAATCCAAAAATGTCACCCCTTTGCAACGGGAATTGAGGTTTGTACAAAAAAAGTTTCGCGCAACGAATGACGTAAGTTGCGCGGGATTCCACTAGTTTATGTATTTATTGATAGATCCTAGCAAAAAACATTTCATTGACCGTTACCCAGTTGACATTATTTGCCAGTTCATTGAACTCTACCGTAACCGTACCGTTTGATAATCGATTTGCAACAAGCACCGGATTCACAGACTATGGAAAAAAAGCTACTAGAGACGATCACTTTCAAAGTAAACGGTTTGTCTTTCCGCTTTCAAAGTGTACAATTATCATTTTCTTGTCCTTATCCCAGTTTATGTGGAGTCGGCACAACAGTTTTTCGTTCTCCACTCTCCTATATTAGCCGTCATTTCAGCAGTCACTCCTTTCTTACACATGTCATCCTTCACACAATCCATCCATCTTTTCTCTGGCCTACCTCTACTTCTATAACCACCCACATTCATATCAAGCACTCTTCTCGTTACATGACATTCTTCCCTTCGCATGACATGCCCGTACAACTCTAACCTATTGCTCCTCATCTTTTCAAAGTGTACAATCTGGGGCCGAATAGAATTGTCAAACATTTTGACGTCTGAAGGATTTTAATTGCTGACGACCCATAGCATGTGCTCTTGCTTTGGTCCTATATTTGTGACTACCATCACTGTATCTATTTCTGTCTGAGAAGTTTTCCAATTTGAAAGGTATGCGTGCCGGTGTAATTACAGACACTTGAGATCTACGTCTGAGTGGTGGAAGCAATGCTATTCTATAAAGGGCACTTCTGATGGACGTGCTTTGGTATCGGCTCAGCATCACTAGTTCCATCACTGTTTCGAATAATACTTTTTTGACTAATTTTGACAGTATTCATTTCATGTCTATCATTTATGCGGCTATCCTAACTCTATGACCAGACGGGTGCATTGCCTTGTTGTGACTGCACGTGTCTGTTTACATGGCTTAAGCAAATTGGATTTAACTAGATTTACGTGTATATAGTCACATGGCGCGAGCTTGTAAACAGACTTAACAGACCAGTGAGTTGCTCAAATATATTCTAACAACAGAAAGTAAATATTCTAAGATGTAGTCTGAGAACGACGAACAATTTACAATACAATACAAAAATATTTATTCGAGAAATCACTTTTACAAAAATCCAGATAAACAATGGACCCCGCACTAGGACTAGCCTTTATCGCGGGAGACCTAAAATAGACAATAAAAGAGTACCTATAAGAAACATCCTGAGGTAGACTGAATGATCATTACCGGCTCTGACGGAAGACCAACAAAAGACCAGCGTGGGTTGTAATCCAATCAGCATTATGCTGAGTCAGAGCCCATTTTGTGATACACAAGCTTCACGCCGAACTTTAGTATTAGGACATACACAAAATCACAATGTATAGAATCTATGATCAAAGCAACAGGCTAGCGTGGTACGGGCATGTCATGAGGAGGGATGAAAGTCACCTGACTAGGAGAGTGATGAGTATGAATGTAGATAGATATTTGGGTAGAGGTAGGCCAAAGAAAAGATGGATGGACAGTGTGAAAGATGACATGGATAAGAAAGAAGTGAATACAGTAATGTTGTGCCAACTCCACATAAGTGGGGGAAAAGGCAGGAAGAAGAGAATCCATGATAGATAGATGGGTATTGTAATAGAAGATCATGATTACGAAAGCAGAAAACAGATGACGAACGATGTTGTGCTGACCCCATTTAGAAATAATAGGCTAGGGAGGTGATGAGGTAAAAGATAATTTCAAAGTAAAATCATGGCTATGCATGGACATTACAACATTAGCAACTCATTGAGATTCAGTACTTGAACGGGCAAGGCTGCAAACTTGTAAGAGGCTAGTATCTGCATCACATATTGCATAACATCCTACAGTACGAGATAGAGATTTTTAGATAGAGATTAATGAAATTGTTGTACTTGCCCAACACATGAAGCAGCTGCCGGAAAAGGTTGTATAAGTTGTATGAATATCTGTCGCGTTTAGCGGCCAAAATAGATGTCGACTGATAAAATGATTAGATGATGTGCCGCTCACACAAAAACTGGGAGGACACAAAAATAAGGGTAGAAAGAAGAAGAGTACTACTAAGTGTATTCTAAGTTATTGTTTAAAAAAATAACAGCTCTCTGGCTCGTTTAGTACAAGCACGGCCAGATAAAGTTGCGTGGATTGTCCATAGTATTATTATTAATCTATAGGTCTACCAGAATCTCATGGCAAATTGAGAAATAAAACTTTGTTGCATGCAATGCTGGGGAAATTGTATTAACGATCTTGATACTGTTTAGTTTTATTTATGTCTTTAGTATTTGATTTGTTTGATTAAACAGGTGACGATTGACGTTGCCATAAGAAAGCACATTTTTTTTATTTATTTTTATGCCATGAGATTCCGGAAGACCTATAATTAAAAACACTAATATCAAAAATAAAATAAGTATGTTTATATGTTTATTCCCATTCATCATCGTAACGGCTTACCTAATTTAAATTAAATTTGGAATACAAGGAGGATGCTGCTACACCATAATTCATCCAACTCATTTGTAATTCGTGTATGTGAAATGAAAGTACCTACCATTAGGCCAGTCGATGGCGCGACTGACGGAATCAGCCCATGACACATGCCCCAATCAAGTTTCTATGCCAATTATGTACTCTGTTACTGAAGCAATAAGGCAAAAACGGATATTGCTTTTAGGGACTCTTTCGGGGTTGATACAATTTTCAAGATGACGATGATTGAGATGTGAACTGTGTGTAGGTCTGAGTGTTAAGCCACCAAAGGGACTGATGAAAGAAGAGTGCATGCAGCGGAAATGCGAATTTTGAGATGGATGTATGGAGTGACGGCACCTAGACTCACCTAGCTTTAAGACGTTTCAAAGTGATCCCTGTGATACCACTGAAGAAATATTTGACTTTGACATAGGATGCTGCAATACTTTTCTCTTCTCCATATTGTATGCAGGTTTAATTTTAACTCCCTATTTAACTTAATGCATTTCTTTTTTGTTCCATTTAAGGCTTGAAGTGCAAGAGAGAGCGCGGAATGAGCGACAAAGAGGCACAATCGGCCTCCGCGTTCGGCAGCGTTCGACATCTGTCTCTCTCCTACTTGAGTGAGCGATGCGTCTGCGTGGACAGATGTATGACGTTGTCACGTTCAACTATCGTCAGTAAACCGACTTAACAGACAACCGATTTTTTCTTTCAGTCTATTACGTCAGAAAGTTTTGTCAAATCTACGAGGAAACATGTAAACGTCCATGCCATACTAATTATTGAAAGCCCTTTTGGCGTAGAATCAAATCACGATAAAATAAATGCGTAGGCGCAACCATGATGTCATTCCGTGTCAGGGTCTTCACTTAGTGCCTTTTTATAGAAGACATTAAATCCAAGTTATTGCAATACAATAACTTATTTAAATAAGGTTAAGATTGTGATACTGTTATACATATATTGATATATGTATATATGTGGCAATCTTTTATTTCATAAATAGTTAAACCTCTAATATTGGATGTGGATGGATATGTGAGCAGTGGTAGACCAAAGAAAACGTGGATGAACTGTGTGAAAGATGGATAAGAGAGGAGTAATTGCAGAGATGACGGCGGACAGAGAGGAAGAGGAAGAAGACATGTTGTGCCGACCCCACATAAAGTGGGATAAGGGCAGGAGAAGAAGAGTTGAAGCTCTAATAAGGTAGAAAATACTCACATTAAGTATGTTCTTTTAGTACACTTTATTTTATATTATACAATCAATTGTTAAATAACTAATGAGCATAAAAGGTGTAAATTTCATCAGAATTTAATTGAAAAGAAGTTCACTGCTGGATATCTCCCCACAAGGAGAAGCCAGGAAGAACGATTTGAGCTTTCTCCGTCCAGTTCTCAGTCGTATTCCTGTGATTTATTTGTCGTAGATCTTCGTCTTCCGGTTCTTTTACGAAAGATTTCAACAAAACAACTAGCAAACTTGTAAACTAGACAATTCCAACACCGTTATTGATCCCAATCTCAATATTTATAGCTGTGCTAATAACATTTTAGCAGTATCCGTTACTATGAAATTGATCATCAAAAATAACAATAACTTTGAAGCTTTATTTTTATTGTTCTCTATATTTAAGCGCTAGCAGCTTTATGTGCATAATATATATTTAACTATGAAACGTTATGAAAATGTATTTCTATTATATTATTTTACAGACATCATTACCCATCGAAATTAGTCAACCAACTTACGAGTTATTTAAGATATTGAAAGAAACGGAAATAATCAGAAGCTAAATCATACAAATTACTTTTGGGGTCAAAAATCATACGAATTAGCAACATATCCTTTACCAAAATCTGAAAAGATTTTTCAATACCTACTGTCAATAAAACCACAAGGATATTGATGTTATATTAATCACGCTATACGACTAACAGGAATCGAGGAAGGCTATATAAGCCTTATAATATAAGCCTTCCTCGATAAATGGACTATACAACACAAAAATATTTTTTCAATTGCGACCAGCAGTTCCCGAGATTAGCGCGTTAAACCAAAGAAACTCTTCAGCTGTATAATATCAGTGTAGATTATTATCTAATAGAATACCAATTGCAGTGATCTATCTATAAAGCTTAGAACAACTCAACAATCTTGTACTTTAAAAGCTGCCAGGCTAAACATGCTTATTACAACACAATTTCATTGGATCTACTTTCAATAAGTTCAAGTAATTGACCATCTAAAACAATAATCTGCGAAACGAACATCATTTCAATAACAGTCATCAAATCTAATGAATAGGTACAGTCATGGTCTAGGATACGCCAAGAAATGAACTTGAGCAAGCGAATTTCAGCTTTATTTATAAGAAATAGAGCTTACAATCTCAGCTTAACTGTAGTTTTAAAATTGTAGTTGTGGTCTGCGGTTTCCACAAAGAGTACAGTCAACGTAATCCTATGTTTTAATAAAATAGGCTTTACTGCATTGTAATAAGGTTGTATAAAATGCTGCTAACTGTAGGTTAGACACAGCCTGTGAAATATGGAACGAAATAGTTTTGTTTTTTCTAGTTAAATCATTTTTATTGTTAGAAGGAGATCGTTGTATTAGGAAGTTTTTGCGGTGATTTTTGAACAGACGAAGATGCTTACAAATGAGATCATAGGTGACTCATCCTATCATCCTTCTTGCCCGTCTCGTGGGAAAGTCTTTAGTTCTCTCTACCCAGTGTGGTGAAAGGATTGCTTGCTTAATTGTGTAACTGAAAATCTTCTTGCAACATTTAATCAACATTCTTAAATTTTTCGAAGAAAAACTGTATTAAGTCTACTTAAAAAAGTTATCAAGCTATAACAAGTTTCTGAATAAGGTACGGCGCTTTACCACAGAGTATAAAATAAGGCTTCAAAGGAGGAATTACAGAAAAATGTCTAGCATTTGAGGAATCTCTGGCTTCTGAGCAATTAGTAGGTATTTCGCAATAAAACAGCTAGATGTCTTTAACAGTATTCTTGTTCCTTCATCTATCTTGTCTCTGGTTTTTTCTTAGTCACTCATAGGGCAATGACCCAGTAAAATCAAAACACAGTTGCCCGATAACTTCTTATGTTGATGAAAAGAAACTAATTTTAAGATACCACAAAGAAACTACTTTCAAACACACAATACCTCTGCTTAATTAAATACTCACAAACATATCGAAATATCAATGCAATCGAATAGTTCAATAACCCCAGAATACTTGAAGTTCAATGCTGAACAGAATTAGATTCAATGGATCATGTATCAGATACCGAAACGAATGCTGAAGCTCTGGTAGCCAAAGAAGCGGCGAATGGTATATTACTGCTGCAATATAACGGCGAGCAGATTAACAAAACAGGTGCATCAGGCGAGTGTGAAAAGAACTGCAGGAAGAGGAAGACCTCGGCGCATGTATTTGGATCAGATAGCAGACGTTGAGAAAGACCAGGTCAGGATTACCCTAAACCGACGAGCATGTATGAAGAAATGAAATGAAAAAAGTTTATTGAATGAACACAAATACAGAAAAAACAAACTAGAACCTTAAATACAAACAAGGTATAGGTACAAGGTGAGAGGTTTGAGATAAAATGGAATATACTTATGAAAAAGAATAATATGCGAGTGAATGTAGCGAAAGAGGTGTGTCAGGATCGTAGTAGGTGGAGATCTGTGATCTCTGCCTATCCTCATGGGGAAGAGGCGGTATTTATGAATGTATGTATATTACAGCGAGTTTGTTTGAGGTAGTGGTGACAAACTTAAAGCCTGTCTCAAGCACAAAGATGGTTCTAAAGCAAGGATAAACATAGACAGCTGCCAAGTTATTTTTTTACAGTCGCTCACTAAAGCAGAAAACTATATATATTAAAGAAATGAGAAAAGAATATCGTGATTCATTTTGAAACCTTTTTTTCAATCAGAAAAAAAGCGGGCATACAAACCGTTAAAATAAATCCGTATCGAAAGATACGTGAAATTACGTTGTTCATCGTCTTAACTGGTTGGTATACTTACAACGATAGAAGTACTTGTGTTTGTGAAGTGGTTACAGAATCTAACCATCAGAAAGTCAAAGCCAAATATCAAGACAAGAGTGAATAAGTATCTTCTGGGTAAGCGTGCTACATCGTCGACCGCATCATCACTTAACAGCAGGTGAGATAGCGGTCAAACGCAAACCTATAAGTAAACAAATAAAAAGTATTTATTAAATAGTACAAGGATTACTTAAGAAAACTTAAAATTTGGCGAGTCTAGGTGCCAGTTCCACGCAAGCCAAGAAAAACAGGCAACAAACTACGGCTTGGTTCCTAACTTCCTACCGTTTTTTGTATGATCCTTTTACATAACGAGATTATAATAATAACAGTGAAGTTTCAGTGTGGTGCCACTCCACTTAGTGAGACCTATGCAATAATACATATAATTAAGGATTGCAAAGAGATTTGAATGGTTAACTGCATATGGGCCGTCTGGCGATAAGTGGTCATTTGTATTGGTAATGCTGAATTAAATCATGGACGCATTAATCGATGAGCACACTATATCCCACCATATTCAAAGTAGAATGCCGAAGAAATGATACGAACATGAGTCATGCAAAAATATAATAACTAGGTTACAAAAAAATGGCAATTAGCAATATCGGCTATGTATGTCAGTATGACATATCTACAGGGTGTCCCGTAAATAATGGATCAAAAGTAACGGGTAGGTAGCTTACCTCATTTCCAACAACTAATTTGAATAGTAAAAAAAAACCAATAAGGTAACCAAGATATTTTTTTTTTTTCGATTTTTACTATTTTCTGTACCAGCATTCAGTGTTTTTGATGCTGTTGCTGCAAATGGTATCATATTTAGGTGTGATTTTTGTCAAAAATTTCTGAATAGTTTACTAATGTTATAAGATACCGTTTTTTTAAATAACTATTTATTCGCCTTAGAAAAAAAATCTTGAATTAAAAAGTTTTGTTTTTACGATGAAAAGACCAGAATTGGAAAAATTCTCCTGTACCATTATTTTAAAAACTTGTAAGATCACTAAGGTTTGCAAATTGGTATAAAACTTACGTCTAGTCTTTGCGGTTACAAAGATATTGCTATGAATCTGACAGAGGGGCCAAATTACGAAATAAAATAAAATTTGAAAAAGTGTGCACAATTCAACTATTTTCTTAAAAATGTTTAGGTAGCACAGCGTATGAAAAAAATTAGGAGGTTAAATTAAAAAAAAATACAAATAAATCGTTTATTTTGTTTTTACAGTAAATGTTCAAACTGACGTCCCTCTACGAGAATGCAAAGTCTGCACCTCCTAATAAAGGAAGCTCTTATCCGACGGACAAAATGGATGTTGTTTATTTCTGATACAGCAGATTGGATGCGGAACAGATTTTTTTTATTGGGGATGTTTAAAAGACAAAGTTTACAAACAACAAATGACGTCGGAAGAAGAATTACGTCAGCGCATCCAATCTGCTGTATCAGAAATAAACAACAGCCATTTTGTCCGTCGGATAAGAGCTTCCTTTATTAGGAGGTGCAGACTTTGCATTCTCGTAGAGGGACGTCAGTTTGAACATTTACTGTAAAAACAAAATAAACAATTTATTTGTATTTTTTTTTAATTTAACCTCCTAATTTTTTTCATACGCTGTGCTACCTAAACATTTTTAAGAAAATAGTTGAATTGTGCACACTTTTTCAAATTTTATTTTATTTCGTAATTTGGCCCCTCTGTCAGATTCATAGCAATATCTTTGTAACCGCAAGGACTAGACGTAAGTTTTATACCAATTTGCAAACCTTAGTGATCTTACAAGTTTTTAAAATAATGGTGCACTTTGTTGTCAAACATTTTTTTTACAGGAGAATTTTTCCAATTCTGGTCTTTTCATCGTAAAAACAAAACTTTTTAATTCAAGATTTTTTTTCTAAGGCAAATAAATAGTTATTTAAAAAAACGGTATCTTATAACATTGGTAAACTATTCAGAAATTTTTGACAAAAATCACACCTAAATATGATACCATTTGCAGCAACAGCATCAAAAACACTGAATGCTGGTACAGAAAATAGTAAAAATCGAAAAAAAAAAATATCTTGGTTACCTTATTGGTTTTTTTTTTACTATTCAAATTCGTTGTTGGAAATGAGGTAAGCTACCTACCCGTTACGTTTGATCCATTATTTACGGGACACCCTGTATGTAAAAACAAGTCTGCATGGTAAACAATAATGAATTATAAATTTGAAAACCAAATTTTCCACAATGTATGGTAAGCAATCTATAACTTTTTATAGCTAGTACCAGTTTTTTATTGATTTTATAGTGTTATTGTTTACTACACTCAAGATAACCACTGTAACCGCTATAACGTCAAACCTGTAGATGAAGCCACGGTCGCGTTAGTGCCGAACAGTCCCTAAGAGTTTTTTGTCGAGTGTGATTAGGATCCGATGGCGTTGGCTCTTAACTTTTGCGACATAATAAAAATCTAGTACCAGTTTTTATTTCAATTATTTTTGCAGATGAGCTGTGGGCCAAGATAGCCACCGTTTGGCATCCTGACCCAGCGAGAAGGCGACGCGGCAGACCAAAACGGAGATGGCGAGACGAGCTTGATGGTTTCCTGACGGATTGGGCAGGCGTAGCCCAGGATCGCGATGTCTGGAAGGAATGGGGGGAGGCCTTTGCCCAGCAGTGGGACCCGGAGGGCACATAATAATAATAATAAATAATATTTTTTGCAGAGTTTACTAGTGGGTCACTGCTTTATGTATTTTAGTGTTACTTTAGTTACCTGTCTCTTTTTTATAATTAAACGTATCATTTCATTAAATTTCACTATGCAAGTCGTTCGTTACACTGTCCCCGTTCCCCAAATTTATAGACCATACCTAAGAGAAACCACGACATATCCGCCAAGCACCATAACTCAGTCTTAGACGGAAAACAACGCTGCTCTACTTCCAAGGCTCGTTGCATCAGAAAGCTGGAATATCAAAGTCGTGGGCTCTGCTCGTGACCACCTGATAACCGTCAGCCACGACCTAATGAGCATCACTGCATCCCTAACGGTACAGACTAGACTACATTGTAAGACTGTTTATACTTTTTTTATAAGTAATAGCCAACCAACAATTGACCGCAATGCCTCCCAATAAGAAAATGCAGTCGACGGTTTGCACGCTTACCTAAGTTACCATTCATTTCTTTCTTGAAATCTCGTAATAGGAAAAAACAGACTTCGGTAAAGAATTTAACTCTTTAAATTTTTGGCTGGCATAATAAAAGTTGAGGTAAAGCTCTTGGTGCGGTAGATACGAGAAGTTCTATATGTCAAGAGATCAGAGAGGACGTTCACTGACAAGTTCCACTTTTTTTTTGAAAACACGGAAAGATGTATTGTATGAAAAACACATTAGTTAAGGCCTGCACCCACCTAGGCTGCTGGCAAACGCGATCAGTGAAACGCTGTCAAATATCGCCAGCGGCCTAGGTGTGCGCAGGCTTTCAGGCGTTAGCATCTGTCAAATTAATGCATCTTTTATTTCCAAAGAAGAATAATTGTGATTTGCATTTGATTCAGATACTCAAAATCGCATACAAACCTTACAAACGAACAATTGCTCAATTAGACAATATCAAGCTTCAGTCAGATCGTCTCATCCGACAATTCTAACGCCCTGGGAAGCTTTCAGCCATTGTGCCTTGTGTTCGATTGTTCCCTTATCAAACCCATTGCTCAACGTTTTATAAGATCGACGACCATCATATAACAGAAGTTATAAAGTGCCCGCGACTTTGACCACATTATATTTACTACAACCTGCACCCTAAAGAGTTCTAAGAAAACATGGAAGGACTGTAAAAAAGGTGACAAGAATAAGAGAGGAGTGAATGCAGAGATAACGTCTGACAGAAGGGAATGGAGCAGGAAGACATGTTGTGCCGACACCACATAAAGAATAAGGGCAGGAAGAAGAAGACTCTAGAGAGTTCAAAATTAGTGGAAACCCAGTTAAATTGACATTGATTTAGTGTTTTAGATTTCTAGAAAGAGATTATTTCTTGATTTCTATCATTGCAGCCGTCACAATAGTCATAGCTGCAAGAAGCTCTGGTTTTATTTGTCAAGATTCGCAATTTGATGATTTGGTGGTAACGGGTTCATTAACCTCATTCCCATGAGATATACAAGCAGTTATGTATTATCATCCCATTAATCCTTTGCACAATAGTCTTCCACTATTGGAGTTTAAGACATAGCTGTATATTTTTCATAAGTAAGGGGTATGAATGCTGGTAAAGGCGGGAGGAGACCCGAGAGGGATAGGCCTCCTCCCGCCGCAAAGGGCAAATAAAAAAAAATTAGGAGCACAAACAAAAATGTATGAAGAAAAATTAAAAATTATTAATATCACTCACATCTCACAAAATAATAACTGTAATAAAAACAAAATAATAACTGATGTATGATATAAATGTAGGTAAATAATAATGTAATAATAATTTTATTTTTAATTTAAATTTTTAATAATATGCATGAAATGTAACTTACTGTAAGCTATGGAATAAATGGGCTTTTTTTTTTTATTTATAAGGGGTATGAATACTGTCAAATGTGGTGAAGGTTGAAATGAAATAAATAAAACCTTTTATTTGTCACGAGACACATAAAAAATTCCAAACACAAAGTTAATACAATTGGATAGGAGTGGTACTGTACTGTATTTACTTATTAAATAAATGAGTAGTTAATTAGCTATATTTAGGTGAAGTGATCACATACATTAGTGGGGTGTTCTATTTCGGTGATCACGTATTAAACACGCAAATATTTTAAGCAAACTAGGCGGTTATCTGTATTACATATTAAGCGTACGTGAATTACGTATCATGCATGTTTAAAACTACTTAGTACGTAAACAAACCACACAGGCACTGAATACATAAACATAATTCCAATAATATAGGAGGTATACTGATGAGATCACTAATCTTTGACAGTACTTAAATGGTCATGGTCATAGAACTTGCTCGATGATATATGAAGCAAAAACATCGAAAATTGCTATGAGAACCTACTATGTGGGAAGGAAATCAGTTATACGAAAAATAGACATTTTATTACTTTGCAATACAAAACGCACAAGACAGGCAGAAGGAGGAAGAAAATGAAAGAAGGAATATACCCAGCAGTAAGTGACACCGAGCTGAGACGATGATAATGATTTTACTAAGTTAGTACCTAATAAGCACAGGGAGAATGGAACAAAAGCAAATACTTTGGACACCATGCAATATGTGAAGTGGAGTTTGGCGGAAACTTCCGTACAGTTTTGATGTAGGCAGACCCAGCAGAAAGCGACACCAGCTGAGGCGAATGAAGACAATGACTTTACTAAGTTAATATCGAATAATCACAGGGAGGATGGATCAAAATCAAATACTTTGGACACCATGCAATATGTGAAGTGGAGTTTGGCGGAAACTTCGGTACAGTTTTGACACAAACAGACCGAAGTAATCAGTCTTCAAAAGCTCTTTGTGTCGACGACATTCAAAAATTGAAAGAAGAACAAAAGAGGCACAGGAACAAGGGAACAAGCAAAAGAAAAGGAGGCCTTAACCAATTTAAGAAATGGGTTTTTAAGGTTGGGGAGATAATATTTACTACACAAGTAACCCTGCCTATAACAAGGACGTCATAAAATAAGGATACGAAGATATAAGATACTTGGAGAGTGTGTATCAGTAGTTCATCCCTAGTTTGCAGACACATAAATAATGAATTACCCGAAAATATTTAGATAGACGTTACTAAAGAAAAATCAAGTAAAAATCTTAGATATATACTTCTATTGTTTGACAGTATATTTACGTAAGCAATACAAATACTCTTTCTTATTATTCAAGGAAAAAAAACCCGAAAAACAGAAATATCTAAAGACATATAAACCTTTTCACAAGCACATGATGTCATTTCTCCAAATCAAATTCGCATTTCGATGCATTAAGCTTATCTACATGGAGGGTAACGGAACACTCAGCCCCGTGGGAGCTCTGCTGTCCTGGTACCAAGCACTTACACGGGAACTAATGTTTACATCAATCATGGCTGAGGTTCTCATGTAGATGTTTATATAACTAGTGGGATTTCGCGCGGTTCGTTCACGTAAAGCTATTTCAAAGGGTTTAATTTATTTTGACGTGACAACGTCTTATAATTCGATGGAGCCGGCTACACGCACGAAAAAACATGACTCATGCGGCGTTACCTCGCTCTAAGGCGTCCCATTTAAGGCTTGAAGTGCAAGCGAGCGACAAAGAGGCACAATCGGCCTCCGCGTTCGGCAGCATTTCGACATCTGTCTCTCTCCTACTTGAGTGAGCGATGCGTCCGCGTGGACAGCTGTATGACGTTGTCACGTTCAACTATCGTCAGTAAACCGACTTTACAGACAACCGATTTTTTTTAATTGTTTCTTATCAAGCGCCTAATGAAAGTGCCCGTGTCTAGATCGCTAGCTAAAAGATTTCGTGATGAGCAGCTTTTCCTTAATAAATTACTCGTGACGTGGTTTTTTCCCACGTTACAAATAATTTCAGCAAACTAAATAATTTTCAAATCTCTTTGACCACGATTTATAAGGTAATCTAGTTTAATTAACTTGATGTAAGTTTTTGTAAGATTTTCCATAGGATATCGTAAATTAAGATGCTAATAAAACCAATTTCAAGACGTCCAATAAAACGGAAATTCAAGTCATAAACAGCTAAATATTTTATCTCAAGATGATGGCATCAACATTATTCGCAACAATATACAGTAAAATACCAGTTTTGTCAACAATATATTACTGTTATTTCGCTGTTTTGAGAATTCCGCAGATGTTATTAAGACATTTGAGTAAGATGATTCCAGAGGTGAAATTCGCTAAATATTCATAATTCAAATTCTGGTTAGTAGATAACTGTTGCCCTAGTATAGTTTTTGCTCAATTCAACTACATTTTTTTTAAACTTAGAACAAGTTTCAAGATGGCTACCGGAAGCTGGCAGGTGCGCCCGCACATGACATTACAGTGCGCGCGCGCAGCCGTGCGTTAACGTGAACTTGCCGGTGCAATATGGCTCAGTGGCGCCAGCTGGTTCTATTAGTCAATCTGTGGGATGAGGGTCACATAATCCTGCGAGCTATTTGAGATTACTTACAAAAATCAACATAAACAACGCTGAAACTATTGCCATCTCTTTTCAATTTGGTAACAACAAACAGTGACAGGGCTAATTTAAAGCAGTATTATTTAAATAACGAAATGATTATGGATATAGCAAGTGTCAAGAAGTATAGCCACGATAAGTGCAAACAAGAATTAACAAAACATAAATCCTGTCTCAGACCAACGAAAGTGCCTGTTCCGCGCTAATAACCTGCCGGTTCTAGAAAGGGCTACTGTGAAAGTGACATCATACGATACGGCTTACGATATCACTTTCAAACATGTAAATGTACTTGATAAAGCTAATGTTGACTAAATTGAAAGTTATGATGAAACAGGTGTGACTATTCACAAACTTGATTATATCGATGAGAATGAACAATACCATCATCATAATTTACTATCAGATAAAAATAAAGACAGATTCAACACAATGTTATCATAAACCCTAGACGATTAAGAGGCGCATGCTATGCAGGATATACACAGTAAGTGAAAATTAGTACTTAGGTAATAAAAACAGAAAATGAACAGACTTTTAAATTAAACAAACGCGAATAAGACAAACAGATGCAAGCCAATAATTGCATGTACTACAGGAATAGCCGGAGACATAAAACGTAGTAAAAAGTCAAAAATAAAAAAAAATACATTTCGAATAAAAAGAAGCTGGATAAAAGAGAGTTAAACTTAAACGAACCAAAGGATACGGAATCTACGTCAATAAAAAAGCAGTAAAAGAGTTCTCCAAGAGTACTCGTCAAGATTGTGATTACGACGGGCGCACCCAGCCGAATCGCCGCTCGTGATTTACACACATGCACTGTTTCTTTGTTAGGCTGCAAAATTACTTGGAATAGTAGGTGAAATGACAGTGAATGAAGTTAAAGAACCACTGGTTGGTAAGTATGGTAATCTGAATATAGCAGTGTTTTAAACATCAACGCATTTGAAAGCTATCAAAAAAGGGAACTATAATTTCAAAAATAATATCGTTATATCATAGTACAAAGAGGCTATGGTAAAGAGCATCAAAATTCTGAATTTTGAACAAGAGGAACTACGCAGACGCACCAACCATAGTCCACTCATTTATGAAGAAATACTTTCAGATTAATAAAACTAAAGTGGAGATACAATCAAAGCATGTTTAAATCCTTGCGTACATTTAGATCGTCAGCGATGGCAATCAGGGTATTGCTGTTGTCAAAGTTCGCGGCATTATGATGAAACTGATCGCCATTGCAAATCGCCTAGATGTGCAAGGTCTCAAAGCCGTGAGATAAAGACAGAGCTACGAGTAGATATACATTCCTGTTCTGCAACTGAATTCCTCACACCTCCGCATTACATTTTGTAATAACAGTAGCGGTACTGACTGACAAGATCATCACGTAAATCAGTAGGCTCTTGCGTCTTAAACACCGACAGTGCAAAAATATATCGCGATTTCTTACTTTGCTCCAAAAATAACTATATTATATAGATTTTTCATTAAGTTCGAATGCCTTTTTCTTACCGAATCACTAGGTCTTTCGAATTAATAGGTGAAGTGATTTTAAGTGCGCCTCAAACCGGCTTTTTCGGTGCCAATACTTTAAAAAGACATCAGCATAAGCGAAATCTGCTCCATCTTTGATGTATCCTTAAGAACCACAATAAAAGCGCTCGTTGTTTAAATGATGCTTAGAAATAACAAGGAATACCTCTGTAATTTGCATATCAATATCTTAATCTAATTTTCCAACTCTCCTCATTTCCTATGCAAATTGAATTGCACATTCTCCATCACGATCTCATGCATGGTTGCGGGCAATGATTGTAGACCTTGGGAGTAACTTTGTATTGTTCAGTGTCCTATTGTTCAGTGTTTTCAGTTATTTCATGTGCTCTTAATTCTCTGGCGTTATATACATCATTAACCTCTATATCTTTATCAAAAGTTTGTTTCTTTGCAAAACTTTGGCGATCTTTAAAAAAATCGGTTGTCTGTAAAGTCGGTTTACTGACGATAGTTGAACGTGAAAACGTCATACAGCTGTCAACGCGGACGCATCGCTCACTCAAGTAGGAGAGAGACAGATGTCGAACGCTGCCGAACGCGGAGGCCGTGCGTGCCTCTTTGTCGCTCGTTCCGCGCTCTCGCTTGCACTTCAAGCCTTACATGAAACGCCTCAGAGCGAGGTAACGCCGCATGAGTTATGTTTTTAGTGCGTGCAGCCAGCTCCATCGAATTTTATGACGTTGACACGTCAAAATTTTGATTTTAAGACGTAGGTTAAACTAAACAAGTATTTGTAAAATGCCCTTTTAAAAGAGGCTTTGTATAATCTACTCATCTTTTATGAATAATTTATGTAAAAAAAATATAGACCCGTTCCAATAATAGCTACCAAAATCAAAACAGCGGCTACACAGGTTGACCTTGATCAAAAGGAAATGTGGTTATTATAGTTATTGACACTAAAAACATCTTAATCAGCGATCTGATTCCCATGACACAAGCTCTGCTTAGTTTGGGGCTTGATAGTGTTGCGTGTATTATCCATTATATTTAGTTATTTAATCTTGCTTTAAATTCATAACTTTTTCCATCAAACTTAAAAATAACACATCGTCTCTGCCATAGCAAACTATTTTTAACAGATTTTATAAAACTTGAATACATTTTTGGTTTAATAAAAATTTATTCTTAAAATACAATATAATATCCAGACAGAGAACAAAATCTGTGTTCACCACACAAATATTTGTTCTCGGTGGGGATAAAACTTTTGACCTATGGCGCAGAAGGTAGCTAGTAGCTACTAATTGGTTAGCTCTGCCTGCTCTGCCTGAGCTGAGAGGCCAGTCAAATGTTATCTCAATTAGTGGTTTACTAATGAAAACAGAGACCACACCGTACTTCGGTATGGATTTATAACAGCTATGAATCATATAACTTTTGAAACTATCATGGTTTTTTATGAAACAACGGGATATTTACCATAATTCTCAGCTCAACTCAAAAAAAAAATTAATCATGGTAAATATCCCGTTGTTTCATAAAAATAGCTATGAATCAAATACCGAGCTTCATAGAAAACTCGAAGATTTTTTCCTTCGTCAATCAATTATGTATAACCATGCAAAAACTATGCAATTCCCAGCGCATAACTCACATCTCATGGTCAATTGATCGCATTCAAAACATGCAACACCACGCCTTCCTTCCTCGCTTTAATTGGAGAAAACATAGCATTATCTAATTCTTTGATTATTGTGTGCTATTAGTCTGAGCGAAGCGTAGAATTTGTTACTAAGTATATCTCAATTTCACTTTCAGATTTTTTATCATGCACCGAGCTTTTGACTCGTCAAAATATCGCGTGATCTTTCTATGCTAGTCTATTAAAGCATGTTTTAGACGGTTTGAAACCACACTTTCTACCAAGGTGACCTTAGTAGAACGCTTTGTCTACAGTCTACACGGTTTAAAACCAACCCCAAACTTTTGCGCAAAAGTTTGGGGGAGACCTTGGGGTCATGCGAAATATGGTTAGAAACCACCGTCTACACTGTTTTAAGCGATGGTTCGAAACCTTGGAGCACACTCTTAAGTCAACTTTATTGTAGTTATATCTTTTTCGATGCATTTAAAAAAATTACTGATCTTGACTAGTATTTCTGGAACAACAGGTGACTGTAAAAATGCTCACCAGCTGTTTCAACACACAGATGTTGTACACATACTCGTATTATTGAACTGGGATCAAAAGGTCTAAAGACGCCCTTAAGGAATCCAGGACGCGCTGGCATTTCGAATGAACAATGAAAGTCAAACATGCGAAAATAAATCTTAGCACTGAGGTTATAAGTGCTATGAGAACCCGCCATTTCGAAAGACAACAGACAGATCAAAACAAAACTTAATAACTAAGAAATAGGTTGCTATGATAAATCAATGCACATGCAAAAATGTGTCAGTCTGTTTGTTATGTGGCTTAACCACAGAACTAATCGAAATTTTAATTGAATAGATACAATTCTAAAAAGCTGAAATATGAGACCCTCGTCTAAAATATAAGCATGGAACATATATAATAAATATAAACATTATAGACAAGCGTGTGGACGTCTAAACTGCCCGTTTGTTTTTGAAAACTCGGAAAATAATCATCGTCACAGTACATATGGACAAGAAGTGTCTTTATTTCCGTAAATAGTATTTTTTGCGATAGGAAAGCATAGTAAACTTATGCCATTTTTCGGGCTGTTTATTAATATGCAACCCTAAATCGATGAGCACGGGTTTTAATAAATGTTAGCACAGATGCAAATCCGCGCTGTTCTGACATTATTGAAGTTATTTCAAGAGCTGAACTTTAGAACGCTATTGTTGTGCTATCAGATACTTTCGATCTTCGCAATTATAAAGATTAATAACAAGTTGCGGTTGAATCAACCGCAGCGGATGATGAACGATTTCAATTGTTTTTAACCGACAAAAAAGCGAGGTTCCGGAGAAAAATAGTTTAAAGCACGGTTTAGTTGATATTATGAATATACTTGCAATAATGAATATAAAAACAATGCATAAAGTACCAAAATGAACGTATTTACAATTATTCCGTTAAAAATATCAATTTATTTTAAGTTTTTCTGGGTTAATTGTGACTTCAAATGCATTAAAACCTTCTATTTTAAAATGACATAAAGAAATCCGTTAGCGATCAATCAAAATGTAACCTTGTGATCACGGAATCGAAACATTAGCTTAGTAAATTGATTTTAACATGCAAATTCATAGATCAAAACATAAAACCAATCAACTAGCTGGATACAAGGTCAAAGTAATTAGTTTTGACTTTAATTATTAAAAAATTCAACAATAACAAAAGCTTTTGAAACTATCATGGTTTTTAACACTATTTTGATGAACAAGAGGATATTTACTGTGATTTATTTTTTTCTTTAAATCCGTTCGTTTGCGATAAGTAGATAAATGAGAATTTGTGATTAAAATTTATTACAAACCAAAGCAAATATTCAAGTATACACCAAAATATATATTATGCCTACAACCGGCACCCTTATCAACATTATATGAACATAAGATTATGTGGTAGGTACTTACTTGTTTTTGAGTTTCTGTATGTGTTCAACGTTTTTCTTTTTGTTGTTTTTGTTTCTCTTGATAAGTGATACTATAGATAGATAGATTAATACTTTATTGTACACAAAATAATACATTTAAAAGAAACATTACAAATAAAGGTACAATGTGAATTTTTTAAGGTTGTGGATAACCAATGCACAATACCTACACCCCATCGCGCAAATCAAATTAGAACTAGAATTAGAAGGTACAATGGGCGGCCTTATCGCTAAGAGCGATCTCTTACAGACATATGTATACTCTCTATACTCTTGTGTTTTTGAGCCAAATAAAACCGGAGTTTTTAACAAAACTGAAGTTCATTTACCAAATGTCAATAAACTTCTGTACCTATTTGTAGTTTGTACTGTATTGAAGTATTCTCAGTGCCATATTGGCCAGACTTATCCATCTCTATATTTCTATGCAAATAGGTAAAACTACCTAACCAATTGCGCACGAGTGTATGACCTGCACAGCCTTGATGACGTCATTTCTTATGATAGAACCTGTCATGTTATATTCACACGAAAATACGATCGTGTTTACTTGTATCATTTTAGTTTTAAAGTTTCGTTTTTATTTGCAAGTTTTTAATGATACGCATTTTAGTTTTGAAGTTTTCGTTTTTATTTGCAAGTTTTTATAACCTCTTTGTGTGCAATTTGTATTTGAGGATATTTAAGTTTAAAGTAGTAGGTAAATAAGGTATGAAAGCCGTCATAGAGGTGAGTTGGTAGTAGCTCTGCCTTCAGCGCTGGGGGCCCCGTGGCCGTGGTCCCGATCCCCACCGCGATCAAATATTTTTGTGGTATAATATGTTTGTTCTGTGTCTGGGTGTTATTTTGTATTTTAAATCCTTTCACCACACTCGTTTGAAAGAACCATTGACACGTTCAGAATAAGAATTGTCATAAAGAACATGTATATAGTACTCATATAACTCTAATGGCCCGAACACACCTAGTTCGCTGGCGGTAGCGATCAGTGAAACGCTGTCAAATATCGCTGTCAGATTTGAGAATTGACAGCGATATTTGAAAGCGTTTCACTGATCGCTACCGCCAGTGTACTAGGTGTGTTCAAGCCTTAAATAGATAAAATAAAATGGCAAAAGAAAAGAACTTTTTTTGCATCGTGTGTGGGACGAGTATTCAACCAGGGTCACAAAAGAGTATGCATGAATAAGTTTTATCTACATTACGGACAGTAGATAAATGTCGCCCAACGAGGTCAGTACAATGCCATATGCACCACGATCACGACGCAAGCTCTCTAAAGACAGCTCTAATCGATCACCATGTTTGGATTCGCTAAGAGACATTTAGCTCTAACTCCAAGACGAAGTAGAGATGAAAAATGAAAAATGGGAGCGCCCGAAAATTCAAAAACTATGCATAAGCCTTATCTGGTTTTTATCAGACATTTGAATGACTGGCCCACTGTAGCCAAAGATCTTGAGGTGTGGAAGGAAAAAAGGGAAGCTTTTGCCGATTAAAAATACCGGATTTACGATTTTGGTTTTAGACTCAATGCAAAGGCTGCAAAGGCGACCCAGGTTCGCACGGCACAATGGGAAAAACACGGAGTCAAACAAGGAGTTTAAGGCTGAGATTCATAGACCGCACTTTGCTTTACAGCAAAGCAGTCTTCGCAAAGTAAGCTTTGTTTATCGAAGTTTCCTATCAATATTTTGAATAAAGAAGAGCTTGACAGAACTATGAAATATAATTTTGGTTGAAAGTTGAACTTTCCATCAAAGTTAAGTCAAAGTTCGGTCTATGAATCTCGGCCTTAATGTCTACAGGGTTATTCATTATTAACTGCAAATACTCAGGAATTACGTTCAACAAATAGAATAAAAAATATTTATGAAATTATTTTTTTTAAATTTGATCAAAAATTTTTTCAAGTTTTTGTATCAAAATTTTATTTTTATTAATTTCTTTACGGCTATTGCATAATGATTGCCATGGAGAACAGGACGATGACCCACCCAGGCGGTGACTGAACGCAGAGTGTCACTCACGGCGCGCGGGCGCGGATCAAAGGTCAAAATAGGTCAGGCGCCAATGATTCCTTTATCGATTTTCTCGGGATTTTCATAACAAAACTTAAAAAAAATCATTTCATAAATATTTTTTATTTTATTTGTTGAACCTAATTCCTGAGTATTTGCAGCTAATAATGAATAACCCTGTATAATTTTAGTTCATCACTTTCCAAAAACTGTTGTTCATGAGAAAGTTAAAATATAAAGGTTTCTCAATCATCCCGTAACGACTGAACTGATTTAGACGATATTAAGAGCACTTAGTTCATGCCCTGGAATATACAAAATAAAGCATAGTCACGAAAACCGTACTCTCTACTTTTAAAGCAATAAATCTGTTAAATGCGCCAAATGACCCAAAAGTTAACAGTCGTGATAACATTGCGATTATTCAAGTGTCTGCCTTAATTACACCAACCGTTCTTAATACGGTAAACGGGAATTCGTACGTTTGTTACATTAAGCTGACAAGGCGATTACTTTTATTTTTTCTCTCCGTACAAATATGTATTGACTAGCAGCCCGTCCCGGCTTCGCACGTGGTAGACAATATTGTTGTACATTATTTTGTTCTATCGCTAATAGTTTCGGCAGCGCATTCGACGAAAGACATTTTAAGACTGATTTTTCTACACCTTCGGTTACATTGTTCAAATTTTACCAAGGATCCCTAATTTTTTTCAAAATATTTTCAAAATAATGTAGCCTATGTCAAATTGGAAGAATGTAGCATTCTATTGGTGAAAGAATTTTTTAAATCGGCCCAGTACTTTTTGAGCCTATTCATTACAAACATACAAAAATAGGTACAAATCTTTCATCTTTATAATATTAGCGTAGATAAATCTCTCCAGTTATTGTGGGAAAATAAAACTACTTAGATAAATGCGTCATTTTACCTTGACTCTTCTCGGAAGAGATGAGGATTCCATTTCAACATGTCTGTAGTGCTCCGACCGATGCGTCTCTCTTCCCCTTATATCCTCAGCCGAAGCCTTCTCCTCTCCGCGCGTCAGCGTCGTCACTTTCCTCACGATCCTTGTCATGATCCTCCTCTGTCCCTGTTCGTCTTTCTTCGAGATCTTCGTCGACTCCAACGAGGAGCCGAGGACCTCGGTCGACAGCCGCTTGTTCGTATGAATCGCCTGCAGTTCGGACACTCCTCGCCCACCAGCGGACGTCGGCACAGCCAATGCGCTCTCTCCATCGTATTCGAAATGCGTCTGATTGCCGTCATGGACGATTCTTCCATTGTACTCCTCTCGGTACGAGCCAGAGCGAGATCTGTAGCTCGAAGTCCTTTCTACTCCTGGATAGTTCCCATCGTAGACGGTCTCGTGTCTCGTCAGTCCGTCTCGCAAGCTTCTCGGGACGGACGCGAGGTTCAGACTCGTCGTGATGGGAGATCCTACGGGTGATGGAGTGGACTTTTTGAGGCTGGATTTGAGAGGCTTCGTGTCGTCTCCCTCTAACGTTCCTTGGACGAACAGCCGCTTGCTGCCGCCCTCTTTCACGAATCGGTACATGGACATGGTGCGGCCTTATAGGCTGGGGTGATGCATGCTAGATGGCTGTACGATTACGGTATTATAGATTCGATACGCGTATTCGATAGAGTACAGGTGACAACGCTCGGTGCTTGTTTCCGTGAATATACTACGAGCAAATACTATATTGAAGATAATGGTCTCATAATGCAATTCATAGTTTTTTTATAATTAGTTACCCTGCCCACGCACGCATACCTACATGAGGGTTTGTAAGTACTTGCAGTTACATTAAGATGCCAGGGCCAAAAAATAAGCCAAGTTAGGATTTGCGTGAAAAGCAATATGTTATTCATCTGGCTTTTCTTTCAAGAAACTAAATAACGACGGTATCAGGAACAGTAAAACCTTATTCTGCCATCTACATGTTACGTGCTTTCACTTATTAACACAGTAAAGACACTTCAGAAAGTGATCGAAGTTTTTGTTGAAACTAAAAGTTGTGTGGTAACCGCGTTGAAGGCACTGTCTATATTAGGGCTGCATAGGCGTATATGGACAAACCATCCGGCGGACGTCAGCGTATTGCTAAACTTGGACGGGCAAGTTACAATGCGGAGGTATTTTCTATGACAACCTCCTTGGTTCGAGCCTTTGAGGTGACATTACATTTTACCAACCTTTAAAAAACAAAACGACAAGTAGTGTTGGGTTAAACTTGGGACATGGTGAGGCCGAAATCGGGATTTATCGACGAATATCTCGATATTCGTTTACCATTCCTTATCTCGATTAAACGGATTATGATTAATCGATTTTAATGCCTTTTTTATTGAATTTAAAAATAGTTTTATAAAAAAGCAAGAGTTCAGTATGGTCGTATTTTTTTTTATAAAAATTAAACCAGGTAAATTAACAAACAATACATCACCGAAACAGAATGTGGTTAAACTTGACCCGAATGCCGAGTAAATATGTCTTACATAACTACTGGTATACACTTGGAGCATACAGACAGCCTCAATGGACCAGCGCCATTGATACTTTGTTCATAGTTATTTGATATTTTTCTATGTGACGAATTTACTATGGAATAATTTTTTAGCAAACCTTTTTTGTTTTTTACAGGTGTGGTTCTATCACGCTTAATAATCTTTTGTTTTTATTTGCAACCGGTTTTTGTGCCAGTGCTCGATAAAAAGATTCTGAGATAGTTCTTTTGTTTTAGAGTAATACAATAAAAAAATAGATCGATTCTAATTTTAAAGTTCAGATTTTTCTGTGGGTGGCGCGTATAATATTCTCATTTCAATAGCCTAGTAACTATGACATAATTTGACACAAAAACCTGCACTTTTTATAGTTTGTTTTGAAACTCATACATCATTTTAATGGTAATGAATTGTGGAATGCGTGGGTGGAATATAATTTAATGTATTTTCTGCGAGGGTGGTAAGGAATTTAATGGTGACGCCTACAGCATCGGACCTTGGCCATCCTTGTATGGGGATGACATTTATAATGTAATTGTCGCTTTGATTTTAATAGCTGTTTGGTATGCACAGTGCAGTGTAAAGGAAGTACGTTATCTAAGTACCTTTGGCTTTACTTGTTTTGATTTACATATATTTTTTATGCATGTAACTAGATGATAAAACAAGCGTATGGTCCATGTTGTTTTTTTTAATGTAACTAGCTGATGGAACAAGCATTTGGCCCTGATGTTAAGTGGTAACCATCGCCTATAACAAAGCAATGCCTCGTAGGTCACGCACTTCAGGAACGTACCCTATGATACACTGTCCTGCGTCCATCAACTGGAGGCATACAGATATTCAGCCTCACGTGCCAGCAATTATTTATTTATATATTTATTTATTTATTATTTATTTATTTAATTACACCGGCACCCACACCCTTCAAACCGAAACACAGCAATGCTGCTTCACGGCAGGAATTGGCATGGTGGCAATACTTCCCTGGACGAGCCCTTCACAAAGAGCTCTACTACTACAATGTTTTTGTTGATGTTGATTTTTACATGGGACCAATTTGGAGGTATTACTTTTCAGATAAAAAAAGATTTAATTATTCAAATCTGTTCATAAATGACGAAGTTATTGCGATAACAAACATAAAAAAAATACAAACGAATTGAGAACCTTCTGAAGTTGGTTAAAACATAAATGCACCTACTAAGGGCTAGTGATGCGAAACAACAGGTTTTTGTTTACAAATTGACCCTTGTTCAATCAGCTGGGAAAAGGGGATGTGGTGTGAAGCCAACTGGATATCCGTTTCGTTCAGGAATTTACCGGATTATGATTTCTAAACGGAGGATCTTTAAAAAATATATCACTCGATTCTTAAATTCTAAATCTTTGGTCGTTAAAAACTTTTACTGTAAAATATAGATTAGAATTGAATTGTTTTTTCTAAGCTTAATCTTGATTAAGAAATCAGTAAGTAGTTTTTTTTATATTGCGAGCTGTTTTTAGAGAAAGTCACCACATTAACAATAACAAAAGCAGGTACTTAATTAAGTAGCATCTCGGTACGGGTTCTTCAGTTTTAATGGTTTTTTTATGTTTTACCTAAAGTTGAGATGAGTTTCATTGTTTACAAATATTATGAGCTATGTGTGATGTATCAAAATACCTTCACTGTATTACTATACAAGTTCAGTGGTAATTTCAAATAATACAATTTTAAGTTGGTCAAGATCAAGATTGGCCGTAAAGTGTAGATGACATCACGCTATCATAACTTCAAATCCGTTTCGCATACCTACTGTACCCGAAGTCCCAGTGCATTTACAACATTTCGTTACCAAATGTTGTTTTCGTTTCGCCTTTTTGTCTCTCTCTATTGTATGGAGAAAAGATGAGACAACAACTCTAACTACGTAACGTATTTTTACCGTCTCATATTTTCTCCATGCAATCGAGAGAGACAAAAAGGCGAAACGAAAACAACATTTGGTAACGAAATGTGGTAGCAAAACTCCGACTTCGGGTTCTGATCACTTCCTAACATGTCAATAAACGCAACAGATGAAGCAAGTTTTAGCAAACAATGCTCACTTGTTATCCGTTGTGAAATTTTAGCGCCAATTAGCAGTTTTCAGAACAGTTAATCATTTCATTCGTTAGCACATTTTCATTACTTCAGTATTTAGGTAGGGCCAAACTCAAGAGCTCCTCAAAATATTATCAAAAATTGTAAAAAAAACAGGTTAATCTGTATTGTTCTAAACCGTTATTGTCACCGGTAAATCTATCGGTAAAGCCGAATTCGCGTATCGAATCCTTAGCGCACAACACTGATTCCAAATTCAAAACACATACACCACCAATTTGTATTTCGAACACTGTTTGATTAGTTTGTTAGTTTTTTTTTATTATAAAATAGTTCGTTCTCGTTCGATTGTTTTTTTTTAAAGACGCGACGCGCGCGCTACGGCTGGTAGGCTGCAGGTGACTGGCAAAGGTACGTTACTGTTGGTTGGTTGGATCGTGCCTGTGACGCCGTGACGGCGGCAAAATAAGTTACTTTGTCCGTGGGATCATGATTTTGCATTGCAATGCACATAACATGGTCCTAATATGTATTTTTTTTCAAATTTGAGCCTATGACAGTCACATAGTCTACTCAGAGACATATAGTCACAAACGTACGAAGTTACAGGGTACAAAAATAAACTTTAATGCAATAGTGTAGAGCTCAATAAACGGCTGAACAGATATGTTCATATGTAGTGAATGTTATTACACTGTAAATCAATTTATGACGGACGACCTACTGACAAACATTACAATTAGTTGATAAGTTTTTTTTTTGTTTTATTATTTTTTTTATTTCATTTCATATCATTTACTTAAATTAATTTTGTTATTTCTTTTATCATTGACATTTATGACAATGGTAGATATATTTTTTTTTTGTTAGTTTTTAAGTAACATTGTTAATTTAAATTTTACATGCCCATAAGGGCAGAATTACAATGGATCTATAAAAATTAACCATTAACAACCCTGTACCTGTAATTCTGTAAATAAATCCACTTTGACTTTGACTTTGACTTTGACTTTGATAAACGAACGCGAATAGAAAGAGTTATTCGATTTTAATGTATTTTATCCTGACAGCAACGTTAAAGATTTTAAAATCACTTTATAGGTAGAGTCGCATGCATCAGAAAGGACACTCAAAAAAGTTGAATTAGGAAGATGTGATAATAGAATTGACACTTTCAATCTAAAATCATCAAAACAATGTTTGCGGGAAACTGATGACCCAATATTTCCGGGAAATTGTTATAGAATAGAAAACAAGCTGTTTTCTTAAATAATTCACTACTCTACTACTTGTTAATGGCAGTTTTTTTTAGATTTAAAGGGTGAAAAGATTTTAAGTCCACCTCGAATAGTCTCCTTTCATAATAATGCTACCTATAGGTAAATGAAAATATAAAGGTATGAGTATCCACTAATTTTTAAGAACGTGATCAGATTAAGAATTTGTCTAAATCTAACTGTAATAGGCGCCGACCGGATGCAACGATGACATTGACCGTCGGCCGAAGGAAGTTGAAAAAACATCATCTTAAATTAATAAGACTTTCAAAGCTACATTTAAAAAACTATGTCAGACGATAATGGTTAAGATAGATTAATAATGATAGGATTAAGTTTTTTTCAAGATTGATGTTTAGTTTTCTGTACCCACTTATTACAAGGGGTTTTTATGGAGTCACAGGACTTATGAACAAGCCCGTTTTTAGAGATTGCTTACAAAAAAGTTGGAAAAACGGACAGTAGTGAAAATAAGAATACCAAAAAGGTATAAAGCCGAGCAAGGAGTTAATAAATCTTTGCAGAATACACACTAATCAATTTTGTAGTTGGGTTGGCTAACGAGTTCCATTTTCAAAAAATACTCATTGAATAGCTTTGAACTTTGTCGAATTTGTTTGGAGTAACTTGCATTTTGAAAATAGAACCCCACTCAAGATATACTCGTACAATACAAGTACAAGGCCAGGGCGTCAATTCCAGCAACACGGTTCGATTGAGTGATCGTCGAGTGATCGCTGAATCCGCGTTCCATTTCCAAATTTTTCAAACAAAAATTGACAACTCACATCGATTTACGCGATCGCTTGAGTGATTTGTGTTTTCAGAATCGACACCCTGCGCACACCTAGTTCGCTGGCGGTAGCGATCAGTGAAACGCTGTCAAATATCGCTGTCAGATTTGAGATTTGACAGCGATATTTGACAGCGTTTCACTGATCGCTACCGCTAGCGAACTAGGTGTGCGCAGGCCAGGCTACAGTAGATAAATTAGCTTCTTCTGTTATAATGGATGCAGATTTCCTTTCACAAACACGGGCGTTTAAATTCACTGGGCACAAGTAGAACTCTTTGTGTGTGTCTCCTTCGGGTGCGTACTACCACCATGCCTATTCCTACCGCGAAGCAGCATCGCTGTGTTTCGGTTTGAAGGGTGTGGGTGCCGGTGACATTACTGGCACGTGAGGCTGAACATCTGTATGCCTCAAGTTGATGGACGAAGGGCAGTGCATCATAGAGTAGTGTTCTTTATTATCTGAAATAGGTGTAACATGGTGTTGCAATTTCCTAAAAATGTACCACATTTCGCTATGCATTTATATCATAACTATTATCAGTTTTTCTTACTTCACTGCTACTATTTTTGATTTGTAAAAGGATCATATAAAAAAAAAGCAGCCAAGTGCGAGTCGGACTCGCCCATGAAGGGTTCCGTAGCACGACGAACTACAAGAACCTGTATATTATGTTATTTGATGTAGCATAATAAGGTTCTTGTAGTTCGTCGAAAGGTAAATTGCGGTTTACGGTTTATGACGTATAAAAAAAAAACTACTGACTAGATCTCGTTCAAACCAAAAATCGTTGGAAGTTTACATAGTAATGTACAACATATATTTTTTTTAGTATTATCATTCTCTTACTTTAGAAGTTAGAGGGGGGGGGACCAACTTTTTTCCACTTTGGAAGTGTCTCTCGCGCAAACTATTCACGTTAGAAAAAAACGATAATAGAAACCTCAACATCATTTTTGAAGACCTATTCATAGATACCCCACACGTATGGGTTCAATGAAAAAAAAATTTTTGAGTTTCAGTTTCCAGTATGGGGACCCCCGAAATTTATAGTTTTTTTTTTATTTTTATGTTAAAATCTTAATGCGGTTCACAGAATACATCTACTCGCCAAGTTTCATCAGTCTAGCTCTTACGGCTTCGGAGAAAAATGGCTGTGACATACGGACGGACAGACAGACAGACAGACAGACATGACGAATCTATAAGGGTTCCGTTTTTGCCATTTGGCTACGGAACCCTAAAAAACGGTAGGAACCGAGCCGTAGTTTGTTGCTTGTTCTTCTAGGCTTGGTCGCGTGGAACTGGCACCTAGACTCACCTAGCTTTAAGACGTTTTAGAGTAATCCTTGCAATTTAACGAATAAAGACAATTTTGAGTTTGAGTTTTTTATACTTTTTTTTATTTAATCTCCTTATAAAAACATCATTTTAATCTACATACCAATGCTCAATGGACCAGTAACTTGTGTGGGTGATGCATCACACCTGGGGCCTTATTCTCGGCTCATCTCGGATCATTTTGCAATTTTATTTTATTGCTTCTTTTCGAATAGAGAATGGATGCTTTCCTTGAGTAATTCATCGACGACCTCATCGTAGAAGCCTCGACAGCTACGATATACGTAAAACGTAGAAAAAGTGCGAAAAAGTTGAAAAGAAGCCATAAAATAAAATTGCAAAGTGATCGAGATCGGCCCGAGAATTAGGCCCTTGTTCCTTCTTTGAGCTAATTGACTTGCTAATATTTATTAATATGCACAATATTATGAACTTGAATCTCTATAACTTATTGCAAATAGACCACATAATATGATATTATAAGAAGTTGCTTATTTTATTCAAATCTTTTAAAAAATGTTGTACAACCTATAATATTATATTGTAAATAAATCACTTGGCAGACGTGGACCTTGAAAGAAAACATTAGGCCCACCTCAGGCTCAGGCATGGTAGATATTCTAAACATATTGATAGTACAGTAGGTAGGTTTGATAGGTACCCAATATCATTGAGTAATAAAATAATAATTTGGAGATTTGATGAATACTCTCAAGTAATAGAAAAGACTAATCTAATGGTTATATTATTATAATAAATACATACGTTCTTAGGTTTATGTATAATTAATTTTACAAGCAATAAATATTTTTTGATTACAGTTTGCGGAACAAGTAACGCCATCTATACAACGCCGAGTAAAGCTTGACCAAAGCGCAAGAGTCGCCACTTACGAACCTCCGCAGACTCAGCCAGCGCCATCTAGCGTCGAGTAGCTAAAGCACAAGAAAGCTTCTCGAGCTTGAGATAAATACTTTTTTTTTCGGTTTTCTTACCATTGCGGTCTGCCAGAGGTTCGCATGTGCAAATAAAACATATGAGATATCTCGCAATAAAATACAGTGTGCTGCATATTACACTCGGACAAACCCGTTACAGTACAGGCAGATTATAGTAGTTTTGTAAAAAAAAACCAACACGCAAATCAACAAAAAAGGACACATTAGGTTAATTAAAAAAAAAGAAAATTATTCAGTCATAATACATTTTTTCAGTAAAATCACAAGGATCCTTTGTGAGCCAATGCAACCAAAACCCTAAAATATAAGCCCTAAATACAACGTGTATCAAAATATGTGTACTATCCTGAAGGGGGGTGAATTTCCACCTCCCGGGGAACAACTTTTGTTCAACGACTTTTCGAACTTCGATTGGTATCTCTGAAAAAAACTGCAACGAAGTTTCAACATGAACAGCTGACTTTATACAAAGTGACAACCCTAAACTCAGCTACAGAGGTAGTAGGTAGTAGTAGTAGACCTACAGAGGTAGTAGGTCAAGGGGTCAAGGGGTTACAAGGATAGGGTTGTCAATTTATTTAGGCATTATGAAATTAAATATTTTTGTATGGGAAACTGAAAATAGGAATTTTTAATTATCTCCCCCACACAACTGATCACCAATGTGGTCTGAAACCCCCCACCTTCGCATAGTACACATATTTAGATACACCTTGTATATAGTAACCCTAATAATAAATTTAGTAAATATGGTGTCTTTGGAATCAAAGTCAAATTAAAAATTCGTTTATTCAGTTGTATCACAAAGATTACTTAAAGAGTCCGAAAAAAACCACCTACGAATTTTCACAATAGTCGGGTTTTGTAAGGCCTGCGCACATCCGATGACAATGGCGATCAGCTGAAACGCTGTCAAATATGACAGCAATATTTGACAGCATTTCAGCTGATCGTCATCGCCATCGTCTAGATGTGTCGCAAGCCTTTATAACAATTTGATAGATTACTTTTTTATCATCAGAATAATTTTTATACCAATTTGTTAATCTCGCCTATTTCTGACGGCCAATGGACCGAAAACATTGTTACGACCGCGGGAAGTCGGTGGATGAAAAGAGCTCAGGAGCGATATACGGTACGATATACGGAAAACGTAGAACAACTTGTTCTACGTTTTCCGTATATCGTAGCTGTCGAGGTACACATTGGCATTGCACAACCCCGCACTTGTTCTGAACAAGTGCGGGGTTGTGCAATGCCAATGTGTATTTATGGGACATTGAAAATCTCGGTTGGCCCGAGAATTTGGCTCCTGAACCGTTTCTCCTGAAAACGCATAGGGCCACCCCTACATGTTTTTTATGTCCATCAGTGGACTTCTACAGATGATGATAATGATGAAGTGTCGTAAAGGCAGGACCTCGAAGGTAGAAAGTGAGGGTAGGCGGGCGTAGGTGCACCATCTGGCGCAGCCTTCGCCCACACGCCTGACGCGCGGTCAGCTGGCCTGATGTCATTGATCATAGCGGCGAAGGTCCCGGTGCCTTCCGAATTCCGATACACTGATTCGTTGCACCAAAATGTGGGTATGTGCCAGGGGCCTAATTCTCGGGCCGACCGAGATTTTCAATGTCCCATAAATACACATTGGCATTGCACAACCCCGCACTTTTTCTACGTTTTCCGTATATCGTAGCTGTCGAGGCTTTTACGATGAGGTCGTTGATGAATTACTCAAGGAAATCTGCCATTCTCTCTTCGAAAACAAGCAATAAAATAAAATTGCAAAATAATCCGAGAATTAGGCTCCTGGGGGCTAATTCTCAGGCCGATCTCGATTATTTTGAAATTTTATTTTATTGCTTCTTTTCGAAGAGAGAATGAATGATTTCCTTGAGTAATTCATTAACGACCTCTTCTTAAAAGCCTCGACAGCTACGATATACGGAAAACGTACAAAAAGTGCGGGGTTGTGAAAAGAAGCAATAAAATAAAATTGCAAAATGATCGAGATCGGCCCGAGAATTAGCCCCCTGCTGCGTGTCAAAGTCGTGAAACAGTTTTATTTGTTTTTAATAAGTTACGCCACAAAAGACAACCTTGGCGAATAACGCCAATGGGTAATTAAAAATGCGTTTTAAAATGATTTGTGTATTTGATTACCACTGGCGGCCACCCAGGCAAATTGTTACACCCAAGTGCAACGAGTGAGATTTGAACCTACGACTCCTTTTGCTAACTTTGTCTAAGTTAGCAAAAGGAGTCGTAGGTTCAAATCTCAAATCGGTTACGAATTACCAAGAAAACTACGCTTTCAACTCCCAATGACGTAAGCATTTTAAATCAAAGTAATTCTCAGTACATTGGGGTCACCAAATAACTACCATAAGGAGGCAGGTATGCTGCGGCCAGTTGATTCACTGTGACGTCACCGATCAGATTGGAAAGCAAGTGATTCACTTATTTATGAGCTGTACTTGCAATTGACCATCTGCAGAGATGAAGCAATGTTGTGAATAAGCATTTAATTTTATTTATTGCTTTAAGTATTTCTTCAACTGAATTTGCTTTTTGTCTACCTCGTTTTTATGAGATGGCCATTAATTGTATTAAACTGCATTAACCTAATATGTGTTGCATCATATTTTAATATATATCTGGATATTATGTCAGATAAATTTATTGCCTACCCAAAAAATGAAAATCAATAACAATATTTTTTTTAGTTCCGCTACTCGATCATAGATGGCGCTGCTTGATATTGGCTGGGCCTTATGCTGTTACATTACCAATAATAATAACCTGTAGAAATGTGTATTTACAAATAGTTAAAAACTTACTCATCGACATACAAATATCACAGATAAGCTAAGTAGTTCTATTTTTAACAAAGTTGTTTTTATATATATTCGTTCCATTTTTATTTCATTTGAATCGAATTGATCGAATTCAATCAATCGATTGGAATCAATTGATCTGAGTGAGTCGATTGTTATTTAATTAGCTTCATTGATCAAATACAGGACTAGTACTTGATCAATTTGACCACGTATTTGATCAATTTGATGACCGGTGGAGCGTAGCAACTGAGAGAATCTCCAAACCTCCTGTTCAAATCTAACGCATGAAGTTCAAGTTGATGGACGTAGGGAAGTGCATGGTAGGGCACGTTCTTGATGTGCGTGACCTACGAGGCAATGCTTTGTTATAGGCGATGGTAACCACTTAACATCACGTAGGCCAAGAGATTGTTCCATCAGCGAGTTGAATAAAAAAAATGATAAAGTTTTTGCATTAATTTCTTTAAAATATTCGTCACGTTCCTTTTATGTCTTTTATTTCACTTATTATTTTATAACAGTGTGGGCAAAGGATTTTAAGTTCTGAAGCTGAAATAAGCAGCGTTTTGCGTGGTTGCTTGGTGGTTGACATTTGAATGAGTTTTATGTGACCAATTTTTAGGCCGACCGAAACTTAGATTCACATTGACCGAACTTGTGTGACCAAGAGAGCACCAGTGATTTTTTTAGCATGGCAACGATCCTTTATTGTGATTTTATGCAAACGTCAGCCATCTTTGAATTCCATCTGAGTGTTCGAAATTCGAAAGAAGAAGTTGACTATAAAATTAGTGACACAATTTAAGTTGGATGCAGTTAGGTATTTCATGACCTTGTTAACCCCGACCAAGCCGACAAAGGCCGGGTCGTTGACCCCGTAACTGTGCCTCCATGCTCTCTCCAAATACCTACTTAGTTCCGGGTTCTTGCTTCTTGGCTCGAAGGAAAAGAGGCATGGCAAATAGAGATACAACTACGAGAAATAAGTTCAGTGCAAAAAGAGAGGTTACTTATAACTTCTTAGGGCAGTGACAGCGGACAGAAACAATGTTTGACTCTGAGTCGGGCATAGAGCATAGATATTTTGACAGATCTCAATTGAAGTGTCAATTTTTTTCAAAATGGCGGACAGTAGGTATGCCAGGCATACTAAAATGTTCATCGCTCTTTACACTTGAAGCTTGACTCAAGCATCTTAGACCGAAGGGACGGTATGACTGTTTGGCTGAGCTTTTTTTTATACAACTTATGGAACAAGCATTATGGCCAACCTGATGTTAAGTGGTAACCATCGCCTATAACAAAGCATTGCCTCGTAGGTCAAGAACGTGATCTACGATGCACTGCCCTGCGTCCATCAACTTGAGACATACAGATGTTCAGCCTCACGTGCCAGTAATGTCACCGGCACCCACACCCTTCAAACTGAAACACAGCAATGCTTCACGGCAGAAATAGGCATGGTGGTAGTACGCACCCGGACGAGACACACACAAAGAGCTCTACTGCTAAAGCTGGGCTGTACCTAGGTTATGTTCTTGCTAGGTGTTGTAAATCTAGGCCGGTTTTGAAGTCTAGCAGCTAAGTTGCGACACTTCATCAATAAGCCCAGACATGGGCGTGGTCACTTTCAATGGACCAGTCCATTGCACCCTTATTCACAAACATTCTATGCAACTATGGAGATTTTTAATAAAAAATTCGAAAAAAGCTTTAAAAAATTCCAGCTTTATAAAATTCCTAAACGACTTCAAATACCTTTAAACTAATGTATTTCAAATTCCAATCAAACTCTAGACTAGACAGACGTATAAGCTTTATAAAGGCCTGCGCTCATCTAGGAGATGGTAATGGTGATCAGCTGAAACGCTGTCATATTTGACAGCGTTTCAGATGACCGTCATCGCCATTGCCTAGATGTGCGCAGCCCAAGAAAATTGACAGTTATTTCTCTGAACTAAGATATCTGAATATATGGAGGGTGTCCATGTCCACCATGCCAGGGAATCAGCGGATCTGCTTGTGTATTTTCACCGAAATGTAACTAATTATGAGGGTAAAAAAGCCTGAAACTGCCTAAATTGCTTTGCAAATGGTACGAAATATAATCAAAGCGTCTTACAAAAGACTCTTTTTTTGTATGCAAGGATACATTATAAAAAACTAGGCTTTAAGGATACATTATAAAAAACTAGGCGTAACATAATAAAGTACAACGGGCACCCTTATCGCTGAACGCGATTTCTTCCAACTTAACGGTTAGCGGGGAGCAAAATGCAACATGAACAATTCTACTGTCACCAAAGTGTGCTAACAGCTTATCTCAAGCAACGTGAATAAGGCCGCAGTTAGGGTTACCAGATACAAAATTGAAAATGCCGGAGAAATGGCCTAATTATATACTCACTGAAAAATCCTGAGATTGTCGCAATAGGTTAGGTAGAGTTACCAGAAAGAAAATTAAAAAGTCCGGAAAAAGAATTTTGACAAAATAGGCAAATTTTCTCGCAAACGCAGTTTGCTACTTGAAAAAGGTATCGGCCTAATTAATCCAGACAAATCTGAAAATCCTGAGATTTTGACGCAATAGGCAAATTTTCTCGCAAACGCAATTTGCAACTCGAAAATGTAAACTGAATTGTGCACTGTTTCGGAATACGGGCCTAAGTTTATATTGACAAAAAAGCTAGTAAAAGCTAGATGATATGTCCACAATATTTATTTATTTTTAGGCTAAGAATACCACACAAATATTTGTTGCCTGGAGGGGATCGAACCCACGACCTACGGTGCAGAAGGCAGCTATTATCAAATGAGCTGAGAGGTCAGACAATCCTGATAAATCCTGAGATATGGTAACCCTAGTCGCAGTGCACTTGCATCCTGCACAATAAGAAAGTTCATTATTCCGTAATGTGGAAAGTAATTTATATGATTTATTATCATTAAGTATAATGGTTTATAAATGACTAGGACATTAATTAATAAAAATTACTTATTCAATAACGATATTGCTGCGATTATTATACTGACTGGCCTCTCAGCTCGGTTGGTAGTACCTCTACCTTCTGCGCCGTAGGTCGTGGGTTCGATCCCCACAGAGAACAAGTATTTGTGTGGTGAACACAGATGTTTGTTCTCTGTCTGGGTGTTATATTGTATTCTAAGCATGTATTAAAAAAAAAATGTATGTAAGTATTATATCAGCTACCTGGTTCCCATAACACAAGTTCTGCTTAATTTGGGGCTAGATAGTGTTGTGTGAATTGTCCAAAATATTTATTATTTATTATTTTTTTATTATAGAAATATACAATATAATACTATACAGCAATACGATCTGCCCCAGCTTCGCAGGGGTGGAAAAATTCAAAGTCAGTGACTTCACATTTTTCAGCTTTTGTTCTCTAAATGACAACCGTGCGAAGGCGGGGCGAGTCGCTAGTAATAAATACAGCCTATGTTACTAAAAGATTATGTAGCTTTCTAATGGTGAAATAATTTTTGAAATCGTTCCAGTAGTTTTTGAGTTTTCTCGTTACATACGGTCTTACGTTTTCTCTTGGTAATATTAGCAAAGAATTATATTACAAAATGTGCCTACAAAATACAAACGAACAGTTTAGCTATCCACAGATCGTTACAAACGATCTAAAGATAGCTCAACTGATCAAAATCAATTAGATATAGTTATAACTGCAAAACTAGGTTTGACTGCATTTACCATCTCGGAATAGATAGATAGATAGATATTTTTTTTAGAATGACATTACCTGTCAAATAAAAAAAATCCATCTCCGTTTTTGACAAGTCTAAAGCAGATAATGCAAGGATATTTCCAACCCTTGAGATAATGATATGGTAATATTTTTATGTGACGGATAGCATTGAACCATAGACAAAGGAACCTCTTTAAAGGTTTCAAAACTCCTTGGACAAAACAAACCCACCTAGACAAAAAGATTTTTTTTAAAACGAGAAGGCTTTCAAAATAAAATCCGCACATAACCAGTTCTATTTTAACCAAACCTAGATCAAGAAACTGCCTACTTGGGTATGTATTTAAATAGGTCAAGTGCCGTGTTCAAATAAGCAATAATGAAGTGTAAACTGAATTTATTATTTACTATTATTGAAAATGACATCACGACCTAAGTATACCTACTTACATAAAGTGACAGGCATAACATTACAAAGTACAGAGTGATCATAAAATATACTAATAACTTCATAGAAAAACCTTTAAAACCATTTTAATTCAAACTTAACTATTGCTCTACGAAATAATTAATTAAAATCGCGGTATTTTCAGTTATATTGATTTCCGTTAGTTGAAATTTTCGGAAAATATTGGCTTAATGGGAAGAAAACCTTTACATATTAAACCGGGTTTTTGCCTGTTTTACTTTCTACCAGTTTTTCACCGTCCATCTATTAGTTTAAGGATCTTTAGTTTAATTATCATCATCGGCCCGTTTCCACCCCTTGCGAGTTTCCTTTCCCCTTGCGAGTCTCATCTTCTCTTCGCACTCATAACAATATCGTTCGACCAACGTTAGTTTAATGTGTAAAATTTAATAGTTATTTGTTTTACAAGAGTGCAAAGCTGCTTTTTAAACGCGTGCTCAATTTTGATGACCGAGCAAGCGAAGGATTCTAAAATTTAATGAGCTGAGCGAGTGGTTTAAAAGTTAGAATCCTAAGCGTTGGCGCAGGAATCAAAAGAGCACAAGGTGAAAAATCTTTGCACTCGAGTGCAAAACGTAACTTTTCATCCCACCTCAGCGAGGAAATGACTAAATGCAAAAAAGAACACTGCGCGACTAAAAGAAACACACCAAGAACGTTACAAGTGCGAGTTTTTAACAATTTAAAAAAGGTTGTATGATAAATTCGGCACCATGGAGATAGAAGTAAATAGGTTGTATATACACAAACTTAGTGAACACGATATTTTAAATTCAAATGTACTTTATCCGCTAGCGGATAAAAACGGCTTTTGCAGTCAGATATTGAACAGCAAAAACACACTTTTCAAGCTGGTGGGATGAAAATGTTTTATATCAGGTTCCCATAATACAAGCTCTGTTTAAATTGGGACTAGATAGTGTTGTGTGGATTGTCCACAATATTTTTTTTTTAATATTATCAATTATCATATATTTTTTACATCCTATAGCATGGCGCCACTCCGCATAAGGGTAGCCAAGTCAGTAAGTGTGCCAAGAGTCTACCCACACGTCATAATTATCATATTATTTACGTACAATACCATTATTTTTTATGTAGGTTGGTAATACTGTGCAATGCCAGTGGGTTATCAGTGTTTGTAATACGTTTTTATCCTTATTTGGATTAAATGAAGTTGTTACTCTGTTGTCACTCACCTCTTTTGAAATTTGCAAATTTTGCAAAAACTATAAATTTTGGAAAAGTTGTTTTAAGAACCTTGTGTTGAGTCCTATGTACAAAAAATAACTGATAAAGAGTTATCTTCTGATCGTGGTGCAAGGATTTTGAGTGCGCCTCAAAGAGGCTACTTTCGTGCACTTGACACATTGTTTATCGAACTTTCCATTCCACAAACGGTAGAGGAACCAAGCCGTAGTTTGTTGCCTGTTCTTCTAGGCTTGGTCGCGTGGAACTGGCACCTAGACTCACCTAGCTTTAGACGTTTCAAAGCGATCCTTGTGATACTACTGAATAAATATATATGTGACTTTGACATTAAAAGTAATGGAACTATTATTATGGCATTAGTATTAAATAATAGTCTCTGCCTAACATTTGCGTTGCCAATAATTTGAAAACCGACAAGTCGTAGAACGTAAAATGTTTGAAATCACAAATCAAGTGCGCGCAAGGAGCCTCTCTGAGGCGTACTTTAAATCCTTTCACCACACTGGTTCATAAAAAAATTGGTTGTCTGTAAAGTCGGTTTACCGACGATAGTTGAACGTGACCACGTCATACAGCTGTGCACATCGCTCACTCAAGTAGGAGAGAGACAGATGACGAACGCTGCCGAACGCGGAGGCCGATTGTGCCTCTTTGTCGGTCGTTCCGCGCTCTCGCTTGCGCTTCAAACCTTAAATGGAACGCCTCAGAGCGAGGTAACGCCGCATGAGTCATGTTTTTTCGTGCGTGCAGCCGGCTCCATCGAATTATAAGACGTCACGTCAAAAGCCAGTGAAAAAGAAGAAGACTGCTGCTTTTAAACAGAACTTAAGAGCACTTCACGAAGACAACATGAATGTCAAGTGATTACATAGACTCATGCAAAGGTTACATCAAAAGCTCCTCACGAATATCGCTCACTTTCTAATGCATTTTGCAATCTGACTTCTGAGCCTGAGTTCTAAATGTCCTCTAAAAGATACCATCATAAATGAGGTAATCGACCACGGTTGGTACTTTTAAGGCATTGTTTTTTATAAACAACGGGATATTTACTATGATTTAATTTTGTAGTTTTGATTCCCGATATTTTGGCATAGTTGCATTCACCATGATCATAGAGAGCACTGGTGGTCTAATGGTAGCAGCCCCGCCTTCCAATCCGAAGGTCGTGGGTTCAAATCCAGTCGTATACCAATGAGTTTTTCAGTACTCTCAAAACGGCGAAGGAAAACATCGTGAGAAAACCGGCGTGTCGTAGAACCAAAAAAAGTTCGAGCAACACTTACTTGTCAAGGGTCACGCAACAAGGGCCCACCAGCGGCCTACTTGCGGAAAAACCTGCCCGCACATCAAGTGCGGATGATAAATTCACCGATTTTTTTTTATGCACCATGATTAGGTACTGGTTTTGTTTCTTTGTTTAGGGGATTTTATGTCGAAACCTCAGTGTGTTTGTCTGTTTGTTTGTTGGTTTATCAAGTAAGGAGTACGTCCCAATGGCACCATTACCGTAATAAAGAGTGTTGTTTATTTTATCGAATTTGCAATTCAATTGAGTAGATTGCGAATGACTCATGCTATGATGTAAACGTATTGTTGGAGCTGCCAACTGAATTTACTTTCGCTGGTAAGTTGGTCTTAAGTATGTATTTTGACAGTTCAAGGCTTACGTCAAAAAATATATTTTTTTTCTAATATTTTTGAAGTGCTTCTTTAAGGTCAGGGTGTCGATTCTAAAGACACAAATCACTCAAGCAATCGCGTAAATCGATGTGAGTTGTCAATTTTTGTTTCAAAAATTTGAAAATGGAACGCGGATTCAGCGATCCCTCGACGATCACTCAATCGAACCGTGTTGCTGGAATTGACGGCCTGCGCACACCTAGTTCGCTGGCGGTAGCGATCAGTGAAACGCTGTCAAATATCGCTGTCAAATTTGACAGCGTTTCACTGATCGCCGACGCCAGCGGCCTAGGCGTGCGCAGGCCTTTAGGCGCGTTGGGCATTTTATTAGATGAAAAAAAACCGATACCGTTTTTGACAGCTCTGTATGTGTATAGTGAAAAAATATGCCCTAAAACAAGGCAGATAGAGTTCATAATCAAACAAATGCACCGCACGAGTATGCCAACTTTTACAGAACGGAACTGAAAAAGAATTCTGTAATAATCAAAAGATGTGAAAAACAAAGTTGTTCATATTCACTTCAGTCAAAAAAAAGAAAAACAGAAACACTCTGGTAGTACCCCGGAGTGTCTTTTTTTTTTTGGTGTCACAACGAAGAAAAGGCTAGAGACCGGTAGAACTAAAACCCGTTGTTATTTTTTTTTTAAATCTAAACTGTCATTGCCAACGCTTGTTATTTTTTAAGCGCCATCATGATATCACAAGTAGTTTTAGGTACAATATGTAACGACTTAACGACATACCTTCAGAATACTTGATTTCTGTGTCATGGCTTTGATCGCCACAGTTCTTATAAGGATATTTAGGTTTTTATTGCATAATCGTACCTGCCTAATCAGTTTTTCCGTGACGTTTTTTAAGAGATCCATTTATTTGATTACAAAAACTTATTTTACCATATTTTTTTTGGAGCTAAAACATTTTTGAGTGGGCAAGCTTCTAAGGCGGGTTTGAGCATTTTAGAGGTGGGATAAAAGTTCCAGTTCCTCTTCAAAAAGCAGGTAAGTAAACAGGAAATGAAATGAAAACTCTTCAGGTGTGTTGGCGAAGACTAACTTACGCAACTTTAAGCCGATAGTCGCGAAGGCGCTAAATTAAATTAGTTTGCCAAGGACATTCACTCATTAGAAACCTAGCAGACGGGGCAAAGTTTTTGCTGGTCTGTGAAATTGATCATGAAATTGATACTTTTGGTAATATTCTCGGAACTTTGAAGACAAGAATGATACCTGCCACTTAAAATATTGTGATGGATGTAACACATTGAATCACAAACAGAATAAAAAAACAGATATAGGTTTTCTTTCTAACCTAAAAAAGTTCTATATACAAATTTTAGGGACGACATTATGTTACAAACTCCTAAGTAAACTCGTTAAATTGTTCGATATTTAAAATGATTTGATTTTTGAATTGTTGAAAGAGCTTGCTGCTGGCTCGTTTGTTTCAAGTGTAAAAACTATAACGTGTGAAACTTTTTGTTGAAATAATAAGAAAAAAATTATTAAAATCCTTCTTGATGTAAATGGAGCAAAAAATTATGCGCAATAAAAATAGTAGGTCACTAAAAATAAACCTATCTGCTTTGTTGTTATAATATTTATATCTATCCAATTAAAATCAACAAAACGACTATGAGATCCAATTATGATTTTAGATTCGAATCTAGAACTCGATTAGCACGAAGAAAAGAACAGATAAAGGTCACTCACGATCTTATAAATAAAGATTGAATCCTTTGAATACTTGTTCATATCGTGACATAATAATATGAAGTCAAAAGAGAGACTTTTGAAAATTATTGTTTCCCAAATCTGATTTGTAGATGGCGTTGATCCGTTCTTTCGTGGCTCTCGTTCGATTGATCCAGTTTAGACAACATAGTAAAACGAATTTCTTGTCTGAATCATATCAATATTACCGCTCAATGTTTTTCAGTCTTTTGTAACATTGCTTCCATTCTCTTGCATAACTTTTATAGCTAGATTAACTAGCCTAGATTTACTAATTATAACTTTCAATTCTTACGTAGAATACAAGTAGGTAATTCTTCTTCAATAGTGTGAGGTTTGTAGACTTTCCACGTCATGTTTAATAACGATTTTTTGCAGCCGTTTTACTTATTTTATGTATGTATTATCATTTTGGCATCGCTAGCTGTAGGTTTTTTGTTCAGTTCTTTTAGTTTTATACATTTCTGTAAGGTTTTTCACAATAGGAAGTAAACACGTATAAAACTGCGTCTGCCATAAAACCATACTGCAATTAAAATGATAAAATCTAACCACGAATAAAACTAAACTAACCTGGAAGTGCAGGATGATGGTCCATATAAGACCGAGGGTCAGCTTAGGGTTGCCGTCCACAATATCTTCAGCTCGGATGTTGACGAGCTTGATCTTCTTGTAGCGGAGGAAGTCCAGCGCCATTTGGACGTTCTGCAGCATGTGGAAACGCATGCGGCCTCGCTCGCGCGGCTGAAATTGTACAAAGAGGAAGGTGAGATGGATATACGATTGACTTCACTGTCTGAGAGACTTTGCGGACTTGATACTTATGAAATTCAGAACGAACTGAGCGACATCCTAGTGAAACTGGATCAGATAAGGGGAGCTCGCATGCAGCTCCCGTTATATGCGTGAATACGGGTACAGTTGAGGCTTAACAGGCAACTGTGCAAGAGACCAGGGTCGATGGCAGGTCTTTAGTATTAGTGAAGCAGATGACAGGCGTATAAACTTGTCACACTGTGAATTCCTTGATAGGTTCCTCAAGAGCATCGCTGTTTGTGATACCCTTAATAGAACCCGTCAAACTGGTCACCTGGCAATGAATTCAGATATTGGTAGCACTGTTCATCATTTATCCCGCGAGCTATGGAATGACCTCTCCCTGCTGAGTTTTTGCATAGAGACTCTATGAAGCCGAAATTAGCCGATGTGCAATATTTGTTGCCTACCTATACAGTTCTTTCCCTACTCAGATGCATAAAAAAGTCAGTTCGCGTGTACTACTAGCCAACTGTAGTGTGACGTATGAAGAACCACTCAGAATCATTTAAGCTTACAGGCCCCAAGGGTGTGGTATCACACCCCTTAATATCGAGTTGATTAAAACCTTCGATAATAGATTAGCATCGGGGCGGAAGTAATAGGTGGATTCATTGATAGGGGTTGGGGTTAATTTGAAAGCTTCTGGCATATTGATGTTAAACCAGGGTGCGAATAAAAGATTAGATGTTCGGGTACTAATGGGGGTTAATTCAGTTGTAAAAAAAAGTAAACAGGCCTTTGAATCTATTCTAGATTTATTTAGCGTCAGGGGCAAGGTTATGCCTTATGCCCCTATTTGCGGGATGCTATAGTGTCTGTCACTAAATATGCAAATGGAATATAAGGTCAGCACAATACATTATGAAAATTCATAAATTAATAAAATATTATCACTCAAATGTATCACACAAATACTCCCTAACACAATAGTATGCCTTTTCTATTAAAAAGGTATTTAAAATCTTCATTAATATAATAACAAAATGGAGAAACAAAAAAGATATACATGTACAAAACCAATTAAACTATTAGTTTACGATCCACGCATTAATGGCAGAACAAGTTCCACGTTTTACGAGCTTCATTATCAACTAGTCTGGTCTGTCACGCGAATATAGAAGAACATGCTACATAAACTAGTTGAATATATGAGGACCCCTGACATGGAAGTATTAAAGCTTGCGGTAAAAGGTTAAAGTTCAATTATTATTGTCCAACTGGCGGTTCAGCTAATAGAGAAGTATTTATGAAGGAAACAGTAGAACAATTGAAACAGTTCAGAATTAATGCAATGAATTTAATAATTAAGCTTCTGAGATCTGATTACTATCTAGCACGGAAATGAAAGAAACACGAGCAAAGTACTTTGCTTGGGCGAAGATGCCAAAAATTATAGTCAAAGAGCCTACTGTCGCAGAAACTTATTAATATTGGTTCATTAGGGCTTACCTAGCTTAGATAGCTACCAAATCTGTTGCCATCTCTATTTGTTGACATAAAAGTGACAGTGACAACAACACTTTAGCGAGCCGTTAAATAGTTTTGGGAATTATAAATGTCTCAGATAGTCGGATGACGGATTGGTGTTATAAACGAAGAACAAGAAGAGCATAAGCTGATTCTATAGATGTTAGAGAGGAAGTAAGTCGGTATACTTACGAGGTGTTCGCCAGAAAGCACCTCCAGCAGCGATATGAGGTTGAGTCCATCGCGCAGGTCTTCGAACAGATCGTTCACGTGACGGTTAACCTGCACACAACAAAATAATATTATTCAAATGAATTTAAAGAGATAATAAAACAACACAAAATACGCTGAAAACACACAGTGAATTATTATGGAAAAAGTGATGCCATGTATAATAAGAAAACAACTTTCGGTAGTAAATAGTGCATTCCTACTGAAATAATAAACAATAACAGACCAATACAAAATAAAAAGTCAAAACAAAAAGTGCCTCTATCAATACAAAAACTGCTGATTTGTTGAATAAAGCGATAAACAATACTCAAGAAATGGATAAAATAACGAAATACCATGCCAATGAAACTGAACGATAACAGTCGATCTCAGCTAATCTCATTGCTAACTAAGAAAACACTTGCCAATTATTAGAAGTGCAAATAAACAGCGAAAGCAAAATCAACTAAAACGTGACTACAACAAATACGAAACTAAGAACTCTCGCCAACTTAGCTGCATAAAAGCTGCGACTAGTAGCCTGACCAAACCTCTGATGGCCACTACCAATTTTCAACATCAACATTGGCCACTGAAAAAGCTTGTGATTTGCTAATAACGACTCAAATGAAAGCACGTGCAAAGTATAAACATACAATATCAGAGGTTTCAAAGATTCTATTTCAAAAGCCAGGCATTGTGCGGAGTCTAAAAGGCGTTAAAACAACGAAACTGCAACAACGACACGACAACTACAACTTACTTGTTGCGGAGGACAACATGGCTGGTTGTTGATCAGCTCACACACGTGCAGCCGGGTGTACGTCTGTCCGGGCAGCGTGGGGTAAAAATACGTTAACACAAGGTTTAGATATTTAACTAAAACTAGCTACCACAATGACTTAAGTTGATACTAACTTCACAAAACGTAAAAAAATCGAAACCGGCCGGCCGGGTACAGAAATGAACACTACAAGCAAACTACAATGATGAACAAAATAAGAAAGATCTACTCTCTAAGGGAAAAAAACAGAAATACTCGAAATGTATTCTATACCATGATGATAAATAAAAAAAAACTAGGGGAATCAAAACATTGACTTAGAACTGAGTTTGGATGTCATTGACAATGTAAAATCTTGTGCCAAAAAACACCTTACAAAGGGCAAACTGTACGAGTTAATAGGAAGTAGAAGTCTAGTAATCAAACGTCAAGGAATACCAGGAAACTACAAAGTAGGGCTGATGCTATCAGTTCTTGATAAAGAGATAAACATCAGAATAGCCGATAATGATATTAGATTAATAAAGATAAGAAGCAATATATTGTATGAAATAAAACCTATACCTACATTAACAAGCAGCAATACAAGGAACACCTGTTATCAAAATCAACATCATAATGTTTGCTAAATATGTTGATAAAAAAAACATCCCCGCAAAAAAATACAAGATAAATATTACCCATACAGGAGTTTGCGTGAAATGTTATGCAAGCAATATTGATGAACAATGTGATAGATGACATGGATAGAGAAAGGAATACAGAGATTACGGCTGACAGAGGAGAACGTGTTGTACCGACTCTTCATTAAGTGGGATAAGGGCAGGAAGAAGAAGAGTTATGAAAGCAAACCCATCAAATTAGAATGAAACTAAAGTACTACAAAATAAACCCAAATACGGAGTTAATGATATGACAGTGTTATAAAAACCTAGCTACATTATTTAGATTTTTAAATAAACATACGTTACAATCAAAACATGCTTAAAAACGATGCAGCAAAAAAACTGACAAAAACTATGATTGATGATGTACTTATACACAAAGTCAGTGGGTCTGTCATAGTAATCTCGGATATTAAAATAATATTTGGTTAATTACGCAATTTACTTGAATGGGTCAATGATGCAGATGATTTGTGAGGAAGTAGGTGACATCATGTAGTAAGGTTGCCTACAAAAACTGCTGTTCTGTTTAGCTCTGTTTTTTAACGCTCTGCAGGGCAAAATTTTTCCAAATAACTCTAAAATCCAAAAGAAATACCCTTAGGAATAACATAAATAAAATCAGATACAAAGTTAAGTACTAATTTAAAATTGAAACTTTGAGTTGCTAAAAAAACAGAGATATTAAAAATTTGGTTAGATACCAAATCTTTACTGGTTTTCAAAATTAGTCTAATGAACAGAACAAGAATGCCGTTAGCATATATGTATTTCGAAGCAGAAACTCGTACAATACTACTCGTACTACTAGCAAAGCTATACAATGACAAAGATGACAAAGCAGATCAAACCAGCTGTGTATACTACAGACCTTTAGGTACTTCCAGTGCTGCTCCGAATCCAATGAAAAGCGATGGAAAATAAACATTGAAACCTTAGAATTACAGTGAAGTGTAACCAAGGTTACCCTAGGGCTGCCTACTTGGGCCCATTTAGTTTCTAATAGACCCCAGTCTTCAAAGCCCTAGATCCTTAAACTAGCACAAAGAGAATATAAAAGCGTAAAGAGCTTTTAGCGGTAAATGGTAGGGAAAGATTACCCACCAAAATAATTGAAGTGCTTTTAAAAATAATTAAGAACATGATAAGTGCCTGCATAAGAATAAAATTAAAGCTGTCATAATTTGCATGGTTTTATTAATAGCACATTTAGATGGAACAAGCAGTTGGCCCATCCTGTTACCCATGATGTTAGTGATGTTGGTACGGAGAGTAGTTCTTATCAAAAAGGCAAGCATCAAGGAGTTTAAAAGTCGATGGTTTTACTGTATTCTGATCTAGTAATCAGCGAATGCTGGCTGTGTATCTTTTGCTTGAAGATGATAGTCGTTAGCCTATTTATTTGATTTAAGAGGCGGTGCCACTGGACAAGACCACCCATGCTTAAAAAGATCATTATCATCAGCTTTCTCGATTAACTATATTAAGATCACAAGCCCGGTCATTGGCTGATAGGCGACATTACAATATTCTTCACTAATGGAGTACCCGCGACTTTTTTTATTCATTTATTTGCAAAATACGATAAAATTGGTACTCTGATGTATTTTGACTATTTCCTAGTAACTTATTATCGCAAGTTTAAATCACACAATTCTATATTTAAAACGACTGGTGCCGCTAAATTGGTACATCGATGCGTGATAAATGATAATTCAAATTACATACGTATTGTCATTTAAATTCAAAACAAAACGTTCTCTGCTGTGGCGCTTACGATAGCCGCAAGGTCAAAAATGTGTGAACATCTAGGTTTTTTTTATTTTCTGAATGACATTATACAAACACAAATCAAATGTCGTCTTCTGCCGAAAGAAGTTAGCCGATATTTTTCCCCAAAACTTTAATCTTAGAATAATGGAATATTAATCTAATCTAATCATCTCTTGGAATAATTTAATCTGAATTTTCATGTCCTGAAAAAACCTGTTGAGTCGCAGTCGAATACACTTCATGTGGGCTCGACTCAACAGGTTTTTTCAGGACATGAAAATTCAGATTAAATTATTCCCATTTCATAGATCTAAATTGGATATCAATGGTATAGTATTTATTTCAAAAAAGGAAGACTTCTGAACCTGACCGATAGACTCACATACATACAGGCCTATAGAAGATGCTGCTGTTCGTATGAGTCATTCAAATGATGGAGAATGCTATTAGGATGTTAACCGGCCGTTTCGTTTGTTTATTGTACGCTCTCAGATACATCTCTTATCTGTTTATTGAATTTGATTAAATGTTGCTTTGCGTATTTGATGGGTGCTATGATAAAGTCTGCCAATGATCCGTTAGAAGCTTCCAGACGCCCGTTACGAAATAGTTCGCGATCAAAGAAAACAGTGGAGACCACGTTTAGGCATTTATTTTCTGTGCTTCAGGTAATATGTAATGAAGACGTTCTCCAGAAATGTGACGGTGACTATGGTGTTTAAATTGATCTAGCTTTATTACCCTGGCTCAAGCAGTTAGAAAACTGTCAGTGTCATCCTTCTGATCTGTCAATGTCAGTTGGCGGGAAGATGACGGGATCAGAGCAAACTTATGACACGGTTTTACGTGTTATTGGTTAAATTGAGGGGCAGCACTGCAATGCAAGAGCCATTCAACATAGAAGACAAGAAGCGTAAGTACCCAATTGATACCAGCTTGATGTAAATAATTCTGAAGCAGTGAGGCAATACAAGATTTTGCGATGAAGACGGTCACTAAGACATTCCCTCTTACGAGCGAACAAAGATTTATAAAACAAAATATTGCCAGTAGAATGCATTTATCATTTTACAATTCCACATAAAATATTTACGAAACTTTCTCAACTGGCTCCTTTTACGGTCCTTCGTTTCATAATTATTTCTGTGGGTGTTCTGAGAGGTCCTAATATGGTTTCAGTCCGACTGCCGAGTGGACATTGAAATTAATAATGTTTTTGACACCCACTATTATAACTAGATGCTTCACTGATTGTGTCATGATTTTTTTATAGAAATTCAGTATTAAATTATTTTTTTATGTTGGTAGCACTTTACACCCGTTTTGTTTTGTTGTTTGCTTTCTAAAATCTTTCATTTTGTCTGTCTTTCATTCTTTCAAAGTGGTGTTTGTGGCTTAGGGCGCGTTCACATATAACGTCCGTTTTACAGGTCCGTTTAAACGTATGTATTATTGGCGTATGTAGTTGTATGAGCGAGTTCACACAGAATACAGTATTCCGGATCCAGTAAAAAATATCGATCCGCTAAAATAATCAACAATCCGTTTTACAGGTCCGTTTAAACGTATGTGTTATTAGCGTATGTAGTTGTATGAGCCAGTTCACACCATAATACAGTATTCCGGATCCAGTATACTGATCCGTTTATCGGATCGAAACCGCGCGAGGCTTGGCACGCGGGGGTGCGCGGGGTGTGGGGTGCTGCACACAGCCGCCATTTGCGGCCATTTAATGGATGTATCCAATAACGCCGGGGCTTCCTCAAACGCAGGCGACGATAGTACCAATACAACACAACTCCAGTAGCGACGGATCCGTTAAAAAAGATCCTGTAAATGCTGTGTGAATACTATCTCCAGTAGCGACGGATCCGTTAAAAAAGATCCTGTAAATGCTGTGTGAATACTATCTCCAGTAGCGACGGATCCGTTAAAAAGGATCCTGTAAAAACGGACATTATATGTGAACGCGCCCTTACTGAGTAATCTTTTGACTCTGTCGGCCTACCACAAGCTTTATCTGGCTCTGTCTCTAGTTTTGAGTCTGTGTAAGTGTTGACAGAACCAGAAAGAGCTTGTGGTAGGCCTACTGATCTCACCAGTGTCAGACTCATGTTAACCAAAATTAATCATTATCCGTAGGTACCTTAACTTCATGATGTCACACGGTATGCGAGACGAAAAACCACAAACCAAAGCAACAACACGAGCTACGACTTCGATGATGTAAGCGAGAATTTTTGAGCAGTATTCACACCTTCAAAAAGTATCTTAATCATTAACGATGACGTCATAATTATGGGAAGATTATAAAAAATATTGATAAGTCCAACTAATAATGTGATATTTTTAGATTCAAGGCAATGCGTTAATATGGTCACCAGTCACCACTCAACATCATTTTGGTTTTTTTTTAATGTTTGATACTGGCAAGTATTTTAGTGAAGAAGATTTAGAAACAAAAAGAATTGTGTGACGAAAGTATCTGGAACATGTTCTCCTACATTAGTGATCTATCTAAAAAATGCATCTGTTACTTAGGCATATCTATAGCATAACTGAATGACTCAAGCATTGGGTCAACTGGATGGTAGCACCATGCGTCAGATGATAACATCCTTTGTTGGAACCTAATCCGCTGCTTTGCGTATTTTAATAACAACCTAGTTATTCAAAGCTTTCGTAGAAAAAGGAGGAGACTAAAGGCTGGTTTACACTTTGATTAGTGTGAGTGCAGGTGATTAGTGCGAGTGCAGGTGTGTAGTGCGAGTAGTGTCCAATTCACTGCGAGTGTAGGTGATTAGTGCGAGTGCAGGTGTGTAGTGCGAGTAGTGTCCAATTCACTGCGAGTGTAGGTGATTAGTGCGATTGCAGGCACGCTGCGAGTGAGGGGGAAGGGAGGGCGCGCGGGACGTGGCTACTCGCAGTCCACTCGCAAAAAAATAGAACACGCTTCTATTCACTTTACTACACAGCCAACTAATCACCTGCACCAGCCAACTAATCACATGCACTAAACAGTCGCTGTCCACACCTAGTCACTAAGCACCTGCACTAATCACCTGCACTCGCACTAATCAAAGTGTAAACCAGCCTCAATATAGACGCAGCTGCTAAGTTGCAAACATTGGTAGAATGTTAGGTGCTTTGCATAAACGAAACAAAAATCTGTCACTTTTGACTTTGAAAGCTCACGTCAGGCAAATGTACCATATAACTAGCGCGCCGAAAATACTGTGACTGAAGCAAGAACTCCAGGAAGTTAGAAGATAGGGTAAACAGCGCTAGCTAGCTAACTAGAGGCCCTTACCCAAAGATAAAAAATAAAAAAATCTGAAGGTCTTGAACAATTTCTAAGCCTAGGACAACCACAAAACATAGAAAAACGTTCTGTATTATGTTGGTACAACTAACAATGTGGTCAACTTTACACAACTTGTGGTCTATTCTCGAAGACTTTAACACGTAAATTTCTGTAAATTGGAAGACGCGGCATTTATTTATGCATTTATGTTTACGAATAATTATGAACATTACATTTAAGAAAGCTCTTTGCGCCAAAACCCATCCATAACCCCAATTAAATCAAAGGAAACATTACCAACATAACAAAAAAATATTCGCGCCGACTTTTCATCAATCAAACTTGTTCTCAGCGGCACTTTTATTTAAACATGTTGCTCATATTTCACCGCCGTATTTTTCTTATCTTATGCTCATGGAGTCGCGAGCTTAAAATATGAGATTTTTATAACGCTTTTATTAGCTTCACCTGTATGTATGTATGTATGTATGTAGCCCCACGCTTTTTGTACAATATTATAAACTTTTCAATTGATTATTACAGTTTTATTTTTAACTTTTTAGTTCAATTAGTTATAAAAGCGTTTTTTTTTAGTTTTTTAAACTATAATTTATTTTACTAACAACTGCCTGCGTCTCTCTTTGAGACTCGGTATAAAGCAGACAGAAAAAAAAAGGATCAAACAAAAAAAAACTTACAAAAAAAAAGCCGAAATGTTGCCAGTGAGTGTGTTGGAATTGGCGCGTAGATTTGACTCGTAATTTAAAAAAAATAGAATGTTTTTATTGACTTAATATTTATTTTACAAGTTGAAGTTTGAAAACTTAAATATGCCTTAGGTAAATGATAATTCCGGTCATTAACTAGGAAGTTATTAGTTAGGTTTTAATTTATTTCGAAATTTCCTTGAGTGACGGCTAAGGATATGGCGCTGGGAGTTAAATTCATTCTCAGCGTTCCTTCGCCATAACAAAATAAGCATTACAATTCTTGCGTTCGTAACACTTTCTCGCTAAGTAAAGAAACGCCCGTGACTTTGTTTCTTGCTACAGTTATTTTTATTTAAAATGATTTGTCGTTTACAGAAATGTATTTATTGATTTTTTATTTCATGTGTTATTTTACTAAATAATTTATTTAAAAAATGCAGAAATATGAACTCGACCAAACCCTTAAAAATATTCCCCTTAACTTATAAGTCGCCTATCATGTCCTTTTCCTACCTATTTGTAATTTAAGGGGCTGTGTGCCGCTATAGATATAACTCTCCACTCACTCATCATGGAAGTTATCGCTCTTTGATACACTCCAAAAATAAATATAAAGAGCTCTCTCTCTCAATAAATAAAGAGTGATTGTCTGTATGACTCAAGTTTCTTTTGGGCAGTGTTTATTGTAATTGGCAGCCATTTTAAGCTGATTCGATAAGCTCTTTCATTCTTTATTGGTGACGTCAGCTGTCTCAATTAGGTGCTGTACTGCTGATTATGTCAATGACAATTTTATTCAATGCTGCATAATTTGCAAGCAAGTTTGTTGAAAGTTACAAGTACTTTAGTATTTCTACAACATAAATTACAAAAATAAATTATAGTTAAAAAACTAAAAAAAAATTATATTATTGTACAAAAAGCGTACAATACACGCTTTTTTGAATTGATAATTACAGTTTTGTTTTTAACTTTTTAGTTCAATTAGTTACAAAAGCGTTTTTTTTTAGTTTTTTAAACTATTCATTTTTTTTTTCATATTATTGCATTGTCATCGATCTTGGACAGGGGTGCAAAGTTTGAATCAAATCTGATCGTTCAAAGTAGGACAAAATCGAGCTCAAAGGGGTTACATACATACATACATACATACAAACATACATACAGGTGAAGCTAATAAAAGCGTTATAAAAATCTGAGCTATCGTACACTACAGACATACCGGGTGAGCAAAGCGAGCCGCGGATGTTTCTTGAAACTTTAAAAGTTATATGAATAATTTATACCAATATTGTAAAGCTGAAGAGTTTGTTTGTTTGGTTGAACGCGCTTACCTCGGGAACTGATGGCTGCGTTCACCACACAAAAATCTGCCTCGATGAGGATCGAACCCACGGCCTACGGCGCAGAAGGCAGATTTAGTACCAACTGAGCTAAGATGCCAGTCAAATTTGATCACGTTTAATATGTTAAACTTGTATATTTTTATAGCTCATCTGATATTACGCGTCTACGTCTGCATTGAATATAAAAACATAAAAAAACAATAATAAGACAACCTTTTTATGCGAGTGCAGAATGCAATGAACTCGAAATACCCAAATAAACCACATTTGTATATTTTCGAGATGGCAAACAAATCCACAAAGGAAGGTTCTCATCCTTTGCTTATTTTCAAACGGTCAGTCAAAGGAATGCATTACATGCATTTACGAGTGATTTGTTTACAACTCAGGGTTCCAAATGGCTAAAGGATTCCGTACTTTGTGGTTCAAAGAAAAACGATCAAAGTGGTTTAACGAAACTAGGCAAGAATTAACTTTGTTTTTATTTATTTTACTTAAACAAAATGATAGAAAAGATTTTTAATTCTGTCCCTAAAGTAACAAGCAGAAAATTTGAGCTCACGACCTTCCCCTTGATACGGGGATGATCAAGCCATTGATAAAAGTATTAAATAAAATAATAGCTTTACCAGATTCGTAATTGGTCATTAATAATATAAATTAACAAAATGTTGAAACCAAATGTCTAGAGAAAATCTTCAAAGTTAGCAAAAGAAAGAATTAGTATGCATTAAACCCTTTCCATTCTGACATGTAAGGATGACAGACTAAACCGGACAAGCCTTTAAAACTGACAGCTTCTAAATACGGAACTGAGCTGCAATCCACAGGATGCACCATGCACTAAGTCAGACTGCTATCATTTTAAACCTTAACACTTAGCGAGAAGGTTTATAATACAATCACTAAACTTTGACTAAAACAACATCAGATGTGAACTCTATTTGTGAGCAGATAAAGTATTGTTTTGACGTTTACCCAGTGCAAAACATCCAGAACACTAACTACAATGAGTTCTGATCCATAGACAATAAAGTTTATATTGTGACAGATGACACGTGCTGTCATTATTATTCAATGCAGGGCGCGTTTATTGCCTTACCACGATCACCCACGGATTATTGACTGGCGTAAAACATTGACAATTAGATTTACACGAGTCGGTTACAAAGTGTCATCGGTGGGTTGTGTACTGAAAGATGACAGATAATAAATATTATGCATTATTTGCACAGATTAAATAAACAAGGTATTTGTTACGCAAGGGGACACTGTCACTGTCAAATAAAAACAAATGCATACAAAATACAAGTACAAGTTTCGATGGCAAGAGACCAATCAGATTCGATTATTTTCTCACGTTATGGAACACAATCTTTATCAAATTTATTTTATTAGACCTGCATGACATGTGCATCAAAATGTAGTCGAATATGGGCCATAGATATAAACGTTACCTAAGTTTACTTATTTGCACATCGTAATAATAGCTGGTTCTACATTTTTGAAGGTTAAAAAAATTTCGTACTTAGGATGTCGACTTTCTAGTATTAGATACAGAAAATAAATAAATTACCTACCACCTTTATCACAAGATTTAAGATATTGAGAATAAGATAATAAGGAAATAAAAATATAAAGTTTGTAACTTTGTCTCCTTGCTGCGTAAAAGAAACCTATTGCGCATTTAGAAGTTTCAAAGTCTATACTTTGAAACGCGGTTTGCTCCTACATCTCCGTCGGTTGAACAGATTCTGACTTCAAATTTCAAAAAATGGCGGCTCTCAGTTCGAAACGTACAAAAAATTATAATCGTCAAATTACCAGAAAAAAAAGAACTAAAGTTACAGAGCTGTTTAATGAAATGACAAAGGATTTCCGTGTAATAAAACTATTTGAAATAATAATAAATAATAATAATAATAATAAATATTGTGGACAATTCACACAACACTACCCAGCCCCAAACTAAGCAGAGCTTGTAATATGGGAACCGGATTGCTGATATAATACTTGAATACATTTTTTTTTTTGTAAATACATACTTAGAATACAATATAACACCCAGACAGAGAACAAACATTTATGTTCACCACACAAATATTTGTTCTCGGTGGGGATCGAACCCACGACCTACGGCGCAGAAGGCAGAGCTACTACCAACTGAGCTAGAGGCCAGTCGAAGAAGGAAACTAGCAATAAAACGGCTACTGATGTAATAAATATGATTGAATAACTATTCAATGACGAGGTCGATTTTCGCGGTTGACCTAGACGCGCCAAGGCTGTGAAATTATCATGTGTATAGTAATAGTGTTTCTGTTCTTCCTACAAAGGGCAGGCTAAAGTCCTACAACTACATTCATCCTCGATCGTCTTCAGTTGTACATGCACATTTTATTAATGATACTGCTTAAAAAAATATTTTAGAAAAATTACATAGGTAAGGGTAGTATGTAATTCTTAAATACATAATCCGACCTATAAATGTAGTGTTACAGAAAATTTAAGGCAAATTGTGACAGCTTCGAAATTAAGAGGGATATTTTTAATTAATGAAATAAGGTTTTTACCTTTTTTAGGTGTTTGTTGACCCATTTTGTGAACGTCTTCTTCTGGATGGCGTCTCGTTCATCTGAAAAAGATAAAATAAGAATTTAGGATGACATTACAACATGTGCCTATATTTCAGACACACTTGACTCTCTTCTACAGCTTTGAACAAATTCTTAGAAAATATTACTTTATTATTTTTTAATGAATTACTTTTATTTCAATCATTATCCTGCCTTTTCGGCACAATAGGTTTCCTTCTTTCACTCTCTTCAATCCGTCATCATTTCGGTACTCATCACTCCTTTCTTACTTATGTCATCTCTCAAACAGTCCATCAATCTTTTCTTCGGTCTACCATTCCTCCAACTTTCGTAGATACTTCTAAATACTTATATTTGTAATTAGAATAACGCTTGACCTAATTGGAATCACAAAAAAGTCTTCATACACGACAAAGAGGCTAGTCAAAAGAAAAAAAACATTCAAATTAAGAACCATGAACCGTTAGGAACATCTGTGGAGTTGAATGAACTTGATCGATAATACTGGTAATGGTCTATTTATGCTCTACTATTTTAGACGTAAGCCGCTGCCAAATATTTGCAGTCGGAAGTAGTTGGGCATTACGCACTTGATTTGAATAAGGACATATTTTTGCAACAAAAACTATACAAGACCCACAAAAACATGACAACATTTAACTTATTTACAAAAATGTCATTGATAATAAAATAAATATTACAACACTAACTAGCCCCAAATTAAAGCAGAGCTTGTACTATGAGAACCAGTTAAATGATAAGTATGATTATGACATAAGTACTTTTTTTTTTATTAAGTATACCTACATTTTTTTTTATAGATAGGGCCGGCCGAAAAGACGTTGGCGAGACATCTTGAAGCTCTGGAGAAGAATTGGTCACCAAAGATCGTGATAGTTGGAAGATTTTGGGGGAGACCTTTGCCCAGCAGTGGGATAAAGCAGGGTGTCATAAAACGTAATAAATAACTATTTATTAATCCTGTCCCTGGTTTTTAAGTTAGATTTGGCCAATACAACTAATACTATACCAGACATTGCTAGACGATTTTCAATTTAATTCAATCGTTACTTCATTACATCACACCTACTCTTATTATTATTCTCAAACAAACATTTAACAAAAACAAGACATTCTTTTCTTTACATCACACAAACATTCATCGTGTAATCTCTTAACACATTAGAATGAGACACATAATTAAAGCGAGACAGAAAACGCGTAGTATCTTAATTAGTAGTATTAACATACCTCATGTTATAAATAACAAGATCAAGTGCATGTAAACACTAGTAGACGATAAAATTGAAAGAGATGAGACTAAAATATGATGTGGCAATCCGGGAATGTCGACAGAAGTGAAAACTTCGACAATCATCCCCCTCCCGACTCCTTCTTGAAGCCCGTTGACTTTTGGAAGTTGGTTAATCTTTGCCGAAGGGCTGTCAGTGTGTCGCGCGGACTGTGTCGAGAGATCATTGGGTTTTTCTCAACCTCAAAAAATGCCCAAGCCCGCCTAAACAAGTCACTTCAGAATTTAATCGAACTTCTTCAAACATCTTGGAGGAAGAAAAAGAATCAATGCAAAATTTTTAGCATGCTTGCATGGGAAAATTACCGTATGTCCTTTATAAACAAGGCAATATCAGCTGTTTTAATTATCTTCCTGCTTCGTAGGTTATACAAATCTAGTAAATATTGATATCTTGATTAGATACGCACGCCGCCCTAGATAAAGAAACGAGTGCATCGTCCGAAGTTTAGACGATAGCACGCAGTTGATGTTCAACTCGATTCGCTTGTTGGCATACAATAATGTATTTATTGCGAATTTGCGATGAAGTGCCAATGCTTGAGTTTTGAGCGTTGGTGAGAGCTTAAGCTTTCGATTGATGTTTCTGCTTTAGCTTTTCGATGATAGCTCTCTAAAGTGGGTGACAGACGTACGAGCAAGTACGCGTACTTATGGCTCGCCGACCTTTTTCGCTTGTGTGTCACCGTAAGTACGCGTACTTTAAAACCGCCGAGCAAAATCGTCGGCGATCCAACCGGTCTGAAATCTTGCTCGTAGCTCGTCATGGCTCGAACGTGTGGCAGCATTGCGAGCCGCGAGCCGCGATTTTGTTTTGCCAGTTCGTGGATGCGCACGCTTGTCGTGTTAATTTTTGCAATTTTTGTTAATTTTAATTTAGAAATTTCAAAATGAGTGATTTCTGAACATATTCGCATGAACTGCTAACCGAATGCTAATAGAAGCTTTCCGAAATTACCCTTGTCTTTAAAAATTAGAAGCAACGATTACAAAGACAAAAATATGAAGCTTCAAGCATAATTTCAATAATTTATTAGAAAATATACGTAGGTGGAAAGAGATGCTACGATTGAGAACGTCAAGAAAAAAAAATCATTAAGAGCTGGGTACCGCAAAGAACATAAAAAAGTGCATGATAGCAAGTTTTTAAAATGTAATACGATATTATTCCTAAATAACACAGAGCTTCTTTAGTCGACGACATCGCAATACAGAGTGAGTAAGCTTCACGTGTGTCACCAACGTCGAGCCGAGTAAGTTCGCGATCTTAAAAACCGCGTACTTTAAGTACGTACGTCTATCACCCACTTTAGATGGGGAAATAAAACAGATTTATAGCCAATCAATATTGCGCTCTCGCTGCCCATACTGAAAGTCATTTACCATGATCGAATGATAACCAACCAAACTAAATTCAAATTCAGAACAAAGAAACAAATCGTGCTTTTTCCTCTTTTGTGCTTGTTTATTTTTCTATCATTGTAACTCTTCTATCATTTTGACGGACAATCCTGCTAGTGTCAAGTAATCTTCTGTCATTCCTGAATCCTGTCTGTCATACCGACAGATTTGCTATGTCAAGTATTACAAATTGTCAAGTCACCTCGCCAGCATTCAAACTTTATCTTCCTAGATTCAAACTTCGAACAAATTAAAAAAACAGACGTTTGTTCTAGTCCTGAAGTTCGTTATAATAATTTCCTAGCTGATTCTTTTATAAAATTCAGATTAGTTTCTTCGAAATTGTTATTGTTATTAGAAAAACTTGTGTGTAAGCCCTAGATGTGGAGTATCGTCCTCAATAGCGTGGTGTTGATTGAATTTAACGCATTACGCTGCATAGCAATGCTTGTTCGTGTTCGTGGTCGTATGCAGTCGTTTAAATTGTAAACTTGATATTAAATTGTTTGAACGATGCATAGTATTGTGTAACAAAGACTACGCGTTTAGTATACCTACTAGTAGAATCTACAGAGTAATCTTGACAATATTAGAAGATCTTGATTATCTAGAGACTTGCTTGTTGCAGATTTGAGCGCTTTTTCTGCTTCGACTTTCGGTTCATTTTTGACATTATTCCCAACGGCTCTCACTTCAAGTTATATGACCAGCTCACTGTCACTTTTATTAACATATATATTGTGCATGCATAAGCTGCTGCTATTTATGCCGAAACAAATAAGCCCAGGGGGTCCCAACAAATTTAACATTCATTTTCATAAAATTATGTTTCTCGCTGGCGTGTTCTTCGAACATAAAGTGGATCAAGTCAAGTCAAAAATATGTTTATTCAGTTGCATCACAAGAATCACTTTGAAACGTCTTAAATCTGAGTGAGTCCTGGCTAGACTCCCAGAAGAATGTAATTAAAGTTAAAGTAAACAGGCTTGTGCATCTATTGTAGAAGATTTATATAGCGTCAGGGGCAACTGGTGATTATACAAGCCCTACTTGCAGGACACTATAGTGCCTGAGACAGGATTTTAGATGGAATAAGCTTGCCCAGCACCTATACCATCCTGACAGCTCAGTCAGCATAATGCACAGGATAGACATGGTCAATACGTGCGGAGCTGACTAAGCCAACTAAGCAGAAGAATGAGCGCCTCAAATATTGATGTTAGCAAAAACCGCCGCCACGCAAGCAAGGCCGCAGGCATCTATGATATTATCCTTGTTGGTACATACCTGCCAAAATCAACAAAAATAGTTCACCTTGCATTGTTGTTGCCATTACATCAGCGATATCGACCACTTATCGGCACTTATCCGATAAACATGGAATAGTTTGATGTCTATATCCTTAGCCGATATGGGTGGTACCGATTGTTTGCTTTGTTTTCCCGAGCTAAGTAACTGCCGTTCTAGTTTAGAAACGTCTGTCTATCTGTCATTTTATTCTGAAGTAAACTGTCAGATTGACAGACTTTTCTATCTTCAGTAGAGCAAAACAAGAGATATAATATTGGGAACAGCCGTAAGACAACGTTCTGTACGATGCTGGTTGACAGTGACACTATTAGTCTCATCTAAGCGTTTGTATGCTTCGAAAAGTTTGACAGGTCTCTAGCAGACCTTAAACCACACGGAGAGTTTAAGAAGGCCTTAATACACAGAGAAAAGTCGGAGGGAAAACTACACAGTAGTGAAAATAGCCTAGGTTTCCCAGGTTACGAAAATAGCGCCATTTACGTTGATGATCAGTCAAGAAAAGCTGACGCAGCAAAGAGTTTCTTACTCTTTCCTGGTATATAATAGGCAAAATATATCAGCCACAGAATGGTGGACAAGAGAAGAATCCTGACCATGAGCTCCCAGGATATGGATCCAAAGAAAAACATTACGACAGACTAACGTTTTACAAATACGTCTTCTGCTTGTCCTTAAGTACCTACTGCCGAGGTAGAACGACATTAGACCAAATTGCAACATCAAAAAAGCACAATGTAATGTTATGCAACGATATACTTCGCCTACAACATAATGAATACTTAAATAGCCCAGTATTCATATTGAGTAGGCGTACAGTCATTGATAAATAGCAAAAACTTATCAGAACACCTTGAAGAATGCAAATTTTGCTGCATTGGCCTAGTTAGGAGCTTTATCTGTTGTTGAGTAGGGCATGATTGTGAAGACGAAAGAAAACTACCAAAGTCTACTATAAAGATGCATTCTAACCCCCAGTTCTCGAAAGCATGATCAAATCTAGATTAAATAACCTAATGTCAAACCACTTATCAGCTGGAAAATGGGTTCCAAGAACGGCACATTTTTTTCTAATCAAAATGTCCTGTCAAATGGTACGTTAACTATTATAGTCTTGTGATTGATCTTTATGTGACCCAATTTTTGACAGTTCTGCTAACTTGACAGGGCCTGTCAGTTGATCAGAAGTTCGATCAGGCTTTCGGAAACTGACTGTAAGTTTTGCCATCTGCATATTCATGGCAGCAAGTGTCACCGCTTGTATATCGGAATGCTTGTATCTCGCTTCCGTACTTGGCGTGTATCCTGATTTAGCCGACACAGCGATAAGACTTCAAGGCAAGGGGTTTCATTGGAAGTTTGAGGAGTACCTACCTACACCTACCATAATTACCGTGTGATTCTACCAAGGAGGTTGAAAACCTATGCGCAACAAGGAGTTTTAAAGTCTACTATAGATTCTACGGTCTTATTCTTATCGTGTCACTAGTTCTGAAAGGGTCTTAAATGCATCTTAAAAAGGTTAACGCGCAATTGAGACGTGTTTTGAAAATCAAGGATCCACGACATACCGGTGACATTGTGAAAATACTACGGTTATGGAGATGGAGGGAGTTAACTATGGGATAGAATTTAAAATAAAGGAATCCGTAGAAGAACCAACTTTACTCATAACTCACAAAGTTAGACAGAAAATACCATTAAGGATAACAGTTGTCAGTTGTTTATATACCTAATGTCAAACTGACGTTTCAATCAATGACGTATATCCGAGTGACTACACATTGGCTTTGAATTTAACCCTCATTCATAATGTCGGACACATTTTAACGGCCGCTAAAAGTCTGTTGTCACTGTCAGGGTCATGCCAATAAATAGAGATGGAAACAGACTTTTTTTTTTTTTTTTGGCGTCGCATGGGTTTATGCATTTGCCATGGAAACAGACTTATCGGTCTGCTAAGCTTTCTTCTTTTTCGTATCACTGATTCTTTCGAACCAAGTGAGGTGATAGGATTTTTAGTGCGACTCAAAGACGCTCCTAACGTGCACTTGACATATATTTTCGAACTTTTTAGGTTCTACGATATGCCGGTTTCCTCACGATGTTTTCCTTCTTTTTCTGCTAAGCTTAATTACTGATATAGTACCATTAGAGAGAAGAGAGAGAGACAGAATAATAGCCAGGAATATACCCGGAAAACTATAGAAAGAATGTTTCTACTAAAATCCGTTTTCCTTATATCTAACCCAACATAGTATGATGGCTTGTAACTAAATATAAAAAATTCCAAACTCAATGTCAATCGAACTTTGGCGAAGTTGGCACCGCAAGCCAATATGGGTTCGCTAGTTCGATTATATTGGGTGGTATTTTTAATTAATAGGTTCTGAATGTTAATAAACACAATTAGTAGCGCCAAAACGTATTATAAAACATTAAAACCAGTTCAACAAAAAACAAAACATTAAATAACACGCAATTCTGTTAATAAGAATATTAGGAATCACACAAACGAGTTTTTTAGATTTATAACTATTGATCCGGATTTTTATTATGAGATTGATCAGTATAAAATAAATTAAAAAAAATAAGATCATAATATAACCCCTAAATGAGATGTCCTAATGGAGGTTAAAGGTCTGCGCACATTTAAGCGATGCCGATGGCGATCAGCTGAAACGCTGTCAAATATCGCTGTCATATTTGACAGCGTGTCAGCTGATCGCCATCACAATCACCTAGATGTGCGCAGGCCTTAAATCTTTGCCCGACCGCACTACACTTTGACAGTTAAACGGCGTTACTTATAAAAAATCCAAAGATAAAAAAATACTATTTATTTCATTTTAGACTTTAAGCAGTAGTTACTAGTTTCTAGTAAGAAGCTCTGGTGAAGTTAATAACCTATTCGAAGTGATCATGATTTCCCAGAAGGAGAATAAACTTCAGAGTTGTCGAAGATTAGTGCGAAGGGCATACGAGATTCGAAAAACTCTAAATTCTTTCACTTTAATAATGACAGCATAAAATTAACCACCATTTTCAAGGGACAAGGTAGGTTTATTGACAGTTAGGAGCGAAGACACAGATAATGTGCCAAGTGTTGCCATTACGAACGCAAGACAAACCGAGCCAATCGGAAGTTAGTAAATACCACACGTTAACACGACACTCTGCCAAACACGCATTCTCTATATCCATCGCCACGAACCTGTCTGTTGAACAAAGAACTCCCAACATGTTGTACCTTTGAATTTAGTCAAGTTCTCCTCATAAACCTGATCGTGGGTCTCAGAGAGTTCCCCTCGGTGACGCTTTGGCTGGTGGGGACCATCGTAGTGTGTGTTTCCGTTCACTCCCTCTGCTTCTTGGGGATCAAACCCAAGCCGCTCCTTGTAGTACGATTGTGTAGACATTTTAAACACTTTTCATCACAGTACGGTTATGAAGGGATCCGCCAAAATCCTTCCACAAAGCCGTGTACGGTAGAAGGTTGTATTTAAACGATTCACTTGTTTATCACGATCGATGTCATCAAGTCCACTGTTCTACAAAAGGAAAGTTGAAAACCCCCTTGACACACACTTATTGATCTTGGCACAATTATTTGTTCTTATTCATCGTCTGTTACTTATAGGTTAAAAAGTTGGTAATTATGGCAACATTAAGCGTTAGTTTGAAAATGGAATGTTTATTTTTATTTTAAAAGTCGTTTTTTCGTATCACTCGGACGTCTTTGAGATTTCGCGTAGTTTCGTTGACATTTGTTTAAATAAACGTTTGAAACGATGCCTGTGGAACAAAGAAACGTTATAAATATTTTGAGAGAATAATGAAGGAACGAATTTCAACCAATAATGACTCACTATTTGAACACAGACACCTTTATTCATCATACTCATGAAATACATAAAACGTGATGTTCTAAAGAAAGAACAAGAAACTTGTGTAGACCATAGACTAGATTTTCACGTATTTCATCAGTATGAGAACTAGCTTAGAGAAAGGCTATTGTCTTACTGAGGACTTTGGTAACGTAACGACCTTGTTTTATGAAATAAATCGTTTTGTCTATGCCACGATCACCGGGAGAATGACTCAGAAAATATACGAGAAGTCTATGTTTAAATAGATTGGTAGTAAATTATAATTAAAATCCTAACATTTTATTATCCATGATATTTAATGACACAAGTTTTGAACGCGCAAATATAAACCTAAAAGTCTACTAGTCTATGCCATGGCTATAAAACTTAAAATCCTTAAAAGCTATGACATCAACATTTTATTGATTAATTACTCGTACCGTCAATAATACCCTAAGAGGACTTCAGATAAGCCGTTTAATTAGCGTAGACTGGCAACACTGGCCTTGACGTCTACGGCCGAAAAATAATTGCAATTTGTCATTTACTTGGCCTCAAATATACCGGCTTCCCTTGGTTTCATTCATGTCTTAAATTATTCATTGACCATTTTGAAATGCTGGTTTTGCCATAAGGGGACCGATAATAATGCACAATGTATTGCAGCTTATTTACGTGCACACAGTGGGATGTAATATCGAAAATGTGGACATAAGATTAGCAAAACCGGTTCACTTATGTCACCATAGCTTGTCATTACATTATAATATCGTACCTTACTTTTATGCACATTAGCAAATATTGTCTATCATAATATTGTACCAATACCTTGGTACCTTTTGCATTGTTCCTAGAAATTAAGTTTACTAACCTATTTTAGGAAAAAAAATGATTTTATTATTATACGTTTATCAGAATAAAACAATCTGATACCTAACTATTTTATTTCATTCTTTACATACATACTATTTATACTTTTTTATTTACTAAAATCAATGAGAAGATTTAGTTACTTGAAATAGTGCTGAAAGTTTTATGTACAACTTACCTACTATCAAAATCCAATCAACTAAAATACATTAGCAGCTCGGTAAAAAGTTTTTCTTCGTGAATGCAAGCCTATAAAAAGTAATATCCCACTAAATAATTTCTCTTCAACAACTGTGCTTTTTGCTAGTTCGCGGGGTCACTGACCGGCAACTAAATTGACCTTGTCATCAAATTCTTGGAACTTTTCTAACTCGCGCACGTTGTTTAGTCGGCTAGAAGGTACTTTTAGCGAAAAAACTTCATATTTATTGCGAATTATAATGATTTACGAGCATTGTGCAGGTGGACATTTGTTTTTTTATTAATTTTTTAATCAACACGTCTATAAAATTGATTGCACCTATATTTTTAAGACTCAGAAATACGACGCATGTCTCCAGTATCGATGTATTATTTGTATCTTTTTTCTTTCCGTATCCTGTTATCTACTGTTATATGTGTGCTTATGTAGTAAATTAATTAAATTCTAGTCTTCTAAAAAAGTTAAAATATGTTTATAAATACCTAGATACAGTATTTTTTATCCTAAACGGAATCAATGTTATTAAAACCATCACACAACTAATTTAAAACGAATAAAAAACATGTTGGTAGGTATTTCCGCTATGTAATCATAGCAAATATAAATACTGTAATCAACTCTTCTATTTCTTGTAATGTTTTTATAACACAGCCCGACACTCATCAAACAAAAGAGGCCGCTCTAGTTACTAAAACTACAGAATAAATAACAGCTAAAACATGATATAGGACGGATAAAAACCTTTGCGAAAACAGGTTTGGTCGACAATACGGGTGCCCCTAAAATGCACGCCGATGATCCCAGTACGCAGACAAAACTCCAAGGTCTTGCGACCTTCGTGAATGCTGTTCAACCGTGGGAAAGCGTGGACAATGGTAGATTTGGGGTTCAACTGTTAGCGAATCTGACGGCTGACCAGTGGTTAGCTGATACTTATTAAATTCTAAGCATAGTTTTTTTTATGCAATTAGCTGATGTTAAGTGGTCATAGCCTATAACAAAGCATTGTTTCATCACGCACGTCAGGAACGTGCCCTACGATGCACTGTCCTGCGTCTATCAGCTCGACGCATACAGACGTTCAGCCTCACGTGCCAGTAATTTCACCGGCACCCACACCCTTCAAACCGAAACAGCAATGCTGCTTCACGGCAGAAATAAGCATGGTGGTATATGTAGATATTGTAGGTGCTTGCAAAATAATAAAAGCAGATACTCAATTTTTTTTAATTGAGAACAGGATGATTGAAGATTAGGAGGCTCAGCTGAAGTTGAAGTAATTACTAAAGCAAATGTTCTATTCAATTGGTTTTAAATTGTAGAAGAATGATAACTGGATGAAAACTATTGTAAATTATAAAAGTACTTTTGCAAGAAGCAGCTGCTATCACCAAAAACCTCATCCAACTTACAAATTCTTGCCACCTTTTATTTGTTTTTTTTTTGTCTTGTTTTTTTCTGTCAGTTCCCTTCCTATCCCATTCATGTAGAAAGTATTATTAATTCGCAAAGATTTGATGTTGCATTTCAATGGTTCAATAATTTGCTTCTTTGAAAGATTATTATTCCACAATGTTTTGTAAAAGATTACCTATCTTTTTCTTTTTAAAAGCTCTGATGTGGTTTTGATACAGTTTTCTCCAATTAAGTCTTTCGAATGCGGCTTTCTTGAATTCCTTATGCGACATGACAGCGACCTTTTCTTTTATCTGGCTCACGTAACTTATTCTTGGCCTTCTTCTTCCCCGTTGTCCTTCAACGATGTCTTTGTAGCTGTCATGTCGTTGAAAATGTAAATAATTAAACGCATCGGATATTCGGAACTCGCTTACAATAACTCCCTACCTCTAAGTATAGTCACAGGCCCGGATACCATTGTTTGGTTTGATAACTTGACCAACGCCAGAATTTTGTCAGACTTTGAAAATTCGTAATGTTTTGTAATAATCATCTGTAGTTTATCATGACATAGACATTATAAACACGCTCGATTTCGACACTTAAATGTTCTTGGGTAACTGCAGGCTTAGTTTCTGTGTGGTTGTTGATAAGGAACTGGGTATTATCGAGCTTTGTAATAAGCCTGCTTAAAACCAACCTCTTTTATTTGGGTTGAGTGTCTAAATTAAGAAAAAGATTGTCTATTTTCCTTTTGCCGCTTACTTTATCATCATCACATCAGTCTACTGCTGTACATTGATATATCTCTGATGTACCACTGAGACTGGTCTGAGAAAGGTATTTCGACTCATTGTCGCTTACACCTTCAACAAACAAGTTCCAAGAAACAAATCCACTGAGAGCACTTGTGGTCTAGTGGTAGCGGTCCCACCGATCCGATCCTAAGGTCGTGGGTTTAAATACAATCATGTACCAAACTAATCATGTTCTCAAACGATGAAAGAAAACATCATGAGGTACCCGGCATGTCGTAGAATCTCAAAAATTGAAAACATGTGTCGAGTGTACGAATAAAGCCTTTCGAGGCGCACTTGAAATCCTTTTACCACACTGGTTTGGAAGAACCAGTGACACGATGAGAAGAAGAGAGAAACAAAGCATACATTCCTTTCAAAACTGACGACATGTAGGCAATCTTGCTCACAAAGATGATGAAGAATTGTTTAACTTCCTCAGAGGTTAACAGGGGCTTATAATTCAAATAAGAATTGCATTCGCATCAAATGATATCATTACCAATTGTTTCAATAAGCTCAACGCTCGACAATTGAGCGGAGTGCATTTGTCAGTAATGCAAATTATTATTTATTTATCATTGCCAAGAAATGAGATATTTAAACCATGTCAGGGTTGAAACGATAATTTAAATTGTTTTAAAAGATAATAAGGCAGTGATTTTCGTGACCACTAGACAGCACCTTTTCATAAAATTTTAGTAAAGTTAAAAAAAGATTAAAGAAAAGAGATAGAAGAGAAGAGAGGAAGGGGAAGACAAAGGATAAGATAGATGAGAGAATAAAAGCGAAGATCACCGTCATATCGTCTTAAAGAGGTCAAGGAGATTGCCCTCGAAAGTAATACCTCGAGAAAAATGCATACATTAAGCCGACAAAAAGAATGCTCTTGAAAAAATAAGAAGAAGAAAAGCTTAAAAACAGTCCATAATCAATTTAAAGATTGATATAGAAGAAAAAACCGTCTAGACGGAGGTTCAAATTGGAAAATTGTGTTCGATTTAGCAAATGCGAGCCGGCGACTATTTTTGTCCAAGATTATCCACTTACGACCACTGTGCAATCTAAGCAATGCATTTACAAAGGTTACAAAAGAGTTTGCATCAAAAAACAGTAAGAAAAGTGTACGTAATTTTATTTAATTGCTATAATAAACATCTTTATCGAAAACAATATTGGTTTCTAGGCAATATACTGCTTTCCCTCGCCCCGTTCCCGTAACTTTTTCGGGATAAAAAGTATCCTATGTCCGTCTCCGCTGGTTCTAAGCTATCACCCCACAAGTTTTCAGCCAAATCGGTTCAACCGTTCATGAATTATAAACAGTGTAATTATCACGATTTTCTTCTACTTATAAAGATACTAGCTTCTCAATGTCCCAAAAGTTAAGTGTAGTAAACACTATAAAAGCAATAAAATAGTATCCTATGTCCGTCTTCTGGTTCTAAGCTACATCCCTACCAATTTTCAGTCAAATCGGTTCAGCTGTTCTTGAGTTATAAATAGTGTTACTAAACACGACTCTTCTATGCTAATATATAAAGATTACTAAACACGACTCTTCTATGCTAATATATAAAGAGGATAGATTTGTATTTTTGTGTGTATATTTGTAATGAATAAACTCAAAAACTACTCTGCCGATTTTATAAATTCTTTCACCATTAGAAAGACACATTCACCCTTAGTAACATAGGCTATATTTATGTGTTTAAAAAATAAATGTCCACCCGTGCGAAGCCGGGACATGCCGCTAGTTCTTTTCTAAAATTAAATAGATATTCGTAGAACATTTATTTCAAAGCTCATTCTATCCTAATAAAACTCTTCCGATACAATATATCAAGATTAAAGTTCTGGTAACATTTTTAAAAAGTTATTTAAAAATTCTTGAAAGCGTGACGAAGTTTAGAGAATTCCTTTTATTGGTATAAATGGAATCTATTTAACATCGGTTTATCAAAGAAATCCATAAATTTCATTAATTATTGTTGATATACTGCTCTAAATGCTGCTCTATATCTACTTTAAATGTCTCATTTTGCCCATTAAGTTGAGGTACGGCCACATCAAGGCGATAAATATCATCACATTTTTGTGCATATTTTAGACAAGTTGAGGAGGAGGCTTACGTTTTGTTTACATAATGCACTTCCTGCATTCAAATAGATCCACAATCTGATTCCCTGAATTTAATATATTCTAAAAAGCCCAGCCTTTGAATGAAAGAAAGTGATATACCTACTTACTTAGGCATAGTTTTCATATTTACCGTAAAACTGTTCATAAAATTGGTCTTAGTCAATTAAAAAAAATCTACATACATATTGGTCATAGCGATACAGGTATCACTGTCAAATATCGCAGCTTATCGCCTAGATGTGGCCGTACCTTTACCGATAAAATGTCACTGTCAATAGGTTAATTGCGTTATTAACTTATAACACACTATAACAAAATATTACAACCTTAAACAACTTTCATTTTGCAAAAAGATATTATTGTAAAAAGAAAAAATATATATTTTACAACAAGCATATTTTGCGTTTTTTGACAGCTAAGAAAACAGTGAGTGTTTTTCGCAAAACGAAAACACATGTCATTCATTTTCATTTCATAATTTAAAACCAATTTGACCTAATTTTATCACATAAGTTTGACCTCAGTTAGACCTCAATTACTAAACCAGTTGAAAAATGCAATAAAAAAACCAATTCAGTAGAAGACTACTACTTAGATGTCAGTTCAAACATTTAACTATTTAAGGTCTTGTAAAGTGCTAAAGATATTTTATTTTAATTTGAATCGTATGACACCTAACATAAAGTCTAAAGCTAATTGTCGAAGGAGGCACCTACTGTTATAATATTATGTACGTGTAAATATGAGTAAGTGTGAATTACCAAATTCTTGACTTAACAAATGGCTCGATTGGTCAATTCTAATACTATTGAGATAAATTACTGGTACGTGAGGATATCTATACCTATGCCTCAAGTTGATCGACGCAGAGCAGTGCATCGTAAAGCACGTTCCTGATGTACGTGACCTACGAGGCTATGCTTTGTTATAGTTGATGGTTACCACTTAACATCAGGTGGGTCATATGCTTGTTCCATCAGCTAGTTCTATAAAAAACATAATTTTAAAGGTTCAATAACGGTTATTGTAAATCGTACTATAATTATACAGACTTACCTAATAAAAATTTAAATTAATCAATTTCTAATGGTCAAAACAAATTAGGTCAAGCGAGCTGATTTTATCAAAATTATAATCAAAATAGATGACAGATGACAGAAGTGACAGCGGCCAGTAAAAATGTCAACAACTGCGCCTTGTAAGATAAATGAAAATAAGTCATAAAAGCGAAGCATTCATGTGAAAACGCATAAAACTCGACCGAAGTTTACAATAATTTTTACCATAATATTCCATGCTGAAAGCAATAAAGTAAAAGATCAATAACCCGAAAAATGAATCAGAAAATCTTATTACCAAAAGTATAACTTCATAACTAAGGCAGTCGAAACAACGAGTTGAAATAAAGATACTGTAACAAGATACTCTGTCAAGTGTAAGTCTCACGATTCTCTTCAGGGTTCCGTTTCTACATCCTACTAATATTATTGAATGAGAATACCACTATAACGTCTCCCTCTCTACCCTGAGAGAGAGAGTTTCGGCATTACAGGAATCCCGCGAAACACCACGTTTTCAGTTCGTAATAGGTATTATACTAGAAGAGACAGTTATAGGCACAAATCGGTAGGGTGGAGTTAGAGAAACAATATGGCGGGTGTAGCATAAACGAAATTGAGATTTGACATCATGCTGGGCTCAGATTTTGCACATACACATACAGCAAAATCTGCGAAAAAAGTTTATCCTGTCTTGTTTCGCTAAGTATTAGGACAACAAAGCTACAATTCCACGCTAGGATAGCTAAACTATGCAAGTCTATTAGTTCCAGCCTTGAAAATACCTAGGTTAAAGCACCGAGGCAAAATAGAGGACGGCAGCACATTCCATTCCTTAGCTGTGCTTAGAAATATCTAGCGAAATGTATATAGAATCTACAGATTGGAATGTCAACAACATAGGGTCAATACAGTTGCTTGTGGAAGTATTGAAATCAATCTGCCTAGAATTTCATACCTCAGACTGACACATGTCAAAGTCAGTGTTGACAGACCTTTGCAAGATTCACAAAGTTTTAAAGAAACAAAGCACTGGACCCTAAAATGATCTCAAATCTCGTGCGAACTGAATTTTAATAACTCAAGACGAATACATTGTGCGTGATATAGCTACATTCGAAGTATACCGGTGTGGTCCATGACCAACGAGCGAGACACCGTTATATGACATCGCTGAGAACACTCAAATGAAAATGATGCTGTGAAGGGCTCTTGGTAGATAACCAAATAGTCGGATGTTATTGAATCCAATAAAGAGGTTAAAGAAAGGTGTGATATGACACAAGATAACAAAAGCTTTAATTTAAATGACACATTAATTGTAGACAAAATATGAAATGATAACCGGGTGAAGTTAGACGCTACAAATTATCAAAATGCGGAATGGATCAGAAAATATGAGAATGCAATCGTCAGGTACTACAATATGGGTACCTATATTTTCACCAGAGAATGTGGAATAATTATAGTACGATGGAGATCAATTGATAAAAAATCTATAGCTCATTAAAAATCCTCCAGATTTTTTTAATTTCTTGCATCTTAGATCTAAGTTTTGCTTGCATTTTGCATTCTACAAAAACTAGACAAATATTAGAGTAAAATAAATTAACGATTGAACGAAATTTTCTGGTCTTGCTGTTTCAACAAGCCAAGCCTTCGCTGAACCAACAGATTGGCGAATCAACAATGTTGACCACTGTAAACACGGCGGCCACAACAATGCTGAGTGCTGGGCACTAGAGGCATCTCGTGGCACCGGTCCTAACGGTATCCGGTTAAGCACCGGAGATATAGAAATGGGAAATGCCTGGTGGATGTGGCAGTCCTATCTATGAGATACAGTCTTGATAATTATGAAGCTCCTACAGGTAGCTTATGTCTGTTGTCTGCAGAAGATCGCTCAGAACGATAAGACCAGCTATTGAGCTTGTATGTGTAAGTTAAATATCTTGTGGTGTGCAGTAAATTGTTTTCCATCGATCTTGCTTGATCATTCAAATTGATTGTAAACTCAATTTAACAAGTTTATGCTAATGGGTGGCCGTTATTCGCATTTTCGTCTTACTTACTACTACTATGGGCTCAAATTGATGTGTGAAACCCATTTATTAATTTACTTTACTTAAAAGATTAACATGGTTGCTTGATAAACACCTTTATGAATAAAGATCAAAACCCTTGGTTCCTGAGGGACTACATATGGGGTTACATTGTAGTTATAAGCTCATTCCGTTTTTGATTACCAAATATTTGTATTACTTTGCAAAATATCGTAAACCCCTTACGCGGCAGTAAAAAAACATGATTGTTAATTGGGTACATGAATTTAAGAAAGTTGAGACATTTTTAATAATTCACGTACATTTTCTACAATTAAAATAATTGGCGGCTCGAACTGTCACTGTCAAAGTATTTTTTACTTCTATTTAACTTTACCTTTATTTTTAAAAGGTCATCAAATTACAAGAGATTATCATCACCAAAACAATTTAGCACTATTTTAATGTTGAACTTCTTTCTCAATTCTCGGTATAGATAGTGCAATCCACGAAGACGCGCCCCACTATTCCTCCTAACCGTTTATAGTATATGTGTGCAAGCTTCCGCCAATGTTTGAGTGTTATCGGTACACACTAATTACCTATGAGTGCACACGCACACTACAATGAATAGACTACGGTTCGCGACTGCCGCTCGGAGAAAACTCCCCGCACCCCGCGAGGGGCGCGTCTTCGTGAATTGCACTATCTATAAATCACAACGTGATCGCACCTTTCACCGTTTCGATCACCACTGCTGGCTCAATAGCTTCAGGCTGAGAAAGTGCTGAACAAACCCCGCTATAGTTGCATTGTTTACTGATATTATCGCTGTGGTCTAGTATTAGAGGTAGTTCAGCCTCGTTATCTGTGCTGACTTTGAGTTTGAGGGTTTTGAAGTCTAATGTTTTGTAAATACATCGTTTATATGCATTATTGCTTTGTTGACTCTCTTAACTTTAACAACCTTTCTAAGTTATCTCGTCTCTCCAATTTGGGGATAGTATCCTCATTATATATATTTGTAACTATTCAATGAACCTAATAAACAAAGATTTCATGCATTGATTTTAATAATTGGATTAATTTAATTTTACGATATATTGGTGTTGCAGTCACGTCAGTCGTATTCATTGATAATAGATTTTCAGCTTCTTATTTCGTACTTTCAGTATTAAATTTTAAAACACCGGCATTTTAGACACAATCGTTTGATTCTCGACTCAGGTCACTCGATATCGAATCTTATGGTTTCCAGAGGTCATTATTCTAAATTTGAATTATTGTTTTATATCTCTATGTTTCCTTTTCTTTATAGCCAGTGACTATCATTCTTTCGAATAAAAGCACTTATTTTCGTAAAACACAAATCTTATTCACGTGGTTCGTCAGAGAACAACTTGTTTGCCGGCAACTATCATATTTAATCTAATTCAATCTTATTTTGAATATCTTGATACAGGATTCCAATGATTTAGAGCGAATTCAAAGAAGGCATCTTTACTGAGAACTCGTTGTGAATATAATTATCTAACGATTACTCAAAATAGCATAGAAATCTACTGATTATGATAACAAATTCATACATACATTCTAAATGTGAATCTGTTTCGACTATTTTAAAAATAATACGTATTCTATAGGTACTACTTAGTGAGGTAATTTGCTAACTCTAATTTGAGCTAAACTACACAATGCATATGCATAATTACGTAAGCAGCCTAAATTAAGGTAACATAATTACAAACATGAGTAATTTGTTAAATTTAAAACCTAGCTTATCCTCATTTACGATGAGATACCATTTCATGAACAAGTTGATTATTAAAACTAAGAATAATGGCCTTACTGAATATAAAAATATGTCAAAAGATAAACAGTGCTTAAACTATTGCCATCTCTTACCACTGGGTAATGACAGTGACAGGGCTAACTTTAAGCAATGATTAAATTTAAATTGCGTTTTTAGGTAAGGGCTGTAAATGTTTTAAAAAATCCGACAAAACAGAGCAGATTTTAGATTCGATAATTTTGACACTGACATTAAACAAATGGAAAAGACACTTGAAAGCTTAACAAATTAAACAATTAAGTTAGTGTGAGTGAGGTAACTTTACAAGAATAAGTATAAATACAATAGTCGTGTTGAGATATTATCAAAATGTATCGACTAGACCAAACCGCTAAAAGGATAAAGCAGAAATTTTATATTTTATTCTATTGTGTCTCTTTTTACGGTTTTTATACAATTAGAGGACCATTGAATGACGTGTAAAATGGGATCACGCCGGGGTAATCCCTATGCGCGATTCAAATACATGAAACATTAGTTACTAGTCGGGGCGTGTGAAAATGGTTTACATTAATATCAAGTCTTTGTGATAAACTGGTGATAGTTTCTACCTCTTTAGAATTCTACTTTCATCACTCAATAAAAACTGGTGTGTCAATCCACATTGACATCTGTTTATTCATAATGCTTACATTCCTATGAGTATTTTCATATAAGCAATCAAAATCTTGTTTGTCGATGATTTTGCGTCAAATCAGTTCCGATTCCGTTGCACTAATCGGATGTATTCAAGTCTTTGGGTGCATCAAATGATTGTGAAGTTTTAGTTTCATCGAAAATTATTTTTATAGCTATCAGAATTCTAAGTTTGTTTATGATGTCAAAATTGACAGTTCACGGAAGTTTGCAGGAAGGGTTGACATGACAGTCACGGACCAAGATGACATTTATTTGATGTCATTTTTGTTTTCTCAATTATGTAGGTACCTAGACTAGATAAGACGCGCTAAGTTTATGATTTTTGTCACACGTTAGGTAAATTCTGATTCAAAACAAAATTGTTTAAAATACTAACGAAACAGGTAGGTATGACGTTATCAGTGAGTCAGGTTTTAAAACTGATACCTGAGAAGTGTACTTTAAGTCTTTTTCGTTTATATGAATAAAAAACGTAAGATATGAGGTGTCGAGTTGGGTTATAAACTGTTCAATGTGAGCAGAAGTTATAATAATATCAATTGTTTTCCGTTCAATAACAATGACGGCATGAAATACCTATAATCGGTTTGTTACGCTTTATGATTGAAAGTATATCGCACAAGCTGCATTTTTGAACTGAAGTTCAATTATAAACGCGGTGAACCTAACCTTATTACGGTTAGCACGTAAGACGTAACCTACTTTATTGTTTTAAAAAAGTTCGTGGCATAGACAAAACACCTGACCGAGCTCGCCTTGAAGACACATTAGCACGATCAATGCTAGTTTCCGATAATTATTTTGCAATTTACATCACCGGTAGAGATTACGACGACACGAAAAACATCTGTATTCGTTTCAACGCAACCTCTTTACCAAAATCCTCAGCGTTCCATTGAATAATCAGCGAAAAAACGTTAAAAACACACACATACACTTGTAGTTGACACGTATTTATTTATTGCCCGGTGAATTTCGTAAAATCCAAGATGGCGACGGCGAGAGTACCGCGACGCCGAGTATCGGTCGGCCAACTGAAGCTCACGCGGCGGCGAACTGTCAAACTGGCTTGGCTTATCTGTGTGCGGGTTTGCGCCTGTGTGCTGTGCATGCATCGGTGAACGGAGGCTTGAATTGAATGGATAAAGCCTCGCAAAGGCAATGGTGGCCGACCCATACATACTTGTGACTCAGAATACGTGGGATGGTGAAAAATACGTAATGATAGCAGCTAGTTGCAACGTTGCTATCAATTTTGCAGTACAAGAGCTGTCAAATGTCAAGGTTGACAGTTATTTCACCGTCGTAGACGATTTAACCTACATTTTCGGTTACGATTGCAACATTATCGTGTTTTCCCGTTGACTAATCGCGAGAAGAATTTTAGTGGCTTATTCATGACATTCTTTGAAGATTCGAAGACTGAGTGGCAAATTTCGAAATGTTAACAAGAAACATGATCGAAATGACAATTTATTCGAATTCATAAATAGTATTCAACAGATATAATCCTTTGATTGAAATGATTGCAAGCAGGTTATTAAATAAAGGTTAGGTGTGTAATAAATTATCAATTTTTATAACTAAAAAGAAAAGGTAAAATATTTCTAGATTAATTAATTGACTGATTGAATTTTAAAATGGGGAATATCAATACAAATTCCGAATAAGTTTAAGATATTATATAAGTTTAACAGTAATCAAACTAAATATAGCACATGCGTAACAAATACTAGATATTACGAAAGTGAAGACAGGCTGACGATAACAGCTTGAAAAAATCTTGTCAACGCCTCGTCTTTAAAGACCTTCAGTAGGTAATGAAGAAAACGACGAATAAGAGAAAAAAATTACAAAGGCCATAAAAGCAGAGAACGAAATCATGTAGAAATCAAAATAAAAGAATCGCAAGAATCCGACATTGGACGACCTTCCCAAAATTACCTGGAGCCCTCTGAGCCCATCAGGTAACAAGAAATATAGCTTTAATGCAACTCATTTGTACCAACATCTTTATAATAAGACAAATAAAGATCTTCTTTTTTTAGAAGTATCCTTGACATTTAGAAATTACCGTCGATAATATCTTTCTCATCTCATTAAAGTGTTGTAGGTAATTTTAATTTCAGTAGTGGTCTAAATTTTTCTTTCGCTCATAACAACCTAAAGCGCTAAAGGATAATAGTTCTTATTTAATAAGTCAGTCAAATACGTCAAGTCAGCTTTAATTTTTTTTAAGGAATGATAGCGAGTTTTTCAAAAACTCTAGTAGGGCGCAATAACGTTCAAATATGTAAGGATTCATTTCATACTGAAAAGATGGATGAACATGAAAAGTGTGAAAGATGACATAGACAAGAAAGAAGTGAATACACAGATGATAGAGAAGAATGGAAGAGGAGAAAATACACCTATACCTATGACCTAAAGTAAAGTAACAATTTTTTCAATGTAAAAATTTTAATTATAAAAAAAGCAATCGAAATAATACGGCATACTCTAAAATAAATGACTAATAAAAAGACAAAACTAATAAATACACTGTTGTTCAAAAGATGACAGAATACGACATCAACACTTTTGTTTATAAACTATTTAGTGAAGTGTGACGGATTTGACAGGTGACTTGGTCGCAGGTGACGTTACACTGGCTCTCTGATCCCATTGTTCTAGTTTACGAGATACTTATTCGAATGAAGAAGCAGAAGACGTCTAACTAAAATGGGCCGAATGCGATACCTAACTTTGTTCGAACTTATTTGCAACGCACTCCTCTCTATTCTCTGCTACGAGTGACTCTTGACAATCGATTCCAATTTTTCTGTGTCTGTTTTAATTGAGAATTGTCAATTTGAAATGACATTTCATACCTAAGAATAATAACACATTATTAACAATACAAATTATTAATAATAACCATTGTTTTAAAAACCTTATGTACATGAAAGCAATAAATAAATACAAATACAAAAGTTTCATACACTTCCACACATGTCATACCATACACAATCGCACCATCCATAATGCAGAATATGCATGCGACCTCTTTGATATCCTCGGCTTAATTACCTGTAACAAAAAGATTTTGAATTTAGATGATTAAAAATAGCTGGGGCTCAATTCTAGACCAGTGACTTTTTTTGTTACGGTAGATAAATATCACAAGAACTGTAAGTTTCTTTAGTGAATTTGACAGTTCTTCAGTCGAGAATTGAGCCCCTGGTATCCCAGCTCAGTTGGTAGTACTAGTACTCAGGGTTTGATTCCTAACAAGGTCAATCTACAAGGGTGGTGGTTGTGGGGTGGGTATATTTCTACAAGTCTAAACCGAATCAATAAAACTAGAATATTTAACTTTTGTGTACCCGAACCATATGACCATGAGAGTAAAACTAACAAAGTAAGTAAAACAAAGAAACATTTTTCGATCTAACATAAGTAATCCCCATGCAAATGCAAGCATTAACCATTTCTGTCGGGTTATAGGAAGACGTTTAGTTTAGTTTTACGTGTGACAGTTAACGACAACTTTGAGCCCCGAAAGTCACAAACAGCTGTCATTTACGACCCTTCTCTAGACATCGTGACCCGTTTCGACCCTTCAGACATAATTATACTGTACATCATTCAGTCTGTAACCTACATTATAAACAGTTTCAGTTTTATTTATTGGTAACAAGTTTATAAGGTTATAAGTTTGTAAGGTTCACAGTGTTTTTTAATGGTAGATAATAGAAAAAATGTGGTCTAGTCGGGGCAGTCTCGACGTATTAGACCATGTCTCTGGATTAGGCTGACTGGTCAAGCTTACTGCAACTAAATCCTGTCCCAGGCACTCAGTCACTTTAGCAGAGGCATGGCACCTGAACTGAACAGCGATCACATTATCTTTTTGCCATAATTTTCCGATTCCATACTAGTTTTCGTGTTTTATTGCAATCGAAGCTCATAAACTGATAGAAGCAACTTGGTTTCGATTGCAAAAAATATATACGCAATCACCCCATACAATAATAATATCGATGCAAAACAGGTTTACTTTATTTCACGTAAACACTATTTCTGTCAATGACTACCATTTTCCTTATATAAACACAACATTACCAATGCTCTTGACAGAATTACAATTCGCAAAACTGTTATTGACCTATTTAAATCTAGGGCAATCAAGAATTGGTTTCCAAGAGGCTGCTGTAATGTGTCATGCTTCTCTTCTTTGAATTGAAATGAAATTATATGTTGATCTTTTGGCTATAAGCTTTTGCCACTAAGTCGCAACAACTCGCAGCTTCAAGCCTGTTCTTCACCCTTTCATTGCTTTTTTTTTCTTTATTTGAAAACCAACAGCAATAACAGAAGCAGGAAAGCAGAAGAAAAAGAAGAAGAATGAGACAGTTCGTCCGGGGAATTACAAATGACAAATTTTCGATTCACAAAGAAATAATGACAGATATAGAGAGTCCAATGCGTTAAATTTAAAAATTAAGATGCCTCATATCTCACTTGAAAACAAAGGCTAGGCCATAGAACCAAAATAACATTCAGAAATTATTTCACGTACAATAAAATAGAGATAAGGGGAATGCCTATGAAACATAATTAAAAAACGGGAACAGCTGGTATTGTCAAAGGCAACAAAGGAACCGAAAGAGTTTGTCCAGGAAAAGTTGGTAGTACCTCGGGAAACCAACGAACCGAAGGGACTAAGTCCGA